>CM060248.1:88365587-89821421 GCA_030684275.1 Acipenser oxyrinchus oxyrinchus | reverse complement strand
TTATTATTATTATTATTATTGCATGTGCTTTATTATGACTGATTTACATATGTTGTGTATGTAAAGGAATATAGAAAACCTCTAACGATCTTTACAGAAGTATTTCTCTAAATTACAAACAGAAAAGTAAAATGCAACAAATATTCAGTAATCGTTTTTAGGAATATTAAATAATTATTGTATTTCCACAAACCTAAAAACGTGTCTGTAAAAGTTAAGCGAACACCAAGTACAATAAAACAGCTGCACTTTTTAATTTTTATTCCAGTATCCTACCATTGGGATTTGTCCTCCATATTTTTAAATGCTGAAATATTCACACTTACTTGATGCAGAGGCTGTGTTATAAAAAGTAACTCCGAGAACTTTTTGTTATTGTTTTGAAAGCTTGTTGTTAGCTATTTGATCGGATTGGTTTGTTTTATTTACTTGTACAATCATTCAATTGAAAACTTTACTAACGTATTTCTGTTTGTTTTCAGAAGACGGAGTTTTGTATAAATCTGACGAATGTGAAAAGGATTGCAGCAGAAGTACACACACCCCAGAGAGCGACATGCAGGACGAGGAGCTGTGTAGCGAGGAGAGCAGCAGTGGCCTTCCGGGCTCAGGGGACGGGGATCTAGGCCACCAAGAAGAGGGCGACTCGGTGACTCGAAGTTCGACCCCGGGGAGTCAGCAGCAACAAGGACAACCCGATCAGAGCCAGGCCAAACCCAAGAGGAAACGCAGTGGTTCGGATTCCAAGTCGGGCAAACCCCGGCGGGCCCGGACAGCCTTCACCTACGAACAGCTAGTAGCTCTGGAGAATAAATTCAAGTCCACCCGCTATCTGTCCGTCTGCGAGAGGCTGAATCTGGCTCTTTCACTCAGTCTGACAGAGACACAGGTGAAAATCTGGTTCCAGAACCGCCGGACCAAGTGGAAGAAGCAAAACCCTGGTGCAGACACCAGCGCCCCGACAGGGGGCGGCGGCGGAGGAGGACCAGGGAGCGGGCTTAGCGGTGGTTTGAGCCAACTGAGCCCTTCTCCTCCAATGGGAGGCCAGCTGTCGATGCACACCGGTTACCCGGGTCACGGACCAGGCGGGCTGGTCTGCACTGCCCAATTACCTTTCCTGTCAAGCCACGCAGTCCTGTCCCCTTTTGTTTTGGGATCACAAGCCTATGGGGCGCCCGCGTTTTATACTTCGCACTTGTAAAGGAAGAGAAACAAACTTATCCCTAAACTGTACGAGTGCAATAACTGTTTATTATAACATAATTACAAAAAAAGATGCATAAACTGGACTTAAAGGTTGATTTGTCACTTTTTAAAACTTTAAATATTATTACGATGAATACATTAAATGCTACATGGAGGCAAGTAACGTATTTGATGCTTTCTCCAACATGGAAGCGTTTCTCTTTTTAAGTTCCCTCTAGGCATATGTTTTTAAAATATATATTTAGAATTTATACAATAACGACCAGCGTTTCAAATCAGATTCCAATACTGTGGAATGTCAGTACTTGTATGATTTTGGCCCTGCCACAAATGACATTAAATGGAATTATTTTCTGTTAATTGCATTGTGAAATATATTTAAAATTTGGATGGTGACGAGTCTGTAATAAGTGTATTTTTTAATATATTTAAATGACGATCATGGTTTTAAAAAAAAAAAAAAGTATCACCAAAAACTGATAATAAACAGTATCAATAAATAAAATGCATAAACATTTCATTCGGAAACTATGTTTTATAACATCAGACATCTGGAATGGCTTGTGATATTATTGTATATAAAAGTAGATCATTGTAAATCATTGTAAAACTCCTCCAGTTTGTTTTCATTGTAACGGTTTTGTCTGAAGACTGTAAAAAATGATTTTTTTTGTTTGTTTGTTTTTTAATATCTACCCATTTAATCTCAGGGTAACTAGATTAAACATTGACTATTCGATACATCCATTTCAAAAAGTGGTTTTCTTTTTTCTTTTTTTTACAGAGCAAATAGATTTACTGAGTCTTTAGAAAATTATTTTACATTGGCAAGTTCAGGGGGTAAAATAATACCAGCCTAAAGTAATTTCTAGTTATATTTCTAGTTAATTGTAATAATTCTAGTTATTGCTATATCATAAGACAAATATCATTTGATTGTAATTTGCCTGGAAAGTTGTTATTTTCACGTGGATATCTGATGAGCACTTTGCTATATACAGCTAAAGAAGTGTGTGTGTGTGTGTGTGTGTGTGTGTGTGTGTGTGTGTGTGTGTGTGTGTGTGTGTGTGTGTGTGTGTTTTGAATTGCTGTTTATTTTAATTGTCTGATCAATTTACTTTAGCTGCACACAAAAAAAAAAATTCTAAATAAACATTGCAATGTAAAGTGGTATCGGATTCCAAAAAGATCGGTAATTATATGGAAAATATGGTTACAATGTGTTTTATTTATTATTTAAGATTTATGATTAATTCTTAAACATTTGGTTTGCAGTGCAAGTGACCTCCATTGACAAAGCTGCTTTTTCGTTCTTTATATTTATGTTTTTGTAGCGACCGCAGCATTAGTATAGCTAAAACACTCAAAAAGAAAACCAATGAACTGACACACTTTTACTGTAGGCCTAATCTTCACCTTACAAGTCACAAAAAAAAAAAAAAAAAAGTTTGGTTAATAATTCGTTGAAACTTTTTTGGGTACGAAATAATAATAATAATAATAATAATAATAATAATAATAATATATTATTATTATTATTATTATTATTATTATTATTATTATTATTATTATTATTATTATTATTATTATTATTGTTATTATTATTATTACTAATTTCTTGAATGTAAACGCTTTGCATTGATTTTAAACAAAACATTTTACACATACGCTTATCACAAGCATAAAGTTATCAGGGTGTTTTTTTTTTTCTAACGGGGACAACAATTCATTTTTTGTAGACAAAACCTAAAGTTGAATACAGGCGACGCGTCTAATGAATTGCATTTTAGTTACTTGTAAACGTAGGCTATTGCTTAGTTTAACACAGTATAAGCTTCGGTAAATGTACTTAAGGATTAATTATTTTTTTGCAGCTATAAGCAATCGGTTCCACATAGTATCTATGGTATTCAGAAAGTCAGTTCGTGTTGTTTTTATTTGATTTGACTGCGTGAATGTACGATTCGCACCCTGCACTGTGTTTACTGTAGCCTAGTCAAACATATGACAGCATTAAACGATAGCTTTCTACTCCTATTAGTTTCTTCATCTGGCTTCCCCGAGTGAGCATTTTTTACAACCTGTGAAGCAAAGAGAGGTTATAATTTTAGACAGAAAATGTATATCTGTTCACAGACAACTGATACCTCATAAAATGTAAATCGGCGAGAGTCAAGCGGATAAGTTAGTACCGTTGATGTGACATATACTAAAATGCGCTTATGCATTATGCGACCAAAAAAAGAGGATGCGCGCGCCACTAGGGGGAGATCGCTGAAGAATTAATGTGAGCGAAATTGAGTTCCCAGTTGCCAGCTGCAGTCTGTAACAGCCAGGCATTCCATTAAGCACATACGTGTAGTATTTTATGTTTTGAGCATTACAATGCTTCCTTTGATTTATTTAAAAATCATAGAGCGACTGACATTTGATATGCCATTGCTGGAGTCTGCAAACTTGCGTGATTCTTTTCAGTTGTCCTCCTCACCAGTCTATTGCATTTCCAATTACGGTAAACAGAATTACGCATTTTAGCAGGATAGAATGTTTAAACTCTGCACTGAATAATAAGTCATGTTCCGTGTAGACAAATTCATAACATTTCTTTTATCCCACAGTGCGAGGTCCCGCGTCCCAACCATTACTTAGGACATCGGCAACAATTTTTAGTCCAATTGAATAGTTCGCATTTGTAGTGGCACTATTAAATTGATCTACAGCAGGTATAAAAATGACCCACCTGATTAAATTATAACCCCTCCAGAGGTTAAGCAAACTACTATTGATGCCAACTCCATGCCCTTTGTTGTATTTATTGATATAAATCCAATACATTTATGTCAGAGAAAATCCTATGCCGTTTTAGAAGAAACATGCTTTCTGTCATGAATTCTACACTTAAAATGAAGATTTATGGGACAGACTACAATACTGCTGATATCAGGGCAAATATTATTCTAATTTGAGCTCATTCTGATGTTACGCAGACTATAAAAACGAATAATATGGAAACACATTTTACACAGCAAACCGCTGAGTGTAATGGTCATATGGGTTTCTTTCCGTTCAATTTATATTTTACCAAATGGGATTCTGATTATTTTGAAGAACTCAGCTTTTTTTTTTTTTTTTACAGTGCAAATTATTAGCAAAAGGAAAAGTCCTGGTAACTTCAGACAGATATAGGAAACATGTACGAGTAGCCTACATGAGCACATTATAGGAATCTGTCTACTTTAAAACATAAATAAACTTTAACCTTTAAAAAAAAAAAAAAGCTAACGTATAGGCAACAGTTCACCGAACCACTTGTGTTAAACCTGTTCATATTTGACATTTGTTTCGAAATGAATTAACCTGGAATTGATGTCCCATTACGTAGCACTAATTAACAGGAAAATTACATGTGCACTTACAGTTTAATTAATGCCCAATAAAACAGTGCAGCCGATGTCTTTTAACATGTACATTACAACACTGTAATCCACTGTAATGCCATAAGCCACATACATATACGTTTACTAAATGCACTGCGCCATATTCACAAAACATTTACCGCCATGCTAAGCTTGCATAATTTTTTTTATGAAGTGAAAACCAAACTGCTATGTTACAGAACTAATAAGAAACCGCCAAGGTGTAAGTACCTGCTATGAAGTAAGAATGTTTTGATGTGATTGTGGAGAAATGCAAGTTTTGAAATCCTTGGTTGGCTACAACAACAGAGTTGAGACAGTATACCATAGCTGGGCTATACCACAATATGAATAGTTTAAATACTTTTTTTGCATGAAACTATTTTCCTCATCACACCACTATGCATTTTTTAAATATGACTTTATTAGACACACTTGAAGGTGTGCTTTGTACAGAGACAACCCTATTCTGACATGGCTGAGCCTGTTGCCCATAAAGGCACCTTACGTACGGGTTAATCTCAGAATAACCACACACCTTCTGGTGTTTTATATTCATATACTCATTGTATTGTATATTTTTTATAAAGGGTGTGTGGGAAACTAAGACATTTGGCAATCGAAAACACTACTAAGAAAAGTTACAAGGTTTCACCACCCAGTGTCACTGTGTGCTTTACAAATAAATCTATTGCAGATATATTCACACACACACACACACACACACACATATATATATATATATATATATATATATATATATATATATATATATATATATATATATATATATATATATATATATATATATATATATAGTGACCTGTCTGAATCCTTCAGTAATTTTACCTAACAGTCCACTGCTCTATCTGTGTTTGTTATAATAAAATCAAATTGAACCTGATTTTTAAAACACAGAAATATTCACCCAATGTTTATTAGTCTGTTAACTCTGGAGAGTAAAACATAAAACCAGAATATTTTATTTTTAGTAAAGAAGCTGAAATATAAGTAGTACAACAATTTTGCTTACCATCATCTTAAGAGCTTATTGTTCAGCCATAAAAAAAAAAATACATACCTCCACGCCACCTGCTGGTCAATGAACATATAACAAAACAATTCACAGGGACAGTAATTTAATGTAAGACAGTTGATGGATCAGGGTACTGAATATAGTGGATTAATTGTAATTACTATTTCAGATGAAAGGTTATTACAGTGCCCTCACATCCCAACCATTGAAGTAACAATTGTTTTTACAGCAGTATATACATTACATAGCAAAGACCAGATAAATAGAAGACTCTTTAACATTGCCTCTCCCCCCTTCATTTAAGGGCATTATCTTGGCTATTGTCCAATCTTTTGGTCCATTAGGATGGGTCATGTGCTATCAAGCCCTGGGCAGCAACTGCTGGCTATATGGATGAGGAAAACAAACAGAGGGGTGTCCTGGAAAAAAAGTAACATCCCCCCCACCCTTACAGATAAACCAGTACTTGCTTCATATTGAGTTCAAAAATATTTTCTGGTAATTGAAAGGGATGTGTTAGAAAAGCTTGATATGGCAGCTTTTAGAAAGTTGCATTTGATTGGTATAATGAAGCAAGGATAACTTTTCCCATGGGCATCCCTCATCTTTAACTCATATATACTTCATTCACAGAATTAACATAGATTAACTGGTCATTAGATTAAATTATGGCTGCTTATTCAAAATGCCTCTACATGTTATGTGTATTACGAATAAAAAAATAGGTTTACTGGCTTGTAAGAGAAAATGACTGCTGAATATTGTGTTACAGACTGGTTTTACTGTAACACAATATTCAGGTAACAGGTGAGCTTTCTGTGTTGTTTTTATGACAGTAGCAATACTCACACAATACAATCAGAAATTCTAAACAGATCTTGACCTTGTTTTTCATCTTGCTTATTTGTTTTGTCTTGGCTGCTCTTTGTCACAGTGGAAAAGTAGTGTGTTTTGTAAAAGAGAAGTTTGTGTATATAAAAAATGTCAAATAAATAAATAAATAAATACATACATACCCCCAGAAATCCCAGCTTTTCATTCAACGTGAATAAAACCAGAGCACAAAAATAAATAAATAAAAAATAAAAGCAAAATGTTGCAAACCTGGCTTCATTAAGAATTCTTTCCTGGATAATATGACATTGGGCATGGCATATTTCATTGTAGAATTATTGCATGTTTTTTTTTTGGATTACTGTTAGCACACAAGACGATAATTTGTTTTTTATTCAACTATGATGACAACATCAACTCACTTTATGATGTTCTCGAAGAAGCGACTCCATCCGAACAATAACTATGCTTCTTTTTTTAATAGTATTCACATCTTTTATAATGGTAGCACAGCTCTCCGACATCACACCTTCAGCCCTTGCAATCCTGTTTTGAGTGGCTTTAAATACAGAGATACAAAGAGATAAAAATACTATAGAAGTTGGAGAGCAATACCAGTACTCAGATCAGTTTCTGAGAGCTGCCTGTGTGACTGGGGCAGACGAACCGTTTTCATCTAAATATTATACAGAATAATGACTAGCACTGAGATTACTATTTTAAAAGGTGATAAAGAAGCCGCAGGCTGTTTTTATTAAACCTATGAAGTCCGAGGGCAATAGTTCCTTGACCATTGACTGCTACAGTGCCTAGTAGTGGCCAGTTTATGAGCACAAACTATTTTTGGTCATGTGGCACAGTATTAGCCAATGGGTTTACAAGTTTAATAACAAATTATGTATCTAGGTTCCTCTGGAATTGAATGGAATTCTAATTCTAGCTGATACTAGGTTCTGATACTAGATACAATCTTTTCCTAATGACCATATAAATATATAATATAAATATAAAGGTCTTAATAATTACTGCATTTGGTTGTTGAAATATGAATCATCCAATAAGCTTTATTATAAATGTTTTTTTTTTTTTTTGACAACCCCACCGATTGTGATGTCACGTAGAGCTTCCAATAGAATTTCAGTATTGGGTGCTTGCTGTGTAGTTTGGCCCACAGCAATCCTGCCTTACAAAATAAATCAAGGACAAAACAAATAAAATAACACTCAAGATATCATCACACACACACACACACACATATATACATTATATATATATATATATATATATATAATATATATATATATATATATATATATATATATATATATATATATATATATATATGTGTGTGTGTGTGTGTGACATTTTTAAAATAGAGACAAATGTATGTACTTGTCACAAAGACAGCCGGACAGTGGGTGACGTCAGACCAGAAACAGGAAGTAACACACAACAGACAGTGAGGTTGGTGAAGCTGAGCACTTGGTTGTGCTCAGCATTTAATAAACAAAATAAAAGAACACAAAAACAGCACACGGCACTTTCGCCAAAATAAACAGGTAAACAAAACGAACACACACACTAACAAACAGGGACGAACAAACACGGTGAGTAAAAAACACTTATTCTTATATTTATCCTCCTTCTCCACACCCGTTCTCCACTCACGAACACCCAACCCCGAGTGAGTCAAACGTGCATCTATATATACTGTTGTGCTGGGATTCAATTACTAATTAATTATTCACTTGAATCCCAGCACGTGAATTAATTACGTGCAACCTCGTGCTCACATATTAAATACTTTAAATGCACGTGCAGTGATGTGCAATCCCGTGCCTAAATACAATTACATCTTAAACACACGTGAAACACACACCCGTTTATATCCCGTGTACCAATGACTATACACCAACATTAACACACCACACGCAACATACAACATATAACAAACTACGCACAAGGGCGTGGCCACATTGCCACATATACCCCCTTGCGCAGCACACATGGCCTCAACGGCCACCTCCCCTTAAAACCCAGCAGTCCAGGACAAAGTCTCGGGCTGGGAAGGGAGGCTTCAGTGGGCCCATGGCTGGCAATGCTGTCAGCACCCCTACCGGTAGTGGCACGGCTGACAGCATGCTGGTCCACTCCGCAGCGAAATTGCTGCTGGGGATGCTGGTCTCCTGACCTCTCCCCTGTCTTTGTAGCCGGTAGCTCCCTTTCTGGGGCTCCGGCCCCGCACTCCCTGTGGTGGAGGTGCGGGAAGCAGAGACAGCTCCTGCTGTTCTGCTCCTGGCAGTGGCGGAGCCAGCAGGTATTCACCCTCTGTTGGTGGAGGTGGGAGGGGCAAGCAGTCCTCCCACGACAAAGAAGCGGAACCAGCAGGTACTCACCCTCTGCTGGTGGAGGAGGCAGAGGCAGCTCCTGCTGCTCTGCTTCTGGTAGAAGCAATTGAGGTGGGGGAGGCAGAGGCAGCTCCTGCTGCTCTGCTCCTAGTGGTGTCGGAACCAGCAGGTATTCACCCTCTGCTGGTGGAGGTGGGAGGGGCAAGCAGTCCTCCCACGACAAAGAAGGCGGAACCAGCAGGTACTCACCCTCTGCTGGTGGAGGAGGCAGAGGCAGCTCCTGCTGCTCTGCTCCTGGTAGAAGCAATTGAGGTGGGGGAGGCAGAGGCAGCTCCTGCTCCTCTGCTCCTAGTGGAGGAAGTGGTGGAGGTGGGAGCAGCGTGTAGTCTCCTGGCGATGGAGGTGCGAGCAGCGTGTAGTCTCCTGGCGATGGAGGTGCGAGCAGCGTGTGGTCTCCTACTGTTGCAGGGGACTGGTGCGGCTCCGCCTCTCTTGCAGGGGACTGGTGCGGCTCTCCCGCTCTTGCAGGGGACTGTGGTGGAGGCAGAGGCAGCTCCTGTTCCTCTCTCCGGGTGGTGACGGTGGGGAAGTGATACCAGCAGACGCTCACACTCTGCTGGTGGATGGGAACCCAGCAGGCATTCACCCTCTGCTGGTGGACACGGGGACAGCAGGCATTCACCCTCTGCTGGTGGACACGGGACAGCAGGCATTCATCCTCTGCTGGTGGACATGGGGACAGCAGGCATTCTTCCTCTGCTGGTGGAGGTGGAACCAGCAGGCATTCTCCCTCTGCTGGCAGCTTGGGTCCTAGGGCTGTGGAAGCCCCGACTTCCCTCTCTTTGGGCTGTGGACGCACCGACTCCTCCCTTTTGGGCTGTGGACGCACCGACTCCTCCCTTTTGGGCTGTGGACGCACCGACTCCTCCCTTTTGGGCTGTGGACGCACCGACTCCTCCCTTTTGGGCTGTGGACGCACCGACTCCTCCCACTCAGGCGTAGGACGTTCGGGCTCCTCCCACTCAGGCGTAGGACGTTCGGGCTCCTCCCACTCAGGCGTAGGACGTTCGGGCTCCTCCCACTCAGGCGTAGGACGTTCGGGCTCCTCCCACTCAGGCGTAGGGACGCTCGGGCTCCTCCCACTCAGGCGTAGGGACGTTCGGGCTCCTCCCACTCAGGCGTAGGACGTTCGGGCTCCTCCCACTCAGGCGTAGGACGTTCGGGCTCCTCCCACTCAGGCGTAGGGACGCTCGGGCTCCTCCCACTCAGGCGTGGGACGCTCGGGCTCCTCCCCTTTGGGCGCTAGAGAGGACAACAGCCTTGTTCAGTAGCGGGCAGGGCACCTTTTAACACCGCCTGCAACTGCTGCGCTGATGTTACTCTGGGCCCCCTTGCTTCTCCTGATCCAGCAGCCAGTCGATCACCTCCTCTGACACTGGCCTGCAGGATGGGTGCTGCTGTTGCTTCCTCTCTAGCATCTTTCCTCCCTCCATTTCTACAAAAAAAAAATCCATTTTTTTTCTTTTTCTCTCCAAAAACACACGGTACTCCTGCTCTGGTCTGAGTCTTGGAGGCGCTGGTAATCCCACGATGACACCACGTGTCACAAAGACGGCCGGACAGTGGGTGACGTCAGACCAGAAACAGGAAGTAACACACAACAGACAGTGAGGTTGGTGAAGCTGAGCACTTGGTTGTGCTCAGCATTTAATAAACAAAATAAAAGAACACAAAAACAGCACACGGCACTTTCGCCAAAATAAACAGGTAAACAAAACGAACACACACTAACAAACAGGGACGAACAAACACGGTGAGTAAAAACACTTATTCTTCTTATATTTATCCTCCTTCTCCACACCCGTTCTCCACTCACGAACACCCAACCCCGAGTGAGTCAAACGTGCATCTATATATACTGTTGTGCTGGGATTCAATTACTAATTAATTATTCACTTGAATCCCAGCACGTGAATTAATTACGTGCAACCTCGTGCTCACACATTAAATACTTTAAATGCACGTGCAGTGATGTGCAATCCCGTGCCTAAATACAATTACATCTTAAACACACGTGAAACACACCCGTTTATATCCCGTGTACCAATGACTATACACCAACATTAACACACCACACGCAACATACAACATATAACATAAACTACGCACAAGGGCGTGGCCACATTGCCACAGTACTGTATACAGTTAAACAAATATTTAAGCACATCAATAAAGTTAAAGATCAATGGCACTGCAATTAATAAAGAGACTCCCATTGTGTAAAAGTAACACCGCAAAACTGTATTGAGGTACGGCTCATTTTTAGAAAACGCACAGAGAATACAAAAACTGGCTTCATAACAATGCCATCAAATATTTTATACTGGAAACTAAATTATTCAGTTAATTAGAATAGTAAAGCTTACAAGCTTGCAACACTAAAATACAAAATTGCCAGAATTAAAAAAAAAGACAATTAACTGTGCATTATAATAAATAGCAATGACACAAGATAAGAAATGTATAGTTGGATTCATTGCTTCTGTTACACGTTTCACCTCACCTCTGCAAAAGAAAATTCCGAGAGTGAGGTCCAGCTTGATACAGGGGATTCTTTTCTTAAGCAAATTGCATGAAGCCTTCTGTATTGCAGTACCTGAAATGGGCTGCCCATGTCGTTGTTGCTGTGTCATGTAAAGTTAGCTGTGGCCGTCACAAGAGTTTGTTTTTTAACTGCTTTAAAGGGTAAAAAATAAAATACGCTATGGCTCAAAATATGCAGTTTTAGGTTATTTTTAAGTTTATAGACCTAAAAAAGAAAATTGGTATTTATGAGACTTTTGCAGACAGTTAAATAAACTAATAATACCAGAGTCCAGATACCTTTCATGATTACCAAACGTTATTTAAATTAGTAGGCAAGTAGCTTCAATTAACACTTATTATTATTATTATTTTTATTATTATTATTATTATTATTATTATTATTATTATTATTATTATTATTATTATTATTATTATTATTTTACCTTTTCATTACAGTGTTATGATTTTTACCATTATTCTCAGTGGCTCAGTGTTCTATTACTCCAATAATGAATTTGAATTATTTTGTTCTGTATCAGAACCCATCTGCGAGGTCTGTGTCTGAATAATAGTATTTTCCTAGTACATGGTACACGGACTTCAAATCAGCCCTCACCTACTTCATACTATTACTACGGGGCCAGCAGAGTTGAAGGGTCAACGCATCATGTGATTTCTTTGGAATAAGAACCCAAACAATTCTGTGCAATTCTCAATTAATACTGTGCCGTTTAAATATTATCTTTACTGTGGTGATCAAAGGACAAGTACATTTCATTTTTGTTTATGTAGAAATTAAAAAATCAAAAAAAAAATCATAAAACACATATTTATGAATTAAGTAAAATAAAATAAAAACAACACACACACACAGGCATAAAATGAGTATTTCTTTCCCTGTTTTCTACAACCAAAATGTAATTCTGTTATCATTTAAGCAGCAGTGGGGATTTCAAGACATCTTGCGAACAGCCCCCATGTGATTTATATTCAATAATCTAGTAATAAACTGCTGTGCTTTATCTCCTATTAAACACGCAAATGATAAAGCCAGCTGACAGCGGGGCTTTTAAACCTCTGCCTCGCTCTATTGTTAGCCTCAGTGCGTTGGTTCTAAATGACATTGCAGCAGAAAAATGCCTGCCAGGAAAAACCCTGAATTAAATAAAAATTGCACAGGTTTAAGTACAAGTACTTGAACATGAATTTTCCCTGCAGCAACCACACTGGAGAAGGGAAAAAAATCAATACTCTCCAAGATGAAGCACCGTGAGTTGATGAAAACCCTGCCAGCACAGAGGGGCAGTTAGCAGGCTCCCCCAAGCTCCAGACTTGTTAAATTAAGAAAAGCCAAGGCAGAGGCACAGTTCAACTATGATCTAATTTGTGTGGTAGAGGTGGGCCTTGAGCACTAGCTTTGTGGCCTTGACATGTCCTGCTGAGCAACCTGGCATTAGTGATTCCCATCTTGGCTCCTGGTCTTCCTCCATTCTTTATTGACCGAAACAGGCAGTGCTTTTTTACTTGTAAATTTGACGCTTTTTTTCAACAGTATAAAAGTGTAGGGTGCTTATAAACTTTCTTACCGTCTTTCATAAACTGTGAAGCATTGTTATTTTTAAGTGAAGAACCTTTGACATGTTTGAAAGCTTAACACTGTTCAATCAGTTACAAGCAGGCATTCGGGATGCTGTACTGTATAAATGAAATTGGGTGAGGTATTTAGGGTATGGTATGGTATAGATCTTTTACAGAGCAGTACCAATGAACTGGTACAATTTAGAGATCCCATGTGAAACAGGCAGATTTTTTCAAACTAGTTTTTCTGATGTCTTTGCTACATGTCAGCCACAATTAGCTTTTCTCATAAAAAAAATGACAAGGCTCTGTAACAGGGTGATGTTACATAAGTGGGTCGTCGCTGAATAACACCCCTTCTCCACTGGCACATCCGACCCGTGAGGGCTTGGTACGGTACAGGTACGGGTGGTTCTCCACTGGCTATTTGTTGAGCTGAGCGAGAACCAAACAGTGAAACTCCGGCCTCACAAGACATCTGAATCTGGCTCAGAACCATGCCGATCCAAGGTCGGGGTTAAGGATTTTCATCATTACATTGAACCAGTCAGTACACTCCGGAAAGACAAACAACAAACAACATGGTGGACAGCGAGTGTGATGAGAGAGAAGTACAGCCTTGGGACGCTGAGGAAATGCAGGCTCTACTTTCTCTGTAGGCAGATAGAAGTGTTCAGAAAGATCTGATTTACAAAAATACAGTAAAACAAAATACAGCTGTACCATACATACAACTGCGGCTCTCGTTACGCTCGCGCAGATTCTTTTTTTAAGCACACAAACAAAAAACAACTATCCTTAAACAGGATATCTTTGGCAAATCATATTTTTAAAACCTTCTTTTTTCCCCTTCAAGAGAACTAATTGAACTCTATTAAGTCAATGTAATCAGTAAAATGTGTGGATTATAAAGAAATTCCTAAATATATTTACAAAATATAGCGATACAAGATACAGCTGTACCGTTGGTCTATTAATTTTTGAACAGTTTTGTTTGCGCATCTTTTGGCAATTAATAACAATAATTAATAACAGTCTTTCGTTGCGTGTGACGTCAATAGCACGGCTCGGCTCTGCAGTGGAAAAACAATCCAGGCTCTCCCGGCTTAATAGTAAAGTGGAAAAAAAGGCATAATATACTGAATCAGACACACCGCACAGGCACGCAGAAATAATAACAACAAACAGGCCCCGACGATAGGGAACCAGCAATGCATCCCTTGTAATCAGTAATCCGTGTATTTTCTGTTTTCTTGATCGCTCCAAAAACATTTTTCGATCGAGCATTTTTTTCTTTTTCTGTAATAAACTGTTAAATCGCATTTGCTGATTGTCTTGTGAGCTCAAGTTAGTTAATGTATTTTATGTTGCGGTCGCTCCGCTGCTTTACATAGTGTTTAGCAGAGCTCCATTTGCACATTGCGAATGTATTCATAGTTCTATGAAAAAATAATCTTGTCAATACTACTTTTCCCGCTACAGATATGTGAAATATCTGTCTTGGCCTTTCCACTGACATCACGGAAAATAAAATCAATTATTCTGGGAACATGTTTAAAGTTCCTTATTTAAGATACATTCATATTTGCATATGCATATGCTACTGTTATATGTTAGTGTCAGTATATGAAAGACGTTTACAAAACTTGAATGTTATTTTTAATATAACGTTGGCATTAAGTAATGTATTAGAAAATTGACTTTTTTTACTATTTAAGTAAAATAATATATTTTTAAATTAGGTTAATTAGTGGATTTGTTCAGGTATTCAAAGTGTTTCTGTTAATCATTAACGTTTTACAAGAGTTGTGTTTAATATTTTGAACAATATCTTTTTAGAATGGTTTGTTATTGTAGGGGGTGCATATTTCCATGTAAACGTAAAGTCAGTAAATAAACCTGCATAATAGTATGGGATGCATTTTCTGACGGGGGTGCAAAATCTGATAAACAGCAACATCAGAAAATGCTACCAGGATGCACTTTCTGATGGGGATGCATTTTTTGACGTTAGCATCCGATTTCGGCCTCTTTCTTAACGGCCTCGGCTGGGCAATGCCTTCACGAGCAGTCTTGGAGTGGAAGGGTTTCGTGTAGTAGTTCTCTCCATGGAGCAGGCGCTCTCCTCCTCGATGTAAATGATGTAAACTTTCGCTCATCGGCCGTCTGTATGGCTATGGCCGTGCAGCAGAGTAGCCAGATTTCCAACTATAAACTAGCCCAAAATTAGCCCAACGTTTTACAATTGAAAACATTTGTGAGAAAAGCCAGGCAGTGCAAACTTGATGAAAACTCTACAGAACCCACAGCACCAGTTCACCCACACATCACTAGCAGCCACAAATCCGAAAGTGCACAAGCGATATCCTAAAGACTATCACTATCTCTTAAAGGTCCCCCTAACATCTACTTAGATATCATGACATCAATTAATTACACCTTAATAAATGGCAAAAATACACCCAGCAATTTACCTTTTTTTAATGAACACCAGCAACGTTCAGCTAACTGTTAACAGTAGTTGTGCCCCATACTTTAAAATCCAAAACACATATAAACTTAAAATAGTTTTTAACTTACCTAAAGCCTCCCCAACTATGCATTCAAAATGATCAACTGTGAGAATGCTGGAATGGCAAGCAATATGGGCTGCCAGCTTTAATTCACATATTTTAACGGTGTTGTCAACTTGCACCTGACTAAATCCTGTGTCAAATAAAGTTTGCGCATTTGAAAGGGGAGAGGCGTTTCCTACATGCTTCTCAGCTTTATTATGAGTTACCAGATCGCTGTGATGTGCTCGGAGTTCACATTTGCAGTATCTGCAAGCCTCTTTGCTTCATCGCCAGCTACACTCCTAATCCATTCTTTGAAACCTTTTTCTTGTTCCCTGTCTTTGCAGTATTTCTTTCTTTCCTTCTCTTGCGCACTGCACAGCAGGATGTTCTGGGACGTCATCCCCTTGCCCTATTAACTGTGACTGAGTTACCCTAAAGTTTGTGTGCAGGGGGCAGGCTGCAAAAGGTGCTGACATTTATCATTTTTTAAATTAAAATAATTTGATAACTGTGTATTCACCTTAAATAAAACACATTAAATATAGCCCAAAATACCTCAAGACCTGTTAAAAGAAGGATCACATAGGGCATTGCAGGACTAAAGAGACACAGTAAAGTAAATGTGCACAGTACTCTACATTAAAAAAAAAAAACAACATACATGCATTCTTTAAGCCCATCAGCATGCAGCCTTACTGCCTACCACACACCATCCATGGCATGTTTTACTTGAATGAATGACCCTTGTGATATTACTTTCAAAAATCAATAAATACAATACATAAAAACACAGGATACAGTATAGTACACATTTAGTGAGGGCAAGCAAAGCTTAACAACAAATCAAAAAATTTAACTTCCAATTACAATTTACATGCTTATTTTTTTCTACCAATCTTCTTATTGGGATCCATGCCACTTTAAATCCCAGGCTAAAACAGGCCTTCTGACTTGAATGCAGGCAAGTAATACTAAGCAAATATAAATACAAAAATAAATACATTTCTATATTAGCTGGATATACTAGGATTAAAATTCAACTATGAAACTGCTGTCCTTAGACCAGCTTTTAAAAAATTCCCAAAAAACGAAACCAAAATGCTACTTGATAAAGATGAGATAAAACACATGAGAAATGTTCATTGGTTAATTTCTTACATTTTCATGCAAACGTCTTATTTGCTGAATACTTTGTTCTCCAGCCTCAGCTGGGCTGTGTTAGAGTTCTGCTTGAGGGCAGTGAAGTTGGGGCATTTCTTCTTCTTCTTTGCCTTTGCCCTTTGACCCCTTCCCTTTCCCAAAGCTCTTGGAGGATCCCAGATCCACCCCGTTGGCGGCTTCAATCTCCGGGTCCCACCAGTCAGAACGGAAGAAGGCGGTTTGCATTCGATTATTCAATAGGTAAAGCTGGAGGCAGGGAAGCAGCTAACGGGACAGGGAATCTGATTTGCAAAACCTCACTGCAACACATGCTCACTATATTATTAGGTAGCAAGATTAAAGATAAAATGTCACTGCTGAGCAACTCTGCATTAAAACACCCGAGTTATATGATGAATGCAGCGAGATACAAGACCACGCAACACATAAGACATTACGTGGGACTTTCTACCCTAGAATGTCAAAAAGACAAATGGATGGTCTTTAGGTAAACAAATGTAAAGGCAACCTGAAACAACATACCCTGACTCTCATTGTACACCTTTCCTCCTTGTTGCCACCATTCGTATTATTCATTCATTTGTTGAATTTTTTTTTATTCACAGGCATAAATAACCCCATTGAGATGAATTATCTTGTTTACAAGGAGGTGCATTATCTTGTTTACATTGATGTGGAAAGTAACTCCTGTTAGCTGGAATATAGTATTTCAAATAATTGCACTGGTGTGCATTTTCAGGGAATGTAGATATGCAAATCCTGGGAGGGAATATTTACGGTTACAATGTGTTTAATGTTCACTGTGTTAAAAACACAGGTAAATAACTATTTTTACGAAAGCAAGCTCAACTCATGCCAAAGTTTACAGTTCAATACTGCATGGGTGGAAGCATAGGATTTGATGTGGAAACTGTAGTTAATAAAACTCTAAATGTCTATTTCTCTGACACTAGTTTTTTAACATATCATGCGAGGCACTCTGGAATTACAGCTTTAGTAGGTACAGTTGTGTACATTATTCATCATAAGTAAAAATTGCTTATTTTATGGCATTTCAAGGTCCAAAAATAGGCACTTCAAGATTTTTCACGATTAAACATAGTATTCATTAAAGCAGAAAAATAGCATTGTTGCATTCAAAATGTAGTTATTTATATAACTTATCTAACTTAATGAGATTCCTGGGCTTGAATCTTCGCTACCACCAGTTCATCAAGCAATGTTGTCATTTTGCACATTGAAAGTTGATGATGGCAAAGTTCCCGTATCTTTTGTTTAAAAAAGCAATTTTTTTCACATTCTGAATGCTTTTAGTAGGGACTTACCTAAATCGCGATTTCCATGGATTTCGCAACATACCCCTGAAAAATACGTAAATTTACCGCGATTTAAGTAGACCCCTACTTTTTAGATAAGTGGCGCCTCAATTCTGCTTGTTTAAGAGGTTTCATTTGACAAAACCTCCTGACAAATAACACTGTGGAGCTGTGGCTCGTCCTGGATCCAGTAAATGTAAATCCCAGTGCTGGTCACCACAACCGGCGTTACCTCGTGTAGCAAATCTATCCATTTCTGACTTATTGCCAACTTCACTCGATGTACATATGAAAAACACACCGACATATGAAGACGAGGTGGGTGGGAAGCAATTAAAAAAATTTAAAAAGTGTCTGCCCAGTTCTGAATGCTGTCTAGATCATTTTAAACACACCCATAATAATATTTTTTTTTTTTAAAAAACAGATACAGTGCCTTGGATAAGTATTCACTCCCCTTGGACTTTTCCACATTGTAGTGTAACAACCTGGAATTAAAATGGGTTTAATTAGGATTTTTTGTCACTGATCTTCACAAAATAGGCCATAATGTCGAAGTGGGGAAAAAAATCTACATATTTTTCAAAATTATTTACAAATAAAAAACTGAAAAGTCTTGATTGCATAAGTATTCACCCCCTTTGCTGTGACACCCCTAAATAATCTCTGGTGCAACCAATTGCCTTCAGAAGTCACATAATTAGTTGAATGGAGTCCACCTGTGTGCAATTAAAGTGTCACATGATCTCAGATTAAATACACCTGTTTCTGGAAGGCCCCAGAGTTTGTTAGAGAGCATATCTAAACAAACAGCATCATGAAGACCAAGGAGCTATCAAAACAAGTCCGGGATAAAGTTCTGGAGAAGCACCAATCAGGGTTGGGTTATAAAAAAATATCCCAAACTTTGAACATCCCCTGGAGCACTGTTAAATCCATTATTAAAAAATGGAAAGCATATGGCACAACCGCGACTCTGCCTAAAGAAGGCCGTCCACCAAAACTCAGTGACCAGGTAAGGAGGGCATTAGTCCGAGAAGCAACCAAGAGGCCAATGGTAACTCTGAAGGAGTTGGAGAGGTCCACAGCTGAGATGGGAGAAACCATCCATGGGACATCTATAACCGGACGCTCCACAAAGCTGGGCTTTATGGAAGAGTGGCGAGAAGAAAGCCATTGCTGAAAAAACCCCATATCAAATCCTGTTTGGATTTTGCCAAAAGGCATGTGGGAGACTCAGCAAACATGTGGAAAAAGGTTCTCTGGTCTGATGAGACCAAAATTGAACTTTTTGGCAAAACGCTATGTGTGGCGCAAAGCCAACACTGCTCATCACCCTGAGAACACCATCCCCACGGTGAAGCATGGTGGTGGCAGCATCATGTTATGGGGATGCTTTTCATCGGCAGGGACTGGGAAACTGGTCAGGATTGAGAGCAAGATGGATGGAGCCAAATACAGGGAAATTCTAGAGGAAAACCTGTTTCAGTCTGCAAAAGACCTAGGACTGTGGCGGAGGTTCACCTTCCAGCAGGACAATGACCCTAAACACACAGCCAAAGCTACACTGGAGTGGTTTAAAAACAAGAACCTGAATGTCTTAGAACGGCCCAGTCAAAGCCCAGACCTCAATCTGATTGAGAATCTGTGGCAAGACTTGAAATTTGCTGTTCACCAACATTCCCCATCCAACTTGACAGAGCTTGAGCAATTTTGCCAAGAAGAATGGGCAAAAATTGCAGGATCCAGATGTGCAAAGCTGGTAGAGACTTACCCAAAAAGACTCACAGCTGTAATTGCTGCCAAAGGTGCTTCTACCAAGTATTGACTCAGGTGGTGAATACTTATGCAACCAACAAATGTCTTTTTTTTATTTAACTTTTGTGTCACAATAAAAAAATATTTTGCACCTTCAAAGTGTTAAGTATGTTGTATAAATCAAATGGTAAAAATCCCAATTAAATCCATTTTAATTCCAGGTTGTAACACTACAAAATGTGGAAAAGTCCAAGGGGGGTGAATACTTATGCAAGGCACTGTAAAGGGGGGAAATGCAGACTACATACATATCTTATAATTATATATAATCTGACTGTGTGTTTGTTGTGTTGCTTAGTAACACATATTGTTGTTGCACAACGTGTGATTGTGTAGAAATGGCTTTTTGGAAGAACTGCCTAATCGAATCACGGACCACAGGTTGGGAACCACTGATGTAGTGGACAGAGCGATCTTTAGCAGAAACATTTCCGATCTTTGCAACTGGTGTTTTTTTCATTGAAGACATTTAAGAAATTATGCAACTCTGTGCAGTGTGTTCAATCATTTACCGGAAAGTAAACTAAACTGGCTGCCAGGTTCCTAAATGCAGTATAACAGGTAGTGTGTCAATAAGGCAAACATTTGCTGTATTTATTTTAAGTGATAAAAAGTATGTACTGTATATTTATACTATTCTTTCAGAAATGGGAATTTTGAGGGGAAACTACATATTACACGGCAATGGATTAATTTCATACAAAGTCGTGAAATGTGTGAGAACCGTGAAAAAAATACAGCTCTACTCATAAGAACATACTGTGCACACATGTATGCAACTGGCTATGTAATTTGGGGGGCACAGGTCATAAAGGGCTTTGAAAGAAAGTAATAAAAGATCATGTAAGAACCTTTTGTTAAAAGTTTGATTCACTTCTCAGTAATCCTAACAGCACAAAGTTTGTGAAGTACAACCTTAAATCCCCCAGTTGTCTCAGTAACACAGTCCCTGATCAAGAAGTTGCCTTAGTTCGTTTATTGCAGAGATGAAATAGCAAAAGAGGCATGGGTCAGAATGTGGAACCAGTAAAGTAATCCCAGATTAAGGGAAAAAAAGTGTCTAAACAGTTTACCTTCCAGTAATAAGAAGGCGTTACAGTTTTAGAGGCTGCATTGAATAGGACAATTGTTTGGGCAGCAAGAAAAAAAAAATACCAGTAGCTGCTAGAGATGAAATGAGCATTTGAACAAAATGACGGGAAAATGTAAAAGCCTTTGAGAAAAATCAATAGTGCCAAGAAAGAGCTGCCTTTTTGAGCCTTGAAGGGCCTTTAAAGCTCTTCATACATTGTCACTGACTTTAGCGGCAGTGAAGAGAAAATGACACTGTTTGGAAGCGAAGGCGGGGAATCAATACCATAGTTAGTAAAAAGATGCTATTTCACAACTGACTGGCCAGCGGCCTCCCTTCGTTTGCTTGTCCTGGTACCTGTTTGTTAACAAGTCACTAAAGGCAGAAAAACCAAATACAGCGCTAGACTGACACAGAAAAATAGGCACTTAATTTGCTCTTTGTGCGAACTATTGGCAAAGGGACACAGGCCGTAGATTATCTGGTTATTATGTTATTTCATCAGTTCACCATTTCATGGACTAAACTACTTTTTTTTTTGGTAATAGGAGGTAAATCAGTCATTGGGCTACAGAAGGATCAGAGCACTGGAAGCATTTCCACTAAATCCAGTAAGCTGCCAGTAATACATTCAGCTTTTATTGGTGACCTGCGCTGTCACTTCAAAACTGCTGTACTTTTACTGTACTGAAGTACCATTTAGAACGAGATACACATGCACATACAGGCAGCTCTAGAGTAAAAGCATGACCCTCTCGGTAGGGCATATTTATCAATTTCTGGTAGGGGAGATCACTACGAAAAAGAGGATTTACAAGACAGTCAGGATTGGGGTTTGTCTTATAATGAAAGTCCCACTAAGCACAATAGCAACAGCTTACACATTTAATTGTACCTTATGTTCATAAAATACACCCAATACATTATTTCTGATTATTTGTTTATTTAGCAGACGCCTTTATCCAAGGCGACTTACAGAGACTAGGGTGTGTGAACTATGCATCAGCTGCAGTCACTTACAATTACGTCTCACCCGAAAGACGGAGCACAAGGAGGTGAAGTGACTTGCTCAGGGTCACTCAATGAGTCAGTGGCTGAGGTAGGATTTGAACCGGGGACCTCCTGGTTATAAGCACATTTCTTTAACCACTGGACCACACAGCCTCCTATCACTGATCACTCCTATGTCTGGCAGCGATATGTTCTTGAAGCCATGGATTTTAGTGCCCAATGCAGAGGGCCTTACTGCCATTAGAAAATATTAGAAAACTGTTCTATTTCAATTATCTAATTCCACCGCTCTTATTTATACATTATCAACTACACTAAATACAATATAAACAGTGAAAACATGTCTGTAATTGAATAAGATCATTAAAACAGACCCCAATGAGTCATACAGTCTTTATTTATTTATTTATTTATTTATTTAATTTTTGCTGAAATATAGAGCAAATGCCCATTTTTTTATTTTTTAATACAAAAAAATTATAGATTTTCAGCTGAAAAAATGTTCAATCTCTTTTGGTGTCTGGTTTACTTAGTATGTACAAACGTATGCGTAAGGAGTTCTACTAAGTGCAGATTCAGGCTCAGATTTCCATCCATTCTCCCTATCATGAAGTGACTGTGCAGTGGCTTTGCATCCATCAGCCAGCTTCAGAAGCTCATGGCTGCTTTTCCAGCTTGCTCCTCTTTTCCCTCTTCAGCCTGGTTGCGGCCTCAAGGTTGGTGGGATTTCCCAGTTGATCTCGAGGGATAATCAGTCCATGGAATGGACACTTAACAAACATTATATTCCATGTAACCAAGAGGCATCCATCTCTCAGATCCAGTAAGTTCAACCTGACACACTATTTTTAATCAGATCTCAAAAGTTCAAAAACAAAACAAAGAACTTGTGTTCAAAAATAGAGCTATCACATGAATCTCTCTCTCTTTCTCTCTCTCTCTCTCTCTCTCTATATATATAGATAGATATAAACTTGCGATATCAGAGATAGACAGACATACAAGGTGCCTCCACCCCCCCCCCTGACTCTGATTCTCTTAAAGTTGTGATAAAGAAGGTCCTTTTCATAAAAACTGTCTAAGAGGTTATATGTACACATTTTGTAAAAGATACTTATGAAGAATACTTGGCAAGTTTCATCACAATCGGACAATCGGTTCTCTAGTTAGATACTACAGTAAGACCCACGGTATGTATGCTCTCCTCCACTATAAAAGCATAAGCAACAACAGAGAAGGATAGAGATGACACACAATAGTATTCTAAACAGGTAAGAAATTAAATATGAAAATATAGATAGGAGTTTGAAAGAAACTGACATATTGAATCAAAACCAAATTTACTCTCATAAACATAGCCTCAACATAGCTTTAGGTAAAACTGTAAATCTGTTTCAACCTTATATTGAAAAAAGTGAGTTGTATGTATTTTTACTTTTGTATTATTTTTATTTTGTGTGCTACATGCTTTGCCCACTTATTCAACTCCATAAACACGGTCAGACTGGTTAGCTCTTTCAAAAGAGTAAATCAGCCTTTTCCAATGACAACCGAAAAGCAAACCAAGAGAGCAGGAGTGAATCTTACTCATCTTCCTACCTGCTTGTTTCATATTTGGTACAATCGTTAAAAGATCAGGGAAGATGACTCAGTAGGCTTTCTCTTTTCCATACAGTGCACAACGCCCTCTGGTGGCTGTACTATTTTAGTCTGACTTCTAATAAACACTGAAAATCTTTTCAGTATATCACTGTTTCAAAAAAATAGGCTTTCCGAAGGAATTATCGCTATTTTCCTTATCTACATTTTCTGACGAAGGCACATCCTTCGGAATACGGTTTTATTTTTATTATTTAATATTTTCTTAAATTTTCTCTTTCAATATTTATTTTATTATCCCATTTTCTGTTTTTCCTTTTTCTCTCGATTCTGGTGTCTTTTTTCCCCAAAATATATTTAATCAGTTTTTAACATTATGTTATTAAGCACTGTTCTTACTCAAAGGTTTTAAAAAGGTAAAAAAGGAACCATATTTCCACTCCCTTAAAGCACAAATACTGTGCATGCAGCACAAATGTGTAGGTTTTCTGGACAAAAGCAGGTTGGCATCTGTTTTAAAATGAATTATCCTCTAAAATAGCATGAATAACTAAAATCTTATGGATCAACATAACATTAGGTGTTAGGCCGGGCTTTGAAACCTGACAGTTTATAAACACTATGTGATCAGGTGTAAACTACATGCACTTGGAAGAACATCTGAGAGAGCTTGTACTTCCACTAGCTATCAGAAACAAGCTGCCCTGCCACCAGTCTTCAGGACCCAGATCTCTGCAGTAATCCAGGCTGATGGCGGGTCTCTTTGGATTTCCTGTCTGGCTCACAGCAGTGCATTAGCTTGTCTGTGGAGTGACCAGTGTGGGAATTACAACTCTATTACGAGCAGCATCTTAACCTGGCAAGCTACAGGGGATCGGTTACACCAGCACTGAACATACAGGACTATTTTGCCAGCAATGGGCTGGTCCTGTCCCTAGTAGTACAGGTCAAGTCCAAATTACATAACGGAAGCCTTGGCTTTCTCCTCCTGCAGCTTGCTAGGCTCATGTGCAAACGGGGCTGTTGACTCGGAGCTTTCAGGCATGTTGTAGAGAGATTATAAAAAATCAATAGAGGATAATATGGAGCAGAAATGCTGTTCTAGTTTCATTAACCTCTTGCCAATACTCACATTGGCTTGGATCCACTGTGGCTAAGCAGAGTGCACAGAAAGAAAAAAAAAACAGGCAGATTTGGCTGTAAGGCGTTTTTTCTGTATATGTATGTCAGCCTAGAAGGGATGGTCATCAAGTTTAAAGCTTGTCAGGCTGTTGCAGGAGAGAAAAGAGAACAGATAATTTCCAAAACTACAAAAACGGCTAATTTAAAAAAAAAAAAGGCAAGTATTTAGGCAGGTGCGGGCGCCTGCAAGGGTCAGGCTGGTAGAGCAGTTCTGATCCCGCTGGATTACCTGGCGGCCGGGGCAGGCTGCACTCTGCGTTTCAGAATCCTGAGCGAGGCTGCACTCTGCGTTTCAGAAGCCAGAGCGAGGCTGCAGTCTGCGTTTCAGAATCCTGAGCGAGGCTGCAGTCTGCATTTCAGAATCCTGAGCGAGGCTGCAGTCTGCGTTTCAGAATCTTGAGCGAGGCTGCAGTCTGCGTTTCAGAAGCCTGAGCGAGGCTGCAGTCTGCGTTTCAGAAGCCTGAGCGAGGCTGCAGTCTGCGTTTCAGAATCCTGAGCGAGGCTGCAGTCTGCGTTTCAGAATCCTGAGCGAGGCTGCAGTCTGCGTTTCAGAAGCCTGAGCGATGCTGCAGTGCAGGCCGGGTCCAGCTCTTCGTCATTCACACTCCTCTTTGGTCTGGGTGGGGGGGGTGAGGGACAGCTGGCCTCACTGGCCCTCCTTTTACTGTCATCGGCTTAGGAGCCAGGGCAGGATCCAGGCCTAAAAGGAAACAGCCACAAAGGACAGCCAGTAAGACGCAAGGCTTTAGACAGAATTAGGTGTGTGCAGAACACTCATACTATTCTGCAACCAAGTTAAAGGGGAAATTATTTCTGCCATACTACTGCAACTATCCCTACTCTGGTGTTCACTAATACCAAGACTACTTCCTGAAGCTATAAAAGCTATCCTGTCACAGGGAGTATGACTTGATAGGAGCTCTAAATAAGCTCTTAATATGCATTTTTCTCTTTTTATTAGCACTAGCTCTATTATCCCTTGTCCTTTTAATCTGTCAAAGACCATTTGCTCCTTTGCTTGTATTTTCGTTTTTATTTGGCGTAATAAGAGAGGTTGCAGCTACTCCAATATTCAAGAAGCAATCAGACCTACAGAAAGCGTACCAGGACCCAGCAGTGTATCTATAGGGTATTATATGAAATACTTGCATGTACAAAAGACCAATTGTGGTGGGTTATGGGAGGAAGTGACGTGACCCAGAAGTGATGGAGACAGGAAGCAAGTGAGGTACAACCTGCGCACCAGCAAGGCAGAGCTGGGCAGGGTTTTATTAATATTCCATATGGAGAATAGCAGGGGTCAAAAGACAGGTACAGTATTGCACAAACCAAAATAAGAAACCCCCTTGAATACTAGCAATAGTAATTTCCTTTTATTGTGAACCAGTCCAGCCACTTACAAAACTAACACCTCTTAAACACCTGCAGCTGTGCTCTTTTACATTTCAATTAAACCCTATGTACTCCTGGCCCTTGTAGTTTCTTTGGTGGCTGCCATTTTTGTAGGCCCTATTAACTACAACTCCCGCATTGTCTCTTGGGAGATGTAGTCTTTCCCTGCTCAATCCGGCACTTTCCAGTGCCCCGGTCCTGTATACCGTAATATGCTAGGACCTACATATTTACCATTCGTGACCAGCCCACGTCTATGGTCACATATCCTCCTCCCCAGCTTCGATCCATCGGATCGAGCGTCTGTGGATACCATGCAGTGTACCCTCGAGAGTCCGTCAGCATTCCCTTGTTTGCTACCGGCTCGATGTTCAATCTGGTAATTAAATGGTTGCAATTCCAAAAACCACCTGGTGACACGCGCATTGCACTCTTTATTTTGATGCATCCATGTCAGAGGTGCATGGTCTGTCACCAGCATGAATTTTTTGTCTAGTAAGTAATATTTTAATGCATCCAAGGCACATTTTATCGCTAGACATTCCTTCTCTACGATAGTATAGTTCTTTTCAGGTGACAATTTACGGCTAAGGAATAGAATGCGGTGTTCCTCCCCATGTATCTGCTGGGAGAGAACTGCTCCCAACCCCACATCAGATGCATCTGTTTGGACAGGGAATTCAGCGGAAAAATCAGGCGTTACCAACACTGGGTGTGCACATAGCGCATTCTTTAAACTCTGAAATGCTGTCTCAGCCTCGTTTGACCATTTGATCATTATGGGCCCCTTGGCTTTAGTGAGCTCTGTCAGGGGAGCAGCCATCGTGGCAAAGTTAGAAATAACTCTCCTATAATAGCTGGTCAGACCAATAAACACTTTCACCTGTTTTTTATTTATTGGTTGTGGCCATCGTTTGATTGCTTCCACTTTGTTTATTTGGGGTTTCACTACCCCCCGTCCTATCACATATCCCAAGTATCTGGCTTCTTCCAGCCCAATTGTGCATTTCTCTGCGTTTGCCACCAGCCCTGCCTGTCTAATTGCGGTTAATACTGCCTGTACTTTTATTAAGTGAGACCCCCATTCTTCACTATGTATGACCATGTCATCAATATACGCCACCGCATATTCCTTATGTGGTCTAAGGATCCGATCCATCATTCGCTGGAATGTTGCGGGGGCCCCATGTAATCCAAACGGTAGTACTGTGTACTGAAACAATCCGTCTGGGGTTGCAAACAGTTTTTTCTTTGGCTTTCTGAGTTAGGGGGACCTGCCAATACCCCTTAGTTAGGTCCAGAGTTGTCAGGTAACGGGCGCTGCCCAGTCGATCAATTAATTCGCCTACCCATGGCATTGGGTAGGCGTCAAATTTAGAAATATTATTTAACTTGCAATAGTCGTTACAGAACCGTAAAGTACCATTTGGTTTTGGTACCAAAACTATGGGGCTTGACCATTCACTTTGCGACTCTTCAATGACTCCCATTTTTAGCATTTTTCCTACCTCCTCCCTTATAGCCTTCCTTCTGGCCTCTGGTACCCGATAGGGTTTTAAATTAACTCGTTTCCCCGGCTCTGTGATGATGTCATGGAATATCACGTTAGTGCGCCCGGGAGACTCTGCAAACACCTGTCTGTTTCTATTCAGGAACTCTCTAACTTCCTGCTGCTGGTGGACAGACAGGGTGTCAGATATCTTACCTGGGCTCCGCCTGGCTGAGTTTGCTCTGGCTTGGCCGTCTCCAGGGAAACCAAGACCTCTCTGTCTTTCAATAGTTTCAGCAAGTTTACGTGGTAAATCTGAACCGGTTTTCGTCTCCCTGGCTGGCTAACCTTGTAATTTACTTCCCCGACTTTTTCGAGGATTTCATAAGGTCCATGCCATTTTGCCAGGAATTTACATTCGACCGTCGGTACTAAATCCAGTACCTGGTCTCCGGGTTGAAACACCCTTATTCTCGCTCCCTTATTATACGATCGTTTCTGGGCCTCTTGAGCTAGTCTCATGTGCTCTCTTACCATCGGCATCACTTTTGCGATGCGATCCTGCATCAGAGTAATGTGTTCAATTACACTCCTATAGGGGGTGTTTTCTTGTTCCCATGTTTCTCTGGCTATATCTAGCAACCCTCTGGGATGTCTCCCATACAACAGCTCGAAGGGTGAAAATCCTGTCGATGCCTGGGGAACCTCTCGAATAGCAAACATAAGGTACGGTAATAGACAATCCCAGTTCTTTCCATCTGTTTCAATGGTTTTTTTAACATAGATTTTAACGTCTTATTAAATCTTTCCACAAGCCCGTCCGTTTGTGGGTGGTAAACTGAGGTCCGCAATTGTTTAATGTTCAGGAGGTTACACAATGCTCTGGTTACTTTAGACATAAATGGGGTTCCCTGATCTGTAAGAATTTCTTTGGGGATTCCTACCCGGGTGATTAACAACATCAGCTCTTTCGCAATACACCTAGCCAACATATTTCTCAGTGGTACAGCTTCGGGATATCGGGTGGCATAATCCACTATCACCAAAATGTGTTGGTGCCCTCTAGCGGATTTTGGGAGTGGACCAACCAAGTCCATTCCAATCCTTTCAAATGGAGTTTCTATAATAGGCAGGGGGATTAGTGGACTCCGAAAAGTTTTACACAGAGCTGTTTTTTGACACTCAGGGCAGGATGAACAATGCTTAGTGAATGCTGTTACTACCCCAGGCCAATAAAATGTGCGTGTCACTCGTTCCTGGGTTTTTTTCGCTCCCAGGTGTCCCCCCAGTATATGACCATGCGCTAAATCCAGCACTGTCCTCCTATATGGTTGGGGCACTAACAGCTGCTCTGTAACCCCCTCCCCTGTCTTCGCTAACCGATATAACAATTCGTTGCGGCTTATAAAATGGGGAAAATATACTGGGCTAGCAGGATTAACCAACACACCATTTATCATTTCTATTTTTTCCCTCGTGTTTGCTAACGTAGGGTCCCGTAATTGTGCTGTGCCAAAAATATCAGGGTTTACATCATGTACTGGAAACTCCTCCCCTCTGCTGCCATCCCCTGTACCTGAAGGACCAGGAACTTCCGGTCCCGTTTCATTTCCCACCATAATTACTGGTGGCTTTGTTCCAGTACTGGCCCAGTCGGGCTCAAAATTAGGTAATAACATTGCCAATTCTTCGCTCTGAGGTTCAATGTCAGCCTCCTGTGAATTATTGGGCAAAGCCAATAGGCCCTTTTTGTTCCAATGTTGTTCAAACAATGGAAAGTCTCGCCCCAGGATTACCTCATATGGTATTACAGGTACCACAGCGGCTCGCCATTGCACAGATCCTACGGCCGTCTCGAAAGGTACCATGGTGCTGGGGTATGACTGGGTGTCACCATGTATACAGGTAATCCCAAGGTCCCTAGACTTAATCAATTGTGTGGGCCTGACTAAATATGTCGAGACCAATGTAAAGATACTTCCCGAATTAAGCAAAGCTACAACATTATTACCTCCTATGTTTATTCTACAACAGGGGTTTCCCTCCGACCTGACCCCTGTCAGCACCGACACCACAGTGCATGCATACAGTCCCTCGTAACCGTCTCCCTCCCCCACATTACATTGCATGGGTTCAACATTTAATGGACAATTTACAGCAATATGACCTGGACCTTGACATTTAAAACAAATTATATGTGGCTGTATCAGTCCCGATTTTGGTCATGGATTACCCTCCAACATCTTCTGATGTTGGAGGGTAATCCACGAAGAAAGTGGTCCATGACCACTCGTTCCACAATAGCAGACGGGCTACACTCCTCGGGCTGTAGCCATTTCCTGGCAAGATGTATGAGGTCATACATTTGTGACCATGGTGCTCTGTTGAACTGGTGCGCCCACCCATGAAACCTCTGTGCTCGTACCGCTAAGGTCACCCCGAACCGGGCCAAGGTCTCCGCTTTTAACAAGGTGAAATCATCCGCTTGTTCAGGTTCCATATCGTAGTATGCCTTCTGTGCATCTCCCACTAAGAACGGAGCTATAATCCCAGCCCACTGGTCCTGTGGCCACTTTTCCCGTTCTGCAATGCGTTCAAAAGTTTTGACAAACGCCTCCACGTCATCCTGTTCTGTCATTTTCTGGATGAACTTGTTAGCCCTGATAGGTAGGGAATGGGGGGGTTCTCTGGTACTAAGAGCTAGGATTTTTTGATCCAACTCATGTACCTCCTGTCGCAGTGCTTGGGAAGTGTTTCATTGCTCCTCCAAAAAACATGCGGTTGGTCTCCTGCTGCACCCGGGTCGCTTCTTGCTGAGCTCGGGTTGCCTCTTGCTGAGACATCACCGCTTGTAGGAGGCTTTGTACCACCGCTTCCATGTTGCTGTGTTTGCGCTATCCTTTATCAGTGGAGAGGTTTGCCTGCATTCTCCACCATATGTGACACACCAGGGTAAGTCTGCCACTTGCAGGACCGTCTTCACTGTCTTCTTTGGTGTAAGATAGAATCACGGGACCACAGAAATGAAATAAAACAGTACGGTGCCTGTATATTTATTTGTACAAAACAAAACAAAACTAAACAATACCTACAGTGCCTTGCAAAAGTATTCAGACCCCTGACCAAATCTCTCATATTACTGAATTACAAATGGTACATTGAAATTTCATTCTGTTTGATATTTTATATTAAAACACAAACTCAAAATCAATAATTGTAAGGTGACATTGTTTTTATGTTGGGAAATATTTTTAAGAAAAAAGCGAAGCAGATATCATGTTAAAAAGCTAATAGTAGGAAAGAATTTTTGATTTTAAAGTCTAATATTATTATAATTATTAATTTACTTGCTTGTTATGTTATATTAAGCAGCCACAGTTGTAGTATTAATGTTTAGGTATTGCTTTTAGGGCTGCAACAAAGGGTACATTTTGACTTTCAAAGGCTCGGAACACATTACCGAAGGAAGGTTCAAACCTTCGATGGTACTAATATGCATAATTTACTGGTGCTGTCACCATAGCTATTTGTTAATATTTGATTGAAAATCGTATATTTTTACAGGTAATCCATATAAATGGAATAAATCATTCACGGGCTAATCAATCCCCTAGTTCCACCTGCCAATACTGCAATAGAGCAAGCCGGCAGACAGGTGTCAGTTGCAGGTGAAAGATCATTAACCTGTAATCCCCACACTGAGCGCTGACCACACCACAGACAAGCTAATGCACTCCTGCACCAGACAGGAAATTCAAATGTCTCCCAGTTTTCATCTTAAATAAAATGTAAAAAAAAATTACATTTCAACATACATTTTTGCATAATTTTGGTCAAGAATGGTACAATATAATGGCTTTAATCAGTTCACACATCAGGAAATGGTTGGGAGTTCCACACTGCCTCAGCAGAGTGGGACTTTACGGTAAAGGAATACTGCAGCTACCTGTCTCCGCTCTAACCGAGGAGTTTAAGTGTGCCAAGGTCCGACTGGAAATGACATTAGTAGAGTCACGCGACAAATGTGTAAGGGAGGCAGCACCTGTGTTGAAAACTGGAAGAAAGTGGGCGGCAAAGAAAGCTGTGGAGGATGCAAAGGCTGCCCTTCGAATTGGTGATATCATGGGGCAAGTTCAGCATGGAACAGGGGGTCTTGGTCTCAGTTCAGCTCCTCCTACATGGCACAAGGCAGCCCCAGCTCAACAGAGGAAGCTGGCAGTCAATGAGGTGCAAAAGCAGGAGGAGAGGATGAGGTGTATAAAGGCCGTTTCCCAGGCCAAGCAGGGAGAATGGATGAGATGGGAGAGTGTGGAACAACGCAAGATTGGCTGGCAAGACCTATGGTCAATGGAACAGAGCAGGATCAGTTTCCTTATAAGGTCAACATATGATGTTCTCCCATCACCACAGAACCTAAACCTCTGGGTAGGAGAGGATCCCTCATGTCCGTTGTGTTCATCACCTGCAACATTAAGGCACATTTTGACAGGATGTAAGGTGGCTCTTAGCCAAGGACGGTTTACTTGGCGCCATGACCAGGTGCTGCGATGTTTGGCCTTAGCATTGGAAGACAAGCGTAACATGACCAATAAGTTGCCACCAGTTCCGTCAAAACATTACACACAAAAGACAACATTCCTCCACCCAAGAGAGCAACCACCAAGAAAAGGTGTTAAAACCAATCCTCGCCCAGGACAACTGGAAGCTGCTAGAGACTGGAAAATGCTGGTAGATGTTGGTCAACGGCTTATTTTTCCACCTGAGATTGCCACCACTAACCTTCGACCAGATATTGTCTTGTGGTCTGGATCAGCACGCCTTGTTCACCTGGTAGAGAACAGTGCCATGGGAGGATGCTGTAGATGAGGCGTACGAGAGGAAGAAACTGCGGTATGCTCAACTAGCCACTGAAGCGGAACAGCGAGGATGGAGAGTTTGGGTTTACCCAGTGGAAGTGGGTTGTCGAGGATTTGTGGCACACTCTACAACCCGGTTTCTCAGAGATGTCGGATTCAATGGCCAAGAGTTGCGTCGCACAGTGAAGAACTTATCTGAAGCAGCAGAGAGGAGCAGCAACTGGTTGTGGTTGAGACGGAAAGATTCTGGCTGGGGATCTCAAGCACAATAGAAAGAAAGAAACACTGATGTACAGGTAAGTAAGCTGGGCTGAATTGAGTGGGGGACGGAGGGGGGTGATGCTGAGACGCCAGAATCACCGTCGAGCCCTCTTGAGGTGTCGTGGGCTAGTCGACGAAACACAGAGGATGGAAGGGGCCCACTTGAAGACCCCAGAGATGTACCCTACTTAGCTCAATCCAGACGGTTGTCATGCTGATGCGCTGGGGAGACCGCACTATGGTTGATCCCCGGAGCCAGCATCGCAGCCGTTGTGTGTGCTGATGCGCGAGGGAGGCAATAAGCTGATGCCTGGAGCCAGCATTACACTTCAGCCATCAACACCAGACAGAAGGATATCTACATCATCATATGGAAGGAAGCGCAAATGGATGGAGAAACATATGGATCACATTAGTTTACTGTGAAGCTATGTCTTAGTTGGTGCTTATCTTGGCGAGAGCCAAGTTCAAATCAGCATGAAGTTTTAACATCTACTCTCATGTAATGGAAATCAGGTAAATAATTATTACAGTGTTCCCTCACTAGAACACCTCCTCCCCTATAAAATGCATTCCATACAATCCACTAGATTTGAACAGAAAACAGAATTCCTGTGCAGCATTTAACACTTGTTTTAAGGACCACCCCCTGCAAAGCACTGTTTTCTGATTGACATTACCTGCCACCTTAAAAGGAAGCAGTCTATTATTATTTTATATTATAATAATATTACAAACCTACATATTATTTTATGTATCTGCTTCATACACTTTCCTAATTTGCTTTTCAAATAAATAGTTACTATTAATCGCACAGGGGATCTTTATGTTTACAATTCAAGAATACCTTTATTTTGTTGCTCCATTACGTACCGATTTATGAGTAGAATAGCATTCTCTGTACATACAACTAAAAGGGTATTACTATTATTTAATAATTGTTGATCTCTGAAATATATGCTGACAGTAGTAATAAAATACATCACTACTATAATCATCATCATCACGATCATCTCAATCACACCACTCACTGATTTCTCAGCCAGGTCCTGTTTTAAATTATTGTTTCACCTAGGTGGGCTCAATGACCTAAAATGGCTTGACCCACGGGTCACGTACTAAGTCCACGTCTAAGCTGTGTTTTGAAACCAAGATCCAAGCAAACCATTAGGCCAAGACTCCTTCTTTATATTGTACAGATCATGTACCAAATTATAAGTGACAATTTCTTGAATGAGCTCTCGGCCTGCTGTGATCTGTGGGCTTCACTTGAACTTTTTGTGCCTCTGGTCCCTTCCCAGCTGTAACATTAAGAAGTAGAAGCAGGACCCCCCTCACCTCACCCTCTGCACTTTATTTTAGAAAACAATACCTTCTCACTTTACATCTTTTAATTTTCTCTCTGTGTTCTAATGTGTCTAACAGCAGCTTGTCTCCTATTTGAGTCACATGATTAAATGCTTATTGCACATTATATTGTACATTTATTTACTTATTTTTATTTTCATATTTCCCTCAGAGATACACAAGCCTGATCTCGCTAGTTGAACTGAAGCAATGTCTTTAAGAGTGTCATTAAAAATAGCTGTAATAGCGTTTTTAGTCTTTGTTTGTTCATTTGTTTGCCAATAAACTGAAGCATGTTTACCTTTGTATTCAAGTTTTTTGTCACAATGGCATTTTAAAAGACGCAACGCTAATGTTTTGCTTGAGAACAGGTTGGTAATACAGTTAATGCAGCGGTTTGGCCCTTGGGTGTGATGATGTCATAAGAAGCTGAGAGGACCCCAGCTATGAACGAGCAAGGTTATTCTCAGGTGCTCATACATGTGGTTAGGGAACAGCTCCTGAGACAAGAATGTTAAAGAGTCGATGCTTGGGGCTCCCGAGTGGCACATCCAGTAAAGGCGCTCCACATGGACTGAAGGATGCGCCCTATAGCCTGGAGGTCACCGATTCGAGTCCAAGCTATTCCACTGCCAACCATGGTCAGGAGCTCCCAGGGGGCGGCACACAATTGGCCGAGCGCGGCCCGAGGGTGAGGGCTTAGGTCGGCCAGGGTATCCTCGGCTCACCGCGCACCAGCGACCCCTATAGACTGGTCGGACACCTGCGGGCTTGCCTGTAAGCTGCCAGAGCTGTGTTGTCCTCCGACGCTGTAGCTCTGGGTTGGCTGCACGGCAGACCTGCAGAGTGACTGACGGCACACACTTCGGAGGACAACGTGTGCTCGTCTTCGCCGCTCCCGAGTCAGCACAGGAGTGGTAGCGGTGAGCTGAGCTTAAAATACAATTGGATATGTCAAATTGGGAGAAAAGCGGGGTAAAATTAATTGCCGACTAGTAAATAAAAAAAAAATAAAAACAAGTTGATGCATGCTGGGGAATGCTTAGGCTTAGGAAAGCTCTTCCAGTCTGGATTCCAGCCGGAGACAAAGTCATGGCTGCTTTTGACCTTGATTAATTTACGATGATGTGTTGACTTTATCAATAAGCTAATAGGATAGTTTGCTTGTTTCTTCTGAAGCAAGCTGTCTGCTTACCAGGTAAACAACACATGGGAAGAAACAAGGATATGTTTTAACATTTTGGGTCATTAAAACAACAAAAAAATGTAAATATAAGAAAGTGAGAAATAAAAAAACAAAAATCTGCTTGGTTTATATTTTAATCTTAATGTAAGTTTTGCTCAGTTAAGCTATGTTGTTAAAGTGCATTTGATAATTTTAGTTCTAGAACTTTATTTGCAAAGATTTATGCACCTACCTTAGTTAATAAGTTTTGTCCCCTTAGTATGTAGGGCTAGTTTTGTAAAATCAGCAGGAGTTTTAACACTGAATTAAACACTGGCGTAAACACACTGGAGTAAACAAGCTGTTTGTGTTTTAAAACCTGTAAAAACTATACAGCCCAAACCTGGATAACCCTACACAAGCAGAATAAACACACGCAACTGTAAACACATCAATAAATAAAACACATTCATAAAGTGGAACAAACAGGATGATATCATCATTATTTATTCCCGTTCTTTGTCAGAGTCACTGCAGTACACCTGGCGAATACTGGCCATGAAGTCACAAATGGAAGAAAATGCTTAACTAGTGGCCTGTCATATACCATCATGTGGGATATCGTTTCATTCAGTATATGATTATTCAGTATATTCAGTATATCTAACCTAGCCCCCTTGCTTCTCTGTTTAGTAACCTTTAGTACATTACATCACATTGATTCACTCTGGAAGGGATCATAAAATACCCCCAAATCCTTTCTTTTTTTGTTCAAATTGATCAAAATGGCACCTATTTGTCTGAAGCAATAAAGTTGAGGGTGTTAAAGAGGTAAATCAATACCAGGAAACAGAGAGGCCGAGCCAGCAGCTGAAAGTTAGGCCGCCCAATGCTGACATTATTGATTTTACTGAGTTCAGCAGGCCTTGTAATTAAAATGTAAATTTGAGAAAGAGATTATGTCCTGACAGAAATGGTGGGATTAAGGGGGAGATAAAAGCCTCTTGGTGAAAAGTGCAATGAAGAAATGAAAAAAAGAGTTAGAGAGAGAGGAGAGAGAGAGATTTGGCTTCCCTTATCCTTAAGCTTTGTTATTTTACTGTAAAGTTAACTGAAGTTAGATGAATATTGAATACTGAGGTTGACAACCACTTTTTTTTTAAATAACAATTGTAATTAGTATTTTTCATACAATAAAAGGTGTAATAGCATATTGTATTTCTACAGTATATATTTCTATGGGACATCTGATATCATAGCTGTGTAATTATCACAGCATAATCACAGACCATAGAGATCTGTTTACAGTTTACAGCAAAACCGCATGAAAATATCTATAAACTTAATCAAAAATAAGGCATTGAGACCAGCTTGTTTAAATCTATTTGTTCAATATTTCTTATTCTAATATTAATTAAACAGAAGTAAACTAAACTAATCAATGCTTTGGTTGTTCTATTTGAATAGTTTCCAATTACTTTTAACAGGCTTTAGCTGTACAATATCCTATGAGGTGGGTTTACAACTCAGGGTCTACCTGGATCTGAGACCCTGCACTAACCATTAGAACACAGCTGCCTCCAATCAAAAGTTAACCAACTATGCCCAGGTCAAGAAAATCAATTCCTTCAGTTATATTCCAAGCTTTTACTAACAGGAGAAACATCGTCACACTGTTTTTACACTGGGTGTCACTACTTTGGTGGTCTAGACAACAGAGGAAAATGTTAAATAGCAAACTCCTTAATGAACTAATCCTACACCCAGAAGTAGTTTCAATAACTAATTTAATTATTTGGAGTGGGTACTGTTAATAGAGTGGGTACTAGTTTATAAATATTCTCTTAAGTTAAACCAATAATAAACCATCTCTATAACAGTTGAAAAACTTAAACACATTTGTGAGATACAGACAACTGACAAAATGTGTTTTTATTTTATCCACCCACTGTATAATACACAGACTGTTTAAAAACAAACTCTGCTGTGCTTTGTGGCATTTTATCTGATGTTTTGACCATTTTTTTTCTACAGTGCACATTCCTCAGTTCCCTTCATCATGTTCAGACAGACAGACACACACATATACAGACACGCACACACACATATACACACATACATATATATACAGACACTAGGGTTCCCACCTCTGACTTACAAAAAAACGGGACACCGGAGTCATTTTGTACAAAAATAAATCATATACTTTGACATTTAATGTCCCGGGAAGTCTTACAGATTTCCAGGACAGCTGCCTCAAAAAGAGAAACAATCCAGGCAAAACCAGAACGGGTGGCAACCCTAACAGACACACACACACACACACACACACACACATACAGACACACACACACAGACAAATGTTCATTTTCTGACCTTATGCTTGAAATTAAAATATCCTTGTGGCAAAGTGGTTTGCAGTGCGCAGGTGTAGGGGGTGATGCAGTGCTCAAGGCAAGGACAAACAACACAGTACTGGTGTAATGATGGTTTATTTATTTGTAATCCAGAGTCTGATGACAACAGCAAATAATAAATGACAACAGGCAATACACAGCGTGGTGTATTGCTCTGTTTAATCCACGGGTTCAGACCCGAAATAATAGTTCCTATACCTGTACATAATCACCAACAATAAACACAAACACGATCACAAGTACGTAGTGAGTGCTGTAGTGCTCATGGTGCAAATACAATTAATTGTGACTCAAGTGCAGTGTTGTCCGGGTTTCGTGCTGACCTGTAGCGACAGCTCCGGATCATGTTAGCCATCTAATGAAACAAACAAGTATTTTAGACACGACAAAACAAACAAAACACCCACGATAACAATATGGGTTCTCCTTCTGGTTCAGCATTAACCATAACAAAGGAACAGATCACCTCGCTACGTCCCCTTTTGTACCGTCAATCACGCCCAACTATTGCAACCGCTCCTACAATCAGCGGCTGCCACATTGTTTCCCTTCCAGGTCGATGATTTAGTGTACCGTTGCTCCGCCCCTTTCTAGATGGCCGACTTACGCCTAACCCTGGGAATTAATTGTCTGGCCAGGGCACTCTGTTCCTTTTACACAGCGACCTCACAGGACGGGAGGGAGATTTATCACCAAGAATCATTCTGTCTCTGTCACACTCCTACATTAACTCATAAATTATATATAAATCAGCTAATCAAATTACTGGACTTCAGGTTCAATGCACCCGGACTATCACCCTTGTTTCGCTTTCTCTGGTGGTTTGAGATGGCTTTCACCAGCCTCACACTTGCAGAAGACTAACCTGCTTGCTTTTGATGTTGGCTGGGAATGACAATCCTAATGAGAGGTCATTATGGATCTGGTATTGTTAATTTGGCATGACATCTGTATGGATCATTTCACACCTCAGAAACCTAATCACTCCAATAATTTAACCTAAAATGTATTGACTGCTTAATTAAAAATGTATACATTAAATGTCAAAAAACAATATGTAAGTTACCCATCAATATACACTATATGCTACATTTACTTTGATAATGATATATCCAGGAGAAACTAGAAATAAATAAATGTAATTTTGTAATACAAAATCATTTTCTACATTTAAACGGACATGTAAACAGGGTAAACTTTACAAATGAACAATTATATTTTTATCATTTTAAAAAAATAAGCAACACTGACCAAACACCTATCTACATCACTTGTTTTTATTCAGATTCCACATCAATGATCTCTACAAGGCAGAATCGAATACTCTATTGCAAATGCGGTGGATAATGAGAAGCTAAATAAACATTTAGTTTTTCTTCCCTCCAGTACTTTCCTAATTTACCCCACAGTGAATTTGGGGTTGGGCTGACCTCTTTTTGAACTTTGTACGTAAATGCTTTCTCCATCCTGTGTTGTTCAGTAATCATACAACCATCTGAACACTGTCGTGCTTCACCCCATCCAACATGCTGGCAAACATCTTACCTCTGAATCTCTAGAGAAACAGGAAGCCAGGTCGGGATAAATATGCAACAGCTGTAATGTAAAACCAAAACCTGTCGAATTTTACAAGTTCAACTGAGTCATTACATTACAAAAAGGACGCTAATAGCAAGCCCAAGATTTTCAGAGCGATGAATGTATTGTAATAAAACAAAAGTTTGATCATCAAGACATCTTGTGATTGTCAGCAATTTGATATTGATTAGAGTGTACTTAAATCTTCTTTTATTAATAATAATAATAATAATAATAATAATAATAATAATAATAATAATAATAATAATAATAATAAAACACAGCCACATGCAACTGACAATAAGAAGAAATCATTTTAAAAAAGTAAAGCCATTTTTTTGCAGGAGAAGAAAATTTTAAAATGAGTTAAATCGTATATAGAGATAAGAACATAAGAACATAAGAAAGTTTACAAACGAGAGGAGGCCATTCAGCCCATCTTGCTTGTTTGATTGTTAGTAGCTTATTGATCCCAGAATCTCATCAAGCAGCTTCTTGAAGGATCCCAGGGTGTCAGCTTCAACAACATTACTGAGGAGTTGGTTCCAGACCCTCACAATTCTCTGTGTAAAAAAGTGCCTCCTATTTTCTGTTCTGAATGCCCCCTTATCTAATCTCCATTTGTGACCCCTGGTCCTTGTTTCTTTTTTCAGGTCAAAAAAGTCCCCTGGGTCGACATTGTCTACACCTTTTAGGATTTTGAATGTTTGAATCCGAGCACCGCCTAGTCTTCTTTGTTCAAGACTCAATTCCTTTAGCATGTCTGCATACGACATGCCTTTTAAACCCGGGATAATTCTGGTTGCTCTTCTTTGCACTCTTTCTAGAGCAGCAATATCCTTTTTGTAACGAGGTGACCAGAATGGAACACAATATTCTAGGTGAGGTCTTACTAATGCATTGTAAAGTTTTTACATTACTTCCCTTGATTTAAATTCAACACTCCTCACAATATATCTGAGCATCTTGTTGGCCTTTTTTACAGATGTGCAATTTAATGTGGATATAACGGTTCCAAACTAAATTTCCTGTTAAAGGTAATTCTGTTTGCTTTAATTTCTGCTGGAACCTGTTCCCAATACTGCCACTTGGCTATAATTAAAAAAAAAAAAAACTTCCACGTAAGGTACATGTAATGTTATGCCCTCAAGCCATGCAGGCCGACAGCTTTGTAGCCCCCTTTCAAAATAAACAAGTGCTTTAGCACTTGGTTTGGTCCTTATTTGTTGTAAAGAAAGAGCTGTTTATTCATCGGTGGCAAATCAATGCTCAGAAATCTATGTAATTACTTCTTCAACGCAGTGCAGGGGGATTACTCACACGGCTGTCCTCTTTATTACTTCATAATGGCTGTTTATTTACTCTGCTGCGGCCGTGCCTCCACCCCCCCCACCCAGCTGGGCAGACTCACCATACTCCCAGCACAGGTGGTCCGGAATGTGGGATTTGTAACCTTCCTTCTCCAGGACCATCCTCTTCATCATCATCACCGTCAGCACCTACCTTCATATGAGGGGTCACAGCAGAGGCAAGGGTGAAGGCGCAGCCTAAACATGTGCGATGCTCCAAAACTCAATGACTGTGGTCCTCTGCCACCAAAGCAACATCTGCGTACGGAGTCGGGGACGGGATTTTGAACCAGGGGAGCTCGTGTTGGTGCACTGCACTAAGAAGAAGAAAGGGAGGAGCCCCAAGCTGGATAGCCACCGAGAGGGACCATGTAAGGTGTTGGCATGGTTCTCCGACGTGGTGTACCAGGCCCAGATGTGACAGAGGGTGACGGGTCGCACTTCACCGGGACTGGCTGGCGCCAATGCCAACCAGGGATAAGCACCAGCCCAGAAGAGGGAGGGACGGGGCCAGGGAAGCCCCAAGAAGGAGAGTCTGGTGGATGCATTGAGCCGCCACCTAGGTGCGGATACAGACACAGGGTCCCATCGCGTCAGCTGGGTCCCTCTGTAGGAGGACCCTGCGGAAGGGGCCGGGAGGGGAGGACGGTTCAGGTGGGGGGGGGGGCAGACTGACAGAGGGAAGGAGTCGGACTGGAGTCCGAGTGACGAGCTTGAGGAGCTACGGCTCCAGAGCATCGTGTGTGTGTGTGTGTGTGTGTGTGTCTTGACCCTTCCCCCACCATACTTGTCTACCCTGTGCTCTTTCACCCCTCTATCCTTTATTCTAAATACCCATTCACACCCGTTCACTACAATCACTGCCTCCATCTGAGTCCATTGCTTTCCAAACTTTTGTTGTTAGCTGGGTTAGACTTGTCTGTTTTTCTTGTATGTAGTATTTTCATTTTTTAACTGTGTTGTGATTTTAGATATTTGTGTGTTTGTTTTAAAGTATTTTGTCTGCCTATTGAACTGCACATTAGTGTTTGTTTTACTGTCCATAACTATGAGTGTACCCGACCTGTCTATTGCTTGTTCTCATTTCAGTTATTACAAATTTTCCCAGCCTGTATGCAGAGTGCAGAAGACGTTAATATCCTTCATGCAATTTGAAACTGATTATCAAGACAACCAAAATAAAGACTCCTTGGACTCGAGACCTGAATTAAGATTGGAATTGGGAAAACCTCGAAAGCAACAGTATGGTAATTAGAGCTGAGAGATACAGGGTTGGGTTGAGTGTCTAACATTTGGGGAAGGGAGTAAATTGGCAGCACTGTCCTACCTGATTTTGCAGAATTGAGGACAGTACCGAAATTGTGGGAGACAAGTGTTTGTATATTTTGGCTGCCTGTGTATCCCAGACAGTGACACTAGAGGCAGAATTAATTGTTCTAGATATTCTAAATGCTTGTTGTGAATCCTGCAACTTTTTAGTTTTTGTTGTGTTTTTTTTTAGCATTTGTGTAAAATAAAACCTTGTTAATTGTACTCTCTTTGACTGTGTGTCTCAATACAGGCTGGTGGTGGATTTTAGTGGTGTGGCTCCCCTACAGAAATACTATCGAACCTGTGTAAGCCTACTGTATGGTTAATCTATTGACATTTAGAGACAGTAAATGTTTATATAATCCATTTTATTTAGTTTTCTGTATGGGTAACTCCCATGCTGGCGTAGTCTGGCTACATTATTACTTACTTTACCCCTGCAGTGCCTGTGCACGCACAAGAGTGCCATGCCAAACCTACATTTGTGGAATTGTGTACAATAGTATACTTTATATATTAAATATGAAGTGTCTTTTACAGAAGGAAGTGAGTTTTGTGATGCCAAACTAGCTGTGAAAATGTATGAATTTACATACTGGTATTTATCTTCATGTGTCTATTGTCTAGGTACTTTCTATAATGCATAGCATGTTTTTAAAATAGTTTAAACTCTTAAAATAAACCTACATTGCTATACAAGTATTAATTATCTGTATACATATATTTTATCTGTATATAAATATGTAAGAGTATGCCAACGTATTTTTAACCATTCTATTCAACTGATCTAAAGGATCACTGTGCACTGTGACTCTCTCTAGCGTTTTACTGTCTGTAAAACTATGTTTAACATTAGGAAGGGTCCTATTTTATTGATTTAAACAACGGTGGTATCAAGTTCCGCCACCATTAAGATCAATTCAACAGACCCATAAGAGTGGTGTAAGGATATTCTAATAAATTTGCATTGCACAGTGTACATATAGCGCACACACACAGATTTATAGTATACTTAAATACAAATGCATGGCATTGTCTCTATTGCCAGATTTCCCATTAAAAAAAGTGGTGTACATTGCAATGCTCTTTAAAATAATTTTAAAAAGTAAAATAATAAAAACCTTTCAATTATTACTTGTTCTCTTCAGATCTCTCTTAGAAAATAAGAACTGTTCTGATAAACACTGTGTTTTTTTTGTTAAGTATTTAAGATGGTCAAGATCTATTACATTTTCTTCCAAACAAATCATGCAGTGCAGTACTGCAAAAGCAGCTAATGTTTATTTTCTCCCCCCGAGAAGCGGAGTGCAATTTTTTTCATTTGTGTTTTTGTTTGCTGGGAGGATTAGAATCTCATCAGCGGCTCAGGTAGCTGATTAGCACTCAATGGGACCTACCTGAACTATTTGTGATTCTTGAGATTTACTGCATACTGAAAAAAAAAACAGCTATGCAATAAAGGGGAATTCTGAATATTTTAATTCTGATCCCTAATGGAATTTCCAGTTGACCACTTCCAATTGCCCCCCGACTACTGGCCTATTAATTGCAACTAGGTTTTAAAAAAATAATAATCCTTTGCTTTGTACTGTGATTCATTCTAGTGCTTACGAGTGGCACTCGATGGACACTGGAAGCTGAAGTTTGTTTATCCACAGAGTTGAATATCCTGGGAAGCATATTTCCTGCCCCTGTCTGGCAGTGCGTACCAGACCATGCCATGGGGGAGGTCTATAGTGAGGGACCCAGTCTCCATGCGTCTCCCCATCTCTCAGCTGTACAGTAAATACCTTTTCAATCGCCAGTCTGACTGATCGGGCTGGAATCAAACCGGCAACCCTGAGGTGAAAGGCTTTGTAGCCAATCCAGCCCTGAACATTTAATCCCCTTTATTTATTACTGATGTAGCTAAAAAGACTTCAAGATTTGAAACACAGCTTAGAGATTTAGAGATAACCAGAAGAAAAAGGTTCAGGAACACAGAGCGCAGATTTTTTTTTTTCTTTGAGAACAGACAAGTGCTTGAGTTCTCAGTGCAGACTTAAGAGCTGGGGTGCAAGTCCCAGATAACCATTTAAAATCCAGTTTAACAAACACTGAGGGGACTGGCAAGCCGAGGGATTTAATCGATAAACGCTCGTTTTAGGCGTGGAAACAAAATTACTTTTTCTCTCCCATTAAAAGACAATATTCCTTTTAAAACCTGATCATAAAACTAACTATTTAAGAAAATCCTAAACTGGGAAGCTATCAAAAAGCTGGTTTCACAAACACTGACAAGCATTAATCTTGGACTTCCTAATGTTAGCTTGGGTAAAGTAGTCCCAGGGTCTTTAAAAGCAGCCGCAAAAGTTTAATTTATTTCAACATTTCTTATTCCCCTTGACACTACAACAGGGCTCAGAATAGCTCAATTACGTCCTGAAAACACTGTTAATATGACCTTATTGTTTGGGTCCTTAGCCTTAATTCTACGTCCTGCTACAGGCCCAGGGCAGCAGGTACTCGGTGTGCGGATCATCTATCACCAGCTCACATAATTTTTGTTATCACTCTAACACTAATCAAAAGAGAAAACTGTCACCAGCGCTGACCTGTGAAAAGTCCCAATTATAGTCTTCAGATATGACAGGGGCACTTAACTTCCCTACTGAGCAAATGACGACGATCAATCAAGTTTGAATAACAATGAGCCACGGAGCTGAAAATTATTTTTTGGTGTAGAATCTTACCCAGGAATTTATGAAAGGTGAAAAGCAACCCAAGGTTCTGCAGGGCATTATGGCTTTCAGCTCGGGCACCGAGTGCATCAAACGCTAAACAGAATTTATGTGTTTTAATTTCCTCAAAATGTAGCCATGAACCACCCCGGCGCTCAATGCATAGCATATAATGCAGTTTTTTTTAAAGAATATATGAGTAATTTTCATAAAACCTTATGCTTACTGTTACTGCCCTTCTTTTATGGAGGGCATTGCCTGTCTTATTATGTCTTTCCAATGTAATTCTCCTGCTACAGTATAATGCTTAATGCTCCCCAGACTATTTTTAAAACGAGTATGAATGAATACAATGAAATGAAAATGCATGAGTCTGTTCTACAATTCCCTCCGCCCCCACTTCCCTCATGCAAAGCTTTTGACATTGCCAAGCACCACTGAACAAACCGCACCAGAGGACTTCAGGTAACCTCCCAATTAACCTGCAATTAATAGTTCTAACCACATAGTTGCAAGATGTGGAACTGTAAAAAGCTTATAGATTTAAGCAAGGTTCTTGGGGCAGAATAACCTCTTAATTGGCTGCTGAATGAAACTTCCCTTTCTGTGTTTTGTAGTCTATCCCTAATTCTGAATCCTGGTGCAAGCTAATACCATAATAACTATTCAAATGCAATATACCTTCAGTTTATTTACTGGAACAATAATAAACAGACAACACACTGTGCATACTATTGTGGTTAATCAGACAATTACCATTCAATAAAAATTGTACTGGGTTATTGCACATGAAATAGGACTTTTTATTGTGCTAACAGGAGTTTGTATATATATCCATAAATGTGCAATTTGCTTCCTGGTGGAGTTCAATTCCACTAGTAAGTGAAACAATTTATCATATATCCCAGCCAAAGTGAAGCACACTGCAATTTCAGAAACAAATGCTTTAAAATAAATAAATAAATAAATAAATAAGGTATGTGTCAGGAGGTGAGTACAGTTGTCAAAATGTCTGTATTTAATAAAGAAATCCACCCCCTAGACCAGCAATGGCATGGGTGTTATACGGTGGGTTTACAGTACAGTCCCAAACTAAAAGATAAAACAAATAATAATCACAACTCATATCCAATGGTGCATGGAAAAGTGCTCTGGGTGGTGAGTGCTGTGCACGGGAGGTGGTGCTCCGGGTGAAGAGTGATAGGCTGTGCAGGGGTAGTGGTGCTCCAGATGATAGTGCAGTTCAGGGGTAGTGGTGCTCCGGGTGACAGTGCTGTGCAGGGGTAGTGGTGCTCCAGGTGATAGTGCTGTGCAGGGGTAGTGGTGCTCCGGGTGAAGAGTGATAGTGCTGTGCAGGGGTAGTGGTGCTCCAGGTTAAGAGTGACAGTGCTGTGCAGGGATAGTGGTGCTCCAGGTGTCAGTGCTGTGCAGGGGTAGTGGTGCTCCAGGTGACAGTGCTGTGCAGGGGTAGTGGTGCTCCAGGTGACAGTGCTGTGCAGGGGTAGTGGTGCTCCAGGTGACAGTGCTGTGCAGAGGTAGCGGTGCTCCAGGTGACAGTGCTGTGCAGGGGTAGTGGTGCTCCAGGTAACAGTGCTGTGCAGGGGTAGTGGTGCTCCCGGTGATAGTGCTGTGCAGGGGTAGTGGTGCTCCGGGTGACAGTGCTGTGCAGGGGTAGTGGTGCTCCGGGTGACAGTGCTGTGCAGGGGTAGTGGTGCTCCGGGTGATAGTGCTGTGCAGGGGTAGTGGTGCTCCAGGTGATAGTGCTGTGCAGGGGTAGTGGTGCTCTGGGTGAAGAGTTACTGCTGTGCAGGGGTAGTGGTGCTCCGGGTGAAGAGTGACAGTGCTGTGCAGGGGTAGTGGTGCTCCAGGTGAAGAGTGACAGTGCTGTGCAGGGGTAGTGGTGCTCCAGGTGACAGTGCTGTGCAGGGGTAGTGGTGCTCCAGGTGACAGTGCTGTGCAGTGGTAGTGGTGCTCTTGGTGAAGAGTGACAGTGCTGTGCAGGGGTAGTGGTGCTCCAGGTGACAGTGCTGTGCAGGGGTAGTGGTGCTCCGGGTGAAGAGTGACAGTGCTGTGCAGGGGTAGTGGTGCTCTGAGTGAAAAGTGACAGTGCTGTGCAGGGGTAGTGGTGCTCCTGGAGAAGAGTGACAGTGCTGTGCAGGGGTAGTGGTGCTCTGAGTGAAGAGTGATAGTGCTGTGCAGGGGTAGTGGTGCTCCAGGTGACAGTGCTGTGCAGTGGTAGTGGTGCTCTTGGTGAAGAGTGACAGTGCTGTGCAGGGGTAGTGGTGCTCCAGGTGACAGTGCTGTGCAGGGGTAGTGGTGCTCCGGGTGAAGAGTGACAGTGCTGTGCAGGGGTAGTGGTGCTCTGAGTGAAAAGTGACAGTGCTGTGCAGGGGTAGTGGTGCTCCTGGAGAAGAGTGACAGTGCTGTGCAGGGGTAGTGGTGCTCTGAGTGAAGAGTGATAGTGTTGTGCAGGGGTAGTGGTGCTCCAGGTGACAGTGCTGTGCAGGGGTAGTGGTGCTCCGGGTGAAGAGTGACAGTGCTGTGCAGGGGTAGTGGTGCTCCGGGTGATGAGTGACAGTGCTGTGCAGGGGTAGTGGTGCTCCGGGTGATAGTGCTGTGCAGGGGTAGTGGTGCTCTGGGTGATACTGCTGTGCAGGGGTAGTGGTGCTCTGGGTGATAGTGCTGTGCAGGGGTAGTGGTGCTCCAGGTGATAGTGCTGTGCAGGGGTAGTGGTGCTCCAGGTGATGATTGACAGTGCTGTGCAGGGGTAGTGGTACTCCAGGTGATAGTGCTGTGCAGGGGTAGTGGTGCTCCGGGTGATAGTGCTGTGCAGGGGTAGTGGTGCTCCGGGTGATAGTGCTGTGCAGGGGTAGTGGTGCTCCAGGTGATAGTGCTGTGCAGGGGTAGTGGTGCTCCGGGTGATGAGTCACAGTGCTGTGCAAGGGTAGTGGTGCTCTGGGTGAAGAGTCAGTGCTGTGCAGGGGTAGTGGTGCTCCGGGTGATAGTGCTGTGCAGGGGTAGTGGTGCTCCGGGTGATACTGCTGTGCAGGGGTAGTGGTGCTCCAGGTGATAGTGCTGTGCAGGGGTAGTGGTGCTCCAGGTGAAGAGTGATAGTGCTGTGCAGGGGTAGTGGTGCTCCGGGTTAAGAGTGACAGTGCTGTGCAGGGGTAGTGGTGCTCCAGGTGACAGTGCTGTGCAGGGGTAGTGGTGCTCCGGGTGAAGAGTGACAGTGCTGTGCAGGGATAGCGGTGTTCTGGGTGACAGAGCTGTGCAGGGGTAGTGGTGCTCCAGGTGACAGTGCTGTGCAGGGGTAGTGGTGCTCTGAGTGAAAAGTGACAGTGCTGTGCAGGGGTAGTGGTGCTCCAGGTGATAGTGCTGTGCAGGGGTAGTGGTGCTCCAGGTGATAGTGCTGTGCAGGGGTAGTGGTGCTCCAGGTGATAGTGCTGTGCAGGGGTAGTGGTGCTCCGGGTGATAGTGCTGTGCAGGGGTAGTGGTGCTCTGGGTGAAGAGTGATAGTGCTGTGCAGGGGTAGTGGTGCTCCGGGTGATAGTGCTGTGCAGGGGTAGTGGTGCTCCAGGTGATAGTGCTGTGCAGGGGTAGTGGTGCTCCGGGTGATGAGTGACAGTACTGTGCAAGGGTAGTGGTGCTCTGGGTGAAGAGTCAGTGCTGTGCAGCGGTAGTGGTGCTCCGGGTGATAGTGCTGTGCAGGGGTAGTGGTGCTCCGGGTGATAGTGCTGTGCAGGGGTAGTGGTGCTCCAGATGAAGAGTGACAGTGCTGTGCAGGGGTAGTGGTGCTCCGGGTGATAGTGCTGTGCAGGTGTAGTGGTGCTCCGGGTGAAGAGTGATAGTGCTGTTCAGGGGTAGTGGTGCTCCAGGTGATAGTGCTGTGCAGGGGTAGTGGTGCTCTGGGTGATACTGCTGTGCAGGGGTAGTGGTGCTCCAGGTGATGAGTGACAGTGCTGTGCAGGGGTAGTGGTGCTCCGGGTGATAGTGCTGTGCAGGTGTAGTGGTGCTCCGGGTGAAGAGTGACAGTGCTGTGCAGGGGTAGTGGTGCTCCGGGTGATAGTGCTGTGCAGGGGTAGTGGTGCTCCGGGTGAAGAGTTGTAACGATCACTCTGCACAACTGAGAGGCAGTTGCACTGTCCTCCCTAAGGAGATACTACTGGCCCTATTCCTATAGTTAAATAAGTCAGCAAGAGTGACAGACAGCAAAAGCAGGGACGTCAGAGGTGTCAATTTCACGAACAACCAGTTTATTATTCTGAACAATAATGTCAACAAATGAAAAAATGAACAACTGAATTAAATGAATAATGATAAGACAGGAATTCAAATAATTGCAGGTAACAGATAAGAAATAAGATGGTACAGATAAGTATGTAGGGACAAACAGAAGGCTAAACAGTTTCACAAAGTAGAAATGAATGGTGTCGGAGGGTCTCCAATAAACCCACACTCACAAACACAACCCACACAGATAGACAAAAGATAAATAAATAGATACAGATGAAAACAGTGTCTTGTGGAAACAATTACATTTAACAGTCTCTGTGGCAATGGTGGGAGAATGACAGGTAGGCCCAACAAGTCCAGTAATAGCAGGGTAATTGAAATCCATACAAAGTAACAAAATAACAAAGTAACAGAAAAATACAGGAAACAAAGTATCAAATTAAAGTAGAAAAAATCCAAACAAAAAGAAATGATCTCACCCACAAATAAGGCAGTCCAGCAAAGTGTCCCGAAATGATGGTGATTGTAGAAGGTTGAAAACATTGAGTACGTTGAAATTGTTGAGACTGTCCAGTAGTGTTGAGTTGAATGGTGAACAGTTGTTTGGCAAAAATCAGGAGGATCAGGAAAAATGGAGGCTGTCACACATAAAACAACAAACACTAAACAGACCTAGAAAAACAGCTAAACTTAAACAAGTAACAGTGAAAACAAAAAGACCAGTTTAGACAAAGCGCAGCAACAAAAGAAAATGAACGGATGCACTGGAATTATCTAAGGATGGTAATGGATTCACTGAAATTTAAGTAGAGAAAATGCTGTAGTTTAATGGATTCCTCTGAGAAAGGGAGTCCCTCTCCTGGCCTAGCCAGCCAGCTTTAAACAGGTATTGGCTTACAAGGAGCTCTGAGATTGGAGGGTGAAAATCTGAATGAGCCAATGGGGAGAGAGGATGAACAGAGGGTGGTTGCAAGGAACTATGGGAAATGAAGTTTTAACCTGGCCAGGCTACTGACCCTAATTAAAGGGACAGGTGGGTGAGACTTACACCCACATTATGTAGCATGGGAATTGCTACATATTCCCCCACACTGGAGGTGCAAGGGACGAACGCCATAGTAGCGTTTTAAATTAACAATATTGACGGTATCCTCTTTGAAATAATCTGGCTCCCCACTTGACTTTGTAGTTGTTGGGTCCAAGTCTCTTGGTGACAAGAGCTGGCCCAAACCATTTAGGGGCAAGTTTTGCGGAAAACTTTCGGAGGCATCAGATAAGGGGTGAGATCTTATCCAGACTAACTCACCTTCTTCATACTGACAGTGTGCTCTCCGGGCATTGTAATTCCGAGCTTGCCGTTTCTGAGCTTTGGCAGCGTGATCCCTCACCTCTTGGCAATCTGCTGCTGGCGATCTAGCAGTTGGTAGGGATCGGTGGATGGAGCAGGAGCAACAGCGATTAATCGGTCCAATGGGCCTCTGATGGTCCTTCCGCGCTAGTACTGCAGGAGAGAAGCCAGTGGTTTCATGTTTGGCGGTGTTGAGGCGAAACGAAACTCGGGTAGCCACTGATCCCACAGCTGATGGTTTTCCGGCGAAAGATGCAACCATGGTCTTTAAGGTGCGGTTCACGCGTTCTGTCAGGTTGGTCTGTGGGTGGTAGCTGGTGGTGAGTTTTTGTACGACTCCCCAGGTCTTGCACACCTCTGCGAGTAGCTGGCTCGTGAACTGAGGTCCACGGTCTGAAAGAATGTGTTGCGGTGTTCCCCATCAGTGAATATTTCCTGCGTCAAAATGTTCACAATCTTGGTGGTCTTACTGTCCCGCAATGGAAACAGCTCAACCCACTTTGTGAAGTAATCAACAATGACCAGGATGTAAGTATTACCTTTTTACTTCTTGGGAAAGGTCCCATTAGGTCCAGACCCAGCATCTCTCAGGCTCCTTCACAGTAGTGGACTGGAGTTGACCTGCAGGTTTGGTGTTGGGCGGTTTGTACTTCTGGCAGGTTTGACACTCCTTTATGTGGCGCCATGTATCTTTACGGATGGAGGGCCACCATGCAACCTCCAACATGCGCAACAAGGTCTTCATCCTGCCCAGGTGACCTCCCAAAGGGTTGTCATGGTAGTGGTGGAGGAAGGAATCCGTCAGCTGTTCGGAATAACCAGCTGGTATCGGAATCCTTGTTTAGGAATGGGCACCGGCGATACACAAGTCCCTGCTGTTGGATGAAGGAGATGCGGTTATCATTGGCAGTATTGGAAGCAATGTCATTGATGATATCAGCGATAGCTGGGTCTTTGGACTGGCGGCGCAATCTGGTCCATGGTGGTGGGAAGATCCATGCTACTCGCAGGGGCATTGCTAGCACACACTGATGCAGAAGGAGTTGAAGGTGGTACAAGTGGAGCTCTGGAGAGTGCATCAGGCACAAGATTCAGACTACCTTTCCTGTAAATAACGGTAAAAGTGAATTGTTGTAGGCGAAGAGTCCAGCGGGTCAGTCTGGAAGAGGTTTTGGGTTATTGAATGCCCAGGAGAGTGCAGCGTGGTCAGTGACAACCTCAAACTCCATCCCCTCCAGATAATGCCGCCATTTTCTACTGCCCACACGACAGCGAGACACTCCTTTTCAGATGTGGAGTAGTTTTTTCGGCAGAGTTCAGTAATTTGGAGGCGTAGGCTATTACTTTCTCATCCTCTCCTTCTAGCTGGGTCAGAACTGCTCCTAGTCCTACATCGCTGGCATCAGTGAAGACTCGGAGCGTCTTGTTGATGTCTGGGTGAGCAAGGACTGGAGGACTGATCAAAGCTTCTTGGAGGAGTTTGAAACTCTTCTGGCACTCTCCTGTCCATTTCAGGGGACATCTTTCTTTTCAAGTTGTTAAGTGGGGCAGCAATATCCGCAAACCTGGGGATGTACTTGTGGTACCACCCTGCCAAACCTAGGAACCGTTGAACCTCCTTCAAGTTGGTAGGAATGGGATATTCCTGGATGGCTTGGAGCTTGTGGGGATCAGCAGCTACACCCTCACCTGAAACCACATGACCAAGGAAATGGAGAGTGTGTTTAAAGAAGTGGCATTTTTGAGATTGAGAGTAAGGCGGGCCAGATGAAGTTTGTGGAAGACAGCTTCGAGGTCTTGAAGATGCTGCGCTGAGTTTGGTGAATAGACAATGATGTCATCTATGTAGGCGAAACAGATCTTCCCTCGGAGGTCTCCTAACACTCTCTCCATCAGCCGTTGAAAAGTGGCTGCAGCATTTTTAACCCAAATGGCATTACTTTAAACTGATAGAAACCAAAGGGTGTGGAAAATGCAGTCTTCGCTCTACTTCCTGAGTCCATCGCCACTTGCCAGTAACCCGGCGTAAATCAAGGGAGCTGAATACCGTGGCACCACTCAGGGACTCCAGGATGTCATGAATGAGGGGCATGGGATATGCATCAAAGATGGTCTTGGCATTCAGCTTCCTGTAGTCCACACAGAACCTGTATCCTCCGTCTTTCTTCTCTGTGAGCACCACTGGAGAGGACCATGGGGAGGTAGATGGCTCGATAACTCCGTCCAGAAGCATGTCTTGGGCGTGTTCCTTGATTAAAGCCTTTTTCAGTGGAGATGCTCTATACAGTCGACCCCGGACAGGAACTTCGTCCTCTGTGGAGATGGAGTGACGGGTGACTGTTGTCATTCCCAACTGATCAGTGCAGACCGATGACCACTTTTGCTGGAGGTTCTGGAGTTGTTGCTCAACAGGAGATGGTTCAGCTGAAGTGATGGTCATGGTCACCTTCGCCGGTTGGCATGGTTTTGGATCAGAGGTGGTAGGTGGCTGGCAAGATGTATGGAAGTAGAGGCTGACACTCGATAAGGACCTGTCCCAGGAAGCTTCCCCTCATACCGTGGCAAAAAGGATGGTAGGAGAAATCCTTCTGATGTTTGACACCATACTGCCTATTGACAATGTCAATCTGGGTATGAGTTTTCTCCAGGAAATCCAAGCCTAGAACTAGGGGAAATGTTAGATGATGATCCTGTAGGATATATGTGCCTAGAAACCAGATCTCCCGTGGAGAAGGTAAGTGAGGCGAACTTGACCTTTGGCCTGGTGTGACTGTCCGTCCGCCAGCATGAAATACTGGTCCTGTGCAGACTCCAGCTCTTCCCCTGGATGAGCGATCTTCCTCCAGAGACTCTCTCTCATCAGAGTGAAGGTGCTCCCAGTGTCCAGGACTGCAGGCCCTTGGAGCCCTCGAGCGCCCACATCCACGATCAGCAGAGTCAGGCTTGCAGCAGGAGCTATATTCTTCTCCTGGCTTCTCACCATGCTGACCTCTGCCGGCTTCTTCGTAGCTCCTTTATGGCTCCTCTTGTCCTGAGCGGCTTTGCTGGAGTTTGCCTTGACCCAGTATTCCCGCTGGGCAGCGTTGTCTTTCTCCACCTGGGTCCCGATGCGCACCAGTTCTTTCACTGTCTTCACCGTTCCCCTTAGACAGCTTGCCAGTTTGGGATTACAGCTGTTGAGAATCCGTTGAACCACTTCAGACTCCTCCAAGTCTGGCTTCCAGCGCAGACATAGGGCACGATAGTCATAGGCGAAGTCAAGGATTCGCTCGTCAGGCAGCTGGACTCTGGAGCGAGTCGGTCTTCCACTTCGGTCTGGAAGTCAGGCGGCAGAAAGGCTTGACGGAAGGCAGTCTTGAACTGTTCCCAGGAGTGGATTCCCTTGCGCTCTGCAAACCACCAGCTCTTTGCTGAGCCTTTCAGCACACTGGACATGGTTGCCATGATCTCATAGGGTGTCATGGGGCGTAGCGCTAGGAATTCATCACATTTGTCCAGGAAGTCAATGGCATCGCTGCTGGCCTCCCGCCAAACTCTGGGAAGTTGATTTTAATGGGCAGCTTTGCTTGGGAAAGACTTCCTTCAGTTCTGGAGCCATGGTAATCAGCAGACCCACCGTCAAAGGAGAATTGTTGTGGTGCAGACTGCTTTCTAGAGGAGAGAGACGGCAAAGAAAGTGGCAGGCGAGGGGTGCTGGTCTTTTTGAAGAGTTTCTTCAGCTCTTCTCCCCACAGCACATCGCGGCGTTTCAGGCACTTCACCACTTCCAGATCCATTTCGTCAAGGGCCTCTTGCCTTCGATTCTCCATATCTGCGGCGTCCTTCGATGTAACCTCGCAGGACCTGTTCACGATTAATGCTGCTCTCCTGTAACTCAGACAGCTGTGTTTCCAGTTGCTCAACACGGTCAGTGAGATGGGAACAGTGCTCAGTCAATTGCCCTATCGCAACACTGTCAGTAAGGTTCCCTTCATCATCATCGCCTCCAGAAAGCTCTGCCCCTTCTTGGGTAATGTACAGATCACTAAGGCGGGTAGTTCTCTCTGTGATAGGCTCTCTGATAGTCACATGGGGTCTATCTCCAATCTCAGAGAAGTTTAGCGAAGTCAAGGTCTGATCTTCCATTTCTGACATTAAGTTCCCAACAATTTAAACTGATGAATTTAGATTTGAATTTAATGACACAAAGGGTCCCCGTCACGGGCCACCAATTCTGTAACGATCACTCTGCACAACTGAGAAGCAGTTGCACTGTCCTCCCTAAGGAGATACTACTGGCCCTATTCCTATAGTTAAATAAGTCAGCAAGAGTGACGGACAGCAAAAGCAGGGGCGTCAGAGGTGTCAATTTCACGAACAACCAGTTTATTATTCTGAACAATAATGTCAACAAATGAAAAAATGAACAACTGAATTAAATGAATAATGATAAGACAGGAATTCAAATAATTGCAGGTAACAGATAAGAAATAAGATGGTACAGATAAGTATGTAGGGACAAACAGAAGGCTAAACAGTTTCACAAAGTAGAAATGAATGGTGTCGGAGGGTCTCCAATAAACCCACACTCACAAACACAACCCACACAGATAGACAAAAGATAAATAAATAGATACAGATGAAAACAGTGTCTTGTGGAAACAATTACATTTAACAGTCTCTGTGGCAATGGTGGGAGAATGACAGGTAGGCCCAACAAGTCCAGTAATAGCAGGGTAATTGAAATCCATACAAAGTAACAAAATAACAAAGTAACAGAAAAATACAGGAAACAAAGTATCAAATTAAAGTAGAAAAAATCCAAACAAAAAGAAATGATCTCACCCACAAATAAGGCAGTCCAGCAAAGTGTCCCGAAATGATGGTGATTGTAGAAGGTTGAAAACATTGAGTACGTTGAAATTGTTGAGACTGTCCAGTAGTGTTGAGTTGAATGGTGAACAGTTGTTTGGCAAAAATCAGGAGGATCAGGAAAAATGGAGGCTGTCACACATAAAACAACAAACACTAAACAGACCTAGAAAAACAGCTAAACTTAAACAAGTAACAGTGAAAACAAAAAGACCAGTTTAGACAAAGCGCAGCAACAAAAGAAAATGAACGGATGCACTGGAATTATCTAAGGATGGTAATGGATTCACTGAAATTTAAGTAGAGAAAATGCTGTAGTTTAATGGATTCCTCTGAGAAAGGAGTCCCTCTCCTGGCCTAGCCAGCCAGCTTTAAACAGGTATTGGCTTACAAGGAGCTCTGAGATTGGAGGAGTGGAAATCTGAATGAGCCAATGGGGAGAGAGGATGAACAGAGGGTGGTTGCAAGGAACTATGGGAAATGAAGTTTTAACCTGGCCAGGCTACTGACCCTAATTAAAGGGACAGGTGGGTGAGACTTACACCCACATTATGTAGCATGGGAATTGCTACAGAGTGATAGTGCTGTTCAGGGGTAGTGGTGCTCCGGGTGATAGTGCTGTGCAGGGGTAGTGGTGCTCTGGGTGATACTGCTGTGCAGGGGTAGTGGTGCTCTGGGTGAAGAGTGACAGTGCTGTGCAGGGGTAGTGGTGCTCCTGGATTGTATGCTGGCTCCGTGGCTGCAGCGCTGAAGTCACTACTTGTATGAAACAACAAACAAAACAAAAACACAGCTCTCGGACGCGTTAGTATTTCAGCGTAAGGGGCCGTACTCACGTAGCTGCATCCCCTTTGAACAAACTCCAAACTCCTCCCTGTGATCAGTGCGGCGCTGTGCTCTCTCCAATCGCTGCCCGCACAACAGCTGATCACAATGGAGTTGTTCCACAGTCAACCTCTCTAAATCTGACCTCCTTTTCTTTCCCTCCTCCCCTTCCTCTGATCTCTCTATCTCTATTCCTCTGGAATCTACCACACTCTCTCCCTCCTCCTCCGCTAAGAACCTTGGAGTCACCCTGGACCCCTGCCTCTCTTATTCCCAGCACATCTCCACTCTGGCACACACTTGCCGATTCTTCCTGAGCCACATACAAAGAATCCAACCCTTCCTCACCAACTACGCCACCCAGCTCCTGGTCCAGGCCCTGGCATTCTCCCGCCTAGACTACTGCAACTCCCTCCTGGCTGGCCTCCCTGCATCCGCCACCCGTCCGCGCCAGCTCATCCAGAACTCCGCTGCTCGCCTGGTGTTCTCTCTGCCTCGTTTCTCCCACGCAACTCCACTGCTCCGCTCACTCCACTGGCTCCCGATCACCACTCGCATCCAGTTCAAGACTCTTGTACTCGCCTACAGATGCCTTGACCAGACTGTACCCAGGTACCTCTAGACCCTCATCTCTCCCTACACCGCTACTTGACCTCTCCGCTCCTCCTGCACTGGAAGACTAGTTGTACCTCCACTACACTCCCCTGCTTCCAGAGCCCGCTCCTTCTCCACCCTCGCCCCGCAGTGGTGGAATGACCTTCCTACAGATGTCAGGACTGCCCAGTCCCTGATCACCTTCCGGCGCCTCATCAAGACTCACCTCTTCAGACAGCACCTGTAGAACTCCTCTTTTCCCTCTGGACACATCACTCTTCCTTAAATGCGCTTTACTTGCTCTTATCTGCTCCCTATTTTACTGCATTTAATCCTGTACTTTAGAGTACTGTAATCTGTCACAAGTGTTATTTAATCTGTAGTATTTTGTATTTAATTAAATCCTGATGTAACTATCACTGACACTGTTATCTGCTCCGTTATTGAATCGTATTTTGTCATATACTTGTACTTGCTAGAACCGAAGTCATTGTATTTTATCTTGCTGTTAATTGTGTTAATACTTGTACTGTGATTCTTGAAATTTATTTTTGTTTACGACTGTAAGTCGCCCTGGATAAGGGTGTCTGCTAAGAAAAAAATAATAATAATAATAATAATAATAATAATAATAATAATAATAATAATAATAATAATAATACAGCTACAGCCTTTTCCCAAGATGATGACTTCTGGTTCCGTCCCACCATCGAGCCAACCCATTCCTGAGAAGGCGTACCACCAACCTTACCTAGTGCCCTTCCCGGTCGTTCACATATGTTACAGAGTAAGTATGATTTTAGGATTAATGTGACCACTGATTTTCAGATCAGAGCATTTGTTTGGAAATGCCAAGTGGCTCAAAGACAGCCTTCCTGTGTATTTATATCAACAATTAATTTACACTGAATTATAAATTAACAATAACCTTGGGCTACCTTACCTAAGGTAACATTAGGTAGTCCAAGGTTACTAGGGACTGTGAAACCTTCGGTACATTTATTGAATTGTTAAAGTACAAAAATGGCAAGTCGTCTTCCATAGACTTCCAAAAAAAGTGAGTAACTAAACTTCCACTTTTGGTAACAGCTTATTCTGAAAGGGGTCCCAATAAGTTAAACACCCTGGGTTACAGCAGCTCAGTTCCTCCTGCTTGCTATTTTGCCTCACAAGATTAAGGTTTGAGGTTTTGTTTATTTGACTTGCCATTTTTATAATGAAGCAGTTATTTCTTGGCTGATAAGGAAGGAAAAAAGGAAGAAGAACAAAAAGAAAAAAAGAAAATACAAATATTCCACTACAGTATTTTATTTTTAATGTACTTTAATTCTGTTGTGATAACATCATGGCTGCCAACTTTAAAAGACAGCGTCATTACTCTAGTACAGAGGAGCGCGTTAAGGAGCATTAGTTCATACGAAAAGCAGCATTGTGCTGACACAAGGCCAAGAGCTGAGGTCCCTGCGGCAGCTGTGGGATCCATTAGGATAGCCATATCCCTTCAGTTTAAAATGGCCTCTTACACATTCAGGGTTTTTGTGCCAGTACAAAGAGTCTATTTTCAATCAACTCAGTAAATACCTTTATATATATTAGAACTCAATCTGCTCATCCCCCAAAATATACCACAGAAAACTATAAGGAACAAATTATTTCAGATCTGGCATACTATGAGTAAAATAAACAAGGTTGAAAAAAATAAAAAAATAAAAGACCTTCAAAATATTCCCAAATACCCATAAAATAAACAAAGACATCTAGAACAATTCTGATCTTGAAAATGGTATCGGAAATGCAATTTCACATCTTTAAAAACAAACAATATCTCAAATATAAATATTCATACTAGTCAAAGAAAAAAATGGAAAGGGTATAGGTTGTTCAAACACCCAAGACTAGATAATAATAATAATAATAATAATAATAATAATAATAATAATAATAATAATAATAATAACACAGAAAGGGCACTCAATCGTGGGGTTTCCATGCAAGTTTTTTTTTAACTCGAGACATTTACACGAGAAAAATGTGAATCTAAGCTGCTGTAATAAAGCAAAATGCCCTGTGCCTGCTTGGTTAATAATATGCTTTACTGGTCTTGACCAAATTGTTTTTCAATTTGAGGAGGCTTGTGCTGTCAGAGATGCTCTCCTTTCATTTAAGTTGTGTTGGATTTACTGCTGTGTTAAATATTAATGATGTAAATAAATAAAACACAATCAATACGTTCATTTGCAATTTTATTTGGTCAGTTCTGAGAGGGCATCAACAACTTGGATGTCGTTGCGCTGTTTTGGGCGATCGAGCTGGCTTATGACATCCAGTTCACCAACTATATTTATTAAAGTGGAGGGCAGACGCGCGTTGTCTTTGGACATAGCTGGGATCAAAAAAAGGACGGGAAGTAATTCAGTTAAGCAGCTCACTCGCTCTTCGTGTTTAACTTTAGCGTAGTTTTTACAGCAAGGGTATTCTCAAACAGCTGCTTTAATACTATAACAAATGCATAACACAGTTCGTGGTAAGTGGTTTTATACAGAACTGTAAACCCACAAGATATATACAACATGACAGACCAGACACAGCAAAAAACAATAATAAAAAAGACTGCCCACATTAGTATTAAGGTGAACTACTCCACTGCTAACCATAAAATCGCCCATCAGCCACAACTTTCTGCCGTCTTGGAATCCACAGTAACTGACCTGATCCCTTGCACTATTTATAGTTAAGGATAAACACGCTCATTAACATTTACACGTGAAACGCAGGTTTCCATGCGAAACTGGGTGTGGTTTTCCCGTGTGTTTCGTCATTTACACGAGTAAATGAGATTTACCCTATCCCTCTCTTTGGCCGTTTTTTTTTCAGCCACAAACCTGATTTACACAAGTAATTCTCCTAAACGTGCAAGCACATCGCCATTTCACGTGTAAATTGACCCGCATGGAAACCCCATGAATGAGTAGATGGTTGTTCCCAAAATAACATAAATATAATAGCAAATGACAAAACAGTATTTCTTTATCAATAAAAAAGCAGCAATGTACTTTCAGATATGCATTTCTAAAGAAGATGATTGATGTCCTATAGCAATTCAACTCTTAACCATAATTCGATAACATACTCTCCTAACTACACGCTTTCCCCCTGAAATGTGCAGCCAAGACAACTAGGTGAAAAAAAATATTCACCTAAACTGTTAACAATGCCATCAAATATATTTTGTATGGTCTAATTAACTCAGAAAGGAATCTCAATTATCGTACTTACTCAAATTTAAGTCGCACTTTTGTGGCCAAAATAAAAGTTCAAATTTGGGGGGAGCAACTTGGATTCGAGGTTTTTAGTTAGGGTACCAATTCACATTTGCGCATGTCAATGATTCTGGAGCGCTTGAACAAGACCAACTGTATACAGTACTGCCACTACAGATATTACTCACGGTACAGTACCAGTATATTTAAATGGCTGCACAGCAAACTTCATGAACATTTTTTAATGCAGCTTTTCATGAACTTTTTTTAATGCAGCTTTAAAAAGAAAAGTCATTTTGTTTGCTGAAGAAAAGAGAAACTGCGGCATCTGAGATGTGTCAGAAGATGGAGACGCAATCAAAAGGCTATGTAATACTATAATATTACCAGTATAGTACTTGTTGAAATGATCAACGCGGGTCCAGCTTCAAAATGAACAATCATTTATTTATATAGCTTTCTTTCTCTATCTGGAGGAGCACAATAAACAGGAACACAAAGGTATGTACTGCTTAATGGTGGATTCTCCGTCGCTCTCTGATTCTCTAACTTACTCACTGTTATTATGGTCTGTGCCTGGTTTAACTACAGGAACCCCACTAGTGTAAACTCCAAAGTCCTAACTCAAACCTAAAATGAACTACACATTTCTGTCTTGCACTAATTTTGCTTGCGAATGTGACAGAGTCACGTAGGTCAAATTGAACAAACGAGGACAATAAAGCAGACTGAAATAAAGTTCAAGGTAATTTACCCTTTCCCAGTTACCATAAACTGCAATGACTGTCGTTCAATACTGAAAGTACTGTACTGTACATATTTTCTTTTTCCATTTGCATTTGTAATATAATAGGTGACATACTCTGATGCTTTAATATACAGTAATACAGTGTTCCCTGCTGGCACCTAGAAGTTAAAAAGTAATTTAACCGTTGATTATTGTGTTTTTTTCATTACGAGTTAAATGTGACTTGCATTCAGTGTCTTTTTTTTTTTGGTGTCCGTATTTGGGGGTGCGACTTGAATTCAGGGGCGACTTAAATTCGAGTAAACACAGTACTTTCTATCCAGAGACGCAGTCCCCCACTCCTCCTAAATAAAGTCGGTTATCCTTTAAGAAAATGATTTATAAGGCATCCTCAGACAAGTGAACTCCAAACTTCATTTGTCTTTCGGCAAGTTTGATAGCTTTGCATGTAAAAACCCATTCTGCCTTAGAAAGTCAAAATTAAAAGTACTCAGCTGTGATGGTCTTCAGTGCATCTGCTATTTATATGCTAATATCCTCTCTTAGTGGAAGGTCTTGCAAATTATAACAGCAAGCCAATAACTCACAGTCAGGTACACACAATAATAAAATTTAATATTTTGCTGGGGAAAAAAAAGGACGAAAAGATGTAGCAACCCAATTAAAACTTGAAGAATATTCCAGGTGGCTAATTAAACATTCAATGCCTTTGCTTTAGCATCTCCACCACACCCCCAAAAGAAACAAAACAAAACTTGTGACAGGAATACTTTTTGCAGGTTTTAGAGAGCGGCAACGTTCATTTTTACCATGTCTGTAAATTTCTTGTCACAAGGAGATGATAAACTAAAATGTACATTAAGCTCTTGTTAATCCTAACCCGGTAGTCTCATCTGACCTATAATTGGGACCATGCTGTCGCAATAAAATGCATTCCCATAGCAGCTGTATCAGAAATGTTGTGGTGACTGTTTAAAACACTCTGGGGGATTTTGTTACAGATTTTGTATTAAATAGAAGTCTAACGGGCAGTGTTGTGATGTACTGCCATTACAGATTCTGTCCCCTCTCGATGAGGTTAAAAGCTCTATTACCACAAATGCAGATGAGCCCGGCTCTTTTGTATTGTGGTTCAGATGCTTGGTTGCGGTACGTCGGTTCATGCCCAGCCTCCACCCTTTTACATGAGTTCAACAAGAACACCAACTGAAGTTACTAAACTTGAAATAAACAACTGAGGAATATTACAATGTATCCGCTCCAGGCACCAACATGTAACATGGCGCAAGGGTTGAGGCCCAGAGACAGACTGCAGTTCAAACAAAAGACTTTTAATAAACAAAATAATCAGGCACGAGGGCCAAACAAAAAGGTTCTTAAACACAAAGACAATAAACACAAAGTAAAACTTACAAAAAATAAGGCTTCCAGGCTTAGCTTTGCTTTGCTTTGCTTTCACTGGACTGCAACATGAACAAAAACCCAGCACACAAAGAAAACCACCCTTGCTTTCTCAGCTAGCTCTCTCTACTGAGGAGCTGTGGCCTTCTTTTATGTCAGGTGGCTGGGTGTTAATTGATTGATAATTGCTCCCACTTGACACAATAAACCTGGGCAGGGAGGAGAATTTAACCCCATCCCTGCCAATATTTACAAGGGCAGAGACCTGCTGTGCCACAATTACTTACTGCGTCTCAAACTTGATTTACATTTTTATAAGCCATTGTTAACACAAATACTAAACACAGCAGATATATCTACTTACATTTTCAGCAGTTTGTTGCATATTATCCTGCAAATTTGGACTGCCACTACTTATAACTTCAGCTGATGCATACATCTTACAGATGAGTGTGTGTTGAGTGCGCTGTGTGTTTTTTCTCAGATTTTTTGATTAGTTAATAGTTGATTTAATAAATTGAGAAATCTCCACCTATTGTTTGTGAAAAGGGTCTATTTTGGCATTCCACATTAAGTAGTCGTCACTGGTCATTGACACTTTTTAAAGACTGTGATACAAAACCGGATTTAAGTAACAGGAAGCAGGCTTGTCACTGGACCATGGAGAAAAAAGTAGTTTTTTTTTTTTTTTTTTTGTTAACAAACTTAATTTTTGTATCTTTAAAAAAAAAAAAGCTGCCCAGTATTTAATTTAATGAATCTTGGTTGTTTAACCTTAAATAATCTGTTCATAACGATCTACTGCAAAGTAAACCATTTTGTGTTTAGTTGAAGGATTGCTTTAAATTATTATTTTATTGTTTAGATTTTTTTGAAGGGTTATTGTATCAAAAAGCAATTCCGTTTCTAGTGTCATTCCAGTGATAAAGCAAATAAAGTAATGGAATTTAAAAAAAAACCTGTAATTATGATAAAGGGCTTTGAGCTGTTTTTTTATCACAAAGCAAAGCCATTTTGCATTTGAAATTCAACCTGACGTTGATAAACCTATATGGTTAACAGCATAGTGCTTTATCATTGTCAGACAACTCCATTTCCTGCACTGAATAGCCTCTTTTGCTCAGTTAAAAAATGGTTTCAGATGTCATATTAATATGTTTCATAACTACCATATACATTACTTCTCAGAGAGAAAGTCAATCTGGCTGATGTCTCCAGGCAGACTTAAAGTGGAAAACTGTGTGTAACTTAGTGGGCTTTTCTTTTTTAAACATCCGTCTGCATATCTAACAGAAGCTTATTAGCTTTGCATATTGCAAATATTGAATAGGATTTCTTTCTGTTATTTCGCAAGAGATATTTATTACCTCTGGATAAAAAGTAAATAAAAGCAATGTTTGTTAAAAATATTAAAGACAAGTAAACTTAATTTACATCCATCATCCACACAACATTTTTATAGTAATATTTATAATTTTTTTTTTTTTTTCGTTGCTTCCAAGAAGATTACAAAATATTTCTGGGTCTGTGTAAAAGGGCTTAGACCATGATACGCTATGCAATTTTGGTGCAATCCAATTGCATGCAATTCGATTGCGTGATTGCATGCAATCGATCGCATGCAGTCGTGGCTGATCACTGGGTGCAATAGGGTATGATCGGATGTGATGCACTATATAGAGGGTGTTTGGAAGCGGGAACGAGAGTATTTGTATACGCCTATTTCATAGAACACACAGAATTTATTTTTGGTTTTTTATAAATACTTTTTTTTTTAAAATCATTGTTATTTTTGCACAAATTTCATCATCCAGAGCAGTTGTACTTTCAGTTTAGGACTGTTTCGGTATATTCCATACAAAAAAGTAATGTGGACTACTGCAAGTAGTTATGGTCATATGGGTACTATCTTATTTCGGCACACTTGCAGTACTACTTTTGGACATTTTTTTATAACAGACTGTGACAGGATGGCACAAGGGATGAGGCCCAGAGACAGACAGCAGTTCAAACAAAATCATTTTATTAAATAAAAGACACAAAATAAACAGGCACGAGGGCCAAACAAAAAAGTTCTTAAACACAAACAATAAACACAAAGTAAAACTTACAAAAATAAGGCTTCCAGGCTGAGCTATGCCTTCACTGGAATGCAAAAAATTAAAAAAAACAGCACACAAAGAAAAAAGACCAGCAACCAACATAGGATACCAGCTTGCTTCCTCAGCTACCTCTCCCTCTACTGAGGAGCTGAGGCCTCCTTTTATGTCAGGTGGCTGGGTGCTGATTGATTGTTAAATACTCCCACCTGACACAATAAACCTGGGCAGGGAGGGGAATTTAACCCCATCCCTGCCAATATTTACAACGGCAGACCCCTGCTCTGCCACACGGATGTGTGTGTGTGTGTGTGTGTGTGTGTGTGTGTGTGTGTATATATATATATATATATATATATATATATATATATATATATATATATATATATATATATATATATATATATACAGTACTGTGCAAAAGTTTTAGGCAGGTGTGAAAAATGCTGTAAAGTAAGAATGCTTTCAAAAATAGACATGTTAATAGATTATATTTATCAATTAACTAAATGCAAAGTGAGTGAACAGAAGAAAAATCTAAATCAAATCCATATTTGGTGTGACAACCCTTTGCCTTCAAAACAGCATCAATTCTTCTAGGTACACTTGCACAAAGTCAGGGATTTTGTAGGCATATAGTCAGGTGTATGATTAAACAATTATACCAAACAGGTGCTAATGATCATCAATTCAATATGTAGGTTGAAACACAATCATTAACTGAAACAGAAACTGCTGTGTAGGAGGAATAAAACTGGGTGAGGAACAGCCAAACTCAACTAACAAGGTGAAGTTGCTGAAGACAGTTTACTGTCAAAAGTCATACACCATGGCAAGACTGAGCACAGCAACAAGACACAAGGTAGTTATACTGCATCAGCAAGGTCTCTCCCAGGCAGAAATTTCAAGGCAGACAGGGGTTTCCAGATGTGCTGTCCAAGCTCTTTTGAAGAAGCACAAAAAAACGGGCAACGTTGAGGACCGTAGACGCAGTGGTCGGCCAAGGAAACTTACTGCAGCAGATGAAAGACACATCATGCTTACTTCCCTTCGCAATCGGAAGATGTCCAGCAGTGTCATCAGCTCAGAACTGGCAGAAAACAGTGGGACCCTGGTACACCCATCTACTGTCCGGAGAAGTCTGGTCATGGAAGACTTGCGGCCAAAAAGCCATACCTCCGACGTGGAAACAAGGCCAAGCGACTCAACTATGCACGAAAACACAGGAACTGGGGTGCAGAAAAATGGCAGCAGGTGCTCTGGACTGATGAGTCAAAATTTGAAATATTTGGCTGTAGCAGAAGGCAGTTTGTTCGCCGAAGGGCTGGAGAGCGTACACGAATGAGTGTCTGCAGGCAACAGTGAAGCATGGTGGAGGTTCCTTGCAAGTTTGGGGCTGCATTTCTGCAAATGGAGTTGGGGATTTGGCCAGAATTAATGGTCTCCTCAATGCTGAGAAGTACAGGCAGATACTTATCCATCATGCAATACCATCAGGGAGGCATCTGATTGGCCCCAAATTTATTCTGCAGCATGACAACAACCCCAAACATACAGCGAAAGTCATTAAGAACTATCTTCAGCGTAAAGAAGAACAAGGAGTCCTGGAAGTGATGGTATTGCCCCCACAGAGCCCTGATCTCAACATCATCGAGTCTGTCTGGGATTACATGAAGAGAGAGAAGCAACTGAGGCTGCCTAAATCCACAGAAGAACTGTGGTTAGTTCTCCAAGATGTTTGGGCCAACCTACCTGCCGAGTTCCTTCAAAAACTGTGTATAAGTGTACCTAGAAGAATTGATGCTTGATGCTGTTTTGAAGGCAAAGGGTGGTCACACCAAATATGGATTTGATTTAGATTTTTCTTCTGTTCACTCACTTTGCGTTTAGTTAATTGATAAATATAATCTATTAACATTTCTATTTTTGAAAGCATTCTTACTTTACAGCATTTTTTCACACCTGCCTAAAACTTTTGCACAGTACTGTATATATATATATATATATATATATATATATATATATATACAGTGCCTATAGAAAGTCTACACCCCCATTAAAAGAGGTTTTTTTTATTTATCTACACATCCTACCCCACAACTTCCAAGTGAAAAAAAAATTCTAGAAAGTTGTAGAAAATTAATTAAAAATAAAAACTGAAACAGCTTGGTTGGATAAGTGTCCACCCCCCTTGTAATAACAATCCTAAATTAGCTCAGGTGTAACCAATCGCCTTCAAAATCACACACCAAGTTAAGTGGCCTCCACCTGTAGTGATTCACATGATTTCAGGATAAATTCAGCAGTTCCTGTAGGTTCCCTCTGCTGGTTAGTGCATTTCAAAGCAAAGACTCAACCATGAGCACCAAGGCACTTTCAAAAGAACACCGGGACAAAGTTGTTTAATGGCACAGATCAGGAGATGAGTATAAAAAAATATCAAAGGCCTTGAATATCCCTTGGAGCACGGTCAAGACGATTATTAAGAAATGGAAGGTGTATGGCACCACCAAGACCCTGCCTAGATCAGGCCTTCCCTCCAAACTGGATGACCGAGCAAGAAGGAGACTGATCAGAGAGGCTACCAAGAGTGCTATAGGCTTTTATGGCCAAGACTGGTCAAAGTGTGCATGTGACAACAATATCCCAAGCACTCCACAAATCTGGACTGTATGGTAGGGTGGCAAGAAGGAAGCCATTACTCAAGAAAGCCCACCTTGAATCCTGTTTGAAGTATACAAAAAAACACTCAGGAGATTCTGTAGCCAAGTGGCAAAAAGTTTTGTGGTCTGACGAAACTAAAATGGATTTTTTTGGCCTAAACGCAAAGCGTTATGTTTGGCGCAAACCCAACACAGCGCATCACCCAAAGAACACCATCCCTACTGTGAAGCATGGTGGTGGCAGCATCATGTTATGGGGATGTTTCTCATCGGGAGGGACTGGGGCACTTGTCAGGATAGAAGGAAAAAAGAATGGAGCAAAGTACAGAGAAGTCCTTGAGGAAAACCTGCTGCCCTCTGCAAGAAAGCTGAAACTGGGACAGAAGTTCACCTTTCAGCATGACAATGACCCAAAGCAACTCCACTGCTACGCTCACTCCACTGGCTCCCAACCACCACTCGCATCCAGTTCAAGACTCTTGTACTCGCCTACCGATGCCTTGACCAGACTGCACCCAGCTACCTCCAGACCCTCATCTCTCCCTACACCCCCACACGACCTCTCCACTCCGCCTGTACTAGAAGACTGGCTGTACCTCCTACACGCTCCCCTGCCTCCAGAGCCAGCTCCTTCTACACCCTTGCCCCGCAGTGGTGGAACGACCATCCTATGGATATCAGAACTGCCCAGTCCCTGACCACCTTCCGGGACCTCCTCAAGACACACCTCTTCAGACAACACCTGTAAAACTCAACTCTTCCCTTCTAGACAATATAGCACTTTGCCTTTAATGCACTTTAACTTGCACTTATCTGCTCCCTATTTTACTGTATTTATCCTGCACTTAACCCTGATGTAACTATCGACACTGTTCTCTGCTCTTGAACTGCCCCAATATCAAATCGCACTGTGTTTTGTATTTGCTTTTATCAGGGCAGCAGTGTGGAGTAGTGGTTAGGGCTCTGGACTCTTGACCAGAGGGTTGTGGGTTCAATCCCCGGTAGGGGACACTGCTGCTGTACCCTTGAGCAAGGTACTTTACCTAGAATGCTCCAGTAAAAACCCAACTGTATAAATGGGTAATTGTATGTAAACATAATGTGTAAAAAATAAACAATAATGTAATGTGATATCTTGTAACAATTGTAAATCGCCCTGGATAAGGGCGTCTGCTAAGAAAAACATAATGATAATATAAATTAGCTTTTTAGTGGGCTTGTTTGTATCCGAATATCTCAAAGGGAGCTCAAAGCAACCCACGAAACATGAGTGAGTCTCAACAGGGCTGACAGACCACCCTGTAGTGTATGAACTCTCCTTAAGAGTGCAGAAAACATAAACCGTGTTAACAGTGCTGTATTGGGGTATAACCACGTGGAATTGTATAAGAACAATATAGGCTATGTTATGTAATAACTGCAGACAGGTGGACACACTGATGATGTTTCTCACATTTTTATATGGCAGCTCCACAATCAGGAAAATATATATTTGCCCCTCCATAATGAATTATAAAGTGCAACGCCAACCACACTGAATATAAAAGTAGTTTTAAAAAAAAAGCAATTCTCAAGTCTGCAAAACATAAAAGTGCCTAATTTTGGTTTGAAACTGGAAAATGAATGGTTACCATGCATAGGCTTGATGGAAAATACTGTAAAGCGACTGCAACTCTATTTATCACCTTCTTTGTTTTAATTTTTTTGTGCAAACTCCATGGCCGAACATGTATTTAAGAAAAATAGAACCGTGCTCAGTTCTTCTCAGTGCTGTGAAAGAGCGGGCTGGAAATGTCAGCTCCACGCTCCACTCCAGCAACTACCCGCTCCATATACAATTGGCTCGCTCCACTCCGCTCACACTCTCTGTCCCCAACACAGGGCCTGATTAACCAATACGCCAATAACACCATTCACCATAATATGCATAGAGCCCCCAAAATATGGGTTTGCATAGGGCCCCTACATCCTTTAATCCAGCCCTGCAGCTAGGAACAGGAAACTGAAATCAGAAACATTAAGAGTCACGTTATCCTACTTCGTACAGAAGCTTTTTAAGCCTCAATTAAAAACTATTTGCACCTAAAATGAGCAGCATCTACACTGTTTTGTTAAGGATATTGCCAAAAATAATATAAAAAAAACTTATGCTTTTTATAGTCAAACAAGTGATGTAAATGTAAGAAAATGGTGCCAGACTGTAGAAAATGCTTCCCCCTGCTGGATTTGGAGTGCTACTGCATATTCCAATGCAAAGACTTTCACATTGTAAGTACATTATATATTATAGCAAGAATTTATGCAGTATGCACTGAAACACATTGCATACAGTTGAAGTTTTGTGTCTTTAGTAGAATTCTGCTGTAACTCGGATACTGTACAAAGCCAAATTCAACTTTTGTTTGTGCGGAACTACAGAAGTAGAATGAGAAAATCCTTCACACAAAAAGCAAGGTTTTACTGGTTTCTTTACCTATCTAAAGGAAATGATGATCCTGGTGTTTAACAGTGAAGGGAAATGCACGTGAAATACCAGGGACGCCAGAACAAGATAGGTCACCAAAGTGTGCTGCCTGGAGAAGGCTATAAGAAATTAAACTCGATTCATTCAGATAACAGTAGATGGCTGCTCACCACTTTACTATCCAGTAGATGGCTGCTCACCACTTTCCTCTCTTCCCTTGTAGTTAATGTGCATGGCTTCATGTTTGTTAACCACAGCCTCCAGGGCTGTCTTGCAATCTATTGCATGTTTCAGTCACTCGTCGTTTACACCAGCTTTGGTAAATACCTAAAGAGAAAAGGTTATAGCATTTGTGCTTACATTATCTTACTTAAAAACACATTGAATACTGTACAGGTAGGGTGTATGATACAAGTTGATATCCACCCCCGCAAGAAGTCAGAGTGGGCTTTCTGGTCTCTCTCACCTCGAGTGGTGTGAAAATCGGCAATGAGTGTGAAATACCAGGGACGCCAGAACAAGACAGGTTACCAAAGTGTGTAATAGCATACCAGCATACGAGCCACCATGCCAGCCAGCAAGCCTGCCCACTGACCAGCCCAGCCATCTGCCTGGCAGCACACCAGCTTGCCAGCTACTGTGCCAGCCCGCTGACCAGCCCAGCCGCCTGTCAGACAGCATACCCGCCAGCCAGCTACCATGGTGCATGGTGTTCTGAAGGTGACCCCGGAACGAACCAACATCGTCACGACGGTCCAGGGGCCACTGCAGGAAGTACCGGCTGACCTACGTGGGAAGAGGTAAAGGTCCTTGTAGGACAGTGGGACAACTGAGCCTGCATGTGACGGGATCCTCTGCCGTCTTGGGCGTCATCTGCGGACCACTGGCAGGTGGTGGTTCCCACCGTCCTGAGGGAGCGGGTGTTACAGGCCATGCATGGGGCACCAGCAGCGGGACACTTCGGGGTGACCAAGGCCTTGCAGAGGTTGAGGGCCTTCTGCTATTGGGGCCACTGCCGGAGGGACGTGGAGACGCATGTCCAGATATGTAATGCCTGTACTGCTTGGAAAGGCCCGTCTGGACAGTCACGCACCCCTCTTCAGCGCTACCAAGTGGGCGCACCACTGGAACGGGTGGCTATTGACATGTTGGGCCCCTTTCCCAAGTCCACAGCAGGAAACAAGTTAATTCTGGTCACCATGGACTACTTCTCCAAGACTACACTCCCTAGCAGGGCTGGAATATGTCTAACACCTCCAGGACCGACTCGACGAGGTTCACCGGTTCGTGAGGGACCACCTCGAGGGGGCTGGTATGCAGCAGAAGGCGTCCACTTGATTGAATTGTTTTGGAAGATGAATCAAAATGAGAAGCTAATGTGATAAATTGAAAATTAATTATGATCTGTTTTTATGCTTAGTATTTTTAATAGATGCATGTAATTGAGATATTTAATTGATATCATGTCGACTGACTTAGAACTAATCATTAATTAGATCTGAAACATTGGATGTCAATTTCTAACTTAATTGTGATCGTTAGAATGTTAACTATATAGTCTATATAGTCTTAATCATTTGTGAATGGTCATGTCATGTTTTGTGCTAATTAATTGATATCTATATAAGTGCAATTCATGTAATGATTGGATCATATATGTATATAAGCCAGGGTGGTTCCCTTAAATAGTCATAATAATTAACTACCTGACAAAGACACATTGTGTTGAAACGCGTCATGTTTTTTTGTTTTGTTTTGAAAATAATGTCTGTTCAATAAAATATATTTTAATCAGAAATTGACAGAGTGTGCGACCAAGTGTGTCTCTAAGTTGGCGGATTGCAAAATCAACAAGAAAAATAAGGTTTGTTCAACTGCACAAAATTAATGATTGTTACCAATATTTAACTGAGACAGTTCCTTAATTATTGACATTGCCTTATATTGGTCAGCACCACTGTTAAATATTAAGCATTGTAGGGCACGGACAGTATCTCTCTGTGGGAATATATATATATATGAAAGATTACTCTCTTTGACTGGGCTTTCTTCACATTGACACAAACACATAAAAGTCTCTTTTTCCATGATACCCTGATTCTAAATATTGACATGTTGCTAATACATAACTGCCAAGAGGTCAGTTAAAAAGGGGTTTGAAAAAAAAAGGGTAGCTATTTACATTTTAAAAGGAAATAGGCACATAAAATGAAGCCTGTACTGTCATCTGAACTAATAAAGCCCCCTGCTCTTACCAGCCGCTCAGCAGCAGTACTGTCATCTGAACTAATAAAGCCCCCTGCTCTTACCAGCCGCTCCGCAGCAGTACTGTCATCTGAACTAATAAAGCCCCCTGCTCTTACCAGCCGCTCCGCAGCAGTACTGTCATCTGAACTAATAAAGCCCCCTGCTCTTACCAGCCGCTCCGCAGCAGTACTGTCATCTGAACTAATAAAGCCCCCTGCTCTTACCAGCCGCTCCGCAGCAGTACTGTCATCTGAACTAATAAAGCCCCCTGCTCTTACCATTAAAATTAAATAAAAATGAGTCATTAACAATGCCATTTTTTTTTTGTTGAAAATTTCAAAAGGTACTTACCTTTTAGACCTGCTTCAAGAAAAAATAACCCAGGGCAAGTTTCTTGTAGGCCATCCCGTATTCCTCCGAGGCCCTGAGGAAAGGGGAAAAACTGTAGTTACTATGAAAGAAACGACAACAGTCTGAAAAAGAAGGATTTACAATTACATTTAACCCTTTGCTGCCCAGTGTCCAATATATTTGGCATTGGGAAAACATGCATTAAATAGGCATGGAAACATACCCAGGTCAGTAAAGGGTTAAAGGTATTAGATTCTCTTCCTGTTAGGGTGGTGGGGGTATTAATAAAGACGTTTTGAAGACAATTAGCTAAAGTAACAGATTTGTATCTACAGTATATTGATATTTAGCCTAGGAACCACTGCTCATACTGCTTAATGTCCACAACACAGCATGATTTTGCTCTCAAAGATCAGTGATATGTTTTGATAGACTAAATACGGTTGATACTCATAGAACTGTTCTATGCTGTTTGTGAATAAGGGCACAGTTTCAAAACTATAATTAAATATACAGAAGGTACAATAGACCTAGCATACCTGCAGATTTGTTGCAGATTTGGGTTTAGCTCAGAGGTTGTCAGCTCTTCAACAAGTTCAGAAAACTTCTCTCTCCTTGATGATCCACCTCTTTAAAAGAGATAAAAAGAAACAAATAAATATTAAAGAAATGTGAAAAAGTAGGAAAGAAAGTCACCACATGGGGTACTTCAATTTTAAGGAGAATAGCAAGTTAGTTAAATTCAACAGGATTCATTATTATCATCTCTAATTTATGAAGGTAAATTACTAAACGACTGCAAAGTAGTAACTTTTTACCTGACAAAGACAAATACATTTAAATTAACGTTGTTCATTTTTTTATTCTTCAAATTATTTAAATTGGGTTGCTTATGAAGTATGAAATTACAGTTTTGAATTTTATAAATAAAAAAAAAAATCTATTCATAAACTATTTTTTAAAAACAATCTGTAAAACTACGGGAAATTGCAGCAGTTGGGACAATTGCATCAGTTTGTGAATATCATATATCATCAAGAAAAAAGTCTGGTGTATATTCCTTACAGGCACACACACACACATGTATGACTTAGTTACTGTGTTGAAATAGTACATGTTTGAACTTGCCTTATATTGTCCAAAACGGTCGTATATGAAGGTACTTGAGTTTTAGAAATATAATAGGTCTAATATTTGTTTTTATTCTATTATCAAAAACATGTACGTCAACAAATTTCAGATAATGGTTTTTACGTTCAAAACAAAATCCTAAAAATTGTAAATTACTGAACTGAAAAGTGTGGACTATTATTATTACAATACCTCTCACAGTAACACAGACTCTGTAACAAAACAAATTGGTCATCTTTGCCAAAAGGTTTGAGACAATATTATCAATAACCCGTTAATTATTATTTCCCATTGTAACGATATAACCAGGTCTTTTCATTTGGCGACCAAACAGTCCTGCTCATGTTGTTCTTCTTTAATTGCTTATTCAAATAAGGGCTATTTTATTCCACCGGGACAGTTTCCAACCAATTTCATCCTTGCGAGGAGGGACAGTAGTACAGGCAGCTGAACAGGAAATACTATCGAGCTACATCAGTAGTTGTGGAGCGCCCCCTGCTGAAAAAAAGGCATATACGTAATACTATTTGTAAAGGAGATTACAGCAACAGCATGTACGGTAAATCTTCGCTTAACAAACCCATTAAGTGCCAAATTAGTTTTTCTATGAAAAAAAAAATCATAACACAAGCTATATGTAATTTGATACATTACATTTAGACTTAACCTTTGCTGTTAACATATTGGAGTAGGTTATAACAACAATATAGTTAAAGAGAAAATTAAAATAACAGGTAAGCAAGTTAAAAATGCTCCAAAAAGGCCCCTTTACAAGTAATGCATTTTTTCCCCAGTCTCGATTCACCTTAAAGACATTATCCTTGTATTCAGCATTGAGACCACAACCTGCAGTCCTAAATGTACAGTTTTTTAACCTATGTAAAACTTAATTTCTAATAAGACCAACATCCTGTAAAGTAACAACCCTTTTTATTTAAAAACAAGCTGATGCATTTTATGCATCATGGTGTAACTCACTAAATTGGGGCAGCCTGCATAAAAGACAAGTCAAAACAATAACAAGAAAAATGGCTAAACTGTTAAAAAAAAGGGTTAACCTGTGTAAATGTCTGGGTTAACCCAGGGGTAGCCAAATTTTACCTTTCCACTCCTGGTCTTTGCTTTCCAGGACCATGATTGGACAGCCCTGTGCTAAACTTTTTAAATAGCCAAAACCCCCACAGTAATAATCTGTTTCAATAAATTCCATCTACACAGTCCCTTCAATAGTAAGGCCATTTTTAAGACCACATTTTGTTTGTCCCTCGTCTGGTCTTAAGAGGTTGTACTGTAGTTAGTTTAAAATGATGTAACACAGGCTTTTTGTATAAATGGCATAACAGCGTATCTGATACTAAAGCTGGTAGTAAGCATTTGTTTGTCAGGTGCTTCTGTATCCAAGACTGCTAAGGACATTCTCTAGCACAAATTGTATGTATATCTGTGTGTGTGTGTGTATGTCACACTCAGAGAACTACATCTTATTATTGTGTGTATGCAATCTGGAGGTGCCCAGTCAATCTTTTCAGCCATGTGTCATATTTATATGAACCAAAAGAAGTGTTAATTCAATTGTGAAGTCATTTTGGATATTCTTAGCATATGCTATTGGCAGTGTGTAAATGTTGGGGTATTGGAGGCATCTGTCTGTCTGCATGTTAAACTTACATTTAACATCCAAGCGAGAGCGGACGATGCACTCGAGAAAGTAGCCCAGGCAGGAACTGCCTCTCCTTCCCCTCTCCTGGAAGAAGAGTCGCCATTCCAGGCGATCGGCAGACTCGGAGCAGATGGAAAAAAGTGCAGTATACTGCCACGGGACAGGTCGTGGGGTCAAACCCCCGAGGCAGGCACCACGTCTGAAAGACACCCCACTTGTACCTGTACTGGGAACACGTGGACACTGCTCTGGCATTTTGCAGGGTGTTAGAAACCCTATTGGACAGACCCAGATGGCTTAAATGCAGCCGTTCAGGGGCCAGACCCAGAGCGGCTCGATGGATCGGGATGCCATAAGGTCCCCCACGCCTGACTGAGCAGGTCGCGGCGCTTAGGCAGTCTCCACGTCTGGCCACTGAAGAGCTGCATCAGGGCTAAAACATTAGGTTATTTTCATAACCCTGGTTCCCTGAAATAGGAATATTAACCATTACAAATGAGTGTTTCCCTTTAAGGCACCTGAACCTGAAAAACTTATACCAAAGAATTCTCGTCAGAGCAGTGTGACACTTTTTCATCAAGAATTGTGACCAAGAACGCTGCGACCTCGAAACTAATGGTTAATATTCATATTTCAGGGAACCAGGTTTATGATAATAACCTAACGTTCCCTTTTAAGTAAGGAATATTAACAATTACAAATGGGTGAGTATACCCAAGCTGTCACAAGGGCATGGTTGTAGAAAGTGAGCTACAAAGCTAAGCCGAAACCACCTTGTGCTTGTTAATCAATATCCCAGCAATGACTGGAATGAAACATTTTTAGGATGAACTCACCTCTAACGTTCTGTTGTGAGGGTGGACTGGGAAGCTGCCCTGCACTCTAGTGCCAAAACCAGGGTTCTGCGGATCCACAACATTCAGTTTGTAGAACCTGGTAAAGGTATGGGGGGAATCCCACACCGCTGCACTGCATATGTCCTGGACAGATTCACCCTGGAACAAAGCCCATGAAGTCACCTAGCCCCTGGTGGAACAGCCGGTGAGCTTCTCTGGTGGAGGCTGATTGGCCTGTCAACCATTAGACAGACGTTGCTTAGACAGGGCCTGTCCCTGGGACCCGTAACAGACAAAAAAATAGTTTTGACTGCCTCCAACCTTTAGTCCTGTCAACATAAGACGCTAATGCCTGCACTGGGCAAAGCATATGGAGCTGGCGCTTCTTGTCATTTTGGAAAGGGGGAGGGGGATGGGGGAAGCCTCCAATTCCACTGACTGGTTGACATGAAAAGCCGAGATGGTCTTTGATAAAAAGGCATGGTTAGCACAAAGGGTAACCTTTGTCCTGGCCTCTGAAAAAATTAGACAGGCTTTCGATACTGAGAATGCTTGCATTTCACTCACCCGCTTAGCGGAGGTGACTGCAAACAAGAACATCGCCTTGAAAGACAAAAATGTTAGCTCAGCTGTGCATGGGCTCAAATGGAGGTTTCATCAGTGCATTAAGCACTACATTCAACCTCTAACAAGGAAATATGTCCTTCACCGACGGCCTAAGCTGCCGAGTGCCTTTCAAAAATTGCCCCGCCAGGAAGTGAGCTCCTGGGGAGTCTGAATCAACTTTACATGGCAAACCAAAATGGCTGCCAAATAGACCTTTAAAGTAGAGGAGGATTTCCCTGCATGGAAAAGGTCCTGTAAAAATTGTAGTATAACTGCCATAGGGCATGTTGTGGGTTCGAAACCACGAGACAAGCACCACACTTGGAACACTCCCCACTTGGACCCATGTTGGGAACGTGTAGAGGCTGCCCTGGCGTTTTGTAGGGTGTCAATCACCCTGTTCGATAACCCCAGATGGCTCAAATGCAGCTGGTCCCTGAAGCTGTTGGCACAGGGATAAAAACCAAGGCATATGCAATAGCAAGCAATGTACATTTGTACATTGTACAGCTGCTAAAGACAGTAAAAGAGCTACCAACAAGGCCTGCTTGCTACCAGAATGGGATGGGAACACCGTTCGGTAGCGGGCCGGTACCAAACGGAACGGAGCAAACTTTGTCCCTATCAGGCGTGCTGGCCTGTGGGAAACTGCTGCCCAGAGCTTCTCTATTCCCGGGTTGCGTGGCTCTCCCTTGGCACAGAGTCATGGGGTGAGGACGCAGCCACCGCTCTATGAGCAGGTGATGGGGAAGAGCGCTGTACAGGTGAGGGACGCAGAGCGCTCTGTAGAGCTGCAGAAGAAGCGTTTCTCCAACGTACCCTTGGACAATGCACACAAAACTCGCAGAAATGCAGTTTACTAGTGCCTCCTTTGCATGCTGCTGCCTCAAGCAGGAAGAGCATTTTCTTGTCCACAGGCAGGCTGGCCTTGCATGTGTCACAGGGATAAAACCCAGTCATAATGCAAATAGCAAGCAATGTACCATAAGAATGTACAGTTGCTGCTTTAGCTTGCTAAAAACAGCAATTGGACTATAAATGAGGCCTGCTTGGTACTAGATTGGGGATTCTAAAACCTTGGTCAGTAGCAGGTTGGAACTGGGACTTTACCGGAATGGTACGGGGTCGGTTTGGTATGGGTTTGGTGCCTGTAGCACCGGGTTGGTACAGTACTGTACAGTACTGTTGCTGTACAGTAATGCAACAAGACGGACCCTCTATAGACCAGAGCACCAGCAAGACCGCAGTGGCCCTTTTGATCAATGGCATAAGCTCTTCCGTTACAGGGAGAGCTTAACCACAGGGAATGTGCTATCTGACACCATGTCCTCATACGGGAACGCCAGCTCCTAGAGACGCAAAGCGCCTTGGAGAAATGCGCACAAAACTAGCAGAACGTGGTTTGATGCAAATAGTAAACAATGTACAGTAAGACTGTACAGTTGCTGCCTCAGCTTGTTAAGACAGTAATTGGACTGTCAACAAAGCCTGCTTGGTACTAGATAGGCAGGCTGGCTTTGCATGTGTCACATGGATAACCCTAGGCATTATGCAAATACAGTTGCTGCCTCAGCTTGTTAAAGACTTACAAGGTAATAGAAAAAAAATAGATAATACTTATCAACATTCTCTGATGTATTCAGGTTCAGTTGAAAAGGAAAATGGCAGCGTTGTCAGTGTGCGCAGCTCTCTTATGCTTTCGGGGGCAGAGCAGCAGCTATGTCACACTGTTCTGATGAGAATTCTTTGGTATAAGTTTTTCAGGTTCAGGTGTTTTAAAGGGAAACACCCATTTGTAATGGTTAATAGTCTTTACTTGAAAGGGAACCAGTCTCCTAGACCAATTAGGTGCTACCAAGAGCACCTTGGCCTGGTCCTGGATTTTCTCCAGACACAGTGGGAGCAGGGTGAGCAGTGGGAAGACATATAACAGTTATCTCAGCCACTGGTGTGCCAAGCAGGTCCCAGTCTCTCCCCAGGCAGGTGTACTGCCCACAGTGAGAAGAGGTTCTCGTTTACCCAGAGCAAAAGTTTGCAGGCCATGAGATGGAGACTGGGAGACCTCAGGCCGCCCTGGTGGTTTATGTACGCCACCACTGTTGTGTTGTCTGTATGGACAAAAACACGTCTCCATCGAATCTCCTGCAAAAAATTCTACAAGGCCAGGTAAATTGCCTGCAGCTCCAAAACATTGATGTGGAGACCCTGCCAAGGAGGGTTCCACACACCTTGCGTCCCCCTGCCATTTCACACAGCGAGACACTGTAAATAGGCAGTCGCGGTTCAACGCAGGCTAAAAAACCCTGCTGTTGAACCAGGCTTACAAAAGGCGCATGCGCAGGAGACCCAAAGGTAGGGTCTGAGAAGCTGCTGCCTTAAAGTCCAGAAGTTTCTAGAACATCTCTACCGTCAGCACTGTGTTGAGCTGAAATAGCTCTAAACAGGCAGCTATTCTCTGCACTCTGCCTCCGACAGAGCGGAGTCCAGAAGTTAATAGAACATCTCTACCGTCAGCACTGTGTTGAGCTGAAATAGCTCTAAACAGGCAGCTATTCTCTGCACTCTGCCTCCGACAGAGCGGACAGCATGGACCTGGAGTCCAAGCACTCCTAGATAGGAGGCTGTCTGAGAAGACGTGAGTTGTCTCTTTGCATGATTCACCGTAAGGCCCAACCATTGAAGGTGGTCGGTGACAAATTCCGTATGGGCGTCTGTTTGGGCTGGAGACTGGGCACAAATGAGCCAGTCGTCCAAATAATTGAATACTCCTTTGAGTCTCAATGGGGCCAGGATAAGTTCCATGCACTTCGAGAAGGCACAGGGAGCTAGAGAGAGGCCAAATGGCAAGACCCGGAACTCGTACACTGTTCCCTGAACTGTAGGTACATCCTGAGGTCCACCACAGTGAACCAGTCTCCTGGCCTGATTGACTGCAACAACTGTTGCATTGTTAACATGTTGAACCTCCTTTGGCTGAAATACAGGTTGACCTGTCTGAGGTCGAGGATCGGTCTGAGGCAACCATCCCGCTTGGGCACTAAGAAGTACCTGGAGTAGAACCCTTCCTCCAACTGGTGGGGGTCTATAATACGAATAGCCTGTTTTTGCAGCAGAGCTGCTACCTCCTGAGGCAACCTGTGGGTCTGTGACTGAAGTTAGTCATGCCCCAAAAGGGAGGAGGACCATGCTTGAACTGTAGTGAGTAGCCTGTCTGAACTGTAGTAAGCACGCAGATGTCTGTGGCAATCTTGCCCTTGCGAAGGCTTGGGTGCACTCACCCATTCAGTAATAGTTCAGGTTGTAATTTGTTGATTGAATTTGTTGCATAAACCACAACTTTTTATATTTGCCGCAACTTTTAAATGTGACGACAATGTTTCTACTATTTATGTGTAATTTCGTTGCAAAATAATGCTGAAAAATAAACTGAAACAGAAAAGGAAACGTCACTCTCACATTGTCTTTTGCTAGTGGGGATTGGCATGCCTTGTCATCCTCTCTAGCCAATCAGTGATTTTCTTTCCCATTGCTATGGTTAGCAACAGGAAAGAAGACTGTGGGCCATGATGCAAGTACTCTAACTCGGCTGGAGTCCTGTACTGCATAAGCTGAAATCTTTAGCTGCTTTAACAAAAAAGCTTTTCATTGTATCTGATCAGATCTATTAAATGTAGATTCAGCTTTCATTGTCTGAACATACCCCCCAAAATAAAACATGGTCAGGACTGGTTAGCTACTGATCCCAAAACTTGATTTGACAACATACATTCCCTATGTTAAAATAAATTTTAAAAAGTGAGACATTGAGGGGGAAAATACAATTTAAAAAAAAAACAAAAAAACAAAACAGCAACTTGTTTTTATTAACATGTTTTAGCAATTTTACAACGTTTTCGATATTCTAACAATATAAACATGCATAAATAAGTACTAAAACAATCATCTACATTTCCAGGAAGCAGCTGCTCTCCTGAAATCATGTAGGGCGTTGGATAATAAAACAGGATTTATTAGTCCCAGTTTATGCATCATCCAAAATGTAATTAACCTTTTTGGAATCTTGGTCTTCTGATTTCCCCCTCCGACTGTCTAACTCCAATACGGTAAAACTGCTATTGGATTTACATTTTGAATAGCACAAAAAAAACAGCACTAATGATTTTGATAGTGAGCCCTACACACAACACTAAATGCAATATATATATATATTTTTTTAAAACATCAATTTTCCAAAATCAATTCTATAATGTTATAAACCCACACAACAAAATAGGAATACTACTTTCCCCAAGTACAATCTTAAGTTATTTCTCATTTATTTTTCTTCCTTGTTCCTGGTCTTATTCATGAAATGCTCCAGATATTTGTGCAGTTTGTTCTTTGGTCGCAAGAAAATGCCACCGTTACATAGGTCCAACTCTCCAGATAGACTCGGGTTCCTTTTTCTTTGCGTTTCAGACCTGACCGGGCATGCCATAATTTCTTGAAGCTCCAGCATTGCCCCTGGCCTGTACATTTACATGATGTAGACTTTCTCAGCCTGCGAAAAGTTGAAAACCTCTTTGGTCCTTGGGCAGATCACCTTATCATCTTGGCGAATGGAAAGCAGAGACTGAAAGACAAATATAAAAACAGATTAAATATAAACCAATAATTAAATCAAAACAGTATATACACCATGTTATGGATCAGAAAGCAACAAGTCTTATTTCCATCCCTGTAAACATCTTTTCCTGATCAAAGTTTAACTTTGTCATCACAACTCCAGGAAAATGATTTCCCACTGTACCGATGTAACCCCATGTAAAATTAAACCTAATTTCATGATGTTACTATACAAACAAAAGGGTTACATTGATTAAGACTTAACTGTTATAAGTTTATTCAATCAAAATAACAAATTATCGATTTTGGCAGTCTTAGAAACCAGTGGCATGTTGGATTTCTGTCTTTACCGGTACGTGTATGTGTGTGTAGAGGGCAGGGGAGGTAAGGGTAGCAGTCAAGTACCACAGACAAGAGGAAGGTCCAAAAAGTGTGAGAACCACTGATCTATAGAACAGTGTTCTGCAAGCTCTACTTCATCAGAAAGTAAATCTCTACATTTCGGTCATAATGCAATCTAAAACAGACATTTTTAAGCTTAACAAAAGGGATTGTCTATTTATTTAATATTTATTTATTTTTTCTAATAACGAACTAGTAAGTATTGATACTTACATTGCATCCATATACATATCCATTTGGAAGCATCATGGGAGGGTTATTTTCATTCATAACCTCTCCAGAGATTTTACAGACTAGCCGTGAGTTGGCACAATGTGCCATCGGCAGTGGCTGTGCTAGCTTGTTCAGAGACTTGCTGCAGACTGGGCAGTCTGGATTTTTTGAAGTCCCATCTTCCTTGTAACATTGTCTGTGGGCAGGTGTGTTAAGGCAATTCTCAAATTAGCATTTAGACAGTTAGACACCAGACTGGGGTATTGTGAAGTTATTAAAATCAGTAAAGGTGATTTTGAAAGGCAAAATTAAGTTAAACTGTGCTTAAGGTAATGGTTGTAATTCACAATATTTGATAAACTTGAGAGACATGCAAAAATTCATTATGTACATGGGTAAGACAACGCACTAGGGCTTTCTCATAAGATATACTTAACTTAATAATAAATAATAATAATAATAATAATAATAATAATAATAATAATAATAATAATAATTTCTTAGCAGTTGCCCTTATCCAGGGCGACTTACAATTACAAGATATCACATTATTTTTACATACATTTACCCACTTATACAGTTGGGTTTTTACTGGAGCAATTTAGGTAGTACCTTGCTCAAGGGTACAGCAGCAGTGTCCCCACCTGGGATTGAACCCACAACCCTCCGGTCAAGAGTCCAGAGCCCTAACCACTACTCCACATTGCTGCCCTCAAAATGTTTTTTCTAAAATGGTAACTGTGAAGACAGGAACAGCGGCACAGCATTTAATGCAAAAACCAGTCTTGACAAAAAGTTTTTCCTTCTTTTTCTAGGAGTCAGATGCTGCTGCAAACAAAGTCATATCTGACAACTCTGCTGGCGTTTCCCTGCTTTCTACAGCAAGAGTACTGTTAGCTAGACTAGGTAGTTCAGATTGATGCAACATGCACAGACGATGTCCATTAACACACTGTGCACAATCACCCCCACCGTCTGGAATGAACACCTACACAATGGAAAAGGATACGGTGTTTTTATAGCCGAGAGTCCAGCTTGAAGAGTTATGGTAAAGACAGAATTGTTGCCAAGCTGATGTAATCTATAATTGTCGTATCTGAACTGTTGTATCAGCATCTTCCAGCGAGCTGGGTCCAAGAGATCCTGCAAAAGACAAGGAAATCAATATAAAATAGTGTGGCAGGGGACCCCTGCACATGAAAATGTGTTTGTTTGTGTGCTTTTTGTAATTGTGTTTAATTAAATCATTTGTAAGCGAGTGCTCGGTTGAGACTTGCTGCCTGCTGTGTTTGGTTGAGGGGAAAGGCAGCAAGGGATTGGCCCTGCTAATCCCTGAACAGTAGTTGAGGCTGCTGCACGGCCATGAGACTCTTCGCTACAGAGGTCTGGAATCCCGCTGGAGAGAACTGGAGACTGCTGATGACTGCATGGGTTAACCAGGGTCAGGGTTCCAGCATTCACGCAAGAAGAAACTGCAACCGCCGGCGGTCATGTGTATACTGGGGTGGGGTAGGAATGGAGCTTAGTTTCGGGCAACAAAAGCCGGCAGTATAAAGAGAAGTGTATTCCAGCGGGACATCTTGTTTAGGGGAGTAGCGCTAGCTGTTTTTACAGCATCGCTTGTTTGCAGTGTTTTGGTACTGTGTTTTATTTTTGTATTCTTACTTCTGCACCCGTGCTTTACCATCGCTGGTAATGTACGTAGTTCTGTGTTTACTTTCTGTTCTGTGTTAATAAACCCTGAGCACCAGCGTGTCTCTCCACTCACTCATTGGCATACCCACGCAAGTGACAGACACCCTGTCACAAATAGCAAGAAATGTTACCGTTCTAGGACATCTGTTTCTTCATTTACATGTTCACCTGAAAGACACTGAAGTCTTGCAAACTTATCTATGTGTATTCTAAGCAGTATCAAGACATACAGTATATATTCCTGTCTCTTGGTTTTCTTACTTACAAATATTTTAAAAACAACAAACTTCAGTATGCTGCAGGGTTTATTGGATTTGTCTAAATAGGTGGAAGGTATAAATAGAGCTGTCCTCTAAAATCATTAAAAATTCACTAGCACACAATTACTGTTTTAATTTGTATACAAATGATCTAGGTTGCAATATTCAGATCCACCACTGTTTAGATTCATTGAACCCTAAAACTACCACTACAATAATAGATTTTTGATTTGTAGTACATGTAAATGAAACTTGGCAAGCCTATTTACAATAAAGACCACCCGATGTGTATTTATTTATTTTTGGTTTAGATGAAATTGGTATGAATTGGGTTTCCTAGCCCCCAGTGATAGATGCTCATTCATTTGGATCATTGATGGCTCGAATGGTTTACTCTCTTGTAAATTGTGTTATGGTCCTATATCACTTTATATAGAATTATTCCATTTATGCAAAAACAGAATAAGAATAACATTTAAAACCAAATGGCAATTTCCTTATCATGTGATTTGTTTGAAAAAATGGGATACAGTGTAAGTCCACTGTTACCTTGTATGGAGAAATATGAGTATCAGAGGGAAAGGCCAGCATTCCCATCACCTGCCTGACCTCGTCCAGCTGACCTCCCTCAGCCTGGCTGAAGTGCTTCCTGGCATGCCTGAGGAATACAAGAAGACTTCTGTCTAATAGCCGACCTCTTTTCTTAACACTGCAGAAATATTTTAAAAATGAAAATACATTAAAAGAAATAGCTTAAAGAAAGAAAAATAACAACATTTCTGATTCAGACAGGATGATTCCAAATTAATTTTTTTAAAATGTAGTCATTGCCAATTATTTTTATTATTTTCTCCCAATTTGGAATGACCAATTATTTTATTATGCTCAGCTCACCGCTACCACCCCTGCGCTGACTCGGGAGGGCGAAGACGAACACACGCTGTCCTCTGAAGCGTGTGCCGTCAGCCGACCGCTTTTTTTCACACTGCGGACTCACCATGCAGCCACCCAAGAGCTAATGCGTCGGAGGACAACACAGCTCTCGGGCAGCTTACAGGCAAGCCCGCAGGTGCCCGGCCAGACTACAGGGGGTCGCTGGTGCGCGGTGAGCTGAGGACACCTTGGCCAACCTAACCCTCCCTCCTCCCGGCGGCGCGGCCAATTGAGCACTGCCCCCTGAAAGCTCCCGTTCTCGGTAGGGTTGCCACCCCGCCAGTATTTTTATGTACTTTGACCACCTGTCCGTTTTTTTTGGAAGATGTCCGGTAATTCTAAGCATTCTAAACTATTGGATATGTTCTTAAATGTGTTACAATAAACAATTTAATATAACATGTTGTGCTTGTATGAGTGAAATTCAAATACTATAACACAGCGGTGTGTAAATGCACAAGAAAGAATTGAGGTAACAACGTAAGCCACCAAAACGCTGTACTGTTATGTTTTTCTTGTGTGCTCACCACTGTGTGTTATCTGGTGTGAGCATGCGCGCTGCTGTTAAGTTTGACAGCCCTTTGAATGAAGAAGCGCGAAACTATTAAGTAGCATACTGTAACATTAGTCACAATGGCAGAGACAAATAAAGAAGCAGACAATAGGAGGGGATGGGGCGTCCGGTATTTTCGTATCTCAAAGGTGGCAACCCTAGTTCTCGGTCGGCAAAGGAATAGCCTGGACTTGAGCTTGTGACAGGTTTATCTGTTTTATTATTATTTGTTTATTTAGCAGACACCTTTATCCAAGGCGACTTACAGAGACTAGGGTGTGTGAACTATGCATCAGCTGCAGAGTCACTTACAACTACGTCTCACCCGAAAGACTGAGCACAAGGAGGTTAAGTGACTTGCTCAGGGTCACAGTGAGTCAGTGGTTGAGGTGGGATTTGAACCGGGGACCTCCTGGTTACAAGCCCTTTTCTTTAACCACTGGACCACACAGCCTCCTAGGTTAGCAAAAATAAATCTATGATTTTTATTTGTTTCAATTAAATTTGAATACGATGTTCTAGCCAACACCAGAGCCTTCCTATAATTAACCAAATGGCCCTTCCATGCGATGTAATGAACATGCAATTTAGATTCCCTCCATCTCCATTCTAATTTACAACCTTCATACTTCAGTTTATGAGTTATATCATTAAACCACGTTCGCTTTTTTATTTTTATTTTTTTAAAGACACTCCGAGGCACTATAGTATCTAAGATACCAGTCAAAGAGGTGTTGTAGGTATTAACCAACTCATCTATTGATAAGAAGTCAGGGAGTGGCAATGAGCTCAGTACATCACAAAACTTTACAGCAGCTGAATTGCTGAGTTTTAATTGTACCGTTCACTGTCTTTAGATACTGGCAGATGGACCTCAAACAAAGGCAAGATGATCAGAAACAGTGATTAATTATAATTATTTGTTTATTTAGCAGATGCCTTTATCCAAGGCGACTTACAGAGACTAGGGTGTGTGAACTATATCAGCTGCAGAGTCACTTACAATTACATCTCACCCGAAAGACAGAGCACAAGGAGGTTAAGTGACTTGCTCAGGGTCACAATGAGTCAGTGGTTGAGGTGGGATTTGAACCGGGGACCTCCTGGTTACAAGCCCGTTTCTTTAACCACTGGACCACACAGCCTCCTAAATTACCAGATCTAAAGTATAGCCACGATTATGCGAAGGACCTTTTACATGCAAGATATAATCCAAGAAATCCAGTAGCCTCAGAAACTCTCAGATTCTGGAGAGTTAGAATCAAATGTCAACATGAAGGTTAAAATCGTCCAATAAAAGAATCATATCGTACTTGACTGTATAGATAACAAAATCACCAAATTCCGGAACAAATAATGGGTTTGACTTAGGCGGACGATAATTAATTAATTATAATATGAACAGACAATGGGCTATTTAACGATAAGGCTAAAACTTCAAAAGTTGAATAACCTTCAACAATTCCCTGTTTGATTCTATATTTACTACAGAAGGCGGCAGCAAGAATAGTTCGGTGGAGAAGTCTCAGTCAAGGAATGTCATTAGACCCTAGCCAAGTTTCAGTTAAAAGAGAGAGTATCAATCTTGTAACCCAGAATAAAATAAACTAATTAACAGAGCCTTATTAGACAAAGATCTGACATTAAATAACCCTAGACGTAGATTACTGTAGCACACACCTCTGTGATTACTCGGTGGGTAGTAGGGATGGCAGGATACTATAACTGCAAATACCTCTTTAGGACTCCCTCCCTACCCCAATACCTACTTTATTTTCTATAGTACACAGATTTATGTTTTGCCATACGCTGGCATGAAGCCATATTGATTGTCTCTAAGTTTAAGCTATGACTTGCCCCATTCATATCCCCTCCTACCCTCCTTACTCGTTTGAAATGACTGAATAGGAGGTTTGTAATGGAGCAGGCATACTAGCAGCCAACATGGTTCAAATTAGGGATGGGTCAGGTGTAGTCGAATACACGAAAATAAAAAAAAACAAGACTTGTATTAGCTACTAGTAGAAGCAATGCATCTAAATGCTGACGCTTGGCAAGTGTTCAGAATCAGTGTTAAACCCTGTGCGTTCATGTGGATGAGATTGGCATATTAAACGTAAAGACCCTGATTAATCATGTAATGCTTGTAACGGCAAAATTCTGGTTACATGAAATTCTGGTTACACAGAGAGTCCAAAACCACACCAACATTACCGCGACAGACATTACAACGTCGACCACTACAGCGACTGCCCAGAACAGCGCTAGGACATCACCACACCAAACTACAATTCAATTCCCTGAAGACTCTGCGAAGTTCACAAACGTGTCACTTACCAGGAACTCGGACACACAACACAGTCAGAGCGGGGTTCACCACAGATTTTCTGATTGCAGAAGATTATATATATATATATATATATATATATATATATATATATATATATATACACACACACATACACACACACACACAGTACTGTGCAAAAGTTTTAGGCAGGTGTGAAAAAATGCTGTAAAGTAAGAATGCTTTCAAAAATAGACATGTTAATAGTTTATATTTATCAATTAACAAAATGCAAAGTGAGTCAATAGAAGAAAAATCTACATCAAATCAATATTTGGTGTGACCACCCTTTCCCTTCAAAACAGCATCAATTCTTCTAGGTACACTTGCACACAGTTTTTGAAGGAACTCGGCAGGTAGGTTGGCCCAAACATCTTGGAGAACTAACCACAGTTCTTCTGTGGATTTAGGCAGCCTCAGTTGCTTCTCTCTCTTCATGTAATCCCAGACAGACTCGATGATGTTGAGATCAGGGCTCTGTGGGGGCATGTGGCAATGTGGCCACGCCCTTGTGCGTAGTTTATGTTTATATGTTACGTGTTGTGTGTAAATGTTGGTGTATAGTCATCGGTACACGTGATATAAACGGGTCTGTGTAACACGAGTGTTTAAAATATATATTTGTATTTAGGCACGAGGATGGCACATCACATCACGTGCATTTAAACTAATAATATGTGAGCACGGGGAATTGCACTTTATTAATTCACGTGCAGTTGTACCGAGACTCCAATTGAATGATTGATTAGCAAACGAGTCTTGGTACAGCTGCATAAAAGCTGCATGTTTTCACCCACTCAGGGTTGTGTGTTCGGTGAGTGGAGAACGGGTGTGGAGAAGGAGGTAGAATAAAATAGAAAGATAAAGAATAATAATATTAGTTGTTTGTGCTCACCGTGTTTGTTCGTCCCTGTTTGTTAGAGGCTGTTCGTTTTGTTTGTCTGTTTATTTTGGCTCAAGTGCCGTGTCCTGTTTCTGTTTTGTGTTCAAACCTTTTATTTTCTGTTCGGTTTATTTATTAAATGCCGAGCGAAACCATTCGCTCAGCTCCCCCAAACTCCACCTCTCTTCTTGTTTTATTTCCTGGCTCTGGTCTGACGCCACCCACTCCGGCCGTCTGTGACAGGGCCATACCATCACTTCCAGGACTCCTTGTTCTTCTTTACGCTGAAGATAGTTCTTAATGACTTTCGCTGTATGTTTGGGGTCGTTGTCATGCTGCAGAATAAATTTGGGGCCAATCCGATGCCTCCCTGATGGTATTGCATGATGGATAAGTATCTGCCTGTAATTCTCAGCATTGAGGAGACCATTAATTCTGACCAAATCCCCAACTCCTTTTGCAGAAATGCAGCCCCAAACTTGCAAGGAACCTCCACCATGCTTCACTGTTGCCTGCAGACACTCATTCGTGTACGCTCTCCAGCCCTTCGGCAAACTAACTGCCTTCTGCTACAGCCACATATTTCAAATTTTGACTCATCAGTCCAGAGCACCTGCTGCCATTTTTCTGCACCCCAGTTCCTGTGTTTTCGTGCATAGTTGAGTCGCTTGGCCTTGTTTCCACGTCGGAGTTATGGCTTTTTGGCCACAAGTCTTCCATGAAGGCCACTTCTGACCAGACTTCTCCAGACAGTAGATGGGTGTACCAGGGTCCCACTGTTTTCTGCCAATTCTGAGCTGATGGCACTGCTGGACATCTTCCGATTCGAAGGGGAAGTAAGCATGATGTGTCTTTCATATGCTGCAGTAAGTTTCCTTGGCCGACCACTCGCTCTCGGTCCTCAACATTGCCCGTTTCTTTGTGCTTCTTCAAAAGAGCTTGGACAGCACATCTGGAAACCCCTGTCTGCCTTGAAATTTCTGCCTAGGAGAGACCTTGCTGATGCAGTATAACTACCTTGTGTCTTGTTGCTGTGCTCAGTCTTGTCATGGTGTATGACTTTTGACAGTAAACTGTCTTCAGCAACCTCACCTTGTTAGCTGAGTTTGGCTGTTCCTCACCCAATTTTATTCCTCCTACACAGCTGTTTCTGTTTCAGTTAATGATTGTGTTTCAACCTACATATTGAATTGATGATCATTAGCACCTGTTTGGTATAATTGTTTAATCATACACCTGACTATATGCCTACAAAATCCCTGACTTTGTGCAAGTGTACCTAGAAGAATTGATGCTGTTTTGAAGGCAAAGGGTTGTCACACCAAATATGGATTTGATTTAGATATTTCTTCTGTTCACTCACTTTGCATTTAGTTAATTGATAAATATAATCTATTAATATGTCTATTTTGGAAAGCATTCTTACTTTAGAGCATTTTTTCACACCTGCCTAAAACTTTTGCACAGTACTGTATATAAAGAATCTATATAGTGTTAGTCTTTTAGTGGGTGGGTTGTATTCAGAGTTAGGCAGTGCTTTAATATCATGTTTTAGAAAGGTGGGGTTTTCTTGCTTTGATTACACCTGTGTTTTAAGAACATAAGAAAGTTTACAAACGAGAGGAGGCCATTCAGCCCATCTTGCTCGTTTGGTTGTTAGTAGCTTATTGATGCCAGAATCTCATCAAGCAGCTTCTTGAAGGATCCCAGGGTGTCAGCTTCAACAACATTACTGGGGAGTTGGTTCCAGACCCTCACAATTCTCTGTGTAAAAAAGTGCCTAGTTTCTGTTCTGAATGTCCCTTTACCTAATCTCCTTGTCTGACCCCTGGTCCTTGTTTCTTTTTTCAGGTCAAAAAAGTCCCCTGGGTTGACATTGTCTATACCTTTTAGGATTTTGAATGTTTGAATCAGATCGCTGCGTAGTCTTCTTTGTTCAAGACTGAATAGATTCAATTCTTTTAGCCTGTCTGCATATGACATGCCTTTTAAACCCGGGATAATTCAGGTTGCTCTTCTTTGCACTCTTTCTAGAGCAGCAATATCCTTTTGGTAACAAGGTGACCAGAACTGAACACAATATTCTAGGTGAGGTGTTACTAATGCATTGCAAAGCTTTAACATTACTTCCCTTGATTTAAATTCAACATTTCTCAGAATATATCCGAGCATCTTGTTGGCCTTTTTTATAGCTTCCCCACATTGTCTAGATGAAGACATTTCTGAGTCAACATAAACTCCTAGGTCTTTTTCATAGTTCCCTTCTTCAATTTCAGTATCTCCCATATGATATTTATAATGCACATTTTTATTGCCTGCATGCAATACTTTACACTTTTCTCTATTAAATGTCATTTGCCATGTGTCTGCCCAGTTCTGAATGCTGTCTCGATCATTTTGAATGATATTTGCTGCTGCAACAGTGATTGCCTCTCCTCCTATTTTTGTGTCGTCTGCAAATTTAACAAGTTTGCTTACTATACCAGAATCTAAATCATTAATCTAGATTAGGAACAGCAGAGGACCTATTACTGATCCCTGTGATAAACCACTGGTTACCTAGCTCCATGTTGAAGTTTCTCCTCCAATCAGTACATTCTGTTTTCTACATGTTAACCACTCCCTAATCCATGTGCATGCATTTCCTTGAATCCCTACTGTGTTCAGTTTGAGAATTAATCTTTTATGCGGGACTTTGTCAAAAGCTTTCTGGAAATCTAAATAAACCATGTTGTATGCTTTGCAATTATCCATTGTCAATGTTGCATCCTCAAAAAAAGTCAAGCAGGTTAGTTAGACACGATCTCCCTTTCCTAAAACCATGCTGACCTTCTCCCAGGATTTTGTTACCATATAGGTAATTTTCCATTTTAGATCTTATTAGTTTCCATAAGTTTACATATAAAGAAGTCAGGCTTATTGGTCTGTAGTTACCTGGTTCGGTTTTGTCTCCCTTTTTGTGGATCGGTATTAGGTTTGCAATTTTCCAGTCTGTCGGTACAACCCCTGTGTCAAGAGACTGTTGCGTGATCTTGGTTAGCGGTTTGTAAATAACTTCTTTCATTTCTTTGAGTACTATTGGGAGGATCTCATCCAGTCCAGGGGATTTGTTTATTTTAAGAGCTCCTAGTCCCTTTAACACTTCTGCCTCTGTTATGCTAAAGTTATTTAAAATTGGATAGGAACAGGTTGACATATGGGGCATGTTGTCCGTGTCCTCCTTTATAAAAACCTGTGAAAAGTAATCATTTAATATATTTGCTATTTTTTTTCTTCATCTATGATTTTGCCATTTGTGTCATTTGTGACATTTAACCTCCTCTTTGAATGTTCTCTTGCTGTTATAATATTGGAAAAACATTTTGGAATTGGTTTTAGCCCCCTTAGCAATATTGATTTCTTTTTCTCTCTTGGCCTTTCTAACTTCCTTTTTTGACTTGCGTTTGCAGTTCCAAGTACTCTTTCTGTGTACTTTGTTTTTGGTCCCTTTTAAAACGCTCTGTAAAGTGCCTTTTTTCGCTGAATATTTTTTTTTAATTGATCTATTAAACCATTTTGGCCATTTTGTTTTAGATTTAGATTTGTCTACTTTTGGGATGCAATTGTTTTGCGCCTCTAGTACTATAATTTTTAAAAAACAGCCATCCTTTTTCTGTGGATGTTTTCTCTATTTTACTCCAATCTGCTTCTGTTAGTCTCTGTTTCATACCTTCATAGTTTGCTTTTCTAAAATTGTAAACCTTAGCTTTAGTCATTACTTTTTGGGTTTTGAAAATCACTTCAAATGATACCATGTTGTGGTCCGAGTTTGCCAATGGCTCTCTGACCTCTGTTTTAGTTATTCTGTCTTCATTATTTGAAAAGACTAAATCAAGGCATGCCCCCCCTCTAGTCGGTGTCTTGACAAATATATATATATATATAGGCTGTGTGGTCCAGTGGTTAAAGAAAAGGGCTTGGAACCAGGAGGTCCTCCTCCCCTCAGCCACTGACTCATGTGTGACCCTGAGTCCTTAACCTCTTTGGGTGAGACGTAATTGTAAGTGACTCTGCAGCTGATGCATAGTTCACACACCCTAGTCTCTGTAAGTCGCCTTGGATAAAGGCGTCTGCTAAATAAACATATTATAAACAAATAAATTGCGTTAGGAAGCAGTCATTTGTCATTTCCACCATTTCAATTCCGTCTGTCGTGCTCCCCACTGGGTTTTCCCATTTTATATGTGGGAAGTTGAAATCCCCCACTAGTATGGCTTCTCCTTTTCTACACGCATTTCTAATGTCATTGTATAACAGATTATTTTGCTCGGCGTCTGAATTTGGCGGTCTACCGCATGTTCCTATTATTGAGGTGTACTTGCCGATGTTATTGTTTTCTGTAAAACCTTGATATCCTGTCAGTAAAGGCTTAATACACAGCTTGCTTTATTAACGTTTACGTTTATTTATGTTTTGATCAACACATTTGTATCTCGCTCCCACCGTGTGTCTTTGTCTGATTACTACAAGTGCCTGAAAAAGTTAAAGCTGCATTTTCAGCACACCCCTTATAAAACTAAATTAAATTGTAAAATGTAACGCGTATTAACTATGTACTCTTAAAATGCAAAAAGCACAAACTTATGAAGTCTGTGTTTAATGTTTTAATGAACTATCCACTGCATATAATGCAGATTACTGCTAATATGTTAGTTTAAAAAAAAAATTCTATCAAATTGTGTTACTGTTCAAATCGGTTTCATTAAGAAGTCGTGTCACATACCTGACTGCATCCATCCTTTTGTTTTGTCGGATAAGCTCAATGAACTCTTGAATTCGAAGGCTGAACTCCAGACAGCTCTGGAAGAAAAACTACATATGCAACCAAATACATACGTACATTAAGTGCATGCAGATAATACCTTGTGTTTCTATGGGCTACAAGCCTTCTTCCCACTAAGGGGTGGATTCAAATAAATGATGCTCTGTTTTATGGTGATATTCAATCAGAATGTTAACACACAATCACTGGGATCAGCTACTAGGAACTGGGCGAGCACCGATTGGCCAAATGGACTTCTCTACTTAGTTTTTTTTTTAAATTTTATTTATTTACAGGAATATGTCTTCCAATGTCTGGAAAAGCACCATACACCAGGGAAATAGTTTATAAAGCAGAGCTGAATCTATTTACTTGATCCACCGATTAGCGAGGCAAAGGCATATGAAATTAAACGCATCTTGGCTCAATTATATTATTTAAAAAAAAAAAAAACAGCATTTAAAATCCTGAGTATACCATAATGTGTACGGTATAATAGTGAAATGCATAATTGTCCAAAATCATCAACAATAAGTAATCTCAAGAAACAGTTTTGCAGTTCTTTCAAACTACAATAAGTTTCATTACTAGTCATGAGTGAAGTAAACAGACGATCTGGTGTTAAAGCTTTACCCCCACCAAAAAAAAAAAAATCTGTCATATTGATTATGCTCATACTATGATTAACCCCTTAATGAACACAAGGAATTGTACCATTGTTCAAATGGTTGTTTCTTAAAATATATTTGAGTGAAAAGAGGAAATTTGGATGACCGTATCCAACCTGTCAGTACATTTTAAACCCAGTTTCGTGCACCTCATTGCAAAAATAAGAACGTTTAGCATCATTTTTATTTGTGGGACACAAACATCCCTTGTACCTTAAAGGGTTACAAGTATTTGCTATTTGATGCTTGCTTAAAGAAAATGACACAAGTACAAGCACAAAAGTAGCGACTCAACACTAAATAATGTATAAAGAAAAACTGCAACATTTAAATAGGTACGGGAGAGAGAATACACCCAATAAGTATGGCAAAATGAGCAGCCTTATTTTAAAGCCTTAAACAGTGCAAATAATATTGGTTCCTATTGATCTAAAGAGTGGCATCACTGAAATACAAAATTAGGACCAAAGCAGTTTCTTTCTTCAAAATCACCTTTAAAGATTTCAGTAATAGCTGTATTTAGATCCACCACCTCTTAGATCAGTCGAACAGACTCTTATCTTTTCGTTCGGGAAACACAGGAGCCAACATTATAAACCAACTCCATTTTTTCTTGTTGGAGTTTTGTTTTTTGTTTTTTGTTTTTTGCAGAAAGACATTCACCTTCATCTTCCGAAGTCTTGATTTGTTGTCGTGGCACCACGCCAAGCAGGTGGCAGTTTCCTGTCTCTCCAAGGACTCTTCAACCTCTTTAGCTGTGAGAAACATCTCGATATTTACAAGGTCCTGAAAAATCAAAAGAGAGGAATACAAAGCTCAGTGTGGTCACAAGAGGTCAGCAGAACACAGGAGAGAGACATTGTGTGCACATGATGCTTCCTAATGAGTTATTTTCTTAACTACCTGCCAACTGTCCTGTAACAGATGCATGATTCAAAACAACTTTTGTCTATCCACCTTGGCAGGGGTGAAATCTGTTTTATTAGCAGCTATAGGGTGGAGATTCACTGTTGACAGTCTGAATGCACATGTATTAACTCTTCTTTTTATCATGAAATGTGGAATGTGCTGGGGAGCAATACAAGGAAAATAATAATAATAATAAATTTAAAAAAACAACAACTCAGTCCAAAGAAAAAACTGAGACAATATACTGTAATTAAGTGAGCTAATGTTAAGGTCTGTACCCAAGTCGTTTTTATACAAGACACCGTTATCATGTTTATCCTAAATTCTGGCATCCAATCCCAGCATGCCATTTAGCAATTCCACCTTGCACGCATGAAGATGTTTCTGTTCCACAATTCCTTTGCAGGTTTTACACTGCCATACTTGGTCGGATTGTACCATTAAGCCCCTGCCATTACTGATGCCCTTGAATTCCTCAATAAGGTTTCATAAAAGATAACACGTTGGGGGTTAAATGTCTCCAGTTGCCAGGTAGCAGCCCATAATGATTCCTGACAACCTAAAAGACTTCACACCCGAAGGCTCTATTGAGCACAGTGCAATGGGAACCTCTGAAGTCATTCCTTTCGCCTCTGGAGCTCAGTGTTCAAATCCAGCTTAGATCGTCCTCAGCTCTGTCCGTTCATGTCACAAAAGCAGCAGCATGACAAAAGCATGCTGCACTAAGCAAAACCCTACCAGATCTCATTTTACAACCCGTTTATCATCTTCAATTTCTCTCTGCTGCAGCACTGGTGGAAATTAGTTATTACTTGTTTATTTAGCAGACACCTTTATCCAAGGTGACTTACAGAGACTAGTTCCCAATACTAAAGAGGTATGTACCAGATTTTCTAAATGTGCCTACCTCTAATATGGCCAGAGTTTGGGTGTGACCCCCACACTCAAATTGAATTGCATATCTGGCATTGCTCTATAGCAGGAACAAGAGCGCAAAAAAAACATTAGGGTATTATCATAACCCTGGTTCCCTGAAATAAAAATGTAATCATTACCGAATGGGTATTTACCTCCTAAAGACCCGAAACTTGAATATTGTATACCGAAGCTGCTCTGAGCCTGGGCCGCAATCGTGGCCCCGACCCCGAGGGAACAAAAGGACTGCACTCACAGATCTCAGCGTCATTTTTTCTTCAAACCTGCAGCAAGCATGGCCGCAGTGTCCTTGAAGGTTAATGGTTACATTTCTATTTCAACGTGGGCTGGAAGACCCTGCTGTTAAACCGGGCCTGTCCGGGACGGTGATGTCGTCAGGCCCAAAAGTTTTTGGTACATCACTACCGAAAGAGCTCCAAACAGGTGGCTATTCTTAGTACTCTGCCGTCCGACAGTGGCCAGCATGGACTCCAAGCACACTGCTAGAAAGGAGGCTGTCTGGGAAGGTGTCAGGTAACACTTCGCATAATTCACCGTATGGCCCAACTGATGGAGGTGGCTTGTGACATGTTCCGTGTGGGCCTCGGCCTGTGCTGGAGACACGGCACAGATCAGCCAGTCGTCCAGATAATTAAGTACTTTGTTGCCTTTGAATCTCAATAGGACCAAGACAGCTTCCATGCACTTCCCTGAAAGGCGAACCACAGGCACTTCCTGTGTGCTGGTTTTATAGGCATGTGGAAATAGGCATCTTTGAGGTCCACCGTGGTTAACCAGTCGTCTGGCCTGATTGACTGAAGCAGCCATTGCATTGTCAACATTTTGAATCTCCTTTGAAGCACCTGCAGCAGAACCAACTCGAGGGGGTCTATCATACGAATAGCCAGTTTTTACAGCACTGCTGCTACCTCCAGAGACACCACAGCGGCGTCCTGTAGGGTCAGTGACTGACGTTGTAGTCACGCACCAAAAGGGAGGGGGACCGTGCTTGAACTGACGAGAATAGCCAGTCTAAATGGTAGTAAGCACCCAGATGTCTGGTAGGCTACCAGGATGCTGGTATAGTTCCCTAGCCATGCGGCAAAAGCTCTGGCTGAATAGGCTCTCTTGAGGATCACCACAGATACCCGGCACTGCTTGTCAGTGCAGACTGCATCCTTGGATAGCAGGGCCAAATTAGGCACCTGGACCAAGGCAGCAACGGAAGCCTCAACTGGCAGAAAATGGGCCAGGCCCAGCTTTTCTGCATCATGTGCCCTATATAGGTCGTTCATCGGAAGGGAAACAGCAGGAGCTGTTGCCGGATGGTCCCATATGGAAAATCTGATGAACTGGGGGCTCATCATAAATTGATTGCCTCATTTCCTCTGCTGTAGGCCAGGGCACTTACAAGGTTAAAGTAGTGGTATGAGCTCTGCCGACAGGGAGAGCTTTACTGCTGGGGACGGGCCGTCCGACTCCACGTCCTCAGGACAGGAAGGCCAGCTTCTGATCGCCCACCTCCTCAGAGGTGGTGATGGACATTATGTCCTCCTGTGGCCAATCTGCTCGCAACCCCGTGGGGGCCCAAGGGGCAGGCGCAGAGCATTCCCGCAGCTACTCAATGTCCCCCCATTGGCTGGAATGGCGACTCTTCTTCCTCTTCTGTGGGGGAGGGGAAGGAGAGGCAGAGCTCAAGGAGTAGGAGGAAGACCGCGAAGACTGTTTTCTGCCTGGGCTACTTTCCCGGGTGCATCGTCCGCCCACGATTTTTATCACAGTGGGCAGTGAACGACAGCAATTCATTTATTAAGGTTTTAAGGGGAAAAAAACTGACAGCTAAAAGCTCAGTAGAAGGAAAGAAATTCCCCTGCCCCCAGCACTACTCTTGAAGTTGGCAGCTGTGCTTTAGTCACCCCCCCCTCCAAAAAAAAAAAAAAAATTTAAAAATAAAAATAAACAAATAGCTATAATGTAACATTTTGAATTGATTTGGAAACCAGTGGCTCTTCCTTTTTGTAAAGGTTAAGAGCGAGAGCCTTGAAATGACCAAAATACAACAGACCAATATGGGGAATTTTTTTTTAAACCTGCAGTAGATGAAGTAGACCACAACAAGATCAAAATAACACCATTAGTGATCAAAAATAAAATCAGAAACAGCGTCTCCTCTGCAAGAATTGCATTAATGAAACAGCGTCTCCCCTGCAAGAATTACATTAATGAAACAGCGTCTCCCCTGCAAGAATTGCATTAATGAAACAGCGTCTCCCCTGCAAGAATTGCATTAATGAAACAGCGTCTCCCCTGCAAGAATTGCATTAATGAAACAGCGTCTCCTCTGCAAGAATTGCATTAATGAAACAGCGTCTCCTCTGCAAGAATTGCATTAATGAAACAGCGTCTCCTCTGCAAGAATTGCATTAATGAAACAGCGTCTCCTCTGCAAGAATTGCATTAATGAAACAGCGTCTCCTCTGCAAGAATTGCATTAATGAAACAGCGTCTCCTCTGCAAGAATTGCATTAATGAAACAGCGTCTCCCCTGCAAGAATTGCATTAATGAAACAGCGTCTCCTCTGCAAGAATTGCATTAATGAAACAGCGTCTCCTCTGCAAGAATTGCATTAATGAAACAGCGTCTCCTCTGCAAGAATTGCATTAATGAAACAGCGTCTCCCCTGCAAGAATTGCATTAATGAAACAGCGTCTCCTCTGCAAGAATTGCATTAATGAAACAGCGTCTCCTCTGCAAGAATTGCATTAATGAAACAGCGTCTCCCCTGCAAGAATTGCATTAATGAAACAGCGTCTCCCCTGCAAGAATTGCATTAATGAAACAGCGTCTCCCCTGCAAGAATTGCATTAATGAAACAGCGTCTCCTCTGCAAGAATTGCATTAATGAAACAGCGTCTCCTCTGCAAGAATTGCATTAATGAAACAGCGTCTCCCCTGCAAGAATTGCATTAATGAAACAGCGTCTCCCCTGCAAGAATTGCATTAATGAAACAGCGTCTCCTCTGCAAGAATTGCATTAATGAAACAGCGTCTCCTCTGCAAGAATTGCATTAATGAAACAGCGTCTCCCCTGCAAGAATTGCATTAATGAAACAGCGTCTCCTCTGCAAGAATTGCATTAATGAAACAGCGTCTCCTCTGCAAGAATTGCATTAATGAAACAGCGTCTCCTCTGCAAGAATTGCATTAATGAAACAGCGTCTCCCCTGCAAGAATTGCATTAATGAAACAGCGTCTCCTCTGCAAGAATTGCATTAATGAAACAGCGTCTCCCCTGCAAGAATTGCATTAATGAAACAGCGTCCCTCTGCAAGAATTGCATTAATGAAACAGCGTCTCCCCTGCAAGAATTGCATTAATGAAACAGCGTCTCCTCTGCAAGAATTGCATTAATGAAACAGCGTCTCCCCTGCAAGAATTGCATTAATGAAACAGCGTCTCCCCTGCAAGAATTGCATTAATGAAACAGCGTCTCCTCTGCAAGAATTGCATTAATGAAACAGCGTCTCCTCTGCAAGAATTGCATTAATGAAACAGCGTCTCCCTGCAAGAATTGCATTAATGAAACAGCGTCTCCTCTGCAAGAATTGCATTAATGAAACAGCGTCTCCTCTGCAAGAATTGCATTAATGAAACAGCGTCTCCCCTGCAAGAATTGCATTAATGAAACAGCGTCTCCTCTGCAAGAATTGCATTAATGAAACAGCGTCTCCCCTGCAAGAATTGCATTAATGAAACAGCGTCTCCCCTGCAAGAATTGCATTAATGAAACAGCGTCTCCCCTGCAAGAATTGCATTAATGAAACAGCGTCTCCCCTGCAAGAATTGCATTAATGAAACAGCGTCTCCTCTGCAAGAATTGCATTAATGAAACAGCGTCTCCTCTGCAAGAATTGCATTAATGAAACAGCGTCTCCTCTGCAAGAATTGCATTAATGAAACAGCGTCTCCTCTGCAAGAATTGCATTAATGAAACAGCGTCTCCCCTGCAAGAATTGCATTAATGAAACAGCGTCTCCCCTGCAAGAATTGCATTAATGAAACAGCGTCTCCCCTGCAAGAATTGCATTAATGAAACAGCGTCTCCCCTGCAAGAATTGCATTAATGAAACAGCGTCTCCTCTGCAAGAATTGCATTAATGAAACAGCGTCTCCTCTGCAAGAATTGCATTAATGCTCAGACCCGGTTATAGGACACATATCAGGCATTTCAATCAAGTTAGCTAATTAAAAAAGAAAATTACATTTTGCATAACCTTGCTCCAACTACTGTGCTGCAATTGTTTATTGTCAGTTAATATACACTCACCTCACCTAACAGGTCAATTATCTGTAGAGTGGTGTTGCCAATAGCATATTCAGCAAAAAAATAAATAATAATCCTCAAATTAGAAAAATGAAGGCCCTCAGAAAATAAGTAAATAAATTAATCAACAGCAGATACCACCACATGAAAATATGCAGATTGATTACATTTACAAGATGCCACTACTATATCACTACTTTGATCCAGTACATGTTGTTATTCAGCCCTATTTGCTACAACACTTACAAGTCAACAAAAGCCTACTCTAAAGAACAGCATAGTAAACAGACATGGCAACATTTTATTTGAAATGTTACCATAATTTGAGCAGAGCCAAGCAGAAACCGCATATTCCTAATTATTTTGAAAAACTGCACGATTAAGGATACCATCCAATAAGAATCATTTTAAAAAAGTGAAAATAAATAAAATCATAAAATCGCTTTCAAAATGGTCCCAAAATGAAGCAGAAGCCAGTTATGCTAAAAGCCAGCTTGCTTGGAGATACCACAGATTACATTGTGAAATCCGACAACCTACAGAATACCTTTGAAAGCATTGTATCGGAGTATGGAAATACCCTTGATTGCATTAATGTAATTCATTCCAGTAGGGTTTATGGGGAGAACCCTTTAGTGTTAAATAGTTAACCAGGGTTTCAGTAAGGAAATAAAAATTAATATACAATGCATAATGTGGTATTTTTTAAAAGGTGTTTTTATTTCATTTTTAATATTCACAAATATTCATAACCACTTAAACCATAAAACAGTGAAATAAATAAATGCGACAATAACTTTCTGGGGGGAGAGAATTAACATTATAAGTATAGGAGAGTGACTAAAGTGATTTCAGTTTAACCTGTGAATCAATATCGCTAACCAATTAAAGACAATAGAGCAAGTTTGCACAAAATAAAAATAAATAAATACTTGAAATGCCTTAGATTTTGCAAAGCGATGATATTCTACTAGATTAAATTCGCATTCTAAATCACAAGGATTTGTTTCTGACTAGCATGCTTGGTAGTATGGCAGGAGTTACACAGCTGATCTCCAGCTTTTTAAAACACAAGGAGATTTGTGAATCTAAATGAACAACGACAGGCAAGTACTCAACCTTCACAATGTTTCAAAGCAATATGAGGGATTCTCCTTTTGACGACAGCAACAATTTGCGTTGAGAAAGAAGTTCTGTTTCCACACACTATCGAATTTATGTTGATTTAACATCCCTCAAAAATCTTCCGAACTGTGTAACGCAGAGATGGAAAGATTATACAATTTACTTCAACTCATCCAACAATGATACAGGCAGAAGTTTGATTGCATTAGTATTCAAATAAACCCATTGTTATACTAAGGAGGCTCCTGTTCAAAAACCTAACCCAGTACCACAGGGTGTATTACATTTTATAAAAAGTTCATCATATTTTAAATGCTCTAAAATGGCATTACTGTGAACCCATCTTGGGTGTATGTAGAGACCACATAAACTGTACTGTAAACTGCCCCTTTGTAATTTGTAACGAAGTTAAGCAGACGTGAAAAGGCCTGGCAACTCTAGAGTTTTAAAGAGCAGCTCTTGCTTGAAGGTTATCTGCAGTCATTTCAGAGAACACTCCTGGGATTTAGACACCATGAAGGCTGTTTTGCCGATGCTGCAGTCACTAACAACTGTAACCGATAAGGTTTTAAAAAAATAAATCTACCATGGAAGCCACCTGAAAGCATAAAAATTACAATTAATTGGGCCAGACTGTGTCCTCCAATACTTTGTGTCATCGGTCATCATTACAGACAGTATTCCAAAATGTGGGTATGAGAATGAAAAGCAGCTTAAGATCCCCTCTAACTATATTCAATTGTGGCTAATCTGCCCCTTTGGACCTTCCTCTTGCCAATTAGCACAAGCCAATCCCTCTTTATAATTTATGGTTAATTACATATATGTGTGGGGTGACATGCCACACACCACTTGCTGTGAGAATACAGTATTAGCAGAAACAAAAAAAAAAAAAGGGCAAAATCAAAACTATTCTGCATGTTGATCATATCTACAATGGGTGTATAAAAAAGGTACGGGGCAAAGTCCAATAAATGACCTATGGACACAGTACTGTATAATTACTGAAGCCCCTTTCACACTGGCATGCTGTACCCGGTTCATGCAGGTCAGCTATGCGATTTCACACTGCTTTTTGAAGCAGGGTCAACCTGGGTGACAGAAGCAAGTACACAATGCTCGTACGCAACGCCCCGGAAGCAGCAGAGTTCACGTGAACACCCTTTCATCTGTTCAGCTTCTCTGGATTGAATCGTCAGCCCAGATGTTGATTAGAGCAAATAGTTTTTCATCCCTACTGCAATCTGGCTCCTAGTGTGTCCCAATCAACAGAAATATGGCTGAACAGAAATGTTCGTCGCGGTAGTGAAACCCACATGCAGGTCGCTTCGTCCGCTTATAAATGCACATCATGCATTTTGTCTCGCTCGACCCGGGTCAAAGCGTGCTGACCCATATCCTGAGCCCCGGCTCGACCTGGATATGTGGAAACATCATTGCACAGTAAAAGTTTGGAACATGATCACATTAAAAATGCCTACTGCACATCTAGTAGAAGGTCCTGTCCATTTTAGAACAACTGTGTTAGAGAACCAAGATCAAAAGCGGGTTTCCTGAAACCTAGCCCCCACACACACACACACACGAGTATATACACATACATACTCATGTGCACCCGTGGTTGTGTGTGTGTGTGTGTGTGTAATATATACTATGCACATGAGCCATGACATTAACATGCATTTAAGTAACAGAACTCACATACTTTACAGTATTACTGTATTTATAAGTTTATTTTTAGTTCAATGTCCTTATGAAAACAGTTGAAAGAACTTCAGTGAACGAATCAATTACAGTATACAGTACTGTACAAACTAGGTACTACTCATAGTTCAATTGAAACAATAAAATAACTGCTCAGTTATTTTTTTTATGAAAACAAGCCAATCACTTGACTATACTTTTAGGTATTGGCTTGTACTGTCTAATTTGACAGCTTAAATAGCAAAAGTTAACAAATGTACATTATACAGAATTAACTCTGTGAACAAAAACAATAACAAACAACTTACAGTTTCACACACAAATCAAAACAAACATTGTCGTTTGTTTCACATGCAAAAACACGCGCTTTGAAAGTTCTGATGACAAGCTTGTTATCCCGAATAACCTGAGCTTTAAAGCCAATTGAACAAGAACTAATTTTTCGCTTCTCATTATGAACGGACAGTAACGAGCTGCACTTGGTGAATGAATGAATGAATGATCCGTTTCCAGGTCAGTCACGTGAAACTGCAGTGTCAAGTTATCCACTAGTCTTTAATAGTTTTTATCATTTCAGTACCAGTATTAAGGTGCCGAGTTACGAGTAAAGTGTGGTGTCAAATTAATTAAAAAGAGGCAGGATACATAAATTTTATATTAGGAAAATTGGGGACCAAAACCGTGTTGAATTAAGCGAATGTGTCGAGTTATCCACCAGTCGAGTTAACCGAGGTTGACTGTATGTATGCATGCATGCATATTTAACAAAATCGCATATAAAACTTCATGGTAATGCACAATATCACAAAAAATACTTTGAACATTCAAGATATGACCATGGAAATAACCTCAGCTCAGAGAACATAATTAAATTAATGTGTGACCAAATATCAGTGAGCAAAATGCTGGGAGTTAATACTTTTGTTTGTTTAGATAATTTGTTAATCATGTTCAGGATCCTAATGAGATGATAAATACTTTTAGCATGGGAAAAAAAAGACAGAAGGATTTTGATAAAATAACCTCCAAATAAATCTCATCATTTGTAGCTTATTAGAATATGGAAATGATCTTATTTAAATTGCGTTCTGACCTTGGAGAGAAATAGTGGCATTTTAAATACTTTTTTTTTGTATTCATTTTGATAACTGATAGCTTTTTGTACAGATATATTCTAATTTTGGACTGCTTCACGCTAATGCATAAAACACAGGGGTGACACAAAAAGCTTGATCCTCCACAATCTGATATTGACCAATATATTTAAGCCAGTACCTAGATCAAGTAAATGTTTTGTTTTCTTTCATCTTTATAGTAAAATACATTACTGCTTGAGCAGCGGTTCCCAACCCGTGGTGCATCTAAGGGGGTCCTCGGGAAAACAAAATAAAAATAGCCTCCTCGCACCGACAAGTCCCCAATTTCAGAAAGTAGCACCTGCTGCTGTATTACACTTCACACACATTGTATGAAGTGTGGCTAAATGTGCGTCAAGTTGCAGCATGTGACGTAAAACACACCTGGTGACTAAATCACGTAACACGCTGCAATTCGCCGCACGTTACTAAAGAACATAAGAAAGTTTACAAACGAGGAGGCCATTCAGCCCATCTTGCTCGTTTGGTTGTTAGTAGCTTATTGATCCCAGAATCTCATCAAGCAGCTTCTTGAAGGATCCCAGGGTGTCAGCTTCAACAACATTACTGGGGAGTTGGTTCCAGACCCTCACAATTCTGTGTAAAAAAGTGCCTCCTAAAAATGCTGAGAGGCACTTTTTTCATTTGACTTTATGAAGCAGCATTTGTAAATTCTATAGGGTGATGCAAAACTTTTGGCCATAGCTGTATAGAAAATGGAGCGGAGCAAAATTTTGAAAATTGGCCTGGCGATACAATACACTTTAGAAAAAACTCACAACTTTTCATATAAAAAGAAAAAAAAAAAAAAAGTAGGGCTTCTCATGATGAGTTTTCGGATTGGCTACAAATGTGTTAACGTTTAAACATTATTATTTTCCTAAAGCTGTAACGTTTAAAAAGCTAAACAGATGTCACACCGTGTACTGTAACAATGCCCACCTCTATGCCGCTCTGCCTGGCGAGTTTCACAGCCGTGCTGTAGTAGCCGCAGCGCAGCAGGTGCTCCACCATCATGCGGTCCATGCGCTGCTTCTTCCACACGTTCACTGCAGCCGGCTGGTCGCTGCTGTGCTCCTTCAGGTGCTCAATCCGCCGCTTGCACAACTTCGCACTCTCGTCTTCTGCCTGGATAGACTCGGCAGCCTGGCACAAAAACAAATGTGAAGATACAAGAAATAAGGTGCAATATGGTACAATACATGCCAAATGAGCAAGGAATTTACTGGAGGCTATATTCTTGTATTCTCTTGTAAGTATTTTAGGAAAACTCTTTTGTAGCAAATGTTTTGCTTTTGTGGATGAAGAAAGTTTAAAAAAAAGTTATTTATTTCATCAAATTGCAAAACACCAAAAATGCTAATTCAAAAGTATTCATACCCTTTGATTATCATATATGGTCATTCTGCTTAGGCAGCAAAGGGTTAAAGCGCAACTGGACATTCCAATATGATAACGATCCAAAGCACACATCAAAATCTACTTCAGAATGATTAAAGAAGAATAAAATCAAGGTTCTAGAATTGCCTAATCAAAGTCCCAATCTAAATCCAATTGAGAATCGTTGGTATGAGTTGAAGGCGGCTCTGCACAAGAGAAGTCCTCGGAATTTGAATGAATTGGAACAATTCTGCGTTGAAGCTCATTGACAAATATCCTATTATTGATAAAGGTGCCTGAAATAGCTATTAATTTCATTTTCCTTGTCAGGTTATGAATACTTTTGAATTAGCATTTTTTGAGTTTTGCAAAAAAAAAATGCTGAAATAAATAATTGTAAACATCTATTTCTTGTAAATATGTCCTCACCCACAAAAGCATATATCTATATATGTGTGTGTCAAATTCAATACTACATAATCTTTAAATTGGGGCTGTCAAGCAATTAATCTTGAGATTACAAAAATTAATCTCAGTTAATATTGGTTTTAATCACATATTTTAATATTCAGTTTAATATTCACCTTACTGCATTAACAATTCAGTTTATTTTACAGTTTCCTTTACTCAAACTGTTTTTTTACTGCTGTTTAAATAATAATAATAATAATAATAATAATAATAATAATAATAATAATAATGCTGGGACAAATATCCAAACAAATATATGACATTTATTCGGATTCAAAAATCAGATGTTCGTAGTCGCTAGAAATGACAGAAATACCTCGGGCTTATTTACCAGAAGTTGCGCAACAGTTTAAAAAATGGCATTGTGCTGCTTTAGAGGGAGTCATAATCTCATGGGACAGAAAAAAAGGCAGGCACGACATTCTGAAATGCCTCGCTTAAACAGTGTCCAACTTGCTGGAAATGTGTAGTGATTTTTATATATTATATATTTTTATTGCAACTTTCTGTTATGTGGAATGTAATAAAAGGGAACCAAAACAGTGAGTTTTTCCTCTTCATTTTACAACGCCATTTCCATGTTTGTTTTATTTGTGTAGTGTATAGTATAGTGTTTAACTTTTTTGGGCGTTCCGAGCAATATAATGGCTTTTATTACTTTTTGAAAATGAACGAATATCTGAACGAATATTTAAAATTACGAGCAAATATCCGAACATGAAAATCCTGTGTTTGTCCCAGCACTAAATAATAATTTTAAATTCTCTTTTATTAATAACTTGAAATTGCCTAAATAAATAAAAAAAGTCAGAGTAATGGTTATATCCTCCATAACTGTAAATAACATCATTTAAAATAAATGTGGTTATTGAAATAAAACAAAGCTACAATGTTAACGGGTCTGCAGTCGGTAGCTATCCAACACCACTGGTTATAGTATCATACTGAGCTTGATTCATGGGTTTGCAGCAATCCTGAATAAATTTCCCATTCACAAGTCCTTCAGTTTGAGTGCTTTGCTACATAATGTGGTTCTGTGACTAATTTCATATTCAAATGATGACTACACTCATTCAATCTTGGCATGCACTAAAAATGGTGCCGCAGGAAATTAACTACGGTATGCCAAGAGGGACAAGACAGGAGTGCGATTAACGTGAGTTAAATAAAAAATCTCCCAAAATATTAACACATTAAATCGCAGAAGTTAACTGATTAATTGACAGCCCTAATTATTTATTTTTATAAAAGCACCAGCACAACACATTTAGTACACTGTTTATAATGTATAAGCCTGTAAATATGAAGTCAGTACCTCAAACCGCATGGCTTTGGCAATGTGGCAGCAGCAGCTTTGCAAAATCACTGACACAAAAGGGTTAAGCATGTACAGTAGTCTCCAGCTAATTCATTGGAACGATGAAAACTCCATGTATTACAGTAGCAGCCAATCAATGCTGACTGCTTTAACAGCCAGTGTATTAAATCAACAAAGGATTACACATTTCCTCTCACATTATCAATTTTACAAAATCGGTAAATGCAAAGGCATCTGGTTTAAATTGCTGCCAACACAATGACAGAACATCAAGACTTGAGATTTGCTAGCAAAGACATTTCTGCAAATTACAAACTTTCAAAATCTCCTGGAACAAAATATAGATAGTCTTTCTTCCAGTTTCAGGGATTTCAGCAATCATAATCAAGACATCTGGAGGTCAAGAACCAGACTACACTTAAATGAGGGAGTGTATACAGCACACAGGATTTTGTTATTCAGGTTAACACTAGCTTGGAAGTAGAAAGCCTGCCTTATTCCTTTAGGGGTAGGGATTTGAAAAAATATCCAAAAGAAACATGCAACTGTGAATAAAGGGGTGAAGAGTACAACACACCACTTTTGCCTTAGGACGGTGACATGTTCCAAGTTCATGAATAAAGGGAGAGACCCAGTAAAGGATACATCCCAAGGACTTCTTGTATTAGTGAATGTATTTAGGTAGATTACACTGCAAATAACATTAGGAGAGTGGTGTCTGGCATGTTGGCACTCTTATTGTGCTGCAGCTGTACAGTGCTGGCACAGGATTTCTCCCCCTGCAGACTAAGGTGGCTAAACCAGGAATTAATTAAATCCAATCTACTGCTGGGCGCTACCTAGTCAGGTTTTGTTTGTAGATAAGAACAGCAACAGCACATCAGCATTAATACCACATCAGATTAATCCCTACGAGCAGCTGCCAGGTAAATTGGGCTCCTTTCAAAAGGTAAAACAGGACCATAAATAATCTGTAAAATGTACTGTATGTAAAGCCATTTGATTTCAATTAAATTTTTCAAAGTGCAAAATGCTAATATTTTGTAAGATAAAGAGGGAAGCTGTATTCACGAAGACAACAAACTCTCCAGTGGTTACTGTGCACAACCAACTTATTATTTATTTCTTAGCAGACGCCCTTATCCAGGGCGACTTACAATTGTAAGCAAAACTTCAAAGTGGCCCAAAAGGTCTGTGCGTTATTTTTAAAAGGCAACACCCTTCCTCTTAAGTGTGCTTGTTTTAATGGTAGATGTTAAAAAAGCACTTTATTTTCTAACACCTAACCTAGGACGTCAACCTGATCAACTCTAGCATCAATACTAACACCAACGTGTTCTTTTGTTTCAGCACTCAACTGTTTACATTTTTCTGATGCTTCTGACATTGCTTAATGTAAGTTAAATGTGCATTCAGTACTGTTTTCCAGTATACACAACTGCTAACATTAACAATCAACACTATCTTGCATGATAATGCGGTACCTCTCTAGTAGCAGTACTGCTTGTTCAAGTGATTTCATTTGAACTTACTACGTGGCACGAAACAGGCAGGTGCAAACTGTAAGGGTGCAGGGCATGCAAACAAGCAAGTGGAGCCACAGCTTAAGACTTGGGTGCCGTGACAGCAGGCTTATGAAAAACAAACCCCAAATCCAGTCCATGGGCTTCACACAAAGGCTACCGGCTAAAATAAGCATGGACACAATAACAGTTTAAATATTTTTGTATTCATTTGAAATATTTATGTAGCGTAACTGATTTCACAATTTATTTAGACCAATTAAAGTCTCTGGTATTGTGCATTTTGTCCAAAAAAAAAAGTTAACATTTCCCTAAAGAAGCAGTTCTTCTGCTTCATTCATTTAATTACTCAGACCTTGAGTGAGATCACATTCCTCACGCCAATCTGCATGCATTTCTATAATCATTTCCATCTGACCAAAAGAACTTCACTCACAAAGGACTTTTATACTGCACAAATAGAATATTCCTCTGCTGAAATTCAAAGTAGTGCAATTTCCACCTCACCACCTACTGCTTTAGAAACACATCACCTTTAAAACAGTCATTCCAACAGTACAAAAGGAAGCACTGATTTAAATAATGAGTTCAGACTCTCATGGTTCTGTGTTCATTTCAACAAAGTAAAAACCAGCCAAGCAGAACCAAATTGTTAAATATGCATGCTCTTTATGCCATGCACAGCAAAGCAGAATTTTAAAATTACACCCAGCAAGCCAATTCCAACAAACATTCTCAATACTTTAACTAAAAATAAATAAAACCACACACACACAGAATGTTCTTGTTTTATGTTTCCTGTCTGGCTAGTTTCATGCAAGGGGTACAGTTTGAAAGATTATATATTTACTGAAAGGAGATTATTTACACTACTGACAACTCTCATACCATTTCCATGCACAGACTAAAAATACAGATCATCCAAGTTAGTCATCATTGCCTGCAAAACATTCTTGCTTTCCGACACATATTTCAGTTGTAATAAAAACAACAGCAGCTATCCAGCAGCATGGGAATCAGACAGATTGCTTATCCGTAAGTGGTTGCAGCAAGCCTCGTTAGTCACCAAGAGTTGCTCACTGAGCTGTCAGGGTAGACCAAATTGCACAAGTTAACTTTTAGGAAGCTGATAAGGTAAAAAAAAAAAAACCACCACACACATCTTACTGCAAGACAAAATGAATGAGGACCAGTAAAGGTGGTTTGCTGATATCATTTGCAAGCATTAGCCTAAAAAATAAGTACATAAATCTTGAAAGGAAGCATGGGTAGCACCAAATATTAATTTAATTGTGAATCATATATAAGAAATCAATCATTTACAAATCTGTAAAAAAAAAAAAAATCAGTACATCTTGCTTTGCAGTTTTGTCCAAACTGCACCAGATTACAATAAGTCACTACACAAAACATATGAATTACTTGTACAGTAGTACATTAAAGTTCTGGGAATGGCAAATGCGCTTGTGGTCTTAACTAAACATACATTGCCTAAAATGCATTCCAGTGCAAGTGAGAGATCAATTCAGTGCTGTTCTCACAAGCCGGGCCCAACATCTGTACTGTGCGGGCACTAACCGGGACTTGTGATGAATGGCTCTCAAGGACGACTGGATAGTTACGGTAGGTAGTGTAAAGCCTAGGCTTGAAGGGGAGTTTGAGCAAATTTGTCATAGCTGATTTCACAGACCCTGATCAGCTTTAAAATCTTGGAAGACCTAATGTTACCTTTGGAAAGGTGTATGAAACCAGCCGGTATTCTCTTTATAAGTAACATCTTCCCACTATGCTGGGTAACTACTACAGAAGGTCAGCCTCCCAAATGTTATTCTCCAGAAAAATATTAATAAAAAATGTTACATAAAGTACATGACATGCACATTTCATACTGTTATCAGTTATCCCAAGAAAAAAATATATTTGTGGATAGCAAAACAGGTATGCGCCTGATCTTTTACCATCCCCCGTAGCAACTGGAATGTAGTGGTGTCGTTTCTCATTTGCTCTCTTATACCATAAGATACAGGGTCAATTATACATATTGACTTAGATCAGAAGTTATGTTGTTTAAAAATAAATGTAAAAAATAATTAAATAAATTAATTAATTAATTAACAACAGAGCCAATAAAAGCTGTAGAAATATATTCAAAAAACCCTGTTTCCAAACTTGTTGCTAATATTTCTTAAGCTGTATTTCCAAAATAAAAACCGATCACCTCCTCTTGAGTTTGAGATAACAGGGTCACTGATCTCAAGTCTCACCTTTCTTTTCAGAGCACTGAGTTTCTCCACAACACCGTCTAGTAAAGAAACAACGGACTCCACAGCTGGACAGCTGCTCAGAGTCTTCTCCAGCTCTGCCACAACCATGGTCACGTGACTCGTCTCCCGGTCTATATTCTTCTGAGCAGCCCTGAAGCGCTTGTTCAAGGTCTCATATGGTACCTGTGAAAAAGGAAAGTAGGGAAAAAGAAAACATTTATTTAGATAGTTTGTAGCATGTGTGGAACTCTTCTGGTAACATTAACAAATCTTCTACAGTAGAGTAGAATGACAGCATACCAAAGGGTAAATCCATGTAGCACAATGTAACACTTATTATGCATCACTTGTATAATCTTTTCATGGTTATTTTAAATATTAATTTAATATATTTTAAATGGCTTGCTTCCAATGTCATGAGCTTATAAACCAACACTATTTAAAAGCGATCTTTCAGCACTTTCAGTATTTTTGTGTTTCTTTATTTTGCTTTTAAAACAGTCTTCTGTACTAATTTGGATCCAGCAACAGCTGCACTGGAAATCAGAGGCGAGTATATATTTTTTTTAACCACTTGAGCCAGCCTAAAGAACTTTACAAAACATAGCATAGAGTGGAACAACGAAGAAAATGGAAAAAAATGATAATTAGGTTGTTAAATGCAATTTGGACATGTTTTGGACTGGATCTGCACAGTAGACAAGGTGTTTGATTACAATATTAGGAGTGAACTTGTGCAAGCTGGATTGTTTTAACTTTGCACACTGGACACCATCAGAGTACAAGGAACAACAGTGACAGGCTGTTCTCTTACCACACAAAGGTATATATTTGTGTTATGCACACTGATATATACTTTGGGTGCTACTGTGAAGTAAGTGCAAAGGCACATTTGCATAGAGAAATAATTTATACACAAGTGCTGGGACAAAAACAGGATTTTCATGTTGGGGTATTCGCTTAATTTAAATATTCATTTGGATATTTGTTCTACTTTTAAAAAAAATAATAAAAGCCATTATATCGCTCTGAGCATGAGCAGAGACAGCATAGCAGCAGGGGCAGTGGGGGTGGCCATGGCCCCTGTGTGTGTGCCTTTATTTTACAGCAAGATCTTATAATATGTAACACGTCAAAATAGAAAAATATCCCAGGAGTAAAGAATAAGTTGTGTAGGCCTTACTTTACCCCAGTGAATTAACTACAGGACAAAGGATGCAGTTCAATTTAAATGTTTGTTTTTGTTTTAATTTGTTTATTCCAGAAATAAATAGTACATAACGTTGACACCGCATTTTATTTATGTTTCGTTTTTTTTATTCCTTGCCATTTCTTCACAGTAAACAGCGGCCATAGACACATTTCCAAAAAGTAATAACATAAGGTTTACTTATGCCTTTTTGCAGCTTCAAATAAAACAAACGTGGAAATGGCATTGTAAAGTGAAAGGGGAAAAAATCACCGGTTTGGTTCTCGTTATTTACATACCATTCAACACAAGAGTCGCAACAAAATGTGTGTGTAAAATTATATTATATATATATATATATATATATATATAGAGACACACACACACAGACTTGCTCTAAAGCAGCACAATGCATTTGTGTCCCAGAATGGCTTCCATAGAGATCACTATGTGTGTGCAGGCATAATCTGGTTTGTTTACTTTTTTGCTGTCTAAAACTTTTAAATAGAGGCTCAAGAGCTGCTGTGTTGATTCTGTGTTTAATATATATATATATATATATATATATATATATATATATATATATATATATATATATATATATATATATATACTCACCTATCACACAGAGCTCTTTTCATTTGCCATTTTTAAACTGTCATGCAAATTCTGGCAAGACAGTAAATAACTGCAAAGGTATTTTTGTCATTTTTGCAATACGAACATCTGATTTTTGTATCCGAATACATGTCAAAAAATATTTGTTTGACTATTCGGATATATAGATATAGATATAGATATATACACACACGAGTCAGAAGAGAAATTAATGTCAGCCGTGAGGAAACTGCCGCAGTGCCCTTTCAGCTACAGCAACAGTATTAGGAAGTGTTTGGATCCAAACAATAACATGATTACTTGCCCGAGACATATCAGCAGGGGAAAAAAACACAAACAATGAACACTACCCTTTCAAGCACATGGCTTTCTACCATGGGTAATAAATAATGCCATCTCAGAAAAGAATCTAGGGGGGAAAAAAGGAGAAAACCTTCATAATCTGCTATTGTGCAAAACTTGATCATTTTTTCAGGTCAGTGGTTTAGATAGGTTTATGACACTTACAAGTGGTTTTCGTTCAGTTTAAAAAAAACAAAAAATTACTGTAACTAATGTAATGTTGGGGTTCAGATGTGGTGAAGAAATAGCTCTTATATCAATAATTTAGATGGATGCAGACAGATTACAATCTTAGGCCAGTTTCAGACGGATGCTCTAGAGGCGTGCCAAACTCAATTAAAGCAACACATTTTGACGAAGTCCCAATTAAGTACATGAGTAGAGCGCCGCCTGAAACAATTAAGTTCACCTCGATGCTCTTTTGACGCTAGCATGCCTTCCTCTGCTGCTCCGAGCAGCTCTGGTGCACCGTAGTTTCATAAAGAGCTCCAGCGCTGCACTGAACTAAGCTGCACTAAGCTGCACTTAATGTTAACGTACACAAATGATATGCTAAAGAGTATTGTGCATCTCACAATACTACGCTAACCACCCGCCAGGACCAATCATGGCAGAGCTCACGGAGGAGCAGCGGTCCAGATCTCCAATAGAAGACAGCTCATTGGAAACTGGGTACGTATGAAAATTCATTTTAAAACTGTTTTTTTAGATTTCATGTTCCTAATTTTAATTAATGTAAAAATGGGGTTCTGTGAGCCTTTTGTTGCGATTTACCGTTTTCAGAGTTTGGGTGCTTAATGTGTTTTTATGCAGTCATCCGCCTATACGGAATCAAATAATTTACTTATCCAATACTGAGAGATACTAATTAATTAATTAATTAATTAATTAATTATATTTTTTTACAATAAAAAGGAGACAGAAATGGTGGTTAAATGTGATTAAAATGTATTTAGCTGTGTTTGTTTGACATGAGTGAACTGTGCTGTGTAGGCCTACTGTTCTCAAATAACAGTGTTTTTCATTATAATAACCATATGTCATCACTTGTCTGCTATGCGATTTTATGATGCACTGTGGGAGATTTCTTTGGAATAAGTCTGATATGCTTTCGGTTCACCAGTATGAAACCAATTGGTTCATCGAATTTAATAAAGTTCGGCATGCCTCTGGAGCATCCGTCTGAAACTGGCCTTCATTTTATTACTGCCGCTCACACGTTGTGCACATTGTGCAACTCAACTCACTTCCTGGTTTGTCAATAAAGTTTATTGAATACAAGACCCTTAAATTACTTTATACAAACAATTAGAAGGCAAAAACTGATACACTGCTGCAAAACAAGCTTAATGCTAACAGGATAGTTTAACCAATTGACTTTAGCCTTTTAATAGTAAGTATTTTTCAGTTATTTTATTATTTGTATGACTGATGTTTTATTAATTTTAAATATTTTACATGAATTATTCATTGTGTAAATATAAATGATAACCTAACTTTGAAATACCTACTGGTCCTGAATGTATTGGTCCTAAATAATGACAAGGATAATCTTGCACTAACTTGAATATGTTTCAATTGCTGTTATCCCCTTATTTAAATGTCCTTATTTTTACCACAACAAAACCAAAATGGTAGGAAATTCTCTTCTACATTGTATTACAGTGATTATTATCATTATTCTACATTGTATTACAGTGCTTATTATTCTACATTGTATTACAGTGCTTATATTATTATTGTACATTGTATTACAGTGCTTATATTATTATTCTACATTGTATTACATTGCTTATATTATTATTGTACATTGTATTACAGTGCTTATATTATTATTCCACATTGTATTACAGTCCTTATTATTCTACATTGTATTACAGTGCTTATTATTCTACATTGTATTACAGTGCTTATATTATCATTATTCTACATTGTATTACAGTGCTTTTATTATCATTACTCTACATTGTATTACAGTGCTTATTATCATTGTGTCCATCTTATGATACATAAGTTTTGTATTTTCAGTTCATCCATTAATGTAACACAGCGACTCTTGTATGTTACACGCGGTTGTTCAGGCAGCTATAAAGGAGGAACAATTCATTTCAGTTCAAACTCCATCATTTCAATACTTTAAATAATTGAAGGTATTGTAGGTCTGAAACCCAGGACTGGCGCAGGGGGGTTCAAGCCATGCCAAGCTTAACAATGTAGTAATACTGTATTACACTAAATACAAATAAACAAAATGAAGGGGCTTATGCAGCACTACATGACTATATTCAAAACATTACTACAGATATGTTGGACTGCATGAAATGATTATTCAACAACTTTAATATGCACCCGGTGCTATTCCATTACTCAGAGAAATCATTCCATTACTCAGAGAAATCAGACAATGGAATATTTGCATTTAACTTGCGTTCATGCATCTGGTGACCCTTTTAACATAAATGATAAACCCGGCGAACATCCCATGGTCAGGTCAAACTTCTTGCTTGTAGCGGGTCATAATATGCGAGTTGATTAATATATTATAATAGTCAATTCAGTCATCAACAGCTTACCCACATTAACAAGCAGTGATGAACTTACACCGAGTAAGTCTACATTAAACTGAATTAACCATGACATACCCTAGACTATACAAACTGTTTAGCTGTCCCCAGGGACAGGAAAGATTGCCTTTGTGTATCAGCGTGATCCATTCCTGGTTTTACTATAAAACACACCTGCTCTTGTTACCTATACACTGTGACTACTCACGCTCCTAGTAAAACCTGGAATGGGTTAAACATGCAATAGGAGGAGTCTTATTTCCATCCGTGTGTCCTACAAAAGTTACAACCAAGTGTTTGCAACTGTTGTACCATGCATGTAGAAAGCACTGTGACTTAGATAACCAGTCTGCAGGTTTGTCAGTGCAAGACAATGAAAACCAATGACAAAGCATACACTGCTAGAGATCACATGGACGTCGTTTTACTAACGTTTCAGATGTTATTAATCCTAACTGCTGCAAACAAGCGCAAATCATTAATTACAGACAATTCGCACTCGTTATGGAAATCCTAAATAAAATACAGCTAAAAAAAACACAACAAAAAACTTTTCACTGTCAGCATGAATTGCTTGACAGGGAGGGTTGATTGTTTAGCTTTGCTCCACGGCACTGAATTGGAATGCCCAAACATCATTTGTTTTTCCACTCTGACAAAAAAAAGGCGTGGACTACAAATTCGCTAATAGAGAACTCGGTATGTGTGCCTCACAAGACCTTAAAAACATTAAGAATAACGCCATGTACATTACACCATTAGAGGACGTATTTTTTTTTTAATGAAGAACCTGACTCTGAAAAACGTTTTTGTTCATCAGATATTGTACTCAGCTGAGACGCGTCTAACACCAATCTAGACGAAGCCGTACACCTATAATATCTCACTCTGAAATTATTAAACAGCGTTTTCTACACGTGCATCAGTCCTGGCTGTCGTGTTTGAAGTTGAATACAACACCTTTAAAGTTGGATATTCCTGGACCTTCAATGCCATGGAGAGTTGAGCAGCTATTTCCTGTACCGCCATCTTCGATTGGGGAAAAAAAATCAACATTAAACTGGAGACCTACAAAATACTGCACTGCATCATGGGCTAACCCAGCACCGACAGACTAAATAAACACATTTTCCAATGTTACACGTTTTTTTTTTAAGTCAGTCAAATTATAAAAAAAAATACATTATATAAAAAATAAAAAATAAAACTAGCACGAAAAAAATATCGTTGTAAATAAAAATAGATTTGCTGACTGCAATATAACCAATTGCATTGGTTTATTTTGTTTGGGGTTATAATAGCCAATCGGCGTTAGAGATGGGCGGGGTATATTGATTGGACTAACCAATCAGAGAAAAAATTAAACTGCATCGTGTGCAGGTGAGACGGTTCATAAAGGGGCGTGTGCATGTACCTGGAACGTGAACAAAACCTAACCAATGATGTTGAGTGATCCGGATTTTGTTTCCGATATTTTGTGCTCTACAGTTCTTTTATCTGGATCGTTTGGATCCGTTTTTTTTGTTTTTTTTTTTAAGAAAATGTCACTGCTGGGTTACTTCTATCCAAATTATAGTTTCAGTATGCAATTGGGGGGAGGGAGCGCTCTTGTGTTTTGGAAACGTGTTTATAATGTAAGTAAAAAACTTGAGCGAAATCAGGTAGAGCTATAAAAATAGTCAGTTTGAAATAGGAACCTACAATATTAAAGGTTTATGATATATAGTAGCGATCTTGGTTAACGCACAGGCGCAGCACACAGAGTAATCCACACACGTGCGGAGGGAGGGCGGACGCGATCCCGGGACCTCTCGCACTGAGGCGTAGCGCCGATACCGCTGTACGGTACAGACGGCTCCATTGCAAGCAGCGTATATCGGGTTTATGTCTTCGTGTGATTACGTCACTTACCAGCCCTGCTGCTTTCCCAAGTGCACGCTACACACTCCCCTGCCGGCCTGAATTCCCCCCTTACTTGCTCAACAGGCTACAGTCCGACGAGTGCGTGCCGGGGTACCTGCGACCACTGCTAACACCAATGTAGCGATCTCTGTTAACGCAGGCAGGCGCATCACACAGGCAGAGCGGGGACACGAACCCGGGACCTCTCGCACTAAAGCATATTGCCGGTACCGCTATACAAAATAGCCTACTCTTTTGTACAGCAGCATCGACGCTATGCTTTAATGCGAGAGGTCCCGGTTCGCGCTCCTGCTATGCTTAACCGAGATCGCGACAATATATATCATGTGTAAAACAATAATGTAATTGTATGTAAAAAATAATGTGATACCTTGTAACAATTGTAAGTCGCGCTGGATAAGGGCGTCTGCTAAGAAACACATAATACTAATACTATAAATGAGAGAGATCGTCTGCAAATCAATGCCTCATTTGGAGTTTTTTTTTTCTTTTTTTAAGCAACATTTACTGGCAACGTAATAACTTTGTCATTAACAAACAAACTACATCATTCTACAATTTTACGACGAATAAGCTTGGTAATGTGTACTTTGCAGAAAGAAAGTGTGTGGGTTGCAAACTACATTTTTACAACAGGGTACGATGTAACACGATATGTTATTTCAAAAAAATGTTTTTTTGATAACATAAATGACCTGACTCACCAGGCGAATGTAACAGTTTAGTTCATTAGCAACCATAGTGGTAGATTAATTAGGGTAAACAACATGACAAGTAGATAAGCAATACATACGTTGAAGAAAAAAAAAAAGGACTTTTTGATAAACCATTTAAAACAGTGCCGTTCAAGAAAGACATAACGTAAATGGTGGTTGTTGTATTTTTCCATACAAGCTCGGGCACCATTTACTAAGATAATAATAATAATAATAATAATAATAATAATAATAATAATAATAATAATAATAAATACATTTTCATTGACGCGGGAGGCTAAAGCTGTCTACCTAAGTGTGTACATTCATTTTCCCAGTCTTTATTAGCTGCAGTAACAGTTTCACTTCCATTGATATTGTGAAGTTGAACTTTTTGTTCCTCTTATAAAGTTTTCACTTCTATGGAGAAGCCCTCTCCCCGTGTCAGACTACATGGGTCCCTTTTCAGGTAGCACCACAGGTAACACGTTACATCCTGCTTGACTGAATCAGTGGACCGCAAATGAGTTATATACTTCCTCAAAAGGTGTACATTGTCCAGGACAGATGACATTGGGCACAGACAGGAATACAACAATTGAATACAATAATTTGAACACTGGAACTTGTTCAGTTCTTTTCTGGAACTTCTGTCTTATAAAGCAGTGCTTCTTAACCCTGGTCCTGGGGACCCACTGTCCTGCTGGTTTATGTTCCAACTGAGCTCTCAATTACTAAATTGAAACCTTAAATGAACTAATAATTAGCTTAATTTGACTTTTTTAAAATTGTTTAGCTTACAAAAAAGTTGGAGAATTCAAGCTCCTTATATAATTTTATATTTAACTTTAAACCTCCAACTGTTTAAAATAATTAAAAAGCTCTGATTAGGCAAATTGTAGTTCAATTAAGGATTCAATTAAGTAATTGAGAGCTCGGTAGGAACAAAAACCAGCAGGACAGTGGGTCCCCAGGACCAGCGTTGGGAAGCACTGTCATAAAGGACCGTTCTTAGATACCTGGTAACAGGGTGAATCTAATCAAGTGGTGCACAACTCAGGTCATGGAGGGCCGGTGTCCCTCCTGGTTTTTGTTCTAACCATACCCTAAATTAGTTAATTGGACCAATTAAGTTTCTAATAAGGTCCAATAAAATACTTCAGGGTGCAGTTGGAATAAAAACCTACAGGGACACCAGCCCTCCAGGACCAAGTTGTGCACCACTGATCTAGACCATCAAACATGTTTAATATAAAATGTTGCCCTAAATGTATGCCACATATTCCAAACACCTAATAAGCCACTTTTTGAGCCTTTTAAATTGAATGACGGTGTGTAATATCAAATATTTTTCTCAGCCTTCTTCAAGGGAGGGCAACCAAACAATAACCCTCCATGCAGCCAGTTATATATATATGGAACGAGGAGAGGGCCTCCCCCGTGGCCAGCTCCAGGCATCGGCGATGCAGGATTCCATCTCTGAGGGCCAGTCCGGACCAGAGCCCCTTGATGGCCTGTGATATCGGGGCTATCTCCTCCCAAGGCGGCCTCCTCTGAGCCTCCAGCTACTGCAGGACTGGGTGGAGGTCCGGGTCTTTCGCCTGGTGGTCCTTCCAGTCCGCCCAAACTGTCAGCACCACCACCCGGCACGGCACCTCCTCCAGGGGCCCCCGCAGCTCCGCCTCTCTCTCCTCCCTCCGCTCACAGTGTGAACAGCCATCTCTGGCGCAGGGCCAGTGGGACAGGGCATCAGCATTCTGGTGCTTCTCCCCGGAGCGATGTTCAATGGTGTAGTGAAGAGGTTGGAGCTGTTCTATCCACCTGGCGACCTGCCCCTTGGGTTCCCAGAATGTCAACAGCCACCTCAAGGTCAAATGATCGGTACGGATGGGGAAAGGGAGCCCACAGAGAGAGTCCTGAAGTGACGCACCGCTTCTAAAACGGACAGCAGCTCCCTCCGGGTGATGCAATAGCGGCGCTCGGCTTTGCTGAAAGTTCAGCTGTAGTTAGCCACTACCCCCTCCCCATCAGATCCCAGTTGCACCAGCACGGCACTGATCCCCTCGTTGCTGGCATTGGTGTCAAGGATGAAAGGCAGCTGCACTTCGGGGGGGGTCAACACGGGGGACTGGCAGAGCCTGTTCTTCAGCTCGTCGAACGCACCCTTACGAACCTCCGGTAGTAGGACGCGAGCTCCAGGAACCCACTCACCTGGCAGGGGTTGATGGGGGTAATCCAGTCACGGACGGCAGCAACCTTGTCCTCCTCCGTATTGATCCCTTGCACACTCACACGGTGACCTAGGTAGGAGACCTCTCGCCAGAGCAGGTGGCATTTCTCCGGGTGCAACTTCAGCACTCCCCTCAGTGCAGTCAAGGCACCTGGGAAGATCCCTCCGTGGACCAGCAGGTCATCCAAGTACACCTGGAACATGACCTTCTCCATGAGGTGCTCGAAAGTGGCAGGGGCATTGCAGAGGCCAAAGGGCATCACGGTGAACTGCCACAACCCTTGGTCGGTGGAGAAGGAGGTCTTGGGGCGAGCTGACAGGGAGAGCACCACCTGCGAATATCTGCTGCGGAGATCCAGTGAGGAGAACCACCTGGACCCTGCGATCAGGTCCAGCAACTCGTCGATGTGGGGAGTTCTTTGCCGTGGTGTTGTTCAGTTGCCTGTAATCGATGCAAAAACGCCACTTGCTGTGCTTCTTCATCACCATCACCTCAGGGGAAGACCAGGGGCTGTCAGACGGCTCGATCATCCCTGCGGCTCTCATTTCCTCCACAATCTGGTCTGTAGCCCCCTGGCGGGCCAGTGGCATGCGGCGGGGGCGTTGCTTGACAGGTCAGGCGTTGCCGGTCTGTGGCAATGTGCCCGGCCCCTGTGTGCATTTGTGTGTTGTATGTTGTATGTTGCGTGTGTTAATGTTGGTGTATTGTAGTTGGTACACGGGATATAAATGGGTGTGTGCAGCACGAATATTTAAAATATGTAATTGTATTTAGGCACGGGATTGCACTATCACTTCACGTGCATTTAAAGTATTTAATATGTGAGCATGAGGTTGCACATAATTAATTCACGTGCTGGGATTCAAGTGAATAATTAATTAGTAATTGAATTCCGGCACAACAGTATATACAGATGCACGTTTTACTCACTCAGGGTTGTGTGTTCAGGGCGAAAGAACGGGAGAGAGTGAGGAGAGAAATAATTTATAATAAGCAATTGCTACGTGGTGCTGGAGGACCAGCACAGTACGTGTTTGTTTAGTGTTCGTCCCTGTTTGTTAGTGTCTGTTCATTTTGTTTGTCTGTTTATTTTGGCCGCAAGTGCCGTGTCCTGTGTATTGTTAAAACCTTTTTATTTATAATAAACCGGCGCAAGCAAGCGTCTTCATCATCATTTCATTCCATCTGTCCTGTGTGTTATTTATCTTCTGGTTCTGACGTCACCACTCAGCCAGACGTGTGACATATGGTGTCCCGCGTGGGATAACAGCGCCTCCAAGCGTCAGACCAGGAGAGGTGTTTTTGTGTTAAAAAAAAAAAAGGGAAAACACGGCAGAAGACAGCAACAGCAGGTGTGGAGAGAGGTCCCGGAGCATCCACAGCCCAGGAGGGAGGAGACAGAGCCTTTCCCATCCTCTGAGGAGATGCTGGACTGGGTGTCGGACCCAGAGTGGAACTGGGAGGACCTCCCGAAGGTTGTTGACCTGCTGTGGGCCAGAGATGGGGAACATTGGGAACGCTGGGAACAGCATTACTTCCCAGTGCCCTTTGTGAACCCGGCAGCCGTGGTGATCAACTACTTGGCTGCCGATATGGGACTGCCCCAGCAGGTTGACTTCCAAGTAGGAGGAGCCACACCTACCTGCACCCTCACTGGGCTAGAGGGAAAATGCCTGCTGTCTCCACTTCCACCAGCAGAGGGTGAATGCCTGCTGGGTCCACTTCCACCAGCAGAGGGTGAATGCCTGCTGGTATCACTTCCCCCACCGTCACCATCACGAGGAGAAGAGCCGCACCCGTCTTTTGCAAGAGAGGTAGAGCCGCACCCGTCCCCTGCAAGAGAGGCAGAGCCGCACCCGTCCCCTGCAAGAGAGGCAGAGCCGCACCCGTCCCCTGCAAGAGAGGCAGAGCCGCACCAGTCCCCTGCAAGAGAGGCAGAGCCGCACCAGTCCCCTGCAAGAGAGGGAGACTACACGCTGCTCCCACCTCCGTCGCCAGGAGACTACACGCTGCTCCCACCTCCGTCGCCAGGAGACTACATGCTGCTCCCACCTCCGTCGCCAGGAGACTACACGCTGCTCCCACCTCCGTCGCCAGGAGACTACACACTGCTCCCACCTCCACCAGGAGCAGAGCAGCAGGAGCTGCCTCTGTTTCCATCACCTCCACCGTTGTGGGAGGACTGCTTGCCCCTCCCACCTCCACCAGCAGAGGGTGAATACCTGCTGGTTCCGCTGTCATTGTCGTGGGAGGACTGCTTGCCCCTCCCACCTCCACCAGCAGAGGGTGAATACCTGCTGGTTCCGCCTTCATTGTCGTGGGAGGACTGCTTGCCCCTTCCACCTCCACCAGCAGAGGGTGAATACCTGCTGGTTCCGCCTTCATTGTCGTGGGAGGACTGCTTGCCCCTCCCACCTCCACCAGCAGAGGGTGAATACCTGCTGGTTCCGCCTTCCCCAACATGGGAGGACTGCTTGCTGCTTCCACCACAAGAGGCGCTGCAGCTGAGTTTCTCACCGCCCAAGGATGCCTGCCTCGCTTCGCCCAAGGATGCCTGCCTCGCTTCGCCCAAGGATGCCTGCCTCGCTTCGCCCAAGGATGCCTGCCTCGTTTCGCCCAAGGATGCTTGCCTCGCATCGCCTGGGGCTGCCTGTGGCTCCACATCGCCTGGGGCTGCCTGGTGCTCCGCATCGCCTGGGGCTGCCTGGTGCTCCGCATCGCCTGGGGCCTCCTGGTGCTCCCATCGCCTGGGGCTGCCTGGTGCTCCGCATCGCCTGGGGCCTCCTGGTGCTCCCATCGCCTGGGGCTGCCTGGTGCTCCGCATCGCAGCAGGAAGTACTGTGGCCGGAACCCCACCAAGGGGAGCTGTCGGCCACGAAGAAGGGGGACGAGGTCTGGAGACCACCAACCCCAGCAGCAGTTTCACTGCCGGAGATCGTGGGGGAGGTCAGGAGACCTGCTCCCACTGCAGCACTTGCGCTGCAGGAGATACTGTGGCCGGAGCCCTGGAAGAGGGAGCTGCCGTCTACGAAGAAGGGGGGAGGTCAGGAGACCACCCCCCAAGCAGCCTTTCTGCTGCCAGGACTACCCCGGCTGGAGGAGCCAGACTGGGGACTATTAATGTCTCTGCTGACAGCATTTCCGCTGTCAGCTGGGAAGCTGCTGGAATTGCCACCAGCAGCAGAAGAGTGGCAGGACTGTGCCACCCCGCTGTCAGCATTGCAGTTGACAGCCTTACGACCTGTGGGCCCCTTGAAGCCTCCAGTTCTGGCCCAGGACTTTGTGCTGGACTTTTGGGCTTTTAAGGGGGGAGGTGGCCATTGAGGCCATGTGTGCTGCGCACAAGAGGTGGTATATGTGGCAATGTGCCCCGCCCCTGTGTGCATTTGTGTGTTGTATGTTGTATGTTGCGTGTGTTAATGTTGGTGTATTGTATTTGGTACACGGGATATAAATGGGTGTGTGCAGCACGAATATTTAAAATATGTAATTGTATTTAGGCACGGGATTGCACTATCACTTCACATGCATTTAAAGTATTTAATATGTGAGCATGAGGTTGCACATAATTAATTCACGTGCTGGGATTCAAGTGAATAATTAATTAGTAATTGAATCCCGGCACAACAGTATATACAGATGCACGTTTTACTCACTCGGGGTTGTGTGTTCAGGGCGAAAGAACGGGAGAGAGTGAGGAGAGAAATAATTTATAATAAGCAATTGCTACGTGGTGCTGGAGGACCAGCACAGTACGTGTTTGTTTAGTGTTCGTCCCTGTTTGTTAGTGTCTGTTTGTTTTGTTTGTCTGTTTATTTTGGCCGCAAGTGCCGTGTCCTGTGTATTGTTAAAATCTTTTTATTTATAATAAACCGGCGCAAGCAAGCGTCTTCATCATCATTTCATTCCATCTGTCCTGTGTGTTATTTATCTTCTGGTTCTGACGTCACCACTCAGCCAGACGTGTGACACGGTCTCAGTTTGATGTTGCACCAAATGTGTCCTCCCCACGTCCTCTGAAGTAGTGGCAAAGCCATGTTGAAACTCAAACAACAGCTCCCACAGCTGGTGCTGCTGCTTCGGGCAAAGCCCCTCACAGTTGTTGCTCTAGACCATGGACACCGTGGCTATGGCAGGGTCTTCTGCCATCAGTGGAGTCAGCAACTGGCGGTGGGGACGGGAACCTGGATGAGAAGAAGAAACAAAACTCAGTACCGTCCCGAGTCCCTGTATGGGCCAGGACCACGTCACCAAATAACAAACTCCCCTGTCGCTAACTAAATTGCAGTTCCTACCCATTCCTTACGTGCTCCCAACCTTAACACAGACCCCCAGCCTCTCTCTGATGTTTCACACTGCATGTTAGCTAACCTCAGACTCACTCTGTTGCTCTATCAGTCAATCATGTTATCTGTCTCTCACACTATCTCGCCCACTCACTCTCTCAATGGTTTCGCGCATCCCAGGTATTTATACCCCTGCTGCTCCCACGTCCTTGTCCGGTCCGGCCAATCACAGCTCTCCCTTGTGTGAGCGCACACACACACACACACACACACACACACGCACGCACACACACACACACACTCCCCATATCTAGGTGGCATAGTCTGAACCATAACAATACATGAAACACCAAAGCACAGGACACACAAACAGGACGAACAACCAGGACAACACAAAGTCCAACAAGGTCACCTTCAGTTGGCTGGGTCGCTACAGTATTTTTAGTCAAAGTTAATAATACTTTACCTAGACATACGCTTACACGCACAATCAGGAATTGCTATAGTCCAGAAAAGTGTTGCTTTCATAAAAGGGGCCCATTTTGTTTTCTGAAATACCAGTTTTTACTTGATTAGATAGTGGATATTAATCAAGCAACAACATTTTGATATGTTTACTAAAATCTGTCTTAATATGACCTTTAATCCCAAAGGTTTTCGGAAAATGTAAAGTTACAGAAAACGTGCCCTACAGAGGAATTCTTGCGTGCCGTAACTATGCTGACGCCAAGTTAATACACAAACCGTGCGTGTTTGTTTAAAATAGGAAATTGCTCAAAATATAATACGACTTGAATTAAATCAACGAAGACTGGCATTTATGTTACAGGTTAAACATTCAGCTGTTTGTGTCTTTCCTCTTAATGTAAGCCCCAATTTTACCTGAATAAAAAGTGTGTGGTGTTTCTAATTAAGTTCACATGACCCGTTTAAAGTCAAGAAATGGTATGTTGTCATATTTTTGTATGTGTAACAAATAGAGATCTGGTGGCTGTTGTACTGTTTTACAACTGTTATACTTCTTTACATCTGCATACAAGTTTATCATAAGTGTTTATATTTTAAGTACTTTATTGGCACGTACCAATTTCTGACAGGTGTGTTTCTGCTGTCAAAAAGTGGTATGTTTGTATTTCAAGTACTTTTAAAGTTTCTGACAGGTTTTTCAGTGCTACAGTAGTGGTACATCTATATTTCAACTAATTCTAGTACATTACCTACTTTCTGACTAGGTTTAAAGTCTGATTTGCAAAGGCATTGCTCTGCTGTATAATCTGTGTTTTGATATGCTCCGCACTTGCTCTGGGACAGAAACCTTTTTTTCTTCATTATTTGTACTGGAGGAAAGCATGGCCCTATTATGTAATTATGTATTTGGGTTATTATATGTATGTTAATGATACACCACATGCATACATTTCAATGTACATAATGTACATTTAATAAACATCTTTATCAATACATAATTAAATCAATAAATTCAATAAAATCATAATGTACCATGTTTCAAATGGGCGGTCGGTGTATTAAGCCACGAAAATGATTTGCGCATGCGTGACCAGTAACTGGGCAAGCGCAGTAGTTTGTATACCAGTTTCGGTGATATACCAGAAAATGACATGACATCTGTACTAAATAATACATACAATGATGTGCTTGTCACTTCATCTTTGTATAATCATATGAAATGAAAACATGCTAACGACTAGCTGTTTAAAATATAATGTGGACATCATATGAATTTACCTTATTAGAAATAATAATAAAATATATATATATATATATATATATATATATATATATATATATATATATATATATATATATATATATATATATATATAAAGAACAAAAAAGTTTGGGTTGCATTAGTCTCGAAACTTAGATGGCTGGCTGAATAAAATAAAAATAAAAATAAATTAAAAAAAAAAAAACACAGGTGCTGAGTTGACAAATGTAGTACTAAGCTCGGTAAATAGATTGCAAATAAGGTGGACTTGTTAATCTGCGTTTGATTTTGAAATTGAGAGAGAGAGAGAGAGAGAGAGAGAGAGAGAGAGAGAGAGAGAGAGAAGAAAACCGGCTGTCTGGGGCACGAAGGTATGTGTGTTTTTCTCCTAATTTATTTTGTTATTTTAAAATAACAGCTGTGACCGTTTGTGGCACTTGTATGATGGGTTGTTGGGGGTGTTTGCTGACAATGCATCTGTGCATCAAAGATGTTGTTTCTTTTCATTGCGTTTCCCTGAATAGTATGGAAATCAGCGGCTGCGGCGGCAGCAGTACTGTAGGTGGATAAGGAGCCCTGATGGTTTTTCGTGCAAATGACCGCTTTGGTCGAAACAAAAGCCTTGGTTGGTGCTGAAAAAAAATCATCAGACAGTATTACAACCAAGCCACTTTCGCCATGTTGTTTTGTTTTTGTTTATCAACATTCAGTTGTTTTCAGTCGCCTACCCTCCAGCGCCACTTGTCATTTCAATCAGATTTTGATTAACAGATTTCAAGTCTTTTCACTTTTGTGTTCTTTGGTGGTTAAGAGTTTTCAAGAAAAAAATGAGCGTCTTTTTAAAATGCTTCCGAAACTGCATTAAATCTTGTGAACTGCCAAACGATTAACATCTCTACATCTGTTTTTTCTTTGTTTGTTAAGGAAACAATGAATAAAAAGAAACCTCTGTCAGATAAAAGATTAGTGTAATTTACCGTTTACTTTCTGTGTATAGTATTGTGTCAAGGTAGAATATGACACTACTACAATTGCCGAAAGGGGTGGCGTTATCATTGAATAAAAACATATTGTTGAATCATTACATTTTGCAATCTACATTCTCCTCCTACTTGTTGGTTGCCTATGTGTTCTGTTTACGCGGGGAAAACATTCAGCGTAGCCTTGTAGAATAGTAAACAACTTCATTAATAAGATTTAATAAAACCTGTTGAACTGGGCGATGTCTCGTGATGTTTTTCACATCTGAAAAATGATAGCTTGCATTGCACTTTTGAGCGTACGTAGTCCCAATCTAGCACTAAAAAACGCTTGAACATTGATCATTGCAAAAGGTCATTCAATCAAATGCAAACTGGTTTCTTAGTTTTCACACTTAACATTTCAGTAAGGCTTTCACAACAGTGGGGCAGTTTACAAGCAAAAACGGAAAAGCGTGACAACAGATCTCTCGCGCTTTTTTGGTCATGACAGTTCTGCTTCCACGTTTACATGAGAGTTTATTTTAGAGAGATAATTTAGTCGTCCAAATGCAAACGACCTCATTAATAATAAAATAATGGGAGGGTTTATTTAAAAATCACCAAACGCGCTGAAAAGAGATGCTGCGCGATAAAGGATACCGTTCAAATAATGCATAGGGGTTTACATGAGGCTTTACGCGCTAGGCAGAGATGAAGAGAAGGTTACCCCCCATCTGTCTAGAATGCAAAAGGACTGCAGTTAAAACGGTTCATGCTGCCAAGAAGAAGAAAAATAATAATAGTTATTACTATTATTGTTGAGAATTAGTTGTTCTAGAAATGGTAGAAGTAGCATGTGTACAAAAACCAACAGCACTCACCAATTCCCATTACTGCTTTTCTTATGCTTCTTAGGCTACTGATGTCCTTTCACACACCCATATATATTAGTCTTAGCCAACTGAGTAACTGTTAATGTGCTTAGCAAAAGGATTATGCGTTCAATAATCACACATATGCGTTAATGTGGAACAAATATATTAAAAACAACTCATGATGTGTTGGTTTCAATTTTGTTAAAATATTAAAATTAATTATGCAGAAAATGCGGAAACTTACACAAACGCTGTTAATATAATAAATACATAATGTGTGTGTGTATTTGCTAATTAGTTATAAGGGTATATAAAATCATAGGCCTACTTACAACGTATTTGCGACAAAAATGGATGGATGGAGAAGACGCAGACAAACACTGGCTAGGTTAAGTCTTGTATGGGAAGAACTCCTTCAGTCCCATGCAATGGGTTTGCAGGGAAGGAATCGTATTGTGCGCAGAAATTCGGCGTGCAACGCAACCACCTCTTTCTTGGTGCTGTTGATCATAGTGGTCCAGCCTTTCCAAAAGGTGGCTGTATTGCCGATCCTGCCTGGCAGCGGTGCGTGCAATCAGACGGTACATCCTTCTGTACTCCAGGCACATCAGACGATGCTCCTGGATCAGCAGCTACAGCGTTCAAACCAACTTTAATTTAAAGAACAGTAGTTGTGAATTGCTTCACAGCTTTTGTTTTACATGTGAATCCTAAGAATAATATGTGAAAAACAAAACATATCGCATATGCGCACACACTTAGCCCGACATGCGTAAAATGGCTTGATATCCCCAACCATTTGTTTTTTCACAAATTATTATTAGGATTCACATGTAAAACAGAAGCTGTGAAACAATTCACAACTGGTCTTCTTTAAATTAAAGTTGTTTTGAAAATGGCGGTGTTGTGTATATGCGATATTTTATTGTATTCACAAATTATTCTTAGGCTTCACAGGTAAAACGCAGACTGTGAAACGATTCACATTTGGCATCCTTTAAATTAAAGTTGGTTTGAGCGCTGTAGCTGCTGTGGTTGAGGAGATAAAGCCATTTTAGGCGTGTCAGGGAGGCTGTGTGCCTATATGCGGTATGCTATTGTTTTTCACAATTTATTTGTTTGATTCACATGTAAAGGAGAGCTTGTGAAACAATTCACAATTGGTCTTCTTCACATTAAAGTTGGTTTGGACGCTCTAGCTACTGTGGTTGAGGAGATAAAGCCCTTTTACGCGTGGCTGAGGCTAAGTGTGCGTATGTGCGGTATGTTATTATTTTCCAGAAATTATTCTTAGGATTCACATGTAAAACAGAGACTGTGAAACAATTCACAATTGGTCAACCTGGTGTTGCGTGCTGTCAGAAGGAGTGGAAGCTTGAAACATCCTGCGGGGAAAAAGCTACATTATTCGTAGCATTATTATTATGCTAATAATGCTGGTCATAACGATCTAGTAGTTTTCATGCATCGTTCATACACTGAAATGAATAAATAATGGTATAAATCAACATCTCTATATGCAATTTATATATAATTTAGCCGCGACCCTCATCAGGTGAAGCGGATTGATAATAATGGATGGATGGATATTTAACTGATTTGTATTAGTAAGACTGGGATAAGGAAAATCTTACTTAAGCTACAGAGGACAGAAAGACTATATCCCAGAGAAGAGCGTTCTTTTACATAGGGGAAGTGGAGGAGGTATCGTGTTATTTCATGAAAGTCTATCGTTAAGTATTTTGCACGACTGTGGAGTGTTTTGTTATGGGACTAATTAGGCCAATTAGCGCGCACTTTTCCGTGCTTTACCAAAGTGTAATGACACTTGAGTCACACACTTTTTTGCCGTGCACTTTTGGAACAAGCACAATCATGCGTCATTTGCGCGTGACACGTCATGAATTCACTATAGTAGCGCGATTAAAACTTGCATGTAAACACCGCCAGTGTATCTTTTTATTTATTAACAAATGCACATAATCAGGAGGAGCAACTGCTCAATCGCTGCTTGAATGATGTGTATACTAGTATGTCATAAAATGCATTCTTTTAAGGGGAAAGATACCGTTTGTATTTTCAATGCACTGTTTTCTTGTTATGCAGGTTTTGCATGTCAAATTATCATATTTTTTCTACATCTCAGAATGTAATGAAATTATCAAGAATGGTTCATTAGTCTATACCATGCTATATGATGAGGAGTTTTCACTGAAGCCATGCAAGTGTATATGCTGAAAAGGCCAGGTTTGGGTCTTCATTCATGGGATAGGATGATTTTGCATGATTTCTTTTTAAGGCATCAGTCTTTTGCGGTACAATGGACACATGAGGCTGGATTATTAATGTGTGTAACTTGTAGAAACAATCCAATTTTATTATTGTACTCCATTTATAATGTGACAATTTAAAGTGATATTTAAGCTACAATGTAGCAACATCATTATAATCATTACATCATGTAACCTGTGCAATTGCATATGGGACCCTAAAAACATTTGCTCATTCAGCCAGATATTATAGTCCAAATTAATCCTTTAGGTCCTAGAGTGCCTGTGGGCACAAATCTGTGCTTGTTGATTCATTAATTACCACATCAGGACCTATAAAATGGATACAGGTGCCAGCGGATGCACTGGTTTTTGAAGGGTTAACCGTGTCTTTTGTTTGATACATTACACTAACCAAGAGATTCCCACTCTGTTTCATAAACAAGGCTGTGTGTATCTGTGTCCTTCAAGCCAGGTCTCTGCAGCAATTTCAAGCACAGAATTCTTGTGTTCAAACTTTTTCAAGGGTTATGACGAGTATGACAAGGAAAGGGAGATGGTGTCTAACTAACCTGCTTGATTTTTTTGAGGATGCAACATTGACAATGGATAACTGCAAAGCATATGACATGGTTTATTTAGATTTCCAGAAAGCGTTTGACAAAGTCCTGCATAAAAGATTAATTCACAAACTGTACACAGTATGAATTCAAGAAAATGCATGCACATGGATTAGGGAGTGGTTAACATGTAGAAAACAGAAAGTACTGATTAGAGGAGAAACCTCAAAATGGAGCGAGGTAACCAGTGGAGTACCACAGGGATCAGTATTATGTCCTCTGCTATATTAGGTCCTCTGCTATTCCTAATCTACATTAATGACTAAGATTCTGGTATAGTAAGCAAAATTGTTAAATTTGCAGACAACACAAAAATAGGAGGAGTGGCAAACACTGTTGCAGTAGCAAAGGTCTTTCAAAAAGATCTATACAGCATTCAGACGTATGGCAAATTACATTTAATAGAGAAAAGTGTAAGGTACTGCACGCAGGCAATAAAAATGTGTATTATAAATATCATATGGGAGATACTGTAATTGAAGATGGAAAAACACCTAGGAGTTTATGTTGACTCAGAAATGTCTTCATCTAGACAATGTGGGGAAGCTATAAAAAAGGCCAACAAGATGCTCGGATATATAATGAAGTGTTGAACTTAAAACAAGGGAGTAATCTTAAAACTTTTCAATGCATCAGTAAGACCTCATCTAGAATATTGTGTTCAGTTCTTGTCACCTCGCTACAAAAAGGATATTGCTGCTCTAGAAAGAGTGCAAAGAAGAGCGACCAGAATTATTCTGGGTTTAAAAGGCATGTCATATGCAGACAGGCTTAAAGAACTGAATCTGTTCAGTCTTGAACAAAGAAGACTACGCGGCGATCTGATTCAAGCTTTCAAAATTCTGAATTTATAGACAATGTCGACCCAGGGGACTTTTTCACAAATGGAGATTAGATAAAGGGCATTCAGAACAGAAAATAAGAGGCACTTTTTACACAGAGAATTGTGAGGGTCTGGAACTTGTTTCCGGTTTTAAATAAAATCCCTATCCTAGTTGCTTGTAGGTTTTGGCCTCTGTTGTGAAACCAAACATCTTAATTTCTTTTAACCCATTGAGTGTCATTGTCCTCATTTGAGGATAGGCTACTTGATAATTTTTAACTAGCATGTGTTATATACATTTTATGTTTAATTTACTAAGTACTTTATTAGATGCATTTGGTCTACTCGTTGGGTAGTTCAAAATTGGTAAAATACCAACATTTTGTTAGTGATAAACTGAATATTTTTTTAATACCAATAAGCCTACTACTGCAAGTCATATGCTAAGTCAGTAGTAAATTAATCATTTTTAAATATTAAAACTACTTTTGGCATAACAACCTTCTAAGAATTTTGCCCACAATATTTTCTATTTATAAACCATGATAATTAGTATACTATGATGTTAAAGCATTGTGACATTAGAAACAGCTAGTACAGTAATCCGTCACATATCCTACTGCATTAGGACCACAGTAAGGGCAGATATGTAAAAAGGTGGATGAATGAATCCTCTTTTAAATACCAGTGGTAACAATTACTATATTCACACAATTATTGTTTTGAGATTCAGCTTTTATTAGGGAGCTCCCCTAAATCCCTTGTTTAGAAAGATTCAGGGTATTAATGCTTGTGACAGAGTAGCCATCTGCTGTGTTAGTGCGTGCATTCGCTGCTGAGTGACAGACAGGAGATCGAGATGGAGGTTGAAGTTGATACGCCCTGCAGGCGAACAGGATTTATTTACATATCAACACTCAACTGCTCGGCGTGACACTACCACTACCAGCAATGGTTGTGCACGGAGCACATCAGTGTTTGAAAACTTTGGTGGGATCTACAATATCTGAACTAATATTCTCTGTTCGATAATAAACTAACATTGCTGAAGAGCTTGATCATGGCGGATAAACAGCTAAGGCGGATACGTATTTACTGTATTTACTACCAATCACTGACTACAGTATGTTAATCCTGGGGCAGTATGTTACTCCTGGGACCATTTGCAATAAAGTCATTCTTGAAGTTGGAATCGTAAGTCAGACTGCTGGGTCAAGTTGGATATGTCTGGCTGGAAAAAACTGTTTAAAGCACTAAATTCACAGAGTATGGAATACAAAATATCATTTTTGTATTTAGCATTTTATTTGGTTTCATTTTGGTTTGCTTCAGCAGGTTTCATCACAGTTTATGGATTGTATAACCAGGCCTGTTTAGTTGCCAGAGTGGCATTAAGGCCACTTCCTTTCCTCTATTTCATCTGCAGCAAGAATCTTTTGAGATGTGTGTTCTTTTACTTTGCCTTTCATGAGTGTGTGATTTACTACAGCACTGATTTCAATATTAATCAACCTTTGCAAACTCTGCATTTCCATTGAACACAGTCTTCCTTTGTTATAGAATATAAGGTCTGTAAAAAATAAACAGTCATTACAGACAGTGTCGCACAACGGCAAAATGTTGCAGATCTGTGCATTCCTTGGAATTTGTTTTGGACAGAAGCTGGCTTTCTACAGTGTATTGCATTACTGAGTATTTGAATTTCCATGATTTCCATTACATGAGAGTAGATGTTAAAACTTCATGCTGATTTGAACTTGGCTCTCGCCAAGATAAGCACCAACTAAGACGTAGCTTCACAGTAAACTAATGTGATCCATATGTGTCTCCATCCATTTGCGCTTCCTTCCATATGATGATGTAGATATCCTTCTGTCTGGTGTTGATGGCTGAAGTGTAATGCTGGCTCCAGGGATCAGCTTATTTTGCCTCCCTAAGCGCATCAGCACACACAACGGCTGCGATGCTGGCTCCGGGATCAACCATAGTGCGGTCTCCCCAGCGCATCAGCATGACAACCGTCTGGATTGAGCTAAGTAGGGTACATCTCTGGGGTCTTCAAGTGGGCACCTTCCATCCTCGGTGTTTCGTCGACTAGCCCACGACACCTCAAGAGGGCTCGGCGGTGATTCTGGCGTCCCAGCATCACCCCCTCCGTCCCCACTCAACTCAGCCCAGCTTACTTACCTGTATATCAGCCTTTCTTTCTTTCTATTGTGCTTGAGATCCCCAGCCAGAATCTTTCCGTCTCAACCACAGCCAGTTGCTGCTCCTCTCTGCTGCTTCAGATAAGTTCTTCACTGTGCGACGCAACTCTTGGCCATTGAATCCGACATCTCTGAGAAACCGGGCTGTAGAGTGTGCCACAAATCCTCGACATCCCACTTCCACTGGGTAAACCCAGACTCTCCATCCTCGCTGTTCCGCTTCAGTGGCTAGTTGAGCATACCGCAGTTTCTTCCTCTCATCGCCTCATCTACAGCATCCTCCCATGGCACTGTTAACTCCACCAGGTGAACAAGGCGTGCTGATCCAGACCACAAGACAATATCTGGTCGAAGGTTTGTGGTGGCAATCTCAGGTGGAAAAATAAGCCGTTGACCAACATCCGCCAGCATTTTCCAGTCTCTAGCAGCTTCCAGTTGTCCTGGGCGAGGATTGGTTTTAACACCTTTTCTTGGTGGTTGCTCTCCTGGGCGGAGGAATGTTGTCTTTGTGTGTAATGTTTTGATGGAACAGGTGGCAACTTATTGGTCATGTTACGCTTGTCTTCCAATGCTAAGGCCAAACATCGCAGCACCTGGTCATGGCGCCAAGTAAACCGTCCTTGGCTAAGAGCCACCTTACATCCTGTCAAAATGTGCCTTAATGTTGCAGGTGATGAACACAAAGGACATGAGGGATCCTCTCCTACCCAGAGGTTTAGGTTCTGTGGTGATGGGAGAACATCATATGTTGACCTTATAAGGAAACTGATCCTGCTCTGTTCCATTGACCATAGGTCTTGCCAGCCAATCTTGCGTTGTTCCACACTCTCCCATCTCATCCATTCTCCCTGCTTGCCCTGGGAAATGGCCTTTATACACCTCATCCTCTCCTCCTGCTTTTGCACCTCGTTGACTACAAGCTTCCTCCGTTGCGCTGGGGCTGCCTTGTGCCATGTAGGAGGAGCTGAACTGAGACCAAGACCCCCTCTTCCATGCTGAACTTGCCCCATGATATCACCAATTCGAAGGGCAGCCTTTGCATCCTCCACAGCTTTCTTTGCCACCCACTTTCTTCCAGTTTTCAACACAGGTGCTGCCTCCCTTACGCATTTGTCGCGTGACTCTACTAATGTCATTTCCAGTCGGACCTTGGCGCACTTAAACTCCTCGGTTAGAGCGGAGACAGGTAGCTGCAGTATTCCTTTACCATAAAGTCCCACTCTACTGAGGCAGCGTGGAACTCCCAACCATTTCCTGATGTGTGAACTGATTAAAGCTTCCAGCTTCTCTACTGTTGTCAAAGAAACCTCGTACACAGTCAGTGGCCACAGCAACCTTGGCAGTAGGCCAAACTGAAAGCACCAGAGTTTTAGTTTGCCTGGTAAAAGCGCTGCTGTCTATGCTCTTCAACCCTTCCACAGCTTGTTGTCTAACTTCTCCCACACGAACTGTGTCCTTTAGATCCCGTCGTACCATCTCCCAAGGCTCTTCACTGGCTTCTCAGACACTGTTGGTATTGCCTCACCATTAATGAAGAACTTTTTATCTACTACTTTACCTTTAATTATAGAGATGCTCCTTGATTTAGTGGGCTTGAATTGCATTCGTGCCCATTCAATGTTATTGGTTAATTTGCCCAATAACCGATTAGTGCAGGCTACTGTTGTAGTCATGGTTGTCATGTCATCCATGTATGCTCGAATTGGTGGTAGTCGTATTCCAGAACCAAGCGCTCTCCTCCCACTACCCATTTTGATGCCCTAATGATTACTTCCATTGCCATGGTAAAAGCCAGTGGAGAAATGGTGCATCCTGCCATTATTCCAACTTCTAGGCATTGCCATGTAGTGCTGAATTCTGAAGTTGAAAACTAAATTGCAAATCTCCAAAGTAGGCTTTGACTAGATTTGTTATTGTCATTGGTACACTGAAAAAATCAAATGCTGCCCAAAGAAGTTCATGTGGCACTGAACCATATGCATTAGCCAAATCCAGGAATGTCACATGGAGCTCCTTCTTCTCCTTTTTAGCTGATTGAATTTGTTGCCAGATCACATTGATGTGTTCTAAGCATCCTGGGAAACCTGGAATGCCCGCTTTTGTATTGAAGTGTCAATGAAGCAGTACTTTAATAGGTAAGTTGACAATCTCTGAGCAATAATGCTGAAGAAAATCTTGCCTTCTACGTTTAATAGGGAAATAGGGCGAAACTGACTGATGCTGCTAGAATCTTTTTTCTTTAGGTATAAAGACTCCACCTGCTCGGCGCCATGCTCTTGGTACAACCTGTTTTTCCCATGCTACTTTCATCAGTTTCCACAGGATTCGTTAGAACTCCTGAAGCACTCTTGTACACTCTGTACGGAACTCCATTAGGCCCTGGAGATGATGAAGCCCTTGCTTTTTCACAGCTTGCTCTACTTCTTTCCACTTAGGTGCACAGTCCTCCATTTGGTATTCTGGTGGATTGATAGGTGGGATGTCTGAAGGAATTGACATAGGCTCCTGCCTTTTTGAATCTGTATGCGTTTCCTCCAAATATCTCTCCAACTCAAACTTAGATGCTTTTAGTGTGCCATTCTTCTCACTGGTGAATAACTTCTTTACAAATTTGAATGGGTCTTTATAAAAGCTAGTTCTCGCACGCTCCTTCTTTTTGTAGCGTTTCCGTAGGCGCTCAGCTCTGCGCAATGTTGCAAGCTTATGTTTTATGACCCTTTGTAAGAGATTGAGTCCCTCCTTCATATTTCAGATCGATTTATTGTTTGTATTGCATTGACAGGAAGATTCTAGTCATACAGAGACTGCTTGAGCTGCAGCTTGAACATAACCAGTTCTGTACTGATATGAATGAAACATGACAGGATCAACATTAACCAGAAGTCTGCCTGTGGCATTCAAGAAACAGCATGGATATCAATTCCTTGAAAGTGATTGCAACCTGCAGTACATACCATAAGTTAAGTCGTGATTTGGTGAGACCGGACAGACTGGGAGAAACTGATTTGGCAAAACACCATCCACCATCCTTACCTTGAACGTGTTCTGCTTGTTTAGCTGAACAAGCAGACTGTGTCCAGCTCTGTGCGTCTCACAAAATTCCACCTCAGTCAACCCAGCCACTCGAGAGCATTTGAAAGGGGGCTCTTATTGTGCGTTACTGAACAGGCTGTAGTTTTTAAAACACATCACTTTCTATTGCTGCCTCATGTGTTCAACACAATCAGAAACAGTTGCTTTGATGTTATTAATCGTACTGTATATTCTTTCCGAGGATTAAATCGTCTGCGAGAAAAAGCTGAGCAGGCATTACAGCAATGGCAATGCTATTCACAGTGTTTGGAGTTTTCACAGTCAATAAATACAAATGGGCATACAGTAAATATATATGGGCAAGCACAAGATTAGTTTACTGGCATGCTGTTTTGAGTGTTTGGGTTATCTTTTCTTACAATGCAGTAGTTCTCTGCAGTTTTGATTACCGTATTCCTTCGAATTTAAGACCATTTTGTACCATTTTTTGCTTCTCAAAAATAGCCTGCGTCTTAAATTACAGTATAGTGATTCGTGTAAAAAAATTGCCAACAAAAGACGTGCCTGCCCGAGTACACAAGCAGCAACGTGACTTACTGCTGAGAAAAGACGGACCAAAACGTTACTGCCCGATCTTGAATCATCCATGACATACATCCATGACATCATGAGGAATTCAAAGAGAAGCTTTTACAATTTCAGTGTTTCTAACAAACAGTACCAGCTTGGACAGATTGGAAATGCTCATCAGACCCCTGTATTTTTCGATACCAGAGTTTACAAATTTGGTAGAAAGACAGGTGTGAGTAATGTCCGAGAAGCAGCACATAACTGTAATGCTCTGTGTGATAGCAGACGGCTGCAAACTGCCTCCATATGCATAATTGAGGTTGTATCTTTGTAAGTGCATATTTATTTGATGTTTAATTTTTTCTTCAAATTGAGGGTGGGGAAATTTAGGATGCTTCTTAAATTCGAGGGCGTCTTAAATTCGAATGTGGTTGTTTCCTTCCCTAGACCTGTATACATTGTTGACACAGTTAAGATTACTATATAACATCACTTTGCTCCAAGTCCCAGCAACAAGCATCTTTTAAGGATTTACTGAATATGTTTGAAAGAAATTAATATTATGAGCATCAGTGGGTTCAATATTAATGTGGCTCTGGTTATGGCATGATCTGAACCTCCTGTTTCTGCTTCAGCTGAAAGAGTTGGAACCCAAAACTTCAAGATTCTTCAAAAATGAAATGCATTGCATTCCCTGGTTCAGAACAATCCCTACATGTAATCTACCTTTGTATATGTACTACAGTGTCTGTGTTGCTTCTTTAATAAGAACAACATTTAGACTTATTTTCAGCAATCACATTTTTGCCTGTTTTGCTAAAGATTTGAACTGTCTAGCTCTTTACAGAAAGGTTAACACAATTCCAACAGCTGGAATAATTGTGACAGCCACTTAGATGTCCCAGTACTGTTTCTTTACATTAAACTAAACAATTTTATGCGTAATCAAGTTTAAATTTTATATTATGGTAAATGTATTTTGATATATGACATGCTTGCCTAGGACTTGCCGCTACAGACAAAAGTTTGGTATTGCCTAGAATTTTAGGATTGAACATAATTGAACATAATTGAACATAATTCTGATATTTTATTAAACATCACGTAATCAAATACACTACACAATGATATCGCAGAAGTCTACCGGAAGCCATAATAGTAGGATAGTTTTTAATGTTAGATTTAAAAATGTCAATTTTTGTTAATTTGTCAGTTTTGTCGTTAAGTATATGGGAAAACTACAAAGCGGTATGTAATTCAATATGTTAACGTAACATTATTCAGCAGTTTGCATTTGACTTTCTGAAGCAAAATGAGTTAATTCTATAGGGTGATGCAAAATGAGTTAATTCTATAGGGTGATGCAAAACCTTTGTCCATAGCTGTAAATCTTCGTAAATGACACTTCATATGAAACATGTGTTTTTTTCCTTTTCTGTCATGTCTGTGTTACAAAGTACATTTTCATTTGCACAGGTTTTTTTGAAAGAGGCGTAAGACTCAAAGAAATGTATTGGAGTAAAGTACTAATTACCCATTAGGTGCTGTTAGTGTATGAATAGCTGACATTTCTGTGGTGCGCATTAATAAAGTAATTGTATCTATCACAGTTAATGTCAAGCATAGTTATTATGCCATTTGAAACAAAAAAAAGCTAATTATACTGAAGTATCTCACAGCTCAATGCCTTAGTATGTAATTAAGTACTTTAGGTTTGAGTGAAGTACTTACTGTAAATGTTGGAACAAAAAAAAGAAAACAGCATTTTTTTTTTAATTGCTACAGGAAAGATGTATAAATATGTAGGAGATTTTACCTGCAAACCCTGTTTGAGTATAGAGATGTCAGAAGATGCTCTGTTGGTATTGCAATTGATAATAGTGGTATTTAATGCCTTGTATTCATGGCCAACAAGGCCAACCTTTAAAGCAATCAGTAAAATGCTGGCAGTGAATATTATCCAAAGGCCCTGTCCACACTATGTTGCCTTAAACCATATTAGTTGCCTTTAAACCAGCATAAAAGTGCTAAATACGATTAGCGTCAAAGCTACGCAGTGTTTAATACCGTACTCGAGAACCGGACTCTAGACCACCTCAGGGGGTAGTCTCGAGTCCGGTTCTAAATTAGATTCCATCAGGTAGTACAGATTGTCAGAAGTGTGGATGCTTTAATACCAAACAGTGGCTTGTGCAAGTGGGCATCCCTGCTACTCGCTACATAACAATAACTAGCGACTTGTCGCCCCCGATCCTAAGAGACCAAGGTTACTGTTCCTGTACAGGCTACTGCTAGTCTCGTGTTTGTACTGACTAGTACTTTAGCCAGTGGCTGACTTGCAGGTGGGCATCCCTGCTAACGTGCCACTAGCAGTAACTGCATTTATCGCCCCCGTTCTCGCTTGCGAGTTTGAGGTTACTGTTTCGGTACTGAGGATCGGCTCCAAGTGCATTGAGTCGGTTCCGTGTGGTGGTACCGAGTGTCAGTACCAAGGACCCGTGTCGACGCTGAGTGCCCTGTGTCCATACCGATTGTCCGTACCAGTTCACAGTACCGAGTGAACCGGGTCGGTTCCAAGTGCCGGTGCCGAGTGCAACCGGGTCAGTACTGTTGGTCCCCAGTCCCATGTAGGTACCAAGTGTTGGTACCAAGTGCACTCAGTGTCAGTACCTAGTGTCGGTTCTGAGCACATAAAGTGTTAATACTCCACTGTGTGTTGTGAAAACATGATCCAGGAGCTGTCGCTAAAGGCCAGCACAAACCTGGACAACACTTCACTTTGTTTACACTAAAGTACTGTATTTTCACCACGAGCACTAGAGCACGCACTGTGGACTGGTGTTTGTGTATGTGTTACGTGTGCGTGAATTAAAACAGGACTGTTATTATTTTAGGGCCAACCCGCGGATTACAGATAAGCAATACACGGTGCTGTATTGCTTCTCATTGACATTGTTATTATTTACTGTTGTTCGCCGTCAGGCATTTGGATTACAAAATACAACCATTAAACAACATTGCACTGGATTATAATTGTCTCTCTGTTTATTGATCACTTGCACCTGCACACTGTTAAACACTTTGCCACAGTTCCATACATGAAAAGCTAAATTGCAAAGCTAAACTGCATGCAAGTGACGGACACGAGAAATGCACTGTCTGTCTGGGCCCCGAGCATGCGCATAGCGCCTTGACTGACATCACGTTTTGTGATTTGTGTGCTCTATTCTCCAAGCGTATGCTAGAGAACCGGGTAGCACGTCACTCAAAGGAGCATTCCTCCACGCCTGCGTGGCATTCAGCATCACCGATCAGTGAGGCTGGACCCTCCCCCTGAGGTTCTGTGCCAAGGGGGGGAGGAGCAGCGCTAGGAAGAGTAGAGCCGAGATATCTACCTCATCTTCTTCCTCTTCATCTTCCAAATCCCCTTCACGTTCCCCTCCTCCAAAACGGAGAAGGAAGAAAAGCCGTAGTTCACGTTCAGCAAATGGGACAGATGGATAAGATCTGGGAGGTTGTGTCACGCCAGCAGGCAATTTTAACTGAGCTCAAGAGTGCTCAGTCCAACGGTAATACCAGATCCTCCAGTACCTACTCCCCCTGCACCCTTGCCAGCTAGTGGGCTAGAGAGTGACATACTGTCTATCGCCGCCTCCGAGGAGGGTGACGATCAGGACATGGGGCTCCCTTCGGATGATGCTGAATCGGACATCCCGATTATGCAGCTCCCGCTGTCATCAGAGATTATATCTTTAATGCAGCAAGCTACTGCGGCAATACAGGTTCCTTGGCCTGAAACAAAGGATGAGAGGTGCTCAATTTATGACGAGCAGCCCTCTATCACTCCTGCTGCCCTTCCGGTTCACCTGGATTTCCTGTTCGAGCTACAGTCTACTTGGGCTCACCCAGCTACGGCTGCGGCGGTTTCCCGTTCTGTAGACTCACTATACAGAGTGTTAGATGCGGACAAGTTGGGTCTTACCAACTTTCCGCCAGTAGAGGCCCCCATTGGTGCGCCTTCTTCCTAAGAGACTGCCTCCACCATGTAAGCCTGCAGCCCAGTGGCAGTATAAACCTCAATTTCAGAGGAAACCGGTACAACAGGGTGCTCCCACCTCAGGTGGTACCGCCAGGAGGCAGCCCGCAACCACGTATTTTCTGGTGCCAAAACAGGATGGTGGCCTCAGACCTATCCTCGATCTCAGACAGGTGAACCTGTATCTGAGTCGGAGACGGTTCAGATGCTGACTTCACAACGGCTGTTGCAGTCCATCAGGCTAGGTGACTGGTTCACCACGGTGGACCTGAAGGACGCCTTTTTCCACATCTCAGTAAAACCAGCGCACAGGAGCCTTTCAAGGAACAGTGTACAAGTTCTGTGTTATACCATTTGGCCTCTCTCTAGCCCCACGTGTTTTTACAAAATGCATGGAGGCTATACTAGCCCAGTTGAGACTCGGAGGCATCAGAGTCCTCAACTATGGACGACTGGCTCATTTGCTCAGTCTCCAGCAAGGGCACACAAACACACAGAGCTAGTCACCAACCATTTACATCGGTTGGGGTTGAAGGTAAAACGAGTGCTGAGAGTAACCACCTGCTTAGAGCTGTTTCAGCTCGGCAGGGCACTACCAGTAGTGGTCTTCCAGAGGCTTCTGGGCTTGATGGCAGCAGCATCAAACCCTCCCACTGGGTCTTTTGCACATGCACCCTCTGCAGGTTTGGTTCAACCGCACGGCTTGTCAGCCAGTTCTGAACTGCAACCTCCTACTGACAGTGTCCCAGGCTGGGGCGGAATGTGGGAGGGCGGTGGCGTGCAGGGTGTGTTGCAGGCCCTGTGGAAGGGTCATCACATCAATATTTTTGAAATGCAGGCAGTGTTCCTGTCCTTGCAGGATTTTTTGGAGCAGGTTCGGGGGAGACACGTGCTCAACCTACATAAACCACCAGGGTAGTTTACGGTCGCCCAGTCTCCACCATGTGTCCCACAAGCTTCTGTTGTGGGCCCAAGTGAACCTCCTCTCTCTTCAGGCAGTTCACCTGTCAGGAGTGACCAACTGCACTATGCACCTCCTCTTGAGGGGGGTTCCCAACGGCGCAGAGTGGAGACTGCATCCCAAGGTTCTGAGCCTTATTTATTAGAGAATTGGGAGGGCTGAGGTAGACCTCTTTGCCTCTCAGGAGTCGACACGGTCCCCTGTGGTTTTCCATAAAAGGAGAAGGAGGACCTCTAGGGATAGAGGCACGGCACACCCGTGGCCAGCGCGTCTACTCTATGCGTTTCCGCCGCTGGCGCTGCTACTGCTGTGTTTGGAGAAGGTCAGACAGGACCGGTCAGGGTGCTCTTAATAGCCCCATACTGACCCAGGAGAGTTTGGTTCTGCCCTCTGGTACAGCTTCTGAGCAGTCAGCCGTGGGAGCTGCTGATGCGTCATGACCTGCTCAGTCACGCTCAGGGTACCCTGTGGCACCCCAACCCATCGAGCCTACAAACAGGGTGAGCAACACCTTACAAAACACCAGGGCAACCTATACTCATTCCCAGTATGTTTACAAGTGGGGAGTGTTTCAGACATGGTGTTTGGCTCGTGGGTTTGAACCCACGACATGCCCTATGGCAGTTATACTGCAATTTTTACAGGACCTTTTCCATTCAGGGAAATCCTCCTCTACTTTAAAGGTCTATTTGGCAGCCATCTCGGTTTGCCATATAAAAATCGATTCAGTCTCCCCTGGAGCTCACTTCCTGGTGGTGCAATTTTTGAAAGGCGCTCGGCGGCTTAGGCCACCAGTGAAGGATATAGTCCCTCGCTGGAGGTTAAATGTGGTATAGCACTAACAGAACCTCAATTTGAGCCCATGCATTCAGCGGAGCTCAAATTTTTGTATTTCAAGACAGCTTTCTTGCTTGCAATCACCTCCGCTAAACGAGTGAGTGAATTGCAAGCATTTTCAATATGGAAAGCTTGTCTAATTTTTTCAGAGGCCAGAACGAAGGTCACACTTCGTACTAACCCGGCTTTTCTGCCAAAAAAAAATCTCGGCTTTCCATATTAACCAGTTGGTGGAATTGGAGGCTTTCCATTCCCCTCCTTTCCAATCTGACAGGGAGCGCCAGCTCCATGCGATTTGCCCAGTCTTGGGCATTAGCGTCTTATGTTGACAGGACTAAAAGTTGGAGGCAGTCAGAACAATTTTTTGTCTATTACGGAGCTAAGTCTCAGGGACAGACTCTGTCTAAACAGCGTCTATCCAAATGGATAACAGGTGCAATACAGACTGCTTATGAACTGGCCAATCTGCCCTGCCCGAGAAGCTCACCGGCCATTCCACCAGGGGTCAGGTGACTTCGTGGGCTTTGTTCCAGGGTGTTTAGGAGATGTGCAGTGCAGCGGTTTGGGCTTCTTCCCATATGTTTGCCAGGTTCTATTGACTGAACGTCGTGGACCCACAGAATTTTGGATTTGGCATGAAAATATTTAGGGCGGCTTCCCAGTCATCCTCACGATAGAAAATGTGAGGTGAGTCCTTCTAATGTTTTCAGTTATGGAAATATTGTTGTAGCACAAGCGGCTTTGCTTGGCTTGTAACTCAGTGTTGTATACTATGTCTTGCGACAGGTATACTCATATACAGTAAGATGGGTTCTTGCTTGTTTTATTCCAGCATACTGGTAATTGATTCAGGCACAAGGCGGTTCGGCTCCTACTTGACAGGGAATGTTAGGTTATATCATAACCCTGGTTCTGAAATAGGAATATTAACCATTAACTTCCAGGTCGCGGGGGCAGAGCAGCACTATGTCACTCTCCTCTGACGAGTGTCTTTGGTATAAAGTTTTCAGGTTCGGGTGTCTTAAAGGGGAAACACCCGTTTTTAATGGTGTGTGGAGTGTCCCGCCCTATGTATTTATTTATTATTATTTGTATTTTTGTTTTGCGGCGGATAAAAGCGCTGTGTCTTTGTTATTGTTTTTATATTTAAAAACCCTGTGAGGATCGTGGCTGATCAGCTACTGATTATTTAACTAGCTGACAGTCACGCATCCTTAACTAACGATGTAGACTGTGGTCGAGGGGTAATAAGATAATTAACAGCTAGTTAACCCCTCGGCCAGAGTATAGAACCTGCAGCTGTCAGTGCTGCAGGGTTGAGTCTTACAGAGGAGAGTCACGGAGAAGCGTGAAACAATTGCTTTATTTAAAAATATACTTGTTTCTGTTTATTTGTTTGGCCATTGCGCCTTTTTGTTTTGTGTTTTGTTGTTTGTTTAAATCTTTTGTTTGTATTATTGTATTATTAATACCCTGACCGCAGTAACGTTCAGCTTCACCAGCCCATCCATTGTTTTGGTTCAGTTACTTCCTGGTCCGTGACGTCACCACACCTCACCACTGCAAGCCATCCTGCCACAAATGGTTAATATTCCTATTTCAGGGACCAGGGTTATGATAATAACCTAACGTTAGCCAGTTACTAGCATGTTTTAACATGGTTATAAGTGCTACCTATAGTGTTGTATGCATCTTACAGGAATTGTTACACCTCGAACAGGGACCCTCTGAAGTCAAACATCAATATTATTTTAGTCAATATTCAATTTCTGCTGCTGGTTTTCAAATTGCATCAGTACTGTGTGCCACATATATACTGTGTGTGTGTGGGGGGTGGGTTAGTTTATTTACCATTACCAAAAAAAACTTGAAAGAAAAGAATACAAAACAAGAATATAAAACAATCTGTTTAATCGAAACAAAATCCAGTTATCTGTGCATGAAATGAGAGTTCCTTGATGTTTTTCCTTTGATTCATGAAAGGTCTGTAATCAGACGAGAAAGGGACCCCTGCCTGAGCTTGATTGCACCCTTTACCTGTTGCTTACCAAACGCCATGCTCCTTGAAAACCAGCTGAGGGCTTCAAAATGACATTCCTCTTCCATCCACTTCTCTTCACAAATAATCACTGTAGTGAATCTGTGCAAGTAGTAAAAAAGATATAATTTGACATTAACTTTTATAGCCACTTGCTGTCAAACATTGCGTATTATAACTTATACCAATACTGTACAGTAGATTTTTTTTTTTTTTAGGCTACGCAATGTCAACGACAACTTCTGTTAAATTCTTATGTTAAGCATACACTGCTTAAAAATGCAGCCCAACTTAAAAAGATGTCATAAAAATATTACATTTCCAGTTACACAATTCAGTCAAACTTGAATTTGTTACTTAACAAAAGACGGCACAGTAATCAATTTCTGATTCCAAATGCCGCTGAATACACCCGCAACCAATGCAGATTAAGCAAGCAAAAATTACAATAGGTACTGTATATATATATATATATATATATATATATATATATATATACATATGTGCAAAAGTTTTAGGCAGGTGTGAAAAAATGCTGAAAAGTAAGAATGCTTTCAAAAATAGACATGTTAATAGATTATATTTATCAATTAACTAAATGCAAAGTGAGTGAACAGAAGAAAAATCTAAATCAAATCCATATTTGGTGTGACAACCCTTTGCCTTCAAAACAGCATCAATTCTTCTAGGTACACTTGCACAAAGTCAGGGATTTTGTAGGCATATAGTCAGGTGTATGATTAAACAATTATACCAAACAGGTGCTAATGATCATCAATTCAATATGTAGGTTGAAACACAATCATCAACTGAAACAGAAACAGCTGTGTAGGAGGAATAAAACTGGGTGAGGAACAGCCAAACTCAGCTAACAAGGTGAGGTTGCTGAAGACAGTTTACTGTCAAAAGTCATACACCATGGCAAGACTGAGCACAGCAACAAGACACAAGGTAGTTATACTGCATCAGCAAGGTCTCTCCCAGGCAGAAATTTCAAGGCAGACAGGGGTTTCCAGATGTGCTGTCCAAGCTCTTTTGAAGAAGCACAAAGAAGCGGGCAACGTTGAGGACCGTGAAGCGCAGTGGTCGGCCAAGAAACTTACTGCAGCAGATGAAAGACACATCATGCTTACTTCCCTTCGCAATCGGAAGATGTCCAGCAGTGCCATCAGCTCAGAACTGGCAGAAAACAGTGGGACCCTGGTACACCCATCTACTGTCCGGAGAAGTCTGGTCAGAAGTGGCCTTCATGGAAGACTTGCGGCCAAAAGCCATACCTCCGGCGTGGAAACAAGGCCAAGCGACTCAACTATGCCGCGAAAACACAGGAACTGGGGTGCAGAAAAATGGCAACAGGTGCTCTGGACTGATGAGTCAAAATTTGAAATATTTGGCTGTAGCAGAAGGCAGTTTGTTCGCCCGAAGGGCTGGAGAGCGTACGAATGAGTGTCTGCAGGCAACAGTGAAGCATGGTGGAGGTTCCTTGCAAGTTTGGGGCTGCATTTCTGCAAATGGAGTTGGGGATTTGGTCAGAATTAATGGTCTCCTCAATGCTGAGAAGTACAGGCAGATACTTATCCATCATGCAATACCATCAGGGAGGCATCTGATTGGCTAAATTTATTCTGCAGCATGACAATGACCCCAAACATACAGCGAAAGTCATTAAGAACTATCTTCAGCGTAAAGAAGAACAAGGAGTCCTGGAAGTGATGGTATGGCCCCACAGAGCCCTGATCTCAACATCATCAAGTCTGTCTGGGATTACATGAAGAGAGAGAAGCAACTGAGGCTGCCTAAATCCACAGAAGAACTGTGGTTAGTTCTCCAAGATGTTTGGGCCAACCTACCTGCCGAGTTCCTTCAAAAACTGTGTGCAAGTGTACCTAGAAGAATTGATGCTTGATGCTGTTTTGAAGGCAAAGGGTGGTCACACCAAATATGGATTTGATTTAGCTTTTTCTTCTGTTCACTCACTTTGCATTTAGTTAATTGATAAATATAATCTATTAACATGTCTATTTTTGAAAGCATTCTTACTTTACAGCATTTTTTCACACCTGCCTAAAACTTTTGCACAGTACTGTATATATATATATAATTTATTATTGTTTTTTAAACATCTTTAGAACAACACAACTATAAACAAACCACTGCAGGCAAAACTGACAGAGTTGGTAGATAGCTATTAATCCTTAAAACAGGTTAATTTAGTTAACGTACTGCACTTTACAAACCTGATGCTTCACAGCTTTGCTGCCTGAAAATACATTTATTTTCTATCATATCTAGACTACAAATCAGAGGTGTTTTTGTTATCTAAATGTAATATTTTCCTGCTCTGGCCCCCTGTTCTCATTGTCATTGTTCAACCCTTGCATTACAGTACTTCTTAGTATGTGGGTCTCACTGGAATTTATATCAGCTGAATGTGGGTTGGGAGTTTCACACATTATATTAAGATAAAATATGTGTTTACTGGACTGTATGTGGTTCAGTACTTGTGGATGTGCTTTAGAATATGTTTTATTCTGATGCAGTTTTTAACAAACACATTCCGGGACTCAATCATTTCATTTATTTTCTCTGGTATTCTGTAGCAAGTATATGTAAAAAGACAGACATTATCTCCACTTGGTTGGCAAAACCAGGACACCTGACCAGACAGGCATTAGGTGCTTGAGACTGATTACACGCTAGCCACCAACACAACAAGTCAGTGGCACCAGCTTTCAAAGCACAACAGGAAGTGATTCTTATAGAATCTGGCACACAGGTATTAGATGCAGCATTACATAGCAAAGCACTCAAACTGAAGGACTTGAGAGTGGGAAGTTTATTTTTTTTTTAAATTAATGGTTCATTGGCTAGAAAGAGGGTTACTTGTATCTACTGTCAAAGTGAGCTCCAGTATCACAGAAGTGCATCTAGTCTGCTGTCCCACCTGCGTGCTCAACATGCTTTCACTTCTCAAATACACTTTCTAGTAGTTCTTCTGATACAGACAACAACAATACAACAACCAGTGCTGTTGCAATACCAACCTACAGACCTGTTAACATTGTAGCTTTGTTTTATTTCAATAACCACATTTATTTTAAACAATATTATTTACAATTATAGAGGATAAAACCGTTACTCAGTGAATGTTTTGTTTTATTTAGACAATTTCAAGTTATAAATAAAAGAGAATTTAAAGTTATTATTATTATTATTATTGTTATTATTTAAATGACAATGAAAAACACCTGTTTATGAGTAAAGGAAACTGATAATTGTAAATGCAGTAAGGTGAGTAACAAACTGACTCCATTATAATTTAGCATTTGGTACAACCCTGTGCACAGTACAGGTACAGTATAGTGGAACTTTGCACAGTCTGTCCTCTAAATCTGGATCCACCATGTGCCAATACACTACTCAAAACAGTGAAAGGAGCACAAATTAAATATAGCAAAAACAAACATACATACAATCAAAACATGGGTTCAGGCATTTGCTAGATAGACCTTTTACGTGCTTTTCAATAAATTGTGACTGCTGTTGAGATGCGGCTCCCCCCAACCCATTTAGACTTCAGATTAGATCATTAGTCAAGTGGCTGCTCAGGGGATAGCTACACAAAATGGCACTGAGGAATCGCCATTCTGTTACACACAGCAACTAGTCAACATAATAAACAACCAAACTGAGAAACAGATAGCAGGAGTCTGGTTTGAGGTCTCGGAATTGAAGCTCTACGGTTCACATATAATGAACTCGGACAGGATCTAACTCAGTGCTGTCTAGCACCTCACTAAACACTTTAATGCTCAGTCTAAAGTTACAGTAAAATAAGCCAAAAACAGAATGTAAAGCATTGGAGGCGTGGACAGGCTCTAAGAGCTCATTGTCCCAATATACAGTGGTTTGCAGAAGTATTCACCCCCTACCAATAATGTCACATTTTGTTGAAGTACAAATAATGTATGCACAGTTTTTCAAACAAACTTTTTTTATTCAAAGCTGTAGTGGTTAAACTGAATACTGTTATATGAGGAGGAGGTTAAATGTCAGCAAAACTTGCAAAGAAAATGTACAAAATGAAATGTACTGGTTGCATAAGTATTCAGCCCCTTAAGTCAGTACTTGGTAGAAGCACCTTTTGCAGCAATTACTGCTATGAGTCTTTTTGGATAGGTCTCTACTAGCTTTGCACAGTAGGATGGTGACATTTTTGCCCATTCTTCACTGGAAAATTGCTCCAGTTCTGATAAGTTTGTTGGGGATCGTCCTTGGACTGCAATCTTCAAGTCTCGCCATAAATTTTCGATTGGATTCAAGTCAGGACTTTGACTGGGCCACTCAAGAACATTAATTCTCTTCTTGTTCAACCACTCCAGTGGCTTTGGCTTTGTGCTTCGGGTCATTGTCCTGCTGAAATGTGAATTTCCTCCCCAGTTTCAGAGTCTTGGCTGACTCAAACAGGTTTTCCTCAAGGATTCGCCTGTACTTTGCACCATCCATTCTCCCCTCTATCCTGACAAGCTTCCCAGTCCCTGCTGAAGAGAAGCATCCCCATAACATGATGCTGCCACCACCATGCTTGACAGTTGGGATGGTGTTGACTGGGTGATGTGCAGTGTTGGGCTTGCGCCAGACGTAACATTTGGAATTTAGACCGAAAAGTTCAATTTTTGTCTCGTCTGACCACAAAACCTTTTTCCACATGTCTGCAGTATCATCTACATGCTTTTTCACAAACTCCATAGTGCTTGAAGATGAGGCTTTTTGAGTAATGGCTTCTTTCTTGCCACCCATCCATACAGGCCAGCTTTGTGTAGGGACTGGCTTATTGTTGATGTGTGCACACTGACTCCCATCTCAGACACAGAACTTTGCAAATCTCTCAAGGTCATTGTTGGCTACAGAGTGACATCCCGAACCAGTTTCCTGCTTGCCCGGCTGCTCCGTTTGGGAGGGCGACCTGATCTGGGTAGTGTCTGGGTGGTGTGATGCATCTTCCACTTCTTAATGATGGACTTCACTTTGCTGAGAGGGATAATCAGCGCCTTTGAAATGTTCTTGTACCCTTCTCCTACTCTGTGCCTCTCTACCACTTTATCCCTGACTTGTTTTGAAAGCTCCTTGGTCTTCATGGTTGCTTTGTTGGATCACTATGTGAGTTGCAGCTTGAACGTCTTTATATACCTGAGGGAAATTATCTACAAGTTAAACCACTTTGAGTTTACACAGGCTGAAACCATTTCACAAACTTTGTCACCTTTCAAACAAATCATTTGCACCTGAGTTGATTTAGGGCTGCAGTAGCAGGCTGCAGGGGCTGAATACTTATACAACTGAGATTAATCTGTTTTACTCTGTAAATCTTACTTAATTATATTCTGTATGCATTTTTTAACTTTTTCACTGTGGAGTAGTTTGTGTAGATTCTACATGTAAAGTCTAATTTGAAAGCGTCATGGAGTATGCTCAGGTGCCAACAAAATGTGAAAACTTTGCAGGGGGGTGAATACTTCTGCAAACCACTGTGGGTGTGTGTGTGTGTGTGTGTGTGTGTGTGTGTGTGTATATATATATATATATATATATATATATATATATATATATATATATATATATATATATAAATAAATGAAGATTAGGCTTCTTTTTACTGTAGAAATGGAGAAATCACGCACACCTGTGTTGCTTTGGGATATCACCAACATTCACGTTGTCTGCAGCTATTGAGAGGAATTCCAACTCTAGCCTTATTAAAATAAAATTAATTAAAAGGGATGTGGAGATTTGAATCATTTTGTTTGTTTTGTTCTCTCTCTCTCTCTCTCTCTCTCTCTCTCTCTCTCTCTCATCTCTCTCATTTGTAAAATTACAACAACGAGCTGTCGCTGAGTACATTGCATCTGTTCTGCTAATTCAGCATAATATAACTTTGCCTCAACACCTGTCTAGGAGATTTTGTTGTGCGTTTTGTGAAAAAAACAATTCCAGCAAGATTGATTTGAGTAAAATCCGCAAAGGGATCACTAGAATTAATGTCGCTTGAGATGATTATAGAAGAACTCTGAGCAGAGTAGTGACTAAGTTTAAATACCAAATCAGCTACTGACTTCTTATCCCCTTAGCCAGGGATATAAAGTATATAGCAGAGGTGGGCGTATGTAGTTTGCACGTATTTGTTTATATCTAGAAGACTGCTTGTCCAGAAGTGATGCAAGTTTTAATTTCAGGGTAATGAGTTAGTCTGTCTGGCTTTCTTTCTGCATGTCAATTTACTGTATAAAATGTATCAGAAACTGGAGGCATATTAAGGTATTGATCCATCTATATCTTAGACTTGCACATTTTACATGTACATTCAGTATAGGTCATAGCGATCCACTTAGTGGTGAAAGCCAAGACTGCAACAACCCTCCAAAAATAATAATAATAAAATGAATATGGGATCGAAATCTGACAATCTGTCCTACTGTATATATCAATAATATGTTCTTGTACTGTATTTTTCTATTCATGAGATCCCTTAAAAAAGGCATTACATACGCTTGATAAAAGGATGGCAAGTATTTAACATCAGAGTCAAGCAAATTTTTACCTTTATTGTTTTCCCAGGTGTCGGTATTCTATTAAGTTGCTTAATACAGTAGACGTGACAATGACATTTGGTACAGTGCGTTGGGAGGGGACGGGAATCTCCTGCTTGAAGCTTGTGTCTATTCCAAAGTAATAAGGTTCCATGGGGAGCTGAATTGCATGGCAATTTCATCAGCATCAGCAGCAGCTGACAGCAAGCTCTGCAAGAGGTGTGCTTGCACACCGCAGCTGCAGTGAGGGTTGTAATGTCTCTCAGTGTTTAAGGGCAATGAGCTCATTAAGGACGTCCAGGATTCATTTGCTCCTGCATACTCTTCCAAATGCTATAATGTAGTATAACAAGGGCGCTTTTTATTTTCAGCTTTTATTTCATGTTTTTGCTGGATGATTTTAGATCTTTTTGTTCAGAAATGTTTATCAGGGTTTATCAATTATTTATACTGTCCAAAAGGCGAGTCGGACTGTTATTTCTGGTATTGTCACGAGAGTACAAGATTCTGGGATTTTGTTGAATTGGAGTAACGTCACATCCCGGGATCATACAAGCCATCCCTCATTAATTACACTATTTTTTTTTGTATGCTTATGAGATAAACACCAGTTATATATATAAAAAAATAAACCTGATTCAAGTCTCAAAACATTCCTCTATTTTATTATTGGAATAATCAGTGCATTGAAATTGCATATTCTTTTCCTCATAATGTTTTTTCTGAACTTTTCTGAATTATTATTATTATTATTATTATTATTATTATTATTATTATTATTATTATTATTATTATTAAGATGCAGACCATTTTAGTTCCTAAAACTCTGTAAAGCTGGGTGTTGTGAGGGAAGTGTATTCAGGACGGTATCTGGATTTGCGGTATATGTCTGGGGTCAGTTAATGTGTGTTTACAGTACAGTAGCTTAAAGAAGTAATCTTCCTGACCCTTTCAGAGTGTGTGTGTGTGTGTGTGTTGTTTAAAGCAACACTGACAGGTGGATGGAACATGTTTTCAGATCCTTTGTGGCAGGGCTGAGGCCCTGCACATGAAAATGTACATTTGTGTTTGTTTAGTTTTGTAAATATATTTTTTATAAATATAACAGACACTGTGCCAGCTGACATGGTAAAGCTGCTGTTTAACTAAAACTATTGTAAAAATATTTTTGTTTGTTTGTCAGGGCAGTTTTAAGTGTTAATTAGCTCAAATCAGAAATCATAAACTCGAGCTGATCTACACTGTACGCATATGCTTTGGAATCTCTGCAGTATAGCAAGGTACAGTTGACAGTTTCAATTAACTGAGGTTAACAATTGTGCACTGAGAGCTGGACTTAATGTCCAGCACAGTAGTGCACTTCCTTCTGGAAGGGACAGATTTCCCAATGCAGTGTTTTGTCAATCTACATTTATAATAATAATTTAAAAAAACACACAAATAAATATACTGTGTATGAAATAATATGATTTTCAATTTGATGTTTTATGTACCGCCACAGATACGGTTCTGGATTACATACTAATGATAATGTTAATTGGTTTTCTGGAATTGCACGAGTACACACCTACATTTGAGCACGAGAGGGAGCTGTTTCATTTTTAATGCTTGACTAGTATTCCTGAAGATTTTGTCCTTGCCAGACTAAAAGCAATGCAGCAACTTGAAAGCAACAATACCTTTAAATGGTTAATATCTGTAAAGAAATCCACCCAGCTGTTTAAACATGATCCTGTTAATGATTGTCAAACCTAAAAAGTGATCATTACAGTAGCCCCTCACCCCTCATCATATAGAATCTTATCTAAGTATATTCACCGCTCCCTTGGCAACCATGTTGACATGGAGTCTGTGGGTTCTGCCCAGCAGCACTGGAAGTTAGGAATGACTCTAACTGCAGCTTGGGATGTCCCATATTTATACAGAATCGCAAGATTTCACCTACACCCTTTTCACTCCCATCCTCTGGGTCTAGGTTGCTTCAAGTTATACAAACAGGTTTTTACAGCACTTGCCTCCTGTGTATTATTTGGGTGTTTTCCATTCCTGCAATAGTTCAAAGGTTTTTTATTGCTCTTTATGAGTCTCTATTTACCATTTGCTGCTTCCTTAATCAAGATAGTCACACTTTTGATCTAAGTTAAGGTGTTAACTTAATTCATTTTCTCTAGTCAGTAAAAGAATGATGATCTTTGAGAGCCATAATGCAAATGTATGCTGTAAGTGCAAAATTGTGTTGTTTGCTTTATTAAGTCACAATGAATCAATTATAACATTTGCAGTCTTCTAAAAAAATACATAACATATTGGATTAAAAATATTAAAGGGTTATTTTTTGTTTTTATCCCCCTTTGAGCCGTCAGTTAAACTTGCACATTTCCCTTAAATGTTCACATTTCCTGGTTTGAGTATTTATTTTAAAGCACTCTTTTTTCCTTTTTTTTGTTTACTGTAAACTGTCGAAACCTTGTTTTTTGCGGGCAAATAAATAAAAGAGTGTGTATTCTGAAAATCAGATACTATTATAGGCAGGTGTTTCTTAGTTTGCACAACATCTGCCAGCAGCATTTATATATATATATATATATATATATATATATATATATATATATATATATATATATATATATATATATTTTATCACTGCTGCAGATGGCCATTTTGAGTCTTTTTTGTATAGTGCTGTTGTTAAAACCCTCATGCTTTCTGTTGCCGCTCTTTTTGTATCTGTGTTTTATACTACAGGTCATGTGTATGTGTGTATATATATATATATATATATATATATATATATATATATATACACTATATATATATATATTGTAACAGAACCGCACCCACTCGGATTTTTTGCCCCCTTAAAAATAGACCCAGGACACAGGAAATTGAGGTTTAAGCGCTGACGCACTATATTTTTTTTTATAAACAAACACAAAAACAAAATAAACAAAACAAACACCTAGCTCTTTTCTTGAGCACTAAACTAAAACACAAAACAGGAACCTAAACTATATAACAGGACAGCTAAACTGTTTACCTGCAAAAACAAAACACACATTTTTTTAAACAAATAACAGAAATCCCAACAAGGCTTCCACACAGTACCTTCCTCTTCATAAGCTTGCACACCCTAGCAAGCTGGCTCTCCACACAGCAGCCCCAAACAGACTGCTTTTCAGACTGCAATTAAGGCTGTTCCCCTCTGGGACTACACTATCTCACTATATATATATATATATATATATATATATATATATATATATATATATATATATATATATATATATATATATATATATATATATATATATATATATATATATATATATATATATATATATATATATATATATATGTAGATGGGCTGGCTGTTTCCTGGGCTGGCTGGTACCTAAAGACATAAAAAGTGCTTGTGTCTCTGCATGGAACTTATTTCAAAGTGGCAGTGTGCCAGGGTTTCCATGGATAAATCCCTTTCACTAAGTATATGTTACAGGTTTAGACTGGTTGTCTTTTAGCTTAATATTAACACCATAAAGGCCTCTACACACCGGACGCGATGCGGCAAGCGAATGTGTCGTATGACACACCACAAAAAATAAAACCTGTATTTTTGATGCAAGCTGTTCACACTGCCTGCGATGCGAAGGGTGACACTGAAGTGACACTGATGCGATCGAAAAAATAGGATTGGTGTCTATTTTTGCTATTTTGTCACCAATGAGGAACAGCTTCCCTTGCACGCCTTCAGTAAACAATGACAAAAGAAAAGATCATTCTTGCATTGTCCAAATACCCGGAGCTGTAAAATAAAAGACACAAACATTAGAAAGACAAGCTTGCTTGTTGCCACTGGTGTGAAAGGTACCATTTTATCGCAGGACAAATCGAATCGCGTCCGGTGTGTGGAGACCTTTAATTTATACTAGCGGCCATTGTGACCTGAGAACATACAGTATGATGGCACACGGAAAAGAAATTACTGTTCTGGCGACACAACTGTTACGTTGTAACTGCGTCATAAGAACATGTAGGTTAGTAAAAGGGAGCATAGGAAAAAAAAAAAACGTTTAAAACTAAACGTTTGTTTTTTTTGGTCTCTCTCATGTTAGTCTAGTGAAAAATCAGCCTCTTCCTCAAAGCTTTGTCCTGGAAAGGCACTTCCAGAGATTGTATGATTGTGGGGGGAAAGGTTATTGCTTTAAACATTGTTCAATAGATTTGACAGAAATATTGTACATGGAATGGCTCTTAGTATGTACAGTATAGCCCTGTGTTTACCTTGGTGTTTGTCACTGGACCTTGCTCCTTCTTTCCTTTGCTATGTAAAGCACTTTTGGACCCTACTGTGCATGAAATGTGCAATGTAGATAAAAAATGAGCATTCATAGCAAAGCCACTGCTGCTGCCTGGCCTTTTATAGGCATTGCTTCCACAGAGAAAGCTGTTCCGTGACATATTGGTGTTCTTACAGAGTCCCTCTTACAGCATAACCAGTATGGTGTTCATTTGTTAATAATAAATCTGACCAAAGCTCTGTCTCTTTATAAATAGACAACTTTCTCCTGTTACACAACTTTAGTGCAGGATATATATCTTTTTTGTCAACATGTATATCGTATACTGTGACAATGGGGATAGTTTTGTGTGTACAAATACAACATTTATAGTGCAAACTGCACATTTGAAAAAACACTATCAGAGTTCAGGATTTCCAGGGAATTTGGTCATGGAAAAAGAGAAAGCCATGAACATGGCACTTTTGCAGAATGATTCATTCACCAAAATAAATCAGTGTCAACATTGGAGATGTTCGAAGTGAGCAACATGGCATGTTTTATGCCTTTATCTTTACACTAACATGCATAGGTGGCGTGTGATTCTTTTGTTTTGGGGAGGCTATTCCATACTTTCCCCCCTGCATTTATTGAACCTATGTACAGTAAGATACATACACATTAGGCCTATATATACCGTATTACTTCAATTTGGCGCCGCAGCGTTTATTTTAAATTGATCAAAATGACTGCAGCCCTTAAACGAGGGCGGCCTTTATTAATAATACTATGCTTTACAAACGATGCAATATTTTCTTAAATGATTTAAGGCATTTTTGAAACGGCGCCATGAGAGGCTCAGATTTGCAGCACTATACTCTTGTGAATACAGTACATTTACTGACAGTTAACGAGAGCCTATTAGGTGGGAGTTGGGAGGTCGGGAGTACTGTACCAGCGAATCAGGAGTGTGTATTGGTTGCTATGGGGAGGGACAAGAAGAGGAGAGAGAACTGTAGTTGAGTGTGATGGAGTTGTTTTTCTTAACAAAAAATATTACCTCTGAATATCGGTTTGATTTCTGTTAAAACTAAAATATATCCTACTCAGTCACTTTTTTTCTCACCGTAATTTACCTGCTTGTTTGTAATTTCTCTGTAAGAGAAACTGAAACTAAATCTTCTCATAGATAGTAAGCACGTTTTTTTAAAATATATATATATATATATATATATATATATATATATATATATATATATATAGTAGCGTTTCACGCAGTGTGCAGGATAGAAGGAGACAACACGCCGTTTCCAAGTTCAAGGCTTTATTTATGAACATCTTTCACAGCCCACTGCTCTAGCCCCTTGCTCTGCATCCAACCCCAATGAGCGTGCAACGCCCCTTTATACCTTAGCCCCGCCCCTTTATTCTAATCGGGTGCCAGAGCGAACACCTATCCCGTTGGTCCCCAGCCGCACACCAAGACCAATGGGTACATACAACAAACAGCCAATGACAGGGACAGAGCGACCCGCGGCTACAGGTAATACAGACGGGGAGAGGAACACAATACAGCGGCATTAACAGACAGTAGAAACAAGAGGGAATACAGTACGCAGACACAATACACGGATCGCTACACTACCCCCACCTTAGCCTTTTTGTCCCCAAAAGTTCACAGGGCGCCATGCAGCATACGACCGTGATAGGCAACCTCCACCCCTGAAACACAGACCCCCTCCCGCATGTCCGGTTTTCCCCCCAGGGCCTTTGGTGGGTGAGCCGGCGGGCCATCCTCTGCTGACCTGAGTGACTCTCGGCACCCCAGTATCAGGAGCTCGCTCTCCGGCAACAAGGTTTCTCCCTCAGGTGGCGGCAGATCTGGGCTCCTCTGCAGCGGTTCTCTTTGCTGCTGTGCCTTGGTGACACCCCTTGCAGGAGCTCTTAAAAGGACTGGCACTTGCAGCGGTAGCTCTTTTAATAAGACAGGTAGCAGTGATGCTTTCTCAGGCAGCGGCGGCGCTCTCTCAGGCGGCGGCGGCGGCTCTCTCAGGGCGGCTCTTTCTCAGGCGGCAGCGGCGCTCTCTCTTTCTCAGGCGGCAGCGGCGCTCTCTCAGGCGGTGGCGGCGGCAGCGGCGCTCTCTCAGGCGGCGGCGGCAGCAGCGGCACTCTCTCAGGCGGCGGCGCTCTCTCAGGCGGAGGCGGCGGCAGCGGCGCTCTCTCAGGCGGCGGCTCTTTCTCAGGCGGCAGCGGCGCTCTCTCAGGCGGCGGCTCTTTCTCAGGCGGCAGCGGCGCTCTCTCAGGTGGCGGCGGCGGCAGCGGCGCTCTCTCAGGCGGCGGCGGCGGCAGCGGCGCTCTCTCAGGCGGCGGCGGTGGCAGCGGCGCTCTCTCAGGCGGCGGCGGCGGCAGCGGCGCTCTCTCAGGCGGCAGCGGCGGCGGCGGCGGCGGCGGCGGCAGCGGCGCTCTCTCAGGCGGCGGCGCTCTCTCAGGCGGAGGCGGCGGCAGCGGCGCTCTCTCAGGCGGCGGCTCTTTCTCAGGCGGCAACGGCGCTCTCTCAGGCGGCGGCTCTTTCTCAGGCGGCAACGGCGCTCTCTCAGGCGGCAGCGGCGGCAGCGGCGCTCTCTCAGGCGGCGGCGGCAGCGGCGCTCTCTCAGGCGGCGGCGGCAGCGGCGCTCTCTCAGGCGGCGGCGGCAGCGGCGCTCTCTCAGGCGGCGGCGGCAGCGGCGCTCTCTCAGGCGGCGGCGGCAGCGGCGCTCTCTCAGGCGGCGGCGGCAGCGGCGCTCTCTCAGGCGGCGGCGGCAGCGGCGCTCTCTCGGGCGGCGGCAGCGGCGCTCTCTCAGGCGGCGGCGGCAGGCCCTCCATCTCACACACTGGAGATGGTCCAGAATCCTTCGCTAGCCTCCTCGAACGGCCACCCCTCCTCCGCTTCCGTTTTCGGGCAGGCAGTAGGTCCCCTTCCTCCTGGAAGGGGCAGCACGTCACTTGGTGCCCGATCTCCCCGCAGGCAAGGCACCAACCCTCCTCCTCTAAGCCACCGAGGAAATCCTCCAGTCTGCCGTCGCACCGGTTCCGTGACGGCTCGGGGTCGTACCACAGCCATTGGTCCATCACTGTCTTCTATTCGGCTCTTGCTCAACGCTGAATTACTTGCTGTTTTGATCCCGCTTGTGACACCAATGTAGCGTTTCACGCAGTGTGCAGGATAGAAGGAGACAACACGCCGTTTCCAAGTTCAAGGCTTTATTTATGAACATCTTTCACAGCCCACTGCTCTAGCCCCTTGCTCTGCATCCAACCCCAATGAGCGTGCAACGCCCCCTTTTATACCTTAGCCCGCCCTTTATTCTAATCGGGTGCCAGAGCGAACACCTATCCCATTGGTCCCCAGCCGCACACCAAGACCAATGGGTACATACAACAAACAGCCAATGACAGGGACAGAGCGACCCCGCAGCTACAGGTAATACAGATGGGGGGGGGGAGAGGAACACAATACAGCGGCATTAACAGACAGTAGAAACAAGAGGGAATACAGTACGCAGACACAATACACGGATCGCTACAATATATATATATATATATATATATATATATATATATATATATATATAATAAATTGTACAGGGCTGACTAAAATTCAAATTGAATAAAAAACAAAACAACTAAACCCCCTACAAGATTTGCTTACTAAGGTGGGTGTACATTAGATTGTATTACATGCCTAATTGAGGTTGCAGTCTCTTCGGGGTGTCATGTACATAGGCAGAGTTGCGTGTTTCTGTATTTTTTGAGCAGGGGTAGAAAGAAAATACTTTTACGTTTCTTTATTGAGAGCAGTGTTTATTCAAGGGCGGCGAAAAAGCTGATATCTGAGTGAGGCGTTAATTCAAAGTAATAAGGTATATATATATATATATATATACTGTATATATATATATATATATATATATATATATATATATATATATATATATATATATATATATATATATATATATATATATATATATATATATATATATATATATATATAATTATACATGGATGAAAGCTATATTTGCATCCTGAGTCACTCGAAAATTGAGTATTCTGTATGTATATATATATAAATAAATTCTGTTTATTTTTCTAATTTACCAATTATGGAAAGCACTGAAAATGTATCCGTTTTTTAAAAAAAAGTGTAAAGCTCGCACACTGGGTATCACAAAATGAAGATCAAAAAAAGTAAAAAGCAGAAATATATTTAATCTTATTCACACTCACATCTGCAAAAAAAGTGAATAAAGTGCTCAAAAATGCTAAAATGCAAACGTTTCAGCACCCTCACCCGTTGCTATCATTAGTACTTAAACACATGTTTACCAGTTGTATAGTCTCAAATCATTTGTATTAACAATGTACATATGAATCCAATTGGCAATTAGACTGGCAACGAAAATAAAAATAAAAAATAAAAAAAAACAGAAAAAGTATCCAGATGTCCTATGTAAATAAAAAAATTTCACATCAGAGACATCACGAAATTATAAATAAAAAGGTCCGTACTGTACCTGCATACTTCATTTGAACTAAAAGTAATTTTAAACTATTTGCAGCTGTTAACTTGGTGATGTTCAAATACAATTACATTCATCAGTTAGGAGCTCTTTCTATTTGTCCCAGTGTACAGTCAATACTATACAGTATGGCTTCATACAGTATTTCCTTCACCTTGAGACCTACAGCACTGTACAGCATACTGCGCTTCAAAGCTCTAGGGAAGCTGCTTTCCTGACAGAAACTGCAGTAAATAACGCAAAGTGGGCATGCCGCTAGGAGCATCTCCTGTGGCAGCAAGGACATGGATATCCATATCACAAATACAGTAGAGTTACTGAGCGGAGACAGCTACAACCAGAGGTCGCTGCAGTGTCTATCACATATCTCATGGTCTACAGCAGAGATCCTCAATGCAGCAGTCTGTATATTTATGTATTTATGTATGTATTAATTTATTCACTCAGACTCCATGCTCACTACATATCTTGGTGTCCCTGAATTAGATAATTGTATTAAATGCTCTATTTATTTACTCTTGTCTCTCTGTGATTCCGCTCCTGGTTGTGTTGATCACTGTACTCCAGGTACGAGGCCCATGAGTAAATCAGTGATGGAGCTTTAACATGTCAGTCGCGACCTCTAGCTATAACGATGGTGTTAATAAGATAGTCACGCTGTCATTATGAAAAGGAAACTTCTGCCCCCTCCTGAGAGCAGAGTGCTTAATGAGTTGCGGTGTGTGTGTGAGTGTGTGTGTGTGTGTGTGTGTGTGTGAGAATGTGGTTAAAGCTTAGATAACCCACTATCAGTGCAGCAAAGGAGGTCAGACAGTAAGGTCAGACACAGCAGCATTTATCATGTTCAGAAAATCTCTAGTTTTCTGCAGATATGATTCCATGTTCATGTTTTTAATCTTTTTTTTATTTGAGGGGGAGAAACTTTAGCAATGGTATCTGATGTGAAAGAGGTAACGAGCAATACAATGTATGCCATTTAGAACTGTGACGTATGCTATATACACATGCCCCACATCATGTGAAGGTGGTTAAAATGCCCATTTCCAAGGAACCGTGACCCAAGAAACATTGTTATCATTTTAAACCTGTTTCAATGGCTTTCCAACAAATATGACGCAACGGTACACTGATCCACCTAAGTGGGTACCATTGTTAGTCTTCAGAATGGGCACTTCTTTTAATGATTAGAACTGCAGTGTTTAGATCTACCCCAACATCCTTGTGTTTAAAGGAATTCATGCAGCAGCAGGTGTACCTCCAGATGTTGTCATATTGGAATAATAACTGGTGTAACCAACAGTTTATTTGCATTGTCAATAACCTTACTGCTCCCATTTAGCATATAGGCTTCAGATGCTCATAATTCTGTGTTTCGAGGCAAATAATCGAAAATGCAATGAAACTGAAGGGAAGAAATAAGCCTAGTAAATTTAAAAAAAAATAAAAAATGATTGGGACTGAAACAAAACCTTGAGCAGAAATGCATCAATTCAAAATATTTCTAACAAATAAGTACAGGAAACTCTTCTGCTGATCTGAACCCCAGTAATCTGAACTGACAGCAGCTGTAGAAACCGAACTTCAGTGTCATAATCCTGTAAAACATTTACGGTGGCTACAACCTAAAACAAAGACTGACTAAAGACTTTTTTTTACTATGGTACACAAAAAATTGTAACATATTTAAATGAATAGATAATGAAGAAACATGCAAACTGTAAAGGTAATACTGTGTTACAGACGGGCATTATTATCAGTACAAAACATGTATGCAAACATGTATATTAAGTAGCTGCATACATAGCATGCAATGGTTGTAAACTCTGTAAGTAACGGCTGGTACAAAATGTAGAATGTTTATACATATTGTATGTTTTATGTGTGCTTACAGAAGGACCGAAATGGATTTTTCTCTATTGTTGTTTTATGGACTAGTGGTTGTCGCAGCAAGACAGAGTGGGTTCTTAATTTCTTTTCACTGTTCAGCCATTTATTAAGTTTGAAGTTACAGTAGTTGCTGCTAGTGTGCTTTCCTCACCCCATTTATCACAGAATGCCAGATTTGCTTGTAAATAATCTAATCTTATGCATGGACGCATCCATATTGCCTGTTTATCATCGGATTATTCTTTAATAAAAACGTATGCTTTGTATTTTATTAATTTAGTGAACTGCTTTATTGATTTGCCTTTTGTGCCAGGGCTGCCTAATTTGTCTTTATTATTTGTTACCTGTCAGTGCTTACTAGATTTACTGAATTCACTTTAGTTTTGCCTTGTGGTGGGGTGGTAGGTAGTGTGTCTTAAATGATAGCTGTTGCGTACCAGTTGCATAACCAGCTAGACTTTTTAAATATCCTTTTTATTTGGAAAGCATTTCATGGCAAACTATTTTCTTGAGAGATGCATGTTTATGCAAAATGCTTAATAAAATGATGCATACTTTACTAGGCTGATAATGATCTTGTGTCACTGGCTACTTCTCACACTGCCCCACGAAAGCTCTTCATTGTATTCTGATTGCGGGAGCCAAGCAGAGGTGGTCTACTGGATTTCAATAGTCTCCTGAATTAGGTTTTGCAGAACCTACCAAAACTACACCATTGCAAAAAAACACCTTGGTGACTGAGTGGGTACAGTTTAGTGCTGTGCAGAGCCTGCAGTTTTGTGCGCTGTACTGCACATTTGTGAATGCTGACACTAGAAAGAATTGGTTGAGGACCTCATGGGAAATATCAGTAACTACCTCATTTTCCCCCTCACTGTGTAGCTGCATCAACAGCATTGAAAGCCTCATAAACCTCTCTCCTCAACAGGCAGTGTTCATGACACTGCAAGGCTGTTTCATGTTTCCCCAATTGTCCACACGTAACTTAATGTGTTCTACAGTGCAATAGCATCAGCTGGACCAGCCAAGTGCTGTATTGTTGTTGTTTTTTTTAAAGAGATTACTACTGTTACATGAGCCTGTTTATTCTTCTTCTTCTTCTTCTTCTTCTTCTTCTTCTTCTTCTTCTTCTTCTTCAAACCTGTTCAGATGAGTATCCTGTATTTAGCAGTGTCCAGAACAATGAAACTGTGCCACCCCAAAGGAGGTGGCTCATTGCAACCGAGGCATTGTTCTGGAGTGTATTTCAATATATTGTCAGAACTCTGGCACAGTATTTAAAGGTGCCCCATACTGGTTAAAAAAAATGAATTCAATACATTCTGACAAAGCTGAGTGTATTGAGTCTTTGAGGCTTATTTAATTAATATAAACAGTGGCGGATCCAAATACTGCCACCAAATCTGAAATTTTACTTGCAGTACTTTACAAGACACAAATACCCATTACAGACTCTCACACACTGTTCTCAAAGCCCCCTTCTTTTGCCAGTTTAAACAATGGAGGTATTTAGCATCAGTGTGGCACTATATATAATGTATGTATGTATGTATGAATGAATGAATGAAATAATAAATAAATAAATGTAAAAAACAAGATATAATTATTATGGTCCCCTGGGGCCAGTTAGTAGCGGTCCTAATGCCAAATTCAAGAGGAGCCCATGGGCAGTGTATAGGAAAATCAATTTGCCTTAAAACATGACCTGTAAACTAATCTTCTCTATGCCCATAAATATATCTGTGTGGTCCAGTGGTTAAAGAAATGGGCTTGTAACCAGAAGGTCCCCGGTTCAAATCCCACCTCAGCCACTGACTCATTGTGTGACCCTGAGCAAGTCACTTAACCTCCTTGTGCTCTGTCTTTCAGGTGAGATGTAATTGTAAGTGACTCTGCAGCTGATGCATAGTTCACACACCCTAGTCTCTGTAAGTCGCCTTGGATAAAGGCGTCTGCTAAATAAACAAATAATAATAATTTTATATAAAGTCACTGATATGAACATCTATGGGTTATACTGTATTTTTATAAAGTTACTCTTTTAAAAGAGTTAAAAACAATTGCAAAACGATAAACTATTTAGTCACTAGATGGCAATGTGTGCTATGCCAAAATCTCATAAGTGATAAATTAAAACAGATTCAAAAAGAAAAAGTGATTTAATGCTGCTGTAAGAAGGTTTTTAGTAGCTTATAAAATACAGTCAAGTACAATACAATGAATAATACAGATGACTCGAATATGGTAAGACTAGAAAGCTCGGCGATAAAGAAAAGAGATTGAAGCTAACGTTGTGTAGGGAACTTTGCAGAGGAAAATAGGAGAGCTGAACAATATGTGTTGCTTATTCTATTTAAGACACCCTGAGCAAATATTTAATACAAGCAAGGCATCACTGGAACTAAGACAAGGTACACTGCTTGAGCTAGGAGAACTAGAGTGTAACAATCCGTAGTAAAAAATTAACAACAAAAATAGATAGACAACTCCAGAGTTAGGAGTGGGGAGAGCAGAGAACAAGGGCTTAAGCTGCTGAAAGAACAAAATCCTCAAATTGTCATTTCATTCATATTTCTTCTTTCTGACAGTCTTTGTCCACAAGGAGCACAAAGCTTTCATCACCCTCCCTTTACTCTTGTCCAATCCCTTCTACACCTACCTACCTACCCCTCCCTCTCCCCTCCCTCTCCCTCTCCCTCTCCCCTGCCTCTCCCCCCTCCATCTCCCTCTCCCCTCCCTCTCCCTCCCTCCCTCTCCCCTCCCTCCTTCCCTCCCTCCGTCCCTCCCTCCCCTCCCTCCATCTCCCTCTCCCTCCCTCCATCTCCCTTTCCCCTCCCTCTATCCCTCCCTACCTCCCTCTCCCCCTCCCTCCATCCCTCCCTCCCCCCTCTCTCTCTCTCTGTGAGGTTTTTGTTTCTTTATGAGTCCCCTCCCCCCCAGCCTTTTTTTTTGTCTGACTGAGTAATGAGCTATGATATGATTGGCTACCATCCAAAGGCATCCTCCCTTGATTGGCCGGCTCATAGCTCTCATTGGTCTCAGGCCCTACTGCTGCATATTTTCCTGGAGCAGTAGCATATTCTTGGTTTGAAAAACCGAAGGTGGGGATGCAAGGTTTGTGATCTTTGTGTGTGTGTGTGTGTGTGTATGTGTGTGTGTGTGTGTGTGTGTGTGTGTGTGTGTGTGTGTGTGTGTGTGTGTGTGTGTGTGTGTGTGTGTGTGTGTGTGTGTGTGTGTGTGTGTGTGTGTGTGCTCCTTATATTTCTTTCTCTGTGTTTCTGTATGATGTTGTTATTTTTTTTTAAATGTAAAGCAGCAGGTTATGAAAGGTGTCTGCTGACTGAGGTTCCTGTACTGAGTGTGGATTCGACTTTATTGTTGGAAGGACTGGGTGGGGTAGCCACGGATCTCGTGCTGGGCAAGCTTTTGCTGTGTGGGTTGTAAAGAGGATGAAAGGGGCTGGCTTGTATTTTTAAAAACCTCACAGGCTGAGGCAGTAGCTTTCTCTTTATTTTTTCTTTCTACTGTGCTAAGACTACTTTTCGTCTTGCTCACAGTTGAAGTTCAAAGGCACAGACTCGGAGGATACAGGGGAAGATGATTTTGACCAAGAATATTATAGTGTGGTAGTGGCTCCTCATTTCATGCTGCTTTAAATAGGAATGTAATTTAATGAATGGACTCTTATGTGAGACAGTACCTGTGCTACCTGCCTTCTGTACTGAGTGTGTGGTTTTGAATCCTCATTGAATTGTGCTGTGAAAACAAAACAAAAACAAAAAATCCTTGTACCGTACGTTTACTTTGCCTAAGGTTACAATAATGCTCTGCAAGTTGCTTTATCCTTCATATACTGTAATTCCTTTTTTTTTTCAAGCTTATCTGTTTTCCAGAGTAACTGTGAGTACTTATTATAGACAAGGCTCAAACCAGATGGCAGCCCGCCAGTCGTTTCGAAACAGTTTTGTTGTTGCTTTGTTATTTTATTATATAAAGAATTGTATTTACAGGGGACTGTGAAATCGAGAAGGGGATTCACTTGTGAAACTATGTGAATCACTGCAGTTTTTTGACAGAGCACTGCTATTTAAACAAACATTTCTTTCTTTATTAAAAAAAATGTAAAATATGTTTTGTGATTTTTTTTTTTTTCATTTAAATATTTTCACAAATTTAGGGAAAAAAATAGAATTGTACTTAAAAAAAATAAAAAGTAAGCATTATTACTCTTAATTTACCAAAAAAATGACATGTACAATACAGTCGAATTGGGTACTTGTAGCACAAGCAAGTGTGTGCTGGGATGAAGTTAACTCACACGTGCTGTATAAATGGCACCTGTATTTATTTACCTGGTGGTAATGTAGGCCTTATCTTTATTATTCTAGTAAATCTTTAAGACGCGGGAGCTGAGAATCGGGTTCAGACAGAATGCAATCTCACTTTCGCAATCACACAGTCAAGTTAGCTGCCAATTGGCGTGACTTTTTTATTATTTTTTTTAATGCTGTGAATTCCCCGCTCACTTGACACTGCAGTCTTATGGCAGTCACTTGGAATGAGCGACTAAATGACTGTCAAATAAAAAAATTAAAATAACCAGCAGGCGTGAACCCCTGTCAAGCAGAGATGGAAAGGCTGCTGCCGTACTGTAGTGTTCTTTCCTGCCTAGTATTACATATTTAGCTGATATTAATTACTGAGGGGAGTCCACCCTCTTTAGCAGGTAAAACTCTGATTTTAAAAGCGGTGTCCTGTGGTTTGATTTGGGAAATCGTTGTAATTGGAAGCTCCACATGGGCAGTGGAGGAGAGGGTGGAAGGAGTGTTGCATCACAACTGTTCAGTTTAAATATTAGTATTTTAAAAAGGGGAAATGCATTAAAAGCATGTCTGCTGTTTCAGTTCACATATTCTTCTACCATGCAGCTACAAATTTGTAGTGCCTCCCCTCCTCCTATTGATTTAATTGGAAGTTTTTTTTTTTTTATCTGCAGTAATAATTGAGTTTATTGCATTAGCGTGCGAGATCCATAACACATGATAGCGTTCTAATGAGTGCTCTCCTGCAGGAGATCCTGTCTCTTGTAATGTAGTGTTTCAGGATGAGCAAAACAAAAACATTTTGCTGTTTAATATATTAGAATAGATTTTATTCAATCAGGGGATTGCTCTATAACAATGCAATATCCAACAAGTAAAATAATTCAAGATTTTGGTCTTTGTCCAAATAATAATAATAATAATAATAATAATAATAATAATAATAATAATAATACAATTGCAAAATGTAACCCTTTAAAGACCAGCCTGTATTTAGCCCTTTAGTAGCCTATCCTAAACCAAATTATTAATATATATCATCTTTCATGGTAAACTATGAGAGGAAAAAACTTTTTACTGTTTTAGAGTGTGGCCAAGAATAAGTTCTGTTATTGTCAAAGTATAGCCTTTTTTCCAATAGTATGTGTTAATACAGTAGTTGTATTTCTACAGTATGTTGATTTTAAATCTAATTTTTAAAACGACATCCACACACGAGCAGGCATGTGTGCACACAAAATTTGTATTTAAGCATAAAAAGAAGACCAGAGCTAACTTTATTTCTGCCTTTACCTTGTTAACAGTGAACATCATTGTATAATAATAATACTAAAAATAAAAATGTAATTTAGATCTATTGTTGTTCCATGAAACAGTAACTTAGATTCAAAACCATTCTGCTAATTTGATGGAGAAACAAGCATGCACACATGTTTTGCCACTCCATTTTTTTTTCCAGACCAGAATAGGTTTCACTTTCACTGGAATGGTGCTTGGCCTGGTAGAGAGAGACCTCTGTGTTCTCACAGGAAGTCCAGCATGAACTCCTGTACAAGCATGATTAAGAGCACAGGCACCTGGGTTCCTCTGTCAGGGACAAACCAAAAAACACAGCTGTTTACATCTGTATAGCATCAAAGGGCTGTCAGAAGCAGTTATTCTGGTCTATCTGTACTCCAGACCAGCAGTGACAAGCAGCTTTCATAGATGGCTGCTATGAATAGTTAAAGTAGCCTATACATTACTGTACTGACAAAATTGTCTTTGGAGCGTCACTGAGCTGTTTGTTAGGAACTCAGTACCATGCATTCCCTTGTTACCAGCAACTTCTTACATAACTTTCCGCCTGCAGACAACAACACATTCTGAGTTGTATTCTCCAGGTATTTGTTTGTTGGTAAATTGGGGATTTTATCATGTAGTATCTATACCCCTTCTCTATCAAACCACATTGTATTTTGTTGTAATCTTTACCCATCATGTTTTTTCCAGCTAAAGAAATACTGTACTTTTGTTCATGGGTAATCAGGCTTTGTTGCCTAGAACTATTTTGAGTAACATTTGTAAGGAACGAATACTATAAAAGTTACACTTAAACTGAAGTGGTGGCTACTTCAAGTGGTGGCTACTTCAAATGACTTTGAACAGTTTCAAGTGTGTGTGTGTGTGTGTGTGTGTGTGTGTGTGTGTGTGTGTGTGTGTGTGTGTGTGTGTGTGTGTGTGTGTGTGTGTGTGTGTGTGTGTGTGTGTGTGTGTGTGCATAAGTGCAACAAGGGTTACAGATTAGGGGGAGCAGGAAACATTCAGCTAGTCAGTTGAATAGAAAAGTGACAGGCGACCTCAGAAACTGGTAGTAAACTAATTGCATGTCATGTGATTGTGAAGCATGCAGTTTCAGGTGGACGGAAGTGCATTGCAGGCTATTAACATATGATCTGCTGATATTTATACATTTAAAAAAAATCTTAAAAGTACTTTTAAAATGTACTTTTAAAATGTACTACACAAACAGCAAAGGCCCTGTCCACACTATGCCTTTATAGGAGGCTGCGTGGTCCAGTGGTTAAAGAAAAGGGCTTGTAACCAGGAGGTCCCCGGTTCAAATTTCACCTCAGCCACTGACTCATTGTGTGACCCTGAGCAAGTCACTTAACCTCCTTGTGCTCCGTCTTTCTGGTGAGACGTAGTTGTAAGTGACTCTGCAACTGATGCATAGTTCACACACCCTAGTCTCTGTAAGTCGCCTTGGATAAAGGCGTCTGCCAAATAATAATAATAACAGTATTAGTTGCCTTTAAAAATGCTAAATACGGTTAGAGTCTAATACCATACTCGAGAACCAGACTTGAGACCACGTCAGGGGGTAGTCTCGAGTCCAGTTCTAAATTAGATTGCATCAGGTAGTGTGGTTTGTCAGAAGTGTGGATGCTTTAATACCGAACTACTTTTTTTGTGTATCCTGCAATATCCCAGAAAGCTTTCTGATATGTTTTGGTGCGTGGACATTACAAATACAGTAATCAAAACAGGCGTCTGAAGGAGTTGAGAACGACTATCAATACTACTGTACCGTATACAATTTCTGAGGCTTGTTGCAAAATGGTGGATCGTGGAGCGACATGATCAGATGCCGAAATCAAGGCACATTGATATCTGGAGTGAGGAAATGGATCAAGGAGAACTTCAGAGTTAAAAACGAAATGCACATTATGATAAAATATACCTTGTGTTTTTAAGAAACAAAGCCATAACATTCATGCGAAGAAGCGCTACTGTATGTCGTCTGTGGGCGTATTTGCCGGGTTGTAAACATAAAATACAGTGCATGGGGGGGTAGTGTCATATTAAGTCCCACAGTCCATTGCTCTGCTAGGAACTGTAACCAGACTATTTTAATAGTGTTTGTATGTATTAAGCCCAACCTAAACATGAAACGGTACTTTAGTGTGGACGTTTTGAGCTGGAATAATTAAAACTTTTTTGAGTACGGTTCTTGTGATCAGTTATATAGTGTGGAGATTTGAAATCAAGGCATTGCATTTCTTATTTGTCCATCTGTCAATTTTAGGAGGTGGGGGAACCCTATTGATTGCCTGTGGTCTTTCTTTCTCTTGTCTTCAGAGCAGATTCTCTTAGCTTAGCTTCTTTGAAATTAAAGTGACTCACTTTGTTAACCACAAGTGGCATTCAGTCTTAATTTCTCAATTCCATGGTTTCTTCCTAGGCAGCTACTGTGATGTAGGGGGCCTCACTTGTTTAAAAGTGAAATCCAATCCACTCCACATAATGGCTTAAGAAATCGACTCTCGATTTTATAATATGATTCAATTTCAATACTTCTGAAAGTGCTAACCTGTTGTCCAGCTTTATTCTGGAAAATAAAACTGGGATATACTGTACTGTGAAAACCTAACCAGTGAGCACTACAGTGTTTCAAAATTGTTATCAATTTAGTTATAAATGTTTTTGGGGGGATAGAGGATAAAGCAATGTCAGTGGTACTGTACAAGTATACAATAGGCTGATGAATGACTGTTTTGCTCAAAATGAGGACGCTACAGTAATAAATTGTTACATGTATTCTAAAAAAAAAAATGCACAGAACTCTCGAAACTTTACTTGGACTTGCTCGTAGCGTGCATTCATGTGCATGTATCTATGTTTGAGAAAGCATGCTAGTTTAGAACTGTATTACTGTACCTGTGTTTTATCAAGCCTCAAGATGTTGCAGAAGTCTTCAACACAAAATCGACAGTTGGTTAATGCTGGATTTCCTGTCAGATGTAATGAATACAGATTGCAGATGATAACACTGTTTACTCTGTTTCTGTGTAATTAACTGTTCATCCCCACAGCTTCTATTAGGGTAATATCTACAAAAACTGAACAGATTGTCTCCTTTCTGCTGAGGTCCAGTTTATTGTACAGTATTCATCATATTGCTGCGATGAGACTTTGTATCATAAGAAAACAAGCCTACAATAATTGCAAATCATTTAGAATTGTAACTTTTTCAGTGAAACAGCGATAGATTGAAAAATTAACTATTTTTAGGCTCCTTAAGTTTAACATTGCACAACTAAATTTGTGTTGCGGGTTAATTTGTATAGAAATCCTGGGGTGTTCACCAAGATGGGTTCTTTGTTGGCTTCTATTAAGTGCCATTTAGAAAGGATTGTTATAGGTGCAAATGATGTTGCCGTTCACCTTTAACCCTTCTGAGCTACAATTTGTCAGTTTGGGGTGTCAGTTCATAATCCAGACTGCACTGACATTCACTGGCTTTCAGAATAGAGCTGATTGCAGGTTTTTATTTTTGCACAGAAATTGACGGGCTGACTGCTGAGAGGCGGATGAAAGCTGAAATATCAAAGGACTAAAAGATCAGGATATTGAAAGTTTTTTGGGGTTAAAATGAGGAATATGTATAAAAAATACTGAGTACCTTTTGGGGTGCTTACTACTGTATAGCAGGGTTATATAAACACTGCATGAAAAAGACCAATGATCTAATATGGCCCTTAACTTTTTATTACGTTTCTGCTATAGAGACGGTACACGTTAAGCTTGTTTCATCACATTTGGTTCACAGCTGTAGTATCCTGCGGGGTACACCCACGTTCCACCTGTGAAGACAGTTACATCTACCCATACAGTATAATCTACTTCAAGTGTACCAGAAATGCATTACAGTGCACAATGAATTAGTGTTCTGCGATACCTCATTTAGGGAGCCTCAATACGATACTATGCATGGTGTACTAGCTAATATATATATATATATATATATATATATATATATATATATATATATATATATATATATATAATATTAGTGCTGGGACGAACACAGGATTTTCATGTTTGAATATTCACTCATAATTTAAATATTCGTTCGGATATTAGTTTGTTTTTCAAAAAATAATGAAAGCCATTATATTGCTGTGAACGCAGGCAGAGAGAGCATAGCAGCAGGGGCAGGGGGACGTGGCCGTGGCCCCTGTGTGCGCACCTTTAGTTTACAGCAAGACCTTACAATATGTAACACATTAAAATAGAAAAATATCCCACAAGAAAAGAATAAATTGTGTAAGACTTACTTTACCAGTAGTGTAAGACTACAAAACAAAGGACGCAAAATAGCAGTTCAATTTAAACATTGTTTTGTTTATTCCCAAAATAAATAGTACATAAAGTTGACACTGCATTGTAAAAAAAAGTATAGAACACAGTAAAAACATAAGAACATAAGAAAGTTTACAAAAGAGAGGAGGCCATTCAGCCCATCTTGCTCGTTTGATTGTTAGTAGCTTATTGATCCCAGAATCTCATCAAGCAGCTTCTTGAAGGATCCAAGGGTGTCAGCTTCAACAACATTACTGGGGAGTTGGTTCCAGACCCTCACAATTCTCTGTGTAAAAAAGTGCCTCCTATTTTCTGTTCTGAATGCCCCTTTATCTAATCTCCGTGTACCACCTCTAAGCTTTCTGGAAATCTAAATAAACCATGTCGTATGCTTTGCAGTTATCCATTGTCGATGTTGCATCCTCAAAAAAATCAAGCAAGTTAGTTAGACACGATCTTCCTTTCCTAAAACCATGCTGACTGTCTCCCAGGATATTGTTACCATATAGGTAATTTTCCATTTTGGATCTAATTATAGTTTCCATAAGTTTACATATAATAGAAGTCAGGCTTATTGGTCTGTAGTTACCTGGTTCGGTTTTGTCTCCCCTTTTGTGGATCGGTATTACGTTTGCAATTCTCCAGTCTGTCGGTACAACCCCTGTGTCAAGAGGCTATTGCATGATCTTGGTTAGCGGTTTGTAAATAACTTCTCTCATTTCTTTGAGTACTATTGGGAGGATCTCATCCGGCCCAGGGGATTTGTTTATTTTAATAGCTCCTAGTCTCTTTAACACTTCTGCCTCTGTTATGCTAAAGTTATTTAAAACTGGTTAGGAACAGGTCGACATGTGGGGCATGTTGTCTGTGACCTCCTTTGTAAAAACCTGTGAAAAGTAATCATTTAATATATTTGCTATTTTTTTTTCTTCATCTATGATTTTGCCATTTGTGTCTCTTAGACATTTAACCTCCTCTTTGAATGTTCTCTTGCTGATATAATATTGGAAAAACATTTTGGAATTGGTTTTAGCTCCCTTAGCAAAATTGATTTCTATCTCTCTCTTGGCCTTTCTAACTTCCTTTTTGACTTGTGTTTGCAGTTCCATTCCTCTTTCTCTGTACTTTGCTTTTGGTCCCTTTTAAACGCTCTGTAAAGTGCCTTTTTTTGCTGAATATTTTTTTTTAATTGATCTATTAAACCATTTTGGCCATTTTGTTTTAGATTTAGATTTTTGTAGTTTTGGGATGTAATTGTTTTGCGCCTCTAGTACTACATTTTTAAAAAAACAGCCATCCTTTTTCTGTGGATGTTTTCTGTATTTTATTCCAATCTACTTCTGTTAGTCTCTGTTTCATACCTTCATAGTTTGCTTTTCTAAAATTGTAAACCTTAGCTTTAGTCATTACTTTTTGGGTTTTATAAATCACTTCAAATGACACCATGCTGTGGTCTGAGTTTGCCAATGGTTCTCTGACCTCTGTTTTAGTTATTCTGTCTTCGTTACTTGAAAAGACTAAATCAAGGCATGCCTCCCCTCTAGTCGGTGCCTTGACAAATTGCATTAGGAAGCAGTCATTTGTCAATTCCACCATTTCAGTTTCGTCCATCATGCTCCCCACCGGGTTTTCCCATTTTATATGGGGGAAGTTGAAATCACCCATTAGTATGGCTTCTCCTTTTCTAATGTCATTGTATAACAGATTATTTTGCTCGGCATCTGAATTTGGCAGTCTATAGCATGCTCCTATTATTATGCCCTTTGAATTTTTGTTCATTATTCTGACCCATATTGATTCGGCATTGTTTTCTTTGTCCAGATTTAACACCAAGACTATTTCTTATGTATAGCACTACCCCTCCGCCTCGTCCGTCCTGCCTGTCTTTCCTATACAGTGTGTACCCACTAATATTATATTCGTCTCCATCACTCTCAGACAACCAAGTTTCTGTAACACCTATCACATCGTAGTTACTTGTTAGTGCAGTAGCTTCAAGTTCTAACATTTTGTTTCTGAGACTTCTAGCATTAAGATAAATACATTTAATAGCTGTCTTACCTGAGTTGTTGCCCTTGTTTTGATGTGGTCTCCCTTCTGTTTTTTTTTGTTTTCTCTCCCCCTTTCTAGTTTAAATGCTTCTGGTAATCCTCAAGGATCCTTTCTCCGAGTAGATTGGTTCCCTTTTTGTTTAAGTGCAGTCCGTCCTGCCTATATAGATAGTCCTTGTTGTAGAATGTGCTCCAATGTTCAAGAAAGATGAAGCCTATTTTGTACTGTATTGTACACATAGTACTTCAACAACATACTATCAATATCCTTAAAACCAGTAAACAAACTTGGTATACAGTACTTACATTTAATACAGAAGCATCATTTTAAGCATCATTTGTCCAATGTTGTTTGTTTTTTACGATTTGCCACCTCCAGCTGTAAATCACTCTCAATTTTGCATGCAGCTTCGTAGCCAATTTCCAAATGCAGGATACAACAGATTTTGAGATGCCAAACTTTTCTGCTAACCGTACTTGTTTAGCACCGGGTTCACGTAGTGCCTCCAGAATCTGAACTTTATTGGCTATAGAAAGGTCTACACATTCTGAAGCCATGATGACAGACGACAATCAGACTCAATAAATATACAGCTGTGTTATGAATAAATAGACGCTGCGATGCGCGCGCGATGTATTTGTGTGCGTATCATAGCCATAGAAAATGTAAAAAGAAAATTTGTCATTAAGCAGCAGACAGTTGCTAATATCTGAAATCCATTAAATCCATTAATATTAAAGTCTATGGGATGGGTATGGTTCCCGTGAAAATTAATAACCGAAAGTTGTATTTATCAGGGTTGCTAATAACCGGCATCTACTGTATGTGTGTGTGTGTGTGTCTATATAGGGATTAGGATTAGGGTTAGGCTTAGGCTGAAGTAGTGGGGTGCCCCAGAGTGTATAAACTTGGACAGCATTTGTGATATGATCCTGCAAGCTGTTATGAATCTTTGGCCAGAACTACGGTATTGAATGTGGGAGCAGGTCAAAAGAGCATGAACTCCTGTACTGTAGTGGCTCCTCCTCTCTGACACTTGCAGCAAGGTGTGAATCTTCATTGTAATCGGAGATAAGAATTTGTATGTCTGTCTGAATTAATCCGTCATGTATCCGCCCATCGCATATCCACCCTAACTGTTTATCCGCCATGATCAAGCTCTTCAGCAACGTCACCCACGTCTACATGCTAATGCTAAATGGCTACAGGATAGTGAAAGCAAGTTGTGCTTACAATTATTTTTTGTAAACCTATGCATTTTGCTACTGTGAAAAAACAGGGTTGGATACCAAAGAGCGAGTAAGCAAGTCGAAACTGCTGACAGTCGGGCGAGTAGTCGGAGTTGGTTTATTATTGAACAGAGAAGATTACTTCAGACGTTGTAGATCCCACCAAAGTTTTCATACACTGTTGTATGTACTCCGTGCGCTGCCATTGCTGATAGTGTCACGTGAGCTGTTCAGTGTGTTGATATGTAAATATATCCTATTCGCCTGTGGGGCGTATCAACTTCAACCTCCGTCTCGATCTCCTGCCTGTCACTCAGCAGCGAATGCACGCATCCACACAGCAGACAGCTACTCTGTCACAAGCATTAATACTCTGTATCTTTCTAAACAAGGAATTTAGGGGAGCTCCTTAATAAAAGCTGCATCTCAAAACAATAATTGTGTGAAATATAGCAATTGTTGCAGCTGTGTATAATAGTATTTAAAACAGGATTCATTTATCTGCCCTTACTCTAGTCCCACTGCAGTCAGATATGCGACAGACTACTGTAGGTTTTTTTCTTCATTTTCCTTTACAATTAACTTCAGATTCCCATTTGTGTACTTGATATCCACTGGAGTAATTGGAAAGTGAACACCCCCAACCTTTACAAATGGATGTTGGTTATACCCACATGAAAGGAAATGTTAACAGCTGCAGGGCTGTCTTGATTTGATTTGTCTTTTGATAATTCACTTTTAAAGCCATATTTTAGCAATATGGTAGAAAAACAGACATGCTTTGGGGGTTTTGTTGTGTAGTAAAGTATTGAATATGGAATTTTACACAAAAAAAAATTTTCTCCAGAAGAGCCAAACTTGAGAAGCCGGATTTCATGGAAACACTGACTATCAAGTCCTGCTTGAGCCCCTGGTTTTAAAGGTTTACAGCAGTGTCCCAATTTTTTAGTCAGGACTTTTGTGTACTGAATGAACTGTACCAAAACTAATATCAGTAATCCTTTCCTATCAAGTATCTATAGAGTTTCACACGGTATCCATCTAACCAATGTCCGTGAGAGAGCCTAAAAACAAAACAAAACCCAGCTTAGCTCAGCTACTGTATTGACTGCCTACAGAAGAAATCTTTTTATTTAATTTTATTTAATTATTTAATTTTTTTCACAAAACATTTCCCAGTGTGCAAGTAGTTACCACCTTTTTGGAGTAGGTGGTAATGGGTTGCCATGGCAGTTGTTTTTCCATTTTCTTAAGTCAAGGCAGTACATACAGTCTTGCTGCGTCTGTTCTGTTATAATTAAATTATTGAGAGTTTGTCAACCTGGGATTGGAATAATTAGGGATTTTATATTTTAAAAAAGTATATTAAAAAAAGGTTGTTGACTTTTAAAGGAGTTGATGATTTCTTCCATATCGTTAACAATTTTAAAACGACATCCATTAGGCAGCCTCACGTATTCAAAAATACTGATTGCATCATTCTCTATGTTCTCATTACTTCATTGTTATGTAATTTTTTTTCTATACACAAAACTGTTTCACTTCAATCATTTAAGCAATAAAGGGCACAGGCTGCACCTCCCCACCCAAAGGAAGGTGTTTTGCAGGTGTGGCACTGTACAAGCGGATCACTCCCAAATGCAGACGGAACATACCGTATAATTAATAATTCTAATTAGGGTATCTGTTTATATTAATTACATTTTTCGGTCCTACCAAAGTGAGCTGTTCAGTGTGTTGATATATAAACATATCCTGTTCACCTGTGGGGCGTATCAACTTCAACCTCCGTCTGGATCTCCTGCCTGTCACTCAGCAGCGTATGCACGCACCAACACGGCAGACAGCTACCCTGTCCTGTCACAAGCATTTATACCCTGTATCTTTCTAAAGAAGGGATTTAGGGGAGCTCCGTAAAAGAAGCTGAATCTCAAAACAATAATTGTGTGAATATGATAATTGTTACAGCTGTGCATAATGGTATTTAAAACAGGATTCATTCATCTGACTTTTTACATACAGTATATATATATATGTGTTCCGGGTCTGATTGCAGTCCTACTATATACCTTTGACGGCACAGCGTATTAACTCCATGTTCTTAACATAGTGTAGTATTCATGGTTCCTATTATTGTCAGGAAGGAGACAGGACTAATAATCATAATAATAATAATAATAATAATAATAATAATAATAATAATAATAATAATAATAATAATAATAATAGTTGTATCCCTTTCCATATAGAAATGTGTGCAGCAAAATGATCCAGTAATATACAGGATTTAAAAGATGCGTCTAGAGAGATAGTATATTGGTCGAATCAATTGCTCTTAATTGATTGTACTTAGGAAGTACTGAACTTAGGAAGTACTTGTGATATGAGTGTATTGTATTTACTTTTTATTGCTTACAGTATTTATTGTGTTTGTGTCTGTATAAGAAATCATTCAGGCTTATTGATGGAATGGATTGATGTTCTCAACATGTTAAATTGACAAAAATGCACAACTGTAAAAGTTGAGTTTCTTCACGTTGTGATGGATTCTATTGGCTTTACCTGGATGGAATGAAATGAATCTAATAGGTGACAAGGTGTTAATAACACCCAAGGTCGTGTTGCAATACTATTATTACATTAATGTATGTAATGAAATTAAAGGTGTGTACTACACAGTATACTTAACAGAGCTTAAACTCAATAGCTTAAACCAGGGGTCTCCAATCCTGGTCCCGGAAGGGAAGGGTACTGTTGGAACAAAAACCAGGAGGGACACCGGCCTTCCAGTACCAGGATTGGAGACCCCTAGCTTAAACGGTTTTAACATGATTAGTGTAGTACCTGCATGGTATCTTGTAACAATTGTAAGTCGCCCTGGATAAGGGCATCTGCTAAGAAATAAATAATACTGTATACAGCATAGTGTGTCCTTTCCTCCTGAAAAAGCTCAGAAGACAGTTAGGGAAGACTCCTTTATTCTGCTTTGATGCTGTTTGGTGTTTCTGTCTGATAACATCATCTACTTTATTTGAACACTACAGTAAATCCTACTGTTTGTATAGAGTAGTACATTCTGAACAGAACACAGCTGTCTCTCTTCTTTTGTGCTACAGTGTAAAATTATATTTCAAAAGCCTGAAATGGGAAACAATGCCTCCATTTTCAATTGTACACCAAGCCAGTAGTGTAACCACATTTTTAAGGTGTTTTACATTCTTAAGGACTGTGAAGTAACCTCATTATTAGGCCTATTGTCTGGCATTTGAATTGCCCCAATTTTATCAATCAATCAATCAATTTGTCTTGGTTGAGGAGCTCAGAGCGAAAGTGCCTGATTGGATCCAGTGTAATAGTTTTAAAGAAAAAAGACCAAAGAAATATTGTTTTAATTTCCCTGTTTCTGAAGTTAATTATCTTATACAATGTGTGAGCTGGAACGCTTCCAGTAAATTGGTCTGCTTTGCAGCCTCCAAGAGATAGCAACCCACCACGCTCTGCTGGGAACAATGTGACTCAGATGAGTGCAGACAAGATAAACCATCAACAGTTGTACTCGTTGTGGAGTTAGTTGTGCACCAATTTATAGAGTAATAAGTCTGTAGACATTGCTTTATACACAATTGCATTCTATCAGTCTTAAGACATGTTAATCCTGTCATCTGTTTAGATTGTTTTGGCTGGATATTAATTTTGGTTTTCTACCTCCTTGAGCACTGAGCTACAGTACATTTTTTATTGAGCTGTTTACAGCTTCTTTAAGTTAACAGAACAGTGAAGGGCTTTTATGATTTTTGGCTCGCAGCTGGGGAGTGAAAGCCACACCCAGTGAAGGTACTGTACAATATCCAAGGCATTTAAAAAGTTACAACTAACTAAATTGACGTAGTGGTTGTTTTGGAGAACAGATTACTTGTTTTGTGGCTGTGTGCTACCCCCTTTCCTTTTGATCCAAGATTCTAACTCTCCATTTTATAACTTGCTGAGCTATATTACAGTACTGTCCTTAATTTATGTTTTTGTACCTGCCTATTGCAAAATAACTATAAACAGAATATTCCAGGTCTCTCTACATAGTGCTGCAAACTGTGATGCAATCCATACTGCACACTATGTATGCATATGCATTATACATCCTGCTTTGTGATAGCATTACCGCGTCCTGTGGCCAGTAATTGTACTGTGAGTCCTGCTACTGTACCCTTGCTGGGAAAAAGTTGCATGCATGTTTTAAAGATAGTTTGTTTGTTTGTTTATTGCTAACTGATGACATTAAAAAGTGTAAATCCTGTATAAACAGGACTATGCATTTTCTTCTTGACTGTATGCCTGAGGCTCATTGTCAAGGTTCAAGCTTTTGACGTGACTACAATTAATGCTCTTTATTTCACCTGATGTTGCTCACCCTTCTTGCACGAATTTACCAACAAGCACTGTTTTTTTTATGTATCTAAGAAAAGAAAAGAAAATGAAGTTTTTAAAATGTATTTAAATTGTTTGCCACATAAGGTTCTGTACCAGACGCTGTCATTGGTTGACCTCCAATAGCGAGGCCCTCTGTCATACAAAAAGGGGTCACAGCCAACAAGGAGATTTGTTCCAGGAGGGAGTGGTGTGATGACAGAATGCCTGCGCATTTCCCCTCTGATGGTTTCTGTCACTGTAATGCTAGACATGACTGGGGAGTTCAGCTAATATACAAGTGTTTCTGTAATAGGCAGTACACAGAGAAGCCCCGGAGGGTGGCCCAAGGGAACTCTTCTCCATTTCAGCGTGTTCAATGACTTGCTTGTTCTACCGTTTTGAGGATCACTGCGTGCTTCTTTAGAAATAGACTCTGACATTGTTAAGGCTTTAAGGGAGGCTTTTTTTTCTTTCCAAATATTGGATCATGTTATTAATTGATAAAAGAGCACAGCATTTGATACAGTATTGGTGGTGTGAATGTTTAATATTTGTTGTAGTATAAAAACAAATCTGTAGACTGCTCAGCTTATGAATAAATGACAGTTTGCGTATGTTAGGTATGGAGCTGGACGTTGGAAAAACTCCCATTATATTATTATTATTATTATTATTATTATTATTATTATTATTATTATTATTATTATTATTATTGTTATTGTGTGTTTATTTTTCAGGATGATTTCTTAACAGCGACACATACAGTTGTGATACTGTGGCAATATGCAGGGGTGTACCGCGAGTCTTATAAAGCTCTCTTTCTCAGAGCCCTTTGTCCTATTTTTTTTTTTTTTTCCTTTCAAATGCTGCATGGAAGTGCTGCTCTGCCCGCAAGGCTGTTTCTTTGTGCTTCATCTGGAGACTGCCTGTGGCAGCTTTAGACACGAGAATTAATGCAATGTACCTACTCTAGGCTGACACAACAGAATCCAATTTAAATATTGAACTTTTAAGTAAGCCTACGTACTTCATGCATTTTATCCCAATCTCTTATTAGTTGCTGCATGTCTTCTTTCTGGGGTAGGGCGTGAGGTGTACCTATGTTAAACAACCTTATTTTTTTTTATTTGTTGATGTATAGCAAACATTGGATTGTAGGATGCTGGGCTTTCAGGTTCCAAAGCATTTGGGGTCTACAATAAACAGATGTTTTGCCCCAAGATGTTAATAATACATCTACAGTACCTAGCTTCTAAGATATTATGATACAACAATATTATCACTTTTTTCTGTTTGTCTACCCAACCCTTTGAATAAACATGAATTCCAGGTGTTGCATTCTCAATTGGTTTTCAGGCTGGTTAAATAAATTAATTCATTAATTATTGGCTTAAAATTGGTGTACAAAAAAACCAAAGTAAAGTTCATTACTTGGTTTTCGTAGCAATGAAAATATTATAAAAAAAGAGAAAAAAAAAAACAGACATCCAGTTTGAATTTCTGAATTACTAATGTAATCCTGAGGCTCAGATATGGTAACTGGAGATAAGGAGCAGAGAATAAATACAGATGGTGTGGTTTCATGCAAATGAAAATGGAAATGAAAACAGGAACAGAACATTTCACATAAAAAAAGCATTGCATGGTTAAGGCCGTGGACTCCCACTGTATGCATTAGTAATGTTCCAGTTTTTATTGCATCATACACTGTATTTTATAAATGGAGAATAAGGAGATACAGTTTAGGTACATGGCATGTGGGAAGAATGTTCATCTGGCACTTATCAGCTCCCTTTTGTATATTTTTAAAGTCAGTTGCTCAAAATGATAAGTATTAAATGACAGGGATGGGAACTTTACAGGGTACATCAGCACTACATGAAAAATAAAACACAAATTATCCCACCTTGCTGTTCCGAATGTATTTAGTCATTGTATAATAATCTGTATGCGACCAAACATCTCCATAATGCCACACTGCTAATGTCCAAAATCACTGTTCTTGAGCATCTCTTCTGAGCCAAAAAACATGACTTCTGCATGTACCCTCACATGTGATCTGAAAGGTGTCGGCACACGCACAATGAATCATTGTATAAGCTATATTACCTCCGTGTGGAAACACACTAGTCTGTGTAACAAACATGGTCCAGCTAATTTTCCATATGTTCTTATGTAAACGACGTAAAACGTATGCAAATAGCAAAATGGTAATGATTTGTCACGCACACGTGACCATTCCATAGCCCTACCTAAAATGTATAAACTCTAAAGATGTTGAATAATATGCTAGACATATAACCAGTCATGTGACAAATTGCACCAAACGCATATTTTTAATGTAATTTTAGTAATTGATCATATACAGTAGTATGGTGTGTATCTTACTGCTGTGGTGCCACAGTAAGAGCGGATATTATTATTCGCAATTGCCTCCAAGTAGCTTTTCTAATTGGTGCAACAGAAAGATTGACACTGGGGTTTTATTCTCAGTCGATCTGGCGCTTCATTGGTGCACTCTGTGTTCATGCTGTAGTAGGCGTGGTATAGTATCCAGTCCACGGTGGCAAGCGTTTTTTTCTGACGTTTGTTATATATTTTTTAATAAAATGGCATCTCTAAACAAAGGAACGAGGTGAAACCAGTATTTTGAGGAACCGGACGAGAAAACAGTGGTATGTAAATAATTATGGCAAACAAAATTGCCGTACTACAAAAACACAAGTTCAATGCTTCACCATTTGAAATGAAAACATTCAGAAATGACTGTGGATGGAGTTACTGATGGTGGCAAAAAGCAAACATTAATATTAAACATAACTCTCTAGGTGGCTACTGTCATTTATTTAGCCTTTAGATTCTATTGATTTTGTATTGTTACATGCAGGACAGCCCTCATTTCAATATACACTTTGGTGTGCATGTTTTCAAATTTGTAGTGAAGTCTTCACAATGTTAAAACATTATTTGCTTATTTAGGGTTTCTTTGCTTAGAAAATACTAACCAGGGCTGTCCGTATACATCAGAATGTAATATAAAGAGTGTGTGTGCATGTAGGTATGGTTTAAACGCTGATACCTGCAAAGCATTTAAATGTTAATAACAATGTACCAATAGCACATCCCTATTAAGTGACACTGCATAGTTACTACTGTATAAACACTCAGGCCAACAGCCATATTTCACGTTGATTATTATTGATATTAAACTGATATACACTCTAAACAGTGAATGCCACTACTCTCTAGTACCTTAGCCAGATGATGTGAGGCATATGTTTTAAAACAGCTTATTATTCCCAAAATTCAATTTAGTTTGAAAACACAGTTTTAGCTGCAATTCTGCCTTGGCAGGGTTGATTTTCATAAGAATTCTTCCAGTTTGAATTGCATTACAGGAGCAGATGGATTTTCTGTATCTCTCTGTCTCTCTCTCTCTCAAGCAAAATCAATAACGTATTCAGTAGGTGGAGAGTGTCACATCGAGGCTATACTATTTAATTGATAGAATCAAATTTTCTCTAGGTCAGCCCGTCTGATGACAGATCAGAATAGCTTTGCAAATGTCAGCAAATGAAGAAGTATAGATACTGTTCAATCTGATATGAGAGTGTAATGTAAGCCTGCAAAAAAGGAAAAGGGATCGGGTTCCAAACGTTTAATTTACACCGTTAATGGAAAGAGAAGGGGGTGGGTGTTTTCTCAATAGGAGCACTCACTGTGTCTATTTTGTTACGTTTTTAATTATTTTATTTTAATCAGCCAGAAAATAGTAATAATAATAAAAAAAAGAAATCGATTTTAGTCTCAGTTTTGATGGTGTTCTGCAAGCCAAAGACATTTGACGCACATTTGTTGCAGGTTGTTTGATATTACAATCACAATATCTAAATACACATTGTAATCTGGAAACAGATATTCCAATCTGCCAGGTTTATAATGCTAACAAATTAGCAAGGTTCCTAATTCCTCCACCTTGTTAAATCACAGTAGCTGATTTAAGTTTGTAGGTAAGAAAATAAAAAGTAAGGTTCCCCTGAAAGAGGAATACAGTAATTGGCATATGTTTAGGTGATCAGATTTCTAAAATAGTTTCCCGTCACCCACCAGCTGCCAACGAGTGCTTAGTTCCTGTTTACCGACCTGTGCAAAGAACACAACTCTAAACAAAACTGACCTGGAGATTTTGTGACTCCCCTCCCATCCTGCGCCACAGAACACTGGAAAAGCTGGATATCCTGGTGAGTTACATGTAGACAGAAAGCAATTGAAACTTCTGGGTGCATTTCTCTGCTTATTTACAGAGCAGTAGCCTAATATTTTGATGGAATAAATTGTGAACAAGAAACACTGGTTAAAAAAAAAAAAAAAGAAAAGAAACAGAACAGGTAACTAACATGATACAAATGTACTGTGTTTCCTGTCAATCTGGCACTTCTTTTTTTAAAGCATTTTGTTTTTTGTTTTTATTTAATTGTTTACAGATAGTGCTTCAAGATGGTTAAGTTTGACTTTCTTAGTCATATTTTACCTTAATTTAACAGGTCAGGGGAAGTGTGAAGTTTTTGAAATGCTATTATACTGTAAATCTTAGTGTTTTAACTTGTGAGCATAATTTGCATTGTATTACAAGCGTTTGTCATGCATTCATATCAGCTTTATTCAAGTTATGGCAGAGAAAACTATTGTGAATGAGAACAAGGCAAATTACAGTAGCATGTGGCTTGCAGGCAGAAGGGTTTTTATTCCTGGGAAACTGCAATCATAACATTCTTACATTAGTTTTTTTTTTTTTCTCAATTATTGTGAAATATTGTGCTAATAATCTTTGTATTATTGTATTTGTGCTGTATATGATAGAGTAGACCTCCCTCTTGAATTAGCTTTTTCCCCGAAACATAATTTCTACTCTATATGATCACATTTTATTTTTTTAAAAATCTACCAAAAAAGCTGTAGTTCCCTGTAATTACAAAGGTATTGGTAATATGTCCTCTGTACTTTGACAGTGTGTTCTAAACTTTATGCAGCTGAACCAGAATTTAGAACTGGAACTTTTTTTACAGTAAAGTAAGTGATGAATCTGTTTATTGAAAGATGGAATATTTGTAGAAAAAAGTAATTTGCTTTATTTATCCATAGATAGAGCAGATGTACAGTAAGACACAGAGGACTTCTGTGTTCTTTGAGTCACCACATTGTTCATCCCTGAAGAGGCAAGAAAGTAAGTCTTGTGTTTTTTCATTCTTATTTGTTGTGTTAATTCTGTGATATACACTATAGCCAAGACCACCTCTGCCTGCTTCACAACATTTTGCTTGCCGCTGAAGACATGTTTTTTTTTGCTAAATCCCCTCACACTTACCCAAGAAATTATGTAAATAGCCAGGTCTCTTTCATACCAACCGATTAGGAGGTCAGCAGGGTCAACAAGCAAAACGGGATTTAGAAAGGAAAAGAAAAGAAATCCTCTTACTGAAGACAGCTTTGACACGTCCTATCCTAATGTTGGTAGGCAAGTTTGTCAACTTTGCATCAGGCTGGGTGGTTCAGAAAATGGTAACGCTGAAGTTCTTCCATAAGGTGGCACGTTCACTCTGAATATTATTTTTATCAAGATAAATAAGTGAGAAACATGTCTAATTGTTTTGTAGTCGGTTAATTTGCCTTGCCATTACAGTACCTGTTAAGATATGATAAAATACAACATGTTAAAATATTGCCACACTTTTCAGTAAGCATCTTCTAAACCCTTGGAGGCAGAGCTACAGTACCAGCTGGCAAACATATAGTACAACTTGAGTCTTGATACTACTGACAAATGTAATATGTAGCCTTTGAGTTATAAATATAGTCAAGACCATGGCCTGCTGTGCCACACAAAAGGCAAATTCAGTCATTCAATGACTTTTAACACTTTTTATTTGTCTGCTGCTTGACTGAATCGTGAATGTCTCTTTTTTAATTAATTGCTTCTCTTAGTGTCCAAGAAATGTTTACAGAAAAGCAAGTTTATCTATCAGTGTAAAGGAGCATGGTAATCATTTGTGTCACAAATAGATTTGTGTGAGAAACTGCATGCTTTGTGCTTTATTCAGGTACTCAATACAGCAGCTGGACAGAAGAGCGATTGTTGATTTAGAATATAGGGCATTGTACTGTAATGCAATAAATAAATGCATCTTCAGTATAGTGTTTCAGGCCTGCTTTTTTAATGATTTAACCTCTTTTAATTGTGTTCAGTAAAGTATATATGACAGGGGGTGTCTGATTTTCCACTGTGTGCAAATTGTCCATGTAATACATTTACACTACTATGGAAGGGGCAATTAGCCTGTAAATTGCCCATGGAGAAAAAAAAAAATTGCCAGGGATCGCTGAGGATTAGTTTATGGAACAGCTAGTTTTTTTCCCTTTTCTTTATTCCTTTAAGTAGCCTCCTTGTTGTGTTATTGACAAGTGGCCTATGTTTCCTCAGTATTTTATCAGATCTCTGTCTCTTAACGGCACACTAATGCATTCCACATGGACACATTTCCCATCATATAAAATGCTCATGCCTATTTATCACCTTTCAGGTTGTAACTCCATAAGGGAAAGTCATTTCAAGGAGCCCACTGTGAGATTTCCTCCTCACCGTTAGTATGTTATATATATATATAAATAATAACCATTTGGTTAGACATTCTCCATTTATGATGACAGACAGAGCTCTTCATACAAAGAAGCCTATTCACTTTTGTCTTGTAAGGGCTTTGTCAGAGTCGTATTCTTAATAAGAATAATGAAACTCCATGCTACAGCATTTAATATAATTTTAGGGCAAGGCTGCTTGGAATTAAAGAGGATAATCTTATTAGTCTTCAGCACTATAGAATAAAACAAACATCCTTGCTTACTGCTAACATATGTCACTCATCCTTGTCAGAAATTCTATGAATATTCAATGAGGGATTTAATGCACTGTCATCTGGGATGCAGTGTCTGTGTAGTAATATTCGATAATTTAAATACATCATTTTGCCCATGAAACGACCTTTACACAGTTAAGTATTTTATTTCACAACAGATTATTATTGTTTATTTCATTTAAATTTGGCATGTTTTGATTAGCTGAAAGTAGATGCAGAATATTTGATATGCTCACGTGGAATAATGGCTCACTTGGTTAACAAATAGGTCAATAGATCTGCAGTAAAGAGTTGGATCTATATACATTAGCTGTACATTATTAAAGTAGGGCAGTTTGCGTAAAAAAAAAAAAGTTTGACAAACCAACATGTTCCTTATGTTCTCAGATCGTTGACCTATGTAATCTTTTAATGTTCATGCAATAAAATGAATAATAAACAAAAAGCATGGAGCTGTTCGGAAACTACCACATGTTCTCTACTCGCACAGATAGCAAGAATATCTAATCTATACGTGGTTTGAAATGTCAGCAAACACAGTGTCTGATGAACAGAGCGATGGAGATGTATTATTATTCAATTGAAACATTTTCATTTTCAATGGTGCCCTGGGTGGCACTGCAGGTGACAGCAGCATACATGCAGTACAATAATTGAACATCCTGTAATTACTTCAATAAATCAGTACAGGCACCTCTGTTAAAATGCATGGGTGTACAGTTCTGAGTTGAAGTGTACTGCCTGTCATGTATAGGTTATGTGTTCTATACAAGGTGATCAGTATACTGTACTTGTGTTTATAGTATACAAATTATGACTGGAGTTTAGGCTTATAGTGGGAATCTGGTGCTCCGAGGATTGAACACTTGTCAGACAGAAGGACAGTGGGGTTTACTGCTCATTGCAGCTCCCTTTCTCAACCCAAGTGCACTAAAATACTGGATAATAGATATTTTAAAATGTTTATGTTGCAAAACAAATGTCAATTTCTAAATCGAAAGTTAATTATAAACTTAATCAATACAAGGTTGCGTAACAAGCTCTGGGCTGCATTTCAGCCTTTTGGTTTGATGATTGAGATATATATATATATATATATATATATATATATATATATATATATATATATATATATATATATATATATATATCCCCTTCAGTTGATGTGTGTAGAATTGTGCCATGTTAAGTTTCCTGTCCATATCTATTTTATAATGCATATATAAAAATTGTGACCAACAGGGACATACAGTAATAAAGGTCCTGGATATTCAGTAAATTCAGCTCTTGCTCTTGATATGCATCAGTGAGCAGAACCTTTGTCAAAAAGACTGTTATACACACATTCAAAATTACTAAGATTGTGTTAGTTTGAAAGACTGAAACACAGCTGGTAAAACTTCAGAGCTAAAATGTCGATTCAGTTTAATCTCTACAGTATGAACACAAAGTACATTTGTTTATTTAAATGTATACATTTTTGTATCTCTGAGGAATTTGAAAGCTAGTGTTTTTGGAAGTGGTTTAACTGAATCATTTCCAGTATCCTGAAGGGTTGTACAGCAACCCACAACACATTTACAAGAGCTGCAGCTTTGAACTGCATGTTATTGCTCTTATCAATTCCAACATTCTAGAAACATGTTTCCAGTTGGGTCAATCGAATCATTCTTCTTGTAGAACGTAATGGGACAGATTTATCTGTCCCTTGTGGGAAAAAAAGTCAATTTTTAATTCATTTATTTCACATTTAAATGGAACATATTTGATTTTGCTGTAAACAGATCAATAAAGCTGTCCCAAATTATTATTATTTTTTTCTAAAGGCAAACTTGTTATTTCAATTTTCTAAATAGTGCTGATTTGCTTTTGATGTGCAGCAGTATTCGTGCTATACAATCGCTGCTATGCCTTCATGAGCTGGGTGACTGGTAGAAGCAAAGTAACAAATCTTCATAAAACTACCGATTCTGCAATCTTGATTAAATTAAGATAAAATCTGAGGATATCTTCAGTATGAAGGCAATGTATTAACTGCACATGTTGCAATATGACTAAGCTTAATCTTTTCATTTGAGCATTGTATTTTAAAAAAACAAAACAAACAAACATTAACTTCCATTTACTCAGAGCTCTATCAGATGCTTTGAAATCACACTCTGCTTTTACATGGCTGACTTAAGTACTTGAGAAGGCAAGTGATGAGGGGAAAGTGTTTTATTTATTTTATTATTTTTTATTAAAATTCTTTAGCCTACAGTATTTACATTATTTTTTGTTTGGCTCCAGTAGTAAATGAGTTACAATATATAAATACAGTATAATATTACTAAAACAAAATGCACATTTAATAAAACAAGAGACTTTACAGTCAAGCTTGAAATGAAAACAAGTGATAAAATGTATCTTAAGTACAGCCCGTGCCTGTACAGTAGAAAATAGCTTCCACCGGGTTGCATATACAAAACAGAACCAGCACTGCATCATAAGTAAAGTACCTTTCATTTGTGGCACTATGATGCTGGTACAGCATCCCCTCATTTAGTAATTACAGCAACAAAAAGTGACACCTCACTGCTTTAAAAAAGAAAAAAAACAAACAGCTGTCCTATTTAGCAAGAATGAGCCAGCCAAAAGTTGGTAATCCCATGTACTGTAAGAAGTGAGTTTTCTAATTTGTTAGGGAATTAATGTCATTGTGCAATCGTTGGAAGATAAATGTCAAAGTAGTAAAGTGGAACTGAACCCCTACAACTTCAAGACAGCTCTGTGTAGAGACGATGGTAAATATATAATCTCTGACAGCTGCTAGTTAAGCCGTCACAAAGAAATCTGAGACTGCCCTGATTAACATACATCACAGCTGTTATAGTGGGTAGGGGTAGGTGATGGTGTACTGTACTGTATGACTTCCCTTCAAAGTGAGTTCAGGTGTGTCTACCCTGGGGCTATAGACCAGCACCTGCCAGCCAGCTCCCTTGAATATGATTGATTCAAAGTAAACAGTTTTGAAATGTAGTGAAAAAGTTAAGGACTGGTTAGCACAAATGTGTGTTATACAAATATCATTTGTGCCCAAAAAATGTTTCTATACGAAGTGAGGTGCTGGCCAAAAGGTACTTCATGTTGAAACGAGTGTCTCTGCATTAGTGGGATTTGTTCAGCAGTAGTATAATTATCAATAATATATTGGGCTGTAGCTGCTGTTGTTTGTCACCTAACTGAATTTATCTTGTTTTTGCTTTCCACATTTAGACGTGGTGACTAATAGCTGTACCCAAGTGTCATAACAGGACTTTTTAACTTGCCGCCTCTGGAAAATGCAGACACTGCAGTAAAGCTCTTTTAAACTATAACAATCTAGTTTATATGAAAATGTCAATGTCAACAGAAAACAAATAGTTATTGTTATCTCTATCTATTTATCTATCTATCTGTCTATATACAATAGTGTTCAGAAGTTTGGAAACAACAAATGATTTACTGCAAAACTAGGGGTGGGGATTGTATTGCCCATTTTTTCTCTTAAACCGCTTATTTACTAAACACCCTGGTATCTCGGAACAGATAATCTTCTCCTCTTTAAAAATATGCAAAATATTTTTATGAGCAAGACATCTCACAAGTAGAATGGTACTCTAAATGTTCTCCTTTTTCTAGGGGGATGGGGAGTTTGTTGCTGGATAACTTCACTTAGACTACTTGCTCAGTAAATATCTTGGTATCCTTGAATAGATAATTGTCTCACAGGGAAAAAAAAATCACGGAATTTGCTCTTTCTCGAAGAAATTTTAATTTTTTTGCAAAAAAACTAAAACTCAAACATTTGCTCCCTACTGTCACTGTACATGTCACTGGAGCACATACACACTGTTTGTATAGTGAGAAGTGTGGTGGGGTTTCAGTGCAAGCTATCAGCCATAGAGAGATTCCTAAGGCCATCGGTGAGCTCCGGAAACAAATCTAAATAAGCACTGAATATAATGGAAAAAGATAGGGCACAAATGCAAAATGCAAGTCCAGTATTTCCAATCACTCACCATCATAGCTGCTGTTAAAATGTCTGAAGACCGTGACAACAACCATGGATAGACAAATAGTGGCTACTGAAGAATGAAATAAGGTGGTGGTTGTTGTTGTTGTTGTTGTTGTTGTTGTTGTTGTTGTTATACAAAAGGATTTCATAGTTTAGTCGCAAGTTTAAAGTGAAGTGTTGTTCTGTTAGTCCTATGTGAAAGGTCAGAGAAAAGCAATTAGGACCTTGCTTGTACTCCCTATGTTGCAGGTCCTGAAAGATGTCATTCTAATTATATATGGAAATACACACGTTTTTTGTACATGGTGTAGTAACATGAATGCTCAAAAAGGAAGGGGCCGGTGAACTATATTAGATATTGTCCGATTACTTGGGATGACTTAACATTTTTGTAAAAAATCCTTTTTTTTTTTTTTAAATCGTTACTTTCCCGTTTGTTTTCTGGTACGTGGTGGTAGCACTTTCACATTGTGGCCTTAGTCAAAGAAACAAAAAAGCTAGTTTGTGCCAATCCGTGTCGCCTGTCACTGTTTCCAAGCGCTAGTCACAGTTGTGCTATGTGCTGTCTCGATGTGGATACGTTTTAAAATTACAACATTTTGGTGAACAACAAATGTTTCTAAAAATAGCCTGTTACATTTGTACAAACATGCACCCAGCCTTGTACACATTTGTAAAACAGTGCATTTGTAAAATGTACCAATGCCCATTTGAATCCCAATGCACCACTACAATCTTATTCTGCTAGGCAAATGTTATTATTACTAATGTGTTTAAATATAATCATATGTTTTGGCCATAACTGTATTTAATTTATTTTAAGAATTGTTATATTTTTACCAAAAAAATGGTATCCAATAGTCAGTGCTGTAAGAGTTTAAAAAAGTGAACTCTCCCTGCTTTATTGTATGTGTTATTTTTCTTCTTTTGATTTCTGTAAAATATGGCAAACATGTTTGTTCTGGTTTTTTTTCAGATTTTAGTAATGCAATTTAAGTTTTTAAAAAAATGAATTTAACTAACTGTGACTTACTTTTTCTTATTTATTTATACTCATTAACACTGTTTTTCTTTAAAAAAGTCATTTCCGCAGAATTTTGCAGAAAACTCTTTTCTCGTTGCAGATTTTAGGAAATTTTATCGTGGATTTCTGTGGGGACTATCTATCTATCTATCTATCTATCTATATATATATATATATATATATATATATATATATATATATAGTACTGTGCAAAAGTTTTAGGCAGGTGTGAAAAAATGCTGTAAAGTAAGAATGCTTTCAAAAATAGACATGTTAATAGATTATATTTATCAATTAACAAAATGCAAAGTGAGTGAACAGAAGAAAAATCTACATCAAATCAATATTTGGTGTGACCACCCTTTGCCTTCAAAACAGCATCAATTCTTCTAGGTACACTTGCACACAGTTTTTGAAGGAACACGGCAGGTAGGTTGGCCCAAACATCTTGGAGAACTAACCACAGTTCTTCTGCAGATTTAGGCAGCCTCAGTTGCTTCTCTCTCTTCATGTAATCCCAGACAGACTCGATGATGTTGAGATCAGGGCTCTGTGGGGGCCATACCATCACTTCCAGGACTCCTTGTTCTTCTTACGCTGAAGATAGTTCTTAATGACTTTCGCTGTATGTTTGGGGTCGTTGTCATGCTGCAGAATAAATTTGGGGCCAATCAGATGCCTCCCTGATGGTATTGCATGATGGATAAGTATCTGCCTGTACTTCTCAGCATTGAGGAGACCATTAATTCTGACCAAATCCCCAACTCCATTTGCAGAAATGCAGCCCCAAACTTGCAAGGAATCTCCACCATGCTTCACTGTTGCCTGCAGACACTCATTCGTGTACCGCTCTCCAGCCCTTCGGCGAACAAACTGTCTTCTGCTACAGCCAAATATTTCAAATTTTTACTCATCAGTCCAGAGCACCTGCTGCCATTTTTCTGCACCCCAGTTCCTGTGTTGAGTCGCTTGGCCTTGTTTCCACGTCGGAGGTATGGATTTTTGGCCGCAAGTCTTCCATGAAGGCCACTTCTGACCAGACTTTTCCGGACAGTAGATGGGTGTACCAGGGTCCCACTGTTTTCTGCCAATTCTGAGCTGATGGCACTGCTGGACATCTTCCGATTGCAAAGGGAAGTAAGCATGATGTGTCTTCTTCAAAAGAGCTTGGACAGCACATCTGGAAACCCCTGTCTGCCTTGAAATTTCTGCCTGGGAGAGACCTTGCTGATGCAGTATAACTACCTTGTGTCTTGTTGCTGTGCTCAGTCTTGCCATGGTGTAGGACTTTTGACAGTAAACTGTCTTCAGCAACCTCACCTTGCTAGCTGAGTTTGGCTGTTCCTCACCCAGTTTTATTCCTCCTACACAGCTGTTTCTGTTTCAGTTAATGATTGTGTTTCAACCTACATATTGAATTGATGATCATTAGCACCTGTTTGGTATAATTGTTTAATCATACACCTGACTATATGCCTACAAAATCCCTGACTTTGTGCAAGTGTACCTAGAAGAATTGATGCTGTTTTGAAGGCAAAGGGTGGTCACACCAAATATGGATTTGATTTAGATTTTTCTTCTGTTCACTCACTTTGCATTTAGTTAATTGATAAATATAATCTATTAACATGTCTATTTTTGAAAGCATTCTTACTTTACAGCATTTTTTCACACCTGCCTAAAACTTTTTGCACATATATATATATATATATATATATATATATATATATATATATATATATATATATATATATATATATATATATAGTAGATGCTGCTTATTAACAACCTCCCGGTTCCCAGGGAAAAGTAGTCATTAACCGAAAGTTGCCAATAAGCAAAAAAACCTGTTTTCAATTGTATTTTATGGAACAACAATATATACTGTAGTTGTACAAATATGGCACTGAAATGCATGTGTTTTAAATGTTACAATGTTAAAATTAACAGGAGAAACATGAAATGCCCAAACATAGAACTGTTTACTTCACGCGTGTGTAAACAAAAAAAAAAATGGAGTAGGCTTAAATAGTACTACACAACGATGTGCTACAGTTGTTCTTACAACGAGTAAAGCAAACATGAAAAATGTGTTGTACTTACAATCAATTCTAAAGAACACAATTTTAAAATAAGAAATTATCCAACATTGTCTGCTTTTTACGATGTACCACCTCCCGCTGTAAATCCATCTCAATTTTGCATACAGCTTCGTAGCCAGTTTCAAAGCCATGATTCTGGCATATCATGCGGGAAAATGTCCACCGCACATAACTAATGTTGGGAACCCCAGCTGTAAAGTGTTTTTACTAAAAACAAAACAAATCTGTGTGCTGTTTTAGTACAGTGGCAGGCCCTTGGTTGTTCAAGCGGAAAGGCATTTTCTTGCATCCTTGAGCAAGAACCCATTGGAGTTAGTCTGAGCCCCCAGGATATTATCTTTTTTTTTTTTTTTTTTAAACTCTGCCTTAATATCATAGAGAAAAATGGCATCCTGAACCAAAGGCGTGGACATGCAGCTGTGCACACAGAGCTAATGGAAAGCTCTTGGCTATGATTCAGCTCTGCTCATCTGTTGTTTAATGTCAAAGAGAATTTGTGCAGTGCACAACTGGGAAAGCGACATTCTACCTGTGCTAGGAACCTTAATAAAAACATACAAAAGAGGAAATCAGCAGGCTGTCCATCACAGTAAGTGCATTGTGGGGGGCTCTCTTTAAAAACTCGGCCACAAAACAATTCTCTTGGCCCAGTGGCCAGAGGCAACTGGAATGGTGTGAGACATGCACAATAGAACCCAGAAACCGCAGTGGCAGGCACTTCTGTTGCTTGTTGGTGATTGTGTAAGGCTGTACCATTTGAAAAAAAAAAAGTATACCTAAAGCTTGATGATTCTGACAGTGGGTTCTGTATAGATTCTGCAGATATGTTTCTGGAAACCAATATCTCTTCCAGTGCTATGCACTAACTACAAGGGAACTATTCTCAAAAAGTCTGCACAATTCACACACCACATATAAACAAGTGAATTCAATAAATAGGTGAGTGAGTGTGAATTTTTTTTTTTTCAGTTATACATGCAGTTTCACATTTAGTGTACACACAGTCAAAATTATTGTTGTAAAAAGCTTATTTATGTCAATTTAGGTGTAGTATAAGCAATTTCTTTCAAAATGATGGCAGCTGCATAAAATTGTTGAACAGTTGTTTTGGACAAATCCTGTAGTACTGAGTCCATTCATGCAGAGAATCCTGTACAACCTGGAACAGCACAGCAAACAAAGTAGAAAGTTACATAATATAAGGTATGGCTTATTTGCTTTCCAGTTTGAATGGAGGCAGGGTATATCCAATAATTATTTTAAATGGCAATACGTCATGCATTTTAAATAGCTTTTCATAAAAAAAAAACGTATATTCTTAGCATCTTGGTGCTTAAAACAGAGAATAATAATACAAAGCCTTAAAACCACAAAGATTATAAATATAAAAAGCTTGTTTTTTATTTTATGTAAAATGTGCTATTGTAAGAGCTGAGGACTTCTAGATAAATCAGTACTGGCTCAGGAGCCAAATAATGCATTCCTTGTCGCATATTTTCCCACAGTCTTATGATTATTTATTCATACCTTGTTATTTATTAGTAGTTTACTAAGTCACAGTACTTAGTAGTTTACTAAGTCACAGTACTAATCTTGCCGAGAGCTGAGTTCAAATCAGCATGAAGTTTTAACATCTACTCTACCATGTAATGGAAATCACGATATCATAACAAAAGGAATACGTTTTTTTGGGTTGGTTTTTTGGTGCATATGTATAGCTATTATGTACTATATCACCTTACAGTACAATAATACTACAAAAAATGGACTGAGTGATAATACCCGAAAATAATCTTAATATTTTTAATAAAGTAGCAGGCGCAAATATAGTATTAGGCGGTGGATTGCGCCGATCGCCGGCATATTTTGAAAACCCTGCATTCATTGTCACTATATTTTTGCTTTGAAAATAATCGGTTATTTTTTTTAGTAGTCATTAACGTTTTAGCCTCTCGAAGTGCTTAACACAGAAAACCCGCCCCTTCAACTCTAATTGGTTACATTTTGTGTCAAGATTAACCACAGCTGTCATGTGGTTCCAAGATTTTTCACCCAGCAATGCGCAAGTGGTCAGCTAGAATCGCAATCAGTCCTTATTGTTAAAGGCACAGTAGCATCTGCAAAACGGGCGGATTGGGTTTTTTCAGCCAGGTGACGACAGCCACTTTGAAAGGCCTGGGGAGAACCCTGCCAATATACCTATGCAAATCAACAGTTCCCTATCAAGTACGAAATGTAACCATTACAGAGTAAACTACTGTGTAATAAGTAACAAGGTATGTATAAATAATCATAAGTATGTTTTGTCGATCTGATAAGACTGTGGGAAAACAACTTAATTTATGTTTAAGAGGCAAATACCAGTACGGTAATGGTTACATATCTACTTCAGGGAACCAGGGTTAGGATAATAACATGACGTTTTCTGTCTTAATCTACCATTTACAGTGTGCTTATCTTGTGATAGAGAAAAATATAAATTGAGGTGTAACAGTTTCATGTTCTGTATGCTAATTTGCTGCACCCTTTAGTTTGTCACAGGGAGTAGCCCATATTTGTTTTGTTTTGTTTGAGGAATTAAAGGTACACATTTAAAATTATTAGGATCATTGATGAGTGTAAAACATTTTATATATAACCTTTTGAATAATTTTGATGCCACGCTAGTATATAAAAATAAGGTGGGACTGTTTTGTGGTAGTAGATATTGAAGACGGATTGGGGAAAGTCATGCTGCTGTAAAGATACTGTGACTGGACCCTTACTGTGTTGTAACCTTAACCCAATATTTACCTTCTGCATTATCAAAGACCTTGTTTTGCTTTATGTCGTTTTGTTTTATAGGTAGTGAATATATTTTTAACCATTTTGAAAAATAATTTTTAGGCCCTGGTTTTATGTTTTACTTGCTTTTTTAAAGTTTGTTTGTTTGCCCTGAGGGATGGTGTGGCAGATGGCAGAAGTGAGAATGTCAGCTTTCAAAAGAAATTCCCAGAAAGATTAACATCATAACGCGTTCAAACAGATAACCACCACCTGTGTGTGTCTGTGTCTCTCTCTCTCTCTCTCTCTCTCTCTTTATATATATATATATCTTAAATCAAAACATTAAGAACTCAAGCAGGCTATATCTTGTCATCATGAGGTGTGGCTAAGAGCCGCCTCTGTTGACAGTGATGGGGGTAAGTTTAAAGCGCTCCTCAGCCTTTGAAGACATCGAACATAATTCGATTAAGAGATCACCTCTTAACCTTCAACGGCTTAAAGAGTCATTGAAACATTGTTTGTTGGAGTTAAACAGCGGTCATACAAGAAGTGAGTTGTGATTAGGCACATTTTGCCTTTGAATACTGTATTCCTTAGAATTTAAGACACATTTTTTAATTTTTTAAACCATTTTTTTTCTTCCCAAAAACAGCCTTAAATTCGAGTACAGTATAGTGATGCGTGTATTAAAATCGGCAACAAAAGAGATGACTACCCGAGTACATAAACAGCAATATGACTGACTGCCGAGAAAAGACCGACAAAGATGTCATTGCCCGAATACACAAACAGCGACGTACCTTACTGCCGAGGAAAGACGAACCAAAACGTTACTATCCGATCTTGAATCATCCATGACATACAGGCAGTTATTTTCAAAGAAGCATGATTGGCTTCCTGAGGAATGTAAAGAGAAGCTTTTAGAATTTCAGTGTTTCTAACAAACAGTACGAGCTTACAGATCGGAAATGCTGATCAGACCCCCGTATTTTTTGACATGCCAAGCAATACCAGATTTCACAAATTGGGAGAAAAATAAGTTTGAGTAATCATGACTGGAATTGAGAAGCAGCACTTAACTGTAATGCTCTGTGTGATAGCAGATGACCGCAGGCTGCCTCCATATGCGTAACTGAGGTTGTATCTTTGTAAGTACATATTTTTGTGGATGTTTTATTTTTTCCTCAAATTGAGGGTGGAAAATTTGCATCTTAAATTTGAAGGAATATGGTAATTGGTTTTTATTATGTATTGAATCTTAAAATTATATTATTTAGATGTCTGCAATATTAGAAGAAAAAATGAAATAGGAGGATCGTCAGTCTGGCATAAATTTGAGTGCCGCCCCATGCCATGGTTCCAAATCCCTCTGTTTTTGCTGCAGTAGATTAACTTTTTTGTGCTTCAGCATGTTCACTCTTGACAAACATGAGAGTTTGTCTTCTCAGTTTCATCGTCCTGTTTGTCAAGGCAGGAAAGAGGAGGTTTTGACAGTTCAGGTGCAGCTGTGCTCAATAAACACTTTGTAAAGGCAGGGCCGGGTTACTGGCACACAAGTGGTGTGAACTAGTGGTTAGGGCAGGGCTTACTAAATGTCTGTTAAACGTTGTGGGGGTATTTTCTGTATTACAGTGCATAAATCCAGTTAAATTCAGTACCTACTTCTACAGTTAGGCCATATTGACAGCACAGTCTTCTGTAGCATGCATGCAGTATGGTACAATTCAAAGGGCCCCCTTTTCTGTAAGTCACTACCCTCGATCAGTCAGATTGTGAATCAGAAAAGGGAACCCTGCTTGAATTGAGGGCATCGGGGCCATGCATTGCTGAACTAGCCTTTCACAGTATACTGAAAGTGTTTCAGTCCAGGTCCCTCAGCTCAGGTGCACATGTGTCTTCCTGACATCATTGGATGCTTGCTAGCAGCTTTGGAGAAGGCCAAAGACTGATGCAATGTAGCTGAATTCCCTCCCCACCAATACAGGGATTGTGGAGCTGCTCTTCCGAATAGAGTATTTTAGTTTTCTGATGGTGAATGCTTCTGTGGTCCTGTCGAGGCAAGTAACTGTATGCAGCTAAAATTGGTCCTAAATGCTGTTGGAAGAAACAGTCAAGAAAAGAATGAAATCCATGTGCAAATTAAGCAGCTGTGGCAAACTCCACTGCCTGGCTGGCTCTCGGTAAGAGCTTTCAATTTCGCAGCAGTGAAGTTGCTGTCCTCCCAGTGAGCTGTAACATCTGTATATGGTTTTAATTAATAGACCTTTGACTATATTGAAACTGATCTATTGATGGCAGAAAGATTTCCCCCAAAAAGATGTGCATGCCAGATAGACCTGCATTTGACAGGTCATCTAGAATCCTTGAATATGCACATTTAAATGTTTTTAATTAACAGGCAGCTAAATAATTGTTTTGGTATGTATGTATGTATGTATGTAGGTATGTATGTTTGCGAGTAGCTTGCACAGGTGGGCATCCCTGTACAGTGCTACCTGTGGTAACTGCGAACCGGTGGACCGAGGTGACTGCACTGGTACCCGTGGTACATTCACCAAACTGGTATCAAACCAACCCGGTCCTAAAGTCACCGGTTACAACCTGGTACCGTACCATACCGACCCTGTCCTACAGTCACTGAACCCGAACCGGTACCGTCCCAGTTCTGACCAGTGCCGTACCGTACCGACCTGGTACCGTATTGTTCTGTCCTGGTTCCAACCCACTACCAAGTCGATCTTGAACAGCCGCGTTGCTGTCTTTAAGCAGACTGAGGCAGCTCCTGTACATTGTTACTGTACACTGCATTGCTACTTGCATAATGCCTGGGTTTTATCCCTGCGACACATGCAAGGCCAGTCTGTCTGTTGAGGACAAGCACGGCAGATGCTCTTCCTGCCTGGGGCTAGAGCACACAAAGCAGAGGCACTGGAGAACCGCAGTTTCTGTGAGTTTTGTGCACATTTCTCCAAGCACACACTGGAGAAACCTCTATCCTGCAGCTCTACAGAGCACTCTGCGTCCCTCACTCCTGCTCAACGCTCTTCCCCATCACCCTCTGGTAGAGAGGTGGCTGCATCCTCACCCCATGGCTCTGTGCCAAGGGAGACCAGACGACGCACCTGAGAAAGTAGCCCACCCAGGACCATCTTCACGGTCATCCTCATCCTCCCCTGCCTCGCCTTGTCCTACCCCAAGGATGAAGATGAGTCGCCGTTTCAAGCGCTACCACCAAGGAACGGTGCTCACCGAGTTACTGCTTGAATGTTCATCGCCGCCTGTCCTCTTGGGGTCTCAGGGGTCTATGAACGTAGATTGGCAGCAGGATGACATGCTCTCACTCACCGCCTCTAAGGAGGTGGGCGAACAGGAGCTGGCGTTCCCGTCTGAGGACGTGGAGTCAGACAGCACATCCCCTGCGGTTAAGCTCTCATGTCGGCAGAGCTTCTACCACTGATCAAGAGGGCCACTGCAGTACCCTGGCCTACTGAAGACGAGACAAGGCAGTCCTCAGCGACACACTCGGCGGCGGACATCCTCTCAAATGCTTCAGAATGGAGGTTTCACCCTGAGGTTGTGAGCCTCATTTGGGAGAGGTTCGGGAGAGCAAATATAGATCTCTTTGTCTCCCAGGAATCGACCCACTGTCCCCTCCTGGTTCTCCATAAAAGGAGGCAGGGACCCAGTGGCCGAGGCTACTGTTATATGTAGGGGTCTACTTAAATCGTGGGCAATTTACATATTTTTCCCGGCTAGGTTATGGAATAAAATTAGGATTTTGCAGACCTGTTTTAAACATTAAATAAACCAAATAATATTTTAGAGCGCTATAAAAGCCTAAAAATAGTGGTACTTTCTTCCTTACTAAAGTGGAGTGCTGTCATTTGTGCAATATCCCCCAGCAGTTGCTGCCGACATTCTCTGTTTCTGTATTGTGAAGACTTGCCCATACATTGAGACTGCACGTTCTGCATCCACTGAATTGGTTGGAAGTGTAAGGCAAAGCTTTGCCAAGTTATATTGAGGTGGAAATTGATTAGAAACAGTCCCAAAACTGGATTACACAAGGGCATCTAGCATTCTTTAATAAAGGCTATGTATGCAGCACATTTGTTGTCATGTTGTTTGTCCCATCCAGGATTTTTTTTATTATGTTTAAAAAGTAAGCAGCAGGTTGTTTGAAGCGAGAAGGCTGTGCTAGATCATACCTGTAGTACTGATTTAACTTTGTTACAACCGACAGGAACACTTTTTGTCTGCGCTGACTCCAGTTTGGTTTCTGAAAACTGTTTATTTTACGTTCTGTTCAGCAGCCTCTGTAGTAGCCTTTTGTTTAATGGGTGATTCTAAAGCTAAATAGTGATCAATCGTATTTTCTTCAAAGTCACATTTCAAGATGTGCAAAACAATTTACCTCCATCTGCATGTAAAGTTTCTTTGGGAAATTTCTTGACATGCTTGTCAGCCGGAATATACTTTTTGCTTTGTCATCCATTTCTGGTATTTTACCTCCAATACTGAAAACTAGATTTTAGCAACCTAAATCAAAATAACAATGCAACACTGACTTTGTCCTACCATCTACTGTACAGTACAGTTTCTAAGCAGAGGCTGTCCAAATGGATAGCAGACACAGTCAGGACTGCCTATGAGTGAGGCAACTTGCTTCCTCCAGAAAAGCTCACTACCCATTCCACTAGGGGCATGGCAACTTCGTGGGCTTTATTCCAGGGTATATCTGTCAAGGACATTTGCAAATGCAGTGGTGTGGGCAACTCCCCATACTTTTACTAGGTTCTACAGACTTAATGTTGTGCATCCTCAAAACCCTGGTTTTTGAACTAGAATGTTAAGGGTTGCTTTTCAGTCAACCCTTACAACACAGACATAGAGGTGAGCTCCCTCAATTTTTTAGCCCTAGCTACTTTTTACTGGGGTTCCGAATGGTAATGCACAAGGCAGCTTCGGCTTAGCCTTGTAGCATTCCGGTCGTGCAGCAATCTTGCCCTTGCGACGGCTTGGGTATACTGACTGATTTGGTAATGGTTACATCTTGTACTTGAAAAGGAACCTTAAGTTACCCTGGTTCCCTAAAACAGAAATGTAACCATTAACCTTCAAGGTTGCAGTGTCCATGACTGCAGCAGGCTTGAAGGAAAAATGACAGAGATCTGTGCGCTGTCCTTTATACTCCCGGGGGCGGGCATGACTGTGTCACAGACTCGGCTGAGCAGCTTTTTTTATATCTTATTCAGGTTTCGGGTGTTTAGGAGGTAAATACCCATTCTGTAATTGTTACATTTCTATTTCAGGGAACCAGGGTTATGATAGTAACCTAACGTTCCTTTTCTTGCATTAGACTAACCTGACTGTTCACTTCTGTAGGAACTGTACTGGAGTGGCATAGACTATACTGCTGTACCTTCAATTGCACAGATATATACAGATTTTATACAGTGGAGTGTTAGCTGAATTTATTAGTGTTGTGGATGTGGGTTTTTTTTTTCCAACCAAAATCCTGTCTCTCCTCGAGAAAAAATAATAGCTTCCCACCAAGTCATGGGGACCAGTACTTTTTGGAAGTACTGTAAGTATGCATGATCTGTATAGCTATACAATGTCTTTTTGCTGGGGTTGTTATTAATCTACTTACAAAATCTCTTAATCTTTACCTTTTCGGAAAAGCAGTTATTCACACGATAGGAATGATGATATAAACGCTGATAATGTTAGTAGAGTCAGGATTATTATGAAGCTCACTTTTACCTGTCGTAGTAAATAACATTCTTTTTTCTTCTTTTTTTCTCACCAACTGCCCTTTTAATTTAAAATTTTCCAACACTGATTGCAAAGTGATGACATTCTGATACGCCCGTGTCTGTCTGGCAGAGTGTCTTTCAAAGCTTGCAGTGATTGGATTGCATATAAAATATTGCAAATCTTTTTTTGGAGCATAAGCCTTCAGAACAGATATTTTACCCAGATACTTAAATTCCGTACCAATTTTATCTCTGAGACTTTCAATTATGTATGAGGCCACACCATCTGTCCTGGCTGTTATCTTTGCATTTCTTTTTCTGATGAAATGGTTCTCTTTGGAATTTTTTGGAGTAATTTATCTTCAAGAGTCTTTGGTGTGTGTGTGTGTGCGTGTGCGTGTGCGTGTGCACTGTATGTTTGTGTGCATGTTAATATAGTGTTTTCATTTATTTTCTATATGAAATGGGGAAATCATCTTCAAAGAATGCATCTTTTTGTAGGTAGGTGATTGGATAAGGGCATCTGCTAAGAAATAAATGAATAAAATAAAAATAAATGATGCAAACCATTCTAAAGTAACTACTATTGTTGTCATTCGCTGCACTCGGATGGATAAAATGATTTGTACATGTTTTTATTTCTCTTTTGTTCTTGGCCACCTCTTTTATCAACATAAATCCCTGTTGGGACATTCAAGATTAATGACTTAGACCTAAGTAATTATCAATCCTTGAGGCGTTTGGAGTTGTCTGTCAAACGATTGAGAGAACAACATTAGGAATTTCTTTAGCAGTGTTAATCCACAAGCACACAGCATCTCGTTCTTGAGGCATTACAAAAATGAATAAACATGAGCCTGCAGTAGTGTGCGGAACAACATTTTAAATGTAATTTTATTTATTTCAATACAATATTTTACCAGGAAAAATTTGCAGTTGCCTCACCCAAACTGCTCGAGATGATGTATCATATACAAGAAGAGACATCCTACACAATGTAACAGTATTAAACAAAGAATGCTACTGTATTCTCATCATAAAATCTGATCTTTTGCACTTTGTGACCGATGAGAGTACATACTGTACGTCTTACTAGCATACAGTAAGTAAAGGGGGCCCTTAAGACAGAAAAGCTAACCAGTGACCGTGACGCTGTAGGGATGGCCTGGTGAACTCAATATAACAGTATCAGTCTGTCATGAATTCTCATCACATTGCAAAACCAATCGATAAAACTAAAGCTGCTAATTTAATAAGTAAATACCACCTAGTAAATACCACCTCCACTAGGGGCATGTGTGTGGCCACAGTGGCGCTTTTAACTTCTGAGTTTTAAAAAGGCACCTGGATGTGCTGATGTTAAGTGTCATGTAAATTGATTTTAAAAGTGTCATGTAAATTGATTTTAAACAAGAAGAAAATGCAATTTTGTTAAGATAACTGTGATATGTCCTACCCATACCAGGTTGCTCTTTTAATGCGTTTTGTAGCTTTGTACTACAGTTTACACATTTGTTTTGTAGACAAGCTAAGAGCTTGCTCTGAATGTTTTGTCTTCACATAAACACGTGAGACATATCTTGAGCCACAAATAAAATAGTATTTGCAAGTGGTAAATAAGGAAACAGCACTTTGCATTGGGTACAGCTGTTGTACAGCGACAAAATGGGTGATTAATCCTAATGGGTGCCCCCAACTTGCTGATTTTAATTTAATGATGATTGGCTATTTATTTACAGCAGCACTCATATGAGGTGGAGAATCAGCTACAGTACTGTAGCTCTTTGATTGATTTGCTGTTGTACTCAACGCTGGTAACTGTGAAATAATTACGTTCATCAAAACAGGGCAAAGTGTGATTTAAGTCATATTTTTCTCCCCCGCCTCCCAACGAGAATGTAGTGGAGGCTCACGTACATATGTACAATGTGTCGCCCTTTAGAGTTTTGCATACTGTGTGCTGTATGAGAACTGCTCACTTGTTTAGTGCAAGTTATTAAGGGGCGGACTATCCTTCTGTCTCTGTCTGTCCCACTTACACTTCAATATGCACTACTTACAGAGGATGTACTTTTTCATGCTACTGATAGCATGAATATGAATCTTCCTAAAATATTGTACCTCCCGTTTTCAATATGAAATAGAAACTGTACAATGGAAGTAAAACCTGAATAATGCATTAATAGCTCATGCACCTGCATTACATGTTAAATGGACTGAGGAAATGATTCATAGGTTTTGAGTCTAAATTACTGTAGGTGATGAGAGGAAGCATTGATTTTTAAACCTACCGAAGAAGCGTTGCTCTTGTGCTTCATACAGGGAGGGCAGTGCAGCCTGGGCCCTTGTTAATCACATCAGCTCACCAGACTGCACAAAGTTGTTTCCATACTAAGAGATCGTGCCAAGATTGGCGGGCTCATTACAGGCCTATTTACTCTGAGAAGGGTATGTTCTTTGTAATAATAATAGACTACCAGGCGACATTGCCAAGCAGCGATGTTTAGCTGATGATAACAAAATGGAGAGTGACACTGTACCAGTGGAGAATGGCAGTGTTCAAAAAAAAAATATATATATATATATATATATATATATATATATATATATATATATATATATATATATATATATACTGTATATATTGCTATGATTGCTACTGTATGATCTACAGTATTTTACTAGAAGAGCGGTTATTACTTTAGCTCACAGACACAATGACAAAATGACTGCTATTTCTGATCAGCCTTGCATTAGATCTAATAAAGATTTATGATTCATTCATGTAACATTCGCCTCTCTTCATATTAATTTATACCTCTGTGCTCATTATGCAGATTCTTTTAATACGAAACACATTTGACTTCCAGATTTCTTAGCACTTCAGATCACAATCTGTTTTGAGTATGTGTTTTTAAATATTCTGAACAGTTCAGTTCTGCACCCTCCCCCTCCCCCTCATTTGGGCTTATTTAAAATGCATTTTGGGGCTTCAGTTTTAGAAAATGGATATTTAATCTACTACAAATTGTTTGCCTTGAATTTGTTTTAGCATTGATCATTTCAATTTTAAAATGGAACGATTTCCGTGCTCAGCTTTAATGTTTTTGGACATTTGTTGTTTTTATGTAGAACATTGTGTTGATTTTTGTTACGAGTTTTTTGGCTTACAGAACCAAACATATTGACTGGTTTCAATGCGGGCAGGGAGCTGATAATGCTTGTATTGTGATAAAGTGCACAAACACTGAACAAGATGAATATAGTACAATAAATGGAATCCAAAGAATTGAACATTATTTAAGATATTGCCATAAACAATGTAGACCACTTTAATTTGTTTAGATATTCTGAATACTGTGGCTTTATGTAAAATTCTAATTTTTCTTTAGCAATCTGTAAAGTACTGCATGCATGTGGGTTTTGAAGAGACTCAAGATATAGTTTCTGTAGACCAGTTTGCAATTACGTCTTGCAATCTACAAAATAATAATAATAAAAAAGAAACATGTTTGAAATTGTATAATTTACTGTTGTGTATTTCATTCCCATTGTATTGCCAGAAAAAAAATACAAGAAGGTTTACAGTAAAGGGTGGACAGCATTCTTCTAATGTGTGGATGTTGTATTGTTGGCTTTGACATGCATCTTCCAAACAGTCAGGGAGTTTAAGGCAGTTTAAGCTCAAACTTGTCTAAAAGGATCTGCTGTGAATACATTGGATATATTTTAAATAAACACAGCAGCTGGCAGCACACAATATTTATTCATATTTAAACTATTATGGACAGTATGTGAAAAGACTTGACTAGGCTACAATAGCAGGCTTTTGTTGATGGTTTCAAAGAACGACGTAGTTAGAAACTGAGCTCTTATCAGGAGAATGCCAGTGGTGCTGAAATCGGATTATGAGGCAAATGGCTGCCATGACCATAACAAGGGAGCACTGTTCTTCTGCAAGTTGTTCTGTTATCGGCAATGTTCACTACCTGCAGATGCTCTAAATTACTTTTTTCTTTATTTCAAAAGCCCACCTCAGGATTAAGGCTGGTTCACACTGTGCATAAGATTCACATGAACGCAACGAAAGGACGCAGACTGTAATTTACACTGAGCTAACCTCTCCCTGCATTAATTCATTCTGATTGGTCAATGAAGCAATCGTGTGACGTGACCTGGGAGCTCTATCAGTCTGAACTTCTGAAACTGAAAAAATAAAAGCGCAACAAAAATAAAAATGCTTACCTTTTCCAATTCTGATAATTTAACGCAAATTATAAGAATCATTCTTTTAATGAGAAGAAGAAATAGCAGGCGATGGCGGGTGAGACCTATTAATCATCTTCGGTTTCTGCAAGGAGACTATGCCAACCTGGTCCAGGAGATGCATTTAGGGGATAGGGAAAGTTTTTTTATTTAAGATTTGACTTGGTTTTGAGTTTAGTGGGACCTCCTCTCAGAAAAGAAACTACTTGACTGAGAGAACCGATTTTCCGAGGGTCAGAGACTAGCTATTACATTAAGGTAAATTATTTCTCTCAACTTATAGTACATTTTCGGGATCTACTTCTGGATCACGATATTTTAATTATAAAGGTGGGTTCAGCATTGTACTTATTACAATGTGCGATACAAGATATTGCTTTACGCTCGTAGACATCGGCAGCAGTGGTCGCTGGAGTGACGGGGGCATTTTAGCCGAGTCAGGGTTGGGAAAGGCGCTGGAACAAAATCATCTATCCTTACCACCACCCAGCGCAACTGCCAGGCTCTTCAATGAAGACTCCGCTGGTAGTTGTTGGAGATGAAGCCTTACCTAATTCGACCCTACCTAGGAAAGCATCTACCAATTAGGCAGAATATTTACAATTACAGTAATTCACGTTCCCGTCGGGTTATTGAAAATGCTTTCGTTATTTTGGTGTCCAGATGGGCAGTATTCAGCAGGCCAGTAAAAATGAAACCAGACAAAGCAACATCTGTTGTGAAGGCATCAGTCGGATATGACTTTACGATCAGAACAGCGTTACTGCCCTCCAACTTTTGCAGACTGGGAAGACATGAGTATCACTCTGCACCCTGGGAGCTGGAGAACTGAGATGCCTAACACCAGTGGCGTGCAAGAGCTCAACAGAGTAGGGTCAGACAATTTCACCCGCAGTGCAGCAGGTACACGGGAAATGTTTGCTGATTTTTTTCAGTCTCCCGAGGGGCTTGTCAGTTGGCAAGACCAATATGTTTTGAGAGGGCAGATATAAAATAATCAAAGACATCTACCAAAAAAAAAATACTGTATATAAATGTGTTTTGCATTTAAATAACAAACAATTAAATCAGTTGTATTTGGAAGTTAATATGTGTGACTGAGTAATTTCTGTTGTGTATTTGGGTGTATGATAGCCCTGAATCTGTAGATATGTTCTGTTTGAATTTTCTTTTATTCATAGCTACTTTGTTTCTTTTTTTAATGGGACAGCCTTTTACCTTCCTTGTGTTTTCTAATGATGAAGACATTTTTAAGGAAAATTGTAAAGATTTATTTAAAAAAAAAAAAAAAAAATTATTAGCTCCTTTTTACGACTCTAGCCTACGGAGTGCTATGGCCATGCTCCTGCCGTACAATTCATCCTCATCGTTCTCTGCGGACACTGCTGTGGCCACAGCTGACATGGCATTGCACATTTCCCTCTCATACCCGCTGGGACCTGCCATGCGCTTTCTGGTGGAAACGGGGGCTTGTGGGACTGGTGAAGGCGATGGAGATGGAACACACACTACTGAAGTGGAGGGTATATTTGTAGGGGACAGATTACTTAAAAGGGGGATATCATTGGAAGCCTCGTCTTCGGGGTCAAAACCGTCTTCGCATAAACTGTTTAGCAGTGTGATGGGGTCATTTACTTCCAGGAACTCGGAGGCAAAGTTGAGGATGTTTCCAAAGGTTCTGTCATAAGATAAAATGGAGGTAAGTGACCAAATAATTTACAAACTTAAAAATAACAATCTTATATATAGGTAACTTTTGTTTGTTTTATTTATTTTATTTACAGGATAGATATCTCCGTTTCTGTATAGTTTTCAGGTGCCTATATATATATATATATATATATATATATATATATATATATATATATATATATATATATATGTGTGTGTGTGTGTGTGTGTGTGTGTGTGTGTGTGTGTGTGTGTCAGTGTGTGTGTGTGTGTGTGTGTGTGTGTGTGTGTGCTATATGGATAGTTCTTGTTGATATGAAAGCTGTAGGAATGGAGTAATAATTTTTTTGTTAACTTTTTTTTATAATGCCTACCTTCTTTTGTGTCTTATATGGGGAGATAAAAATCCCAGGGTTTCGAAAAAAAGCCTACTTCTCATTCCTGCTCATCTTGGAGCCACTTTTTTTCCCTGAATAGACTTTTTCTCCCTGGCAAACTTGTCCCTCAAACATCTCCATCTCGCCGTACATTCTGTGACTAAAATATGGTTGGATTAGACTTGAGCACAGGCTTCTATACTAGCGTTTTCCACACATTCGCTGTTCAAGATATTTTTTCTAAAATAAATAAAATACAATTGAAAGTTAAAATGCAATAAGTCACAGAGCGCAGTATTTATTTTATCGATGCTCTATGAGTCAGTCATTCTTCATTAAATACGGCTTTTGTGGACGTTTATAGTTTTCAAAACAGTGAATATGTGGATATAGAGGCCACATTGTGATCAGTGAGAATGGAAAATGTATATCGCCTCATTTGTATATAACTTACTTCCTACAATTTACAAATATTTTATTTCCTCCCTTGTTAGTTTTTCATTCTGCCAGGAATTTTCTTTTTTTAATGTTGTCTTTATAATCTGGCCTTCCCATATCATACAGCCATGGACAGCCACGTACTTGCTCGATTAGCATTTCGTCATTCATTATCTATTATTATTAAATTATTATTTTTAAAGTCATTACGCTGTTTGAACTTGCAAGCAGTTTAAACTTGAACTCGAACGTGATTGGTTAAACGCGAGTGACGTCACAAACTTAGCACGGAGAAGTTGAGATCTGGCAACTGGTCCATTGCGTTTACGATTTGAATGCAAGGTGATGCGTTCGTAATGTTTGTATGAATCGGATGCCCAGTGTGAACCAGCCTTAATTGTTTATAGGGCCCATTCAGTTTGCTCTGGTATTTTTAATTCGTGCTGAGAGGTTTTTTGATGTCATGTTATGTGGCAAAGGATTTATAAAATAAAAAGTAAATAAATGCTCCAAAAAAAAAAATCAGTTTGGTTTGTACTGGAGAAACAAAACCAGTGTTATTTTGCACACAAGTTCTTTTTCTTTTGGAAACGAGACATTTGTGAATACACTACATCTCTTTTACAATTGAGTCCTGGAGGCAGAACTTTCAATATTTCAAAATATTCACTGTACAGTAAGGGTGTAACAATGCACATGTCACAATACAATAAGTATGACGATAAGCGGGTCACAATTAGATATGTCTGGTGGAAAGAAAGTATCAGGATTCATCGCTACACCCCTACTGTACAGTATTGTTTTTATAACCAGTAAATGTCTGGTATTTGTTTTGCTGTAGTTTTGTTTTGGAGAAGAATGCATTGTTGCTGTGTGTTGGGGTTCCGCAGTGATTTTCCACACAGCTCCTGTTTTCTCTTGGGATGGTTCTAGGCCTGGAACAAGCCTTAATTGTGTGACCATGTTCAGGGACAAAGTATTTGTTTTGTAAGTAAAAGAAACCTAGTTATAGAATTATACAGACGCTTGAGTAACACAAAATGGAATGACACAGTCTTCTCTTTGAAACACATAAGGACATAATGTAATTTTTAATGCTGGGACAACTGCTTGAAATGTGTTTGGCGGCACAAATGTCCATGTTTGTATAACAGTTTTGTGGGGTATTTTTTGCTTGTTTGTTTTGTTTTGTTTCACTGAATGTGGTAGGAATTATACTTTTTTTCCCCAGCTAATTCAAAGTGAAAGAATATTAGAACATGCAATGCCCATGTTCTCCACCACTAGTAATAATATAAGAAGTTTCTTGAATAATACTGTATCCTGGGCACCTTGTTTAATGTAGCTGCAGTATACTACACCTGCATGAAAGCATGCTTTTCAGGAGAGAGAGAAAACATTAACTGCTGTTTTTTGTTGTTGTTGCTGCTTAAGAACCTCCAACACTAACAGCCAGGCACAGTTTCATAACTTTTAAACATTTTTCAATTGATCAAAAATAAATAAATTAAATCAGAAATTTGAACTCAAATCAAGAGATATTATCTGCAGGGCTTGAACTTTTTAGTGTATATTCGGTGTAGGAGCCACAATATCATACAAATATCCAACTTGCATACTCTCAGCATCTACACACGAAGTAAGGTACACTATTATGAAAAGAGAGATGTCCTGAAAAAACTTTATAAACCACGTTTTAATTTTCTATAGATAACCTATACTTCATTTTAACAACCAAAATACAACTTTTTTTTTATAAACTGAAATGTTGGTGGGTTATTGAGTTTATCCACCATATGTTTACTTTTCCAATACAAATTTACATTTGATAGTAGAATATGAAGCAAAATTACTTGAATCTGAAACTGAGGGATTAAGTTGAAAGTTTTATTAAGTTAAACAAACAGTGATCTTGTTGCACAATCACAGTACCAGGTTTCATGATGATGTTTCAATGAAGAACCTGAGTCCGCTCAAAACAAACAAATAAAAAAAAGTGTGTCATTTCATTTTTTTTGGCAGTCAAAAATATTCACTGAAAACTTCAAGCCCTAATTATTTGCCACTGAGGAGTAATATGTATTTATTAATTTTTTTTAATATTGTTTTTGTAGTGCTTTTTACGGGATTATAATACTCACTGTCTCCCCCAAATGAATGAAATAATGAATTACAGTTTTAGGAATAAACCTGTTCCAAGTATGCACTGTTCCAAGTATGTAAGTCAATATGTTTGTTTGCATTTTGTCTCTGAATATGATGTCCATTATTTATTATAGATATTTCAAACAGAAAATCGCACTGAGATGGAAAATAATGCCTTTCAAAGAGGTGCTCTGTACATGGCAGCAGGCAAGTCACAATTTTAATATTATTAATGCCCTGTTTGATATAAGTTACAGTGTACCGCACCGCTGGTATATTAAAAATGAAAGGACATCTTTACAATGCCCCAAAGGAGGTCATGCACTGCACTTGGGTATGATGGTGTCATGGCATAGTTGTCCAGTGACAAATGCGTGGGCAAATTAGCTGAGGACTTTGTCCATGGAAATCACCTGACGAATCACCACCTCTTACGGCTTTTTACAGTTTATACTCTTAAAATTAAAGTACTGTATTATTTATATGTCACTGTATAATTAAAAAGTCATTTTTTACTTCTTATAAATTGTACGTAATTAAATGTGCTGATTTTATATGCGATTTAGGTACAAATTCTCTCTTGTTTTTCTTCGATGCCTGAACTGAATTTGCCACCGGATGAAATTTGCCATGAAAGTGGCACTGATGTTGGCATGCTGTAATTGTGTTACTAGGTGATTATATAAAAATAATAACTAATTGAATTACTAATTACACAAAACATGAATTGCAATACAGCCGTAAATAATCTTCAGATCCAGCCAAGATTTGAACGTTTTTTTAAATGTAAATAAATGTAAATGTTTTTATATATTTATTAATTTATTTTGTTTTAAATCTGATTTTGTTTTATGTTTAATCAATACAATAAAGGAGGCTTTGTGGCCCAGTGGTTAAAGAAAAGGGGCTTGTAACCAGGAGGTCCCCGGTTCAAATCTCACTTCAACCACTGACTCATTGTGTGACCCTGAGCAAGTCACTTAACCTCCTTGTGCTCTGTCTTTCTGGTGAGATGTAATTGTAAGTGACTCTGCAGCTGATGCATAGTTCATACACCCTAGTCTCTGTAAGTCGCCTTGGATAAAGACGTCTGCTAAATAAACAAATAATAATAATAATAAAAGGCAACTCAACACCTTACTGTATGCATAAATATGACCGCATCGCCTTGGGTTTCATTATGGAGAATTAAAGTGACACAAACCTATCCCTAATCCTTGTCCTCACCTTATCACCAAGCATGTGAGCTCATATTTTATTTAACCACAGTGAATCCCAAGCAGAAGAGGTCATATTTTAGCTTGGGGTCCTATATGTGTTACTAAACAGTATATTAGTTAGGTAGTTAATTATGAGACAGTATTGCGACCACCTATGGGATAAATACTTGTAATATCACAACTTCACAATATCTTCACAAATTCAGTTAAAAGCACTGTATTAGATAAATACTGTCATTTGGTTCTCAAAATATTATAAAATATTTGCTATGGTCCAGAGAAATCTGGACTTTGCTGTAAATTCAGGAATAGACTGTAGCTCCCATTTTGTCTGATATTTTGAATTTGGAGAGTGTAAGAAAAAACAAAAAAAACACCAGGTTTATTATGTTTATTTACCATCATATACAATTCATCAGAAAAGAAATTGCCATATACACTGTTTTTTTTCTATTTTTTTTTAATCAATGCAATAAAGATGTTTGTATGTTTTTAAAAATAAATAAATAACAACTTGAAATGTTATTACTGAACAACATACACTATGCTTTCTCTCTTTGATTTTTCTGCCACCAACTAAGATATAAAAAGTAGCATGACAGCAAAGTGAATTTAAACAGTGCATGCTGGGCTGTCCGAGTTTCCCATTATTGGCTGCTGCCTGCTGATAGAGACCAGTTGATAGGGAGGGAAGCGGAACAAGTTTCTGCAGGAGACTAGAGCTGGAGCTTCCACAGTGTGCCTGAACTCCCACATCCTGCAATAGATTAGATAACCATGCAGTGCCCGTTATAGAAGTGTCCCATAGTGAAAGCATAGCAAAGTGTAATAAAACAGAGTGAAAGAATGGTAAAGTATAGGTAAGCATTGTAAAGATCAGCGAGGTATGGTAAAGAATATATATAAAAAATAAAAAAAAAAACACAGTGAACTGTGGTAAATGCATGGCACAGTATAAACATAGGGAAAGCATGGAAAAAGTGCAGAAAATACTATGTAAAAATATTGTTTTAAAAAGGGGCCACTATATACTCTGTATGTGTGTGTGTGTGTATATATATGAAGACATTTTATATGAATTACCATATGAAAAGAATGTTCAAGATATTTGGGGAAATTAACTTTATTTTGTGCTCACTTAATCCTCAATTATACTGTTATTTCCAATAGATCATACATTTCCAGTCCAACAAAGGGGGAGAAAATACATTTTGGAATGTGGCCAACCTGTTTTATGGCCTCCCCCAGCCTTATTAGCCCAGTAAATTCTAAAGTATGACAACCTGGTGGGGATTAGGAGTTATTCCAGTCTGTTATTTCCCTCAGGAAGTGACACTGCTCAGAACTATTTTCCTGTAAACAATCCTAAGCTCCCTGATAAATTAAACTGCCAGTGGTGTCACTGTTACCCTCCAGTGGCTGTGTGTGACATCAGCTTAACTGCCTCTTGGCTTGGATGTGTTGTTAATCATTGCCTAGCTCTCACCTGCTTTCTGCTTTTTTTTTGTTTGCTTGTATTTTTGTTACGACGGCAATGTTGTGGCTGCTGCCTATGGGAAAACTATGACCTTTCACCTTTTCTCAGTGACGTGCTCTCCAGCTTTGATGCAGTCATTGGTAAACTGGCTGTTAGCCTAACTGTTTTCTCGTAACATGTTGTAGTATAAGTAGGGGTTAGCAGAAGTACGGCATGTTATGCTTGCCGCGTGCTCTACTGAAGCACGCATGCAGTTTTTCTACTGTACATTATTTGCAGGGTTTGTTAATTTCTGTTCTCTATTAACTTATTCATATTGCGGTTGTCATAGTGGGAAATATTGCTATTTTACATTCCAAACCTATTTGGAACCCCACTGAATCAGGATTATTATTACTATTAAATTCAGACACATTTTGAAACAGGTATTAAAATTTAGCATCATACTACCTGTAGTGAATTGTGGAATATATTGTGCTTGAAATTGCCTCCCCTTATGGTTTTATTTACTTTTCCTTCCTATGATATGTTTGCATAACATAGTGCCACCAGTTGTTAAAGTGTTGTAATTGAAGCAAGTGGTTTTTGCAGGCCCCAACCACAAACTACAGTAAATGATGAGAATAAACCCCCTGATAAATGAATGGGGTTTCTCTCGTATTCCTCTAACATTGGCATTAAAATAGTTTCTGATGGCATCAGTGCTGTGGTTTTACTGTTAACTATTAATTGCCTCCAAGCTCACTATATTTGCTGTATTTGCTTACGATTGTAAGTCGCCCTGGATAAGGGCGTCTGCTAAGAAATAAATAATAATAATAATAATAATAAATAATAATAACTATACTGTGCACATTTGTCTGTCTCTGTTTTGAGTTAGAACCCTGAAGACTCTAAAGAAATAAAAGCTGATGCACGTATTTCCTACTCTGCATTTGGCTGGACTAATCCAAAAAATTCCTAAATTGCACACTGTTCCAGTGCACATGTGTTGGTCAGGAAGGGATTGCATTATTTAACAGATGTTGATTTTTTTTTTTTTTGTATTCTACCCCTGCAGAAAAACAGAATAACTGGAAATGCTGTATTATCTAAGATTTAAAGCAAATGACTGAAAGCCAGGAAGTGCTAGGCTAGTCGTCCGGTCTTACCTACAGTACTGTAGTACACTAACCTGTATAAAATATAAGTAAAACCTGACATCTTGTTTGTTCTTCTCTTGGTAAATCATTTACATTTACTATAATGTATTTTTCTTCAGATAAGCAAACATTTTAGCCTGCCTAACCTGATGGCTGTGTGTGCTTTTGAAGAAGCTCTTGTACTGGGCAAATATTTTACCATGTACAGTGTGGTGGTTGCCGAACACTAAATGAATGAATCTTTGTTTTATTGCTTGCTACCTAATCGAAAAAAATAAATGTCATATTACAGATGTGACGCTTGCGTTTGTTAAGCATGTTTAACAAGAAATAAGAATTGACTACAGAAACATGGGGTTAAAATGGGTCGGTATTTACATTTGCAGTTAACTAAATGCATATATGCATAGTGTCAGTTTAAAATGGATTCTGTATTGAGTTAAAGTACCGGTAGTATTCTAAGTGCATTGTGTCATAGTTCTGGGTATCATTTTGCAAGGTTTGTTTTTGATTTGTAGCCATACCCACTCACCTTGGACCCTGATTCCATCTGATCTAACGACAGGACATAAACAGTACTTGGGTATAGTCAATACGTGGGGTACAAAATAATATTTATACAGATTCTGTTTGTTGCTCAAAATTATACTAAACCCAAAGTAGGACTACGTGCAACACAGGACTTCATGTCAAGTGTCCTTCAGTGTAAAGTGGCGGTGGTTAGGTATATGTCGCTCTGCAATGCTTTTTATGTTCAGTGAGTGAACAACAAATATAGCAACAGGCCTTTTAAGCTTTTAGCAAAAGAGCACAAGGAATGAAAATAGCTACCTTTTATTAGTTCCAGTGCTGGCTGTTGTGTGTCTTTTTATAGAGGAGGCAGGCTGCTGAGAAACAATTAGCAGTATAGTCTGCAGTGCATACAGACAGCAGATACAGTACTTACTGTATCAATTTGTTTTATCTGCCTGACTACAAGCTGCTACAGTTCAGTAATTATATGCTCTGGAATGATTCTCCAATACTGTACAGGCTGTATATGTACTGCAGGCGCACTAGTAATGATTTGCTGTGTCTGGAAACTCTCACTATGCTGCCTGAACCTCTGACTGGCTGAACACTTTTGGAATGCTATATGCAGTGTGGGTAGAGGTTAATTTGGCTTGTCATTCATTACTGTAAACAAATTGACTTGGTACAGTAGCAAAGTCAGTACTGTAACGTAATCCACAGCTCTGTACACAGCAAGATGATGGTATTGTGTTGTAGCTGCAGATCAGGACCCATTTGTGAAACATTTAGATATCTAAGTCAGGAAATCCGTTAATTGTACTTCATATACTTTGATCTGTACTTTCAGTAATTGCCTCAGTCATTCAGTCACTTAATTCATAGGAGGCTGTGTGGTCCAGTGGTTAAAAAAAAGGGCTTGTAACCTGGAGGTCCCCGGTTCAAATCCCACCTCAGCCACTGACTCATTGTGTGACCCTGAGCAAGTCACTTAACCTCCTTGTGCTCTGTCTTTCGGGTGAGATGTAATTGTAAGTGACTCTGCAGCTGATGCATAGTTCACACACCCTTGTCTCTGTAAGTCGCCTTGGATAAAGGCGTCTGCTAAATAAACAAATAATAATAATTCATGTACAGTGCTATCTCGATATATGTGATGGTTCTCATGGACTACTTGTATCATGCACAATAAGATCAATTGGTCATTTAATAATGGACTATTTTATTAAAAGACTACACTAAATGGAATAGAGAGTATGTATTCATAACAACTATAAAACACACATATTGTTTATTCGTGAACCATTTGGTGAACTGCAATGAACTAAGAATTTGCTTTTGGTACATTTTTATGAATGTTTAAATGCTTTGCAGTGCCATTGTTTAAACATTTAAACCATATCTACATACACACACTCTATCTATTACACACTGATGTATACTGACAGTCCTGGTTAGTATTTCTAAGCAAAGAAACCCTAAATAAGCAAATAATGCTTTAACATCGCAAACTGCAAAGTTTAAAAAAACAAAACAAAAAAAACACGTACAAACCAAAGTATATGTTTAAATGTCAGTATAGATGGAACTATATACATATTGAACACATTTTCTAAAAGGTTAATTTAACAAACAAAAAAAAAACAGGAACCTATTCCTTTAATTTTTTTATATTAACGTAACGTATTCAAATTCACCTATACACACAAGCTTTACATTAAATTCTAAAAAGAGATGCCTGGCCTACCTGTTTGAACTGTGTCTCAGGGGTCCTTTACTTTAGGGCAGTAGTTTCAACATACAAATACAAACTGTACAAAACATAAACGGCTGTTCGGTCCAAAAGCTTACAGAACAATTTCAAGTGAAAAATGCTTTCTGCCAATGGGAAGATTGGGGAATGGGGTCCACTAGTCTGTGGTAATCGCAACTTTTTCTCCCTTTTGAAAGTTTTGTATGAGCATAACGGCTGCAGCACAGTTTTCATTGCATTTTTCCAGGCTCGCTGTTCTTGTTTTATGGATCGGCACAGTATTGGGATAATCTTACATCGATTTCAAAACTGCTGCATTCACGATTCACACACACTGTCCTCATGGGATAACGTGATCACGCCCTGTTTGGCCCACTCCTATAGCAAATGTTGTTATGGATGTTTGCTTTTTACTTCCATCAGTAGCTCCATCCACAATAATTTCGGAATGTTTTAATTTCAAATGGTGAAGCATTCAACCTATGTTTTTGTGGTATGCCAATTTTTTTGGGATAAACATTTAGATACCACGGTTTTCTCGTCCGGTTCCTCAAAATACATCCAAACGTGGTTTTGCCTTGTTTATTTGTTTAGAGCTGCCATTTTATTAAAAATATAACAAACGTCAGAAAAAACGCTTGTCATTAACCCTCTTACCACGTGGACTGGATACCATACCACGCCTACTACAGCATGAACACAGAGTGCACAAATGAAGCACCAGATCGACTGAATAAAACCCGCCCCAGTGTCAATCTTTCTGTTGCACTAATTAAAAAAAGTACTTGGAGGCAATTGCCGAATCCCTTCCTTTTTATAATATCCACCCTTGCTCTGGCACCACAGCAGTCGGATACACAACATATATGGCGATACAATACTAAAAGTAATAGATTAAAAATATGCGTTAGGTGAAATTTGTCACTTGACCGGTTATACATCTAGCATATTATTCAACGTTTAACCACTTCTTTAGAGTTTATACGTTTTAAACATTTAAAAATTCCCATCCCGACAATGAACTGCTGTATGTTTTTGTGCTTTTCATTGTTCATCATGATAAAAACAATACATACTTCTATTACAATATGATATTTTATGTAAAGAAAGTGTCACAATTTACTGATACACAATAAATCATTACACCCTTAGTTATCATTAGATACCAGCATGGAAGCGTTCTTTCAGTCAAAGTACATCCTAAGCTGCGTTTTCACTTCCCAGTGTTGCCTGCTAAGCTGTGTGCTCAGATGTGTCTTATTAGGCTTGGTGCTCCTGAGCCTCTAATGAACAATAATCGTTTCTCCTGACAATAAAGCGCAGATTTGTATTTTATTACAAACCTGTGCTGAGAATTAGGAGTCGAATGTGAAACTATGGGTCAGAAGTTTTAAGACCTGTGTGGATCAGGGATTAAGCACAAACCATTCATGGGAAATGGTGTTCAGAAGTGTGTTTACTGGAGTTTTGGAATTGAAGAAAAAAATTGAAATTCCCCCATCTGCATATTTGTTTGTTAAACGAGTAAGAAGAACAAACCGTCACATCCCATTGGCTGTGAGATCCTAGAAGACAGCAGTTGAGTATTGCTCATCCTCTAAGAGAAAGGATAAATATACTGAAGATAAATGCAGTAATTGCAACATGTAAAACGATAAGTGTAGAATAATCTGTAGACACATGGGTAATGTATTGTAGACAGAGCACAGAATGAATCGGCTTACTTTACATACTGTAGCGTAAATAATACAAATCTCAAATGCGTTCTGTAGAGCCCCCATTGCATATTTACCACTTCCGGATGCCAGTGTAATTATAATGGAACTCTGTGGCACTGGAGTGGGTGTTTATAATAATTGAACAGCTTGGTAGATTAATTTGGTTTCATCATTTAGTTTTCTGTACAGCGGGTTTACACCATAGCCGTCTGCCACAGACCCCACACAGATTCCCAAAGGGGACGATTACGTCTTCTTTATAATAAGCGAAATAACAAACCAGCAACAAAATATATTATATTTCAATGACAAGTGATGTCTTATTTTTTTTTGTCCAAACAAATGAGGACACTAAAAGGCATGAATAGAAATACAATACAATTATAGAAAAAAAATATTTTTTTTGCTATAACATGTTAGAAGAATGTTAAATGTTCTAATATTGCGTTTACATAATTTATATATATCAGCTGAAATAAGTGTGTGTGTGTGTGTGTGTGTGTGTGTGATCAAAAACTGTGTGCAAGTGTACCTAGAAGAATTGATGCTGTTTTGAAGGCAAAGGGTGGTCACACCAAATATGGATTTGATTTAGATTTTTCTTCTGTTCACTCACTTTGCATTTAGTTAATTGATAAATATAATCTATTAACATGTCTATTTTTGAAAGCATTCTTACTTTACAGCATTTTTTCACACCTGCCTAAAATTTTTGCACAGTACTGTATATATATATATATATATATATATATATATATATATATATATATATATATATATATATATATATAGTGTGTATATATATACTGTGTATATATATATATATATATACACAATGTAGATATGTAGATGCCGGTTGTCTCATACCTTCAATGTAAGAGTGCTTCGTCCCGGGACAGCCATTGATTAATAGAACCTCCTTCCGTAGAAATCCACTATTGGAGAAAACTGGACTGCAACTCCCATTTGAAAATCAATATCCACAGCAATATATTAAAAGTATTTTATTTATTCATGTCGAGATCAATAAATACACTCATTTCGTTTCAACAATTCTGTCTTCCTCAGAGCATATCAAACCAATGTGTTTGCCTCACCATGTATTCAAACACACATTTCCTCACTTATAATTGATTGCACTCTAATAATCAATTATCAAATTAACTATACAATCATGCAATTAAAAAAAAAATTCAATAGTGCCCCATACTCTTATAGTTTATTCAACACATCTTTTTCAGTAACAGACTACAAATCAAAGATACAATCCAAAATCCCTTTATAGTATACCCTTCAAAAAAAGAAACACATAGCAGATATTTATTCTTCAGTCTATTAAAAATTGCAACAAAACTTGATCAAAAGAATTGTATTTTATTTAAACACGTTTTGCTGACAGTGTCAGATTATCAGGATCGAAAACGCATGACAAAAATGACAAAATGTGAATATTCCCAAAATTAACACCATTTGCTTAAGACTTGCAATATTCACATGCATTCACTGCCTGTGCAACATGCCGAGATGTGGCTATAAAAGTGAAAGGTTCTCAGCTTGCATGTCTTATTGGTATTCGCTGTAGACACATTTGAAGTTATGCCTAGACTTACCGAGGCTCAACAGAATAATGCTATTGGACATTTGGAAACCGGAGAATCAAAGTACGCCGTGGCACGGCGTCTGAATGTTTCCCAGAGCACTATAGGATGACTTTGGCACCAATACCTGCAACGTGGAAGATCCGGTAGACCATGTGTGACGACAGCAGCCCAGGACAGATTTATACGCCTACGTCATTTACGTGACAGGTTCACCACTGCATCCTTTAAAATTTACATCTGCAGTACTAGGAATGCGTAGAATTTCCAACCAGACTGTCAGAAACCACCTAGGTATCCGAGCAAGGAGGCCAGTTAGAGGAGTGATTCTTACGCCGCAACGTCGTCGACTACGACTTAAGTGGTGTCATAATCACAGAGTGTGGCCCATACAAAGATGGAGAAACGTGGTGTTCAGTGATGAATCCAGATTTCTGCTTCGACGTGCAGATGGAAAAGCCCGGGTATACAGGCAACATCATTAATGTTTTGCGGCCAACTGTGTGTGACAGGTTGATCGTGTTCAAGGCAACCTGACAGCTCATTGCTATTGTCATGAGATCATACGGCCTCATGTGATCCCATTCATGAATCATCGTAACATCATTTGCCAGCATGACAATGCATGACCGCACACAGCCAGGGTCATCACAGCTTTCCTCACTCAGAACAATGTTCAAGTGGTTCCCTGGCCGTCTCGATCACCAGATCTGAACCCCATTGAGTATTTGTGGGACAAGCTTGATCAACGTGTGCGACAACGTCACCCCAAGCCACAGACGTTACAAGGACTTTTCCAGGCACTTGAGCAAGAGTGGGTTGCCATTCACCGGCATGCTACCCAGGCTCTGATTTGATCCATGGGCAGGAGATGTCAGATCGTCATCGATGCCAATGGTGGGCAGGCATACGTGTTACTGATTTCTGTTGACCTTGAACTTTGTTTGACCTTTGAAAGTGACTTTATTGAATGTCTTAATGATTTCTGTACAGGTTAAGGTTCTTTGAAACTGTCTATTTTACTATGCAAACTGCCATACTAATGCAATAAAAAGTACATTCAAAACACCTATGTGTTTCTTTTTTTTTTTGAAGAGCATTAAATGAATCCAACAAAAAAAGCTTACTTAACATGTTTCATAGACTTAGTAATTGAACCCCAGTGATTCAATTATAATAAATCATTCGTTTGACTCATTCAACATTAAGTATTATTCAGAGGTCGATAATTAAATCATATTGTGATAATCATAAAAGCAGAGCCATATAGTTAACAGAACTAGGATTAATTTGTATAATTTAATATATGCTCGATCAGTCTTTTCACCCACAAGCTTAATCACATTAAGTCAAAGGACATAGGTTGAGTTCCTCATTCAATCCATATGGTTCCAATGTTTGTAATGTTGTGATCCAATATGCTTCTCTGTGTAGTAGTTGATTAACCATATTCCCCCTCTAGCAGATATATTAACCTTTTCAATACCCACATAGCACAGTGAGTTATCAAAGTAGTACCAGTGAATTAAGGAACAGTCACGACTGGATTGGAAACCATTTCTGTACCTACTTATCTGGCTTCCCTGAGGTGTTTTTGCTGGGTGTTGCAATTCAATGGGGTAATTTTTCGTCTTGGTGAACAACACTGCATTTGCTTTAATGTTTGCCATTTGCTGTCATTTTTTTATGCTCGGTTGATTTTATTTTCACAGAGGTCACTTTTTTAAAGCAAAACAGAAAATGGTGTATTTTTATTTATTTTTTTAATAGATTTGTTACAATACATACACTTGCTTCATGGTGAGGTCTGTGTAATCTTGGTGATTTCATTTTAAAAGAAACACTGCGCTTGGTAGATAGTTATACTGTCATGTTAGAGCTCTCTACCAATAGCCAGTGTAGGCATGCTGAATTTACTCAGAACCTTCTGGAGGCTTGGAGATGATGGAGCACATCCGATTCCCAAAACCGCACATTTTATACCTTCAAACACTAACTGATGCATGGGGGTTATCTGTACTATTTGGTTACTGTATCAGTCTGTTTTGCAGTTATTTTATTAATGTAGCATGGTTCTAAACTGACAGCTATGTCCAAACCAGGTTAATCGGTTTAAAAAGATTACATGTGTGAGATGCAAAGAAAAAGGTGTTAATTGATTTGATTTAAATCATTTTCTCACGTCTTGCATCAATGCTTAAAAAATGCTCAGTTTCACTCTTTGTGTTACTGATTGAAGTGATAAAAAGTGCTGCTTAATCAGAGAGCAGGGCAGCCCTCCCAACCCAGCCAGATGGTTGACAAGAGAAGGCATTAGATTTTTTTTGGGCTTGTCAGCTCTTCTTTGTGTCAGTGATTACAACAGCACTGTTACTTGAGTATGATGGTTTCCAATTAGTTGGGGTGGGGGTGGTGTCACGTAAGATGTTAATAGTGAATGCTTTCCTTTTACATTGCATTGTATATCTGTCCTTGGTCGTGCACCACACTCTCTACAAAGCTGACTTGAACCTTAAACTGTGTTTTCCCAGAGAGCTCTGGTTGACTGCGATGGGACCACAGTAAGGGTGGATATGTAAAAAGGCAGATAAATGAATCCTGCTTTAAATACCATTATACACAGATGTAACGATTATTATTATTGTTTTGAGATTCAGCTTTTATTGGGGAGCTCCCCTAAATCCCTTGTTTAGAAAGATACAGGGTATTAATGCTTGTGACAGAGTAGCCGTCTGCTGTGTTAGTGCGTGCATTCGCTGCTGAGTGACAGGCAGGAGATCGAGACGGAGGTTGAAGTTGATACGCCCCACAGGTGAACAGGATTTATTTACACATCAACACACTGAACAGCTCACATGACACTACCAGCAATGGTAGCGCACAGAGTACATTCAACACAATGTACACAAACTTTGGTGGGATCTGCAATCTCTGAACTAATCTTCTCTGTTCAATAATAAACTAACGTTGCTGATGAGATTGATCATGGTGGATATGTGATGGGTGGATACGCGACGGATTACTGTACATAGTTTAAAAAAAATTCCAAGCAGTAATAAAATATAGTGAGCAAAGAGCAAAATCGTAACCAGACATTATCAAATACTGTACATGATTTATTAATATTTTTTCTCAAGTGACAACTACAGTATTTTTACCTATTTTGACTATTTTTGCCACAACTATTTGACACATTAGTAGTCATTCTACCCCCAATGTGAAGTGTGATCTTCATATAAAATGTGTTTTTCTGTTTTTTTAAAAAATTTGGTTCAGACCCCATTAGTTTCATCGCCGGTCTTCAGTTTTCATACAGATGAGAAGCACACAGTGCTACATCATCAGTAGTGTCACAAAGAAACAGGCGATAATGCTCTCAGAATGCAGCGTGGACTATAAGTTACTGCATTTGACTTTGCTAGTTGCACTACAGGAAAGACCCATTATAAATATATAGCCTACAAGTCAAAATGAAAGGGGTTTAATGCAAAGAATGGGACAGCAAATTACCTGTGTCATATAATGTGCTGTAGTAAAAAATAAAATTAAAAAAATAATAATAATTGCAGGGTCACAATTAAGTTCAAGTAACAATTCAAATAGTTAGTGGGTGGGTAATACAGCAATATTATAAAATGCATATTTCCTTTTAATAAGCAACCATGTAAAGCCCTTTAATTTGCAGACAACTAGCTACAGTACATAATTTAGCTGTGTTGTTAAGTAATTATTTTTTTTTTATCATCCACACAGCTTTATAGTATAGATTTTAATTACAAACCCTGAGCTTGCAGCCCATGTTACATTTATTTTCTTCCCTTGGTGGAACTGAAAATGTTATTGCAATTTGAATGTGACCTTTTTATAAATCTAAAAAAAAGTGTGGGGGAAGGCATGTGAAAATCCATTTGTTTCTCATTATCAGTAACACAAAAAACTGTGAACATCTCTTCTGTGTCTGTCTCGGTTATTGATGTGGTGTGAAAGTGCCTCGGATAACTAGTTACAGCAGATTATATGGCTTTTATTGGCGTTAAAGGGGAGGGTTTTTAAAAAGGTGTAAGCACTGAAATAATGCTTCTTGTAATGCAGGTACTGTAGCGTAAAGGGCTTAGAAGTTCATATCCTGTGAGCTTGTTTCAGAACCCACAGAATCGTCTGTAAAAACAAAAGCAATCGAAGCCCCCCTTTTTAATGAATACAACATAGATCTGGTTAAATAAATATATATATATATATATATATATATATATATATATATATATATATATATATATATATATATATATATATATAAGGGGGCACCACTGAAGAGTTTCTTGGCCGGTACCCATAGCTGATGATTATCTACCCATGTTGGTCGATACTGATAATAATAGATAGTGCAGGTAAAGTATTGTCAACTACTAGAACAAGACGTATGTCCTATATTTAAACTGTTTTATAATTATAAATGTTAAAAAATGAACAGATATTTTGTATTTGTGTATTTATGATAACAATAAACAGGTATTGTTTACTTGTTGCATTTGCTTTAGAAAATGAATATAAAGAATAACGTAGTATTATATTGTGTGCTTGACAGTCATTAATACATTTGTTTTACAAGTCACACACAAATAACATTTTGCATTTGTAATAGTAAAAACACTAGAAAATTTTTTATAATGTAACATTAACTTTTATAGTCACTTGCTGTCATACATTGCGTATTATAACTTCTACCTATACTGTACAGTAGAAAAGGATAATGTAGCCAACGCAATGTCAATTACAACAACTTTTGTTCAATTTTTATTTTAAGCATACACTGCTTAAAAATGTAGCACAACTTAAATTGTTCACTTTATCAAAAAAATAGATATCATAAGTATATGAAATTTCCGGTTATAAAATTGTCAAACTTGAATTTGTTACTAACAAAAGATGGCACAGTAATCCATTTTGGCTTCAAAATGCCACCAAATACACCACAGCCAATGCATATTAAGCAAGATAAACACAAATTACATTGTGTAGTAATAATAACATAATGTAACGACCCGGCGGTCTGCGCTAGCTAAGAGGACTTTCTTTTGCTGTTTGGACTTGAATGAGAGAGTGTTGAGCAGCACGGGGCACCCCTTATATATATATATATATATATATATATATATTAAATGAGCTGCATTGAATATTAAAAGTTATTGAACACTAGTGAAAGTTCAGAGCCAAATTATCTAACGGCTATACCAATCTTCTAAACAATTACTTAAGAACACTTCATTTGTGCTTTTTTTAACTGAAGATTAGAAGCGCATCAAAACTCTACTGTATAGCTTATTGCTATTGGATGTTGCTGTTTACTCTAAGTCGCAGTGAAGTTTTATTGTCCTGTATGCACTCTATCATTTTCTGTCTTTATCTGTCAATCATGACGTTCTGTGTTGCTTTGCAGAAGCCATAATAACATACACAGTATTTTTGTGTCAGCTTTAGCAAGTAGCCAGCTTCTGTTGGCTCTCTCGTGTTGTTTTACTGTGTGTCATCATTACAAAACAGCAGCTACCACTGAGATAGAGCCTTGTTTTGTAAGGGCGGCTGAAAAGGGACTTTGTGGTTTTGAGTGAATGGGTCCTGTTGGAAGCAATCAACAGGAAATGTTATATAACAAGCCCTTCTTTTTAACTTCGATTCAAGTGCTGTACACACACCCTTGATTTATTTTAAGTTAGCGGAAAGGAGGACTGTAGCTCAACTTTTTTTTTCCCCTCAAGAATGGAAAGTGCAGGCAGATATGGTTTACAATTTTTTAACAGTTAACCGTTTTTTGTCTGCTATGGGGCAAAGTCCCGTGGTCAAGCCCTGCCTAAGCAGCGAACTATGAGCTGGCGAACTTTGCCCCCTCCAGAAAAGCTGATGGCCCATTCTACCAGGGGCCTTGCAACTTTGTGAGCTTTATTCCAGGGTGCATCTGTCAAGGACATATGCAATGCAGCGGTGTGGGCTACTCCCCATACCTTCACTAGGATCTACAGACTGAATGTCGTGGATCCTCAAAACCCTGGTTTTGGTTACTAGAGTGTTATACGCGGCTTCCCAGTCAACCCTTACAATACAGGCACAGGTGAAATTCTCGTTCTGCAATCTTTCCTTTGCGACGGCTTTAGTACACTCACCCATTCAGTAATTGTTATATTTCATATAAGGTTATTGTCATAACCCTGGCTCCCTGAAATAGAAATGTAAGCATTAACCTTCAAGGTTGCTGCATCCATGATTGCAGCAGGCTTGAAGGGATTGCAGCAGACTTAAAGGAAAAATGACGCTGACATCTGTGAGCGCAGTCGTTGTGATCCATCGGGGGAGGGGTCATGACTGTGTCACAGGCTCAAAGAGCAGCTCTGCTGTACAATATTCAGGATTCAGGTCTTTAGGAGGTAAATACCCATTTGGTAATGGTTACATTTCTATTTCAGGGAACCAGGGTTATGATAATAACCTAAAGTTTTCCAACTTCTCAACTCACTTCCGGATTTGCCAATGAAGCTTATTGAATACAAGACCCTTAAATATCTCAATACAAACAATGAGAAGACAAACACTAATACACAACTGCAAAGCAAGCTTAATGCTAACAGGAGAGTTTAACCAATTGACGTATTTGCCTTTTAACAGTATGTTTCATATTATTATTATTATTATTTTATTAAGTGTAATCATTTTGAATATATAGCCACGCCAAGCCAAATGTTTTTAATTAAGAGCCTAAGAAATGAATCTCTTGCTCAAATTGTAATTGTCGTGACCTTTACATTCATGCATGAATTGAGGATCTGTTCATGTTCAAGGTTATCTTGTTGGTGAACTGTACAAAGCTCTTTGAATTGGCTGTTTTTAAATAGAAGGTGATCGCTTCAGTAATAATTTTATCAACATTAAGACAATGTCGCTTTGGGTCAAGATGTGTTAAAAGTAAAAACAAACGGATGAAACTGCTGTTGTTACCTACTGTAGTAAAAGTGTTAGTACAATAAAGGGAAAGTATGACAGTTGCACTAACTCTGTAGTTTTATATTTATTTGCATATGCTGTATAACTTAAACATGAGGCTCTTGCCAGTATTTAAGGTTCTTACTGGAATCGCACAGCCTGTTTTTGTACTGTACGTGAACCTGACAGGTTCCTGCCGGATAAAGCTGAGTGTGCAGATTAGGGCAGGTTGATAGATTGCGTTGGGCAGTGAAGTCCAAGTAGCATATTGTGTTTTTCAGCACCTAACACATTGCTTCTGTAAGCACCCTGTGTGGGGACAACAATGACATGTCAGCACTGAGGCTCAACAATAGCACTGCAGTATTGATCTACAGCGCACAGACAAAATAATTAACATCATTGCTTCTTCTGCAATTCAATGCTCTATTCTAAACTTGCAAGTATCCATTTGACACAGCTTAACCATACATCAAAGCAAGTTTAAAATAATAATAAACGATGAAGAGACGATTAATTCAGTAATATAGGGGGTGGAACAAAGATGTTAGCTGGTCTAGAATGGCTTTTGTTGTGCACACCGACTATTTGTGTTATTATTATTTTTTGTTCTGTGTATGTAGTATATAAAAAGAAAATACGTTTTTTTTTTGAAAATATCAATTTTCTCTCTTTTGAGGAGTTGTTTTTTTACTCTGTATTGGAGAATCCTGTGTATTTTGCACTTTGAGCCACCTGGTGGCCAAATGCTGTAATGGTGTTTTATTAGGAACTACAGTCAGCACTCGGATATCCGTTATCGAGATTTAAGAATAAAATCAATCCCCATCACGATTAAAAAAATAATCTTAGTTAATCTCGGTTTTAATCGCATATTAAATTGTTACAATTACTACATCCATTGAATTTAAATTTGTTTTTATTACTGATGCTATTGTTTTTATTATCCTTAACTGTAAATAAAATTGTTTCATATGAATTTATTTAACCAGGAAATTTACCCATTGAGAGACCACCACCAAAATGTACTAGGGGCAATAATTTAGAAATTACAAATACAACCAACACATAAAATGTGCGGTTCAAGCTTGATCAGCAGCATAGAGATCAGAAAACATAACACATAGGATATCTATTTTTAAATGTCATTGTGAACTGAAATAAATTAGTTTTTTTAAAATAACATTATAAATATGTAGCTATAGTAAGCACTTCTAGGAAATGGACTGTTAAAAAAACCTGTCATCATATCCAAAAACTGCAAACTAACAATTGTTAGGCTTTACATACTACGTGCAACTGTTAGGCTTCACATTACATACTACGCTCAAAAAAAAAAAAAGTAGCAACGCAGCCTAACTCATTTATTATCATTACCATACTTAGCGTGATATGGGCTTGCAGCGATCCTACATTTCTGTCGAAACTGGTGGGTTCAATTTGTTGTTGTTATTGTCTGTAGCAGTTGAGCTGCTAGTGTATTTTGAGAGATGAAGGTGTGTTCAGCACACAGCAGACTAGATGTACTCGTGTGTGATACTGGAACTCACTTTGACAGTAGACAAGTAAGCATCTTTCTGTCCAGTGAGCCGTCAAAAAAAAATCCCATTCATTTTTAGTGCTTTGCTCCATTAAGCGGTTCCGTGACTAACTTTCTATTTAAACAATAACTGCACTCAGACACTTAATACAATGTTGCCGCGGCCAGGATTGAAGTATGGTGTGCCGAAAGGCTCAAGACACAGCGATGCGATTAACTAATTAACCAAATAATTAGTCTCTCAAAGAATTAACGGGTTAATCGCAGAAGTTAACTGCGATTAATTGACAGCCCTAATATATATACAGTGCCTTGCAAAAGTATTCAGACCCCTGACCAATTCTCTCATATTACTGAATTACAAATGGTACATTGAAATTTCGTTCTGTTTGATATTTTATTTTAAAACACTGAAACACAAAATCAATTATTGTAAGGTGACATTGGTTTTATGTTGGGAAATATTTTTAAGAAAAATAAAAAACTGAAATCTCTTGCTTGCATAAGTATTCAACCCCTGTGCTGTGGAAGCTCCCAGTTTACACCGATAAAAGAAATTGCCCTAACGAGGACACAATTACCTTACCATTAGCCTCCACCTGTGAACCATTAAAGTTGCTGTCACATTTTCTGGATAAAAACCCCACTGTTGAAGGATCATTGGTCAGGCTGTGAATCGGAAGGAAAATGAAGACCAAAGAGCATTCTACAGAAGTTAGAGATAAATTAATACAAATGCATAGATTAGGGAAAGGGTACAAAATAATATCCAAGCGTTTGGATATCCCAGTGAGCACAGTTGGATCAATAATCAGGAAGTGGAAGCTGCATCACACCACCCATGCACTGCCAAGAAAAGGCTGTCCCTCAAAACTCAGCGCTCAAACAAGAAGGAGACTTGTGAGAGAAGCCACAGAGAGCCCAACAATCACTTTGAAGGAGCTACAGTGTTCAGTGGCTGGGAGTGGAGTAATGGTGCACCAGTCAACCATATCAAGAGCTCTGCATAACACTGGCCTGTATGGGAGGGTGGCAAGAAAGAAGCCATTACTCAAAAAGTACCATCTGAAAGCACGTCTGGAGTTTGCCAGAAAGCATGAGAGTGACCCAGCTGCGATGTGGGAAAAAGGTTTTGTGGTCAGATGAGACCAAGATAGAGCTTTTTAGCCAAAACTCAAAGCGCTATGTGTGGCGCAAACCTAACACTGCCCATGCCTCAAGACACACCATCCCTACAGTGAAGTATGGTGGTGGCAGCATCATGCTGTGGGGATGCTTCTCATTAGCAGGGGCTGGGCATCTTGTTAAAATTGAAGGAAGAATCGATGGAGCAAAATACAGGGAAATACTGCAAGAGAACCTGCTTCAGTCCGCTAAAAAACTGAAGCTTGGGAGGAAATTCACCTTTCAGCAGGACAATGATCCCAAGCACAAGGCCAAAGCAACACTGGAGTGGCTCAAGAACAAAAAGGTGAATGTCCTACAGTGGCCCAGTCAAAGTCCTGATCTCAATCCCATTGAGAATCTATGGCACTATTTGAAAATTGCGGTCCACAAGCGTCGTCCAACCAACCTGAACAACCTGGAGCAAATCTGCCAAGAAGAATGGGCCAAAATCACTCCGACACTGTGTGCAAAGCCGGTACATACTTACCCAAAAGACTTAAAGTTGTTATTGCAGTGAAAGGTGGCTCTACCAAATAGTAATGTGTGGGGGTTGAATACTTATGCAAGAAAGATATTTCAGTTTTTTTATTTTTCTTAAAAATATTTCCCAACATAAAACCAATGGCACCTTACAGTAATTGATTTTGAGTTTCAGTTTTTAAAATAAAATATCAAAAGCGAGCGAAATTTCAATGTACCATTTGTAATTCAGTAAAATGAGAGAATTGGTCAGGGTCTGAATACTTTTGCAAGGCACTATATGTATATATATATATATATATATATATATATATATATATATATATATATATATATATATATATATATATATATATTCCCAACTCCCAACACTAGATTTCCAACTCCAGTTTTCTGATACAAAGCCCATCACTTCCATGTTACAACTTATCTGAATATCCGTCACAGCCCGTGTTTTTTTTTTTTTTTAATTCTCTCTAATGCCAAATCAGTTTGTCTTGTATTGTGTAGTTACACAGCGCTTCCTCCAGTTTCACCTGACGAAAATGCAGCCAAAACAAAGCGAAGGAGACAAGCTAGGGTAATGTAACGGTTAATCATTGAACAGTTTTAGATACGGTGATGTATTATTATTTTATTATTTTATCTGTGATCTTTTGTGCATTTTCATTTGCAAGTGAGCTGTGACATTAGGGCCTTATCGAGCACTATATTCTGCAATTTTGAATACTGACTTTGGATACTGCTTTAATTCTGGAAACCTGTTTTTTTTAATCTTTTGGTTTTGCTTAATTGCATTGCCTTTTACGTTTTACGCAGTTCTGTGCATGGATAAGATTTAGATTTTATTTTGCTGTCGTTAATGGGAAATTTTACATACCACAATATGTACCGGATTTAAAAGTATGTACTGTATTACAGTTAACGTGTTGTCTCTAGTTTTGGCAAGTGATATTTTCAGAATCATATCTTTCTGAATTAAAATACTACTTCTGTTGAAAATATATTACTGTACCAACAAAACCAATACAGTACATCTAAATCGAAGCCTGCTTATTTTAAAACACAGTCATTTCAGCTATGTATTTTTGATATTGTATCTTTTTTGTGTTCCCTGAAAAACAGACAAGGGTTGGAACGGGCCAAAATTAAGTAATCAGATATGCGTCACATGCGTTTGCCAGATTGCCATAAGAATGTTTACGAACGAGAGGAGGGCATTTGGCCAATCTATGCTCTTCCGTTTCCTAGTAGCTAAAGTTGGGTCTTGAAGGATCCCAGTCATTCAGCATGAACAACATGACTAGGTATCCTCTTTCATATCCTCTCCACTCTCTGTGTGAAGAAGTGTCTACTTCCCACTCTCCAAAGTTTATCTCCACTTTCCAGCTGTGTGCTCTGTTCCTGGTTTCTGTGCTGAGCAACAACTATTGATTAGGGTTAGGGTTAGGGTTAGGGGGTTAGGGTTAGGGTTAAGGTTAGCTTTGTCATCTCCTTTTTAAGGTTCAATCAAGTCCTCCCAAATTCTTCTTTGTTGTAGAATAAATACATTTATAGTTTTCTTCATAGCTCATTCCTTTAATCCCAGGGATTATTTATAAATCTTCCTCCAAAGTGCAGAAATATTGTATTTCTGGCAGTTGTGTGTGTTCATATTAAGTGTGATTTTTAAAAGTGCAAAACAACCATATTTATGACTAATTCTTAAACCCTTTTGGTTGCACACGACTGTAAAAGGGTGGCAAACTAGGGTACGATAGAACAATATACTGTGTAAATAACATATCACAGTCTTATCTACAGGATAAGACTGTGAGTCATCTCTGTGGGGCTTTCCAATAAGTACATGCATACAGCACAGTACATACAGTGAATTCCTGCATGTTTAACTGGTTGTTATTTCTTTGTAATGTGTACTGCGTATGTGGTGGCAGGCGAGTTACTCTTATTCTGCATCTTGTTTTTAGTAAACCGCATTAAAGGAAGAGAGTGTCACATCTGGGGCATGCATGTCCTTCATTGAGTCAGTGAATTGCTGTGTAGCAGTTTCAGATGTGCTTTAGACCAGGGTTTTCAACGGGCCTGCGGCCCCCTAGGTGGCCTTAAGGTTTCAAGGGGTCCTCCAAAAATAAACCAGAGAATGGGTTCATTTTCCCTGCATGCTTATGACACGTTGAAACCTATTGGCGTCAGCATGTCATAAGCATTACGTTCTCAGGTTACGTAATATGTTCACGGTTACATATGGTGTAATAGAGCTATTTCAGCAGGAGCACGACAAAGCAGAGGAAAAATCGTTGGAAACGCACAGTAAATACCAGATATGGATACATTTTTAATATGACGATCAGCATCAAAATAACAAAACCCACAGAATGATGATACAGAACTTCCTTCAACAAGTTCAACCATAAGGGCTGAAGAACAGCGAGGAAGTGGTGTTATGAGTAAAAAAACATAAAGCCGTTATTAATCCTGCAGTTGTGGGCTACAAACCCCATTAGTGAGAATATTGAAGCTAAACTGCCACCCTCTGTCTCATCAAAGCTGTTTGAAGAGCTCATTGACATTTCATCAGACAGCTCCCTCAGAACCAAGTTCAGTGAAATGCTGCTGGAGACATTGTGGTGTGACTGCTCTGATGAATACAGCACTGCTTCTTATGCAGCACTGCAAGTGTTGGTCCCATTCAGTACAACCTACTTATGAGAAACCAGATTTTCAGCCATGACATCGATGAAAACAAAGTACCGAGCCAGGATGAACATTAACCATGACATGCGTGTGTGCTTGGCGAAGATACCTCCACGTCTTGACAGAAGTGTAGCTCAGCACCAGCAAAAAAGTTTCAGAAGCAAAAAAGGTTGAGAACCCCTGCTTTAGACCTGCTTTTCTGTGTTGGCATTGTGAACTGTGAACTGATGTGCTGCGACCCTCAGTTTTATATTCCCATGGATCTCTGTCTGGTTACTGTAGCTCAGAATTTCCCAAATTGTCAGCAGGCCTCTACTATTACTTTAGGTGTCAGTAGGGCATGGAGGTGAACTGAAAGGGATCTGACAAGACTGAGTGTTTAGTACTTCTTTGTGTGCTTAGATAAATTATTCTTAAAAATGATTATCGTACGGCTCCCTTTCCCTGTATCCTGACCTGGCTTATTGAGTGATAACATGCTTTGAATAGGATTGCACCAGCCTTAGTCGAAAGTAGGCACAGGAACATTATACATACATTCAATGCTTCATAATACTGCGTGCCGTATTATACAATTAGACATTCACTAACCACATTATGCAATTGTTTTCATTAATTAAATTTATTTATTTCTTAATTATGGCTCACTGCCATCTGCCTGCATATTTTTTTTTTTCTTTTTCCAATCAGGCTATTTTCATTGTGCACATTCTTCCCTTCTTACTGATCTTTATTTTTTTCAGAGCCTTCCGCCAGAAAACAAAAGATCAATTTTGAGCTGGCTAAGCTCCACCCACCCACCTCTCTCTCTCTCTCTCTCTCTCTCTCTCTCTCTCTCTCTCTCTCTCTCTCACACAGACAGACAGCAGCACTTGGTTTCTGAGTGAGGGGGGGGGTGTGGCTACAGAGTGGGTAGCTCGCTGTGAGCGTGTATGTGTTACTTTGGGGTTTAAAAAAAAAAGAAAAAAATTGAAGTGGCCGCCATATGCCAAGGATCTTTTTTATTTATTTATTTTTATGTCATGCTGAAGTGTAACATAGCCGAGCAGCTAGATGGGGAGCTCTAATTTGCTGAACAAAGCCTTGCCTTTAGGTAAACATTTTCACTTTTAATTCTGCATGGGGCTGTGGGATCTTGGCGTACTGTATGCACAGTTTTTTTTGTACAAAATGTTCTCGCTCCCCCCAGCTTTCTCTCTCTCTCTCTCTCTGTCTCTCTCTCTCTCTCTCTCGTTCATACACACACACTCATAGGCACACACTCACTTTCTGCTTAGGCTTTCCTCTATCTCTGGCTCTCCTTCCAATGTATAATTATTCACAATAGGGCTGTGCAGATGTCCTGTACACTGTAAGAAAACAAGCATCACCTTTTTACATACTTCTGCTACTATACTAACAGCAAGTCCATCTGCTGCATTAATGTGTTTTTTATGGTTTCATTTGTGTTGCTTTGTTGATTGTACACTCTTAATGAACCTAATATAGTAGTTTTAACACACTTTTAATGCACAGAGCTTGCCTCCCTTTAATTATCTTCTTTTTTTTTGATTGGGCGCTGTTCAAAGATTATGAAAGTCCAATTGACTAATTTAGGGCTAATGCACTTCCCTAATCACACACATACATACCCCCCTCCCCCTATGTGAAAGGGAGTTCTATGGAAATATTCATGAGTGCTTTTTTCTCTTTCATTGTGTATAAATGGGTCCCTTGTGCAGAGGATTTACTTTCTACTTTCTGTTCTGTGGTTCTAGAATCTAGGAAAGTAGTGTATGCCTTTTCCTTATTACTTAGACAATCTCTTCATGAAATAAAAACAGCATACAATTACTGGAATGCAGAAGCTGTGGTTTTATAGTACATCATGCAAAATTGCTGTCCCCTTTCAAAATAATAAACGTCAGATTTGTTTTTAAGATTTTGTATATTTGAAAAATAAGACATGTACTAAAGCTGTAAATATACTTTGTTGTTTGTTTTATAGATTAAATGTTTAAAACTATTGTGTAAACATGAAATGGTAGTTTACCATTTAAACTATCATACACATTTTCATTATAAAAAAAGTAGACTTGACTTGGTATTTAGTTATCTTTAAATTTTACTATTGTGTTTATTTTTTATTTTACATTAGTGTTTATTTATCATTTTCAGTTACCATACTTTACCATAGTTTGTAGTGCATCCAGATACTGTGCTTTTTTAAAATTATTCGAGTTCCTGAAGAAATTGGAAAACCAATACAAAAAAAAAGTGAAATACCACACCGTTTAGGATTATTTCCATTTCCCATTTAAACATTTGACCTGTTAGAGCCTTAGCATTTATCTAGCGATCCAGCTGCCATTTAGAGTCGATGCCTGGAACACAAATTTAAAGGTCTCGAGTCTATCCAAACAAAGGCAGTGTGGTATTTATTAGCGCTGTAAGTGTACTGCATGGATAGCTGAACCGGGAGCTTTCTTTATTGAACTTCAGGCAGCAGCAAGTATAATGCTTCATTTGGCAGATTATAAAAAAAATCAGACTGTTTAAAACCTGCCTCAGAGAGGATGAACACATACTGTACATGTTTAGGTCGCAAAAACAACACTACATACTGTAGGCTAAGCAATTAAAAGTTAAAGCATGCATTTCTCTTGCTTTAGTTGTGAACGTTTGACTTCTCAGATACTCTTGGCCTCAAACATGTACTGTAAGAGCACTGAAATAAATAAATAGTGATCACTGTCCCATTAAACTGATCATTTGAACATGGGTTTATAAGATAACAGTCTTTGTACATATACAAAAATAAATAAATATATCAATTGTATGCAGCATTTGTCATTCTGATGTCAAAATAATGATTCAGATGTTCTGCAATGCAGAATTACAGAGCGGACATTATGTACGTTTTTTGATAATACTACAGCTAACGTTTTAGGGGATTTAGTCAGCGAACATCAACAATATTCTGCAGCTCAAATGAATTATCTGAGATTTGTCTGAATTATTAACTGGCCTGGGTATTTATTGGCATATTTGTTGTATAGTTGCATCAAAGAAACACAAAAAAGAGCTTAAGCTATGTGTGACAGGGATGGACAAGTGGTGACGTGAGGCCTGAATCCTGAATACAAAAATAAAAATAAACATTTAAACAAAATAGACTTGCTCACAGAGCAAAATAAAAGATTTAAACAAAACAAGTCACGAACACAAACAATAAATAAATGATCCAGGTCAGGCTGGGCAAATTGCCTTCACTGTTCCTAGATTATTTTTTTTAAATCAATTTCTCTCCTTTCGCTCTCCCGTACGCTCCTCTGAACACTCCCACCCTGAGTGCAGAGAGCTGCAGACTTTTATATCGTGGCAGAGGAGTTTAACTGGCTAGTAATGATTCTATTACCCCTCGGCCACAATCTGCACAAGTTTATTAATTACTGTGGATGGGGCTTCCCATCCACGCTACTAAACAAAATAACAAAACACACGGCTACGGCGTCACATTTATAAACAACAAAACAATAACACAACCCGCGGCACTTCGCCGTCATGTATACATAAATCATAATACAATAAATCAAAATAACACGGGCTGAGGGGGAGACCCCGTTCTAAAAATAAATAAACAATATATTTAAACAGCAGGGCTTTCTACCGCCCTGCTACACTATGCTATTGAGTTGAATCTGATGCAATAATTACTCAATGCTGTTTTAAGGCACTATATTTGAAAGAGAGAGAAAGGTGAATACTTGAATACAGTCGGTTACATTATAAATAAACCATGTGGCAGAGGTGCAGTCATCGACAGGAATTTTTTTTTTTACTTTGAGGGCGTAAAGCTTACAACACTTCCAATAATCCTGTGTTCCATGCCGGACAACATTACACCATTTTTAATATCACACATTGAGTCATGGTTTTCAACAGTCTCCCACTTATATCTTTTATATAGATATATTTTTTTTATTTTTTTTATTTGTTGATACAGATAGTGGAACATGTACAAACACAGTTTCATTTCGAACAGTAATAGTAGTGGATGGTGAGGATTTCTTTATACTGTAACTGAGTTCTTATGGTTACACATTTACAAAATCTGTTTTATATTTTTAACACTTAAACTGCAGCTGTTACTCAGTAAGGAAGGCTTCACTCTATAATCTATTCTACAGTAATTCTAGCATGTGATTTATTTAATCATTTATTTAATCGTTTAATCGTCAGAAAATCATACTATAGTATACTCAGCCTTTCTGTAAAAAAGAAAAAAAAGTTTCATATTTTCCCTTTACTCATAAACCTATATTTATTTTCATATTGCATGCCCCGGAAACTGGGATATTTAACTAAAATGCAGGGGCACAATTTATAAGGGAAAGTGGTGAAAAAAGTCACCTTTTTGTTGGACTTTGTGTGTATGTCTCTTAGAGGTTCAGCGTTTCTGTAGCAATCTGTTGAATAATACTGCATGATTTGTTGTGTGAGACCTGGAGGGACCTGAGCTGGAAACTTCTGACTGCTTTATTTAAAAAGCAGGTACGACTTGTATTGCTCGATTGTGTACAGTAAAGCTTTTTTTTAAACTTAAAAGCTATTAAAATGTTTTGTTTTTTGGTTTGATTGCTTGGCATGCAGTTGTAGAGTATGCAGTCGATGTACTTACTGTATAACATAAGTTTGCAGAATATCTCTTCTGTATATTTTTAATTTAAAACCTACGTATACTTTCACTACTATACTGAGCATCAAAAGAAACTTATCACATATATATGGATAAAATTCACTAGATGTGATCGAAAAATGACAAACTCTGGTTTAGAGCAGGTGCAGTGACTTTTTATTGTGCTGATTTAACAATTGACATCACGAAGATGCTGCAAAATCTTGGGCAGGTGATGTGTCTCTTGGTCTCCCAGTTCATGGCCATTGACAGAGTGTGTCCGCTTATGCCGTCTCGCCAGGTTTGAAATTGCTGGCTGTAAGCACCCAAGACCAGCCTCCTGCACGAAGGCGCTGCTCTCTTGACAGACGTGGCATATTGTTTTTTTTCTGTGATTTTCTTTATTGCTTTTATTCAAGCTTGCAGTTCAACAGCTGAAATCACTCCATATCCAGTGTCCAATCAACTGTCTCACTAATTAGGTGATTTAGTGCATATGCTTCAGTCATAGTCACTAAAGCGTGTTATGGTCAAGGATGAATGATCGAGTGATTAAAAAGAAACCAAAAACATTTAGTCAATGTCCATCATTGATGTACCTTATTTTTTTTCGAAAATAAATGTGTTATAATAGTGATTATTTTGATGCTCTGTATATATATTTAGCTGTAGTATTTGACATAAAGCATTGCGCTTTAATGTGTGAAAATTACTGATCAGATAATGCTGCCAAAATTAATTTATTCTCGTTTGACCTGCTTTCGCAGCAGTAAAATTAATTGCCTCCTACATTATAAAAATAACCTGTTTACAGCTACAGCGCAGAGCTCTGAAAAGTGTAAGATGCAGATCAAGTCACAGGCTGTCAGTAAGGCCACACTGTGGAAACTGATGATGTCACAGGAACGGGCAAAGGATTCAGTTCTGCATAGGCCTGGCTGTTTTGTTCAACTGAGCTGCATCAGGACCTTACCGAGCCCTTGCAGTGCGTTTGAGGAGAGCCCGGGTTGTTTTTCCACAGCAGAGCCGAGCCATGCTACTGACCAACGGTACAGCTATAACTTGTATCGCTGTATTTTGTAAATATATTTAGGAACTGGACGAGCTGCTCCTAATTTCCAGGAACCTGCTACGGCTGTCCCAAGTTTAGCAGACAAGAGATAGGCAGGAACCTGGCAGCATTGGTGGCTGCGCGCAGGCAGCTCTGGCTCTCCCAAGCACCCATGCTTGACGGAGATAAGACGGCACTGCTGGACGCTCCGGTCGCTCCAGGCCACACATTTGGCCCGGTGGTAGACAAGATGCTACAGCAATCTCACCGCACAAGAGTCCACCAAGGAGTTGGTGCGCCTTCTCCCTAAGAGACCCCTCAACCACGTAAGCCTGCAGCTCAATGGCATTCCAAGCCCCAGTTTCAGAGGAAACCAGTACAACAGAGTGCTCCCATCTCAGGTGGTACCGCCAGGAGGCAGCCCACAACCGTGTTCCGTGGAGGCAAGCGTCCTTTCAAGCACCCTGTGCCTAGGCAGCAGGTGCAGACTGTGCCTCAAGTGAAGCAGCAGCCTTAGGACATTGCTGCCACAAGCCCAGGGCTCCTTCTCCAGAAGCCATTTGGACAACTGGGAACAGTGCACCACAGAACCCTGGGGCTTCAATACTTTGCAAACTGGTTACTCTCTCCACTCTCCACTCACCTCCGCTAACCGGGTAAGTAAAATGCAGGCATTCTATATATCGAAAGCCTGTCTGTTTTTCAGAGGCCAGAACGAAGGTCACACTTCGTACTAACCCGGCTTTTCTGCCGATTTAAACTATCTCGGCTTTCCACATTAACCAGTCAGTGGAACTGGAGGCTTTCCATTCCCTTCCTTTCCAATCTGACAGAGTGCGCCAGCTCCATGCGATTTGCCCAATACGGGCATTAGCGTATTATGTGGACAGAACTAAAAGCTGGAGGCAGTCAGAACAATTTTTTGTCTGTTACGGAGCTAAGTCACAGGGACAGGCTCTGTCTAAACCTCGTCTATCCAAATGGATAACAGGCGCAATACATACTGTGTATGAACTGCCCCGTCCGAGAAGCTCACCGGCCATTCCACCAGGGGTCAGGCGACTTTGTGGGCTTTATTTCAAGGTGCATCGATAGTGCCGCAGTATTGGCTTCCGCCCATACGTTTGCCAGGTTCTATCGACTGAATGTCATGGGCCCGCAGAATCTTGGATTTGACGCTAGATTACTGAGGTGCGGCTTCCCAGTCCACCCTCACGACAGAACGTTAGAGGTGAGTCTATTCTAATGTTTTTCAGTTTACTGGAAATACTGTTTGTAGCACAAAGTGGTGTTGGTTAGCTTTGTAGCTCAGTGTTATGTACCATGTCCTTGTGACAGTTGGTTATACTCATAGAACATTAGGGTGAGTCTAGACTAATGTTTTTATACCAGCTATGATGTTATTGATTCAGGCACAAGGCGGTTCGGCTTGTCCTCTGCAGGTGTGTTATGTATGCTCTATGTCCTTGCGACAGCTTGTAATGGTTAATATTCCCTACTTGACAGGGAACGTTAGGTTATTATCATAACCCTGGTTCTGAAATAGGAATATTAATCATTAAGTTCCAGGTCGTGGGGCCGGAGCAGCACTACGTCACTCTCCTGACGAGTGTCTTTGGTATAAAGTTTTCAGGTTCGGGTGTCTTAAAGGGGAAACACCCATTTTGTAATGGTTAATATTCCTATTTCAGGGACCAGGGTTATGATAATAATCTAACAATTTATTTTCAATTTTATTCTGTGTAAACCTATAGTAAAAAGTGTGCTGATAAGATTATAGAGATGATTAAACAGGTTGTTTAATTTAAATGGGAGGTAGAGGATTTTTAGACCTCACATATTACTGTAACTATGCAGGCAGTACTGTAAATGTTGGCCTAAAAAACAAAGTGTACACATTACAGGATTGTTCTAGAATTTGTGATATCTATGAATATATGTGCTTGTGTTACCTAAGCAATATTTTGTATTTTCTGTCAGAACATCATCAATACAAGTGTATTAAAATAAATAAATTGTCATTGTGATGGTGGTTAGTGTTTTTAGTGTCCATTGTGCATACTTAAAAGTTTTGCTGGCACATTTGAAATTATTATTTATTCCTTAGCAGACGCCCTTATCCAGGGCGACTTACAATTGTTACAAGATATCACAACAAGTGGCTTATCTGTCAGTTGTTGTCAATCAACATGTTTTGTGCAAGTACTGTATCAAATTGCTTCAAAACGCAAAACACAATAATCACATTTAAGTGAATCCCAAACCATAATGTGGACTTAATATGGATTCTTGTGCTTCAGTTCCAGCATAATACAGTAAATGGAAATATAGCAATGCATGCCAGGAATGAAAGTAAGGGCCAAAATGAACATTACTTATAAACAGGCCATAACTTGAAGAGTATTGTTAGTATTTGAGAAATGACCTGCAACAGCTGTTTTTTTTATAATCCTTCTGAACTCTTTGTGATGTTTTGAATTACTTTTAAGAAGATTTTTGAAAGCTCTTATGAAGCTCAAAATGTATATTCCTGGCAAGCTAGATAACAGACATTCTTAAACTCTTCCTTTAATTCAGAATCGCTCAACACCCAAGGCATATATTCAGATTTGGAAGAGCTTTACAGTAAGTCGCCTCCCTAAACCTAATACAGTTTGCATCCTTCTTTATTCCACAGTCAAGTTTAAGGGAGAGCAATGAAAGAAGGGCATAGCTGACAACCTTACTGATCTCCACACAAAAGGGAGGGAGCACACAAGATTCCATCATGGACAATACACAGTAGCGGGTATAACGATACACTACTGTCACAATACTTTACGTATCACAATGTGTCGATCGCGATACGATAGGCACCATGATACATGTGATGGTCCCGATGGGCTACTTGTATGATGCATAGTGTACTGTATGCATACCAGACTTGTAGGACTCGAGTCTGGGATTCAGAATCAAACTCGAGTCACGACTGCAAAAGACTCAGACTTGACCTTGTGTGACTCGGACTCGGACTCGAACATTCTGGCTCCGTGACTCAGACTTTATTTTCTATTTTCTATTACACAAGTAATATTACAGATAAAAACCCACCCAACAAAACATTATCCAATCACTGGTTAGCCTTGTTGTCTTTGCAGCCAATCATAGTAATAGAATAAGAAATTGGAAGCAAGTTAGGTTGTAGCGTAAACACCCCCACACACAAATCGAACTGCAACCATCGTAGGCATTAAATTTTAATAAATAAACAAATAAATAATGTCAGCGTTTTAAACAAGTAATGAAGTAATTATTTGGCTTTTAACAAGCCTTTCTCTTAATGCTACTTTAAACCATATTCCTAAGTTTTTTTTGAGTGCCCATTTATAATTTTTCCCCAAATTTGGACTGTCCAATTATGTTTCTTCTCCTCATTGCAGCGAGTACCCACACTGCACAGAGGTTCTAAGGGTGTGTGAGCGTCCTCCGATCTCACAAGCCTAAAGCCAGAATCGCTTTTACACCGAACAATCCAGAGCATAGGTGGGCGGACATCCGATTCTGGAGAACAGAGACCAGGCCTGCCTCTTATCCACTCTGATTGTGCTCAGTGTCTGGCCAGTAGGGTTCGCTGTTGCACAATCAGGTGAAGCAATCACTGCGGGTTTCCCAAACCCCCTACCTCGGAAACGTTGGTGCCAATGTGACTCCCCTCGGAGTCCCTAGCAAGTTCGGCCTCTTTGCACAGGCTGGACGCGAACTGGCGCCGTCCAAGCTGTGTGACTCATCCTGTGCTCCCAGCGGCAGCGCTTTAACTGGATGAGCCACTCGGGGACCCACTTGTTCTAAGTTTTGAAGGCACTGAAGAAATACATTTCTAAAACTGCATTCTTGAAAAAATATGAAAACGCATTAACAATACACTGTGCAGCATCAGCCTAGAAATCTGTCTCCAGCTCTTATTCCATTATGAACCTACACAAAGGGGAAATACATAAATATAATGCATAAATATAATGTTTGTGTGTAAAAGAAAAAATACATTATCTAGGGCTCCCGAGTGGCGCATCCAGTTAAGGCGCTCTGTGTGGAGTGCAGGATGTGGCCTATAGTCTGGACGTCACGAGTTCGAGTCCAGGCTATTCCTTTGCCGATCGAGGACGGAGCTTCCAGGGGCGGCGCCACTGGCCGAGCGCCACCCGGGGAGGGAGGGTCAGGTCGGCCAGAGTGTCCTCGGCTCACCGCGCACCAGCGACCCCTGTAGTCTGGCCGGGCGCATGCAGGCTTGCCTGTAAGCTGCCCGAGAGCTGCGTCGCTGTAGCTCTTGGGTGGCTGCATGGTGAGTCCGCAGTGTGAAAAAAAGCGGTTGGCTGGCACACACTTCGGAGGACAGCGTGTGTTCATCTTCGCCCCTCCCGAGTCAGTGCAGGGGTGGTAGTGGCGAGCTGAGCCTAAAAATAATTGGCCATTCCAAATTGGGAGAAAATAATAAAATAATTAGCAACGACTAAATTAAAAAAAAAATACATAACCTGAACTCAAACGAACTGAAGCACAATCATCATTGTATTACAGACTTAATAAAAGTGCAAATGCAATGAAAGTGAAACATAACGTTTCTGTTTTGCAAAACAAATAATAAATATACTGAATTTACTATTTAAGAACAGAGTGTATATATATATATATATATATATATATATATACACACACAGTTCCGGCAATGTCTAAATCAGATTGGCAGATTTTATCAGAAGTGAAGTCAAAGTAGATGCTATAGTCAGATGTGAAAGTAATTTCTTACCGCTGTCGCTTGCTCATGCATGCCTAAACAACTTTCGCTAAGAAAGCAAGGAAGCGCCCATTGAAATCTGTACGTTATGCTGTTTTCAGTCTTTTACATATTTTTTAAATTTAATTTATCATATTTTCCAGTCTTTTACTTGTTCTCCAGCATAATACTGTATCCTGGGAACCTTGTTTAATGTAGCTGCAGTATAATATAATAAAAGTCAATCATGAGAAATTTGGTAGAATGTTGTGTTTTTGGGTGTTTCAAATGTCTTGTGAGGCTGGAGTTTCACGGTTTGGTTCTCGCTTGGCGGGTCGGATGTGCCAGTGGAGAAGGGTATGAGAGGCTGACTAAAGGTATGCTAAGTCAGAATTCCTGGAAACCAGTGGGGTACTAGGATTGTGAGAAGTTTTAGTCCTCTTTTGACATCTCTGCCCAATCCATCGTATAAGAAAGAGGAATTCTTGTGTGATGCACTTCCATTAGAGATTCTGTCCCTGTCGGTGAGATGAGATGAGGTTAAAAGCTCTGTAAACACCAATTGAAAGGAGCCCAGCTCTTCTTTGTGGTTAAGAGACTCGCTTGCAGTGTGCAAGGTTGTCACTTCCAGCCCAGCCTCCACCCTGAACACACACCTGAAACCACCACACAGTTCCTACAGGGATTGAACTGTAGTCATTAGCACGTCATCTTTCAGTACTAAGTAGTCAATCCTCAAAATGTAACAACCCTCCATAAAACTGAAAATATTTATTTTGTAGAATCTCGTTACACGGTACCCAATACACTTCTTGCTGTACACCTCATTACAAAAATGGAATTTGTGTTACTAGCTGTTATTGTTTAGGCCTAATAGATATGCTGTACAGTAGATCTGCAAAGAGTACATGGGTTATTTTAGAACAAAGCTGTATACTGTACAGCTAGATGAACAAATAACACTATGTTACTGTTGGCAGTGGAAGCTCATTTTGTGATACGATGCAGTTGTCAGAAAGGATCCCCTATTCTTCAGTATAAATGACAGATTAATTATCTGCTCCATGGCTTCAAGTATCAACCTTTAGACTCTCTTTGTTTGATCCAGCAGGACTTTCATTTTATCTGGATTTACTAAAGGGAATACTTTTGATTGAATTCCCCCTAAGAAAATGTTAATCTGCTTTGAAACAAATTACAGTTTGATAGTGGCTGGCATCTTACAGCACAGTGGCTGCCAGTAGCAGTTCTTCAGAGGTCTCTCTAGTAGCCACACTTCAATACTACTAGAATACTATTACAGAAGTACAGTATACTGAGCACACATAGGGCAGCAGTGTGGAGTAGTGGTTAGGGCTCTGGACTCTTGACCGGAGGGTCGTGGACACTGCTGCTGTACCCTTGATCAAGGTACTTTACCTAGATTGCTCCAGTAAAAAAAAAAAAAAAAAAACTATATAAATAGGTAATTGTATGTAAAAATAATGTGATATCTTGTAACAATTGTAAGTCGCCCTGATAAGGGCGTCTGCTAAGAAATTAATAATAATAATAATAATAATAATAATAATAATAATAATAATAATAATAATAATAATAATAAAGCACAACTCTATTTATAACACACACAAATTTGTAAAAGTGTGTAAAAGAGTGCACAGTATATTCTGGAAATTATAATACAGTACACCCTCGCTATAACACCCTTCATTATAATGAACCTTCGGCTGTAACGACCCTGGCCGCTGGACCCCAAATAAAAAACACAAACAAATATAAGATTGTAATGTAAGTAAGGTCTGTGAAGTGCAGGAACACATGGAGTAGGAGGGGCTGTGTTTCACATTGATCGAACAGCCTATGGGGCGACAGTTACGGACCACAGGATATGCTGGTGATTGGCCATGGTGGAATGAGGCGGGACTAACTGGGACTAAAGACCAGTGACACGGTGTTTGTTGTTGTTATTGTGAAGCAGAGAGAAGCGAATAAACAGAGACAGAATAGTTCCAACCTGAGATTCCTTTTAAAAATTAACTAGTTTTAGCGACGCAGGTCGTGGCCCACAGCGACCAGTTAATTGCTAGTTAACAATTGGCAGATTGTCTTTGATCATTTTATAAGTGGAGTTTGGCTCTGAATCGACTGAAAGCTCATTCTTATAGCGTTAAGGATTTTTGTTAGAATATACACACACTGTCAACATCCCGGTCTGTACGCACGGGATGCCACCTTGCAGTGAAGTCAACTCTTTTGTCTTAGGCCCTGTCCACACTACATAACCGATCTTGAGAACCGTACTCGAAACCGCTCTAATTAATCCAGTTCAAAGCGTCCACACTGAAGTACAGTTTCATGTTTAGTCAGGCTTATTGCATCCACACACCATTAGAATAGTTCAGTTACAATTCCCAGCAGCGCAACGAACCGTGGAAATTAATACGATAGTATCCCACCATGCACTGTATTTTATTTTAAAATAATATGTTATGCCCCATATTAACAGAGGTCCATACTGCATAAATGAAATATAACAAGTATTGCGGAAAAAGTAAATCAGAACACACACACACACAAGTAGGGCTTGAAGTTTTCAGGTTTTATTTTTAATCAGGTGAAGTCCCTTTAAACAAATTGAGCTGATTCTGTTTTATATTTAAACTCAGAAAAAGCTGTTGATTACAAAACAATCTTTGCTTTTACCTTCATATCTTGCCTGAGCCTAATTCTGGTCCTCTTAATTTTATTTCAAACAGAGCTGACAAATTACGTAATTTGTTCATCCCCGATCCTACTTTTAACTCGCATTTCCTAATTTAACGTTGTGTTTTTGTTATTTTCCCCACTAGTTTAACAGAGGTGTCCTGACAGATTTTTTGAAGCATAAAAACGAATACCTAGTGCGAAGTGTACACTGATAGCAAGTCCTTCAGGCACCTGCTCTGAGTATTTCGCCAAACATACCACAAAGCATTTGGGGATATTGGAGGATACATAGAAAAATGTAGTTTGGTATTACAGCGTCCACACTTCTGATAAACCGCACTACCTGATGTGATCTAATTAGAACCGGACTCGAGACTACCTCCTGAGGTGGTCTCGAGTCCGGTTCTCGAGTACGGTATTAAATGCTGCATAGTGTGGACGCAAACCGTATTTAGCACTTTTAAGCCGGCTTAAATGCAACTAATACGGTTTAAAGGCATAGTGTGGACAGGGCCTTAGTTAGAAGCGTGCGCTATGTAACTGCCTCCGAAACGAAAATCATTTTAAGATTTGCTGCACTTTGAAACGATTCATGTCAGATTGATTATGAATGAATGTTTAGCTTCAATTCAGGATTTTTGCTTTTTGTGTTTAAATTCTTTAACACATTGGATAAAGCAAATGCAGAATACTGCCTCCATGAGAACAGGTACATGTCATTCTACTTTTATTCACAATCTCATCTCATTAACTTACTCCAACAATTTATCATTCATTTTGATTTTCCTTTCACTATAACGAACCCCTCGATATAACAAACAAAAGACTTGGACCCCAACAGGTTTGTTATAGCGAGAGTGTACTAAAGAGATACTTTTACAGTGCACTACCTCCCAATAAAAAGAGCCATTCTGGGGAGATGAATTGCCCATATGGTTTAGCCTGGTTAGAAACTGCTGTGAAAAATCGAATCTTCTAGATAGCTGGGGAATATTGCTTCAGCATATTTCTAATGCTATAAGGCACATTTGTGTTGCCAGTTCTTTATAATAATGTCAGATGTTGTAGCACATTGTTTAAATGGCATTGAATTATTATCAGAAATTCTTTCATCCTTTTCTCTTTTTTATACAGTAGCAAAATAAACTGACTTTAAACAAAATAATCAGTAGGTCAGTAATTAAAATCAGATGGGATCCTCCAGTATCCTCAGCTAATCACAGTTTAATTAAACCCATTCTGTCATCCATATTAACACAAAGCATTACACATTAAGACAGGGTGAAAATCAAGAGCAGAACAAGCTACATAGACTAAAAATATGTGTAGCCCTATTCTGATTAAATCTGTTTTCAGGCAACGCACTATTTTATTTTGTACTGTAATATACCTAAAGCATTGGCTTCTGACTCCCATACACCTTACCACCTAACCCATTCTATTCCAGTTCTAGACTAAAAGCAGCAAGTCATTCAAGCATCAGTATTCTGTATGTTAAATGGTTAGTCTTCACAACTTGCCTTGCTAAGGAAAGCCATAGATCCACTTTAATTTAACTTTTTACCTCCCTTCTCTGCGTTGCAGTTTATCTCCTCACGTCAACAGTACAGGGGCAGTAAATTAATCTGAACGAAGGTCGTATTACCAAATGCGATAAATATGTCAGAAGATGACCAATATGAAAAAGGGCCTGGTAGATACACACTTGGTTTATGTTTTCTTCCTTTAACAGTGACCCCCCTTCTGTCCCATACAGGCATTCGACCTCCAATCATGAACGGGCCCATGCACCCCCGCCCCCTGGTGGCACTGCTGGATGGCCGGGACTGCACGGTGGAGATGCCCGTTCTCAAAGACGTGGCCACCGTGGCATTCTGTGACGCACAGTCCACGCAGGAAATCCACGAAAAGGTATTAACCTTTTATTTAAAAACACGTATAGCGATGTTACAGAAATATTAGGCCCCCCCTACTCGTGGAACTTGAATTCACGTTGAATGAAACCTTTTTTTTTTTTTTTTGATGCATTAGATTTTGTGTACTTGCAAATACAAAAATGTAGTTTATAGGTCTCAGTTTCATGTTTATGGCTCAAAACAAATGATCGCTGACACCCTCTTGACAAAAGGAGTCTTACAGTAAAGAGCTTAGTGTTTGTTGATGTAAAAACAAAAAAAAAGAAAAGGGAAGCGTATTGATTTGATAGCTGGATCCTCAGCTATCCTCAGATCCTTAGCGAAGTATCTTAGGTCATCCAACATGATGTCTTTTTCTCCAGATCATGCTATGATGACTCAAAAGGGACCACCAAAAATAACAAAATGAAAGGCTGGAATTTATTTTGGGAAGTAGTCAAACGCTACATGACTAATGTGGGGTGGGGGTTGCAGTCAGGTTTGGCATCTGTTATAGGGTGATAGATGAAGGCAGCGAAGTCATCCTGCTTGCAATGAGAAATAAATTGTTCCCATTTGGAAATTTAGAGAGGGATTCACTTTGTTTTACTATTGATTATTTTGCTGCCTCTTGTGTTTCATATCTCAGTGTAATGCTGTATGGGAATAACTGGTGCCAGCATAAACCCCATCTGCTCTCATCTCTATTCCTGCAGTTCTGGAGGGACTGAAATCATTATAATGAAGGCAGGGGCCTCCCACACAAGGTTATAAACAAAGAGGCATGCTTTTAAAACGTTTACTCCAGTCTGATTTAACTCCAATTAAACATTTTACAAAAAAGGAAACAAACAACTAAGTTCAAATAATTCTTAAGGGTTCTCTGATGTGTTTCTTTGAAAAATGTTTTTTTAGGCGTAGCTTGATTTTAATGTTTTCACATCTCTGTGTAGGGATAGATGACCAGGTTTCTTTAGCTTTGGAAGAGGAATGTTAAAATGTAAATGTTGCAAAACTAAATGAGCATCTCATCATCTCTTTTAATCATAGCGGCCTTCATTTGTTTGTTTAAAAGTTGCACATTTGGCCTAAAGCCCTTGATAAATGTGACCCATAGTCTATTCAGGAATGTGTAGTGTAGTTTTCACAAATGCATTATAAGTAAGATATTCTGCATCATAGGTACAAAATGACTTTTTTGTTTAATGAAGCATGTAATGTTGACTCAATACAGAAACATATGTTGCAATGCAAATACAATTACTGAATTCACTGCAGTGCATCTGATATCATTTACTGTGTGCTGCATTTCTTTGGTTACATTCTCAAATTAATTAATCTAAATGAATAGGAAAATTACAGTATACATCATTTACAGAATGTTTTACAAATATGTTTAATGTAAATATCTATATATCATTTTTGACTAATATATGTACAAAGCTCCATTATTTAGTAAGTGTTATTTTGTAGCACTCCCACCTATGTATCCATAATTTATAGCAATCAATAATAAATTGGTAAAACTACTGTATAATTAAAAGCTATAATAACCTAGTTTTCCAGTATTTTAAAACCGTGGTTAACAGTCCTTTAAGTAGGCAATGATTTGTGAATTGTAGTGCAGTAAAAAGAAAAAAAAAAGACAATTCTTGGGCAGCCTTTATAAATTACTGAAAGCCTTCTCCTGCATACCAGCATTCATACAGTTGTCCCCAGGTGGTACTGTATATTATTTTTTATAACCTTTACTTAATATCAGTTTGGACTTTTCAGCCCAGAATTTTGGATGTAATGTTTCCTAGTTGTACATTGATACCGAGATACTTTTAATATGATTTTTAAACCTGGATAATGTAATGGCCCTTTTTCAATGTGCTCTGTAATTATTTTTAATCTGTGTAACTGGCCTGCCCCATTTCATAGGTACCTCCTTGAAACATTTCCCCATTCGATTATTATGCCCTTCATACTATTGTACCTCTCACCCTGCTGAAGATATTTGTTTACCCATTTAAAAATTGCACAGCAGTCCACTTGAAAGAAGTGGAATGTGAGCCATCTCCATCATGTATTAAGTTCCTATTAGTGTTCTATTAGGACAGTGAGTCTAGTGCACCCCTGAGTAGCTTGTGATCTACATTTTCGCTGTTGTACAGATCTCTGATTCTCCAGTGTGCTTTATTAAAATATGAAGTTCTCTGGTATGTGCATGTTCCTGTTGAGCGGGTTTTGCTAATCCAATCGCATGCAAGAAAGTTCTAGCAGAAAGTGATACTGTTTTGCTTTTTAATGCACTGGTTGATGATTAAAATTATAAAATGTTCAATTTCCAAATTCTAATCTGGCCAAATTACCTGCAAATATGCCTCTCTGCTGTAACTGGAAACCTGGCGTCACTACAGTATCTGCAAATATTTTAGTTGACCGTGGTCTTTGACGTTTTCTAGTAAAAAACAATATATATATATATATATATATATATATATATATATATATATATATATATATATATGTAAACGGACCGCTGCTACACGGGTTCGTTGCCCCTTTAAAAATTGACCCAGCACACAAGAAATGGATTTTTAAGCGCTGGTGCGCTATTTTTAATAAACACCAAAATAAACAAAATGCAAAACAAACACCTAGCTCTTTACGAGCACTAACTAAACAAACAGGAACACCCTGACTACGAGTGGGACAGCTAAGCTGTTTCCCCACCAAACAGAAAACAAAACACACAGGTTTAATACACCACACTTTACCTCACGACTGCTGGGGAGCAGAGTACATCTTTCTGCCTCCTTCTACTCAGCAGCCCTGAGCAAACTAGCTGCCTCTCTTAAATACCCTGCACCTGGTACTAATTTAACAATGGCTACCAGGTGCAGGGGATAATTAATAATAAAACAATTAACAAATCAAATAAATCAAGACAAATGTGCATTCCCATTTTACTCTTTAGGGAGGTTTTAACCCCCTCCCTGCTGTCTCACTCAACCCGCTGCCTTACACATCCCCCCCCCTTGTCTTTTCAAGACACAGGCCACTCGACGGCCACCTCCTCCCCTAAAACACAACCACCCACCCTCGAGTCCATAAATGTCCTTTTTCGCCCTCTTCCACGGGCGGACTTGAGGGTGGATCGGTCCACGTCCCGGCCCAGCCAGGTAAGGACCGCGCACCGGCGACGAGGGGACCCAACGGTTCGACAGGGGCGACCGGAGCGTAGGCCGGGGCACTGGAGGATGCAGCAGTGGACAGAGGTCTTCCCCTGGGAACTGGCGCAGTGATGTCCGATCACCCAGGGGAAGCGAAGCAGCAAACGGGGAGCGACAGCGATGTCTGGCAGCAGCCCAGCGACGTCTGGGTGCTCGGGGAGAGCAGAGCAGGGAACCAGGGGCAGAGCTGTGGCCAGTGTTGCAGACTCCTGGGCTCTAAGTCCAGCACAGGGAGGTCCAGGAAGACCGGCAGGGTGTCCTGGAGCAAGGGGTGAGGGACCGGACGCAGCGATGCCGGACTGGACCGTAGGGGTGGTGGTCGGGCTGTGGTGGAGGTATGCTTTTCGCCTCCCCTCTGGGCTCCGGACGGCGGCTCCTCCCTCTGGGCTCCGGAACGGCGGCTCCTCCCTCTGGGCTCCGGCGGCGGCTCCTCCCTCTGGGCTCTGGAAGCGGCGGCTCCTCCCCTCTGGGCTCCGAAGCGGCGGCTCCTCCCCTCTGGGCTCGGAGCGGCGGCTTCTCCCCTCTGGGCTCGAGCGGCGGCTCCCACCTTTGTAGCAGCAGCTCCTGTGTCTGCCTCTCCATCCTTGCCGTCTGCTCTATTTGAGCAGCAGTATTGCGGTTGATCATTGCGATCAATTCTTTAAAATCCATTTTCTGGGTCGTAGGGGCGCCCACACTTTCTGACACCATATGTAAACGGACCGCTGCTAGACGGGTTCGTTGCCCTTTAAAATTGACCCAGCACACAAGAAATGGATTTTTAAGCGCTGTGCGCTTATTTTTAATAAACACCAAAATAAACAAAATACAAAAGAAACACCTAGCTCTTTACAAGCACTAACTAAACAAACAGGAACACCCTGACTACGAGTGGGACAGCTAAGCTGTTTCCCCACCAAACAGAAAACAAAACACACAGGTTTAATACACCACACTTTACCTCACGACTGCTGGGGAGCAGAGTACATCTTTCTGCCTCCTTCTACTCAGCAGCCCTGAGCAAACTAGCTGCCTCTCTTAAATACCCTGCACCTGGTACTAATTTAACAATGGCTACCAGGTGCAGGGATAATAATAATAAAACAATTAAGAAATCAAATAAATCAAGACAAATGTGCATTCCCATTTTACTCTTCAGGGAGGTTTTAACCCCCTCCCTGCTGTCTCACTCAACCCGCTGCCTTACAATATATACAGTATATATATATATATATATATATATATATATATATATATATATATATATATATATATATATATATATATATATATATATAACACATCTATATAATATATAGAAGCCGTTAGGCAACTTTCACACAATTTGATTGGCTCTTGTAATGCTTTATTTGCATATCTCCCTACAACCCCTATATATATATATATATATATATATATATATATATATATATATATACAGTACTGTGCAAAAGTTTTAGGCAGGTGTGAAAAAATGCTGTAAAGTAAGAATGCTTTCAAAAATAGACATGTTAATAGATTATATTTATCAATTAACTAAATGCAAAGTGAGTGAACAGAAGAAAAATCTAAATCAAATCCATATTTGGTGTGACCACCCTTTGCCTTCAAAACAGCATCAAGCATCAATTCTTCTAGGTACACTTGCACACAGTTTTTGAAGGAACTCGGCAGGTAGGTTGGCCCAAACATCTTGGAGAACTAACCACAGTTCTTTTGTGGATTTAGGCAGCCTCAGTTGCTTCTCTCTCTCATGTAATCCCAGACAGACTTCGATGATGTTGAGATCAGGGCTCTGTGGGGGCCATACCATCACTTCCAGGACTCCTTGTTCTTCTTTACGCTGAAGATAGTTCTTAATGACTTTCGCTGTATGTTTGGTGTCGTTGTCATGCTGCAGAATAAATTTGGGGCCAATCAGATGCCTCCCTGATGGTATTGCATGATGGATAAGTATCTGCCTGTACCTCTCAGCATTGAGGAGACCATTAATTCTGACCAAATCCCCAACTCCATTTGCAGAAATGCAGCCCCAAACTTGCAAGGAACCTCCACCATGCTTCACTGTTGCCTGCAGACACTCATTCGTGTACCGCTCTCAGCCCTTGGCGAACAAACTGCCTTCTGCTACAGCCAAATATTTCAAATTTTGACTCATCAGTCCAGAGCACCTGCTGCCATTTTTCTGCACCCCAGTTCCTGTGTTTTCGTGCATAGTTGAGTCGCTTGGCCTTGTTTCCACGCCGGAGGTATGGCTTTTGGCCGCAAGTCTTCCATGAAGGCCACTTCTGACCAGACTTCTCCGGACAGTAGATGGGTGTACCAGGGTCCCACTGCTTTCTGCCAGTTCTGAGCTGATGGCACTGCTGGACATCTTCCGATTGTGAAGGGAAGTAAGCATGATGTGTCTTTCATCTGCTGCAGTAAGTTTCCTTGGCCGACCACCGCGCCTACGGTCCTCAATGTTGCCCGTTTCTTTGTGCTTCTTCAAAAGAGCTTGGACAGCACATCTGGAAACCCCTGTCTGCCTTGAAATTTCTGCCTGGGAGAGACCTTGCTGATGCAGTATAACTACCTTGTGTCTTGTTGCTGTGCTCAGTCTTGCCGTGGTGTATGACTTTTGACAGTAAACTGTCTTCAGCAACCTCACCTTGTTAGCTGAGTTTGGCTGTTCCTCACCCAGTTTTATTCCTCCTACACAGCTGTTTCTGTTTCAGTTAATGATTGTGTTTCAACCTACATATTGAATTGATGATAATTAGCACCTGTTTGGTATAATTGTTTAATCATACACCTGACTATATGCCTACAAAATCCCTGACTTTGTGCAAGTGTACCTAGAAGAATTGATGCTGTTTTGAAGGCAAAGGGTGGTCACACCAAATATGGATTTGATTTAGATTTTTCTTCTGTTCACTCACTTTGCATTTAGTTAATTGATAAATATAAACTATTAACATGTCTATTTTTGAAAGCATTCTTACTTTACAGCATTTTTTCACACCTGCCTAAAACTTTTGCACAGTACTGTATATATATATATATATATATATATATATATATATATATATATATATATATATATATATATATATATATACAGTATTTCCATATCAATACAGTGCTGAATGTGAATTTCTGCATTACAGTACTTTTAATAATGGAGTATTTATCAGCTGCTGTAAATATGGCCATTAGAAAAATGCCTTGGGTGGGTCCACTGAAGCAGTCGCTGGCATATGCAGAACAGTTTTGTTCATTGTAATTGTGGTTTATTGTTATTTTACAAATGCTGCATTATTGTGGGAAATATGTTGTATAGCATTATAATAATACATACTTAGAACATGTTTACAGTGGAGCCATTTTGTAATGTTTTACATGTTGAGAACAGGTGAAAATATAAAACTACAGTATTTACCGCCTCCTCAAAATATAGTGTAACACTGAAATTCCATTACATTTCTGTACCTTGGAAGCAGATGGTAAGGGCTATCACCCGAGACTGAGTTAAATGCAAAGTCAAAATTAAATACAAGCAGTTCAGAAGATCTCTTTTTAAAATTAAACTTTCTGTCAATTTCTGAATGTCTGCTACAGTCAGGTGAGAAATGGTCAGTGCCAGTTTATAACACAGGTGGCACCTGTTCAGGAAAGATACAACCGCTGTATCAGGCATCCAAAAAGAAGCTGCTTATTGTGCAAAAGAGGATATTTGTATTTTAAAAACCAGTTTGGTGTGTGTGTGTGTGTGTGTGTGTGTTAATGTGTGTGTGTATATTCGCAGCCATGTGCATGCTTGCTCGTACCAGACGTTTGCTAATTAACATGTTTTGGCTTATATAGCACCCGATAATCATTTTGTCCTTGACTTTAGCGTTACCCTTTGTTTGTTTACTCTGAACATTGTGCATTGCTATGAGAATAATGGATGACTATTGTACTTAGTATTGGACTCAATACAGGTGGTTTGAATGCTATTCCTACATTCCTCATGAAGCATCTAGATGTGTTGATGCTCTGTGCATCCACATATCAAGCACAGGTGCGTTGGATGAATCTCGAGAGATGAAGCTCAAGGTGATTTAAATGTTGAATCGGACTTGTAAGATTGAAGTTCAGACATAGATCGTAAGGCTGTTCCTTTTGTACTTTTTATATACAGTAAGAGATGTTTATCTTTGGGAATGGTTCCGACAGTAGCGAGCAGCATGATTCCTGATCTTACTGTAAAGGAGGCTTGCTCTGGTCCTGGAGGGTTCCTACACACCAGGTTTAACAGGCATAATGAAGCAGATAAGGACCTGGCTGAGATTAAATGTGTTCAGTTAAACAATTAAGATCATCGTTCGGACAAAGACCTGATCAGGATGGGCCAGAGTTGCCTATCCCTGCTGTAAGGTGATGCACTTTAGAAAACAAATGAATTATATTTAATGTAAAGAAAATATTCTCTGTGCACATGTTGTGAATGTGGTAAACAACCTAGAATTTCAGCTCTACCAGAACATCTCCTGTAGTGCAGAAAAGCATTCTTGTGATTTTGGTTCTTAACAAATACAATAATTAGGTGCGCTCACCTAGTTAATTTTGTTTGTAGGGTAATGTGACATTTCAGCTGTGTGACAATGTGGAACCGCATGAATCCTTGAAGTAGTGGGCTAAACTGTTAGATGCATCCTCTGATAAATTATACACAACAAGCAGTTTTAATAGAAATAATGCGTTACTTCAACAGGTTATGTGAACAGCTATATATAAAAAAATATATTCTTTTCTTGTCAGGTACTGAATGAAGCAGTGGGGGCTTTAATGTATCACACCATCACATTAACACGGGAAGACTTGGAAAAATTCAAAGCACTTAGAATAATAGTCCGAATCGGCAGTGGGTTTGATAACATCGACATCAAGTCTGCTGGAGACTTAGGTAAGCTCAACACACTTTAATTAAAAAAAGTAGAAACATCTTACATTTATTATTTCAACACAGTTTGCTCCACAGGGCTTCTTGACAGTGACATACCACCGTAGCTTAACCCTGTGTTGTGTGGAGTGAGCCCAGCACTGCTCTGCTGGTCAATATGGGTCACCACCCAGCTGCACCTCCTGAAGGTCACTATCATCTGAATAATTTGAGAGTCCAGCAGGCTGAAGAAAACAATTATTATTATTAATAATAATAATAATAATAATAATAATAATAATAATAATAATAATAATAATAATAATAATAATAAATGATAAACAAGCATTATATTGATACACACAAGAAGAAAGCGTAAGTTACTGTTAGACATTTAAACTGCACCATATTTGGAATGTTTGTAACAACAATTATTTTGCCTGTTTATATTATAACAAGAGAGTCATTTGTGCACTGCAATGCTAATATTGAAGAGGTGCTGACCAGTATAAGGTAATTGTATGTAGTGAAGGTAGAGTCTCTACGGTGATACAAAAGACTAACTCTTATATCACCGTAGAGACTCTACCTTCACTTGTGTGTGTGTGTGCATATATATATATATATACACACACACAGATAGTGAACAAAAAAATGGAAACACCAATGTAAAGTCACTTAATAGGGCGTTGGGCCACTATGGTATCCCGCTATGTGGAGTTCTCGGCGCACCGTTTTTGATGAAACTGGCTGCTCACGCCCCAGGTTGAAATTTGCAGTCTTCTCCAGTTATGTTTGATCTTTCAGTTTTGTATTTTTTATATATAATTTTTTTCTTAATAAAAACTTTTTTCCCCTTAACAGTGTGGAGTATGGTGTGTAGATAAGTGGAAAAAAAAATCCTCATTTAAATGCATGAAACTCTGAGGTACTGACCCAACAAAATGTGAAAAAAGTTCAAGGGGGCGTAGACTTTCTATAGGCACTGTATATACACATGGATAGACACATGGATATATGTCTGTGAAGATTTACAATCACCTTCCACGGCAGCACCAACTAAGCGAACAAGACAAATCTTCGACTCTGACAGCGACAAAAAAAATAAATAAAAAGCATACCCCACTGAAACACCTTTTCCTTAAATACGTTATTTTTTTGCAGTTCAATATCTAGTTTAATTCACCGTTACTGAATTACCAAAAAGAAAATTATATTTAAGATTCTTTATGACTTAATTTATATTATTATTATTCATTAAATTCACTTGCAATTTGAACCTTAACACCTGTTTATTGTCTTTTTTTTTATCACAGATAATATCCATGTATTATAACAAATAATAGACAGGCTTCATTGAGTTAAAGGAAAATTAATTCCATGTCAGGTTTCTGTGACAGTTTATACACTACTCGACCTAACGGTCTCATAGTTTATGACATCTTATACAGTATATATATATATAAATAAATAAACCTGGCCATGTTTAGAAGGTTCAGTTTGTCTTATTTCAGAAAAATCACTTGGAGCAATACAGAAAGCATCTCTTGGTCTCATTATAGTGGTTACCACTGCAACCAGGCGGACAATTTCTGTGGATTTCATTATCCTCAGAATTAATTTATTTGCAATTAGTCACGCTTTAGGCCACCTTGTCTCATTTGGGAATTTACTCAAGACCACCTCACTCATGAATCTTAAAATCCCCCATGACTTGTAAGCTTAGAGCATTCCCAGTGTGGATGTTCTGTATTATGAGTTTCCTTCTCCTTCAGGCATTTCCAGTGCTGCTTCATTTCTTTTATAAATCTTTCTGATTGGGACACTGCTGATGGCACAGATAAAGGAACAGAACTAAAATGCTTAAAGACACACAGGGGGAGGGCATGTTGTACTTTGTTTATGTCCCCTTTCTTTTAATATTTAACAGAACCCAAATTAACAGGTTGAGTGTCACTCCATGTGAAACTGAACTACAAATTGCCCTTGGAATGTTTGTAACCAATCAGAATCCTTTCAGTAGAGTAGGGTTTGTGCTTTTTAAAATATGTATATTATCTGCATTTTTACATTTTTTTAATGCACATTAAGCACACTCCTCTGTCTTGACCCTCTTGGCATACCGTAATTCATTACCTGCGGCACCATTTTAATACATCGAGTACATGCCAGGATTGAATGAGTGTAGTCACTATTTGAATATGAAATTAGTCACAGAACCACATTGTAGCAAAGCACTCAAACTGAAGGACTTTTTTTTTTTTTTTAAACTTTCTGATGGTTCATTTGATAGAAAGAGGGTTACTTGTATCTACTGTCCAGAGTGAGTTCCAGTATCACAGAAGTGCATCTTGTCTGCTCTGCCACCTGCATGCTAAACTTGCTTTCACTCTAATAGTTTTTCTGCTACAGACAACAACAATACAACAACAAATGAAACCCATCAGCTTCGACAGAGTACTCTTTTAGAAATTCAAGGTCGCTGCAAACCCATGAATCAAGCTCAGTACGATACTATAACCAGTGCTGTTGGATAGCTACCGACTGCAGACCTGTTACCATTGTAGCTTTGTTTTATTTCAATACCCACATTTATTTTATATAACTGTTATGGAGGATATAACTGTTACTCAGTGAATGTTTTATTTTATTTAGGCAAGATATTAATAAAAGAGAATTTAAAAATTATTGTTATTATTATTATTATTATTATTATTATTATTATTATTATTATTATTATTATTTAAACAGCAATGAAACATCAGTTTGAGTAAAGGAAACTAAAAGAAACTGATAATTGTAAATGCAGTAAGGTGAGTAAGAAACTGACGCCATTGGGATTTAGCAGTTGGTTCAAACAATTTAACAACAATGCTGTATTGTAAATAAATAAAAACTGTAAATAATAATAATAATAATAATAATAATAATAATAATAATAATAATAATAATAATAATAGCATCAGTAATACAACCAACTTAAATGAGATGGATGCAGTAATTGTATCAATTAAATATGCGATTAAAACCAAGATGAACTGAGATTAATAATTATTATTATTTATTTATTTCTTAGCAGGCGCCCTTATTCAGGGCGACCTTAAAATTGTTACAAGATATCACATTATTTTTTACGTACAATTACCCATTTATACAGTTGGGTTTTTACTGGAGCAATCTTGGTAAAGTACCTTGCTCAAGGGTACAGCAGCAGTGTCCCCCACCTGGGATTGAACCCACGACCCTCTGGGCAAGAGTCCAGAGCCCTAACCACTACTCCACACTGCTGCCTAATCTTGCAATTTTTTAATTTATTTTTTTAGTCGCCTGGCAGCCCTAAAATATATATATATATATATATATATATATATATATATATATATATATATATATATATATATATATGTTATTGCATTTTTTTTCCTCAGCTTCTGTGTTTCATTTATATCACAAAATCTTTATGCTATTTCTACATTCCTCATGAAGCATTCATTTAGGCATTAAGCATCCACATGTCAAGCTGTTTTTTGTGTGGTTACATATAGTAGGGACACCTTACTTGCAATTTTCTAGCTGTTAATCAGAGTTAGAAACTCATACTAGTCCTGCACCCAGTCACTTAAGTATATATTTAAGTATATATTTGAGCAGTAAAGCCCTGGTTAAATAAATTGTTACCTGCTGCTGCCTGAACAGCTTGTAGTATAAAGAGTCACATTACACATTCATGCTGTGAGAAGTGTCATTGCTTCACAGCATATTAAATAGAGGCCTGACTGCTCAAATTCCTGGTCATTTCAATAATATACCTAAACAAGGGGGGTTCTGAAACCCAGGACTAGGTGCAGGAATAGTACGAACTCTGAGTTAATTCATTTTTGATTTAAACATTCCAAACATGCTTTCCTGCTGCAAATTCCTTTGTGAGCCGCACAACATTTTCTTTTTTTTTTTCGTTGTAAGTTTAATTATCTTTACTGAACTGCTTGTACATACAGTAAGTACACTGTACCATAGGGCTTTGTCATTTGGAGCCCTCTTCATACAACTTTAACAGACACGTTATTTATTTATTTTAGTCTCTTATGATGGCTTTGATAAAGATGCGTAACATGTGTGACATATTGATTGTTAAAGAAATTCAGACTTTATTTAATCCATAAAAAACAGTTTTAAATAATTTGAGTTAAGGCTTCATGAATAGGCTTGTTGTTTTGAATAGGAACACTTCTGTAGATTTTAAAAAGCACATTGTCTCTGTCTTTTTTGCATCTTTAAAACAACTGCAATCTATTTTGGCTGACTTGAGTATCTTCTTGATGGAATTATATATGTGTGTTGCAGGGATCGCGGTATGCAACATGCCCGCAGCCTCTGTGGAGGAGACGGCTGACTCGACGACGTGTCACATCCTGAACCTGTACAGACGGACGACCTGGCTGCACCAGGCGCTGCGGGAGGGCACACGGGTGCAGAGCGTGGAGCAGATCCGGGAGGTAGCGTCGGGGGCTGCGCGCATCCGAGGAGAGACGATCGGGATCATCGGCCTCGGTCAGTTTATTACTGCACCTCAACTCTCAGTATCCGCTGTACATTGCAAAGTGCATTTTAGAATGTAGGCACCTAAAGCTTATTGATTAATCCACGCTTGACTTTTCTAGGATTATGTTTTTTAGGTGATGGTGGGGGTGGGGGATATACGCCAGTTTGGATTGTTTACATTATTATTATTATTATTATTATTATTATTATTATTATTATTATTATTATTATTATTATTATTAATTGGTCATTTAGCAGATACTTTTATCCAGAGTGACTTACAGAGACTAGAGGGTGAACTATGCATCACAACTGCTGCTGCAGAGTCACTTACAATAGGTTTTACGTCTCATCCGAAGGACAGAGCACAAGGAGGTTAAGTGACTTGCAGGGTCACACACGGTGAGTCAGTGGCTGAGCTGGGAATGAACTGGGAACCTCCTGGTAACAAGCCCCTTTATTTAATCACTAGACCACCAAGCCTCCATGTTCACCATCGCATTGAGAGAAAAGTGAAACAAAACCAGTAAGTTTAACCTGTTTTAAGTTAAAACTTTATTTTTTTAATAAACAGGAGAAGCATTACTTGAGTGTAGCAGAATCCAACCTGACTTTGGTACCGCTTTGGTTAAAATCATATTCTTATCAAAAATGTGTTTTTCCCCACTCGTATGTGGAAATGTATGACTGAGCCAAGAGAATTGGCCAAGTTAGGTGGGAAGAGATTGTGAACTACAGTGAGAAAGAAATACATCATTAAAGAATATAAAGCCGTATTCCCACAGAAAATGCAGGATCATTGCCTGCACTGATGCTGCATTTCGTTTTTTAAATTCACCATTTACACAGAAGAATATTGCCAGTTCAGTGTCGCCAATTTGGCGGCTTACCCCCATTTACGCAGAACTCGCGTTAACATAATTTGCTTAAATTGGTGATATATAAAAAATACCGAGCATTAGTGTGATTCGTAATTTTATTAGATGCAGAGCTCCAGAAAGACGGGTGGAGGACGTGATATACTATACAGGGCATCGTGGTGATTGAAGTTCTGCGCTGGAGATGACATAATAGAAAACAAAATGGAAAAAAAAAAACATGCATAATAGAATTAGCCAAAAAAATAACCAAACCACCAAAGACAACATTATCCCGCTAGATGCTTTCAAAATAGGCCAAATTTCAGCACTGGGGGAGTAGGCTTAACGTTGCATGCGAGACGCATGCATTACCTTTTAAAATGAATGTACCCTCAAGTTCAATGTACAAATAAAACGTGAGTTCCTATAATTTGTTTTAGAAAAATATATATTTTAATTGGTGTTCCGGTACTTTAAGATTTAGGACTACACCACTGAAAGCTCCCTTACTTCTTTTTAGGACCAATTACTGCCTGGGTCACTTGCCATTTTGTTGGATTTATTTCTTCAAACAACACGTGCCGGAACAGGAAGAGATGCATCAGTGGCGGAATAAAGTGTGGCTGCATTTTACCGGCATTTTCCATTTACACTTAAAGTGATACCGCATCAGTGCCGCCACAGACACGGCAAATTGCTTCAGTGTAAACATGCCTTAAGAGGAAGGTGGAGTGTGCCAGTGGATTATTTGGTGGTGGTGGTGTTGGGTGTTGTTGTGTATGGCAGAAACTAGTGATGTAATCTGATTGATTTAAAACAGCCTATTCTGACCTTTAGAGTAGATCAACTCTAATCTCTAAATGACAAGTTTTAATCGGTTTGACCTGACATGAGACGTGTTGAGTAAGTGGTTAACCCCTCATTCAGATTTGTTCTTATTTTTCTGAACTGCCCATACTTGCAGTATGTTTTGGCCTCTAGCTGTTTGGAAATTGTGTCACTGACAATAGGTGGGAAAAGCAGTGAAACACTTCAGTACGCATGCCCTTGTAGCTTAATAGAAAAGGAAGGGATGAGACGTATTTTACTATCGAAAGCAGTGCTAATAACCATCATATGTCTGCTCACAATTACTGTGGGCCTTTTTTTTTTTTTTAAAGAACTTTTGCCATCAGCTGGAAGCATGCCTTGGTATCCCTTGTATATAAATTGAAAATGGCTGCTGCAAAGAATTTATAATTGATTCATTTTTTGCTGGAATTCAAGTGGAAATAATGACTCTCGTACACTATGTAATTGTGCTTGAAAGACAGCCGTGCACTGTAAAGTGTTAGTCAGAACTAGGGCTGTGTCCGAAGGTTCGTTTGCTAGCCAGGGATTCTAAGATTGTTTTAAACCTTCAAAGGTTCGTCAGACGGGTTCACGCACTGTATGTTGTTTTTTTTTTCTTCCTATTAACATAAACTGTTTGACAATACTATAAATCACACATTACATGTCACTTGCATGCAAAATTCGATCTTTTGATTTGTATAATGCATATTATTTAAACAAAAGTTGTTAATAAAATCCGCTACCACATCGTTATGCGTTACGTACAAGCGAGCTCGTCCCTCTAGTGGCTGTATTGCTTCAGTAAAATATGTACTGAATACCTAGTGTACAAGATAGTGTAAGAGAAGTTCTATGGTAGAATATGTTTGAAACAAAAATATATGCCAACACTAATCATTTTAGTTTCGAAAACTGAGCACCGTCCTCTCCGCTCCGCTCCAGCTCGTGTCATCCAGGGGCAAACCTTTCATTTCTTCATTCGCCATCTCGACAGCAAAGCGTTGTATACCGTAAGCTGTATTTAAAGAAATGTCTCGAAACCCCTCTGCTGTTTGGGATTTTTTTGTTAAATGCCCAGACAACCAAAACAAAAGTTGAATGCAAACTGTGCAAGCGACTCGTATTATGGAGGCATAATCAATCTCTGGGGTCACTTAACAAGCGTAAGTTCAGAGTATTGTTAGTATTATTCATATGTTTAGTAGTAGTAAAATGTGACTGATAACCTGCTTGGAACTGTGGCCGTTAAATAAAGCTTTGTCCGCTGTAGTTGGTGCTGGTGCAATGCAAGCTTACTGTATAGACTGCAAGCAGGCTCAATTATGTGTAAATAAACATGTATTTTTATTTAAATTATAAAAACATGATTACTGTTATATATGAAGTATTTTTAAACTACATGTGAATGTTTTATTCAATTTATATGGATTACCTGTAAAAGAATAGGATTTTCAATCAAATATAAACAAGTATGGTGACGTCACCAATAAATTATGCAAATGAGTACCATCGAAGGTTCGAACCTTCCTTTGGTAATGTGTTCTGAACCTTCGAAGGTCAAAATGTACCCTTCGTTGCAGACTTGGTCAGAACCACAATTGCTTTTTTGAAAAGAGCCAAGGGATCCAGAATCAGGCTGCAAAAAGCCGTTGTGGTCTTTGATCGCTACTTGTTTATCTGCTTTAATTTTAATTCTATGTATTTTTTGTGATGTGTTTGTATAGTCCTGTTATCAAATGCATACACCACAAAGTGCTGTCATTGTTTAACCAGAACTCCCCAGTCCTTACGATCAGTGTTTTTAAACTACTAAATTACTGTAAGTGGTGTTGATGTTTTATAAGCCCAAAGGACCCTGGGGTATTTACTTAGTAATTGTACTAACACATTTATATGAACACTGTAATGTAGCCTTTTCTGCAGTTCTCAGCGTAGACCTCTCTTCAGACTGAGCAGCATACAGACACTCAAACCAAACTATCCTGATTCTGAAGTCAAACGACGGGCAACACCCACATACAGCTGAAAAGCTCAAACACACACCTACATGGAACATTTGAATGAAAACTGTCTTCCATGTATGTAACAACCATTAAAACCTAAGTTGTGAGTTTTGAAAACTAGTACTGGAGGATTTCCGAATAACCAGTACTAATCACAGCATTCATAAAAAAATGTCGTCCTGATTTCACAAGTCAAACACGTCAGATACGTGGGTGTCGTACAGAGCTGTTATTGATAATCTGGTGGAATTACTGCTAGATATGTGGAGCCGTAGGGAGGATGAGTGAGGCTTTATGCAGGATAAGATACTGTTTACTTACTCAGGCTTTCAAATCCAATATCAGTTCCGTGGCATATTCTCTATTTGATTACTGAGACATTCTTTTCAGGAATGCCCTGCAGACTATTAAATGAACTGGTTGTGTTTTACAGTAGATCTGCTGTTGGCCTAGCTCCGGAAGCTTCCATACTCCTTCCATTAGGATGTTTTAGAGCTCCTCTCTCTCTCTCTCTCTCTCTCTCTCTCTCTCTCTCTCTCTCTCTCTCTCTCTCTCTCTCTCTCTCAAATTCAAAGGTGCTGTATTGGTATGACAGCATTAGCGGTATTGCCAAAACAGTTAGAGAGTACAGTATATAATATAACAATAACATTGCAAAACCATTATGAACATCGATATAAAAAATAAATAATGAAAAGGAATAATTAAATAGAGGTAGGAATGTAAAATGGAACCCTGGTAAATAAACAAACAACCCCCTCTGTTCCCTGTCAGTGCCCCCTGTCAGTGCCCCCTGTGCAGAGCGCTCACTGTGTGTCCCTCAGGCTGTGACAGGCAACCAGTGGGCCTGTGTGTCCCTCCCCCAGTAGGACTCCCACTCTCTGGACTGGTCATGTGTGGGAATTGCTGGAGAGAAATTGCAATTTTTTTAAAGATGTGTCCCTTGTTAGGCTTTATTTACTGCAGTGTAATAGAAAGTGCATCATAGTCTCCTGTCTCTGTACAGCCAGGACTGTCTGTGTGGCCAGGTGGTGGTCACTGAGTCTGTACTTGGTAAGGATCTGCCTCTGCTTTGTGTCTTTCACCCTGACCAGGTATTCTGCTAGGGTAAAGTCTCTCTCTTTTTAGGGCCTGATAGCATTCCATTTTGTTTTGTGTTTTAGTTTCTTTGTCCCAATGAGTGAGGTATACATTTTTAAGGAGATATAATTTGCTTGACTCAAATTGGCATTATTTTAGCAGTGCTGTCCTGAAGCTGACTCTGTCGTTCAGTGCAGTGAGCTTCATGGCCAGCTGCTTGAGGGGACTCTTCTGTGGGCTGAGCTCTTGGCTTGTCAGCTTTTTGATGATAGGACTTTGGGTAACTGTGGTTTAAATGAACCCAGTATTTTAGTGTTTTTTTAATATTAAAAATCAGTGTGTAGCAGCCTAATTCGGCCCTGCATGCAAGATCCGCTGTATTTCTCTGCACTTTTTAGTATATTTTTACAGAATTCTGCATGCAGGATTTCTGTTGGGTGTTTGTCCCACTTTGTATAGTCCTGGTCTGTGAGTGGACCTCACACTTCACTACCATATAGGGCAATGGGCTGAATAACACTTTCAAATATTTGTAGCCATATTCTATGGGAGGATTCATGTTATACAGCTTCCTGTTAATGGCGTAGAAAGCCATGCCTGCCTTTTTTCATTTAATGCATTCACTGCCAAGTTAAAGACAATACATCTGCTGTTAGTTTAGCTCCGGGAGCTTCTGTGCTCCTTCCATTAGGATGTTTTAGAGCCTTCTCCTCTCTCTCTCTCTCTCTCTCTCTCTCTCTCTCTCTCTCTCTCTTAACAGCTGTGTCAACTGCTATTTTAAATGCTAATTTTAAACAACTTTTGATTGTAAGTTTAATTGCTTAGAGGCTATGAGGTAAAACAAAAAAACTAATGCATAAAAACTGCATGCAATCAACAGCTCAGACTGGTAAAAGTAAACAGTGTTTTTTTTGTTTGTTTGTTTTTTAAATGCTCATGTGGATACGCTTTGAGCTTATTTTGCCTGTATAATATAATGCATACATACAGTACCAGTCAAAAGTTTGAGTACACTTGCTGGAAACTAGGTTTTTTTCATAATTGACAATGTTTTACGTCGTATACGTTTCTGTAAATACTTGAAAATGAAAACACATGTTACAATATACAAAACAAAACATAAGGAGTATCAAAGCAATGATCAAGAAAATTAAAAATTGTCTCTAAATCTTGGATTCCTCAAAATAGCCACCCTTTGCCTTAATAACAGCCTCACAAACACAAGGCATTCGGTTAACAAGTTTCAGCAGGAAATCACCTGACATGTCTTCCCAGCTGTTCTACAGCAATTCCCAGAGATGTAGGGCACTTGTGGGTAGCTTTGCTTTGACTCTTCTGTCCAGTTCATCCCATACAAATTCTATGGGATTGAGGTCTGGAGACTGGGCAGGTCAGGTCATTAGATTGAGTTGTCCTTCACTTTCCTTCTTCGCCAGATAGTTCTTGCACAACTTTGAGGTGTGTTTGGGGTCATTATCTTGCTGAAGAATGAAGGACTGCCCAACTAGCCGTAATCCTGATGGAATGGCATGCCTCTGAAGTATGCTATGACAGCCATGCTGGTTGAGCTTGCCATGGACTTGGTAAAGATCACCAACTCTGTCACCAGCAAAGCAACCCCAGACCACGACACTGCCTCCTCCATGCTTGACAGTGGGAACCACACATGCAGAACTCATGCGCTCACCCTCTCTGGGTCTTACAAATACTCGGCGGTTGGACCCAGATATTTCAAATTTGGACTCATCGGTCCATAAGACCGACTTCCACTCCTCAAACATCCAGTTTCTGTGTTTTTTGGCCCAGGTAATTCTCTTCCTCTTATTCTGCACTCTTAACAATGGTTTCTTTGCAGCAATTCTTCCAGTTAGGCCAGCTTCACACAATCTCCTCTGAACAGTTGATGTTGAAACATCTGTACTTCTAGTAGCATTTAGCTGAGTTTGTATTTCAGGGGCAGTTAATCGCCGGTTTTGCAGACTTGTGACTCGAATGAACTTGTTCTCTGATTCTGAGGTCACCCTTGGCCTGTCTGACCTTGTTCGGTCCTCATGAGTGCCAGTTTCTTCAAATCGTTTGATGGTCTTGGCCACAGCAGTTACAGACACTTGCACAGTTCTTGCGATTTGTCTTAAATATTGACCTTCATTTCTTAAAGTAATTAACTGAGCGTATTTAACTGAGCTTAACTGAGCGTATTTTGCCATTTTCTGCTCCCTTACATTCAGGAATGACAAACTTATGCCTATGCTACCTATATTTATAGTAATCATGGACCCTCACCTGTTAACAATAATTGGTGACAAAAGGTTAATTAGGTAGCATGCTAGTTAACTCGGAGAACATCTAACAAAGACACTTTTATACTTAGGCCAGTGTTCTAACACCGTGTTATACACATTTCAGACTTTTAACTGACTTGGGCTTCAGACTGAAATCCCCTTGCTTTGGGTGACCATTTCATTGAAATTGACAAGATTTACATTTTCATTGAAAAATAAAATTTTTGAATGCAATTCACTTATGATTATCAGCTTATATAAGTACATGTTGTCATATAAGCAAGCAGGTGTACTCAAACTTTTGACTGGTACTGTATATATATATATATATACAGTGCCTTGCGAAAGTATTCGGCCCCCTTGAACTTTGCGACCTTTTGCCACATTTCAGGCTTCAAACATAAAGATATGAAACTGTAATTTTTGTGAAGAATCAACAACAAAGTGGGACACAATCATGAAGTGGAACGAAATTTATTGGATATTTCAAACTTTTTAACAAATAAAAAACTGAAAAATTGAGCGTGCAAAATTATTCAGCCCTTTACTTTCAGTGCAGCAAACTCTCTCCAGAAGTTCAGTGAGGATCTCTGAATGATCCAATGTTGACCTAAATGACTAATGATGATAAATAGAATCCACCTGTGTGTAATCAAGTCTCTGTATAAATGCACCTGCACTGTGATAGTCTCAGAGGTCCGTTTAAAGCAGAGAGCATCATGAAGAACAAGGAACACACCAGGCAGGTCCGAGATACTGTTGTGGAGAAGTTTAAAGCGGATTTGGATACAAAAAGATTTCCCAAGCTTTAAACATCCCAAGGAGCACTGTGCAAGCGATAATATTGAAATGGAAGGAGTATCAGACCACTGCAAATCTACCAAGACCTGGCCGTCCCTCTAAACTTTCAGCTCATACAAGGAGAAGACTGATCAGAGATGCAGCCAAGAGGCCATGATCACTCTGGATGAACTGCAGAGATCTACAGCTGAGGTGGGAGACTCTGTCCATAGGACAACAATCAGTCGTATACTGCACAAATCTGGCCTTTATGGAAGAGTGGCAAGAAGAAAGCCATTTCTTAAAGATATCCATAAAAGTGTCGTTTACAGTTTGCCACAAGCCACCTGGGAGACACACCAAACATGTGGAAGAAGGTGCTCTGGTCAGATGAAACCAAAAATCGAACTTTTGGCAACAATGCAAAACGTTATGTTTGGCGTAAAAGCAACACAGCTCATCACCCTGAACACACCATCCCCACTGTCAAACATGGTGGTGGCAGCATCATGGTTTGGGCCTGCTTTTCTTCAGCAGGGACAGGGAAGATGGTTAAAATTGATGGGAAGATGGATGGAGCCAAATACAGGACCATTCTGGAAGAAAACCTGATGGAGTCTGCAAAAGACCTGAGACTGGGGACGGAGATTTGTCTTCCAACAAGACAATGATCCAAAACATAAAGCAAAATCTACAATGGAATGGTTCACAAATAAACATATCCAGGTGTTAGAATGGCCAAGTCAAAGTCCAGACCTGAATCCAATCGAGAATCTGTGGAAAGAACTGAAAACTGCTGTTCACAAATGCTCTCCATCCAACCTCACTGAGCTCGAGCTGTTTTGCAAGGAGGAATGGGCAAAAATTTCAGTCTCTCGATGTGCAAAACTGATAGAGACATACCCAAGCGACTTACAGCTGTAATCGCAGCAAAAGGTGGCACTACAAAGTATTAACTTAAGGGGCTGAATAATTTTGCACGCCCAATTTTTCAGTTTTTTATTTGTTAAAAAAGTTTGAAATATCCAATAAATTTCGTTCCACTTCATGATTGTGTCCCACTTGTTGTTGATTCTTCACAAAAAATTACAGTTTCATATCTTTATGTTTGAAGCCTGAAATGTGGCAAAAGGTCGCAAAGTTCAAGGGGGCCGAATACTTTCGCAAGGCACTGTATATATATATATATATATATATATTAGGGGTCGGCACGCATGCCCGAAAACCTGGGTATCCATTGGGTTTTAAATTAACCGAACCGGTTTTAGAATTTATTTGCCGTTAACAGTGTCTGATAAGAGCAATGGACTCAAAACGAAACCTAAGCTGTGAACTCTGTCACATGATAAGGGGCTTAACTTCAGACGATTGTAGTTCCAGCTAGGAGTACCGCACACACACACACTAAATACATCTTTGGAAAGCCATGAGTCTGTACTTTTAAACAAGCCAGGTAGGTGCCTGAGAAACATGCGCGTAACCACCGGGGCGTCGCCGCCCTGAAATCAACAGGCTGAGTGTAAAGAGTTAAATAAATATTTGCATGAGTACAATATAACATTGTTCCTATGGGAAAATGTGCTTCGACAATCCACGTCTTTTTAAACTGGGAATTAAACTTAACGCCTATTATTAAATAATAGATAATATTTCATATTAGAAACTGTTATTACATTTTAAACACAAATATAATTGCACATAAAAATAAATCGCACGACAAATGATAAATTATTTCTGCTTATGTCATAACCTATATACAAAATAATGCATGTATTGATTTATTTCTCTTTCGATAATATTTGCAAATTATATTGCAAGTGCATGTACGAAGAAAACCTATAGTATAAAGTAGCCAGCGCTTAAATGCAATCGTAGTAAACTACGTAGCCTAAAGTTAACCTAGTATTAACAGAGCAGCAGTGTGTAGTAGTGGGTAGGGCTCTGGACTCTTGACCGGAGGGTTGTTGGTTCAATCCCAGGTGGGGACACTGCTGCTGTACCCTTGAGCAAGGTACTTTACCTAGACTGCTCCAGTAAAAGCCCAACTGTATAAATAGGTAATTGTATGTAAAAATAATGTGATATCTTGTAACAATTGTGAGTCACCCTGGGTAAGGCGTCTGCTAAGAAATAAATAATAATTAATAATATGAAAAACATGTTATTAATATTAAGGCGTGTTTTCGATTTGTACCACATATAGTGTAGTTTTTAATAAAGATCCTGACAACATTTTGTAGAGTAAAATAATTTACTAGAGACATTGGAAAGATCACAACAACAGTCTGTTCTGAATAAAAGTTCACAGACAGAAAACGTCTTAACCTTGCCTTTAGTTCTAAGATTTATGCATGCGTAGAAAGGCTCAAAAGGCAAATGCTAACTTCCCAGCTAACTTATTTCCTGTGGCATCGGGTCTCTTTTACTACCCGGTATCAATTTATTAATTTGAGAATTTAAAGAAAATTTAGCAAATATGACAGTGCAGTTCTAAGCGTGGGTCTCTGGCCGGCATAATAAAGACAACGTTAAAACCACTAAAGCTTTGCATTAACGGCAAGTACACCTCAATAATAATGACTGCGTGACTATTCTTCCCAGGAACTAAATCAGAAAGAAAAACAATATCTTTAATGTCAGTGATAACTCTTAATTATCCATTAATAATAATAACCGTCGGCTTCCAATATATATATATATATATATATATATATATATATATATATATATATATATATATATATATATATATGAAGTAAATTTACAACGGAAAAGCATATGCACTCCAAAATACGTAAGGTGCAAATTACAATATGAATTCAGTATGAGAAAACCATTACTCACAGAGCTGTGGATGCCATGTTAATGTAAGACTGAAATATTTATGTTTATTTATCAGTTCGGATTTGGAGGACTGCACCTTAAGTTTCATTTTGGACTATTGTGTTTGCGAAAGAGAGACTGATGAACAATAAAGTTAGAAAAACAGGATGTGACAAAAAGTTCCTGACTCTTTGGCCGGTATCATGCCGATAGGATACAGATTATCAGTGCACCCTTAATATACTGTGTATATTTACACTACCGGTCGAAAGTTTTAGAACACCCCCATTTTTCCAGTTTTTACTGAAATTTAAGCAGTTCAAGTCCAGTGAATAACCTGAAATGGTACAAAGGTAAGCGGTAAACTGCCAGAGGTTAAAAAAAAAGTTTAGGTTACCAAAAACTGAAAAATAATGTACATTTCAGAGTTATACAAAAAGGCCTTTTTCAGGGAACAAGTAATGGGTTAACAACTTACAGCTGTTCTGCAGCAATGGAAGTAAATTAAGCCTTGAAAGTTGATGCTAACAATTCCTACAGGTGTCCCAACTTTTGTTGATTACTTACAAACCCTCTGTCTGTATAAAAGCAGTGTTGGAACAGACTGTGTTACTACACCCTCTTAAGCATTATTTGGACAGTATTGTACTGCAGGAAGTAGTATATTGCTATCATAATGGAGAGAAAAAGGCAATTAACAAAGGAAGACAGACAGACCATTATAACCCTTAAAAGTGTAGGTCTTTCCTTTAGAGAAATTGCAAAGAAAGCCAAGGTGTCAGTGAGTACAGTTTACAGGAAGAGGTCTGGCAGACCCAAAGCCACAACAGAATCAGAAGACAAGTTTCTGAGAGTCAACAGCTTGCGTGATAGGCTGCTCACAGGACAACAGCTTCAAGCACAGCTTAACACTGGTCGAAGTAAGCAAGTCTCAGTTTCAACTGTGAAGAGAAGACTTCGAGCTGTGGCAGTAAGAAAGCCATTGCTAAGATGGCAAAATAAGAAAAGAGGCTTGCCTGGGCCATGAAGCACCGCCAGTGGACTACTGAAGACTGGAAGAAGGTCTTATGGACCGATGAATCAAAATTTGAAATCTTCGGTTCATCACGCAGGGTTTTTGTACGCCGTTGAGTAGGCGAAAGGATGGTTCCTTGGTGTGTGACATCAACTGTCAAACATGGAGGAGGAAGCGTGATGGTCTGGGGCTCTTTTGCTGGATCCAGAGTCGGCGACTTGCACAGAGTGAGTGGCACCCTGAACCAAAACAGCTACCACAGCATTTTGCAGCGCCATGCAATACCCTCTGGTATACGCCTAGTTGGTCAGGGGTTCATCCACAGCAAGATAATGACCCAAAACATACCTCCAGGCTATGTCAGAACTACCTTAGAAGAAAAGAACAAGGCGGTAGGCTTCAAATCATGGAATGGCCAGCACAGTCTCCAGACTTAAACCCCATCAAGCTGGTTTGGGATGAACTGGACAGAAGGATGAAAGCAAAGCAGCCTACAAGTGCAACACATTTGTGGGAACTTCTGCAACAGTGTTGGGAAGAACTTTCCAAACAATATTTGATTTCCATTGTAGAAAGAATGCCACGAGTGTGTTCGGCTGTTATATCTGCAAAAGGTGGCTACTTTGATGAGTCAAAATTTAGATTAAATTTTGTTAAACAAAACGATTCCATGATTTCTTTTTTATCTCCAATTGTTTATTTGTTCTATGCTTTAATTTCAGAGTACATTGAGACATTAAACTGCGTAAATTTCAATAAAACTGGAAAAATGCAGGTGTTCTAAAACTTTTGACCGGTAGTGTATGTATATATATATATATATATATATATATATATATATATATATATATATATATATAACAACAACTTGACCCTAACATTAATTAGACAGTATTTGCTATTTTAGAAAACCAGAAGCACAGAGAGAAGCGAAGGGTCTGCCGCTGAATTCTAAAGTGTGTAATGTTATGAATGTGATTCAAAACTGGAATATTTAAACCTAGGCCTTGACAATTATATTAAAATGTATCTGATTTAAGTGTACTGTAGGGGCAGATTGTGAGTGGCTTTAGGCTTCATTTCGACATTTCACATTGTACAGTGGATTACCTCTCCACATATCTCTTCAATCTCTGTGTTTTTAATTATTATTGAATGTATGAGTGCCCTGTAACCACTTGCAACCACAGTCTCGCTGTGCGTTTTCTGTTATCAATGCATGTTAATTGTTCCTCTCTTGTCCTAGGCCGTGTCGGACAGGCGGTCGCACTGAGAGCCAAAGCGTTTGGCTTCAACGTGATCTTCTATGACCCGTACCTCTCCGATGGCATGGAGCGGGCGCTGGGCCTCCAGCGAGTCAACACCTTGCAGGACCTGCTGTTTCATAGCGACTGCGTGACGCTGCACTGCAGTCTGAATGAGCACAACCACCACCTCATCAACGACTTCACCATCAAACAGGTAGGAGGAGTCTCCTCTTGAACGAAATCCACATCCTGATTGAAGTTTCTGCTTGATCACATGATCAAAGCCACTTTGAATGTGGTATGATTTAGAAAACTCTGCCTTTTAGGTTAAGGGTATTCTTGTTGTAAACATTAATTTGTTAGATGTATTGACAGTGGTATACAATGCAGAGTTTGCCTTTGTCAGGAACACTTATTCGTATTAAGTACTGCTGCCTTGCGTTAAACAAAGGTAATTGTGACTATCTCATTTTCATACAAATATAGTAAGCTGTGTAATTATATGCAGATTCCTCTTACATTTTGTTTTAAAAACCTTTTTATTATTTATTAAAACAAAACATGAAACAAACACAACGTGTTTTGACACATAGTGTGTCTTCATCAGGTGTTGCAGTGATTGTCAATTAGAAAACGCAGCTTTATCGTATATAAAAGGACACCAAACAATCCAGTAGTTAATCATTAATTTGATAATAGCCATAGACATTACAGATAACAATGTTCACCTATCACAGCATTCATTAATTGACAATGCTTTTAGAATCCATTGTATAGTGTAATGATTCAATAATTAAACTCAAACACTGATATATTAAAACACTTTAAAATACAGCTGTATATTCTGCTACACATTACAGATCATATTACATAGTTAACTTAAACAGTTATTCAATACTAAAGATTGGAAGACATTAGAACGTGATTCTCAACCCCGAACAACTGAAAATGTCAAGTTGGCATACAAAGATGAATCATCCAATTTGTAAAACATTTTCCATTTTTAGAGATATGGATTGAGATCTAATGTTTCATTAAGTCCATGTGGTTCCATGGATTTTAAAGTATTAATCCGGAATGACTCTTATCTTCGTTAGTAGATTAATTGTATTACTACCTCTCTCAGAGACTGAGGCAGAACCGTGGTTCATGGTTTTATAGTATCTCGCTATCGCATAATCCATATTGTTATTTCATATTGCAGCTTTATGTTCTGCTATATGTATTTTTAAATGTATTTTTGTTTGACCAGAATGTGGATGATTACAATATTTGGTATTGTCTAAAGCAACATCTAGGTGGAGCAGTAACAAAAGATTTAGTTTTAGACGTGGTAGGAATATTAAGGATGCGTTAGTCACTTCTATGTATAAATCAATAATATCGAATGACAATTGGCTTACTAAAACAGTACATGGTAACTTTCGGTGTGGGAGATGTGTTCATTGTTCTAACACGCACAATACCAAATAATTTTAATCATCCACACCCTGGATGATTGGTGTCCTTTTATATATGATAAAGCTGCATTTTCTAATTGACAATCGCTGCAACACCTGATGAAAACACACTGTGTCGAAACGCACTGTGTTTGTTTATACATAAAAGGTTTTTAAAACAAAATGTAAGAGGAATCTGCATATAATTATTAGCGGTCAAGAAGAGATTTGTGAGTGTGCGACCAACCTCATCTCTACGAGCATTATCGAGCAAAGTATACATGTTTTTATTTATAGTAGTTATATGTCGTTGCTGTTAATTATGTTTTAACTCTGCAGAGACATTTAATATATGAAGTGCCTTAGGGTTAGCACCTCTTTTTGGAAAAAGCTTTGCTGTGCATGAATGCCTTCAAGATATATACAGTGCCTTGCGAAAGTATTCTGCCCCCTTGAACTTTGCGACCTTTTGCCACATTTCAGGCTTCAAACATAAAGATATGAAACTGTAATTTTTTGTGAAGAATCAACAACAAGTGGGACACAATCATGAAGTGGAACGAAATTTATTGGATATTTCAAACTTTTTTAACAAATAAAAACTGAAAAATTGGGCGTGCAAAATTATTCAGCCCCTTAAGTTAATACTTTGTAGCGCCACCTTTTGCTGCGATTACAGCTGTAAGTCGCTTGGGGTATGTCTCTATCAGTTTTGCACATCGAGAGACTGAAATTTTTGCCCATTCCTCCTTGCAAAACAGCTCGAGCTCAGTGAGGTTGGATGGAGAGCATTTGTGAACAGCAGTTTTCAGTTCTTTCCACAGATTCTCGATTGGATTCAGGTCTGGACTTTGACTTGGCCATTCTAACACCTGGATATGTTTATTTGTGAACCATTCCATTGTAGATTTTGCTTTATGTTTTGGATCATTGTCTTGTTGGAAGACAAATCTCCGTCCCAGTCTCAGGTCTTTTGCAGACTCCATCAGGTTTTCTTCCAGAATGGTCCTGTATTTGGCTCCATCCATCTTCCCATCAATTTTAACCATCTTCCCTGTCCCTGCTGAAGAAAAGCAGGCCCAAACCATGATGCTGCCACCACCATGTTTGACAGTGGGGATGGTGTGTTCAGGAGTGATGAGCTGTGTTGCTTTTACGCCAAACATAACGTTTTGCATTGTTGCCAAAAGTTCGATTTTGGTTTCATCTGACCAGAGCACCTTCTTCCACATGTTTGGTGTGTCTCCCAGGTGGCTTGTGGCAAACTGTAAACGACACTTTTTATGGATATCTTTAAGAAATGGCTTTCTTCTTGCCACTCTTCCATAAAGGCCAGATTTGTGCAGTATCTGACTGATTGTTGTCCTATGGACAGAGTCTCCCACCTCAGCTGTAGATCTCTGCAGTTCATCCAGAGTGATCATGGGCCTCTTGGCTGCATCTCTGATCAGTCTTCTCCTTGTATGAGCTGAAAGTTTAGAGGGACGGCCAGGTCTTGGTAGATTTGCAGTGGTCTGATACTCCTTCCATTTCAATATTATCGCTTGCACAGTGCTCCTTGGGATGTTTAAAGCTTGGGAAATCTTTTTGTATCCAAATCCGGCTTTAAACTTCTCCACAACAGTATCTCGGACCTGCCTGGTGTGTTCCTTGTTCTTCATGATGCTCTCTGCGCTTTAAACGGACCTCTGAGACTATCACAGTGCAGGTGCATTTATCTGGAGACTTGATTACACACAGGTGGATTCTATTTATCATCATTAGTCATTTAGGTCAACATTGGATCATTCAGAGATCCTCACTGAACTTCTGGAGAGAGTTTGCTGCACTGAAAGTAAAGGGGCTGAATAATTTTGCCGCCCAATTTTTCAGTTTTTATTTGTTAAAAAGTTTGAAATATCCAATAAATTTCGTTCCACTTCATGATTGTGTCCCACTTGTTGTTGATTCTTCACAAAAAATTACAGTTTCATATCTTTATGTTTGAAGCCTGAAATGTGGCAAAAGGTCGCAAAGTTCAAGGGGGCCGAATACTTTCGCAAGGCACTGTATAGTCAATTTCGGTTAACTTGACTGGTGGATAACTTGACACCTTTGCTTAATTCGACAGTCTTGGTCCCAAAAAAATTTATGCATCCTGCCTCTTAATTTTTACACTTTACTCATAACTCAACACTTGTTACCGCTACCGAAGGGATAAAAACTATTAAAAAGACTAGTGGATAACTCGACACTGTCGTTTCATGTAACTGACCGCTGACTGGAAACGGATCGTTCATTCATTCGCAACTACCAAGTGCAGCTGGCTGCAGTGTCAGTTCATAATGAGTTAGAAGCAAAAAATTAGTTCTCATTCAATTGGCTTTTAAAAAATTCAGGATAACAAGCTGGTCAGCAGAACATACGAAACAATCGACAATGTTTGATTTCTGTGTTAAACTGTAAGTTGTTTATTGTTTTTGTTCACTGAGTTAATTCTGTATAATGTACATTTGTTAACTTTTGCTATTTAAGGCGTCAAATTTAACAGTACAAGCCAATATCTATAAAGTATAGTCAACAGTTTGTGGTTGGATTGTTTTCTAAAAATAACGCTGTAGTTATTTTATTAATTCTTATTTCAATCGAACTGTAAGAGTTGTACCTAGTTTGTACAGTACTGTACACTGTAATTGAGTCAATCACTGCAGCTCTTTCTACCATTTTCATAAGGACATTTAACTAAAAATAAACTTGTAAATACTGTAAATGTGTGAGTTCTGTTACTTGTATACATGTTAATGCCATGGCTCATGTGCACCTGTGGTTAACTCAACACCTTGGATAACACTAAATGTCATCCCTGTGGGATCTGGAGTTAACCGAGGTTGACTGTGTGTGTGTGTGTGTGTGTGTGTGTGTGTGTGTGTGTGTGTGTGTGTGTGTGTGTGTGTGTGTGTGTGTGTGTGTGTGTGTGTGTGTGTGTGTGTGTGTGTGTCAGTGTGTGTGTGTGTGTGTGTGTCTGTGTGTGTGAATTTCTGCAACAGTTTCAAAAAATGGCAGATGAAAAAGAGCTCTGTGTGATATGTTAGATTAATATATATATATATATATATATATATATATATATATATATATATATATATATAAAACTAAACACAGCAGCTCTTGAGCCTCTATATTAAGTCAGCAAAAAGTAAACAAACCAGATTATGCACGCGCATGCATAGTGAACTCCATGGAAAGCCATCTGGGACAAAAATGCATTGTGCTTCTTTAGAGCGAGCCAGAATCTCATGGGACAGAAAAAAGGCAAGCACTTCATTCTGAAATGCCTCACTTAAACAGTTCCCAACCTGAAAATGTTGTATGTTGATTTTTATAGTCTATATATTATATATATTTTGTTGCGACTTTCTGTTCTGTGGAATGTAATAAACGAGAACCAAAACGGTGAGTTTTTTCCCCGTTCACTTTCCAACGCCATTCCCATGTGTTTTATTTTAAGTGTTAAAGTTAAATTTCAGTTTTTGTTTGCTTGTTCAGCTACAAAAAGGCACAAGTAAACCTCATGTTATTACTTTATGAAAACGTGTCGATTACCACTGTTTACTGTGAAGAAACGGCAATGACAAGGAATGAAAAAAAAAAAAATCAACTTTGTACTATTTATTTCGGGAATAAACAAAACAACATTTAACTTGAACTGCATCCTTTGTTTTTGTAGTTAATTCACTGGGATAAAGTAAGTCCTACACAACTTATTTTTTACTCCTGGGATATTTTTTTATTTTAACGTGTTACATATTATAAGATCTTGCTGTAAAATAAAGGCACACACACAGGGGCCATGGCCACCCCCACTGCCCCTGCTGCTATGCTGTCTCTGCCTGTATTCAGAGCAATTTAATGGCAAACAAATATCCAAACGAATATTTATATTAAGATGGTGGCCTAGGCATTAGTATCATTTTAAAGTTTGTTTCAATGGCTTTCTACCATAAAAAAAAATAAATAAATAAAAAACTAAATGTAATCATTGGCATGAGCTGTTGATGGAAGGGGTTGAGCAACTCCACTTGGTCCACTTGAGCTGGAATGACCCGGTATACATAAAGAATCACTAGTATGGAAGCAGTGGTGCTGTGCAGCCCTCAGTTCTGAAATCTCTCTCTAGATGCGGCAGGGTGCGTTCCTGGTGAACACAGCTCGCGGAGGACTGGTCGATGAGAAGGCTCTGGCTCAGGCCCTGAAGGAAGGGAGGATACGAGGGGCAGCGCTAGATGTCCATGAAACGGAGCCCTTCAGGTAATCATTTAACTTGTGTCTTTAACTTGGGTGTGACCAGCAGCCCTAACCTCGCACTGCCCTGAGCAGGACTGAGTAGGGTCTTTTCCTATCATTCTATATCTCATCAAGAAAAAAACCTTATAGAGAGGGAGACATGCTTGGTTTATTAAAGCAATTTGTTTATAATGCATTTGTTGTTTTCAGTCCCTAAAAGATAGTTGTTACTGTTCTATTTCTGTATTTCACATGCTACTGGTAACTGTAAAATAATTACAAGACAGTTGGTATACAGTATGTAAATACCAAGACTCCAGTATTTCCTGCCACAGTGCCATTCCTGAGTTACATGTATGTTCTATGTACAGGATGACATTTATACATGACATAAGATGTACTGGAATTGTGACAAATCCTCAATGGTGATTGGTTGATTTCTCATACGTGATTTAAAAGACCGGTCGTACATAAAACTATACAGAGTAAGGTTTGTTCCTGTTAGTTTTAACTAAGACTGTATTTGTTTAATATGTTTGCCGTGTAATATGTAGTTCCCTGGGAAAATTCTAATTTCTGAAAGAATAGTGTAAATATACATATTTTTTATCACTTAAAAATAAATACAGCAAATGCTTGCCTTATTGGCACAATATCTGTTACACTGCATTTAGGAACCTAGTTTGCTTCCACTAAGTTATTGAACACACACCATAAAGCGGCACAATTTCTTCAAAATGTCTTCAATGAAAAAGACACCAGCTGTATCAAAGGTCGGAAATATTTCTGCTAAAGATCGCTCTGTCAAGTGCAAGGAGGGGACATTTTACGTATCTGTTGTTATTTTTATATTTATTTATGTTTTTATTAAAATGAGAATGTGTTTAAAAGGTGAACATAAAACAAAATATTCTACAATTTAGCACTTACTCTTTTTCAGGTAAGCATTTAAATATTTAGGAACATTTGTTGTATAATAACTAGAGAAAATAGTCAATTTTGAATGTGACAACTCTATTTTTTTCTGCTTTAATAAATATTATGTTTAATCATGAAATATTTTGAAATACCTTTTGTTAGATGCTGTGAAATAAGCTATTTCTTATCATGAAAAAAATACAACTCTAAACACAGATTATAAGTCACAGTGATGTGTGCTTCTCCAAAAAACCGATGTCCTGATGCATGCATGGAAACACAGAGAACAATAATTTCCATAGACGAACAGCTAGTGTTAGAAAGCCTTTTGTGTTGATATAATGGGTATTTTAATGCATGAGAGCACACATGTAACTGGATGTTAAGTGCACCTTCATGTATAGATAATGAGAACACTCCTCACGCTAGTCCACTTGATGTCTGCCTTTTAGTAAAGTGCTTTTTTGTGACACCTTTTGCCATCTACTGTTATGAGTCCTGTGTCCCAGCAGGGTACTTGTAACATTTACAGATGTAAGTAAGGGCTCTAGCAGTCCCTTTATTGCATTTTACTGTGGACCTGGATCACAATCCTATTCAAGCATGCTAAGTTGAATCCATAGAAGCCAAGAGAGTTGGTAGCAGGAACCGTCACTTGCTGGTATTCAAAACACACACTATTACAGGTACTACACTAATCAGTTCGGGCACAGGTCAAGCAATGAGAAAGGTTGCGGCGTTTTGAAAAGCATACCCACAAAACAGATGTTTTTAATCTTATGAATGTCTTTACACAATAGTTCTTCCAGGTTGATTTTAAATTTCTCGTATTCATCTATAAAGCTTGTATCCTGCATTCTTAATTATTATTGTTCCCTCCCCCCAATTTAAATATCGATGCATGTGGTTGATCTGATTGCAATGTTTAACAATAACCCCGGGAGTTGAACTAAGAAAAATCAAAGCTTATCAAAACATTTCATTTCATGCAAGGACAGATTGCAAAACAGTTGAAACAAGCATCAATAAACATTTAAAAAATAAAAATAAATACTATTGTTTGTATGTATTTTTACTATTTCTAAATGGGAGTGCCTATATATATATATATATAATAACTGTAGCAAATATTTTGCACGTTCAGCTTGCTTTCTGGTATTTCCTCAACGATATGCTTGATATTTTTTTATTTAATTTTGGCAGCTACTGTACAAAAGTGAATAATTATACTTTGTGCCCAGTTGACAGTAACATGTTATAAAATCTTCCTTTTTTTTGTACAATTATTTATTTAAGCATTTTTTTTGCGAAACTCCAAAAATACTAATTTAAAAGTATTCATACCTTGACAAGGAAAATTAAATTAATAGCTAGTTCAGGCACCTTTAGCAATAATAACCTCTTTTAAACGATTAGGATATTTGTCAATGAGCTTTTGGCATGATTCTTTAGTGATTTTTGACCATTCTTCAATGCAGAATTGTTCCAGTTCATTCAAATTCCGAGGACTTCTCTTGTGCAGAGCCGTCTTCAACTCATACCAAAGATTCTCAGTCGGATTTAGATCAGGACTGACAGGCCATTCCAGAACCTTGATTTTATTCTTCTGAAGTAGATTTTGATGTGTGCTTTAGATCGTTGTCGTGTTGGAACGTCCAGTTGCGCTTTAAACCAAGTTTTGTAGCAGAATGTTTCAGATGATTGGCCAATATCTTTTGATATGCTATGGAATACATTTTACCATGTATTGGAACTAAATTTCCTGTGCCGTTAGAGGAAAACTAGCCCCATAGAAGGATATTACCACCTCAATGCTTGACAGTAGGTATGGTGTGCTTTTCTTTGTACGCCTCACCAAACTTTCTCCAAACGTAACGACTATCAGCGTGACCAAATATCTTTAAATATGCATTGTGTGTGTATGTATGTGTATAAGTATATGTATATGTATATGTATATGTGTGTGTGTATATATATATATATATAATATAATTTGTATTCCTCTCATCAGTTTTAGTCATGGTCCTCTGAAGGACGCTCCGAATCTGATCTGCACTCCCCACGCAGCATGGTACAGTGAACAAGCCTCCATCGAAATGAGGGAAGAGGCGGCGAGGGAGATCCGCAGGGCTGTTACAGGTTAGTTACTGCAGCAGCAGGGTCGTCTGGGCAGCTTGCATTTATAGCACAAGTCTTGGTAAAAGAAGCTCTACAGCTGATCTGGGATTCAAAGCCTATTCCCTGGCAGTACAGATCAACAGGGAGTTGCAGTTTGGGGACTGTAAAATTTAAAAAAATAAAAGTCAGCCTTGTTCATCTTGGGCAGGTATCTGCACTACTAATCTGTTTTTTGTATTTATTTTTCCCCTCGCAGTGCTTTATGGCAGATATTTAGAATGCATTGTGTTTTGCTTTATGATTCTGGTAGATATACAGTGCATTAAATAAATAGTAGAACCTGATATTGATATTAAACAGCCATCTGAAATTTCACATCAATTTGTCTCAGATCGAAATGAGATCATATTAAAATTAGACATACTGTTTAATTATTCTTGTGTATCTGTGTATTATATAAAAAAAATAAAAAAATAAAAAAAACATAGTACGGGGTGCTGTGTAAGATGCTCTCTGACCTATTCTGGAGTAGATGTATGATATTCATCAGTGCCATAACTCCGTCACCAGCTATGAGTGTAAGCAGTCCTTCTGTATCCTTATTTTCAGTCATAACCCAAGTGGCAGTGACAAGGAGTTAGGTGAAAAGGGTTAGAAAGAGCCAGTCAGTGGGAGCTGCTGGTGGGTATCCCTGCACAGATCACAATTACTGATTACTGGAGGAGATTACTAAAAGAAGTGCTTGTCCTGATCCTGTTAGTCTCTGCATGTTGTGCTTATTCATTTTTACTATAATCCCCCCCAGCACTATTAGAATTTTTTTCCCTAAGCACTGTTTGAAATGTTTCTCATTATATGCTCACAGATGGTGTGTATGGTGTGTAATTGGATTAGGATGCTTGAAACCCAAGTACAGTGCATTCGGAAAGTTTTTTTTTTTTTTTTTCACTCGACCCCTTGCCCTATTACCACATTTGCAGTCTGTGAAACTCAATCTCATCTTGTTCCAATATCAAATTGGGGATGTGGTCAGGTCCATTTCCATTCTACACTCTAATCTTCAACAAGAAAACACACCAAGAGTAAAAGAGCACCTTTAAGTATGGCGTCTTTCTATATTTGCTATTTATAAGTTCATTCTCCAACGTCCAGTACTTCCCTGACAATGTAATATGTTCACAGCCCTCACGATCTGCCTACTTATTTTTCTTTTTTCAATCCTTTGCATTGGGCGCTCATTAAGTAATTCCAGCACCAGTATGTGAAATTGAGTTCTGCCAGCCCACAGTCCTTACTGGGACTGACCGAGTCGCAGTTGAAATCGATTTGATCTTGATCTGCTGTGAACGGAAATAAACAAGTCTCATTTCACATCACATACAAGTCAGTCCGTGATGAAGATGGAAACGTTGCATTGCTGGTGACTTTTTGCTGTCCTCGGGTAGCCATCCGTAATGATCCTTGCAATCAGCAGCTGGAGATGACGGCTGTTTCTTCCTCTGTGCATTTAACAGCAGCTGGTAATTGTCAGGGGAGCACCTGTTTTGTTATGTGATGCTGCAGTACATGAAGCACACTTCTGTTTTTACCTACACAGAATTTTTTTTTAATATATTTTTTTATTTATTTTTATTGTCCTCTTTGATATTTCCTACAAAATCCAAAGTGACGTGTCAGATTGTACAAGGTATATTGAGTCAAGCAAGCTGGTGATGAAATATGCTGTTTTTCGCCTTTTTGTTTGTTTGTTTGTTTTGGTATCAGGTCGCATTCCAGACAGCCTGAAAAACTGTGTCAATAAAGACTTCCTGACTCAAGCCACACACTGGGCCAGCATGGATCCTGCAGTTGTACACCCAGAGCTCAATGGAGCATACAGGTAATTCCACTGGTGTGGATCATCTGCTTATCACTACATATTCCACTCCTTAGAGTGGAGGTGTAGTTTAAGAGCACAACTGTGCATTTGTGATGGGAATCCAAAACCTGCTGAAGCTGAAATGCAAGACCTACTTTTCCAATGCCTCTCCTTGTTTATTATATTAAATGGTGTAGCTCTTGCCACTTTTGATTGGAACTCATTCGAGATTTGTTTGCACTTCAGTGACTTGCCTCATTCTTGTCATAGCCCACCTGCAATCAATTTACTGCTTTCTTCATTGCAATCCTAGTGCTTCTCAGTGGTTTTGGATTTACTAATAGTTTACATCATACCTGTAATGTTTATTGAGTGTATTTTAAATATGAAAATAGGTAAGCAGAGATGTTTTGTTTTAAGCTTCTTAATATATATTAATGAAATCCCAGTAAAAAAAATATATTGGTCTTGTATCAAATTGTTAAATAAAATGCCTGGTTAAGCCGTATAATTGAAGATATTTCTGAAAACATAAGTTACAAAAAAAAAAATGAAAACAAAAGCACTGCAACTCCAAGCACCCTTTCCTAAAGAACATTTTTATATAAGACAATTGTTATAGCAAGAAAAAGAGGTCTGTGGCGGTCTGTGTGCTACTTTAAGAGAGGCCTGATAACACTTTTACACATGCAGGTTTGCCTGCTGTGCATCAAGAAACACAGATAAATACTCACTTGGAAGATTACAGATTTAATTTACAGATACAAAATGAGGACTACCACAGATTCAATTTATGTGACAAGGCAGGTAGATGTCATTCATTTGCATTCTGATGTTTGTATTTTATCTTCAGTAACGTTTAAGCTGTAAATACATGTCTTTTTGTTGTGTTGTATTTGTCGCACATGCTTAGTCCTCAAAAGAAAGTTTTGTATGTGTATTTTCTTGTTTTTGTCCAGAACATGCTCCCCCTCACAATTCCCCAGCATTAGATGGTACTACTCCATCAGAGCAATACATCAGAGCAGAAGTCCTGGAAACAACCTGTAATCCATGTGAATGTAGAACCAGGCTTATTGCGTTGCAGGGATGAGAGTGCTAGGACTGATTGCATACAATTTTTGTCTGTGTACATTTTCTTTACAGTAAATTATGCTAAAGATGTGCTATAAAACAAGAAGTAGACATGGTTTAGAACATAAGAACATTAGGAAATTTGACCCATCCATTTTCTAGTAGCTGGTTGAACTCAAAACCAGCAGCTAAATGCTGGTTATATGTGTACCTCACCTCCCAAAATGTTTCAGCTTCTTTTTTTTTTTTTTTCTAAATCCCTAGGAGCTTTAACCCCATCCCACCCCAGCCATGCAGGTGTATTATTTTTTTGTATTTATTTTAAAATAGATTTATAAAATAATGTATTTTTGCAACAAGCCTATGAGGTCTTCTTCAGTCACAGTAGTTATAAGTATTGACAAGGTTGGTAAGGTTAGTTTTTAAATATTGTTATTTCCATTTGATTCCTTAGTCACATTCAAGCTGTGGTACAAAACTTAAGGATGAGCGACCATGCTGGGATTTAATCCAAGCTCATCAGAATTTTGTGTGTTTGAATCCAAATACTGAAAGGTAAAAAAAAAAAAAAAAAAAAAAAAAAGATTGGTTAATTTTTTTTTTTTTTTAAACATTTTTTAAGAAAGTTTTTTGTTTTGTTTTAATTCCATCTGCCAGGGAGAATGCAGTGATGGAATAAGAAAGGTAGGCGAGGGAGTGAGAAAGAGAGAATTGGTTTATTACAGTCGATTTGTAAAGCTAAACTTCAATGAGATGGCAGTTACTTCTGCATAGAATGGGCTCCTGTGCAATTTAGTCAATGACCAGACAATACTTGAGAATGACAATGCGAAATGAGAGACATACAAAGACAGTTTTTTTTTATTTTTTATATATTGATAAAAAGCAATGTACAGTATTTAGAAATATCTTCAATATATCTTATTTAGGAACTTCTTCTCCAGCATAATGGTCTTTCATGGAGAACACATTTGTTACGAAAAGAAATATAGTCCCAGATATAACAGGAAGCATTTGCTACAAAGAGAAATAAGAATAGAATAGAATAGAAAGCCTTTATCAAATGCATTCAAAACTACCTCAGTTCTTGCCAGTCCTCCATTTTGGTCAATATTATTAAGAGGCTGATAATCAAGAGTGAGTGTAATGTTATGAACGCTTTAGTTGGGACGAGGGAGGGCTGTAAATATAAGTTGGGTTTTGAGTAGAAGGTATCTGGCATTTCAAAACTCCAGTTTGTTTGTTTTTTTTTTAAAAAGAGTCGAGTTGAAATATTTTTTTTCCTTTTGTAATCCAATTAGGTTATCATCATTTCAAAATAAATCCCGCACTTGGATGATGCAGTATTTTTTTGGGCCTGTCTGTAAGTGATTGACTGACAGATGACCATGGAGCTGCAAGATCTTGATTTCACAGCTCTCTCTGTGCTTCCTCTCGCTCAGGTACCCTCCCGGTGTTGTGAGTCTGGCCCCCGGTGGTCTCCGCCCAGCTGTAGAAGGAATCGTCCCCAGTGCCATGCCTTTATCACACGGCCTTCCCACCGTAGCCCACCCCCCACACGCCCCCTCCCCGGGCCAGACCGGAAAGCCAGAAGCCGACAGAGAGCAGCACCCCAGCGACCAATTGTAGCCCGCAAAGCCAGCAGTCACACGAGGAACTCCCCCATTGGAGAGACAGTGGGAACAACCTGGATTGAAAAACAGCAGTGGTGAAAGAATGAACTTATGGGAGTTGATTATGATTTTAGAGACTGGTCCAATAACATGAAGACAAAGATTTTTGGGGAGAAAAAGAAGATTTGGAAAAGAAATGGAGAAAAAATTACAAAATATTTTCCTGCATATAAATTGTAGTTTGTCCCTGTCTAGTGGACTGATTTAACTGTTTGTTTGTGTCCCATTGGTTCCTTGTTAAGCAAGAGAAGTTATAGTAGTTAATTATATCATGAATGTAATATGTCTGTGTACAGTTTTTAGAGCATTATAAGGGTTTGTTTGCTTAGTGGTCAAACAGAAAAAAGAGAGTTATTCAATAAACTGATTTTGAGGACAGCAACAACAACAAAAAAACTAATCTTGATTTTATATGTTGATAAACACGCTCAAAAAGGCAGTTTTGCAAACTTTCTCAGGAAATAAAAATTGTTCCCACTTAATTTTCTTTATATGCCACTCAGTGCATTGTTTTTGTACCTGCTTGTCTTGTTTTTGTTTTTAAATCATTTAGACATGGAAAAAGGAATTTGGGTTTTTTTTGGCATGTATTACCTCAATTTCAATCTTAAGGACAAAGGTGTTACAAAAGAGATTTTGGGGAAAAAGATGTCTCGTACAAACCTTGCATGCCTTCTGTCACCTGTTTCCGTGTACATCTTTGATGGTAATGCGTAAAAAACAGCACTAGACTACTGGAAGGTAGTAGCATTTCATTGCAGACATCAGCTCCCTCCTGGTAGAAGTGGTAGGCTAGCAATATATATATATATATATTTTTTGGTTAAAAAAAATAATCATGTTTGTGACCGTATCCATTTGTATGAATTATTTTAAAAGAAATAAAATCCTAGTTAAAGGTCTTTGTGTGACTTCTTTTAAATGTCCTATGAAATAGTTATAAAAATAATTCCCCTCGCATACTGGAAGTGCAACGTTTTTTGGCTTGTTATATCAAAATGTATTGATAGCAACTATAAAGATTTATAGTGAACAGATTTGGAAACTCTAGCACACCAGTCCTGCACCCAGTCTTGGGTTTCAGAACAACCCTTAATACAGTATATTATTTAAATGACGACAAACCAGTATTACAAACAGACTATTACATACATTTTCCACCACTATAGATGCACAAACAGCTCCCAATAGTAACCCTACTGACTCAAGCGATTGCCCAAATATATGCCACCTGGTTGTTTTAATAATACACTTGTGAGTTTCAGAACTCCCCATGGGGCATAAGGTAATGAACTGCTAGCATTGGCTAGAGCAAATATGGACATTCTACTCCAGGCCTAAACAAATAGACCCTACAGTAGACCCGTGCTGATCCGAACCTTGGGTGCCCAGATTGCCCTATAATCCGGACCAGCTATTTTAATGAAATGCATGCTGAAAGCAGCTGTAGAAATCAAAATTTCATTTCAGAACGATATGATAATGTATGTGAAACATTTACAGCAGTCTCTTTGTTTTATTTATTTATATGGCAATTGCTTATTTTTGTATGAATTATAAAAATGAACAACATGAAACAAAAGATATTGTACAGATTGCATTCAGTACTCTGAGCAAATCACACATTTCCCAACTGGTTCAATTCTCCTGTAATTTGTGATTGTGTAAATAAATGTTGCTTACAGAATAATAAATAGTGATTCCTGTGCCGTGTCTGCTGTCTTCAGGTACCTGTATAATGTGATACACACAGAGGGTTTTACTGATACACTGGTGTCTTAATCTCTAGTATGCACAATTACACACAGTGGTGTACTGTACTGTAGCAGTGTTTCTATTCTTGATTTTTAATTTTCTAATTGGCAGGCAGTTGGAGAGACTAAGGCTTGGATGGTCATGGAGACTGGATGACGGTCACTCCCAAGGCATTGCTGGAGGCACATTCATGGGTAGCCGTGTGGGGGAACTTGCATAGCCTCTGCCTCCCCGGTTTACTTTTTATTCATTTATTGGTTCTTATTACAAGGGTACAGCAGTCTCTTCCCAACTATATGGCATAATGTACAGCGTGGCCCTGTCGGTACATGATGAAAAATAGAGGCCTACCGTTTCCAGTGCTCTTCATCCAGCTCCTTTCTTGTGAGCTGCAATGTACAAATTACAAATGAAAACAAAAATACTTGTAAATTATTTTACATTGCTTACCTAGCTCATTTTCAACTAGATAATTAACAGTTCAGCAAGAGTACAGTGCTTACGGGAAGCATTTCATTTTTTGTTTTGTTTAATGAGCTAAATCTGTAAATAATTGAAGGTGCAATATCATTTTTTTACAGCTGCAGTTTAAATGTGTTATAAGACTTTTATAAAATGGGAACACTAGGTGTCAGTGTATAGCCATATAAAATAAATCACACTATTTCATGAGACTTGAGTTGCTAACAATAGTATTTTACTTTTTTTTTCTTTTTAAACATTCAACTATAAAAGGCTCTTGTGTATTTTCATCTCTAAAAGATGTATTACATCAGTGATTAATAATATCTGCATTATGTATGTAACTTTTACAAAAATGTATGGCCATTCAATGTGAGAATTTATTTTAGAAAAATTATACCATGGTCTAGCAGAAAATGAAAAAGCGGTTTGTTTTTTGTACCAAAGTGAGGTTTTTGTTGCCTGTTTTACCCCACACTGATCGTTTTCTTAATACTACAAATAAGCAAAATGTTATCCATTTACTACCAATGAGGAATAATGTGTTTCTGCAATGGTGACTGCTAAGAATTGTAAACTTGGTTGCTTTTCTGCAAAGGAGAATCCACCCCTAACCAATACATCATAAGCAAGCGCAAAAAAGCTCAGTGTGTTATTCTCCCAAGTCGCTTCTTTTTGTTTCGGCTGTTCAGTCAAGCGCTGGGAGGCCGAAACAGGAGTTGACCACATAGAGCCTGGAGGAAGGGCTGCCCTCAGTCATGGATTTCCTGAGGTTTCCCTGAAAAAAATAAAAAATATGTGAGTAGGGGTTTTTTCCTTACCTGAGTGCTGAGCGGGTCGGGTTTAGTTCTGAGGGGTGAGTGGTCAGGTTGGACATGCTGGGCTCTCTCATTCATGGTTTGGCGTCCTTGGCTTTTCGGGGGGAGGTGGCCACAGCCACTTCCTATCTGTGACACTGGGATGCATGTAACTGTTCATGTATTTCCAGCCAGCCTCGCGCAGGTAGCCATCGGGCACCCACGGACGAGACCTCCAGCCAAATTTATCTCGCCATTGTGGGGTGCGTTAATTATTTATTATTATTCATTCATGGTTTGGCGGCCTCGTCATTTTTGGGGGGAGGTGGCTCATAGCCACTTTCTATCTGCGGCACTGGGGTGCATGTAACTGTTCATGTATTTCCAGCTGGCCTCGCGCAGGTAGCCATCGGGCACCCACGGACGAGGCCTCCGGCCAAATTTATCTTTCACTGAGCGCCCATCACAGTTCATAAATCATCTGCAATTGCAATCATCATCATTCATTCATTGCCATTCATTCATAGCAGATTCTCTGTGCTGATTGGTGTCTTTTTTAATTTTCAGTAGATGGTAACAGCTGAGGTGGCACTTCTCATTTTCAGTGTTTTTCAGGCTTTTGCCAGTTTTGAAGCCGGTTGGTCTATGACAGGGTTTTCCAACCTTTTTCAAATCACGCCCCACCCAAGCTATATTTTTTTTAACATAGAGGATACTGCCACCTAGCGTAATGCGATTGTTCAGAAATACAAAAATCTAGTTTAATTGTACAGTAAATCACATTTCCAAAATCTAGAAAATATAATACCATGATGGTAAGAGGAAATCACAATTCTACAATAGGTGTAACCACAGCTAGCTAACTTTTGGTGAGGGTGTAGTTTGAGAAGAGAAAGAGCTTACATCCATACCACTACCTTTTAAAGATGTGATCCAAGCCAATATCTCCCATGGAAGAGCAACACTCCTTGCTACTAGCAATGTATTAAATGAAATACTGTATGTGAATGATATAACCATACACAAAGCACACACATTGGTATTTCTTCCATCACACAGCAATTGACAATGGTAAATGCGCTGCCTACACTAATCTGCTCCACCAGAAGGGCAATGAGGTGTTGGAAACGGTGAATACACATATACGAGGACTTCAAGGAACCAAGTGTGAATAAGTATCACAATAGCAAACTTGTTCACATGATAATCTAAATCACTATGCACAGTATTTGCAACAAAAATGCTAGGTTGTTCTGTGCTTTCTGGGCTAACCCAGCAGTATGTGACTGAGATAGTGCCACTCTGATAAATGCTGCCACTGGTGGCTAATAAATGAAGCTGTGCATAATAATAACAAATAGGGCTGACTATTTATTGTCAGCAGAACACACAATTAAACAGCTCAGATCGCCAGTTCTGCTGACCTAAGTCATTTTTAATTTTTTTTTCTGCAGTCAAACCAGCTGGGGGTGAATATAAATTACTTTAGTTAAGCCAGCAACAGCTTGTAATTTCCTCTGCCAGGAAAGACAAATATCTGGTGTTGGTGCCGAGGAAAACCCTGTAAAACATACAATACACTTCAAGGTTTAACATATATGCCACAGAAGCTTTTAAATACTAGGAGAAACCTTGTGTGAACTAGGCAAAACATGAATGAGGTTTTATAACTACTGCTTTGAAAGATCACCTCACATCAAAGAGTAAAATGATACATTTAAATGTTTTGTTTTTTTTCTATGCCACTCGGTATTACTGATTTATTAAAAGTAGGAAGGAAGGAGCAAAGGAAGTGGTTTGGCAAGCATCTTAAATGGCTAAAACTAAGGTTTTATTAAAAAATATTTTTTACCCCACAGGTATTAGAATCCCACCTCTCTCTGACATGGGTGCATATTTGGCGCTAGATTCTAGCACCAGGGTACCTCATATAGTGCCAGAAACATAAAATTCTGGCACCAGTAGACTTGTTTAATTTGTTTTTATATTCCTTAGCAACCATAGATGATGATAGTTTCTCATTGGGTCTGGACTACTCACATGACCCGCCCACACTCAGAGTAGGAGAGTAGGTTTGTGTCGTGTGGGAGGTTTAACTGCAGAAACTGGTCGCAAACATGTCTTCGCAGCGCACTTTTACCCAATTATCAAAAAGGTATGTGGGCAATAGTAGACTTAACAGGTAATGATAAATGCATTTTACTGTTCAGATATTGTAAAAACACACAACATTTTAGACCAATATTGAACATGGACAATAAAATGGGCAATTTAAAATGAAAAATGTTTAGTATACTGAACAAAAGGACAGAGGACGATAAACCACAGTGAAAGCATGGTAAAGAATGGCAAAGTATGACAAATAACATTGATAAACATAGTAAACCAGTGTAAACTACAGTAAATGCATCATACAGTGCCTTGCATAAGTATTCACCCCCCTTGGACTTTTCCACATTTTGTAGTGTTACAACCTGGAATTAAAATGGATTTAATTGGGATTTTTTACCATTTGATTTACACAACATACTTAACACTTTGAAGGTGCAAAATATTTTTATTGTGACACAAAAGTTAATTAAACAAAAAAAAGACATTTGTTGGTTGCATAAGTATTCACCCCCCCTGAGTCAATACTTGGTAGAAGCACCTTTGGCAGCAATTAAGCTGTGAGTCTTTTTGGGTAAGTGTCTACCAGCTTTGCACATCTGGATCCTGCAATTTTTGCCCATTCTTCTTGGCAAAATTGCTCAAGCTCTGTCAAGTTGGATGGGGACCGTTGGTGAACAGCAATTTTCAAGTCTTGCCACAGATTCTCAATCGGATTGAGGTCTGGGCTTTGACTGGGCCATTCTAAGACATTCAGGTTCTTGTTTTTAAACCACTCCAGTGTAGCTTTGGCTGTGTGTTTTGGGTCATTGTCCTGCTGGAAGGTGAACCTCCGCCCTAGTCCCAGGTCTCTTGCAGACTGAAACAGGTTTTCCTCTAGAATTTCCCTGTATTTGGCTCCATCCATCTTGCCCTCAATCCTGACCAGTTTCCCAGTCCCTGCCGATGAAAAGCATCCCCATAACATGATGCTGCCACCACCATGCTTCACCGTGGGGATGGTGTTCACAGGGTGATGAGCAGTGTTGGTTTTGCGCCACACATAGCGTTTTGCGCTAAAGCCAAAAAGTTCAATTTTGGTCTCATCAGACCAGAGAACCTTTTTTCCACATGTTTGCTGTGTCTCCCACATGCCTTTTGGCAAAATCCAAACGGGATTTGATATAGGTTTTTTTCAGCAATGGCTTTCTTCTCGCCACTCTTCCATAAAGCCCAGCTTTGTGGAGCATCCGGGTTATAGTTTCTCCCATCTCAGCTGTGGATCTCTCCAGCTCCTTCAGAGTTACCATTGGCCTCTTGGTTGCTTCTCTGACTAATGACCTCCTTACCTGGTCACTGAGTTTTGGTGGACGGCCTTCTCTAGGCAGTCGCGGTTGTGCCATATTCTTTCCATTTTTTAATAATGGATTTAACAGTGCTCCGGGGGACGTACAAAGTTTGGGATATTTTTTTATAACCCAACTCTGATTGGTGCTTCTCCAGAACTTTATCCCGGACTTGTTTTGAAAGCTCCTTGGTCTTCATGATGCTGTTTGTTTAGATATGCTCTCTAACAAACTCTGGGGCCTTCCAGAAACAGGTGTATTTAATCTGAGATCATGTGACACTTTAATTGCACACAGGTGGACTCCATTCAACTAATTATGTGACTTCTGAAGGCAATTGGTTGCACCAGAGATTATTTAGGGGTGTCACAGCAAAGGGGGTGAATACTTATGCAATCAAGACTTTTCAGTTTTTTATTTGTAAATCATTTTGAAAAATATGTAGATTTTTTTCCCCACTTCGACATTATGGACTATTTTGTGTAGATCAGTGACAAAAAATCCTAATTAAATCCATTTTAATTCCAGGTTGTAACACTACAAAATGTGGAAAAGTCCAAGGGGGGTGAATACTTATGCAAGGCACTGTATAACCATGGGAAAAAGTGCAAAAGCAGCATGCTAAAATACTGTGGTAAACTTATATAAGGGAAAATAGATTTTTAAATTATCATTACAAATGAAGTATAAAATCCTATAGATGCCAAATGGAGTGACATGGGAAATGCAGAGTTTTCCCCAGTTGTAAATGACAATGTAAAATGGGGTGTCCAGAAAATGCTCTCTTTCTTTCAATTTCTGAAATACTACTAGGAAAACAAAAACTATTGCTGCTATAGATTATTCTTCTTGGTTTAATTAGAGCAGTAACTCACAGCTCACCAGAAGCTGAACGTTCATGCATTTTATAACAGTGCAAAAGAATAACTATTAATCTTTATTTTGTAAGTGTGTTTTTAGCTAACATCAAACTTTTGTTGTGAGTAAGTGTCTATGCACATATTAAAGTTCACATTAAAACTTTAAAGCTTTAGTTAATATCAAACCATTAACGGCTCGCCATTCTATTATAAACAAATCTATTCTTTATATCACTACGGAGATTCAAGGTGGGAGCTGTCAAGGATTGGAATAGAGTACTTCTAAATGCTCTTTTAGTGATAGCAAGTGTTTATTGTTTTGTCAAGAAACCATTGCCCCAATTTACCCGTCAGCTGTTCTTACCACTGTTTTTTGGTTTCATTTAAATCTCCTGATTGTAATTTCACATGGTGTCACTCTGAAGCTCTTTTAGTAAGGCTATAAACAAGTAGTTACAATGTGAGTCTCTCCCCTTATAAAAATATATTATTGTAAAAGCAGAGCAAAGTGCAATGAAAGCACAGTGAAAGACTGTAGTCAGTGCCCATTTCAGTTTTTATATAAATGTTTCCTCTACAGTTAGTGTTATAGAATGTTTCATTTAAGTCCATGTTTTTGAGAGTTGTTGATGTATATTGTTCTGAGCTTGGACAGGTCTCCCATGCAAGTCCATGTTTTTGAGAGTTATATTTGGTGGCTGACTGAACTCTAGTGAGTTGTGTGGGGAACAGAAAGTTTTAGCACAGGACTTCCTCTATACTTCTCTGACTGTAATTCTTCTCAGAGTTTTAGCACAGGACTTCCTCTATACTTCTCTGACTGTAATTCTTCTCAGAGTTTTAGCACAGGACTTCCTCTGTACTGCTCTGACTGTAATTCTTCTCAGAGTTTTAGCACAGGACTTCCTCTGTACTGCTCTGACTAATTCTTCTCAGAGTTTTAGCACAGGACTTCCTCTGTACTGCTCTGCCTGTAATTCTTCTCAGAGTTTTAGCACAGGACTTCTTCTATACTTCTCTGACTGTAATTCTTCTCAGAGTTTTACCACAGGACTTCCTCTATACTTCTCTGACTGTAATTCTTCTCAGAGTTTTAGCACAGGACTTCCTCTGTACTGCTCTGACTGTAATTCTTCTCAGAGTTTTAGCACAGGACTTCCTCTATACTGCTCTGACTATAATCCTTCTCAGAGTTTTAGCACAGGACTTCCTCTACCAGGTGAACAAGGCATGCTGATCCAGACTACAAGACACTATCAGGTTGAAGGTTAGTGGTGGCAATCTCAGGTGGGAAAATAAGCTGTTGTCCAACATCTGTCAGCATTTTCCAGTCTCTAGCAGCTTCCAGTTGTCCTAGACGAGTTTTGGTTTAAATACCTTTTCTAGGTGGTTGCTCCCCTGGACGGAGGAATGTTGTTCTTCATGTGTCATATATTGCTGGCATTGGTGGCAACCTGTTGGTCATGCTGCGCTTGTCTTCCAATGCTAAGGCCAAACATCGCAGCACCTGGTCCTTGGCTAAGACCCACCTGACATCCTGTCAAAATGTGTCTTAATGTAGCTGGCGATGAGCACAAAGGACACCATGGAACCTCTCCGAACCATAGATTAAGGTTCTGTGGTGATGGGAGAACATCATATGTTGACCTGATGAGGAGTCTGGTTTTTTTGGTTCATTTAAAGTGTGTTGTACTTATCCTTAGCTTTCATTGACGCTGGCATTGGGAGTCTGTTTTTTTTGGTTCATTTAAAGTGTGTTGTACTTATCCTTAGCTTTCATTGTCTCTGGCATTGGGAGTCTGTTTTTTTTGGTTCATTTAAAGTGCTGGATACTTTTACATATGCTTCACCTTTAATGGTTGGATCTGTGCCCATGGAAGTGTAGGGTAACATTGCTGGCGAGATTCAAGGTGGGAGCTGTCAAGGATTGGAATAGAGTACTTCTAAATGCTCTTTTAGTGATAGCAAGTGTTTATTGTTTTGTCAAGAAACCATTGCCCCAATTTACCTGTCAGCTGATCTTACCACTGTTTTTTTGGTTTCATTTAAGTCGCCTGATTGTAATTTCACATGTTGTCACTCTGAAGCTCTTTTAGTAAGGCTACAAATAACTAGTTACAATGTGAGTATCTCCCCTTATAAAATGCATTATTGTAAAAGCAGAGCAAAGTGCAATGAAAGCACAGTGAAAGACTGTAGTCAGTGCCCATTTCAGTTTTAATATAAACGTTTCCTCTACAGTTAGTGTTATAGAATGTTTCATTTAAGTCCATGTTTTTGAGAGTTGTTGATGTATATTGTTCTGAGCTTGGATAGGTCTCCCATGCAAGTCCATGTTTTTGAGAGTTATGTCTGGTGGCTGACTGAACTCTAGTGAGTTGTGGTGGCAGCAGAAAGTTTTAGCACAGGACTTCCTCTATACTTCTCTGACTGTAATTCTTCTCAGAGTTTTAGCACAGGACTTCCACTATACTTCTCTGACTGTAATTCTTCTCAGTTTTAGCACAGGACTTCCTCTGTACTGCTCTGACTGTAATTCTTCTCAGAATTTTAGCACAGGACTTCCTCTACCAGGTGAACAAGGCATGCTGATCCAGACTACAAGACACTATCAGGTTGAAGGTTGGTGGTGGCAATCTCAGGTGGGAAAATAAGCCGTTGTCCAACATCTGTCAGCATTTTCCAGTCTCTAGCAGCTTCCAGTAGTCCAAGACGAGTTTTGGTTTTAATACCTTTTCTAGGTGGTTGCTCCCCTGGACGGAGGAATGTTGTTCTTCATGTGTCATATATTGCTGGCATTGGTGGCAACCTGTTGGTCATGCTGCGCTTGTCTTCCAATGCTAAGGCCAAACATCGCAGCACTTGGTCCTTGGCTAAGACCCACCTGACATCCTGTCAAAATGTGTCTTAATGTAGCTGGCGATGAGCACAAAGGACACCACGGAACCTCTCCTACCCATAGATTAAGGTTCTGTGGTGATGGGAGAACATCATATGTTGACATGATGAGGAAACTGATCCTGCTCCGTCCATAGATCTCGCCAGCCAATCTTGCGTTGTTCCACACTCTACCATCTCGTCCATTCTCCCTGCTTGGTCTGGGAAACTGCCTTTAAGCACCTCATCCTCTCCTCCTGCTTTTGCACCTCATTGACTACCAGCTTCCTGCTTTGTGCCATGTAGGAGGAGCTGAACTGAGACCAAGGCCTCTTCTTCCATGCTGTACTTGCCCCATGATATCACTGATACAAAGGGCAGCCTTTGCATCTTCCACAGCTTCCTTTACTGCCCACGTTCTTCCAGTTTTTAACACACATTCGTTGTGTGACTCTACCAATGCAATTTCCTATCTAACCTTGGTGCACTTAAACTCTTCAGTTAGAGCTGAGACTGGAGCTATAGTATCCCTTTACCATACAGTCCCACTCTGCTGAGGCAGCGTAGAACTCCTAACCATTTCCTGACGTATGAACTGATTAACGCTTCCAGCTTGTCTACTATTGTCAAGGAAACCTCATACACAGTGAGTGGCCACAGAAGTATTGGCAGTAGACCAAACTGAAAGCACCAGAGTTTAAGTCTGCCTGGTAAAGCGCTGCTGTCTATGCTCTTCAACCCTTGCACTGCTTGTTGTCCCATATGAACTGTGTCCTTTAGGTCCCCTTCATATCATCTCCAAAAACTTACTTTTACTGTGTATTTCTGTATTACTAATAATCTTTGAATTCTAATGTTTAAATAATGTAATACATACATTAGATTGAATTTACTCACTGCTGTGAAGTTTAATTAGTAACATGGATTAAGATAAATAGTAAAATGATTATAGTTGCTTCCACAATCCTTACAACACAACAGTTAACATATGTTGTGCATTAACTTAACATGGCTTGTTACAGTAGTCCTTATTCACCTGCCTTTTTCTTCCTAACTGGGGAACAGTACTGTTGTGCCAAATCTGATTCCAGCACATTTTGCACTGGACAAGGTATAACACAGAAGTCATCAGTCAGGCACATGTAACAGCTATAACTCTATATACGAGTGCAAAAAACAATTCCAATTCCAATTAAGGATCTTTTTAAAATCACATACAACAGAGCCTTAATGCCTGTTTTGACTGTCTCTGTTATGACAGACAAAATCATCACAACAATCATCAGTCACTAATGAAGGGGGCTGGTGTCAAACTACCAAACCGGAAGCGAAAGGCTTTCAACACAAGTGCCAATCCATTGAATCCAGCTGCCCTCCAATTTCAGCCAGTATTTGTTGTAAAACATAACTGGATTCAAATCATTATAAAAGACCATTACATTACTCACAAAGCCCTATATTCTAAATCGCTTTTACCACAATTATTTTTAGAAATTTTTATTTTTTAAATATAACAGCTTGGTCTTCTTTAAGAAAAAATATACAGTGTATGAAAGTAGAAACTGCTCTTATTAAAAAAAAATAAGCTCTGGCCAAAAGTTTTCCATCACCCTATAGAATTAACAAATTTTGCTTCATAAAGTTGAATGAAACCTGCTGAATAATGTTACATTAACATATTGAATTACATTCCGCTTTGTAGAATAAAATTGAAAAAATGTGACATTTCAAAATCTAACATGAAGTACTGTACTATTATTATGGATTCCGGTAGACTTTTGCAATATCATTTTGAGGATTATTTGATTACACAATGTTAAATAAAACATCTTAATTATGTTCACATAGTTGTTTTTTTAATTAGGTCTCAGTTATAAAATTCTAAATGATGCAAAACTTTTGACCATAGCTGCATATATTTATTGTTGCCTGGACAACACAAAGCATTATCCAAATGGTAAGACTTTAATTAATTTAATAACAATGTAATTCTTTATTTCATATGGAATTCATATGAAGTTAACATTATCCTATTGGTGATTTAATATGCTTTATGTTGTACCTACTACGTAGCGACTCGGTTATCACAGCTTTACGTTGATAGAAAGCATTACCAAAAAGAAAGAAGGAAACCACACTCTGGCCAGAAAAAGTGTATCCATGATGTGCACCTCTTGTTCCATAGGCCCCTTTAGAGGCATGCATTACAGTTCAGTGTGGTCTTCGGTATGATGATGAAAATAAACTAATAATTAAAAAAATGGGGAAAATCTAAGTAAAAGTTAGTACAGCATGATTTCTAACAATTAAAGAGGATGAGCATTATGTGAAAGATTCCATTGGATTACTTGGGTGGGCAACTTTTATATTGATATCAGCACCATACATTTAAATGTACCCGTTCAGGAATACCTGCATGTGAGAAGGCTAGGAAACATCAACTTCCTGTCATCTAAAACAGATGAGCTCTGAGCAATCCATGAACAGCTACACTGACTAATTTAAAGACTATTACATCCATGTCAGCTAAACATTTTATATATACTGTATAGGGATGGGAATTTTAAACGTTTAAATGTATAATCTCTAAGGAAGTGGTTAACGTTGAATAACATGCTAGACGTATAACCAGTCACGTGACAAATTTCACCAAAAATGCATATTTTTTAAGTATTCATTTTAGTAATTGATCATCATATACAGTAGTCCATCACATATCCAACTTCTGTGGTGCCAGAGTAAGGGCGGATATTAAAAAAAGAAAGGGTTTGGCAATTGCCTCCAAGTAGTTTTTCTAATTGGTGCAGCAGAAAGATTGACATTATATATATATATATATATATATATATATATATATATATATATATATATATATATATATATATATATATATATATATATACTGTATATATATATATTTTTTTTCTAGGTAGTGCAATTTGTCAGAAGTGTGGACACTAATACCAAACTACATTCTAAAATGTTTTCTGATATGTTTTGGCACTTGGACATTACAAATACAGTACTCAGAACAGGCGCCTGAGAACGATGATCAATACTTCTGTACCGTATACAATTTCTCAGGCTTGTTGATAAACATGAAATGCTACTTTAGTGTGGATGCTTTGAACGGGATTCATTCAAACGTTTTTGAGTACGGTTCTCAAGATCGGTTATGTAGTGCAGACAGGGCCTAGTTGAATGTCTGCACCAGTTTAGAATGTAAAGCTCCATTTTATGAAGTGTGAAAAGTCAAAACTTAACAAACGGATGCAGTTCATGCTAATTAAATCACAGTTGATCAACATGTCTTGAAACCACATGATTGCCATTCTCTTCATTCCATGTTGGAGATTTCAGAGTGACCCTGGAAAACGCTACATGATTTTTTTTTTTACCTGTTGTCTTCAGAATAAATGAAGGCATTTTTAGAAGCTGCACTTGGAACAACTTAAGCTGGTAGAGCTTCTTATCATTAATAACCACAAGAGCCAGACGCTTACCAGCAATTAGGAGTTGGCTTGTTTTTGATGGCACAATTTAGCTGGGAAAAAAGAGCAGATCTTACTGTAGTTTTCAAAAGGTTCCAAGGCTAAGAAAATGAAACCAATATGTTTTGTTTTTTGTTACATCAGGGAGGATTCGTGGAAGCATTTAAAGTTATACTGTATCAGAAATCTTAGATACAGAAAAAAAAAAAAAAAAATTGTGTAGTTTTACCAAGCTACCAAACTGCAAATCTGATTAATGTGGGTTCTATAAACTTCTATTGAAGTTAGATGATTTTATTTAAATAACCAAAGAAGAACAGCCTACATCCTACACCTAACACCCTACATCCTCTCCAACTGAAATGAAGGCCTGTTTTTATCATAGAACCTTCTTCAGCTTAAATTAGGGTACATAGAGCTGACAAAATCATCATTACCATAAATCTTACCTATTATTTATTGTCACAATTTTATGATATACACTGATATGGCCAGAGGTTAAAGCAATGTGGCTGTAAAAGGGCTGTTTGTAACACTGGCAATGGAATGCTCAGATTCACTGCTCTTTCATATGCAGCAGGTGTCCCTCCAACCCAATAAACAACTCTATCCATTCCAGTCGCAGCACGATTCCCGCTAGGCAAGCTTATGATCTTAAACAGTAAGGAATAAATTCAAATGAGCTTATTTTTTAAACTCAACTGTATGCTTTTCTTAGCGTTTACATAGAACCTAAATAACTATGAATCTGGCGCTGTGAATGGAAACACCTGAAAGAGTAACTGCTTTTGTAAATGGTTGCCTTGGCTTGCTGAAAAGGCTGTTGGGAACTACATGATTGATTTCTGAACATAAAAGGGCAGATGCTATGATGGTATTCTTCCTGAGGTTAGACTGGGTAATGTTATTGAACAATGTGTACATAATAAAAACCAAAATGAATAAATCTAGACCATGACTGCCAGTAAAAAGTCTCTATGCTTTAAGTATATCAACATTGTAACCAGCATTGCATTTTTACATGTAGAAATGTTATTAAGCAACAATTGTTTTGATCGTCATGTGATTTCAGACTTCCAAGACTTTAATAAATCAATAGGATCAAGCACTTGAAAAACATCTATCACTTAAAATAGAGTGAAAGTGCACTGATTGAGGTCATGCAACATCAGAAAATGAGATCCTCACAATTTTATATCTTATTCTTATCTGTATGTCACTCTGATTACTATTTTTGGGTGTATTGTCACATAAAAATCAATTCTGACTTTGGCAGCATTTAAAGAAACTCAAAAGTAGTCATGGGTGGCTCCTTCTACCAAACTGTAGGTCTTAATAAAGAGGCCAGAGTGTATATACTGTATGATTAGTAAGGAATTCATCTACTCTATGTCCCTTTTGATTTCTATATTTCTGGTTTGTTTTCCTTTCACCGAAAGTAAAAAGCATTGATGAAACACATGGCCGTTGTGTTTAAATTTCAAGGTATGGTTTCACAGATGTGGTTGAATACCAAGGTGCAGGACAAGCTGGTCCACCTCAAACCATCCAGACCTCACTGGAACCCGAAGTCTGACATTTCCCCAGGGGCAAAGGGGGAGGGTCTCCAGGAGTTTCCACCTGTGTTGGATCATGTCTTTAAATGTCTATACAGAAAGACAACAATAAAATGTAGACTGAAAATGTAACTGCAACAATTGTTGAGAAAACTGAAAGTTTGACAAATCTCTAGTCATATGGTAACCCTATTAATGGGTAAAATGTGTTATCTGCCTAAATGTATAAATCTTATTCTGTTATTAAGTACTGTAGGTCCATGTCACACTTACAATATTACACAGATGACCCAATTAGAATTAGCAGCTTTTTAAAGTTAACTGACAAGAGCTATCAGAAATCATCCCTGTGTCATCAAGAGATATTACTTGTCTGGCAGCTTCATACGTTGTCTAAGTGAGAAAGGATGGGTTTTTTTTATAGGAACGGATCCTGTAAAAACATGCAAACACAACAGTACTGCCGTTATACATTTAGTGCTGGAAATATTTCCCTTAAAGTTAAGTTTTTTGTTTTTTTTTCCATAATAAATTAACTGCAGCAAAACTTCAATCACTATGGAGATAACATTCATTATGGTACAAACTGAGACGAAGAAAGCTGTGTCAGCATGCCAATGAAAGATTCGTCAACCCAATTCACAGCCCAATTACTTAATGTATTCTTTATGTATGTGAATTAAATCATAGACTTGGAACACAAAATAATGTCTACAATATCTTACACTTTTGTCTTTATTTAGCAAGTAGACATCCGATATGGGCAAGATAGTTCAACAGTGGCATAGATCCGCAGACCCCTATTTACTCCCTAATGACCCATTTATGACCCATTTATCTCCGTAGGACAGGTGGTTTTTAAGACAGACAGAGATCGAACAGCTGCGAGGCACCAGTGCACAGCAAGTTCTGTGAAAGACACCTTGATAACATTATGGTTAAGAGGTAATGCCTTCAGGTAACTGCCTTCAGAAATTAAACACATACGGGCTTGTTCTGGTATCAATATATCCACCATGACAACACAGAGTGCTAAGCTTCCCCAAATAAATCAAAGCATGTTACGTTTTGTATTGGGATGCACAGGTTTCATTGTCACACAGAGGCATTTTTAGGGGTAGATGGCCCCTTCTTTGAGTGGTTTGTAATGTTGAGATCCTGAGATCATTTGTCTTGTGATGTGTGAAGACCAGTGTAACAGAGACAACGTCACTGGCTTCTCTGGCACATCAGCGAGTCTGCAGGAAAGATCCAGACACTCCGCCTGAGATGCACTGCCTGCTATTTGTTTACAGGGAATGGCAGCTGGGGATTGGCTGCCTGTCAGTGGATACCCATAACCGCCTTTATATCCTAAGTAGCTTTTTTGGAGCACCATTTTAAAACCTTCCATGATATAGAATGATTGTGCTGAAAATCTTAGAGATGCCACTGTTGTTGCATAATAGCTTACCTGTAAGCTTTTTATAATTCCCAAACAACGTTAGAAGGTTTGCATTTAAAAACAGACTATTATGGAAACAACAAAAAAACATGAATTCTACATCAGACAAAAGTCCATAAGACAAATTTTTATCTTTGGAAATGTTTTAAATTGCAAGCGTAATTTACAGGAAAAGAAAAAATTGTTGCAAAGATGCAATTCATTTTTTCCAGCTTTAAATTCATACTTTACAAACACTGACCTTTCAAAGTAGAGTAGGAAATTAATGCCAGAAAACAGACTTGAACATCTGTTTTTGTTTCTTGTGTTACCCTTATTCAAAGCCTCTTGTAGACTGGTGAACAGCCCTGTACTCAAACTGACATGTATAGGAAGAAGACATGGGCAATCAACGCAGAATCTTCTATGAGTACATTAGAAAGTGTATGAGGCCTTTCGGTCCATCGGCCCATCGTTGTTTGTCTGGTTTCTAATAGCTGATTGATCCCAAAGCTGTGTCAAGTCAGGTATCCCAATGATTTAGAACATGGCTAGGTGATTCATTTTACACCCTCAACACTGTAAAGAAGTGCCTACTAACCCATATTTTAATTCTCCACCCTAATTTACCCACTGGTCCTGGTTTCTGTATTGCGCTTAAAGTATAGGTTAGGGTTTATTTTGTTAACTAATTCTATGATTTTAAATACTTTGATTAAGTCTCCCTCTAATTCTTTGTTATAAGCTAAATCAGTGTACTCCCCTCAAACTTTCAGTGCCAGTTTTCAAAGGTTGAAAATGAATGTGGCACCAAGATATGATAAAATTGTTTCAAAGACAGTGAACTTCTGAATCTGTTTAATCCTGGAAAGTTTGGTGGACAATGTGATAATACAGGCTGGCTGCCCTGTGCCCGCTGGCTGCCCTTGGAACAAGTTTCAGTAACAACTATAACATCCTACAAGTATGCCTGCTGAATGGAGCAGCACAACCAGCAGCCAATCCATATAATCAAGAACAGCAGTCAGTGACAAACACAGAGCCAGAAGCGCCCGTCACTTTTTATGAAAGCATCAGATGGAGAAATCAGGCGTCTCCACATAAACAGAGTAAAAAAGAATGTTTGGAATTTTGTTAACACACCATTTGTCTGATACCAAAAACTGTATCTAATATACAGGGTAATTAAAAAATAACACACAATAGATAAAACAAAACCAAGGAAACAAAAAACAAAAAACATTACTAGAGAACATGTCTGGTTTACAAGTACAGTCATGGCAGACAAGAACACACTGTGTGGAGGAGCTTGTGGGCTTAGGGTTCATGTATATGGGAGTCAATGCTCATTGTGCAGCAGAGGACCTCCATGAAAAGTATCCAGACAGGCCAAAGCAAAGGCACACAACAGCATACCACTGTCCAGTGCACTTGCAATGTTCTTTGCAATTTACCATGTATCAGCTGGATTCAAACATGTTCTGTTATCATGTTTATATTCATACAAAAAAAAAAATCAGTCAATTTATCCTGGACATTGCCATGAACCCTCCTACAAAAGGAGCAGCCATTCAAAAAGGAGCAGTGACTCTGCACCTTGAGAAATGTGTGCTTTGTGGCTGGCAGCCATTTTGGCTCAGGCATAGTTGTTGTTTAAGTAAGTACAGGGCAGCAGTGTAGAGTAGTGGTTAGGGCTCTGGACTCTTTACCGGAGGGTCGTGGGTTCAATCCCAGGTGGGGGGGACACTGCTGCTGCTTGAGCAAGGTACTTTACCTAGATTGCTCCAGTAAAAACCCAACTGTATAAATGGGTAATTGTATATAAAAAATAATGTAACTGTATGTAAAAATAATGTGATATCTTGTAACAATTGTAAGTCGCCCTGGATAAGGGTGTCTGCTAAGAAATAAATAATAATAATAGTGTCTAAGTTGGGGAAAAAGGACACAAATTGTGATCTCCAGCTGGCTAAGATGCTCAGCCATGACCTGTGTGGAAGGCTGAATAATTTCACTCAGCCAGGAACTTGCAAAGCTGTGATAAAGTCTCCCCAATTGTGTGAGGATTCTTGGCCTGTGCGATACAGTGGCTCACCTCAAATGATGCTCGTTGAGCTTGATCAGAGACGGTCAAGGCCCTCTTGAATTGCATTTGTTGATGCGAAAGTCCCTCTTTCCTGCGCTGGAAAAATTATTTTGGTTTCCCCACGTATTCTTTGTGAAAGGATTTTGTGTCGCTGCAATTGATTTGTCTTCCTGCTTTCACTAGATAACACCTTGTGACATAGGCATTTTGGCTTTTCTTAGTTTTGCACAAAACACTGGTGAAGCCATACTCAAGCAAAGCCTCATGGTATTTCCAAGTATGTTTCTTGCCCTCCTCTTGTTTTCCAGTCATATTAAAATCAGTTGATTCGCTGTTGGAAGTTGGTGCTCTTTGTAAAAAAAAAAAAAAAATCCATGCCGCTCTTCTATAACAATTAACAAATCAAACCAAGGGTGGTATGGTGTGTCTTTCAATGACTTGAATAAGCTCCTAATAAGCACGTAATTGGTCCAATTAAGTAATTTAGAGTACAGCTGGAACAAAAACCAAGAGGGACACCAGCCCTCCAGGACCAGGATTGATGACCTCTGACTTTACATAAGGTGTGTGTAAAATTAATTAGAACAATACACACACCTTAAACAGTTGTAGCAACACATGGGAACATGTAACACAATAAAATAAAAAGGTCCTTATATACCCTTTAAGCTTGTCTATATTTTTAAATGCAGTGCCTTTATACCAGAATGGAAAATAATACTTTACATTCGCTATGGCATCTGGAACAAGATTATTATTATATTTTTTAACTTCAGCAGTTCAGCAAATAGGCATAGGAAATCAGTTTGGCTTGAGACAAAGAAAGTATTATTATTATTATTTGTTTATTTAGCAGACACCTTTATCCAAGGCGACTTACAGAGACTAGAGTGTGTGAACTATGCATCAGCTGCAGAGTCACTTACAATTACATCTCACCCAAAAGACAGAGCACAAGGAGGTTAAGGGACTTGCTCAGGGTCACACAATGAGTCAGTGGCTGAGATGGGATTTGAACCGGGGACCTCATGGTTACAAACCCTTTTCTTTAACCACTGGACCACACAGCCTCCTACCAGCATGTACATTAATATATAAATTATTCTGGCTGTTACAAAAGTATAAAAAAAGTATTGTTAATCCTAACAAAAGAAATAATGTAATATGGTAGTTGAAGTACGTTGTGCTTTCAAATATATAGCTAGTCTACTCTGTAAAAGTATTCCGAAGCTTCATAGCTGCTACAGTATAATGGAAAAGAGCACAAAAAAGAAACCACAAATAAAATAAAAACAAAAAAACAAGAAACAAGCTTCATTTGGAATTGCTAGGTATAGATATGCTCCTTAAATCTTTTTTAGAGCAAGCAAGTCCTACAAACCCGACATTCAGAATCTACCTTCTAAATCAGAGAGTGCTTCCTTCCCATAATGTACACTGGCCCATTTTAACTAAAGTATCTTTACTCTTTACTATATAAGGTGTAGAAGGCAAGGTGCTTGCAGATTGATATTGCTTTGCAAATTTCACAGATTTTAGCGCATTTTCTTTGTAGCCTGCTAAGTACACAATTAACAGAAAACAGAACAAGCTCGTTATTACAGAAATAATACTTTTTAAAATTTAAATAGAAAAGTTGACACTGTATTTAAAGTAGTGTGAATTCGGTTGGGCTGATTTGACAGTTATAAGTCAAATTAACAAAAGCTTTCTGTCTTGATTTTCCAGAGGCAAATTTTTGAAGTATGGTATCAAAGTTAACTGATTCTGCTTCTTTCCCCTCGACTGTGAGGAGAAGTCTTGTTTGTTGGAAAGTATGACAGAAATGTGCCAATTATAAAATGTCTTTAATTGGCACATTTGTATAATTTTATTTCTGTATGTTTGGGCCCTACTCTGCCGCCAGCCCTGAGTCCAAGCACACTCCTAGATAGGATGCTGTCTGAGAAGGCGTGATCTGGCTTTTCGCATGATTCACCATAAGGCCCAACCGTTGAAGGTAGCCGGTGACAAGTTCCGTGTGGGCATCTGCCTGTGCTGGAGATTGGGCACAAATGGACCAGTCGTCCAAAGAATTGAGTAATCTGATGCATCCGAGTCTAAATGGGGCAAGTATAGCTTCCATGCACTTTGAAAAGGCACAGGGAGCTAGAGAAAGAACAAACGGCAAGACCCGGAACTCGTACACTGTTCCCTGAAAGGCAAACTGCAGGCACTTCCTGTGTGCTGGTTTTATGGGGATGTAGAAATAGGCGTCTTTCAGGTCCACCTGCCCTGATTGACTGCAACAGCTGGCATCGTCAACGTTTTGAACCTCCTTCGGCTCAGATACAGGTTGACCTGTCTGAGGTTCAGATACAGGTTGACCTGTCTGAGGTCGAGGATCGGTCTGTGGCCACCATCCCACTTGGGCACAAGGAAGTACCTGGTAGTAAGCACCCAGATGTCCGTTGTGCACTGATGCCAATACTGCTTAAAGACCCGACCCGAACAAGACTGGCTTGGTACCGGACCAGGGATGTAAGCTCTGGTCGGTAGCACGTCGGAACCAGGATGGTACCAGGTGGGAACTGAGCAGGTCTGTGACCTTGGTACCGGTACAGTATGGGTCCACCGGTACGCAGTCAATGCTCACACAAAACTGAGGGAAGCCTGCTGGTTAGAATGAACTAAGAGCACTGTTGGAACTGGGACGGTACCGGTTTGGTTCAGTGACTTTAGCACCGGGTCGGTATGGTACCGGGTTGGGAACAGAGTGGGTCGATGACCGGTTCACAGTTACCGCGAGTAGCACTGTACAGGGATGCCAATCTGTGCAAGCTACTGGCAAAACCACTCCGTCAGTACTCACCCAAGACTAAGGGAAGCCTGCTTGTTAGAATGAACTTACAGTTTTCGTAATGGTGATGCAAAAGCTGTCACCAAACCGGCATCAAGATGTTGTGGTAGAGATTGCAAGCAACCACAACCGAAGCAGCCTCTTGGACCTGTGCAGTGGTGCTGAGCCCAGCAGCTGCTCTCACTACACTTGTGCTGCAGCAAGCAATGCAGACAAGCAATGCAAACAAGCAATGCAGACAATCCTGCGTTAGTCTCTGTGAAAAACACAATGAAAAAATAATTCTCTCATACAAAACACAGTAATAACAATTACTTTATTAAACAAACCGTCTCCTAATTTTGGCCAAAGCAAAACGAGAATAAAATAACTCCAACCGGAGCTATTGCAGCCTAGGGGGAGAGCACAAAGTCAGCTGACTTACATTGCTTGATCCCTGGGAAGGGGCGACTCAAGCTGCCGACTTCACGTGCGGCACAAGGCCGCAGTGGGATGTAACAAAACTAATAGAGCAATCATTTTAATTATCACATATTTTGTGTAAAAACACAATAAATGTGAAAATCTACAGCAGAAAAAGTAACAAGTACTTATCTGAATAGACTCTCCTGTCAGGTCAGTTCTTGAAAGGAAAAATGGCACTGTCTGTGGGCATTGTCATTTTAGGCCCTCGGGAGTGGGCCATGACTGCGTCACAGGCGCTGCGAGCAGCTTTGATATAATTTATTCAGGTTTCGGGTCTTTAGGAGATAAATAGCCATTCAGTAATGGTTACATTTCATACTTGAAAAGGGAACCATTTATGACATAGTTTATGTTATATAAATACGTATGATCATCACGTCCAAAAGGTTATTGAGATTATTTCAATACACAATTTGAATAACAACCAGAGCATGATCTTGTAAAACGATTTAGGTATTTTAATCGGTTTCCTTCAGTGCATTTTACAACATGAAAACCATATATTCTCTTTGTTCAAACTGCATATTGTTTAATTGGTAATTATATCAGACAATTTGCCTTTGTGAAGTTTTCCCATTGTGACTTGCCAAGTATACAGTTCACGGCTGGCTGGCTAATTATTTTTTCTCTATTCTCTCCCATGCATGTGTAGAATATTTTAACGCAGCTGCTACTGAACTCGCAGTCACGAGGACAAGAAAGTCATCAATATTTGTGTCAATAAAATCTGTTTAAGCGTTATCCTTTCTAGCAATTCATGAAACGGAAACCTGTGTAATGAAAAATCAGTCCATACAATGATCAATCAGTCTTGTTCTATGTGTTAAACAGGAGCCGTTGATTGAAAGAAGAAACTGGAATTACAGAGCCTGCCCTGTCTGCAATTCTTTCAGTACAGATACCAAGACACTTTAACAACGATGCCAGTCAGGACTCCAGGGCAAGCACTGCTGGAAGTTCTTGTTAAACAACAGTACAGAATGGAATTCTATGTCCTGAATCATGATCGCTGGTCAACATGTTACACTGGAGCAAATTTAAATTGATCATTTTTCAACTATTATCGTACAGCAATGCTGTCATGAACAAATGTACTACTCTTTGAAAAGTTTACAGCAGTAGTAATTTGATGAACTGCTGTTGTGGTGCTAAAGGGTATGTAAAAGAAATTCAGACCTTATCCAGCAGCACTGGATCACCAAAGAATTGCATATCCCCTTCAGTCATGCTTTTTTAAATGACATTTTTAGAAATTTTGTGTGAACTGTATGGAGTTCGAGAAATTGCTGAAAAAAAAAAACGTTGAAAAAAACCCCAACATAATATGCTTTATAAAATACATACAGTGTCTATAGAAAGTCTACACCCCCTTAAACTTTTTTTCACATTTTGTTGTGTCAGTGCCTCAGAGTTTCATGCATTTAAATGAGGATTTTTTCCACTTGTCTACACACCATACTCCACACTGTTAAGGGGAAAAAAGTTTTTATTGAGAAAAAGATTATATATTAAAAATACAAAACTGAAAGATCATAATTGGATAAGTCTCCACCCCCCTGAGTTAATACTTGGTGGAAGCACCTTTGGCAGCAATTACAGCTGTGAGTCTGTTGGGATAGGTCTCTACCAACTTTGCACACCTAGATTTGGCAATATTTGACCATTCTTCTTTACAAAACTGTTAAAGCTCTGTCAAGTTCCTTGGGGAGCGTTGATGGACAGCAATCTTCAAGTCATGCCACAAATTTTCGATTGGATTTAGGTCGGGGCTCTGACTGGGCCGCTCAAGGACATTTACCTTTTTGTTCCTTAGCCACTCCAGTGTAGCTTTGGGTATGTGCTTTGGGTCGTTGTCATGCTGAAAGGTGAACTTCCGTCCCAGTTTCAGCTTTCTTGCAGAGGGCAGCAGGTTTTCCTCAAGGACTTCTCTGTACTTTGCTCCATTCATTTTCCCTTCTATCATGACAAGTGCCCCAGTCCCTGCCGATGAGAAACATCCCCATAACATGATGCTGCCACCACCATGCTTCACAGTAGGGATGGTGTTCTTTATGTGATGCGCTGTGTTGGGTTTGCGCCAAACATAACACTTTGTATTTAGGCCAAAAAGTTCCATTTTAGTTTCGTCAGACCACAAAACTTTTTGCCACATGGCTACAGAATCTCCTGAGTGTTTTTTTGCATACATCAAACGGGATTCAAGGTGGGCTTCCTTGAGTAATGGCTTCCTTCTTGCCATCCTACCATACAGGCCACATTTGTAGAGTGATTGGGATATTGTTGTCACATGCACACTTTGACCAGTCTTGGCCATAAAAGCCTATAGCCCTTGCAAAGTTGCCATTGGGCTCTTGGTAGCCTCTCTGATCAGTCTCCTTCTTGCTCGGTCATCCAATTTGGAGGGATGGCCTGATCTAGGCAGGGTCTTGGTGGTGCCATACACCTTCCACTTCTTAATAATCATCTTGACCGTGCTCCAAGGGATATTCAAGGCCTTTGATATTTTTTTATACCCATCCCCTGATCTGTGCCTTTCAACAACTTTGTCCCGGAGTTCTTTTAAAGCGCCTTGGTGCTCATGGTTGAATCTTTGCTTTGAAATGCACTACCCAGCAGAGGGAACCTACAGGAACTGCTGAATTTATCCTGAAATCATGTGAATCACTACAATTTAACACAGGTGGAGGCCACTTAACTTGGTGTGTGATTTTGAAGGTGATTGGTTACACCTGAGCTAATTTTGGATTGCTATTACAAGGGGGGTGGACACTTATCCAACCATGCTATTTCAGCTTTTATTTTTAATTAATTTTCTACAAATTTCTAGAATATTTTTTTCACTTGGAAGTTGTGGGGGTTTAATGCATTTTAATTACAGGCTATAAGGCAACAAAAGGTGAACATATGACACTGTGGAGTCTATTACATTTTTAAAAAAAAATGTTAGAGCTAAAACATTCTGAAATTGCAGATCCGTCATTTATGTGCAATTGGGCTTACAGGCTGTTTCCTTAAAGAAATATGCTTTGCACAGCTAATTAAAAGCTCATCCTATGATATTTACTCAAGTAGCATATTGTGAGTGACCTTTGAAAGATTGAACTTAATTGAAGCAGGAAGAGTTTAAATTGGGCTTCAAAAGAGCACATACAAATCAAATAAATCCTCTACTGGATGCTAAAATGTGCACTTGGCACAGATTATGTAATTCAATCATTATTTAGAATTATCCTGAAAACATGCACTAATAGTACTGAATCAGCCTCAATTTTGTTTTGACATATTAAGATGTTCTTGTGAATTATGTGTTGTTTCTCAGGCAAACAATCTCCTTGTATTGACATATTTTTGTATTTAATACACACACACATACATTTAATTAAATTATCTACTGGTATAGATGTAGAGGTTTAAATTCTGCTTAGAAAAAAAACTAAACTAAACAAAACAGACCTATCACCAATACTAAAGCTAATAGGATTAAGGCTCTAAGGGCCTCATTCACTGAAGACCAGAATTACCGCGTGGCAGGGGGAAGCCACCCCGGCGCAAAAATGAACCAGCTGTAGCTCTATTCACTAAGCTAATTATATGCACAAATAAAGCAAGGTAAATGATTCATTTGCAAGTTGTCACATTGTGCAAAATGGACAAGGTTTATACACACACTTTATTATAGTATCACACATGTCGACTCTCCCGTATTCACCGGGAGTCTCTCGTATTTTGGACCCTTCTCCCGGACATCTCCTGTGTCAGATTTTCTCCTGTATTTTGGTCAAAACTCTAACCCCTTAAGTCAACAAACCTTTAATGTCTTTAAAAGTCATGGCCTGTGTGTGGTTTCTGCAATTACCGTCTGTACATGGTAGGGTTTAGGACCCAGGGGAGTCCTGTGGCAGGCATGCATGCAGTGTGTGCTGTTGTTTCGCCTTTAATGGGACTACCACAAGATATATTTTCACAAAGGAACTTGTGTATTTTCACTTTGTTGTTTTTGCCACATGTAGGACCAGTTGTGAAGTTTTGCTAGTTTTTAAACACAAATTATGAATGTGTACTTCATCTTTAAAGAATATTATTAAATATTTAAATATGCTCTGATTCCTAGTTGCTTTAACCACAGGAACATCAAAATATAATATGTTACTTAGGTGACACATTTCTTGTAATATGCAAAGGCTGCTGAAGTATATAGGCTAGTTCCAACAATCCATGTCTCTCCATGTCTCAACAGCTGCCTCTGGAACTGTGCCAGTACCACAGTCAAATGTATGCCTTGTAAATTGTGCATATTTTTATGTTATATGTTGTGTGTTTGCATTGGTGCATGGAGTGTGGGTTATGTAGCACAGGTGATTTAAAATGTATATTTGTATTTAGGCACAGGGATTGCATAGAAGAGTGAGTGCTTACGGGGTTGGTTGTAGAGAGAGACAGAGAGAGAATTGATACTCGTGCTGAAATATCTCAGCACAATACTTGTTTGTTTAGTGCTCACTGTGTTTTGTTTGTCTGTCTATTTGTTTCGGCCAGCGTGCCGTTATGTTTTGTTTGTTCTGTGCTCTGTTTTGTTTAAATCTTTTATTTACAATAAACCGGTGCAACAGCACATTTCATTCACCAAAACTGTTGTCATTATCCTTCCTGGTCTGACATCACCACAAGCCATCCTGATCACAATGTTATTTTCAGACAGTTATGTACAGTTAGAATACTTTATCTTTACTCTTCTATATGTTGGGCACTTTGGTGATTATTTGGCAATTCTATTAGCATTAGCCTTTCTTTCCCTTCTTCTTAGGTGAGCCAGACGACCCAAACCCCTGAAACGCCAAACAGTCAGCAGCATTGTGTGAGATGTAATACAGATTATCCATGGCAACAGGGCCAAGGATATCCAGCTCTGGCTTTGGAGATTTGCCACTCAAAGAGTGCTTTTTGGATGATGTTTTCCTTTTGCTTGGATTGGTGCTGTGTGATTTGTTTTCCACTTTTGGGAGGCTGAAATGACAGACACAGCTATTTCTTTTCAAATTCTTCTGTCACTGTTCACAAGCCAAAACATGTTCACTTGTTTTTGTTCAATATTAAGAGTCAGTCTGTTCATTTACACTGCAGTATGTCTCAGTTTTAACAGGCCTCAAACACATTACCTGTATCTTTTATACCAACAGTGTTAAAACAATTTAAAGCAAGTTGTGAAACACATGGGTATTTTGTGTATTTAAAAATAGATAGAGCATATTGAAATTACATTTTTTTTTAATGCATACGGTTCAAAATAGAAACATTAAGGGTTTCATAATCCATAATTCGGTGCACACATTCTTATACAGAAGTACATTGTCCTTCCCATTAAACATTACTGAGTAAACATATGTTTTATGCAGCTACAGACACAGCTGATTGTATAAGTATGTTAAGTATGGCTTTGTATTAACTCTGAAGTGCATTGTATTGTGACATCTTTAATATGCAGCACCATTGGAAATGTCTCTTTTGTTATGCACCAGTCCTTCTTCTGGTCCTGTTTCTGTTCATAACCTAAAAACAAAAATGTGCATTAATAAAACTAAACGGGTTGTTTTTAGGTCCTAAGGAGAGGAATCCAGCACTGGTTAGGTTGTTGAAGGCAAATTTGTTCAGTGCACTACGTAAAGTTGTAATGATAAACATCAAGGATCCCTCAAATTGAGATTATTGTTTTTTAAGGGACTGCAAAGTTTGCTATTATTTCTCTTTTTGTTATGTATTCGATTTTTTTTTTTTTTCAGTTATCATTTTTTCCAAATGGCCAAAGGTTTTGCATCACCCTATAGAATTAACTAATTTTTCTTCATAATGTTAAGTTACATATTTAATTACATACTACTTTGTAGTTTTTCATATACTTAACTAAAAACTGACAAAAATTGAAAATATGACATTTTGAAATCTAACATGAAACACTGTACTATTATTATGGTTTCCGGTAGACTTTTGCGATATCATTGTGTAGTTTCTTTGATTAAATGATGTTAAATAAAAGATCTGAATTATGTTCACATAGTTTTTAAAAAACAATTATGTCTCAAGCTTTTGGCCATAGCTGTATACACGTCACTATAACCATGTTATTATTTATTATTATTATTTGTTTATTTAGCAGACACCCTTATCCAAGGCGACTTACAGAGTCTAGGATGTGTGAACTATGCATCAGCTGCAGAGCCACTTACAACTACGTCTCACCCGAAAGACGGAGCACAAGGAGGTTAAGTGACTTGCTCAGGGTCACACAATGAGTCAGTGGCTGAGGTGGGATTTGAACCAGGGACCTCCTGGTTAGAAGCCCTTTTCTTTAACCACTGGACCACACAGCCTCCTATATGTCCCATGTCCTCCCATAAAGGGAACTAGAGGTAGAATTGAGGTTGTTCAGCACCAGAAAGAATATCAAGGCAAGGGAATGAGCAATTGCTGCTACAAAAGCTGCACTACTGTATACTAAACTTTACCAATATGTTAGGAATATCCACTATTCATGTGTTCATGCTTTTTACATATCAGCTAATTGCATTCCGCATTTACAGAAAACTACATTATGTTAATATTTGATAAAATAAAAAAATACCACTGTACTCACACTGGTTTCACTTCTTACAATTTGCTTCTCGCACATAGCTTCCGACTCAATACCTGGTGAAGTCTGTTTTGTTGACTCAGTTGCCATGGGAACCTTTAAAGCTCTACGACAAACTTTACTCAAATGTACAACTGTACAGTAAACACACACCCTCAGGCATTTGCTGTCTATTCACGGCAACAGTCTACTGAACCAATTAGTTCCAGATGATCGCTGGATACACAATAAACAATTCGACAATTTCCCAAATAAACTAATTTGTGTTAAAACCTATGAGAGGAAATGTTAACTGCAAAACCCGAAGCATCAAACATCAACGACAAAGTTCAACATTTGAATTGAAATAACAACTGTCAAACAGACAAAGCTCAACGCTCAAAGTCAATATGCAATATGCCAAATTGAAAATGCTCAACACACTAATTGAATGAATTATATATAAAATAATGAATGTAATTAAGCTCAATAATTAAAATGTGAATTTAAAATCTTAAATAAATTGGTTACAATTACAATTTCCAACACACATGTTTAGATTTCTGTTTAGTCTGTTCTAAATCAATACTGAGCATTCTAGTTCAAGTTAAGCACTGTACTATCCATTTGCCACTCCCCAGGGACTGCCCCTGTTGTGGCAAATTTGTCATGCTAAAGAGATGCTTCGCATTGTTTCTTAAATCAAGTGGCCTCAAATTAATTGTATACTTTAATGTTTGCTTAGTCTAGCTATTGGACGCAGAACCTCCCTCTAGGTACGATAACGGCAGCTTCAGCAGAAATGTCCTTTTAGCTTCCTATTTGCCGGTTGTGTTTTTCAAGTATTGTTGTCTTCTGTAGGCTCAGTGAGGACAGAATGTAAAGGGAGTGTTATGATGATGATGATGTTGGAGAAGTCTTTTGTGGGAAAGTATTTTCGCATCAATGTGATTGGTGAGTGACCATTTTTCTTGAATGGAACTCTTTTGATGTACAAAGCCTGTTGATTCGTAATTTTAAATGACCTAAATTAAGTACAGAGTACTCCTGCACTGTATGGCATCAACCAGGCTTCGTTTTTGCAAAATGCAGGGTAGGAAAGGCTCTTGAGTTAGCTTTTTTAAAAGCATGTTGCTGATCACACTAAATACTAAACCTATGCTGCTACAACCTTCATCAGATTTGTTGACCGCAAGTGCCCAGAAATAGAAATAATTTGCCCAAAACTTACTGTTCCGAATGGGTGTCTGTTTCTACTAATATAAATCATCCTTACAAAATTGCAAGAAGTAGATTGGGGGAGGAGGGGGGGGGGGGGAGTAACTTTTCTTTCTCTCTGCCTTGCTTGATGACATGTACAGTTTCTTGAAAGGCCAACTGAATTTCTCTTTCCATAGATAATAAGGGAGCGCTTGTTTTCACTCGATCTATGGAATTGTCACAACAGAAGTGCTTCTTTCCTGACTAATTTCAATTTCTTTAGGTTTCTGTGAGAAAAGGTGTGCTACTTATTGAGCCAAACTTTGTTCAAGATGATCCTCCTGATTGGTCTGATTACCCTGAGGTAAAATCATGTAACTTTGCATTTGATTAATTCAAATCCCTTTGGGCTTGCCTATTGAAGTCTACTCTACTGTCTCATCTAGTTGAAGCAAAATCTAATGGCCCCCTTAACTTTAACTCCCAAGATGGCTGCCATATTGGAATTGTGTGACATTTAAAGCATTGGCTTTGTATACATGTATTCTGTGATTCCTTTGGTAAGGTTTGAATTGTGGAGAAATTAACCCTTTATTGACAGTTTTCTGCAATGCTGTCACTGCCAGTGTGTAAGCCTTGTATTTCAACCATTGAGGTAGTGACTTCATATGTGCAGGGTTATGAACCCTTCATGCTAAATGTGTTGATATTTACCTTTGAAGACTGCTGCATAGGTACAATTTCAGCTATTTAGTTCCACTACTGTCCAGTAAAAATGAATGGCTGTAAACTATCGGCTGCAGACCACATGCTTTCACTTAGGCTCTTTTGTATGCAGTTGTATTTTAGGATTTACTGGGTTCCATGAGATGCCTGGTGTACATATAACTGTTTCAGTGCTACATTGCTAAACTTTCACACTTCAGGGTTTTAGTTCATGTTTATTAAATGTTACATCTGCTATGACAAATCCTTAGACTGATGCTTTGTGTTCAGACTTCTTATTCTAATATTTCTCCTGCTAGGCAACTGCTGCTGACAATAGCATCTGGCAAATTGTTTTACATCTCCCAGAAAATAGAAAGGATATGTCTGTTGCTCAGGCCATGACAAATGGCTATGGAATAAACACTACACCAACTCAAATTCTGGTTAGCGCTCTTCTCTAGTACAGTACATACAAACTATAAGGTAAACTAGCCTTGCTTTTTTTTTTTTTTAGTAAGTCCCCCTCCCCTCCATTGGATCCAAACTGTACCAATGGCTGTGCTAAGGTCAACCACATTTTATAAGCAAAGATGGATGGTTATGATGGTGGACACTGCAGTTACATGTCCTACTGGTGAGTAGGCATCCAGTTCAAGACTCTTGTACTCGCCTACCGATGCCTTGAGCAGACTGCACCCAGCTACCTCCAGACCCTCATCTCTCCCTACACCCCCCACCGACCTCTCCGCTCCGCCTGCACTAGGAAGACTGGCTGTACTTCCTCTACGCTTCCCTGCCTCCAGAGACCGCTCCTTCTCCACCCTTGCCCCACAGTGGTGGAATGACCTTCCTACGGATGTCAGGACTGCACAGTTTCTGACCACCTTCCGGCGCCTCCTCAAGACACATCTTTTCAGACAACACCTGTAAAACTCAACTCTTCCCTTCTGGACAATATAGCACTCTGCCTTTAATGTACTTTAACTTGCACTTATCTGCTCCCTAGTTTACTTTATTTAATCCTGCACTTTATTTAATCCTGCAACTCTATTGAACCAATGCTGGAGCATACCTGGCAAGATGGGCCTGAGAAGACAAAGTACACAATACTCCATCCAATAACTACTCCTTTCATGTCTCAGCCACCAGTTGTCACAAACAGTATGTATACCTTGTCCACATGCAGTGAATCAAACAAATGTGCAGTGCTTCACTGCATATCCTTCATTTTAACTGCATGCTTTATTTCAGACACTGTTCCTAAAGATAGTGTTCAATGTGACCCTGGGGACAATCCTGCCTGATGTGTAGCTGGTCAAAATCATAGCTGGACCAGAGACTTTAATTGTGCCAGAAGCCAACCTAAAAGGTTATAATGTCCATGAGCATGTCTTTCCCAATGGATCCAAGACCTACAGGTGCCATTGGAGGACACCAATGTAAAGCAAAAGGTAACATCCAACCTGTTCAACCATCCATTTGCCCTTTGAAAACACTTGCTTCCTGTGGATGTGTTGCTTGCTGTCTGACTTTGGGTTTAATCTATAAACCCCTTTTTTTTTTAAGGTAACTCCTCCAGATTTTTATGTAAACATTAAGCTAGCTTTCTAACATTACCAGATCTTTCATCACAAACAGTTCTATGCCAGATTGTCACAATCAAGACAGCTGCAAACAACATACAGGCAAGGGTCTCTTATCGACAGCTGCACCTGCACTAACCTGAGTGTGAACTACAGAAGAGTCAGGTTCGGTTTCTGTTGATGTCTCTGGCGTTGGTGGTGTAGCTTTTTTGTTGTAAAAAAACTCCAAACTTAGCTGTCTTTTTGCCATTTTAACAGAAATTTGACTGAAAAAGTTAAAGTCTCACACGTGAACAAATATAACGGTGAAGGGTCTCAGACACTCTTTGGTTATGTTATTAATGTTTGAAATAAACTGCACACTTACATCTTATCTACCCACTTACGAAAAACAGAAACATATATATTTTTATTTTTAAATAAACCCTGACAGCAGTGGCGTAGCCAGGATTTTTTTTTCAGGAGGAGATGGAAATGGTAACTTTTTTAAGGTGAGTAATCACAGTGGTGCAATTGGCAACCTGATTTCTTATTCGTGCACTGACATTTTATTTTCGAAAAATAAAGAACAATCTTTTTTTTTTTAACATTAGATCCAATAACCAAATACACTGTTGTGCAAAATAGTGAAAATAAAGATTCAGTTTAGAACACTTCCGATTTAAAAACAAAAAAGAATTACAAAGCAAAGGACTTGAACTTAACATGCGCATCAGATTTCAATTTCATATTATGATAAGAAATAAAAATAACTATATATAATTTCATTCGTACTTATGGTTGTTCATTTTTGTTAACTAAGATTTTGTGTTCAAAGCAAAGCGAACCATTTTATTGAATCTCACAAATCCTGACTTAATTACAGTCTGACTGGCGCAGGACTGCCAGTGGTAGCTGCTATCTTGTTGTCTTCAGACAGCTTGTGAGGGAGGAGACCCTCACATTGTCTCAGTATGTATCTGGACATTTACTGCAAATGTTTTTTTAACTGTTTTTGTATTGTGTTGCTGATCTTTGTGTCTAGTAGCGAAAATAATAAAAACAAAATTCACTTACCTGTTGTATCGGGACTGGAGGCCTGTGGTTGGGAGCGTCCTGAAAAAACAAAAAACAAAAGAAAGGTTAATCAAGAGTACTGTTTAGATAGTTTGTTTGGAAGGGTACACACTTCCAGAACAATGTATTGCAGTACTATTGTTAAGATAAATTTTAAAATGAACAACAGTTATTTTAATGTGCATGTTTTTTGATATGCAATGGTTTAGGTAACCTAAGTTGGGTGTGGTGGTGTGGTCCTCCATCTTGACAGGAAGAGGGGAACCAGCCATGTTGGTGAGGGAAGGTTTTGTTGACTTCCCTGGGTGCTGACTTCCTGTAGCAGGGCAGTACCTGTAGAAGATATTGAAAGGGGGATAGCTGATTTTAATTAAGTTTCCCTCTGCTTGTTTTAAAGCATAGTTTTAATGCATGTGTTAGATTAATGTTTAGTTATATATATATATATATATATATATATATATATATATATATATATATATATATATATATATATATATATATATATATATTTATTGAGTTATGTTTCTTTTTGAATACTTTGATATTTATTATTGATAACTGTTTGCTGGTTTGTTTTTATATAACCACCTGCATAATGGTTTATTCTGGGGGTGGGGGAAGACTGGAAGAGTATAAAGGCTGTTAGTTGGGTCAGTCAGGATCTTCCTTTGGTGTAGATCAGAGGGCAGTTTTGCAGCTCTATGGTTGGACTCAGTTATTGAAGTCAGTACCTGTGATTAGGTGACAATAAATAGTTATTTTTGGTTTGATATTTTGTTCAATTAGTTTTTTGTTTACCATTGTTCTTAAATAAAAATAATTGGTTTTACACCAAACTTCTCTGTGATCCGTGTGCTTCCCTGCAATTCAACACCAGCCGCTGGCTGCACTCTCCAACACGGCTCATAAACAGTTTTCTGCCGTTTAGACAAATTAGGACGACCAAAACAAACCCTAACCCTAATTTTTTAATTATTTTTTCCTTTTCCCCTACCGCTGTCAGGCCATACTTCACGTCTCTCACTCAACGTTACGTCACATTGCGTGTCTGTTTGGACTGTAAAGTGTAAAAGCTGTGCGCATTGTCCAATCAGAAGAGTTCAAGGTTGAACCTCTCATGAATGACAGTAAATAGCCTAATCACAAACAGAAATTTGAAACGCACGCTTTGGCAGACAGCAAGCATGTCATTGGTCAGTTGTGAGTAGCGGTTCATGTGTCTACTAATTGAAAGTGGTACTGAATGAAGCCTATTGAGGCCACCTGGCAGAAATCTGGGGGGCACGTGTTCTTTGTTTTTAGACAGAAAATAAAAATCTGCTTGTGGCTATTAGATCAGAATGCTGCTGTTTAAGCACTCTCATGCATTTATTTACAACTTACACAAATAAAAAAAAATAAAAAAAAGCACTGCACCGTATCTTCACCATCACGATTCTAAATTAACACCCGTGATCACCCTTTTTATACACCTGTGGCTCCAGCCACATTCCCACGTGTTTTTGCGGGGAGGAATTTAACCCCCTCTCTGCCACCCAATATGCCCCACACACCTGTCACACTGCCACAGACCCCCAAAATTTCCAATGGGACCATGAGTTTATTTATTTGAGAGTTTTGAGCCCTTAGTGGGAAATGTTTAGGAGAGCCCTGCAGTAACATGCATAAATTAAATAGTTGTTTCAAGGATTTCAGAAAACATGGCAGGATACGCAACCATTCTAGGAATCAGTGCAGGTTTTCATCACCATTTTTTGAACATGAGAACAGATAAATGGTGCCAACATTGATCAATTATAAATGGTATGCAATGATTCTATGTAGGTATCAAAAATTAAAAAAATACCATTAACTCTTTGTAGATATGCACTGATTAAGGTCTTATTGACACAGACACTGTTATATATATATATATATATATATATATATATATATATATATATATATATATATATATATATATATATATATATACAGTACTGTGCAAAAGTTTTAGGCAGGTGTGAAAAATGCTGTAAAGTAAGAATGCTTTCAAAAATAGACATGTTAATAGATTATATTTATCAATTAACTAAATGCAAAGTGAGTGAACAGATAAAAATCTAAATCAAATCCATATTTGGTGTGACCACCCTTTGCCTTCAAAACAGCATCAATTCTTCTAGGTACACTTGCACAAAGTCAGGGATTTTGTCGGCATATAGTCAGGTGTATGATTAAACAATTATACCAAACAGGTGCTAATGATCATCAATTCAATATGTAGGTTGAAACACAATCATTAACTGAAACAGAAACAGCTCTGTAGGAGGAATAAAACTGGGTGAGGAACAGCCAAACTCAGCTAACAAGGTGAGGTTGCTGAAGACAGTTTACTGTCAAAAGTCATACACCATGGCAAGACTGAGCACAGCAAAAGACACAAGGTAGTTATACTGCATCAGCAAGGTCTCTCCCAGGCAGAAATTTCAAGGCAGACAGGGGTTTCCAGATGTGCTGTCCAAGCTCTTTTGAAGAAGCACAAAGAAACGGGCAACGTTGAGGACCGTAGACGCAGTGGTCGGCCAAGGAAACTTACTGCAGCAGATGAAAGACACATCATGCTTACTTCCCTTCGCAATCGGAAGATGTCCAGCAGTGCCATCAGCTCAGAATTGGCAGAAAACAGTGGGACCCTGGTACACCCATCTACTGTCCGGAGAAGTCTGGTCAGAAGTGGCCTTCATGGAAGACTTGCGGCCAAAAAGCCATACCTCCGACGTGGAAATAAGGCCAAGCGACTCAACTATGCACGAAAACATAGGAACTGGGGTGCAGAAAAATGACAACAGGTGTTCTGGACTGATGAGTCAAAATTTGAAATATTTGGCTGTAGCAGAAGGCAGTTTGTTTGCGGAAGGGCTGGAGAGCGGTACACGAATGAGTGTCTGCAGGCAACAGTGAAGCATGGTGGAGGTTCCTTGCAAGTTTGGGGCTGCATTTCTGCAAATGGAGTTGGGGATTTGGTCAGAATTAATGGTCTCCTCAATGCTGAGAAGTACAGGCAGATACTTATCCATCATGCAATACCATCAGGGAGGCATCTGATTGGCCCCAAATTTATTCTGCAGCATGACAACGACCCCAAACATACAGCGAAAGTCATTAAGAACTATCTTCAGCGTAAAGAAGAACAAGGAGTCCTGGAAGTGATGGTATGGCCCCCACAGAGCCCTGATCTCAATATCATCGAGTCTGTCTGGGATTACATGAAGAGAGAGAAGCAACTGAGGCTGCCTAAATCCACAGAAGAACTGTGGTTAGTTCTCCAAGATGTTTGGGCCAACCTACCTGCCGAGTTCCTTCAAAACTGTGTGCAAGTGTACCTAGAAGAATTGATGCTTGATGCTGTTTTGAAGGCAAAGGGTGGTCACACCAAATATGGATTTGATTTAGATTTTTCTTCTGTTCACTCACTTTGCATTTAGTTAATTGATAAATATAATCTATTAACATGTCTATTTTTGAAAGCATTCTTACTTTACAGCATGTTTTCACACCCGCCTAAAACTTTTGCACAGTACTATATATATATATATATATATATATATATATATATATATATATATATATATATATATATATATATATATATATATATATACACATATATTTATATATATACATATATTTATATATATACATATATTTTTTTTAAGTAACAAACTCAACTTTTCGTAATTTTGTACATGCAATTTAGTTGCCATCTTGCATGATCACATGTTCAAAGAATTTCTCCTGATTGGTCAATGGCAAAATGCTTCTGGAATCATACTTCTCAAATAGAAGTCTATTGCGGGTAACATGTATCCTTGTGTCTGCTGAACAATGCATAGCCTGCTGTATGCAATAGACTATCCACAGAGCAAGTGGACGCTGGGATGCCCTGCCATTTGACAAAAGTCTATTCAGAATTGGCTTTTTCAGAGAACCACCTGATTTCAATTCAGCTGAGAACACCTAGGCTCTACTTGGAAATGTTGTGGGATAAGATCAAGAAATACAGAACATAAGGGATGGGAGGAAATATTTCAGCAGAATTCAGAGGAATGGTAGTTCCTTGCTCCAAGTTATCAGCATGAACTGCCAGACTCTCTATACGCAAAGATAGTTTAAGTGTTTTCAGGGTATTGGCACAGCAAAAGTAAATCAGCCAAAAGCACCATTTAACTTTTAATTTGTAGTTCCCAACAGTCTTAGGTAAAATGTAGAAAGTCAATACCTGTGTGACAGGGTAGCCAAGTAGACCAGACACGGAAGCTACGGAAGCTGACCGAAAACACACAGGCAGGTTCTCGGTGCACTGCAGAGCAAAAAGTTGTACAAAAACACAAAAGTTTTAAACAAAACAAATCACAAACACAAAACTGACACCAACTAAACACGTACCGTGCTGGAGCACCCGCAGCAATTGTTATCTCTTTCAGTTTTGTTTCTGTAATATTTTTTTCTCTCTCTCTCACACACATTCCTCCTCTCAAACACCCACCTTGAACACAGAAGCTGCAGGGTTTTTATACATGGAACCATCTCTGGATTAACAATAAATTAATCAGTCTGGAGATGGTCACATTCTGCATGAGTTTCGTGGATGGGCTTTTAACCCCATCCACGCTGCCACACAATAACAAAAATAAGTCATTTTTTTTTTAAATCAACACAAATTGCATTCATATCATAATTTAAACAATACACCAACCATTATTTTAAATACACACACATTCACATGTTCTACAATAAACAACCAATACATTTCCTTTTAAATAATAATAAGCACAATACATTTAATCAGCAGGGCTTTCCCTGCCCCCTCTCATTATGTGCAGGGCTTTTCCTCTGCCCTGCCACATATCCCCCCCCCCCCTTGTGTGCAGCACACCTGGCCCCAACGGCTACCTCCCCCCTTAAAGTTCCAAAAGTCCTGTTTAATGTTCTGGCCCAGGAACGGGCATTACTTGGTACCTGGGTGGCAGCCACACTAGCAGTGGCCAGGCTGACCGCGCATAGGCTGGCTCCTCCAGCCAAGGCAAACCAGGCCGCTGAGCTGCTGTTTGTGGAGGTGATTTCCTGTAAAGTTTTAACCATTGTAAAGTTTTAACATTACTTCCCTTGATTTAAATTCAACACTTTTCACAATATATCCGAGCATCTTGTTGGCCTTTTGTATAGCTTCCCCACATTGTCTAGATGAAGACATTTCTGAGTCAACATAAACTCCTAGGTCTTTTTCATAGTTCCCTTCTTCAATTTCAGTATCTACCATATGATATTTATAATGCACATTTTTATTGCCTGCATGCAGTACCTTACACTTTTCTCTATTAAATGTCATTTGCCATGTGTCTGCCCAGTTCTGAATGCTGTCTAGATCAGTTTGAATGACCTTTGCTGCTGAGTGTTTGCCACTCCTCCTATTTTTGTGTCATCTGCAAATTAAACAAGTTTGCTTACTATACCAGAATCTAAGTCATTAATGTAGATTAGGAATAGCAGAGGACCTAATACTAATCCCTGTGGTACTCTACTGGTTACCTCGCTCCATTTTTAGTTTTCTCCTCTAATCAGTACTTTCTGTTTTCTACATGTTAACCACTCCCTAATCCATGTGCATACATTTCCTTGAATCCCTACTGCATTCAGTTTGAGAATTCATCTTTTATGCAGGACTTTGTCAAAAGCTTTCTGGAAATCTAAATAAACCATGTCATATGCTTTGCAATTATCCATTGTTGATGTTGCATCCTCAAAAAAATTAAGCAGGTTAGTTAGACACAATCTCCCTTTCCTAAAACCATGCTGACTGTCTCCCAGGATACTGTTACCATATAGGTACTTTTCCATTTTGGATCTTATTATAGTTTCCATACATTTATATATAACAGAAGTCAGACTTATTGGTCTGTAGTTACCTGGTTCGGTTTTGTCTCCCTTTTTGTGGATAGGCATTACGTTTGCAATTCTCCAGTCTGTCGGTACAACCCCTGTGTCAAGAGACTGTTGCATAATCTTGGTTAGCGGTTTGTAAATAACTTCTTTCATTTCTTTGAGTACTATTGGGAGGATCTCATCCGGCCCAGGGGATTTGTTTATTTTAAGAGCTCTTAGTCCTTGTAACACTTCTGCCTCTGTGATGCTAAAGTTATTTAAAACTGGATAGGAACAGGTCGACATGTGGGGCATGTTGTCCGTATCCTCCTTTGTAAAAACTTGTGAAAAGTAATCATTTAATATATTTGCTATTTTTTTTTTCGTCTATGATTTTGCCATTTGTATCTCTTAGACATTTAACCTCCTCTTTGAATGTTCTGTTGCTGTTATAATATTGGAAAAAAACATTTTGGAATTGGTTTTAGCCCCCTTAGCCCCCTCATTTCTATCTCTCTCTTGGCCTTTCTAACTTCCTTTTTGACTTGCGTTTGCAGTTCCAAGTACTCTTTCTGTGTACTTTGTTTTTGGTCCCTTTTAAATGCTCTGTAATGTGCCTTTTTTCGCTGAATGTTTTTATTTAATTGATCTATTAAACCATTTTGGCCATTTTGTTTTAGATTTAGATTTGTCTGCTTTTAGAATGTAATTGTTTTGCACCTCTTGTACCACATTTTTAAAAAACAGCCATCCTTTTTCTGTGGATGTTTTCTCTATTTTACTCCAATCTACTTCTTTTAGTCTCTGTTTCATACCTTCATAATTTGCTTTTCTAAAATTGTAAACCTTAGCTTTAGTCATTACTTTTTGGGTTATAAAAATCACTTCAAATGAGACCATGTTGTGGTCTGAGTTTGCCAATGGTTAGTTATTCTGTATTCGTTATTTGAAAAGACTAAATCAAGGCATGCCTCCCCTCTAGTCGGTGCCTTGACAAATCGAAACAGTCATTTGTCATTTCCACCATTTCAGTTTCATCCATTGTGCTCCTTCAGGCTAGCCATGCAAAAAGCTAAAGCACCCACAGCTATGTTCCAAAACATTCACTACATCACTCTCTTACGACTAAAACACAATTTATTTACCTTATACCAATGCATTCAATATAAACGAGATATAGATTAAAATATATGCTTACCGTCCAGTATATGGAAGTGCAGTGTAGGATATATGAAAAATAAGAACTATCTTCAAAAAGTAGAGACTTCTGACTTTCACCAAACAGTAATCAGTTTTTCAGAGACCCTCAGAGCATGGACCACGTCAGCTGGCAAGATCAAGTTCAATGGTCTCAAATGGGATCTTGCTCTGGGCTTGTATAGGATTTTCCCTCCATTGAAAATATCATCAACTTTTTGTTTGATTATATTAACCTGGGTTAAAGAACAAAAGGTTGTTTAACCCTTTGAGCAGTACGAACATACCGGTAGGATTACGCCATGGGCTGGATGCGAATACTAAAGCCAGGCTGGTGAAGACGATCATGGTTGAGCGATTACTGGAGTGCTTGGCCCCAGGACCTCGGCTATGGGTACAGCGGTAGGCACCTGCCACTCTGGAGCGGGAGGTCGAATTGGCAGAGCAGTACCAGGCAGCGGGACCAACGCCAGCTAGACTGCCTGGAAAGAGTGTGACAATCATATCACCCCCTCTACTGGCCCCAGAGAGGGTGAAGGGACTGGGGGCCCGGGTGGGGTTACCCATGGGCTACTGCAGTGTCAGACCGGGGTCTCGTGCGGTCACCTTATGGTCGAGCCTCTTTAATGGATCTGGTATTTCCACCTCTTGCTGAAGCTCCACGGCGAGAAACTAGTCCACCGAGGTGTTGGACGAGCAGGGAGGTGGGCCACATCACTCGGGATTGCCCCGTGATGGATTGTAACCACAGCCGACCAGGTAAGCGTGTTCAATTACCTCAGTCACTTCAGCAGACGGGTTTTGTTATTCCTGTGTCAGTGGATGGTACAAAAACCCAGACTCTCTTGGATTCAGGGTGTGGTCAGTCCCTAATATAGGAGAGCCTAATTTCTCTGGGGCAGAAACAAATATTGGGACGGGTGCATATTAAATGTATTCATGGGGATGTACGCTCTTATCTCAAGGTTAGTATAAATGTAAAAATTGCCCTGCAGGCAACGCGAGTACAGGTAGGGTTGTGTCCTCGATTGCCAGTACCAGTAGTTCTGGGACGGGACTGTGGGCAGTTCAAGGATTGGTTAGCTGCCCTGACAGCCTTGTCCTCCCTATTGGCTAAGAAAGAGGAAGTAATTGGAGAGATCTTCCCCTTTCGTGACCCAGAATGATATTGTCACACATTTAAACCCTGTTAAACTAAATGGGAGCACTGGGCCGCTAAGAATGAGGGCTGGCAATGGAGGGGGACCGAGAAGTTTCAGGTGGGGGTGACTGGTGATGAGTCTGGGGGCCGTGGAGCCAGCACAGGGGTCTGGTTCGGCTGTCTCCGCTCAGGACCGAGCCGATCTCGAGCTGGAAGCCATGGGAGCTGATTTTTTAGCTTGTTCCCGTGACTTCCGACTCGAGTAAGGATGTGACGATGTGTTGGGCAGGCTCTTTGACCAAGCAGCTGTAGTTAATGGGATGGTGGACTATGAGATCTGCCAGCTGGAGTGACGGAGATGAAAACACATTTATCATGTCAACCTCTTGAAGCCCTGGTTGCAACAGGAGACGTTGTTAGTGGCGCAAGCAGATGACGTCACAGACCTGGGACCTGATCTTTCTGTGTTGGCGAAAAAGGGTTGGTTCAGATTGCAGATAATCTGACACCAACACAGAAATGTCAGGCTCGGGCTCTGGTGACGGAATTTCCTGATGTGTTTTCTCCCGTCCCGGGGCAGACTCGAGTAGCCCACCATCACATTGAAGTTGAGCTGGGGGCGCCAATTCGCCAGAGACCATACCGTATACCTGAATGCAAAAGACAGGTAAAAGATGGAAATTAATGAAATGCTTAGACTGGGGGTAATAGAAGAGTCTCAAAGTGACAGGAACAGTCCCATTGTTTTAGTAGATAAGCCAGACGGGTCAATTTAGTTTAGCATTGACTTCAGGCGAGTTAATGAAAAATCGAAGTTTGATGCTTATCCCACGCCCCGGGTAGATGAGTTCGGCTCATTTTATGACAACACTGGATTTAACGAAGGGGTACGGGCAGATACCCCTGACCCTGGAATCCAGAGAAAGAACAGTGTTTTCGACTCCCTTCGGGTTGTACCAATTTAGGACCATGCCTTTTGGGTTGCACAGAGCGGCAGCCACTTTCCAGCGGATGATGGATCGCATTTTGCAGCCCAATCAGCAGTACGCTGCTGCTTACATAGATGAAGTGGTTATCCACAGTGAGGATTGGCAGAGTCATCTGTGTAAGGTAGTGGCAGTGCTGCAATCCTTGCGGGAGGCTGGGCTCACTGCTAACCCAAAGAAATGTGCCATTGGGAAGAGTGAGTCAGAGTATTTGGGGTATCGAGTAGGGAGTGGCCAGATCAGACCGCTGATTGCTAAGGTGAAAGCCTTGGCTGACTGGCCGGTACCTACGACCAAAACCCAGGTGCGCTCTTTCTTGGGACTAGCGGGCTATTATAGGAAGTTCATCCCGAGCTTCGCCACACACGCTACTCCCTTGACAGACCTCACCCGGAAGGCTGCCCCAAATACAGTTCAGTGGACGGAGTCGTGCCAGAGGGCATTTCTTGCTCTGAAGCAAAGGCTGTGTAGCAAGCCAGTGCTATGCAGTCCTGATTTCAGTAAGAGGTTCACCCTGCAGACGGATGCGTCAGAGACAGGTCTCGGGGCTGTGTTGTCTCAGGAGGTCGGGGGAAGAGAGCACCCGGTCCTGTACATCAGCAGGAAGCTCCTTCCACGCGAGAAAAAACTATAGTACCATCGAGAAGGAGTGTCTCGCGGTAAAATGGGCAGTCGAGTAACTCCGGTACTACCTCCTGGGCTGACACTTCACCCTGGTGACAGATGATGCCCCCTTAGCATGGCTTCACCGGATGAAAGATAACAACACCAGAATCACCCGGTGGTACTTGGCCCTGCAGCCCTATGCCTTCAGGGTTGTCCACCGAGCAGGAAAGCTGCATCAAAACGCAGATTCTCTCGGGAAGGCATGGGGGTGTAGGACTTTCAAATGGACCGGTGGTGCCATTCTGAGGGGGAGGATATATAACAGGGGAGATCTGTGCTGACTGTCTGATGCATGCATAGTGCTGCAGGAAGAGGGCAGCAGCCTCGTAAGATCCGCCTGTCAGTCATGGCAATGACACGGAGAGGTGGGGAAGAGGGTGTGTTGGCTTTCCCTCTCTCTGAGTGGCTGAGAGGCAGGCCTTGGGGGATTGCTGGACCTATAAAATAACACTCTGTGTTCCCTCAGATCGGCCCCTCTAGACCGACAACAGGCTAGTGGAAGCACTGCTCTAAAAGACCGTGAGCGGATGGAGAAAGAAAACAAAAGAAAAACCAAAGAGAAGAAAATAAAAATATAGAGAGCGGGGAAACTTTGGGCAGACCCCAAGAGTGTATGAGAATAGGCAGAGGGAACGGTAGAGTGTAGGACAGAGACCCGGGCTATATGGCTAGCAACAGTTGTGGAAACGCTGCAACTTTATTTTGTAGTTTTGATTGAAAGTGTCTTATTTTCTTTTTTTCTTTGTACCTTTTTTATTATTATTTGTTTAGGCACCTGAGAGTGTCTAATTGGTCGTTCTTAGTTACCATTGTTGGTATCTGGGAACGGCGGACCTATAGCGCCACCTGCCGGTACATAATAAATAGTGCACCCTAGTGGTGTTTAGCACTACAAATTTCTGTCTCCTGTGTCAGTGAATTCCTCACCCTTCCACAAGGGGGTTTACATAAAAATGCATTCATTTCATTGACTCATTCATAGAATATTCTGATTATCATCATTACAAATAAATCCATTAAGGCATAAATCAATAAACAATACTGGTAACTGAATGTTTTCGGGTAGAATCAGAATACTAAAAATAAACAAATCAAGATGCATCTCGGAAAAAATTATAATGCAGCATTAATTAAAATGGAATGCTAAAGTGGAAAAAGCTGTTATGGCACAAGCATGAACACAGAGAAATGATTACGACAGCATGTATAGAATAACTGTTTGACTTGAGGGACTCTGGAAAGGCATAAATAGCAGACTCCAAGTGTCCTCTCCTGCAGTATTTGTGTTCTGCCAGCAGAGCCACAGGTGCTCCCATCTCCTGCCTGCTTCTCTGTAACATTTTCAGGCTCATTAAGTAAGTACAATGATTTTGTTTTTTGTCAATTTGCTTTTGTCATACACTACCTTACTTTTTTAAAATACATATTTTTTTTTTACTTAACTATTAGGACTAAATTACATGTGTTTACATTCATTTGTAGAAAGCTTCAATTATAAATATGAACATAAAGCTGTAATACATATACATGCAGTGCAAGAAACAGCTGTTCATTTCTTGATGATGTGTCATTGAAAGGCAGTGTTATAAATTACTATGCATATATCTGCATTGATTTACTTAATTCTTTAAAAGTTTGGAAATGTTCCTGCATGAAATTGAAATCATTCATGATGGATTGTGTTTGTAGTGTATGCGAGTATTTTGTCATTTCTGGATTCATTTTAGAATAATTTAGTATTAGAAATGCTTTTTTTCTATTCATCCAAACTAATTTATTTAGTTTCTTTCACAGGATGCATTTGTAAATGTAAAACAAACAAACAAACAAAAAATCTCTTTGAATACAAAAACATTTTTGTAATGCATATGACATTTTGCCTGTCAGTTAATTTTGCATGGAAACATTGCAAATACATTGTGCATGTACATTTATATAGGATATTTATATGGGATGTCTATGTAAAACATGTTGAGAAAGGTGTTTTAAAGAGTAAATGGGTCATTATTTTTATGTCTAGTTAATCTGTTTGTACATTATACATTCATGTTAAAATACTTTTTTTTTTTTACTTAATATAACTATTAGGACTAAATTACATTTGTTTACATTTACAGTGTGATTTAGTGTTAAAATATTGCTTTCAGTTATCTGCCAGCCTGACTTAAATTCTTTCCGTATTATTCATAATAATGTAATAATTAAGACTGTTGTGGTAAAAGTCAACCCAAACGCCCCCGCCCCTTACCACACCCCCACCATATGAATTTAATAGGGGCTGTCATGCATCCTAAAGATAATTGTGGCTTTCCATCCACAGTCTGGTTAATCATGGAAAAGATGATGTCTGTTTGTAAACAAAGTCAAGTATCCTGGCTTGCCCTCCTCGCAGTGCTGGGCTGTGCTAGCACTCTGCCTGTACATGTGGATCCTGTCTGCACAGCGGGAGGCCATGCAAGGTACAGACTTGCCTTCACAGGGAAGTGGAGTCAGACTGCCTTTCCAAAGCAATATCCTCTCTTTAGACCCCCGGCACAGTGGTCACAAATCATAGGTAGGTCAATTTCTATAAAAATAAACTAACAAACTACAAAAAACAGTAGGTAAAACAAGCACCTTACAAGCAGTTGAAAACATGAACAGAAATGTAGCATTGTATGTGTATTTACAAGTCACATGCCCAGGGGCACATTGATCCTTTATAAAGCATGCTTTCATGACACATTTGAAGTGCCACATATAACTTGTTAAAAAAAGTATTAATTCACTCAATAATTTATTGCTGTAGTTACATTTTATAATAAGGCCATATAGGGATACATTTTTTACAATGCTGGACTGCAGCATTATGCTAACTCCAGCACAGGCACAGTTTAACTGAGCAGTCACTGACTTCCATGCAGAATATATGTATTCATAGGTCTAGCATTCCCTGTTTAAAGTACAAAGAAAAAATGTAAGGGCATTTGCTTTCTATATTTTCTAGGTACCTATCAACAGTTTGTCTGTAATTATAAATTCAAAGTATTATTTAAGTTTACCTTAGATACTGGAAAGCTCTAGTCATACAGAAGTACCTTACATGGGTGACCCCAGTGCAGGAAAGAGAAATACCCAGTAACAAAGTGCTAGCTAAAAAACCTCAAAACCTAAGGAACAGCAAGCAGTGAGTATATAATAAAGTATGCGCTGTTCTGGTATTACTAGCTTATATTAAAAGGCAGGTGCAGGTATATGATTTAAGTTAGTATTTCTTTGTTTAGGTGGAATAAAATAAAAAGATGGTGGTTTGGCTCGGTTTGTGAGAAAGAAAGCCATCACAAGAATCACCTTAAATTTGTATTTAAAATTAAGGAATCGGTGGAGAATAAAACCATATACTACTTGCAATACTCCCTGAACTTAAATCACATTGGAGACTATATCTAACAGCACCATGGAAAATGAAGTACTAAAGTAACTGAAAAACAGAAATCTCTCAACAGCTGTGACTCATAGTTCTGACTACCACATATGGCAAAGGAACGAATATGCCAGTACCGGAGTGAGAGAGTTTGCTGAGAAAGGAGAAGCCTGGACGTTAATGAAAGAGGTGGAGTTGGCTGGAGAGAAGATTCAGAGTGTTTATGGGATTTTCTCTGCCCCAGCGGTCATCAGTGGGACTGGCCAGAATTCAGTTGACTTTGAGGTTTTTGCAAGACACTCATTAGTAAGTTACACCTATACTTAATGAATTACTAATTTATGCCGTTGCAATAAACAACTAGGCACCATATTTAGAAATGTGAAAAGTAAAAAAAAACAAAAAAAACAGTAACTTAGGACACTAACGCGCAAGTGTTTTTTTTATGAATATGGTAGTCAATCTAATAAGTTCAACATCGGTCCATGTGAACAGAGGTACACATGGCAATGCAGCATTTGTGACATGAAATACAAAATTGCACAAGTGTTGAGAATTCGAGCGTTGAATATCGTCCGTCCACTGTACTTGCTAAGATTGTAACGATCTGTGCATTTGTGCTGTACTGTACCTCTGCTGTTTATGTGTGTTTATGTGCTGTGTGTGTCTTATGTCATTACCGTTGTTTGTAATTGTGTTCCCTTCCACCTCTGTATTTCCCGCCATTGTTTAACTCTCTCTGTTGCTGTGTGACCCTAGCCTACATCTGTTGCTGTGTCCCCCCTGTGACTGTCACTGTCCCGTTGTATCAGTCGTGTAGTGCATGGTCCCGTCTGTGGGTCACTGTGTGTTCACGTGTTCACTGTGTTCCCATTGGCCAAACGTGTGCGGCTGAGGACCAATGGGATGCGTAAACATTGAATAAAGGGGCGTGGCTGTAGTTATAAGAGGTGCTGCGACGCCTTGTTGTCGCCTTGTTGTCTCCTCTTGTAAATGTCCCCTGGCTTACAGCCCAGATTCAATTGGGGTCAAAGAATATTGTAATACCCCAATATAGTAATTCACAATCTGTATTTTAAAAATAATGTGTTGTTTTTAAACAGTTTAATCTCCAGGTTCACCCTGGAAATTGTATGCCTGTAACAATGGTATTAATACAATGGTATGTAGTGGCTATATTATACCACACTTTTGTTGAGGAAATATGAGGGTCGAATTACTAAGGTGATAATTTAATTGAAGAAAATGAATAGTATTTATGGTTAGCTTGTGTAACATTAGAAAAGTCTGTAATTCATGGTTGTGATCAGAACTGTGAGTTATGACTGACTGACTTAGAATGTGCTGACATAATGCCACCTGACACACTGACTGGTTTAATAGACAAACCATGATACCGTGTGTCCTCGGAGTGAACCAAAATCCTGTAATTATTAAAGAGGTATTTTTAAAGATATGTATGCACTTTGGCAAACAATACTGTATCCCAGAATGACAGAAAAATAGATGTATCAAATGGAAAATTCATGGCTAAAGCAGTGTGAGTCTTCTTTTAGTTAATTCTATGGAAAGGGAATGTTAAAATCGCTTCACATTTTCCTTTTTCCAATCAACTGGCATGTAACAGAGACTAGCATATCTAAAATATGACATCATAGCAAATGTATTCCAAACACAAAAAATGCAGTGTGAAGCCAAAATCCATTAATTTAAGTGTTTTCAAGCTTGAAGATAGAAAAAGGAAACACTAACACACAAGCCTTTACCTCAAAGTTCTGTACTCCCCAAGTTAAATAGCATTGCTAGGTCATTTATTTTTGCCGGTGGAACTTCACAGTAATTTGAAAAGCAGATGGGATCTCTCACATCAGTCTTTAATCCAAAACAAATGTTCCCCGTCTCACTAAAGCGAGAGAGTGTATTCAACAGCACATCTGTTTAGAGAGTTGCAAGTCAAACACATTTGCAAAGAAGAGTTTTCACAACAGACTTGATTCAGAGGCAGACAATGCCTGCAAAATAGAAGTCACAAGCAAATAACACTACCTTGGGGCATAGCGTCTATGCTCTGCTGGTATTGGTAAGGAGAAATAACTTGACAGTGGACCAGCAAAATTAAAGCAAATCTGTTCACACAACATAAAAAGATAAACACACACACTGCATAAAATAGCACAAATTTTCAACCGATTCACTCGTGAGCTGCTGGAAGCTATCAGCTATGCTTACGCTTTGACACTGTTTATAATCCACATTTAAAGTTGCACTGTATGATTTCCGAGGTTACTTGAGTTATGCTGTCTCTTTGTATTAAAAAATCATTTTATGCTGCCAGGACTCCTTTATAGACTTGAACAGCTGAACACTGTACAAATAAAAATCAGCTGCATACAGTAAAGACACATCTACCATAAAGGTCCTTTATTCCACTTTTTGAAGGGTATTAAAATGTACAATATTTATTATATTCAAGTAAATTTGGGTCATAAAATGCTTTAAACCAGCTGTAAACCCTGACAATACAAGAAAATACCCCATTAAAATAGCACTTTTTGGAGCTTAATTCTCTTAATGTTCAACAGATGGTAATATCTTGTTTTTGCATGTGACTTTAGAATGTCTGGATCTGTTCAGAGAGCTTCAGACACACAATTATAATGACATTCCAATATGTACAGTTGCAGTGATTTGACAGAATGGTAGGCTGGTCAGCAGTGCTAAAAGGTGGGAGCAAGGCCCATTTGCAAGGTTTCACATCCCAAAAGAACCTCAAAGCCTGTATGTCATCATAAGCTTTGCATTAATTGTGGAATTTATAGAGAATACAAAGATATTGGGATTAAAGACTAATAAAAAATCAATTTGAACCTACCAATAAATGTATCCTTTTCTGAGGTGATGTTTTTTAATACTGCTGAAATGTAAAGCAGGTTGAGAAAAGGGTATTATTCTTCCTGTACACTAGCGGTCTACAGTCAAAGCTGCACACGACCGAGCTAACCTCATGAGAGACCCTGTGAGTAGTTCAATAAAAGTGATGGTAGTTCCCACAGAAGAGAAGATGAACATGTAAGTGTCTCAAATATAGAAGAATCTGCCCTTTAGACCTAACGAACAAGTGCTCAAAAGGTTATTGGTTTTTACTTTCACATTGAGAAAACACTTAAGTGAGCATTAACACTCAGGTGTTGTTTCTGAATGACCCTGTATATTACTACAGCACAAATGACTCATAGAACTATACATACTGTAATGTTCTGTAGTAACTAGAAAATAAAAAGACAACAGAGAAATACATGTGCAAGTGTCTCTAATGCAGAGAGTCCATCCTCTACATCTAATATAAATTTGAACAAACCCAACTTCAATATTTGATATCCATATTTGGTCTGTTTAAAATGCTTATACCAGCTTTAGATAAAGTAAAAGTTCAATTCTTAAACTGTATGAGTTATTTAAACACTGTAATTAACTTGTGTTGGATGTATTACACATTGTTTGCTAATTAATAAAACTTCCAAGACTGTTATTTAAGCAATAAGACAGAAGTAGAGGGCTTTACTGTCGAGTTTACTTCATTTGAAAATAATATGTAACCCGAATACAATTAGTACATTTCCACTTGCACCTGAAGAAGAGAATTTGGGGGTCTTGAAAGCTTGTTATATCATAGTAAATCTAATAAACAGTATCAAATCTATTGAATATAATAGTTAAGGATATGCTTTTGAATCAGTGCACTGTGCAGAACACCCTTGACTGACCCTGAGCTTCTCCTTGCGTTTCCCAGCTCTCCTTCATTGTGAGGATCGTGCCCAGTCCGGACTGGTTTGTAGGTGTGGACAGTCTGAACCTGTGTGACGGGGATCACTGGAAAGAACAGCTGTCCCTGGACCTTTACCCGTATGATGCAGGCACAGACAGTGGCTTCACCTTTTCATCTCCAGACTTCGCAACCATCCCACAGGACACGGTTACTCAGGTAATCTGTTCATAATCTATTATACACAGTATCCCACGGCTAAATCATTTATATTCATAATAATACTCATAGCACTCTTCAACAAGTCACTGTGTCCAGTAATTTTTACCCAACAGTTACACAAGCAAAAAAGAAAAGGTGAGGCTACAAACAAACATGTGCAAACAGATCGTGTCATGCAAATAAGCTTTTAATACTGTACATGCAAAATCAAGATTTGTATGTAGTACAGGATATGCACAAACATGCAGCCTCAAAAATACATTTTGGAACTCTTTCTCAAGCTCCTGCACTGAAAGAAATCAGGAAACCTTATCTACAATAGCTTTGGGGTTTAGATTGCAATGATAAAATGAGAGAGGTCCAAAATAAATTCAATACCGTGCAAGCACAGAGTGCATGCAGTTAGCAATGTTTATTTAGGAGACACAAGATGGCACGGCCACAATTTCACTAATACTCTGTTCACAACTGAGTTGAAAAGGAGATAGATACAAATGGTGTGAATGACATAGATTGGGCTTGAACCCACTTCCAAACACTTGGCTATACATGGATTTATTTTTCCCTAGTAAATGTATAAGCAGATCATCCTTGCCAAGAGTAGAATAGGTAACAACTTGATTCTTCGCATTGTTTTCGAAAATAAGGTATAACACTCTTTTTTATATTTATATATATACAGTGTATATATATATATATATATATATATAGTCTATATATATATATATATATATATAGACAAGTGTGTATACGGTTTTGTTAAATCACAAACAGTGATTTCTTTTAAAAGAAAACATTCAAACAAAGCAATAAACAATTGGTGTAAACTATATATAAGTTAATACATTGTGGCACTTTTTTTGCCATTAAAATCTACTAGCATGTCTATTAATGACCTTACAATTACACAACATATACATTATGATTTGTCATTGCTTGTATTTCTTGTCACTGGATGCAGTCTTACAGAGCTCTACTCTTCAAGTCAGTACACAAAGCAATTACGTCAACCAAAAAAAGTTTTTAAAACAAAAAAAGTTTGCAGTAAGAAAACTGGGGTGGATGGATGCTAGGGAGTTATAGTATGTAATTATTTAAATGTTCAAAATGGTCAAAAAGAGTCTAAACAATAAATCTGTGAAAAGTTTAAGCGTGCACAAAACAAAGGCAAGCAAAAAATGTGTAAACTTTCATTACTATCAATATTTACTTTAAAGCAGGTGTATTTGGCAATCACATTCAATTGAATATTTTATTCTTCCAAGCCTTCTGTTTTGTATTTTGACTGTTCTGTATATTTAGTCTCCTAGTCTGCAGCAATGTATGCACCCTTAGTGGTCATGTGATGTTTAGCAACAATCACAGGGAAGCAGAACGATCTCCGAGCAGCATAATGGCATCTGCCAATGCAAGCAGCTCTTCCCTTAGCAGCTGCATATTGACCAGTATCTATCTTGACCACCAGAAAGCACCATTCTGGTACCAATGGGTTAATGATTGTGGCAAAATTAATGTTTTTTCCTTCTGTCCGTAGATAACCTCTTCATTTCCAAGCCACCCAGCAAACTCCTTCTACTATCCCCGACTGAAGCATTTGCCTCCCATCGCAAGAGTCACCATCACGAAGCTGAAGGGAAACCATATCATGAGCCTGCCTAAAGACCTGCCCCATTCCAATCTGATCCCTATAGGCAATGAAATAGATTCACTCACAAGTATGTTTAAATACCTCAAAGGACACTAATATACCTACTGCATAGCCACCCTCAAAATACACATATCTTCTACATTGCATTATTGGACAAACAACATTGTACTTGTATAGAAGATTGTCACACATTTTTTAAAAGTTGTAGTATTATTCAAATAAAGCAACATTATATGCCAAATGAAACAAATGGGTCTTTAGGTGAGCCATAAAAAGCTACCAGAGTCTGAGAGTCATTTAAGTGATGTAAAATGAAGACTTTGAAGGATGATCAGACAAATAAGAAATGTATTCATTTATTTATTCTTTTTATTGTCAAGAGGAATGTAACCGGAAGCTGCCCCTACTTTACTGTCCGATTATAATAAAAAATATATATCCTATATCAAAATACAAAGCTAGGAACCCTGTTATGAACAGCATAGAGCAACTAGTGTTTGGTTGACATGGAGACCGAATCTGAAAACAAGGCAATACAAATCTGAAAGAGAAAAGTGAAAATTAGGAAATGCCGTTCAAGGTTTGTTGTGAGCAAGCAGTATTGTGATAAATAGAACATTCTTTGCTGAAATAAATCAGGGCATTGTTTTTTCAGACTAGTTTCAAAGCCAACCCAAGATTAGTGACTGGCTGGACATTACGGTTTAAAAAACAAAACAATAAAAATAATATATATAAAAACATAATGTTCAAAATATGTAAACTGGCTCAGATATCACTAAAGAATGATACCAGGGGTGCTTCAGCCACCGGAGGATCCTTTATCTTTAACAAGCCACAGCTCACTTACTGCATGGTGTCAGTTTTGTGAGAAACTGAAGTCTTTACACATGAGATAATAATCTGTTCCATGTGTTGTGCAACTTATAAAATATTTGTTGTAAGTAGGTTATGTAATGATGACAGGGGAGCGGTGAATGTTAATCCCCCCACTTTGACCCTCCGTAACTCCGTAAAAAATACAGCTGCAAATGTTTACATGCCTATTTCAGGTTATGCAAATATTATTTTTCTAGAAAAGAAGATGTCATTGTAGTTAACCCCTTTCTATTCATTGGGTCATTCCAGTCCAAGTGGATCAAGGGGGTGGAAACCCCTTGAAACAAGCTACACTACTTATATTATTCAGGTCATGAAAATGGGCATTCAGACACATTCTCACAATGTGGGATACACCGCTCTTCTTTTGCATGTGCTAAACAATTTTTCAATTTCAATTTTATTTAATTATATATTGCCTTTCATTTCAAAGCATCTCAAAGCGCTGCTAAAACAGAAGGAAGTCTGCGGTATCAAAAAATAGTAAAAATTACAGAACAATACATAATAATAATAATATAAAACATTTAAATAAACAGCTGAAAACAGCAAATGAATAAGAATGAGAGATAAAACACAAAATTACAAAAATAAGCAAGTCAAATAGGTTAAAAAGGCTAGGCTATAAAAGTAAGTCTTTAACCTTGACTAAAATATTGACTGAAGCAGCATATCTAACAGAAAAGGACAATACGTTTAGCAGGTGTGAACAGGCTGGCTGGTTGTGACGTCAGGCCAGGAAGTAGACAGTCAGGACTGCGGAGTGAAATGCGCTGTTGTGCCGGTTTATTGTAAATAAAAGACTTAAACAAAAACAGAACAAGCAAAACAAAATGGCACGTCGGCCAAAACAAACAGACAGACAAACAAAACACAACGAACACTAAGCAAACAAGTATCGTGCTGAGATATTTCAGCACAAGTAGCAATTATCTTTTTTGTGTGGCTTACCTCCTTGCTGTACACCCAACTCTTTTATGCAGCAGTGCCAAGACTCGATTGCTAATCAATCATTCAATTGAATCTCGGCACAGTCTGCACGTGGACTAATTGCACTCCCCGTGCCCCCATCCAAATACCCACTTTAATCTGCACATGAAGTGGTTGTGCATTTCCCCGTGCCTAAATACAAATATACATTTTACATCACCTGTGCTACATAACCCACACTCCGTGCACCACTACAATAATACATATAACAGACAACATAAAACACAAAATACGCACAGGGGCGCGCCACCCTGCCACAACAGGAAATCAGCAAATTCCAACAGAAAAGACTGGTTGGATTTGGGCTCCAATAAAAACAGGTAGACAACTATTACGCATAAAAGATAAGGATTCAATGAAACACTTTCTTGTTTACAATTGTAATCGGCAGGAAAAAAATAGTAGCAAAGCCCCCCATCCCCCGCCTAACTGGGTGTGCTTTCTGAAAAAAAGTATAATTTGAAGGGGAAGCCTCAAATCACAGAAATATTCCCAACCCCATTCATCACTAGTTTAAATAACTGGTCAGGTAGTTTTCAACATTGGCTACAAACACACCTGCCCCATACTGGGTTAAATGTAATCCATCTCTCCTGTAACAGTATGGCCTCCCCAAAATCAGTCCCAATTATTAATAAAACCAATAGTTTCCTGAGCACACCATACTTATTTATTGCCATAGTGTTTTTCCTTCAATTTACAAGTTAATTGTGTAAATGTATTCTTCAATACTTCAGTCTGTCTATCATGAATATCATTGATCCCTACATGTACGACCACTACCAGTGTTCTTTTATAGCCTCTCAATAGTGAGTTCACTCTTTCCTCAATGTCTTGGACAAACTAGGGACCAGTTCATCTGGTCTTTTCTACAGAAAGTATGATCAACAAAGCATAATATAGAATCTCCCACAATCATAACTTTCTTTTAAAGTTTGTATGACAGCCAGAATATTTTCATAACACTAACCTCCAATATCACAACTTTGTTGTTCAAATCATTGCCAGTATTACACAATGCTTGAAATCTATTACACAATGTTACTGATTCTGATGGTTCATTGTCTGTCCAATTAACCCTCCTTCTAGAGCTTTTATTTTTTTTAACTGTTACCCAGTTGTCTTCAACAAGCTGGTATTGAATGTCCTAATTAATCTTTTCCTGAATCTAAGACTAACCATGTATTATTAATACAGTCATCAAAAGTTTTGTCAATTCATTTCTTATATTGGTTTATATCCATAAGTGTTGCAACCTGTTTTTCAAGTTCAGCAATCCAATTTTTTAATACCAAGATAAACTGCCATTGTTCACAGCTATAGTTTTCTTCATAGTCCTCTGAATTTACAACAGTAAACATTTCACAACTAACACACCTCATTGCGCATTTTGTCAGATCCACACTAAGAATAGACAAGAACAACAACAAAGGTCCACACAACTTCTCTGGACTGTTGCTGAATACCTACCTATAGTATTGCATGTCCTGGAAAAATCCAACCTGGTTTTCCCACTGGAACTAGAGACTGAACAAGCACTGCTACAGTCACCAAATCACAAAATCTTCCTGCTGGAGTGATATCCACTCTAAATACAGACTTCAATCATTGAGCCTTTCTATAGTAAGATGCAGATTGAGAGCAGGCCTCAGTCACATCCTCTCAGTGTTGCTGCTGGTGTAGATGCAGTTAGAGCAGGCCTCAATCACAGCCTCTTAGTGCTGCTGCTGCTGGTGCAGGTAGAGCAGGCCTCAGTCACAGCCTCTCGGTGCTGCTGCTGGTGTAGATGCAGGTGCAGCAGGCCTCAATCACATCCTCTCAGTGCTGCTGCTGGTGTAGATGCAGGTGCAGCAGGCCTCAATCACAGCCTCTCAGTGCTACTACTGGTGCAGGTGCAGGTGCAGGTACAGGTAGGGATCAGGCCTCAATCACAGCCTCTCAGTGCTGCTGCTGGTGCAGGTGCAGGTAGAGTGGCCTCAATCACAGCCTCTGTGCTGCTGCTGGTGTAGATGCAGGTAGAGCAGGCCTCAGGCACATCCTCTCAGTGCTGCTGCTGCTGGTGCAGGTAGGGATCAGGCCTCAGTCACAGCCTCTCAGTGCTGCTGCTGGTGTAGGTGCAGGTAGAGTGGGCCTCAATCACAGCCTCTCAGTGCTGTTGCTGGTGTAGATGCAGGTGCAGCAGGCCTCAGTCACATCCTCTCAGTGTTACTACTGGTGCAGGTGCAGGTAGAGATCAGGCCTCAGTCACATCTTCTCAGTGCTACTACTGGTGCAGGTACAGGTACAGGTAGGGATCAGGCCTCAGTCACATCCTCTCAGTGCTGCTGCTGGTGTAGATGCAGGTAGAGCAGGCCTCAATCACAGCCTCTCAGTGCTGTTGCTGGTGTAGGTGCAGGTGCAGCAGGCCTCAGTCATATCCTCTCAGTGCTGCTGCTGGTGCAGGTGCAGATAGAGTGGGCCTCAATCACAGCCTCTCAGTGCTGTTGCTGGTCTAGATGCAGGTAGAGCAGGCCTCAGTCACATCCTCTCAGTGCTGCTGCTGCTGCTGGTGCAGGTAGGGATCAGGCCTCAGTCACAGCCTCTCAGTAGTGCTGCTGGTGTAGATGCATGCAGAGCAGGCCTCAGTCACATCCTCTCAGTGCTGGTGTAGGTGCAGGTATATCCAACTGAGTCACATACAATAGATATAGGCACACACACACACTCCAATACAGCACTATTATACAGTAGATCTTTCAGAAAATAAATTAAACCCTGTGCCCTGTAAAGTTATCCAAAACACTCTTCTATACAGTAAGATAGGTTTTATTTATTTCAGACTTTTGTTAATACATCATATAGGAGGCTCACAAGGCTTGAAGGTTTATTTTAGGATGTCTTTTTGTTATACATATTTACATAAATTAGGTTTGCCACTACTACATTTCAATGATTCTTTGAATACTCATCCGAGCTCTACAATTAATATACATATACAGTATTATGAGATGAGAGGGTACAGCATTAAAGTTCCCATTTTTATGCCAGCCTTTCTGACATTTACAGGTTGTAAAAACCCTGTAACTTGTAAAAAAAACTTTTTAATGAAAACAATATCAAATGTATGGCTACAGCATTCCAATCTTTAACACAGATCTATACATCAGTGCTTTGACTCTATGGGCAAGACACCGATACAGTGTATAAATATTAATGCTTTTTGATTATCTATCAATTGTTAATTATACACCACCCACTTGATATATCGCGGGTGTCGGGGTCAAATATAAATCCGCTATATATCGAGGGCCACAATATAGCGAGAGACCCAAGGATCTCCGCCCGGTTTGTGCTTTCACGTGATTTGATTTGCTCTTGCTAATTGGTAAATATGCAAATTTCAACATTACAACAGCCAATAAAATCGCGTGAAAGCATGAAGCGGGCAGAGCTCATTTGCATACAAACTCCAGATTTAGCTGGCCAGTTAAATATTTAGCTAAATGTTAAATCTAATTAAGAGATTTAAGATTTATTATTATTATTATTATTTATTTCTTAGCAGATGCCCTTATCCAGGGCGACTTACAATTGTTACAAGATATCACATTATTTTTACATACAATTACCCATTTATACAGTTAGGTTTTCACTGGAGCAATCTAGGTAAAGTACCTTGCTCAAGGGTACAGTAGCAGTGTCCACGACCCTCTGGTCAAGAGTCCAGAGCCCTAACCACTACTCCACACTGCTGCCCTAGTTAAATATTAGTTAAATATTTAACTAAATGTTAAATCTTGTTAAATCTGGGGAAAAAAAAAGATTTACGTTAAATCTAGAAAAAAGACATGTGACAGGTGATTTTACTGGAGTAAGTTAACAAACAACAGCTTTGTTTTCTGTTTAGAGGTATCCATGTTTTTCTTTTAAAATGCATTCAGCTTTATTAGCAGCTTGATACTCTGCAATGATGATGCAAGTTGATTGTGTATACAAATATATGTAAATAGATTGTACATTTTATGTTGAGAACACATTGTATTTCTCTTTAATTAATATCTGCAAGAGAAGTAACTGATACTCTGAGAAGTATTTTCCTTCTTTTATAGATGTTAACGAAGATAAAACAGCGGGACGCATTTACACTCTGAAACGGTTGACCTAGCAAGAATGTATTCAAAGAAATAAGCACGACTATGTACTGTACCTACTGTATGCTTGATTTATACATTTTCCCACATGTCATGGGATGGTTGAGAGATGAAAAGGTAAAACATGCTGGTTACTTTTAAACATAAGAAACAGCAAGATAAAATGATAATGAACATTTCATGGGATATTAAACAGATGGAAAAAAAATCAGAGGGTAAGAAGTATTCCTTTGAAATGCAAATAACATCTCCACCTTCCTCTCCTCAAAAAAAAACAAACACACACCTCACCGCCTCAGTTGGACACGTAGCATTTTGCCAGGTGTTGATTTCTCATATCATATCAACATGCTTCTCTGCAGCACCAACTCATCCATACAAAACTCAGGTTCTGCTCCTGATTGGTTGAGACTATACAGTAAATCGGTCACGTCTACTTACTGTCTTGTTCACAATAGTTAGCAAAGTACATTTTTTACATTGAAAAAAATGAGCATTAAAAAAAGCATTGGATTTATATTGAGCTTTAACATCACTTTGTCATCTGCCATGTTCTTTCACATGGGGGAAAAAGAAGAGAAATGTATAATAGAAGACATTCCATCTGACACCATTGTTACAGGTGAGTTAATTCTGCTAAACATTAAAGGCGTCAACCACAAATACAATGTGTTTAAAAAATAAATACATAAATAATAGTAATAAACAGCCTGTTTTTGTATGTATTTTGCAGATATATTTAAGAGAATACTTTGTTAAACTAAAACAGTTTCCTGAAGACATGTATTATTATCACCTATGGGGATTCATATCCATGCAGGGGATAACAGTGGTGATGGGCATGAGTATGTACAGGTTTTATACAACAACTTATAATATAGAGTATATGATGTACTCATGTCTGTATGTCACACTTTACAGTTTGGTATATACCTAAAAAAAGTTGTACCCCAGTAATTTAAACAAAATTACTAAGGGCCTTCTTTAGCTCAAATTATTGAATATATCATAATCTCGAGTATAGTGGAGTTGTATGTCTGTCGCATTAACATTTTAGAATATATCCAAACAACCACTTGTCCGATCTGCACACTGTTTGTCTGTCTGTCACTCTCGGTCCATATGTCACACTAACTTTTGAAATAATGCCATCTTAAAACACCATCTTAGTCCAAGTGAGCTTTATGAATGACTGCCTGTGTGTTTGTCCAAGCAATAAAATCAACATTCACTAACAAAGACATCCTTTTCTTCAGGGTATTTTAAGATGGAGGTCTGGGATGTCAGCAAACAGGGTTTTCAGAACTCTGCTCCTAACCTTGGTATGACAGTGATTGTGCGACACCCAGATAGTGAGGTAAGGAAGGGATCCTATTTTGAAGTATAATTTTATTTTTTAACAAACTTTTTATTGTCCCCAACTATGGATAAATGGATACAAGTACAGTGTCATCCATACGATACCTACCAGTCTGCAAGTAGCGTCATCCATACGATACCTACCAGTCTGCAAGTACAGCATCATCCATTATTATTTGTTTATTTAACAGACGCCTTTATCCAAGGCGACTTACAGAGACTAGGGTGTGTGAACTATGCATCAGAGTCACTTACAACTACGTCTCACCCAAATGACGGAGCACAAGGAGGTTAAGTGACTTGCTCAGGGTCACACAATGAGTCAGTGGCTGAGGTGGGATTTGAACCGGGGACCTGCTGGTTACAAGCCCTTTTTCTTTAACCACTGGACCACACAGCCTCCACACATCCATACGATACCTACCAGTCTGCAAGTAGCGTCATCCATACGATACCTACCAGTCTGCAAGTACAGCGTCATCCATACGATACCTACCAGTCTGCAAGTAGCGTCACCCATACGATGCCTACCAGTCTGCAAGTACAGCGTCATCCATACGATACCTACCAGTCTGCAAGTAGTGTCGTCCATACGATACCTACCAGTCTGCAAGTAGTGTTGTCCATACGATACCTACCAGTCTGCAAGTAGGTCACAGTATGTTTTACTAAAATCTATAGAACCGCTGATTCAATTGTGATGAAACTTGCTCAATGTCCTGACTGTGTGTTTGTCTGTATGTAACCCGTACATATAGTGAATTATTGAGAATATAGTGATCTGTGGATACTTTATATGGAGGCATCAGTCCACCTGGCTGTATGCATGTTACATGTGTGTGCTGCTTAGATAATGTGGGAAGCTTGCACATTTTACAACGGAGTTAATGTGCACAAAATTTGGTTTTATTTATGTGTTTTAGATTTTGATGACAAAAAAATATGACCTGGAAGGCAAATTCACATTTACGTCAGAATCTTCCGGCCAACACTTTGTCTGTTTAGAGTCCAACTCTCCCAGGCTTGCGGTTTTTGCTGGGGACAAACTGGTGAGTTAACAAACACAATAGTTTTAAACAGCCGATGTGTTTTACTGTGCATCAAGTGAATGTTTCTTTTGCACCAAACTACTATTTTTTATACAAAAACTATGCACAGCAAGAAAAAGGAAAAGACGTTGACTGATGTGGCACAATACGTTTCCAGCAGTTAAGAAATAAATATTCTTTAAAAAAAAAAAAAAGATTGCCAGGTCCACGATACAGTAATATTGAGTGTTCTAAACTTTATAGTTACCTGAACACATGTATTTACAGTATACTGTACAGTTTTCTGAAACCACATATTTTCTATGCTCAGCGAGTTCACTTGGACATTCAAGTGGGAGAACACCCTGTAGACGAGTCAGCTGCTCAGGCTCAAGACACAGTCAAAGACGTCAAGTACACAATGATACACCTGACTGAGCAGTTAAAGCACATCAACAGTCAGCAGAACTACCAGAGGGTAAGTCTCCTTCACAAAGCATTTAAAAGGGGCTTTTTATTGTACAGTGCATTCTACTGCTTTCCTTTTGTTTGATTCATTTATATTCCTGGACCTCTGAATATTTAAGATATGTAGCTAAGTAAATGTGATAAGGTGCCTATAATTTTCCACCAGAAAATATTCAGTACTGTATTTACAAAAAAGCAAATTAATCTGTCCGTCTCGTCTGTCCTTCCAAAACCACCTAAATTCACCAAGTAATACAAATTACTCTGTAGTTTACAGCCCTTACTGTAACTTCTAGCTCCATCAATTTGATTTCAGTACTGCAACATTTAAATGTAGGCATGATATAATTTTAGAAAGTGGTTTATGTTTCTCCCTTCTTTAACCTGGTTTCATTTTGTGCAAGGCATCTCCAGGTTTAACATAGCAGTTCCCTGCTAGTCCAGTGATTGCAGGTTTTCATGCAGTATAGCTGGTGTACTTAATAGCTGTTCTTTCCCCTCCGCAGGAACGTGAAGAAACTTTCCGACAAACGAGCCAGGATACCAATGGCAATGTTTTCTGGTGGGCCATTGTACAGACCATTATGCTTATCACAGTGGGAATCTGGCAAATGAAGCAAATGAAAGAGTTCCTTATAGAAAAAAAACTAGTATAACAGTGAGAAATAACTGCACTGCAGATAGTAAATGCTTTGTAATTTTCTCCTTACAGAAAAACGAAAGAGCTTTTATAAAATATACTGTGTTACTTACTGTCACGTTACCCAAGTATCACTGACTAAACTTCTCAGTTTACTCTCTCCTGTCTCTGACTCTACTTTTTGCACAACCTGAAGTTGAGACCTTTATGTTAATACCTAATGAATTTCCTACTGTACAATAAAAAGTTAAAGAACAATAAACCATTCCTGTATTTTTTTTTTTGTTAGCAGTCTAAAACACAAATATCCTCCACTGTCGATCACAGCTCAATAGACCATCAGCGGTCGCAGTTTAACTAAGACACGAGACGGGTCATGTCTTAATTAACAAATGTATTTTAATGTATAAAGTGGGCACATCAGTGTTTTGAAACTTTTTGAAAATAAGACGCTATCTAGAAAATAGAACTAATTACGGACTTAACTACGTTGCTTAACAAGCTGTAATGTGAGTGCATTTTCATAAGGCACACACGCTGAAATGCCGTTGTGCAACTGACTTCCAGGACTTTTGAAAATACAGTTTGCCACCTATCTGGTGTCGCAAAGGTGTTTTTTGATCTGTTTTTCACTTTGCTCCTTCTGAAAATCAGGCCCTTTGTATCAAATATAAACCAATGAACATAACTGCTTGTGATGGGGTACTGTGTTTTGTATTTGTATTTGTTGTATTATTATTATTCAAATGTACTGTTTTGTGTTTATTTTAAAACACACCGTTTTATTGTTATTGTTTACAGCTTGGATGGGGTTAAAATGCCACAATATAAAAGATTTGCGTCTTTGGCTGATCGAGGGGATTCTATTATTATTATTATTTGTTTATTTAGCAGACGCCTTTATCCAAGGCGACTTACAGAGACTTGGGTGTGTGAACTATGCATCAGCTGCAGAGTCACTTACAACTACGTCTCACCCGAAAGACGGAGCACAAGGAGGTTAAGTGACTTGCTCAGGGTCACACAATGAGTCAGTGGCTGAGGTGGGATTTGAACCGGGGACCTCCTGGTAATAAGCCCGTTTCTTCAACCACTGGACCACACAGCCTCCTATAAAGGAGCGTGTCTGCAAAATAGAGGATATAACAAGAGTTTCTAAATGTCAGTCTAGCGAGCAATACAGTGGCATGGAGGATAGAGGATTTGGCAAGTAACATACAGGAGCAGTTGTCTGAAAAGGGGCATTGTTTTGACTTTTATTCAATTGGTTGCGCCTGTTTTCATCAGCCTAATGCAAACCGTAGATTTGAAAATACAAACTGTGGGCATATCGTTTGCAAGATTTGTTTCCAGAAAGGTAACAATATATAACAATTTGATTTTATTATAGACAACTGATTATATACAGTATTTATTGGGGTTTTACTTCCAGTCACAACTGATAAGTTTGTTTATCAGTTGTGGCTGTGTGGTCCAGTGGTTAAAGAAAAGGGCTTGTAACCAGGAGGTCCCCGGTTCAAATCCCTCCTCAGCCACTGACTCATTGTGTGACCCTGAGCAAGTCATTTAACCTCCTTGTGCTCCGTCTTTTGGATGAGACAAAATTGTAAGTGACTCTGTAGCTGATGCATAGTTCACACGCCCTAGCCTCTGTAAGTCGCCTTAGATAAAGGTGTCTGCTAAATAAACAAATAATAATAATAAATTAATTTTGTGAAGACACTTATTCGAAAGTGAGGGGGCACAAAAAATAGTTCACATAGCCTAATGCATGCCAAAACACCTAGAGGGAGATTCAGTAAATTATACTGCCCCTGCTTTCCTCTGTGGTGGCATTCAATCAAACTTTCCCGAATCGCTACATTTTTATCATAGGTGTTTTATTTCACTAAACATAGTGTTGTGTTTGGGGAGTTCCCTCCTGAGACTGAAGTATGATTAAATAATGTCATAATGTCATAACTTGACTTCTACATGAGGAAATACTTCACTTTTATAATCAACAAATCATCTGCGGCTACATTCAAAAAAATAAATGCTGATTCCATTGGCTTTTTTTCTTAAGTTATTTACCATTTGTGCAGTACGAGTTGGCTGAACTTGTTTAGGCAGCTGGTGACCTATTTTTCTAGGAGTGTCTACCTTTAGAGCAACAGAAAGTAGTAATGTGTTTGTAATGTATTGGTATATTTCAACTGACAGGAATGAAGCCAGTCTTGCTGATTAGCTCATAAATCAGTAGCTGCAACAGTTTTTTTATTTTTGTGAAATGTAACATTGGCAGTATGAGAAGAGCAGTGTTATGAAGTGGCTAGCTGTTATTGTCATTTAGAGAATGAGAAATTGAGGTATCCTCCAATCTACCCAATCTGTCTACATGACTTCTATTCCCTATTATGAATAAAAACATATTTAACATTAGTGTGGCTGGGGTTGGTATAAATTGAGCAGCTTTTCTTTATATATGACATACTTTAGTAACTATGCAAACACACAATTGTTTTACTATTAGCATTCTGCGTTATTGACTGTGTGATGTACTGTACTGACTTTGTTATACAGGTTATACAGAAACAAGCATTTGATTCAGATCTGATACAGAGCTGTGTTCTATGATTCTGTTGTTCTGCACATTCTGTGAAGGTCATGCTGACCTACTTTTTCTCAGTAGTAACACCTGGCTTCAGCTAAGGCTGTATCTTGGGAAATACTCACAAAAATGTGAAACCTTCCATGGACATAGGTTGCAATAATATAAGTGAGGAGGAATTCAAGGTGTTAAGTGTTAACATGGACATACGTGTATGGTAGTTAAGTTGACCACCATTTTGGCTAACATCTTTACCAGTGTTATAGTTTGTTTAAAGTTTTAGATATGTGTGCTTCAATTATAATGTGGTTTTAGAAAAGGATTTATAATTAAAATCGAATGTGAACAATTTAATTATATATAAATATATATATACACACACATATATATACACACACACACACACACACACACACAGGGATAGCAGATTCACCCATTCCAGCTTTTAATACAAGCTTTATTAGCCACAGTGTATATGTAACAAGCGCAGGTGTGTCTTATTTCCATCTTTGATACATTTAAATATATAAATATAAACTTGCAAAATATATAAAATGCTTTTTAAAATCTTGCTTTTTTCATTTATTTGAAGATGATAGTTCATTATTACTGTCTGTCTTTGTGGGACTGTATATATTGACTTGGTCAGTGTTCAAATGATGGAGACATAAGACGTTATAGTTCACAAAAACAGTGCTAAAATACCTCATAAGGTTAAGCTTTGTGAGTATGGCCCAAATTCAGTAGGCTGTAGCTTTGCATTGTAAAATTGTTTTCTTAAACATATTCTGTATCATTGAAATGTTGCATTATGTATCAATCACCTGATTAATCACAATTCTTAAAAATGCAGCTTCTCAAAATACTGTGCAGGATTAAAGTTCAATGACTGGTGTCCCTGTTGTGCCCCCTAGTGGTAATAATTGCACATAACCAGCTTTGTAATATACTGTATTTATGTATTATAAAAATGTGAAGATTTACAAATCTGCAGTACAACAACACCAACAAATGTACTGTACAATATACAGTTTTAAAAAAATGTCAGTGAAGTCTATTTTATATTTTTAGGAAAGATCAGTCTCAGACAAAGTAAGTGTAAATCTTATTCATTCTTGTTTTACTGTATTTATCTTTGAAGTTTAACATTTATCATCTGTGTTCACATGTCACGAACACTGTTAAAAATCATAGCTAGCAGATATAATTTGTGAGATATACAGTGTATTTAATGTACAGGATATATTAAAAAATATTTTTTTTAAACTCTGCCCTATCAATGATGGTGAACATAGGGGGTTGATTTAGGGGATAAGCCAAAGCTGTATGATATAGAGCATTCAGCACCCAGGAATCACTGGGGAATGCATCAAACACATATCCGTTAAAAATGAGTGTTTACTGCAAACCAGTGCTGTAAAATGCTTTACAAATCCAGCTGTATTATCCAAATTAACTCCTGTGTTACAAACACAAAGTAAAAGAGCATTTGTTTTTGCAAATTGCGTGTTGTGAACAGTAGTGTTGTTAAAGTACAGTATATTGCAATCACTGCATGAAATGCTGGATTCCTCGTGAGAAATAACATAGTTTTGTAGACAAAATTGTGCCTTTCCAAGTTTGCATTTTAAAATACTATTTATTTCCTGATGCAATTTCTTTTGCAGAGTAGTTCTGAAGTCAAAGCTCTTTTCACTGACATTGGTGCAATTTCCAGTAAATATTCCTCAGAGATAACAAAGGTAATTCATCCTTTTGACATTGTACGTGTACCTACCTAAAACTGTTTTACGTGCATTAAAGCAGTGGTTTACAACCCTTTATACAGCTGTACCCTTTCTGTCTGGAGGTTTCGGCTCATGTCCCTTTACAATTTTCGCTCTACTGAATGGTTCCACAGTTGCAATAAAAGGTAGAATAATCTGATTAACAAGTTATTTTTTCCACGTTTATTTAATAAGTAGTCTCCACATATAGGAACACCTCCTAAGAGAACACTTCTCCTAAGGGAACACCCTTGTGGTGAAACAGATTTTTCCCATTGTAAATGCTCTGGCTAAAGGAACTGGAAATTTGCTTAAAAGAACACCTTGGCACTGATAGCGATTCGTTCACAAAGGCTACAGTACTGTTTTGTAACCTGATCATTCATCATCATCAAACTTAAATTAAAATGGGTTATTCAGTCTTTTTTAAAAATGACTTGTCATCGTGATTGTGTCTAGAGGCACTCTGATTGGTTTAATAAATCTTTCCAGAACTATTGACTCGTTTTGTATTCTGATTTCCACGAGTGCACCTCATCACTACAAACTGGCATGCAAACAAACGTTGAAAATTGTTGGAAATTGTTCGAGCTCTTGAAAAAAACCTGAATCAGGCGCAAGGCAATTTGGTGTTTCCCGTTCAGGGGGCCGTTTCCCAAAAGCAACAATAGCCATACAAACATCGTAACACCATCGTAAGAGCAACGTGTCAAATCTGATGCGTTTCCCAAACACTGTCGTTAGTTAAGTAGTTCGTGAACAACATCGTAGGTCTACGAGTGATCTGGAGTAACCGTAAGGAGATAAGTGCGTCGTGAAAGTACATAAATGCATTGCGAGATCATTCCCTCTTGCTGTATATGGAAACAGCAAGCAAAGCGTCTGTATCACGGTGCGTCCAAGCAGTAACGACAGCGCTTGTTAGGCACGCACCTGAGTACATTAGGTTCCCAAGAACACAGGCAGACGTTCATGACACGCACGGAGGATTCAATTCCATTGCAAACATCCCACAGGTCATTGGGGCAATTCATGGTACACTAATTCCAAGTGGCAAGTGGTTCTGTCGATTCCACTCCACACAGGTTTTAATTGTAGGCCACTTATTACAATAACGGAGAACATACTTAACAAATCGATTAAGTTGTGATTGACTCCTCATCCTTTTCAGCACCTTTGCTGGGACAGTACCTTCTACGATGCACTTTAGGGTAATTTTTAAGATGCAGTTCAACGATGTGTTTCGGGAAACGCACGTGAAGATCGATCGAACTCAGCTGCGATCCATCGTGAGCATGATCTTGAAACCTCAAGTTCTATCGTTATCGGGAAACTGCCCCCTGGTGAGAGGCTTCACCATTCTGTATAGTGCGACTGCTTTTTTTTAAAACATGTGTAGGGGTGCTGTGCTAACTTAGTTTGCAATAGATTTGAAAAAAGTAGAAAACAAATAATTAAACCCCACTAGTCATTAACGCTCTTTCGGGGGGATATTTTGCGACAGCTTACTATATACAACTCTTTTAATGTGCACTTTGCAATCTTTTTTTGGTTAAAAGAAAAAAAAAAACTGTAAGCAATCTATATACAGTCGGCACTCGGATATCCGTTACCCAGATACACACACGTCTGTCGCATTTTACCGCCCTAGTATTAAGAATAAGATCAATCCCCATTATATATGGGTCGTTAATAGGGAATTTTACATAATGCTACAATATGTACCAAATTTAAAAGTACCATTTGTACTGTATTACAGCCCGTGTCATCTCTTTTGGCAAGTGATATTTTCAGAATCATATCGTTTTGAATTATAACACTTCTGATAAATATAGTGCTGTACCAACAAAAACAATTACAGTACATCTAAATTGAAACCTACTTATTTTTTTTTAAAAAAACACAGTACTTTCAGGTTCTAGCAATTTTGGGGCCCCCTCCGAAACAAAAAAAGTTCAGTGTTCATGACTCCACCATCAGAAAGACACTGGGCAAAATGGGATTCATGGCAGAGTAGCAAGGCGGAAACCATTGCTCTCTAAGAAGAACATGAATGCTTATCTCAAGTTTGCCAAAAAGCACCTGGATGATCCTCAAGAATTCTGGAACAATGTTCTATGGACAGATGAGTCAAAAGTGGAACTTTTTGGCCGACATGGGCCCCGTTATGTCTGGCGAAAACCAAACACTGCATTCCACAGTGTCATGGTTTGGGGATGCTTTGCTGCATCAGAACCTGGACACCTTGCCATCATTGAAGGAACCATGAATTCTGCTCTGTATCAGAGAATTCTACAGGAGAATGTCAGACCATCCGTCCGTGAGCTGAAGCTGAAGCACAGCTGGGTCATGCAGCAAGACAATGATCTGAAACACACAACCAAGTCTACATCAGAATGGTTGAAGAACAATAAATTTAAAGTTTTGGAATGGCCTAGTCAAAGTCCAGACCTAAACCCTGTTGAGATGTTGTTGCAGGACCTGAAACGAGCAGTTCATGCTCGAAAACCCACAAATGTCACTGAGTTGAAGCAGTTCTGCATGGAGGAGTGGGCCAAAATTCCTCCATGGCACTGTGAGAGACTAATCAATAACTACAGGAAGCGTTTGGTTGCAGTTATTGCTGCTAAAGGTGGCGTAACCAGTTATTGAGTCTAAGGGTGTGATTACTTTTTCACACAGGGGCATTAGGTGTTGCATAACTTTCTTTAATCAATAAATGAAATATGTATCAAATTTTTATGTTATTTGTTCACTCAGGGTCCCTTTTATCTAATATTAGGTTTTGGTTGAAGATCTGATAACATTCAGTGTCAAAAATATGCAAAAATGCAGACAGGGGGCAATACTTTTTCACGGCACTGTAGTTAAAGTACCTTGCTCAAGGGTACAGCAGCAGTGTCCCCCACCTGGAATTGAACCCACAACCCTCCGGTCAAGAGTCCAGAGCCCTAACCACAACTCCACACTGCTGCCCCGATTGTTACCTGGATTTGCCAGCTAACTACATAATCCGCGCAATGGGCTTAAAAAAAAAAAAAAGGGGTGGCTTAAGCCCCCGCCAAGCCTTATGGCAGAACTGTCCTTGGTCAAATCTATACAGATCTAGTAGATTTTACACTGTTGCACTAGCGGTGTGAAATTGCTGCAATGTATGGGAGGTATGTGTTTATTATAATGAATGTTTCGCAGTAATGTAGACACTAACATTTAGGTAATGTTGTTCGTTCTGTGTTATCTTCTAGACTAGGAGAAATGGAAGAGGATATGGGACCACCATTAAGAAAAGTATGTACAGTATATGTTACACTTTTATTTTTTTAAGATGTATAATTTGCTACAATATGAACAAGTGGATCTTTTTTTTAAACCCTCTCCATTTTCTCTACGTTTTCTAGATGCCCCTTGTTGTGAAATGGCTGCCACTATTAAATAGCAACATGTGTATTTACTCAAATAAAGACGTTTGTCAATATCTGCAATAGAATGCATTGACATTTTTCTAGGTAACGGTGGAAATCAAGGTCCAGAAACAGGTGTACTGTTATAGAAAATATATTGAGTTATGTGATCTGAATGGTACTATTTTATTTCAAGGACATGATAGATTTAAGTAGTAATGTACATGACAGAACGTTTTCATTTAAGGTTTGCATGTGTTTCTAATCCTCTGTACTCATCCATGACATATCCCTTTTTTAACACACTTGTTTTGAGTCTTCAGACACTTATCTATAACCATAAATACGAAACATTTTTCAGTGAAAACATAAAACATATGTCAGTGAAAGAGGTTTACAGATTGTGTTCCAAAGCTGTTCTTCAAAAAATCAGTTTTGGGAAAACTACTGATAAAATAGACTGTGAAATTCATTTTAGATGGTTGTATCTAAATAAAACACATGTCTCTGTCAGCAAGTTCTGTATTACTTTGTAATCGGATTACAAGAGCTTAACTAGTTGTGCCTTTGGCCTCTATAAAACAAAGTTTTTAAATGTTTTACAATTACATATTTCGGTTACAATTACACTTTTAAGTAAACATCTATATGCTTTCTGTTAAACTATTTCAGTAACCTATTTTTGTAGCAATATGGTACATGATCTCTGCTTTTTTCCAGTTGTAAATATAACACATGTTAATCTAAAATGTAAACAGTAAAACCTAGCTTACTTGAGCCACATTTTATATTCGTAACAATAAATTATATGTTACAACAACTGGCCTGAATTAAATTTACCATTCAAAAATTGTGGCTGTATCGACTAATAAAATATTGATGTTGTAAAAATCTGGTGTCGGGGTTTATATATAAGAGGACAACTGGCTAATGGCCTTTTCCCATACTGCAAAATTCCTAATTAGCACATGTTTTTTAGTTTAATAACCCTTCTGAATGAACAGGGTATCATTGCTCACAGTAACCTTTGGTACTGTAACAGAGCCATTAGGTATAACTAAATGTGAAAGAGCTATATTGGTGGACTACCGGCTAATAATAGCAGCAAGAATTACCCATTGGTTACTTGTAGAAAAACAGGAGGTACATCCTACTATTGTGTAAATATGTTGCATTTCCTACGTTGAGCTGACTAGTCAGAAAAGGATGCCCTTTTTTGTCGATGTATTATAAGTGCTACATATACATTAATTCAGGTAACCTTTTATTTAGGCTATAACTACCATTGCATAAGGGATAAAATGACTGTATACCATTGTGAGGTCTATAAATACTGGCCACATGGAAGGCTGTGTGTTTGTTTTTTACATTGGGGGGAATATAAATAAAAACATGGCAAATGTACTGAGATTGTCTGTAATCATACCGGGACCCACATGGATTGGTTTTAGTGTGAATCAGGTTGGATGTTTCACTTGTCTGCTAACAAACTAAACCATATATCAATTTGACAGTACATGAAAGGGCTCTAGCTCTTCTTTTTCACAAAAAAGAAGAAAAAATCCATAAAAAGGGAGGCTTACTGGCATAAGAACAATGAAGTAAAATCAGATATTCTTACTACCAGTTCTAGAGCTTGGAGACTCAAGTCTGTTAAAACTTGAAGTAACTGCCAGCTCATTTGTTTGTTAACTTTAATCAACATGCTTTATCACTTCTGTATCGCCATTGTTCATGGAAACTTCTGGTCCTGAGCTGTAACACAATGTTGGAACAATCTCACCTATCAGATACAATTAATTGCAACAAATACATTCAAATTAAACACTTGTATTTCCTTCTCTGGCAAAATACCAAACAACATGAAAGCAATGTTAAAAATGTTATCTGCATACATTATTTATAGGAGTCTTGTAACAGTAAATGCTTTGAAACATGGAAAAACTAGATACTTTGTTCACTAATACTTTTCCTTCTTGCTATAGAAACAGCCTGAGAGTTCAGCAAATAATTCCAGGTTATCTTTAATAAGTCCACCTCAAGATGGGTGTATGGGCAAGTCAACTGACCTGTATACGGGCCTGCAGTGTTGGACTTGCTTTTGAATGTAGTTGTACAATAACTTGTATGCAAAAATATGTCTGTGAAATGTACTAATGCAGTTAATGGCGTAATGTGGTCTGTGTTTATTTATATGTTAGTTATTGAAGGGTCCATCAAACTGTCAAGGGCCCTATTAACAAAATTACAGTATTTAACCTGTTTTAAGGTAGGTTTTGTGTCTAAAAAGCCATAATGATTAATATTTAAAAATACTTGCTCTGCTCTCTTAAGTTCAAGTCTCCTGTAAAAACTCAATTTTGTGGCCTTTGGGTTCAGCGGGCTGCCTGCCTTAATGGCATACACTGTCTAGCATGTTTGATCAAACACAAGCTGACAGATTAATATACACGGTTTGATGTTTAAATGAAATATTCTGTACTCACCTATTCCTTTAGTATTGAACTCGTTTAAATGAGTCCAACAGATGAACGCTGCACCCAGAGAGTGCAGTGGATCATTAAATGTAGGCCCCAGTCATGTAATATTCACTAAAGATGGCAATGCCTGTTGACAGCATGGAGGGTTGAAGCAGCACTCAGAATAAATACTTCTTAGATTTAAAAGAGCAAAAGGATGCATTTATCTAAAACAAAGTGGCAACAGATGTGTGTCTGCTAGAAGTGATGTACCTGCTTGCTGGGCATTGACATTTTAAATACAGTAAGATGTAGTTTATGGTTGTGCAGGCTGATAAAGGGCCTTTTGAGATCTTGAGATAGAGTTGATAGCTAAAAGACGAGAAATTAACTTTTCATGTTATAATGTGTACTCTCTAGGTGTTGTTCCTTACAGAGTGGATAGTCAGAGTTGTCTAGTATCCAATCAGGGTTATTTCAAATTAAATGTATTGTAACACACTATCTTTATCTCAAGGCATGACATAAACCTTCTACTTCTATATCATATGATAACTTTATCATATTTATCCATTTAAAATGATTAATGGTTGGACAGGCTGATATAGGGAGATAAAGATGTTAAAGAACAAAAGCTAACAAAAAATAATCCAGGACATTTTACATTTCACATTTTCCTATATAAAATGTATTTCATTTTTCTTAATGTGTTTTTCTTTTTTCAAATTTACTGAGTGCCCTTTACAGTACTGCACTCCTGTCAAATTCCTGCATTCTACTTGGGGTCAAATGAAGGAACACAAAGGAACCAACCTCTAACGCTAGGGCAAAACACGCTTTCCCCGAAAATAATGAATGTTGTTGAAGTACATCAAAATACTGCAATTACGTATTGTTCAATTAATGTAAATGCTTCTAAATACTGAATTAACAAATGGTGCTATTGCAACAAAGAACAACTTTTTCTTCATCAAGATCACAGCAAAGGCAATCGCTAGGCTGTTGTTGTTTTCTCAAAGGGAATGTCACTTGCTCCTGATTTGCTAGCAACTTTATTACCACTTTTTCTTCATCAAGAAAAAAGGTCAGACCCAAAGAGACTGAAAAGAAGCAGTCATTGTAAAAGCACTGATTGGTTTCCGTGCGAGCCAAAGTGTGAAGCTAAGAGGACTCGCTGGATAAGCATTGAAGTACCAGGAAGGAGAGATCAGTAAATTGAGTTCATTAGTAGCTTTGAAAGAACACACACACACACACACACACACACACAAACTAAAGGTATCAGTTTATTTCTTATTGTTTTTTACCTGACCAGAGCTGCTTGCAATATCTTTTTATATATTTTAATTCTCCACTTGCCTTCATTCTGTATTCACTACAGTGCACACTAATTATTTCGCTATCCAATATAAAAATCGTGAACTATTGAAAACCTTGAACTAATGAAAGGCCCATATACTTTAAAGTATTGAATGAATGGACAACTGACAGAGAATAGGAGTGAATTAACTGAATATGTGAATTGCAATAAACACTCTGTAATAAATGAATGATTAACCACTTTGTGTGCTTTGCTCTGTTTGTAGAGACACACCTCTTGGCCCATTGGTGTCCAGACATGGACTTTCTAACAACATGGTGTCATTGTCGCAAGGATACAGAACGGGGGAGATGTTATCACAAGTGTACAGATTCGGGGAGCCGTGGAATAGTGCTGGTTTCACTGCCTTACTACTCCTCACAGCCATCATTATAGACATTAAGAACACCCATCAGCATCCCCGGCCTTCTGCCCAGTAAGCAAATAAGATAAACACAGGTAGGTAGGACTTGATCAGAGTTTACATCTCTATTGGTGAATTAGAATATACACAATGTATGCATACTGAAGATAAAAGGTTTGGCAACAGATGTCGATTTGGTATAAAATTGCATTAGTTAACAAGAACAGATTCAAAGAGTGAGCAAACATTGACGTCTTCTGACATGTCCCAATTCAGCTCGGAGTACTGATTTGTGTCAGTCATCTGTCCATCTCCACTATCTGTGACCTGAGACATGCAGTAGAATTCCGCTTTGTTTGATCAGAAGCTCCTCTGGTTACAGTCGACAGAGCAACTACAGCATTTAACATTCAAGCAATTGAACAAGCCCCAAACAAGTACAACATTTTCTTTATGTAGCTAATTGTCCCTACCACATTTTTTTTGTATTTTTACATTTTTTAATATTTCCTTTTAATTTGTTGACTTTAAAAAAAAAAGAACATAAAGTTTACAAACAAGATGAGGCCATCATATATATATATATATATATATATATATAATTTATTTCTTAGCAGACACCCTTATCCAGGGCGACTTACAATTGTTACAAGGTATTACATTATTTTTACATACAATTAGCCATTTATACAGTTGGGTTTTTTACTGGAGTAATCTAGGTAAAGTACCTTGCTCAAGGGTACAACAGCAGTGTCCCCCAACTGGGATTGAACCCATGACCCTCCGGTCAAGAGTCCAGAGCCCTAGCCACTACTCCACACTGCTGGCCCACATATATATGTCACAATTAGGGCTGCCAATCAATTACAATTTTTGATCAGTTAATTTATGGGCATTAGTTTACAATATTATAGAGGCTGTCTGGCATAATAATACTAAACAATCAATAGAATCTGAAAAAAATAAGCCCAATGGGAATTTGGTCTTTTTAAAAGCATTTTTATTTTAGTAAATGTAACACATTTTCACAGAACAACTGTTCTTTCGGGCCATTGTCGGTCACATAGCTGAGCTGTATTTTCATCGTCTTAATCTACCTTTACAGCTGCGTACTTGGCTTCCTGTACTACTACTTTTATTTGTTCTGAATCTTGTTGGAGGTACTCGAAAATACTGTGGTTTTTGACAAGCGATTGCTTAACATGCTGTCAGAAATCAGAGGAAGTAATTCCACATAATTAATCTATTTGAGGAATGGGTGCCTTCATCCTGCCCTTTGAATGCCAGTTCTTGCTTGCCAAGGTAAACAACAGAATCAATCAAGTGTTTAAGAACCTCACAATCTTTTCTTACTTGCTTGTTGTGATGTATTGTATCCCTACGCTTCTGCTCATTCAGTTGAACATCAATCCAGGTCTGTCCAAAAGGTTTGAGTACAACAGTGGCTCAGAAGTTACTTTGGGAATGCTCATGTTTTTGTGCTGACTTTGTTGGACATCCTTCATTGCTGTAGCCAGTGCTGTTCCATATCGCCTTTTCTGTACTGAACAAAAGACAGTTTCAGCAGTATAATTGTTTTAATTGACAGCTATCGGTAATCCACCGATTTTAATAACTTTACAGGACTATGCTCTATTATCAATACTGCAAATATCTGAATCTGCAGTAACTGAAGTACATGTTTACAGTTTTCTTTTTTTATAACTACATTTTCTATTGAATTGCTGATCGGAGTAATACTGTAACCACATAATATATATATATATATATATATATATATATATATATATATATATATATATATATATATATTGTATTTTCCATTAAGTATTTTACTAAAGCAAACAAGGGAAGCAAGTAAATATTGCAAATAGTTTATTTTGAACTTCAAACTGAGTACAAAGTAAATCAATTATAGCTTATTTACAGTAACTACGGTTTCCATAGTTTGGCTTCATCGTTTAATTTGGACCGAATAACTGCATGGACTTCTTTCCTGATGATAGTGCTGAACTGGTTCATAACATAAACTGAAAATAAATAAGTGTCAGTGGAATTGTACATTTGCCGATTTGTCACAGTTACTTCGATCAACTTAAGTTGCAGAGAATTTGAGCACTATGAGTGTTTGTTTTATTGCATTTCCTGTTAATTTGTGCAGAGCAGCTGGAAAGATCTTGAATTAGGGAAAACACAGATTAGCAGTAGGGGAGCAATTCCTTAAAACGTGAACAAATGCCCCACTAATACAATTAGAAATAAAATATTCAAATGTAGCTGTTGAGTTTTGTTTTTTGCTGTGACAGAACTATCTTTCAGCAACTTTCTTAAAAAAAAAAAAAGAATATACATGAACTGTGACTAAAAGAATGTCAGGTGGTGTGTCTGGTTTGATAACCAGTATACAAGATTTTTACTAGAACTAAAAAAAATAAATTGTGACTGACTACATTAAAACCATTCAACTTACAGCAAATTGCTGACACTATTGCTGGATTGAGCTGAGGTTTTGGATCCAGTGTTTTAAAGGAGTTCGCTTGCTTTCTGGTAATGGAAGATTTAGCCATTATTTCTTTGGAAAATAGTGCAATCATCAGTTCTTGTGTCATTTTCTTTGTGTCCCTTGTAAGCCTTGTAATTATTGCACTGGTTAGAAAGACTCCAGACCCTTTTTCTGGTTTGACCTATGTAGAAAGTAAAAAATCAAAAGATTAGAAAAAACTAGACTAAAAAAAAAACACTTGTCGGTAGATGGAATGCTGTAGCATCTTTAAGACTAATAGTTTATGGTGGCGCAACCTACATCTGCTAGAGTAGATTGTCAGCCTTGAAAGCTCAAACCTTGTATGTTTAAATATTGTATAATACATTTTCTTAGAGAAGCAAAGTCATTCTGAAATACCAAGTAGTAGCATTTTTACCATTGCATTTGGATCACTGTGGTTTTTTACTTTGTGTACATTGTGTGGGGGTTGTACATCCTTGGTTGAGGACCGCAGCATGGGCTTTCCATATTTGGACCCTAAATCCCCCAAAAAAAACCACATAAAACATTACACTTTTAAGTCTAGATTCGCTGTTTCGCTGTGGAGAAATAGTATATGGACATAAGGGGGAAATCACTTTCAAGGTAACAGACAACAGGTTTCCAGGTATTAATTTTGAAATTACTAATACATCACAGGGCATGTTTTAAGCTTTAAGTTGAAAAATTAAAAAGTACTATCACAAGTTACTCAATTGTGTTTTATTTAGCAAAAAAGCATGTAAAACACAAGGATTTTATTATCTTATCATAGTGCACAAGCAACTGGAGTTAACAAATTAATATGTTTTAATCATACTTACTTTGCTCTGAAGTACACCTTTGGGTGGGATTTAACATTTTTATTAATTCACCCTTTCAAGGAGGGATGGACGTTCTTTATAACAAGCAAAAATACTTGATTTCCATTACATGAGAGTAGATGTTAAAACTTCATGCTGATTTGAACTTGGCTCTCGCCAAGATAAGCACCAACTAAGACGTAGCTTCACAGTAAACTAATGTGATCCATATGTGTCTCCATCCATTTGCGCTTCCTTCCATATGATGATGTAGATATCCTTCTGTCTGGTGTTGATGGCTGAAGTGTAATGCCTGCTCCAGGGTTCAGCTTATTTTGCCTCCCTAGCACATCAGCACACACAACGGCTGCGATGCTGGCTCCGGGGATCAACCATAGTGCGGTCTCCCCAGCGCATCAGCATGACAACCGTCTGGATTGAGCTAAGTAGGGTACATCTCTGGGGTCTTCAAGTGGGCACCTTCCATCCTCGGTGTTTCGTCGACTAGCCCATGACACCTCAAGAGGGCTCGACGGTGATTCTGGCGTCCCAGCATCACCCCCCTCCGTCCCCCACTCAACTCAGCCCAGCTTACTTACCTGTACATCAGCCTTTCTTTCTTTCTATTGTGCTTGAGATCCCCAGCCAGAATCTTTCCGTCTCAACCACAGCAAGTTGCTGCTCCTCTCTGCTGCTTCAGATAAGTTCTTCACTGTGCGACGCAACTCTTGGCCACTGAATCCGACATCTCTGAGAAACCGGGTTGTAGAGTGTGCCACAAATCCTCGACATCCCACTTCCACTGGGTAAACCCAGACTCTCCATCCTCGCTGTTCAGCTTCAGTGGCTAGTTGAGCATACCGCAGTTTCTTCCTCTCATACCCCTCATCTACAGCATCCTCCCATGGCACTGTTAACTCTACCAGGTGAACAAGGCGTGCTGATCCAGACCACAAGACAATATCTGGTCGAAGGTTTGTGGTGGCAATCTCAGGTGGAAAAATAAGCCGTTGACCAACATCTGCCAGCATTTTCCAGTCTCTAGCAGCTTCCAGTTGTCCTGGGCGAGGATTGGTTTTAACACCTTTTCTTGGTGGTTGCTCTCCTGGGCGGAGGAATGTTGTCTTTGTGTGTAATGTTTTGATGGAACAGGTGGCAACTTATTGGTCATGTTACGCTTGTCTTCCAATGCTAAGGCCAAACATCGCAGCACCTGGTCATGGCGCCAAGTAAACCGTCCTTGGCTAAGAGCCACCTTACATCCTGTCAAAATGTGCCTTAATGTTGCAGGTGATGAACACAAAGGACATGAGGGATCCTCTCCTACCCAGAGGTAACTGATCCTGCTCTGTTCCATTGACCATAGGTCTTGCCAGCCAATCTTGCGTTGTTCCACACTCTCCCATCTCATCCATTCTCCCTGCTTGCCCTGGGAAATGGCCTTTATACACCTCATCCTCTCCTCCTGCTTTTGCACCTCGTTGACTACAAGCTTCCTCCGTTGCGCTGGGGCTGCCTTGTGCCATGTAGGAGGAGCTGAACTGAGACCAAGACCCCTCTTCCATGCTGAACTTGCCCCATGATATCACCAATTTGAAGGGCAGCCTTTGCATCCTCCACAGCTTTCTTTGCCACCCACTTTCTTCCAGTTTTCAACACAGGTGCTGCCTCCCTTACGCATTTGTCGCGTGACTCTACTAATGTCATTTCCAGTCGGACCTTGGCGCACTTAAACTCCTCGGTTAGAGCGGAGACAGGTAGCTGCAGTATTCCTTTACCATAAAGTCCCACTCTGCTGAGGCAGCGTGGAACTCCCAACCATTTCCTGATGTGTGAACTGATTAAAGCTTCCAGCTTCTCTACTGTTGTCAAAGAAACCTTGTACACAGTCAGTGGCCACAGCAACCTTGGCAGTAGGCCAAACTGAAAGCACCAGAGTTTTAATTTGCCTGGTAAAGCTGCTGTCTATGCTCTTCAACCCTTCCACAGCTTGTTGTCTAACTTCTCCCACACTAACTGTGTCCTTTAGATCCCCATCGCACCATCTCCCAAGGCTCTTCACTGGCTTCTCAGACACTGTTGGTATTGCCTCACCATTAATGAAGAACGTTTTATCTACTACTTTACCTTTAATTATAGAGATGCTCCTTGATTTAGTGGGCTTGAATTGCATTCGTGCCCATTCAATGTTATTGGTTAATTTGCCCAATTACCAATTAGTGCAGGCTACTGTTGTAGTCATGGTTGTCATGTCATCCATGTATGCTCGAATTGGTGGTAGTCGATTCCAGAAGCTGCCTCCTCCCACTACCCATTTTGATGCCCTAATGATTACTTCCATTGCCATGGTAAAAGCCAGTGGAGAAATGGTGCATCCTGCCATTATTCCAACTTCTAGGCATTGCCATGTAGTGCTGAATTCTGAAGTTGAAAAACTAAATTGCAAATCTCCAAAGTAGGCTTTCACTAGATTTGTTATTGCTAGATTTGTTAACAAGCAAAAATACACATATAGTTATTAACTAATAACACCAATTATTCATTACATTTACCTTACACACAGACTTGATATAATTGATATGCTTACCATCAATAAGGGATAGGGTTGTCCTCAGTATTCGGTTTTCCCTCTTAAGGTCCTGTATTTGGGCCTTTGCCACATCAAGTTGATTCTGGAGGGACTTTGTTTTATAAATTAACGGTTCTTCATCACTACAGCTCTCCTATGAGGATACATCGTCAAAGTATTGTGTTTGCTTCTATGAGAATTGAACTTGATTTGTCTCGTTATTGGACTTTCGGTTTGATCCAATGTAGCTAAAGGACCATATTGGCATACAGTACCTTGGTTGGTGTGTTCAAACTACACAACTCCTTACACAATTCTCTTCCTGTTTCCTTTTCTGAATGGCTTATGATTTTTTTTTGTTTGTTTAGCTTGGAAAGAAATATAATATTTGTATGTTTTTAAATATTAATAGTACCCCCCCACCCCACACACACACAGACAGAAACACACAAGCACATACATATCCGCACTAACAAATTTAGTTTTTTTCTGATAGAAATTATGCACTTGCTTTCTCTCCTCAGAGTCTGAAAAGTCTTCCAAAAAAGTATTTTCTGCCTCTGACCTCTTCCTAGTTCTGTTTTCCTTTCTTTTCCTTTATTAGTACAGTACACATTCTTCTTAGCTTGTTCTACCAGTACTGCCCATTCTAGAAACAAGAGTGTTACAGAGACTCAATTACACCATAACAAAAACTGATTTTTGAAATGTACAAAATGATACATTTTTGTTCTGCTGCGGAGGACTTTGTACCTAACATTTTTGTACATTTCATTATATAAATCATATAAATATATTAAGCAGTATAGGGCGCAATATAGGGCGTCTTCGAAAGAGCTATTGGCAGTGGGCAGCTCGAGCAGGTACTTTTTAAACTAACTGACGATTTCAGTCGATAATGGGCCAAAATAGTAGTACAACAACCCCCTATAACAAAAAATAAATAAAACGGCCTGCTTTTACAGTGCAAAACATTATTGTCTGGGTTGTTAATACAATATTTATTTTCATAACTCACAAATCATATTTTTTTGTATGATTGTGTCAAACGGAGGAGGCAATTTACTGTAGCCTAATTGTAATTTACTGTAATTGTATTAAACTAAATGGCTTGCCTAACAATATTATTGTTGTTGTTGTTTTTATTATTATTATTATAGAAATGAATACATCTGTTAGAGGAAAGTTTGAGTTTTATTAGTTTAAACAAACTTACCATCTATTGCAAGAATCTGAGCCAGACAGCTTTATAGTACCCCCATTACCCACCCAACATTAATAGTACCCCCCCCCCTGTTCTTCCAGTTAACAAAGACTTCTGTATCAGGATCAAATTGGTCAATGTCCAGATCTTCCACCCATTCAACAGGACAAATTTCGATGGCGTTGTCTTCGAAAAAATCACACAGCACAAAGAGGACTTATTTGTATGGCAACTGAAAAAGTCTAACAACTGTCAAAGAAGAGAACGCGAAAGACCACCAAAGTTTCTCGTGCATGATGGTCTTGTATGGTATCTAGGTAACTGTTGCTTTGAGAAATATTTTAAACATTATCGTAAACGTCTGAACTAATTACTGGTATTTTGATAAAATAGTTGTTGTTGTTTTTTCCCCTCCCCTGGATAATAATTTGATTACATTTTCTAAATTATGCAACCTGTTCAAGAGCTATGCGGACCCTATAAGAAACGGATTCATGAAGGTCACACAGTGCCAAGGCAAACACTGTCAAACAGAAGGCAGGACAAAAATACTGACAACAACGATGTTATATAATTGGAGATGGAAGGAAATGCTAACTACGATATGGTACTTATCATTTTAATGTTATCATGCTCTTATTTCTGATTACTGTTCTTGCAATCAGGAGACAGAAAACTACAATTCTGATGAAGATGTGTAATGGTGACAACGATTTCTGTGATGCAGAGCATAACAGTGAATATAACGTGCAAGACGGCTTGATGGTTATGTTCACGATATTGTAGATGGTAAAATGTATAACAAATTTGTGAAAAAACACAATTTGGGTAAGGAGGATTTAACCTTAATGTGGAACTGTGATGGTGTGCCTATTTCTAAGTCCTCCAATTACTCCATATGGCCTCTTCAGTTCACAGTGAATGAATTGACACCAAACCAAAGAAAAGAAAATGTAACAATTGCAGCTTTGTGGTTTGGTTTGCAAAAGCCAGGTATGGACACGTTTTTGAAGCCGTTTGTTGAGGAGTGCTGTGATCTTGCTAGCACTCCCATACAATGGCAAGATAATTTTGGTAACTCTCATCAGTCCAAGGTTTTTTGTCTTGTGTGTTCCCCTGATGCTGTTGCCAGGCCATTACTACGTAACGCAAAACAATTGAATGGAGAATATGCATGTGATTGGTGCTTGCATCCAGGTGAAGTAATAGAAAAGGGAAGGGGTTTTGTACGCACCTACCCTTACAAAGAGGAATTACAAGTTCCAAGAACAGCGGAACAGTTCAAGAACAATGCTGTTGAGGCTCTCCAATCAGGTGTGAAAGGAGTAATCACACTTTTTTAATGCTAATGTTTAATACAATATCTGGATTTGTCACAGATTATATGCATTCAGTTCTATTAGGTGTCACCAGGCAGTTTGTCAGTTTGTGGTTAGACCCACAAAATTGCATGCAGACATGGTACGTCAAAAGGCAGATCAGGCAATTAGATGGCAAACATTATTGCAAATAAAGCTCCCAAACGAAATTACTAGAACACCACGTTCACTTGCATTGCGGAAATATTGGAAAGCTTCGGAATGGAGTTCATTTCTTTTATTTTATGCATTAGTTATTCTTCCACCACTGTGGGCAACATCTTCCTTTCAATCTCGAAAATAACAATGGCACACTGAAGTCATTGTACAAAGGTACACAGTTCCACAACAAATCATTCAAACTTTTCTTCTTTGGAGGGATATACCTCATCGTCTCAGTGCTGCCGGTTATGAGCCAAATTCTGCATTTGGAAATGTCTTATCTAAACTCATCGACAGGAGACTGATGAGAGAAAAAAGTCAAGACTGCCTTTTAACGTTAGGCAAAGCAACATCGCTCTATATGACTGCTTCTGTTCAAGCTGCCGTAGAAGAACTTCTGTAGTTGCTAACAAGAATGCAGAATCATTTGACAGATTTATTTACAACAATGCTGTATACAACACCACACAATACACAATACACTATTAATTTGTGGAGAATTTTGTGAAATACATTTGCTTCGGTTAACTCGACTGGTGGATAACTCGACACCTTCTCTTAATTCGAAAGACAGTCTTGGTCCCGGATTTTCGCCATATAAAATATATGCATCCTGCCTCTTTTTTTATTTAATTCGACACCACGCTTTACTCTACGCTTATTACTGGTACTGAAGAGATAAAAACTATTAAAAACACTAGTGGATAACTCGACACTGTCGTTTCACGTGACTGAACTCTACATGACACTCTTGTTTCACGTGACTGACCTCTGACTGGAAACTAATCATTCATCCATTCATTTGCAATTACCAAGTGCAGCTGGTTACAGTATCAGTTCACAATGAGAGAGAAGCGAAAAATTAGTTCTCTTTCAATTGGCTTTAAAGCTCAGGTTATTGGGGATAACAAGCTTGACAGCAGAACTTTCAAAGCGCATGTTTTTGCATGCGAAACAATCGACAATGCTTGATTTCTGTGTGAAACTGTAAGTAGTTTATTATTGATTTTGTTATTTAGGCCGTTAAATTAGACAGTACAAGCCAATACCTAAAAGTATAGTCAACAGTTTGTGGTTAGATTGTAAAAATAACACTGTAGTTATTTTATTAATTCTTATTTCAATTGAACTGTACAAGTTGTACCGAGTTTGTACAGTACTGTGTACTGTAATTTATTCATTCACTGCAGTTCTTTCATAAGGACGTTGAACTAAAAATGAACTTGTAAATACTGTAATACTGTAAACGTGTGAGTTCTGTTACTTATATGTATGTTAATGCCATGGCTCATTGCACCCGTGGTTAACGCGATACCTTGGATAAGTCAACACTAAATGGCATCCCCGTGGGATGTCGAACATTTTCTAACGGTACTACTCCTTAACCCTTTGCGGTCCTTTGTCGGAATGGGTCCGACATTGCAATTATTCCCATCAGGTCCTTTGTCGGACCCTGTCCGACATCATTTTAAAAACGCAAAAAACGCAAAAAAGTCGGTTTTTCAACGGAAAAAGCCAAGAAAACCATTCAATGGCCGAGTGGGAACGAAAGGAGCCGAGACAAGCCAAAAAAAAAAGGCGTATCTCATGAATAGTCATACAACCCCTGGCATCAGATGGGGCGGTCATATGGAAACAAGCTGGGAGTTACAGTATCAGCGCAGAGACTATCACGGACATTTGCAGAGCTTTTTAAGATGTTATAGCAATAAAATAATGACTTGGATTGCATTATTGAGGAGTTTGGTGATAAAACGAGTCATCAGGAGACGATTGATCGGTATGTACGACTATTATTATTATTATTTTTATTTGGTAGCATATGTGAAAGCGATAGCAAACGAAAGGGTGGGGCGGGGCTGGAGATCCCTAGTGAGTGCTTTGTTGATATGCAGGGCCATTTAAACCCGTTTGACTGTGGAAAAAATACTTTTAAACAGCTGCCTAAAATTAACTGGCGCTGTGAAAATAAATTGGACCTGGCGAGCCTGACGCAGAATTAATAAATGGACCGCAAAGGGTTAATGAAAAAAAAATGCTGCAAGCCGGTTACCATGGCAACAAGTTTAAAAGCATCTCAAACTTTCTGAATATAAACCGTGTCAAAATCTCAAACTGGCGCTCCAAAGGGCTTGTTTGAGGCTGTTTGAAACCCAGACCTATGTGTTCACTGCAGTTCTACAAAATATAAGAACCAGAACTGTAAGTTGGGACAGGTCTGTGATTGGTCTTTATAAAAAACATAATTTTGATGAAAGGCAAATTCATTTTTTAATTTTTTTATTTATGGTCTAAAACAAGTAAAGTTTGATACTTTAGTCATACATTAGACATTTATGTCCTGTTTGCCTCTTCAGTTATTTTATATATGATTCATCCTCGTCCTTTATTAAATAGATTATGGAAAAGGAAACTTTTAATTCCTATCTTTTGTGCTCTCTTCCAAGCTTCCTGTGTGTACTAACACTCTCGATCTCCTTATGCAAACAACCAGGTTTTGATTACCAAACAAAAAGAAAACATTTCAAATACAACAAAACCTTACCTTGGGAAATCAATGTGGTTTACTGCCGCATTCAGTCTTTCAAATATTGTGAGTGAGAAGGAAAGACCGGAAGGCAGTGCTTCAGTCAATAAAAACAAAAAATCACAAACCGCATTTTCTGAAATGAAAATTTAAAAGGTTTAAAAATAATTCTCAAATTCCGTTGGTAGGAAATCTTTAAAAAGGGTCACACTTTCTAGTAATCATTGTTATAAAACAAAAATGTTATATTTTATTGCATTGCCCTAACTTTTACCCTAACCAATGTTTACAAAATAAATATTACTGGTACAGAAGCTACAGTTGATTTCCACAGGCAGTAGTCTTTTTACTAGCTTTAAAATTTGAAAGATCAACTTAGTATGGACATTAAATATCAGAAGTATCTTTATGAATGTATTCCTCTTGTGGTTTACATTCACGTTGTATCATTGTGGGTTTCAAGCATCACCTTCTCATTAGATGTCTGCACTCATCAAGAAAAGCAAATTAACAATTGACAGAAAGTGATCCATGTGGAAAGGAATGGTTACCAGAAATCACATTATTCTTTAAATGGAATGCACTAAGGATCTCACATCATTATCATACTGTGTCAAAAAAGTGATTCAATCCAATTCCTCATTCATACCAAAAGGTGCAATGCTATTAAGTGTGTAAGTCCAGAAAGCCTCACGTCTCAATATATTTTCATTAATATCATCACTCTTTCTTCCCATTTTGACCTTCTCCATATTAATGCATTTCAATGCGTGTACATTATGTTTAAACTCTTGAAAGTGTCTAGCTACTGGTGATGGAACTTTTGTGTTCACCTAGTTGAATTCTGAGTTGTTGTTATAATGTATATTTGACTAATTCAGACACTCTTAAAATAGCTGTACAATTATATATATATATATATATATATATATATATATATATATATATATATATATATATATATATATATATAATGTATAAATTATTGAGGAATTATGAAATTGAATACTGCTTCTGTCTTGATTAATTAATTAATAATTATAAATGAATTAATGTATATTTATAACAACAGACAGATTTTGTATATATGTTTATCTTTTGTAACCTATAGTGATTGAAATACTTAATGTTCTTGTGAAATTTGTAACTAGTTTCCTATTTTGAACTTATATATTGCAGTTGTAATTAGTTATTTAAAAATAATATAATCGATAATTTATTCTTGTTAAGGTATGTGTGCTGATTATATGATGAAATAATTTACTGGTATTAGCCTATTGTTGACAATGAAAAAATTGATGAATTGATAGAATACAGCTGGCAGTGTAATATGAGAAACGCTGAGGATGGTCGAAACATGTTCGTTTGATATTTTTATGCTTCTTTAACCTCAAAAACATAATACAAATATATAAAAGTAATTGCTTTAATTTCCTTTTTTTGATGAGTGCAGACATCTAATGTGAAGGTGATATATTACTGTGAAGACAACGCACCAATTTTTGAAACACATAGAGAACTGAGCGCAAGGGGTGAAAGCAAACATTTCAAGCATCGCCCCTGAACACTAAAACGTTATGCAGCAAATGCAGAGCATTTTAGTTGTTTTTTTTTTAAATGCTGTCACGTAACCCTATACCCTATGATTTATGTGGGAAAACAAAATGATCTAAACCAGTAGAAACTCTGATAAATTGTTTGAAGACAAGCCATTTTTATGTTGCCAGTATACAGTAGAAAAGCATGAATTGATGTGTTTCCTGGAAACAATCCATCAACGTTTCCAATTTGCATATCAAACTGGACCTCCTCCTGTAGTGCCCAGTATTCTGAATGCAGTGCAGCATAGTTAATACCTGTGACCAGCACAATCGTATACCTTTTAAAACCTTTTTATTTCCACCTAGAAATGTAATGTAATTCAAAACAAAATGCAGTTAACTATAAACCCACTAGAGGACACTGTGCTCCACTGTAATGAATGCAATTTCTACTGAGGTAGCATGAAGTGAGATTTTCCGAGGCTTTGCGCTGAACATATTCAAACATTGTTGTTTACAGGAAATGTGTTTTTATGTAACATAATAAATACCACGGTAATGAATGCCATACCCGATTTCCTTAATAATTAAAAAAAGCACTTATTTGAGCCCAGCTAGTTTCTAAATGTCTCTTCACTAGTAGCCCTTATTATTATTATTATTATTATTATTATTATTATTACATAATTTAACATTGAAATTATATTACATTTTTCAAGTTGTATTAAAAATGAATTGCGTGTTTGCATAAAGCAAAAAATGCATATTGAATCACATCTAAGTTCTTCTAAAGTTGTATATCTTTTTTTTTTTGAAGTCAAGGTGACATTGAATGCATGCAGTAAAGAGTACAAATGGGAATATTACCATCATGGTTGTCTTCATGGAATCAAAATGAAGTGCATATAGAATTGCTCTGATTTTCAGCTGCCCAGGCCAGGCTAGCTGCTGAACCAGGAGGAACACTATCTTCAGGAATCTTGCAGCTGCTAAAATCAGTATCTCCCTGTAGGCAACATTTCACTGCAGTTAAGGCAGATATACAACGAGGGAGTAAAGGAGTATGGAAAAAATGCTGCATTTAAAAAAACATTTTAAAAAGTGACCTATTTTACAAATATAGAACTATGATACAAGGGGGTAGGTGACACCGTTGGTTAAATCACCAGCACTTCATAAAGTTGACCTCTAAAAGACAAGGTTAACATTTGACACCATTAAATCAAGTCTAATTTAGCCCTCAAAACCACTGCCCCCCGCCCCCCATACTGTTAGTTTTGTCTTTCTTGTCCAGTGCACGATTTACTTGCATGAAGATTATCATTAGCTTTATGTCATGTAATAAAATTCTGTTCTGTCAAACCCTTACAATAATTAGATGCTTGAAATTATTCACGAAACAACCAAACACTTTAATGTTAATGCTGGAAGGTGGACCTGATATTTCATTAAATGGAATTGTTATAGAGAATTACTTGTTTCGCTGCAGGCAGAATTGAAGATTGCAGATGGACGGTTCTTGAAGAGATCCTAATTGCCGAGCTTATATTTTATGTTTGTGTATTTAATGAATATAGTTCACTTTGATGTGTGGTGCAGATAGTCAATGGGGTGTTGCAGCCCCATGCCCCATTTAACAGGGAACATCCTCATCTGCATAACATAATATTGCCTATGATTCCTGAATTATGAAAGATCATGTACAGTATATTATATAAACTTTAAATAATAAGCAAGAACAAAGATACAAATGTAATATTGCGTTCTTTGCTTTTGATTTAAGATTTTAATCTGTGGCAGACATGAAGAAACAATGGGTATAAGGTCAACATTTAGAAGCATCAACTGTATCTATTGTTAAATTATTCTTAATGAATTACACGTACATATTAGAAAAGAGTTATTGTATTCCACACCCTGTATGTTCAGTTATCTTATAGCACTGAGTGAATAAAAAAAAAGATAACTAATTTACAGCTATTTAAATAAGACCTATTTTTCTGTATATTTTACAAGGCTAAATAAACATTTAGATAAACTATACATGTCAAGGCATCTTAAAAATGATTGTTTATTTTACAAGGTCTTATTTGTGTAGTTGTGATGTTTGATTCATTGCAGAGCAGATGGTCTTAATCAACTTGGTTACTAATGATTATGGATCATTCTGAATGCTTCCAATTTACCAATACAATACTTTATCATAAATGTTGTACATGAAAATGATCCCTGTTCTGCCATTTTACAAGCCAGTGTCAGGAAAGTGTAAAAGCCTTGTATCTCAGAAGCCATTTAAGGTAGTGACTTGCAGTTTGGAGTGTTACAGAAACCCTGCGTGTTAATTTGACCTCGACCTTACAAGTCCTGTGACTTTGAGTAGCCATAATCAATAGTTCTCTCAGTTACCTTCAATTACTGGTGTACAGCAGCTGAACACATCTGAAAAGTTTACCTGCTAATATGCAACATACTTTTAATGCTGTGTTTTAAAATGGCACTGTATCAGGATTTAATTTCTGACGTAAGACAGAAGTATTCAAATCGGTATCAGAAACATTTTTCCGCTTTGTCAGTCCACTAAGCAAGTCTTTTTAGCTGAAGGAATTCAATGTGGAATTTGTTTGGGTGCTACAGTAATTCCAGCTGTAGCTACTCAAAAATGCTTGTCTGTTTTTTTGAGAGGTGGAACTAAAGATGATAAAGGGACATTCTTGCCTCTGTTACATGCAGGGTATAGGTATATAGACATATTTGTTTTGTATGGAATATGGACATCTTTCTATCGTTTAGATGCAGTTATTGCCCTTTACCAACCATTTTGTGTCCAAAAACAACAGTGTTATACCAGATTGTATTAAAATGACATGGCTTTGACAATCTGTTTGGCATTGTAAATCATTTTGACAATTCACTTTAGATCTCAGAAGAGGTAACAATGGAAAAAATGCAGCTTGCTAAATAAAGCAAGGTTGTTCTGCGTGTGTGTGCTCATGTTTTTATTTTGGATGCTTGTGCATTCATTGAAATATAGGTATGTTTTGTTGTTCTGACCTATCCTGTGATCTATCCAAGAAAGTAGATGATTCATCTCTTTTCTTAAGTGTGTGTGTATATACAGTATATATATACACACACACACAGTGCCATGAAAAAGTATTTGCCCCCTGTCTGATTTTCTGCATTTTTGTAGCAAAAGTTTTGCTTTTTGTGGATGAGGAAGAAAAGTTACAAGAAAAGGATCTCTACAATTATTTATTTCAGCAATTTGCAAAACTCCGAAAATGCTTATTCAAAAGTATTCACTTTGATGCTATGATAGTATTGTCTACCAGGTGCTACACATTTCAATATGATAATGCAGAACCTAATTCTAGAAAAGTCTAGAAAATGCTGGCTTTTTTACAGAGTATCAAAGAGTTAGGACGATTGCTGTCATTACCAATAAGTCAATATGGGAAAAGTAAAGAGCTATCTGAATACCTTAGGCAGAACGTTATTTATTGCCATAAAGCTGGAGAAGGATACAAGAAGATTTCCAAGCATTTGAGCATCCCAATTTCAACTATTGTTTCTATTGTCAAGAAGTACAAGACTCGTGGTACTATCACAACGCTCCCTCGGTCTGGAAGAAAAAAGGTTCTTTCACCAAGAACAAGTAGAAGAATTGTGAGGAAGGTTAATAACAATCTGTGATTGTCTGCCAAAGATATTCAAAGTGAATTGGCTGCAAGCGGGACTGAGGTTTCCATTTCAACCACAGGTCGAGTATTGCATGGTGAAGGTCTCAATGGTTGCAGGCCAAGGAAAAAGCCACTCTTAGGAAAACGTCACAAGTTTGCAAAATAGCATTTGAATGATGGATACGAGTTCTGGTCAAAGGTTTTATGGAGTGATAAAACAAAAATCAAGATATTTGGTCACGCTGATAGTCGTTACGTTTGGAGAAAGTCTGGTGAGGCATACAAAGAAAAGAACACCATACCTACTGTGGGGCTGTTTTTCCTCTAATGGCACAGGAAATTTAGGTCCAATACACGATAAAATGGATTCCATAGCATACCAAAAGATATTGGCCAAGCATTTGAAACCATCCGCTACAAAACTTTGTTTAAAGTGCAACTGGACGTTCCAATATGACAACAATCCAAAGCACACATCAAAATCTACTTCAGAATCATTAAAAAAGAATAAAATCAAGTTTCTGGAATAGACTAGTCAAAGTCCCGATCTAAATCAAATTAAGAATCTTTGGTATGAGTTGAAGAAGGCTGTGCACAAGAGAAGTCCTCAGAATTTGAATGAACTGGAACAATTTTGCGTTGAAGAATGGTCAAAAATCATGCCAAAAGCTCATTGACAAATATCCTAATCATTTAAAAGAGGTTATTATTGCTAAAGGTGCCTCAGCTAGCTATTAACTTCATTTTCCTTGTCAGGGTATGAATACTTTTAGCATTTTTTGAGTTTTGCAATAAAATTGCTGAAATAAATAATTGTAGACATCTATTTCTTGTAACTTTTTTTTTCCTTATCCACAAAAGCAAAACTTTTGCAACAAAAGATGTGTCCTATAATTATTTGTTTGAGAAAACAATTACTTTTTCATATACTGTATATATATAATTTCAATCACTCCATGCCTGTGCAGGTTCACAGCTGAAATTGCCCTGGTATTAATCTGAGGAGTGGTATCACTTTTACTGTTATGAGAATGGCCATCCTGGTTAAACCAAATACCCACCAAAGACAACTGCCAAAAGGAAATTAATTGCTTTCCCCAGTAATAGTGTTTTGTTCCAAGATTGGGTGCAGTCGTATTTGTTTGAACTGTCTTAGCCATCAGTTGATGGAAAGGACTGAGGGAAATTGTAAATCAAAACATTAAAACTTGCTCCTGCAGTTCACTGTCCCTCCCAGGCATGTTCTTTAAAATATGTTTAAAAGAAATTAATTGCAAACATATTCTTTTGAAGAGGTCTGGTAAAGGTAATCGTGTTTTTTTTCTTTAAATAGGTTGTATGACATGTAGATTTGAGTGTTTAAGTACAGCCTCCAGTGGGCTCTGAAATGCTTAAGGCATTTGTGGAAGAAATTGTTTTTACGAGACCTAGCTGTGCTTGTCAGAACTATTATACGATTAATGGTCTGGTCAGGTATCAATTCAGGATCTCTAGAGTGTTGACTTTTTTGTTGCCGCTTTAAATAGAAACATACAGGGATCATTCTCTTGCGTAACTGAATATCTAAATTAAAGATCTGTTATCTAATCTTCTGTGATTTGTTGTTTTAGAAAACAATAATTAACATCAGATTTGTAGGATATGTCGGATAAAATGGCCAGCCAGTGCAGTGGTTTCAGATACTGAATTTACAGGCACAAGAGAGGAGAGAAACTAATTCCTAAATCTATGGGGAAATCTACAGTGTAAAACCAATGACAAGTAGCAACACAGGCAAAGTCATGCCTTGTGTTGGCAAATTTAGATTTGAGTGTGAATTCACATGGATTATTAGTCAACATTTGTATGCGTAACAAGCAGAGATTCGGAATGGAATGGGAACCGGAACAATAAACGGGGGGAAAAAATGACATTTTTCATGGAACAGAAACAAAAAACAAAACAAAATTATTTATTACGTTCTGGCACGAAAACGATTTCAAGATTTAATTTATCGGTTAATAACTTTTTTTTCATTCCCTTTTCATTCTGTTCTCTCTGTCTCTTTCCATTGTTTTCAAACATACTGTAGTGATCTCGGTTAACGCAGGCAGGCGCATCACACAGGGCGAGGCAATCCACACACAGGCGGGCGAGAAACCGGGACCTCTCGCACTAAAACATAGCGCTGATACCGCTGTACAAAAGAGCCGGCTCCTTTGTAAGGAGCGTATATCGGGCTTATGTCTTCGTGTGTGATTACGTCACCTTCCAACCCTGCTACTGCCATCCCCCGTACACTCTACAATACAATCATTTGAAAAAAGCTCTCTTCCCATGGTCTTACACCTCAGTGATCAACGACAAAGCATTACATTACATTTACATTTTGCTTGCTTTTTTGGAGCAGCTAGCAGTGAATCAAATAGCACTATATTTAATTTGCCTTCAGTTCAGGCTTCCACCTTCCAGATCCATGTTATGTGATCAGTCTTGTATTCGCTCAAAATAAACAGGTACTGTTATTAACTTATTAAGTTATGTACACAGAAAACAAGCTGAAAAAATATGTGTGGAAAGTGCTTTGTTAATAAACTGAGGTTTGCTAGTTATATTCTTGGATATTAAGAGTTAAGGCATTTTACAGTCGACTTGAGAAAAACGCAATGTTTATTGTATAACTAATTTCTTTCGTTGTATTTGCAATCATTTAACGATTTAATTGTTCAGTGTTTCATTTTCATTGTTATATCCAAAAGAAGTATGAAGAAGATGCATGTGTTGAATTTGTTGTGTGTCTTACAGTGAAACGTGCACACCGATGATAACAATGTTCCCCTTTAGCGCTTAATAATAAAGTGTTCATACGTAAGGCTACGTTTTTGTCACTGAGGTCACGAAAATTTGAATTATAATAAAGTGCACATATGGTTAAAGCCTAACTTCAGCCATAAACAACACATAAACAACCCACACCACTACAAAATTGATTTTATGTATTTGGTTCATTGCCTTTATTTTATTTTTTTCCTTGGCAGATTTTTCTTCTTTTTCTTAAATGCTCTGTTTTTTTTCATTTGTTAATTTTGGTGTGTGATTTCTCTCTCTCTCTCTCTCTCTCTCTCTCTCTCTCTCTCTCTCTCTCTCTCTCTCTCTCTAGCATTTCTAAACACTTCTTCTCTTGTCCTTTGTTGGCATTCAGACTAATTAAAAAGGAACACATGACTATTCTCATACATAGTAATATCGAAAGGTATGTAGTAGCTGTCAATTGTAAAGTATTCCAGATACTGGTTACATAATACTGTAGCTAGAAATTATGGCAACAGAACATGCTAATAACTCATTGTAATTTATTTACAGTTGCAGTCTTATGCTTTTCTAAATTTGATCCGAATTAAATTAAGCTGGTAGTTTAGTTTCGGTGGAGAGGTTGATTAGTTGAGATCCATATATTTTTTTTGTTTTGTTAAATGCTTCTTAAAATTGAGCCAGTGTCATTTAAGTTGTTCAATAAGGTTGGTATGTAACCACATGCTACTGAGAAAACAGAGAGCTAAGAAATACAATAAATAAATACAAAAAATAATTATAATAAATGTCCAAATTACAAACTGAACTGGTAAAAATTGTATTGATTCAGAAACAAACAGAAAAATCTGAATGTTGGCATGTATAGAATTGTATAGTGGCATCTAATATTATTCAGACAAGTTTCTATATTATCCATAGTGAAATCAAAAACTCATTGTAAAGTAGTCGCACCTAACTTTGTACAACTCAGGGACTGAAAATGGTGTTTAATGGGAGTGTTAAGTATATGACCACTGTTGAAATCTGCCGGTAAGTGCTTAGGAGGACACACTTGTCACTATATAATCTTGTTGACACGAGCGTGGTCAGGAAATAAGAGCCCGTAAACATGTGTGTCAGCATTCAGCCCAGAGTATCAAGCTGTAAACACAACAGATCACTGGAGACTGAAACCAGATGCCTAGTTCTCTTCACTCCCCCTGGGACGGGCACGGGCTTGGGCATGGGCATGGGCACAGCAGAGGTTCAGTTCTGAATACACGCTGCTGTTTACAGCTGCCAGGCCAGTGTGACCAAACCAGGCCAGTGTGACCAAACCAGTTTCATAATTGAGAAGGTACATATTCATCATAATCTAAGGTGAGCTCTGGCCTCCGATTTACCAAACACTTCACAGGTCCACTTAGTATAACCTTTGGCAGCTTGAAAAGTGGAATCAGATGTCTTGACAGATCTGGAGTTGTGCTAAGATGCAAACCTGCCAAATATATAATATTACATGTGTGTTTTCAATAACACTGCAGTGTCTAGGGGACGGAGGTAGACTTGCTTACGAAGAAACTGAGCAGTGTGGGTGATAATAAAATAGAGGTGGCCAAGGATGTTATGTACTTTCAGAAGGATCTCTGCTACCTGCATCTCCTGTGCAGTTGATTTCAGCAAATTTGGCACACCATTAGTTGATTATTTATTTATTTATTTATTTATTTATTTATTTTGTATGGCAATGTACATTTGCCACTTTATCTTTAGTTTTCCGTTTGAATTTACGTAATGCCATTGCCACCTATTACTTTGTCAACATTTTCAGGTGTACTGTACATACTTTACTTAACTGCTTGAAGATGAACACATGTATTATAAAATAACATACAGCAAACTATCTGTCACTTTTATAGGTATATGAAAAACCTGATAAGACCAAAAGGAGGAAGCGCCACCGGCTATGAATACAATTAAACAAAAACAAAGAAATCACACAAAAGTCTCATTGACTAATTTCCTCATATTTCAGCTTTCTGTAGAGACATGTTCAAAAATTGCTTACATTTCTCATACAATGTGAACCTTGGATTAGAAATGTAAACTATACAGCAACATTTAAATGAATGATATGCCTGAAGCAACTTTATATAGACACCCAAATCTCCCTTTTTTCTGGATTCACATGTGGAATTGAAATTTAGAGAATTAAATTGTGCTTATTTTGTTGACACTCCAGTAGATAAGATTAATCATCAATTATTAATCAGTGTGATTAATTAGTAATCAATTAAAACCCCTATTCTCAAATATGTCTTCTCTGTCAGTACAGCTGGTACACACAGATGGTAACCATTAACCTGCAACGGTCTGCCTGCAGTGGATGTAAGAAATTAATCAATAAAAAATACCACATAAAGTGTTGCAGGGGGGCAAGCTGAACTTATAGAGAAGACATGTTTGAGAGGGCTTTTGAGGCTATATGAGTGCTTGTGACAGGGTGACCACACCCCCATGTAGATATGTATGTGCTGGGATTTATTATTTTATTATTATCATTTTCGAATATTACAATTTTCGTTGTGTCTGTTATTGTAATTGTAATTATTATTGGGGGTTGGTTGTGTATGTGGTGGTGGGTTATAAATATTGTATTTTGTATGCGTTTATATGCGGGCAGACGAAAGCCGTCCGCTATTTAATATTGTGTTGATTCGGCAGGGAGAGGGTTAACTTCCCCAGTTTTGCCCAGCATTCCTGTGTTTGAGTACTGCTTCCTGGCCTGACGTCATCCACCACCAGCTAACCTGTCCCAGTGCTTTAAATGTCAGAGCTTTAAAATGTCACCAGAAAAATGATACACAAAGTGAGTCTAAACAAGATGAATACATTAGTTTAGACCACTGTGATAGCTCAGATCTCATATCTCGGCAAAATGATTAAAACAAATTTGTACAAAGCCATAACATGCCATTTTTGCTTTTGCGTTATAATCAATCAAATTGCATTTATGTTATGCCTTTTCATACAAAAAGTATCAAAAAGCACATAATATAAAGCAAAAAAAAACACTATAAAATACATTTGTATAAGGAACCCAAGGAAAAAGTGTGATCTACCGTATTCCTTCAAATTTAAGGTGCACTTTTTTAACCATCTTTTGCTTCTCAAAAATAGCCTGCGTCTTAAATTAATGTTACAGTAATGATCTGTGTATTAAAATCACCAGCAAAAGATGTGACTACCTGAATACACAAGCAGCAATGTGGCTTACTGTCAAGAAAAGATGAACCAAAACTTTACCGTCCAATCTCGAATCATCCATGACATACAGGCAGACATTTTTAAAGAAGCATCATTAGCTTCCTGAGGAATTCTAACAAACAGTACCAGCTTGGACAGATCAGAAGTGCTGGTCAGACCCCTGTATTTTTTGACATGCCAAGCAATACCACAGTTCAGACTGGAAATGACCAGTACGTAGACCAGCTCCCAGCTGGCAGCCAAGGTTCCAACAACCTCAGAGACCGGCTCAGCCAGCTCCTGCTAAAGCCAGAGGAGGTTTTCACAACCGACCCGCGGTGCGCAAAGGGGAAACTTCAGCAAGTTCCGTCGTCAAGCGCAGAGGCAAAAGCCTCAGGCTAAGCCTCAGAAAAAACGGCAGCCCTAGCAATTTGCTGCCACAAGCCCAGGGCCCCTTTTCAGGAAGTCACCTGGAGTACTGGCGTCAATGCACCTCGGACACCTGGGTACTCAATACTGAACAGACCGGCTATTCTCTGCACGGTCCTCCTCCATTTTGGGGCGTGACTACAACGTTAGTTGCGGATCCGTGAGATGCATTGGTGTTGTCTTAGGAGGTGACAGCCCTGCTGCAGAAGCATGCTATTGCACAGTTCATCCTCTTCACTTGGAAGAAGGGTTTTACTCCAGGTACTTCCTGATGCCCAAGAGGGATGGTGGTCTCAGACCAATCCTCGACCTCAGACAGGTCAATCCATATCTGAGTCGACGGAGGTTCAAAATGTTAACTATGCAGCAGCTGTTGCAGTCAATAAGGCCAGGTGACTGGTTCACTACTGTGGACTTAAAAGACGCTTATTTTCACATCTCGATAAAATCAGGGCACAGTAGGGACCTCAGGTTCACTTTCCAAGGGATAGTGTACGAGTTTCGGGTTTTGCCATTTGGCCTCTCTTTAACCCCCCGTGCCTTTTCAAAGTGCATGGAGGCTATTCTGGCCCCATTCAGACTCAGGGGCATCAGAGTGCTCAGTTACCTGGATGATTGGCTCATTTGTGCTTAATCTCCAGCGCAGGCAGGGGCTCACACGAAACTCGTCATAGACAACCTGCTTCGGCTAGGTATGTCAGTGAACTATGCAAAGAGCCAGCTTGCACCTTCATAGACAGCCTCCTATTTAGGAGTGCGTCTGGATTCCAGGACCATACTGTCCACTCTGTCGGAAGAAGCTTTTTCAGCTCAACAGAAAGCTCACAGCAGTGACGTTTCAGCGGCTCCTGGGCTTGATGGCAGCAGCTTCCAAGACCCTTTGGGTCTCTGCGCATGTGCCCTCTACAAGCCTGGTTCAACAGCAGGGCTTTTCAGCCCGCATTGAGCTATGAGAGGCTATTGACAGTGTTTTATACACTGTATAAAGGCAGTCTTTTGGTGCAAACATCCTGCCCATCTGTGCCTCGGCACCATGGACACATCCAGCTTGGGCTGGGGCGCTGTGTAGAATGGCATTCCACAGAAATGTTTTGGAACTGCAGGCAATTTAACTAGCCTTGCAGCATTTGTTGCAGAAGGTTCGAGGGAGGCATGTGCTTGTCCATGCAGACGATGAAACAATGGTGGCTTACGTCAATCACAAAGGTGACATCAGGTTGCTCAGCCTCCATTGCGTGACCCGTAAGCTTGCTCTGGGCACGAAAACCTACTGTCACTACGGACAGTACATCTACCCAGGGTGAAAAAAAGAGCTTTTCTCAAGGATGGTCCCAGCGCCTCAGTGTGAAGGCGAACCCCGAGGTTCTGGGGATATGTATCTCTTACCTCCCAGGAATCAACCCACTGTCCCCTCTGGCTCTCAATAATAGGAGTCAGGGACGCTCTGGCTGTAGGTGCCTTGGAACACCAGTGGCCAAGGCAACTGTTATATGACTTCTCACGCTCGCCTTGCTCCCGCTGTGTGTGGAGAAAATCAGGCACCGGGCCAAAGTGCTCCAAGTAGCCCTTTATTGACCCAGGAGACTCTGATCTAAACCCTGATGCAGCTCCTGAACGGCCAGCCATGGAGACTGCCCAAGCATCGTGAACTTCTGTAGCTCTGGGTCTGGCCCCTGGACAGCGACATTGAGTCGTCTGGATCTGTCGAATAGGGTTATTGACACCTTGCAAAATGCTACAGCAGCGTCCACACATTCCCAGTATGGGTACAAGTGGAGCGTCTTACAGACGTGGTGTCTGCCTTGTAGGTTCGACCCCACGACTTGTCCTATGGCAGTAATACTGCAGGAATTCCCCTCTACATTAAAGGTTTATCTGGCAGCCATTCGGCTTGCCATGTAAAATTGACTCAGCTTCCTGTGGTGGGGAGGGGGGGGGATTTGAACGTGGTTCAGCGGCTTCGGTCACCTATGAAGGACATTGTCCCTCACTGGAGGTTAAACGTGGTGCTCAATGCACTCTTGAAACCTCCATTTGAGCCCACGTATTCAGCTGAGCTCAAATGTTATTGCTCAAGCGACTGTTTGCTTGCTATCACCTTCACAAAGCGGGCGAGCAAGATGCAGGTTTTCTCTTTAGTGAGAACCTGCTTCATTTTTTACAGAGGCCAGGACAAGGGTTATGCTCCGTACCGATCCTCCCTTTTGCCGAACACGTCAACCAGTCTGTGGAATTGGAGGCTTCTTTCCACCTTCTTCCAGTCTGACAGGGAGTGCGGGCCCTGGCGTGCTATGTTGACAGGACAAAAAGTTGGAGGCAGCCCGGATGGTGTGTTGTCTGCTCGCTCTGGGACTAAGTCCCATGGTCAAGCCTTGTCTAAGCAGAGGCTGTCCAAATAGATAGCAGACACATGCAGGACTGCCTATGAGCTGGCCAACTTACCCCCTCCAGAAAAGCTCACTGCCCATTCCTTGGCGTGGCATGGCAACTTCATGGGCTTTATTCCGCTTCTTTTCACTCTGCAGGCCCGCCATGCAGCTACCTTCAGAGCTACAGCGTTGAAGGACCATGCAGCTCTGGGCCGTTTGCAGGCAGGCCTGCAGGCACCTGGTCAATCTACAGGGGTCGCTGGTGCGCGGTGAGCTGAGGACACCCTGGCCGACCTAAGCCCTCCCCACCCCGGGTTGTTATATCTTTGGTAGATGGTATTTTTTGTGACTTACATGCATTGTTTGGTAATTCTAGCTCATGCTTTCAGCGTGAAATTAGAGTAGAAAGTGTTCCTTTTAAAAATATGTGCTAGAGATGCCTGGTGTGTGTTCAGTTACCCTTGATCGCTCTACTGAAATCACTTACAGCATGATTACAGCACATTACCACCCTCTATTTACGAATGACTCTGGTTTGCCAACATATACAGCAAGCACACGTTTTATACCATTAAAAACCATCTCAACAGCACAATACAGGCTCAAATAATATTCAGAGCCAGGCTTTGAATGCATGTCTTTGATTGCTGTCAGTGCAAAGAGATGCATATGGTAAAGATCACCAGAAAAATGCACGCAATCAGAGAAAAAGTCCACCTGTTGCTCATTAGCAAAATAAAGTTCTGATACAGAATGACAGTCTGTGTTATTTGTTTAGGCAAACCTCTCTCTACTTGCAGCACTTGGCAAATCCGGGTGGATTTAACAATATGGAATTCAGACAGCTAATATGGCTTTCATGTTAAATTATCCAGGGTTAAAAACGAGCCAAGAGAAAGCAGAAACAAAACGTTCTTTTTGCTGTGCTGGCACAAGGGAACTTTTTATTGCAACTCCCCCAGTCGTACAATGCGGTAGGTACAATGTAACATTACTAGAGTACAATGGTACTTTGCAAACATATATGATTGAATGACTACACATGGTTACAGTTGTTTGGGTTCATTAAGATGGTTATACTTGATTTATTTTATTTGTTTCAACCTGCAGAAAGGAGTGTTTAAACAGTGCTATAATTCTATTATACAGGGGCACAGTACATTCATGTTTTTTTTGTTTATTCATTTATTTCTTTTTAAATAACCTGAAGCTAGATTGTTTTTAATGCTTATGGTATTCTACAGAAAAATATATAATTATTGGAAAAAAAAAAAAGTTTTACTACTGCTGGATATCAACTTGTGTGCCTGTGTTTAAATACATGGCTTGACCCGCAGGTAATACAAAATACCTTTGCTCAGTGTGCAAGGCTTCAAGCTGTCATTAGCCACTACATCATCACAGATAACACACTGAGGACGAGATTCATCTGCAGGGCCAACAAAGGTAAATTCAATTTTTAAATAACTTTCTTCATATTTCCTAACTTTTTGTTTCTTAGACGATAATGCACCTGCACAATCCCTCTGATTTTTTTTTTTTTTTTTTTTTTCACACACCACAAACCAATCAACTGAATAAGTGTACAATGCCGCAGGAACAAAAAATTACTGATTCTTAAAAATAAAATTGCCCATGATCGGGTTTCTGCTTTATTAAGAGACTGAACAAGAATCAGACTAAATAAGTACCAGTACCAAAAAAAACATTTAAAAACCAATCTGGGAGTTTGTAAAATGCACATTTAGACTTATGTGTGACATTTTAGCTAGAAATGTTTTGTTATTTCTATAATTACTTTATTATTAGAATGCTCACTGCACCCCCCTAGAACGTTTGAGCCCCCCCCCCCCAGTTGCATTTAGTATTGCAACATATTTCCATTATCAGTTTTTCAGCCTCAGTATGGGAGTAAAAATGTCAGCACTCTGGATGAGATGAAACTTGTTTCCAAACAGCTGTTAAAACACTTAATTGGCATTGATTGGTACTCAATTGTAAAGGTGAGTGAAAGGCAGCATGTCTTCTGTTTATTAACTCAATAAATAGGTGTGTTTTGATTTATTTAATACCTGCCGACAAATACTTCTTAAAGGCAATAACTCAGAAAATATGAATATCAGCACACCCCTAATTATTAGGTATTATTATTTCATTAGCCAGTAATTAAGGTGTAATTACTTAATTATTCTTTAGATCAGTTGATTGGAGTTGCTGTACAGACATTGTGAGGTATAAAACTGAATTGCAGGTCATTCAGTTCATACAGATTCTGCTGCAGCTATTAATAATGTTCAGTATATTATTTAGGCTAAGTAACAGCATATATATATATAATTATAAGATACATTTTTTCAACTTCCCAGCAGTTGATAATTTTAGTTTGAGATGAAACTTGCTGTCTTCACAGACCAGGAGACTGCTATATTTGATGCCACATTCCATATGAAAAGGGGGTAAGACTTATTACTAGAAATATAACAAGAAACAGCTGAATAATTGTTTCATCACCTTAATAATTAGACCAAATCCATACTTAAATTGTTCTAAACTGTGCCTCAAAATTTGAAACAGCTGTATGTAACCAAGTATATCAGTAACCAGTCCAATAGTGAGTACTCCTAGTGCAAGTGGTGAATTTATACAATAACAGTGACAACAGTAGTGCAGTGCAGTCCAGATTTGGTGCTGACCTTAAGCGACAGCTCCCGGATATTTAGCTGTCTATAATGACAAATACAACAATGAATAGACAGATAATTCAACACTTAACCCTCACAGTTATTTTACGTTTCTCCTTTACAGGTCCTTTCGTAACCATAACAAAGGAACAGATCGCTTTGCCACATCCCCTGATATACCCTCAGTCACGCCCCCTTTGGTAGTGAGTGCAGTCGCTTTTCCTCCAATCCGAGATTGCCACAATGCCTATCACATTAATGCGATGACTTCTAGTATTGTGACTCCGCTCCCTTTCTGGATGACTGACTTCCGACTTTCCCTGGAATGAATTGCCAACCCATCCAGTCCAGGGCATACTGTTCCTGTTCGCTCACTGTCACAGCATGACCTAGATGCAATGCAGGGATTCAAACTAAAACTCCCTGCTTTAAATAAAATACAACATTTACATATACACCAAATATATACAGCATGCATTTACACGTGCAGAGTGTCTGCCCTGCCACATATGACAGTATTATCTTATACAGTAACATACTGTTGTCTGACAGGGGTACACCCTCTATAATGCCAGCAGTTGTAAGAGTCAGGAGGTGTGGTTTATGGAAGTACTTAGAAAAAAAAAAAACTGTTAAATTATTTGACACTCTGGCACTAGCTGCTCCATGTAGGCTTACCCATATCAGCTCCGTCACTATCTGCATACCAGTTCGTAAATCTGAGAGAGCACACTGCTCTATTTTTTGGATTTTGGGCAGTTCCTTTGTCAGAACTGCCTGTGCTACATTATAATTAGGGCTTCTGTTTTTCTGGTTTTATTAATTGTATTTTTCAATGCTTATTTTTATCTGTTTTCGAGTTTTATATAAATCGTTTTTTTTGGGGGCTTTCGTTTTTGATATACTGTATGAAATTAGTTTCCAAAATGCTTGAGTGCTTTTTTTTGGTCAAAATATGTATAGTAACTCGACAGTACTTGCACACTTAAGTTGTACCTTCTTTCCTTTGCTGTCTTCCACAATGAAATCCCTATGGGCACGGGCACATTCTTCAGGGGTTTTTATGTGTAGGCATTTTTGTACATTTTGCACAATTCTGTTTTAAATCCTCCATATCTTAACTGTAATACAGCTTTAATTCCCACTAACAAGCCTCCATCCTGATTGTAATCTTGTTTTAAATCTTGCAAGCAGAGTCTCCAATAGAAATGTAGGAATGCGCTGTCACTCAGTAGTTGGGGCGGTTTTAAAGTATTCAGAACGAATCAATGATAGATACAAGTCAGGAAGGCGGGACATTGCCCAGCAGCCCTGGGAAATGTATTTATTATTATTTTTGTAGTAGGTTTTATTTTTTAATGGGGAAAGGGTAAAGTCAACATGAATAGATTAACCATTTCCACAGTTTTTCCGGTGCTTTCCGGTGTTTATTGGCTATCAATGATTTAATTTTTTTTGTATCAGGGGTGTTTTATCAGGGGTATTTTATCAGGGGTGTTTTATCAGGGGTGTTTTATCAGGGGTGTTTTTATCAGGTTTTATCGATTAAAACCGAAAATCAGAAGCCCTAATTATAGTGTAGTGGATACTGGAAGCAATGTGCTGGTATCTAACACTGTAGGTAACAGCTTCTCAAAACCAGCAGTCTCAGGTGTTCTGTCATCAGGAATGGTGGGTGTCAGACCATCTGTCAATACGAGGACAACCGACTACATTAGTCTCTCTCAGTAGGCTGTTGGAAGCAGTGCCATACTGTCTCAGTGACCTTTCTTGTTTACTTTATAATTTTACATTTGTATCTTTATCATACAGTATTTGAATCCAGTTTGCATGTGTTGTTTAAAGTTACGTAAGCACTAATATGACTGAGATTCTTTTTTTTATAGGTTTCAATTTCTATACTGTATTTTGAATGTAGATGTACACATCTTCAGGTTTAATACTAGAGGCTGGGTGGCACTGCTACTGCCTCATGTCATTCAAAGCTTGAGCAGATCTCACCTGTAGTTTCCATTATTAATCCCCTCCTGATGTGAGTTGCTCTGGAAGTTAATAGTCAGAGAAAAGAGAGAAACCTATACTCTGCTCCTTTAGAGGGATTTGAAGATATTTATTCAGGCCAGCCTATTCTGCATGTCCGCTCCTTTCTAAAGAGGCCCTAATACAGAGCAGATTTCCTGTCAATAATCTAAGCAAACACAAGTAAGTGTCATGGATTTATGGGCGTTTGAGACACAGACGCAAGTGGATGTGGATGTGGTATTAAACATGAGACACTGGGCTTGACATGTGACCATGTGGAATGATACAGACTCTTTGAAGATCATTTACATTACAAGTTAATTGATAACTTTACATCAAAAACATAATTCATAATATTACATTTCTTACCAAACCTCGGTCCCAGTTTATCAATGTGTATGTGCTTATATGTTTATTTTTTTCATGGTATCTCGGATGCAGTTTGGTTGCAACATCAGACTGAAACACTTGCATTCGAATGTTCCTGCAATGAGTTGCACAACCGGTCTTTCTTCTCACACTGTGGTGACAAGTAGACTACACTTTATAAATATGGTTTCTCATAAAGAAAACATGTGAACATGAGGACCACAGATTTGTTGCAAGTGTAGCCTAAATGTGCAGCGATGAATAGCCTACGCTAACATTAATCAGAATGTGTTATTTACAGTGCCGAGAAAAAGTTTGTGAACCCCAATGATAATTATGGAAATTCCATAGTTTTACCTTGATAGTCTTCTTGAATCAAAACCAGTCTTTTCTTAAATATCCAATAGGGTTTATATTAACCAATTCCATGTCTTTTGAAACAAAATGATGTATGAATTAGACAAACAATGAGTAATTAAGATTCAGGGTATGTGAAAAAGTAAGTGAACCCCTGGTTTTATCAGCTCAATTAAGGGCATAATTAGAATCAGGTGTTTAGATACTTAGATTAAGGTCTAATAACATTTTACATTTGAAATATGTGAAAATACTAAGGGGTTAACAAACTTTTTCTCGGCACTGTACTGTTTACGTTTAGATTTTAGTTTACAGTTTCTTATTATTTTATTTATTTTAGTAAAAAAAAAACACTGAACACTAAACATAGTCCCTACATTCCTTGTGTGACGGAAAAGATGTTGATAATTATATTAGGCTATAGGCTTTTCAAAAAGTTGAAACTAGCGAGTAGCCTACTGCTGGTACAAAAAAAAAAAAAAGTGACAAAATAGACTACCAAATGCTTACTAAACTAACGGCTACAGCCTAATAATAATTATCCCATCAATTTACACTCAGAAACCAAATATATACAGTCACCTCCAAAATTATTGGCACCCTTGATAAAGATGAGCAAAAAAGACTGTATAAAATAAATAATACCAGTACTGAGCTATATTGTAATTTTCCAACATGTGGAATATATTTTACTTTATTAATGATTCAATGGAATCAACCAAAATTACACATTTCTCAAATTATAAATTTATTTCCAAAAAGAAAGAAGTGTCACAATTATTGGCACCCTTGTTTTCAGTACTTTGTGCACCCTCCCCTTGCAAGGATAACGGCACTGAGTCTTTTTCTATAATGTTTAATGAGATTGGTGAACACATTGGGAGGGACCTTAGACCATTCCTCCATACAGAATCTTTTCAGATCCTTGATATCCTTCGGTCTGCGCTTATGGACTGCCCTCTTCAATTGAAACCACAGGTTTTCAATGGGGTTCAAGTCCGGAGACTGAGCTGGCCATTGCAAAATGTTGATTTTGTGGTCAATTAACCATTTCTTTGTGGATTTTGATGTGTGCTTGGGGTAATTGTCTTGCTCGAAGATCCACTTGCGGCCAAGTTTCAGCCTCCTGGCAGAGGCAACCAGGTTATTGGCTAAAATGTCCTGGTACTGGGTAGAGTTCATGATGCCGTTGACCTTAACAAGGGCCCCAGGACCAGTAGAAGCAAAACAGCCCCATAACATCAAAGATCCACCACCATATTTTACAGTAGGTATGAGGTTCTTTTCTGCACACGCATCCTTCTTTCGACGCCAAACCCACCACTGGTGTGCGTGGCCAAAGAGCTCTATTTTCGTCTCATCTAACCATAGCACCCGGTTCCAATCGATGTGCCAATGCCGTTTAGCAAACTCCAGGCGCTTACATTTGTTGTTTCCTCTCAATAAAGGCTTTTCTCTGGCAACCCTTCCAAATAGCCTATTGGCATGGACGTGGCGTCTAATTGTAGATTTGGAGACTTGGTGACCCCAAGATGCAACCAAGTTCTGTAATTCTCCAACTGTGGCCCTTGGATTTCCCTTTGCCTCCGGAACCATCTTCCTTACTGTGCGTGGGAGCAAGATACACTTGCGTCCTCTACCAGGCAAGTTTACCACTGTTCCAGTGGTTTTGAACTTCTTAATTAGAACATAAGAACATAAGAAAGTTCACCAACGAAAGGAGGCCATTCAGCCCATCTTGCTTGTTTGGTTGTTAGTAGCCTATTGATCCCAGAATCTCATCAAGCAGCTTCTTGAAGGATCCTAGGGTGTCAGCTTCAACAACATTACTGGGGAGTTGGTTCCAGACCCTCACAATTCTCTGTGTAAAAAAGTGCCTCCTATTTTCTGTTCTGAATGCCCCTTTATCTAATCTCCATTTGTGACCCCTGGTCCTTGTTTCTTTTTCAGGTCCAAAAGTCCCTGGGTCGACATTGTCTATACCTTTTAGGATTTTGAATGTTTGAATCAGATCGCCACGTAGACAAATGGATTTCATATGCGTGTTACCTCATTTTTATACCCCAGTGAAACAGGAAGCCATGGAAGGCCACAATACAGTTCCTTAAGACTGAGATGAACTTAAAGAAGTAGAATGTTAATACCGATTTAATATTGTTTGATTTTATTTATAAGAATCTTTAGGGGTGCCAATAATTCTGACACCTATCTTTTTGAGAAAAAAATGTATTACTTGTTAATAAAAAAACTTTTTCTCTGAGCAATTGTATTAGAATAAAAGAATATGGTTTTCCCATATATTTGAGCATAAAATATTATGCTCATTACCTGTGTTGTTTATTTTATACAGCCTTTTTTGCTCATCTTTATCAAGGGTGCCAATAATTTTGGAGGTGACTGTATATATAGGCTAGACAAATAATTTGACGCGACACCTAAGGCATCAGATGCCAACAGTCCATTTTTTAGTTCCACCTCTGTTAGTAGTATTGAGTTACCATTTATGTCAAAAAATAGTCCTGGGAAACTGGATTAGGACAAGTCGTTACCCATAGGTGAAAGTAATATTGTGCAAAATGATGTTCTTGTCAACGTGAAGCAGATACTATTGTGAAGTAGTTTTAATTATAAGAATGGAAATAAATACATTTTATAAATTGTGTTTCTGCTTTAAAAAAAAAAAAAATCCTACCGTACCATGTATATTACTATGACTACTGTTATTGTAGTAATACAGTAATATTATAATATGAACATGATAAAATAGCACGTCTGCACACAAATTGCATTGTTTATTTTGTCGGGATCTGCAATACAGGAAATCGACCGAAACTGCAGCTTTATCTTTCTCAGAAAGTTTCTGAATGGTGTTTGTAGCAAAACACTAGACTATACTCTTAAAAAAAAACTCTTACAATTTAATTTACAGAGGTTTTAAAATGCATTGATTACTTTGGCGACATAGATTAGCCTGCTAGTTAATGTCTAAGGGCCACACGTCCAAGGACAGTCTGAGCTGTGACAGTCTAAGGGCCACACGTCCAAGGACAGTCTGAGCTGTGACAGTCTAAGGGCCACACGTCCAAGGACAGTCTGAGCTGTGGCAGGTAGACTGAGGAACTTTTCTAAATCTCGAGTGACACCTAAAGTCTGGATCCCCTGGACAAAGCGTGCTCACTCTTTCTCCTCTCCTAGAATGAATACTGGTAATTACTTGCTTCAGATACCATTACTAACTCCCTCTCCCCCTGTACTGCCTGCTACAAACTGTAAAATCTCCTTCCTAAATTGCTCTTCTCTGACTAACAAATCTCTGCTTCTCAACGAACTTATAACTGATAGTAATCTTGGTCTTCTCTGTCTAGCAGAAACCTGGCACTCTGTAAATGATAAGCACTCGCTACATCTATCCACCCCAAATGGCAACTTGCTCTTTGGCAAGCCACACCTCACTGGTAGAGGTTGGGGCACTGCTGTTATTGCTAACTCTGTGCTTGCTGCCTCAACTCTCTCTTTCCCAGCCTTATCTTTGTTTGAGCATCTCACTATCAAGCTCCTCTCTCTCATGTCCCTCACCCTTGCTGTTATCCATTGTCCATCAAAGAATATCTCTGCTTTTATTGCTGAGTTCTCGCAATTCCTCTCCCTAATCTGCACTTCAACTGACAAAATTCTACTAGGTAATTTCAACATCCATGTCGATTTGCCTTCTTCCCCTCTAGTGACCGACTTTGTCACGCTCCTGGACTGTCTTGGACTTTCTCAATCTGTCAATGTTCCCACCCACACCTGTGGACACACCCTGGATCTGCTTATCACCAGGGGTCTTGCTATCTCCAATCTCTCAGTCTCAGATATCTCTCTCTGACCATTTCTTAATCATTGCCAATATTAATCTTTCCGCACCTTCAGCTATTACTGATACTATTATTTCCTTCCGTCCCAAAAATCTGCAAAATCCTATAATACTCTCGTAATATGTGTCTTGTTCCCCACTGACTGGTACTCTTCTGACATAGTTGCCCAGCTTACAACCAGAACAGTGAAGAAACATCGCAGGTATACCCTCAAACTTTGACTGCTTAAGTCTGCCTGCCGCAAGTCTGAGCGCAAATGGAGGTCATCTGGACTAACAGTTCACAGAGAGATTTGGACCGATCACCTCAGTAGCTACAGGTGTACGCTCGCTGCTGCCAGGGTGAAGTACTTCTCTGAAATCATATCCATAGGACACAGTAAACCAAATATTCTCTTCAAAACCGTTGATCAAATCCTGCATCCAGCCATCGATAAATCCATTTCCTATTCATCCTCCTGTCTTACCTGCCATGATTTCTCCTCTTCTCCTCTCCCATTTATTCTATGCTCTCCTGCCACAAACCCAGTATAGTCCTTGACCACCTTGACTCCCCTCCGATTGCCCCTCCTGCTCTCTCTTCCTTCTCTCCTCTCTCTATTACTGATGTCTCCAGCCTATTGTTGAAATCATGCCCCTTGGACCCCTGGCCAACAAATCTTGTCCGTCTCCGTGCTTCTGACCTTGCTCCTTCCATTATGCACACTCTCAACCTTCCCGTGGTTTCAGGCCTGGTTCCTGCTGCCCTCAAGACTGCCCGAGCAACGCCAGTGCTCAAAAAACCCTCCCTTGACCCGGCTGTCTTATCTAACTTCCATCCCATATCCAATCTTCCTTTTCTCTCCAAAACTCTTGAAAGGGCTGTAGCCAGCCAGCTGATGAAACATCTCACAGATAAGAATCTGCTTGAATCTCTGCAGTCTGGCTTCCGGCCGCATCACAGTACCGAAACTACTCTGCTCCAGATTGTAAATGATCTTCTGCTTAATGCTGATGCAGTTGCTCCCTCTGTCCTTGTCCTCCTTGACCTAACTACTTATTTTGATTATAGCATTCTTCTTGACCGCCTTCAGAAGTATGCTGGGATCTCTGAAACCTGGCTCTCCTGGCTGTACTCTTACCTATATGGACGCATGCAGTCTGTTTTCTATGAAGGAAGTAGTGCTGATGCAAACCCAGTCACTTGCGGTGTCCCTCAAGGGTCTGTTCTTGGGCCTCTTCTCTTCAACATCTACATTTTTTTTACTGTTTGTATTAAATGTACTATGCCCTGTATTTCATTGTATTTAATCTATTAAGCATTGTTCCTCACTATCTTGTAAAGTGCTTTGTGATGGTGGTCCACTATGAAAGGCACAATATAAAATAAAGATTGATTGACTGATATAGGAGAGGAGGAGCAGCTCCTGTGGGACCAACTGTGACACTGGAGCAACAGAACTATATTTACTCCACACAGTAAACACAAGAGAAGAGTAGGTAAAAACACTGAAAACAAAGAGAAGTGGGGCTTCACCTGAAAATGTGTACAAATAATCTAGACTGTCCAACATGCTTCCAAAAATCATGGACTGTACCCCCAGCAGAGGTACAGCTTTCATGAAACCATGGAATGAGAATTTATTTTTCAATTTACAAATTCAGAGAACTGGATTGTTCATAACAGAATCTCTATAGAATGCAATTGCCTCAAGCTGGTAAAATAATTCAGTTTGATGATGATAAAGCCAAAGGTTAAGGCAGTTGGACACTTTATGCAGATGTGGAATGTTTCATATTTTGTGATGTCTGTAAGCTAGGGTGGCTAAAGTTGTTGGTCTGCAGGCCAGATCTTGCCTTTGTCAGGTCAGACATGTACTGAAAGTACAGACCTTGATCCTGGTGGTGTTATAGTATTGAAACACCAGGGTTCAGTTTTGCTGACTTAGAATGAATCTTAGCAGTAACACATTCCTGTGGATTTTTAGCCTGACATTGTTTCCTGTTTTTATGGTTTTGCATAAAAGAGTGTTCTTTAAAAGGAAAATAAAAATAGTGATTGGACGGTCTGTCAATTGCAGAATCCATTGCTCAGGCAGTTTTTTTAAGGTAGTACTGCCACAGCTTTCTTTAAAACACAGCACAATACTATCCCACGGTTATGTCCACTATGACCACCAAACTAATTTGACTTGTGACCTGACCTGGATTCAACTTCAGGCCTCTAGGGATTTATCTTGTGCCACCAAGCAAAATACTTGATAATGACAATTGCGCTTACTGTACGTTTTCATTTTTGCAAGAAAAAAAGGGGCGGATCTGAGTAATGCACACAGTCCCAGCAACACAGACATAAACAAACAAGATAGCTGCTTCCATATCCAGCGCTCAAAGAATGTCACACACATTTGCCAAGCTTTTTGAGATGTTATAGTAATAAAATAATGACTTGGATCGCATTATTGAGGAGTTTGGTGATAAAACGAGTGATCAGGTATCAGGTATGTGATGAGGTATGTGATAAATACAGCGAACAAGGGGTGGGGCGGGGCTGGAGATGCAGTACTGAGTGTCCTGTTGATATGCAGTGCATTTTAAACTTGTTTTACTTTTAATAAAATTACTTTTAAACAGTGCGTGTAAAATAAACAGCGTGTGTGAAAATAAATTGGACCTCACGTGCCTGACAGGTGCTGAAAAAATGAACCACTAAGTTGAATCTTAACTTTTGTGCACTTCCATTTGCCACATCACATTTTTAAAATGTGTTTTTACCTAATAAACATCGCCTCCTCCTCCCCAGCCTGCACCTGCTTTTTGGCTTTGTGTAACGTGAGAGGGCAGCTACCCTGTCCCCCTGCCCAGCAGGGTTAAAGTACCACAAAAAGCGAGGCCAAAGGCCAAAAATGTAGTGGAAAATATGTATAATGTAGTATGGTCTAGTCCAAGCTTTAATAAATAATTTCTCGTGTGACTTTCCTGACTGAAATATTAATGACCGAATGGATTAACAACAGTACACCTTTCAGCACCTTGTGAAGTCTATGCCATGTTGTGTCAAGGCTGTAATCAGGGCAAACAATAGCCTGTCTGATATGAGGCAAATGTCCTAATAAAGTAACCAAGCAGTGTATGTGAATAAAAAGCCAAAGCATTTCCTGATGCATTCATTCATTCATTCTGCCTGTACAGTTTGCATCACACAACTTCTCTCTGAATGGAAGCATAACTTGCTTTTTTGGGGGGGAGGGGTTGTGTACTGACTTCCTGATCTTCTGTTAGTCCTTTACATTTCATTTAATTTATTATTGTAATGTGTTCTGGAACTTAAAATGTAAAATAAATTACAGGTGAAAACACAGAGAATTAAAAGGGCTCTGAATCATTGTTTTAGGCTTTTGAAGTGCAGGCAGCAATCTGTTTCAAATTTAGTTTTTAAACCATAATCACTGACTCATCTGCATTTCATTTTTGGAGGGGGCATAGGTTTTAAGAAGACATCATTATCCATATGTGAACATTTTAACCACATTTCTAAATGATTTAGTACTACCGGTGGCTTAACAAAATGGATTGATAAACAGAAATTAACTGAGATGCAGAAGGATATATTTAGCTTGGAGGTTATGTAGTATAGCTGTGGCCAAAGTTTCAACAAATTTTGCTTCATAAAGTCGAATTAAACCTGCTAAATAATGTTACTTTAACATATTGAATTGTAGTTTTCCTTAAACTTAAAAAAAATTGACATGTCAAAATCTAACACAAAATACTGTACCATTATGGCTTCCGGTAAGCTTTTGCAATATAATTTTGTAGTTTCTTTGATTACATGATGGTAAATAAAATATCTAAATTATGTTCATATATATACAAATACAATTCAAGTGGGAACTCTCCCAGTCCTTCCAGCTCCTTGTCTCTCTGAACCAAGCGAAGGAAAAGATTTATGATCCTCCGTCCCCTTTATGCTATCACGCATGACCCCTTGGTAAACGAGTGAGGTTGTCTCTACTGTCTGCAGCTGCTGTGTTGTTTCCTTTCCGGGTGAATACATTCCTGCAATGGAGTCTCGCCTTCTTCCAGACTGACAGACTTCCCCGCCCGGGGAAAGAACTGTCAGGCCAGCCCGTCCAAAGCCTTTCCCTTTTGCTGCTTAGCGCCCTCACAGGTCGAGAGGGAGATTTACAACCAAAACTCATTATATTTCTGTCACAGGGTCACATGCTGCTGTCACGCTTTATTTTTCATTGTCGTACCAGTGCAGATAAAAACAAAAGGCACACGTCTCAGAGAAAGAGTACTATGACATGAAACACAATTTTTGCAGGTTTTGTGTGCAATATGGAAACATATACAGTACATATTACCTCTTGCTTGCAGTGTCCTGTATTAACGTCTTGTATTGTTTAACATTAGTAGTATTAGTTTCACCAAACCATGTGTTTACTGTGATTGTTGGTAATACTGTGGGTTTCTCGGGTTTCTTCAGGTTGATAGGCTGACATTATGCAATAATATCTCTGATATTAAACTGATCCAAACTGCTCAGAAGGTTTACACGTACTAATGGATAGTGGACCTTTGCTAACCTTTTCAAGATGAATCACTGTTTTTGATTTCCAGGTGACACAGTAGGAACTGCATTAACTACACATCTTTGATGTTTAGTAGTGCATTTGCATTCCACTGTTCTTTATTAAAACTGTGCAATCTGTACTACTTTAGCTTCAACTTGAATGCATATCTTGCTGCTAATACTCCATTCGCCCAGGCCATGTCAACCGAAGCAATTTCCTGTATGAAGACATTTTAAAACCAATTTAGTTCATGAAATTGAAGCTCTGGTGTAGTTTTATCCTGCTGAACTTTTCACAGCTGTGCATTTCTAAATGAACACAGCATTAATAGCGCCCCAGGGCATTGGGAACTTCAACCTCCAAAGTAACATGGGATCAGCCCTCTTAGTAAAATATGATGATATTAATGTTAGCATAAGGATAATGACACTCTGGAGTACATGGTGGTGATTGCAGAATACAATGTTTAATGGATTGTCTGATGGTTTTTCCAGATACTGTACAGTGCTGAACGTATTTGACATGATTTACTATTTTAAATCAGCAAGTCTTGGAGCATTCAAAAATGGTTATGGGTGAGTTGTCACTAACAAAAAAAGTAGTATTCTACAGCTGTATTGAGTGTGTGCTTGGGACAAGGTGTGGTGGTGTGTCAGCATGTAGGCTGAATATGAAACAAAGTTAAGAACTGGTTAGAAAAATACTTTAGGTTTGGCTGTTCCCAACATTAATTAAGCAAAGTGGTGGTTCTGGCAGGGAACTCCCTTTAACCTTAGATCAAATCACATAAACAAGTCTATTTTAGGCACTTCCAATAGCAGATTAAACTGTCAATCTAATAGCTAGTTTCTTATTTGTCTTTTTATTATTATTTATTTATTTAGCAGACGCCTTTATCCAAGGCAACTTACAGAGACTAGGGTGTGTGAACTATGCATCAGCTGCAGAGTCACTTACAATTACATCTCACCCGAAAGACGGAGCACAAGGAGGTTAAGTGACTTGCTCAGGGTCACACAATGAGTCAGTGGCTGAGGTGGGATTTGAACCGGGGACCTCCTGGTTATAAGCCCGTTTCTTTAACCACTGGACCACACAGCCTCCTAAGTCATATGTCAGTGACAGGCATCTGTTTAATGTATCGATATATGTTACGACTTAAACAATGTTAGTGTGCATCTAGAAACATTTTAGGCTATTGGAGTGTTAGGTAGTCAAAATTCTAAATAGACTTTGTGGCTATTTTATTAACATAGTAGGGAAGTTCTGAGGTATATGATTTAAATAGAAGATATAAGCACACAACAGTACCATGAATATTCCATCCAATAGTTGTCATATATAAACTATGATTCCTATATACCCATTAAAGTACCTTTATGTAAATAAAACCAATGGAAAAAACCCTTAACACAATAAACTACATTATTCATGCTGATGTAAAGAAGCTTGTTAATTAAACACAGGCAGTTCATAATGTGACCATTTCAATTCTATCCATGTCAGAAATGATCACATTATGTAGTAAATGCGCATAACCCTCTTACACATTTAAAAGCTTTCATTTTTTTTAATGAAGACTATCAGGTGGCTGGGAAATCAGAACCCTTTGTCCATCTGTACACAGTGCAAAAAATAGACAGGTTTGAGACCTTAGTTTTTAGGCTATTAAAGACAAATAGGACGACTCAAGCTTAGGACCTGGAAAAACGCACGCCAGGACCATTGCTAGTGCAGTAATTACTGTTAGATTCTCTCAGTCACTTCATAGGAAATGTTTGTAACCTTGTTTTGACCTGGTTACTTTAGATTACTGCTTACCCTTTCCCCTCCCCTGCTTTTATAAAGCATTTCATTAAATTCAAGTACCTCGGGTGAGTGTGTACATTCTTTAAATTGACTATAGGAACGCAGACTGCAACAATTGAGTGTTTCTTCTCCTCAATAGTTTTTGTAAGGGCCCCGATTCCATATCCGGCTAAGAGTCCTTAAAACAAAGGACTGAAGCAAAGTCTTCTTCGAGCAAGTAATCGCATTGCCCATTACATCACTGAGACAAAACAATGGGCTTCCTGAATAGTGAAATGAAATCTTACCTAGATTGAGCTTGAATGAAGATAGATTCACTTTCTTTAATGGAATAAATGCTATTATCCTGCTGAGGCTGATGTAGCATCATTTACATCTGCAGACTGTGAGAAAGCACCTGCTGCCGATTGGGCCACCTAGCTGCTGTTTTATTCATACAGTTGCTGTCATGCTGAGTGCTGATACCATCAGAAAAGCAGGAAAATTGACCTGCGCTCTGACTCGCCGATCTGTGCCTTCCCTGTTGTTAGTCTGCCCAGAACTGAGAGAAGGGACACAAGTGAAAGCATTTAAGAATATCTTCATTACCTTTTCTGAATTGCATCACTTTTGTTCTAACTGCGATAGAATGCACAAAGACTTGCTTGTGTGCACCTGGTTATGCTTGAGACATACTGGTGTGAGGAACTGCATCCACAAGGAGTTTGTGGTACAACATGCATGTTTCACTGAAAATACAAATTAAATCCCCCAAATGCTTCTTGACCGCAGTTATACATTGATATGTTATGCTGATGCTTTTGATCTAGGAATTTTAAATGGAAGTCTTGCAGCACCGTTCTATGCATGCTACCAAACAAGCTTATTATGCAGAATCCTGTAACATGAGTGCCCTCAATGTAGTGCATGAAGAGCCTCATTAGGAATTCCTATCATTTATATTGTGGTCCCTTTTTAGAAACTATTACTTTTTAATAGGGAGTCACCAAATACTTGTTTTACTGGTGAACCTTTGGTAATCTGAAATAACACTGCATGGCACTTTCTGGTATATACAGTATAAAACCAAATTATTATTTATGTAATTGTTTACAGTTTCCTCATGACCAAATAATCACAAGCGTTCATGGACTATGTGACGAGGAGCCCCACCCCATGTATATTTGTGCGCTATTTATTATGATTTAGTGTACTATTATGATTTATGTATTTTATATGACGGCGAAAAAACTGTGTTTTAATTTATGTTTGGCAGGACGAGCAAGGTGCCGTCCGTCATTATTTGTTTTGGTTTTTTAAATATCTTTGTGAGAATGTGAGAATACGTGACTGTCAGTTACTGATTAGTTAACTAGCTGACAGTCACAAAGAATTAAAAAAACCTGTGCAAAATGTGACGAGGGATAATAAGATAATTCATAGTTAGTTAATCCCTCGGTCACCACTATAAAGACCTGCAGCTTTGGCTGCAACAGGGTGGAGTGTTCATGAGTGGAGAACGGGAGTAGAGAGGAGGTAAAAATAAGTATCTATAAGTAAACAATTGCTACCTGTGCTGGTTATTTTGTTTAATAAAAAGCTGAGCGCCATTGCGTCTCAGTTTCACCCCGAAATTGCCTGTGTTGTTGCATTCATTTCCTGGTCTGACGTCACCCCTACAGCCATCTTATTCAGAAGTATTTTGTACAATGAGTTTTGTGGTGGAAAAAAAGATTTATAAATATATATTTAAGTCCTCATACATTTTTTGAGCTCATGAAAAGCATGGGTCAGGTCAGTGCTAAATGTGCTGGCAGGTGTCCTGAGACCTCACTCACAACATCCTTTTTCAGTCGTGGGCCTCACTCAGGCATGGTCTTGCAGGATTTTGTGGTAGTTTTGAAAAGCGTACAGATGTCCACTGGGATTGAACAAATTTTAATTCCATTGCAAACTGTGCTGGATTCAACTTCAGATCTCCAGAGGTGAAAGGCATGAGTGAGCTCAAGCCTCCACAGGGACACTATCTCTTTGAACACAATGCATTGCCACATGTGGGAAATTTAAACAGTTTAATGCAAACTCACGCTCAAATGATGCTGTACTGTACCAGATTAACTGAACATTAAATGGTCTTCACCATCAGCCAAGAAATTCAAAACAAAAGGATAAATAAATATAACAGACAGCCTTATTTCCCTGGGAATTACATCCTCTCAAAGCTTTTTTTTTTTTACAGTGGAAGTTAAATTAAATTGTCAGAAGTAAAAATGTGTACCGTACCAGTGAGAGCATTCAGAAGAGTGAACAGGGCCCCAGTATTTCTAATTAGTAACTGGATCCTGCATGATATAGGTCACCTGCCAGAAATGAAGAAACATAAGGAAATGTATGAATGAGAGGAGGCAATTACGCCCACGATGAAAGATAACAACATATTGATAAACAGAAATCCAATGTATTCAATACATTTATAGCTGGGTTGCTGTGGGGCACTGGCAGTTCACTTAGACCCAACAGGGTACCTTGTAGATCCTGCTCTTCAGCAACAGATCTGAACCACTGTTCCAAAAAAGCCAGGGTCTGTTGTGAGAGCTGTTACAGACCAGGTATATTGCCCTTTGCATGCATTTCCTCAGAGGGGTCAGTCTTGTACAGACTCATTTTAACCTTCAAAACTGCCCACTATATTCCACAGCAGTAGAGGATGGTACGTAACATTTAGAACGTGGGAAATAGACACTCTTTGACTATGTAAGGTCAGAACTGGAGCATATGAGGTAAATAACTCAGCAATATATGCTTGATCCAGACCCCGCAAAGCTTTGTAAGTCAGCTACAATGTTTTATTCCCAGTCCGCAAACAATTTTTGAATGTGTTAAAATATGAAAAATTAAGTATGTTTGTGGACTCCTCATTTACAGTATTATTATTATTTATTTCTTAGCAGACGCCCTAGAAATCATGTGCTTATTTGTGATTTCTATACTATACATTTCTATATTATAAAGTTTTTGGGTAAAAATAAATGTTGTTCACTACCCCTTGGCTCTGGATGAGCTGAACAAGCGTAAATGTATGTTCATTTAAAAAATACATTTACCTGAAAGAACACCGCAAAAATTAAGAAAGCAGTAGCTGAATAAAGAGCACTGTTAAGGGGTCTCCAGGTTTACTGTTACACTACGATAATAAGCTTTCATTTTTTGATGCAGTTTCTAAGAATAACGGGTTCATATTTTCATTTCTGGAACAGTTTCTTTCAAAAGAAAACATGCTCCACTTCCAACAACAGAACTTACTTTTGGTTTTACTCTCACTCAGCAGAACCTAAACATTGCCCAACCAGCCATTTACTGTAATTCCTCATGCATTGACAAACTTCACTCTCCTTGTGCTTTGTTTGTAACATTTGTTAAACATTTGTTAAGATCATCAAAGTAAAAACAGGCTTATTTTGCACAATCAAGGCCTATTGAAGCATCCATGGTTTCCTTCCTGTGATAAGGATCTTCTTGGGTTCTATAGATTCACTATTGACTTCCAGTTTGGAATGTGGATAAACAGAGACATGAAATGACTACCCCTTCCCCTTCCCCAGATAAAGAGATATGTTGGAGTTTATCATCATCCCGGCAGCCACTATCCCCCTTACACAGCTTCTCTATACCAGCAACTGTACAGAACAAAACATTTTTTTATCTCTGCCGCGGAATGAAACAAAGAGATGGTATTTTTAGAACAGGTGGGCATCAACAGTGTCTGCACTGAGAGACACGACTCAAGGCATGTCTTTGATCTCCAAAGCTGCTGGTCACAGTGGAATTATAATTATATCCGGGTTAGGCAAAGAGCATTCAAAACAGACAGAAAGGTAATGCTAAAGTTGTGAGACTGAATGTTAAAAATGGATGACAACACCCAATTCATAGACTAGACACAGGACCATGCTTAGAATGGGCTGAAGCAATGTACGAAATAATTAGCAACCTTCTCATTTTGTATAAACTACAGGGATTCCAAAATAACAATATGGAGCCAGCGCCTTCTAGCGATCTGCCGCTTCAAATTAATGTTTTTCTGGCAATATACTGTTGTGCACTGAATGGGATAGCAATTCATCAAGCTCCTGAACAAATAATTTCAAAATAAAAATGAAAACATTTGAGTAATTGTTATAAAAAACTCAGTATGATTGCAAAGAAAATGTAAATTGAATCTACTGCGATGTTTTTATTTTTGACTTTACTAAAGTACTGTATGTTACTGTTTACTGGTGTAGGTTACTGCAGTAACATAGTACTGTAGATAGATAGCAATTGCAACACAATACTATTACCATCTTGCAATATTTACTGAGCTGAAGTAGTAAAATCTATTTTGCAGCAATTTACTAGAACAATTGCTATATTTACAATTGCTAATTCTGCTGTAAATTAAAGTAACCATAGTAAATACTATCAATAAGTATTTACAGAAGTTTACTTAAGTAGTATTTTTTTTAAGGATAGATACATTTTTCAGCAAGTATATGACATGAACATGAAGACATTTAAATGATGAGAGTGTTTCTAATTCTAAATCTGGTTGTATGACCTTACCATATATGCCATACAGTAAATATGCTTGTTCCTTTTTTCAGGGGCTCATAAAATACTGTAATAATTAACTCACCTTTTAGAGTCCGTATTTACCTGGCGTTCTTTATTGGAACTCCATGAAACCTGTTAATTTTAAAACATGTCTTGCCATATTCAGTTTATCAGTAGTTATTGACCTGATGACAAACTGTGATTGAGTGGGGAGGAGTCCACCCTGGCTGCATTTGGTCAGAAGAATAAATAAGAATACATTGGAAATGATCACATTAAGTAGCAAAACCCCAGCAACCCATTGCATAAATAACAGATCTCATGATGTTTCAATAAAAAACCCAAATCGACTTACAATATGTTACTCAACTGTAAAAGGTGAGTGATTTATTATTATGTATTTAAAATGTGGTTGTCAAGATCTGGGGCTCAGCCTCTGCTGGTGCATTGGATCTGGGGCTTCATAGAGGTACCAGGTCTGTGCTCAGCCTCTGATGGTGCATTGGATCTGGGGCTTCATAGAGGTACCAGGTCTGTGCTCAGCCTCTGCTGTGCAGTGGATCTGGGGCTTCATAGAGGTAACAGGTCTGTGCTCAGCCTCTGATGGTGCATTGGATCTGGGGCTTCATAGAGGTACCAGGTCTGTGCTCAGCCTCTGATGGTGCATTGGATCTGGGGCTTCATAGAGGTACCAGGTCTGTGCTCAGCCTCTGCTGTGCAGTGGATCTGGGGCTTCATAGAGGTACCAGGTCTGTGCTCAGCCTCTGCTGGTGCATTGGGTTGCCTCATGATTTTGTGTAGGAACCGTCAGCGCATATACATATAAAATATATGCAGTTTGTTCTGCTTACCAATGAGTAAGCTGGGGGAAGAGTATGCAATTACATAAATTGCTGGCAGACATTTCTCTTAGCTGAGAGTGCTCGATGACCAACTGTGTTCCAGCTCATGGAAACAGGAGATAATTAGCACAGCATCTACTTGACCTTTCTTTGTGGTCAGATGATGTAACAGGTTGATTACTAACAGGTTGATTTCACATACAGAATTTTTAATAACTAGTATACAACAATAGGCTAGACTATCAGAGTTCTTACAAAACGTTTGCTCATTTTCATATCTCAATGTTTTATTTTAAGGGGCATTTGTTTGTTTATTAACTGTTAACAGCTAGCTTACTAATAACCGTTAGTAATGCATATATAAAGCCTATAAACTAAGAAAAAATATGCTGCAAAAGTTCCGCAATCATCAGGTGCCTACTTAGGGATTGTTAACTCAAAGTAAACAGATAAATTAATTGGGTTACATTTTGCAAATGTGATCAGGTTTTATATTATTGTACCTTTCTAAACCAGCGCTACAGCAGACCCTGTTGAGCTCAAAACAGACTCCTGCAGTGCTGGGCGGTAGCTCCCGATGTCTGCTGTAGAGCTACAGTTAAGAAGCTATTGCCTTGGCCTTGATATCGGAGGATGCCCCTTTAGTTCTCCTGAGCTCTTGTGGAGATTGCTGCATTGGGGGAACATAATTACACATGCTAAATTGGGAAGAAAAATAGGTAAAATAATTAAGCACACTAAATAAAATAATTATATTAAAAAGGGATAAAGGAGTGTATTCTCCCCACCACAGACAAACCACAGACACCCATTTACAAAGAACGGTCAACTATCACCTGTGCGCCACAAGAACACACCTGAGCATCACTGAGCAGTGGAATCATGGCTAGGGGGGTAAAACCTAGCCATGATTCTGGAACTGAGTTTCAAGTAAATTTGGTTAATTTAGCTGTGAAAGGAAAGTGTAAATTGCTGGCTCCTTCCCAGCCCTTGCTAATTGCTGTTGGCATGTTCTTAGTTTGTTTTGAACAGATTTACCCTTGAAATGTTTGATTTCTTTACAACCATGTTTTTAAAAATAAGGTAATTATGGGATTGCATCTGCCTGGAGATGAAGGAAATGTCAATTAACCTCTCGGAGGTATTCTACCTAATAAGCTAGATATTCTGAAGAACAAGAAAGAAAAAAAAATCAAATGATTAATCAGAAACTGAATTGCTTAAGGGCTAGAACTAAAGTGAGAAGAAAATGAGCACTGGAAATGTCACCTAGTAAGGCAGTCTAATTGGAAATGACTTGGTTTGCATTCCCAATTGAGGTCCTAATTACAAAGGTTAGGAACTGTTGGCTCTAATCTCATGGCCATCACCTGCACTGTATTGCTTGGAGGCACTGAGGAAACCATTCTGAGCAGTCTTGCTGGATTGGGAAAATCATCCCACACTCGGCATGTGCCTCAGTTATAAGGTCATCTGCATCTGTTTCAGACAACTCTCTTGGCCATTTAGGTATCCAGTTGCATGTCCAGCATATTTGTGCTCATGCTTTCTCAGTGCTTTTTTCAAATGTAGCCGACCTTGGACATCCTTGTCTTGCGTCAAAAGGCCACTGGGGGATTATGGGATAGTACTGTTGTGTTTTAGAGAAACCTGTAGCAGTAATACGTTCACAATAAACTGCCCGATCAATGGATGTTGCAATTGAAAGAATGTTTGTCGCTATTTTTATTTTCGCTGCATTGGAAGATAGCGATGATGATTTCATTCCATGTCGTAATGCACGTGTTGTAAGTGTACTATTGCTTTCAGTTTATGTGTTCTTTTCAATATTAAAAATAAATCATTTTTTGGCTAAACTCTTCTTGACAGCCATTGCTGTAGTGAAAAAAGCTTGAAATGTGTAACTCTGTTCTCCTGTTCTTATACAGCACACACCTCCCTGTTACGTGATAGCCAGCAGTGGAAACACCCAAATGTGCCTCCCTGTTACGTGATAGCCAGCAGTGGAAACACCCAAATGTGCCAATGGCCAAAACATTTTAAGCACAAGTAACTAGGGTTCCAGATATTTAACTGTGTATCAGGCAGTACATAAATGCCTTTTTTCTTATATTGGATATTGGTTACAAAAACTTTTTTTGCAGTTTCCAATAACTAAATAGACTATCATGGGGTTTCCATGCAAGTTTTTTTTTAACTCGAGACATTTACACGAGACAAATGTCTCGTGTAAAATGCTTTTTTGGGTTTCCATTCGCTCAGTTTATTTTACTTGAGTAAACCAGGCTTTTCACCCGACGTCATGCAAATGAATGGGAAAGGTGGGGGATGATAAGTAAATTAGCTATGTGTAAAGTACTTGTGCTGTTTTTGAAGATTACTAGTGACATTTTGTGAAAATGTGGTTTCCATGTGCAGAGTACTGGTACACGAGTGAATCTAAGCTGCTGTAATAAAGCAAAATACCCTGTGCCTGCTTGGTTAATAATGTGTTTTACTGCTCTTGACCAAATTGTTTTTCAAATGTCAGGTGGGTTGGCTTGTCATTAGTATTGAATCCGGTTTCAACTAATTTATCTGACTCATTAATTAAAAATTAACTCAGAGGTATAAAATGAATCTGACCAGCATAGTTATTGCAGATATACCATGGCTGAAAACCGGCGGAGACGTTATATATATATTCATTCAGGCAATACAGCATATAGAGGATCAGGTGATGCTGCGTATACTATCCTGGCTTAGAAACCCTACCCGTCAGGACGGCTGACAGCTGCTGAGGAAGCATTCAACACCCTGCTTGGGCAAATACGGGTAGTGGGCACTTGAAAGGGATGTGGCAGATACTGATGAAACAGATTGAAATGCATTAATTCGTTCCCAAAATTGCCACTGCCTGCTGCCTGCACAAGCTCTTGTCAACAACAAAATTAGGTGTTCAGGAATCAGTGGCTACCTGCGGGACAGACGGGGAAGGTTACAGTCTCATAAGAAAAAACGGCCTTTCACAACAAGCCCAAAACAAGCGCAACCCATGTTAGAGGGGGGGTGTTTATGCAAATTACAACCCGTGACTCTAAAAATGTATTATAAGCGGACTTGGCAACTGTAAAGGTTACCTCAGCTGCCAGTTTTAATTGGACAGCAGCGATTTGAGGAGGCTTGTGATGTCAGAGATGCTCTCCTTTCTTTTAAGTTGTGTAGGATTTACTGCTGTGTTAAATATTAATGATGCAAACAAATAAAACACAATCAATACGTTCATTTTGAATTTTATTTGGTCAGTTCCGAGAGGGCATAAACAACTTGGATGTTGTTGGCGATCAAGCTGGCTTATGACATCCAGTTCACAAACTATATTTATTAATGTGGAGGGCATTTCTTACGCCTGCATTAACTCTCCATAGAATTTTTTTGCCTAACTCTCTATATACCACAATGCTTTGTGAGTCGAGTATCTTGTTAAATAGAATATCATTTGAAATGCCCTTCTAAATATTATTGGCTGAAGCAGTTTTGAGTGAGGCTGGATTTTCATTGATTAAAAGATTAGTGTGTGCTCCCATTGGCTAGAAAGGTTGCAGTCTTTTCGGCACAGTGTGAGATTGACAGTTGGAAGTTTGTCTGTTTATCGAGAAGTTTGTCTGGTTGATTGGAAATTTGCAGGTCCGTACAGCCTTTCATATTAATCAATTGACAAATTAATTAATTAATTATTAGATGAATTAACAAATATGTTTATGAATTACCGTATGAATAGACACATTTATGGACGAATTGCTGGACAAATTGACCAATTCACGAATTGACAAACAAATTGACAAACAAATTGACAAACAAATTTACAAATTCACGAATTGACAAACTAACAGCTGGATAGTTTTGGCACAAATGGCGCTCCATAAAGCTCTTATTTGTGAATTTCTGCTTTATCACTATGCCGCCTTCGGGTGACCAAATTCAGACATGAATACAGTGGCTCTCAAAAGTATTCACCCCCCTTGTACTTTTCCACATTTTATTGTGTTACAACATGGAATCAAAATGGATTTAATTAGGAGCTTTTGCCACTGATCAACACAATAAAAGTCCATAATGTCAAAGTGAAAAATAAAATCTACAAATTGTTCTAAATTAATTACAAATACAAAGCAGAAAATAATTGATTGCATAAGTATTCACCCCCTTGAGTCAATATTTGGTAGAGGCACCTTTGGCAGCAATTGCAGCCATGAGTCTATTTGGATAAGTCTCTGCCAGCTTTGCACATCTGGACACTGCAATTTTTGCCCATTCTTCTTTGCAAAATTGCTCAAGCTCCGTCAAGTTGGATGGAAACCTTTGGTGAACAGCAATTTTCAACTCTTTCCACATATTCTCAATTGGATTGAGGTCCGGGCTTTGACTGGGCCACTCCAGGACATTGACCTTTTTGTTTTTAAGCCACTCCAGTGTGGCTTTGGCTGTATGTTTGGGGTCATTGTCCTTCTGGAAGATGAATCTTCTCCCAAGTCCCAGGTCTCTTGCAGACTTCAGCAGGTTTCCACCAGGATTTCTCTGTACTTTGCTGCATCCATTTTGCCCTATATCTTCACAGCTCAGCCGTGGAAGACTGTAACTCCTTTAGAGTTGCCATAGGCCTCTTGGTGGCCTCCCTGACTAGTGCCCTTCTCGCCCGGATACTCCGTTTTTGAGGACGGCCTGTTCTAGACAGATTCACAGTTGTGCCATATTCTCTCCATTTCTTAATAATGGACTTTACTGTGCTCCGGGGGATATTCAATGCCTTGGAAATGTTCTTATATCCTACCCCTGATTGGTGCTTTTGAAGAACCTTATTCCGGATTTGCTTTGAATGCTCCTTTGTCTTCATGATGTAGTTTTTGTTAGGAAATGTACTAACCAACTGTGGGACCTCCCAGAGACAGGTGTATTTAACCTGAAATCATGTGAAACACCTTAATTGCACACAGGTGGACTCCATTCAACTAATTATGTGACTTCTAAAGACAATTGATTGCACCAGAGCTTATTTAGGTGTGTCATAGCAAAGGGGGTGAATACTTAAGCAATCAATTATATTCAGTTTTATATTTGTAATTAATTTAGAACAATTTGTAGATTTTATTTTTCACTTTGACATTATGGACTTTTTTTGTGTTGATCAGTGGCAAAAACTCCTAATTAAATCCATTTTGATTCCATGTTGTAACACAATAAAATGTGGAAAAGTCCAAGGCGGGTGAATACTTTTGAGAGCCACTATATATAACAACCTTGTGTTAGCGCTTGTAGTTTGGTAACCGTAAACCAGAAATTAAATTAAAACCATGTATCAACAGAAGGGCATTAAGTAGACCTTTCCAATGATATAATATGTTTGATTGTGGGATGTGTTATATTTTTTCACATATAAGCCACGCCTCCCAAAAAATATAAACAATTGTATAATAATAAATAATATTTGTAAAACATACAAATGTACTAAAAAAAATAGAGTACACACAATTTTACAAGGTTTTCAAATCAGAAATCAGAATTGAAATTGCTTATATAGTTGCCGAGCTATACTGGGTTTTGTGTGTGTATTTTACAAAAAAGAGCTGAAATGGCGAATGCAGGTCAGCTGAGAAATGACACTGTAAACTTAGTAATATCTTGTTTGTGATAAAAGAAAATATTTATGTATATATTGTGAAACGATTGCACCACTCACGGGTTCGTGCCCCTTTAAAAACTACGACTCAGCACACAGAAATGGATTTTAAACGCGCGGTTACGCTATTTTTAATTATAAACCAAACAAAACACAAACAAACTCCTAACTCCGTTTTTGGAGCGCTTACTATACACACTGGAACCTGACTCATTCGCAGGACGGCTAAGCCGTTTACCTGCCCCAAAACTTAACAGGTTTAAACTGTACCTTTTTTTCTCCAGACTGCTCAGAAGCAGAGCACCTCTCCTGCTTCCTTCTACTCAGCACCCTAGAGCAGATTAACTGCTCCTCTTAATTACCCTGCACCTGGTCCCAATTTAATAATAAGCACCAGGTGCAGGGAATGATTCATAATAAAACAATTAAACTAAACAAAAGGTGCATTTTCTCTTCAGGGAGGTTTTAACCCCCTCCCTGCTGTCTCACACATCCCGCTGCCTTACAATATATATATATATATATATATATATATATATATATATATATATATATATATATATATATATATTATTATTATTATTATTATTATTATTATTATTATTATTATTATTATTATTATTATTATTCATAGAGAAAAAAAAACTTGTGAATACAATGCTACTGTATTGTTAAAAAAAGACAAAAAACAAATGACACAAAAACATACTACCAATAAAAATAGCTAAATGATAGTAAAAGTAATAACTACATCTAAGTAATTGACCATCGTTTTACACACACGGAAACGAAGGAAACAGGGAAAGTACACTAATAATAATTAAAATATAATTTTAAAAAATACACAGAATATCATTGCTCCAGCGGCCCACCCAGGACCACAGTGGGAACCCTTGCTCTAAACCCAAGTAATTGTATTTTATTTTCTTGGTTATTGGTCATATAAGTGTTCTTGACAGAATCTTTATGATTTCAGCCCAGAATAAAAAAAAACGACCCTCAGATTGTAAAGTGTTGTATTCTTTGACTGAAAAATAGTCTACCAAGGTTCAATACAGTGTGTCTCCTTTCTGAGAAAAGCATTGCTTATGTTAAAGAGGGATGGATGGAATCAAATAATTTAGTCTCTCCTTTAAGAGGTTAATTATGCTGACAAATTTGCTTTCTAAATGAATTGATAGACTTCGGGTCTATATTTTTCCTGTCTATTTCTGTTGTATTTGACTTTTTAACAAGGCTTAAACCCAAACCATTGATATTTAGAGCCAAGACTTGAGCTTATTATACACATAATGAAAAAGACATACATTATATTATGGTTCCGACATTAGCAATAACGCATTTTCCTTTTGTAATTATATTGGCAAAGGGCTTCAGAGGGTGTTAATCCCATTACAAATAAATATATTCATTATTTGCCAAGGCAGCTCTTGAGGTTTTCAGAAACAAACAAACAAAAAGAATATTACAGCCATCCTAACCCTCATAATAATGGAATTTGTCTGAGTTCCAAAATAAAGAGAACATGAAAGATGATGGCAGTGATGTTTCACCAGCACTGGTGTTTAGGAATGCAATGGCACAGCTGACTGAGAGATGTCAGCGGAATTGCTTCCTTACAGGATGTTGTTTTAATGCTTTTTAAAAGTCTGGCTCGCCAAAGCCTTGTTCTCCCTCAGCTAGATTACATTAAGGCCAACAAATATGTCCTTTATAATACTGTATCGCGAAACAGATCTTGTTGCCTGGAGATAAATACACCGTAGGAGGGAATTCACAGTTGCCATAGTAAAAAGCTATACAACACAATAAGATAGCTATCTCAGGAGCACTCAGGGGCATTGTTTTGGGCCTTTTGTGTATTCTTCTCCAAGATAAAGCACAACACTCAGAGAATACATGCTGAGTGAAGTAGTTTTTCTTTTCCTGCAGAAAATAAAAACCTTGAAGGCTTGTCTTGTTTTATACTATATTACAGTATGTGAGGGGGTGGGTACATGGATTTTTTTTTCTTAAATAGTAATGTGTTATAATCTTAAGCCCCAAAGTTATCATCAGCTTTTATCTCATGAGCATGTTATATTATCTCATGGGATTTTTTTTTAGAAGTTATTAATCGGTAACCTTAAATTTAATTTGTATTTTCAATCAGTTACGCAGAGAGCCAAGTTATTCAGTATCAGCAAATGCATCATTGCGCTCATTTCCACCAATGGCACAATGGGAAACAACCCTTTGTTAAAAAGTAAGGGCTGGTTCATGCTTCTGTCACAGATGAATGCGATACGTCAGGCGCAGACAGCTATAAAAGCTGTGCAGCATCACTCCGACCATGCAGCAAATGTTCATTGTTAACATCTTGTCAACTTTTTACAGTTTTCAAAATGTCCGCTCTAGTGCACTGATAGTTGTAGGGACGAAATTTTAAATAACGATTCTCCGAGAGTCAATGAGAAGCAACACAGTTTTATTAAGCAGAATTCTGGAGAGAAGCAAACACAGGCAGTCTGTAAATGGTTCTCTGACATGTATACATTCAACAATGATATATATATATATATATATATATATATATATATATATATATATATATATATATATATATATATATATATTAGAGACAGCAGGGAGGGGTTAATTCCTCCCTATAGAAAAACATGTGTGTAAGGCACATTTTGGTTTTGTTTTGTTAATTGTTTAATTTGTGTCAATTGTTTTTTTTAATTGTTTGATTGTTTTATTGTTTAATCATTACCTGCACCTGGCTATTATTGGAAATTAGAGCCAGGTGCAGGGTTTAAAAGGAGAGCAGTCAGTCTGCTCTGGGCAGCTGCTGAAGAGGGTAGAAGCCCGACTGTACTGGTGTGTGGGTACAGCCATAATTTAAAAGAAAAAAAAAGGTAGAGTGAGTCCTTTTTTGTGTGTGTGATTTTGTTTGTTTTTGTTACAGGTAAACAGCTTAGCTGTCCTGTTGTTTAGTTTAGGTTCATGTTTTGTTTTAGTTATTGCTCAAAGAAGAGCTAGGTGTTTGTTTGTTTATTTTGATTTTGTGTGTTTTCATTAAAAATTGCGCAACCGCGCTTTCAAAAAATCCATTTGCGTGTGCTGGGTCAGTGTTTTTAAAGGGGCAACGAACCGCGAAGAGGTTCGATCTTTTACAATATATACTGGTGCACAAACAAGACAAGATAGCATGTACATGCAGCACAACGTATATTCATCTTAAAAGGAAACAAAGTATCACAAGATGTTCTCGGCACACACAAGATATTCTCGGCACACAGCCAAAGGACAATGTCCTTGTTACGTTTAGCAAAGCGTTGACACACTTATCTCATGCTCCACCATAGCTCATACATACATAGTTATATTTTGTCATACCACTGTGCAAGAAACAGTACATTGTGTTTTATTTAACCCTTCATAGTGTAAGGATTTTTGGCCACATTGTCAAACAAGTAACACAGCACTAACGATCCATGATGTGCCAGAGCACTTGTTGTTATGTTTTTTTTTTTAATGATCGCTCTTCCTGCAGTGATTTAGAGGACAGATCTCAAACCCCAGTGCACTAGAGTGGACATTTTGAAAAGAGTTTTGAAACAGACTTTAAAGTTAGAAGTGTAAAAAGTTGTCAGAATGGGCCAGTTTACATGAGTGGATTGTCTCTCATGTGAATTAAGAACTTAAGAACAAACGAGAGGAGGTCATTCGGCCATCTTGCTCGTTTGGTTGTTAGTAGCTTATTGATCCCAGACTCTCATCAAGCAGCTTCTTGAAGGATCCCAGGGTGTCAGCTTCAACAACATTACTGGGGAGTTGGTTCCATACCCTCACAATTCTCTGTGTAAAAAAGTGCCTCCTATTTTCTGTTCTGAATGCCCCTTTATCTAATCTCCATTTGTGACCCCTGGTCCTTGTTTCTTTTTTCAGGTCAAAAAAGTCCCCTGGGTCGACATTGTCTATACCTTTTAGGATTTTGAATGTTGAATCAGATCACCGCGTAGTCTTCTTTGTTCAAGACTGAATAGATTCAATTCTTTTAGCCTGTCTGCATACGGCATGCCTTTTAAACCCGGGATAATTCTGGTCACTCTTCTCTGCACTCTTTCTAGAGCAGCAATATCCTTTTTGTAACGAAGTGACCAGAACTGAACACAATATTCTAGGTGAGGTCTTACTAATGCATTGTAAAGTTTTAACATTACTTCCCTTAACATTCAACACTTCTCACAATATATCCAAGCATCTTGTTGGCCTTTTTTATAGCTTCCCCACATTGTCTAGATAAAGACATTTCTGAGTCAACGTAAACTCCTAGGTCTTTTTCATAGTTCCCTTCTTCAATTTCAGTATCTCCCATATGATATTTATAATGCACATTTTTATTGCCTGCATGCAATACTTTACATGTTTCTCTGTTAAATGTCATTTGCCATGTGTCTGCCCAGTTCTGAATGCTGTCTTGATCATTTTGAATTACCTTTGCTACTGCAACAGTGTTTGCCACTCCTCCTATTTTTGTGTCGTCTGCAAATTTAACAAGTTTGCTTACTATACCAGAATCTAAATCATTAATGTAGATTAGGAATAGCAGAGGACCTAATACTGATCCCTGTGGTACACCACTGGTTACGTCGCTCCATTTTGAGGTTTCTCCTCTAATCAGTACTTTCTGTTTTGTACATGTTAACCACTCCCTAATCCATGTGCATACATTTCTTTGAATCCCTACTGCGTTCAGTTTGAGAATTCATCTTTTATGCGGTACTTTGTCAAAAGCTTTCCGGAAATCTAAATAAACCATGTCGTATGCTTTGCAGTTGGCAATGCGCGTGCATGTTGGCAGGGAAAATGCCCCAAAAAACAGTCAAACTATTTTAATGGGAAAGTCTCATTTACCCGAGAGAATCAAGGAAATATTCGGGATGATGAGACAGCTTGATACAATGCACAACACTAAAAATATTTAACCCACTCTCAAAATAAAATGTGGTGTGGAATTTTCGTGACATTTCTTGGCAATCAACAATACTACTCAATACAGTGCACTCCGTTTATAACAATCACATCCATCCCGGAAGATATGATTCTTATAAGCGGTTGATTCTTAAAAGCGGACCGACATGATTACTGTGGTGAAGTGCTGCACAATCAGTATGTTAGGTTGAGAATAAGAGCTTTGTTCCTTGCAGTGTCGTGGGTTGACCAAAGCCGATAGCTTTGTGATGGGGGGTATAGAGGAGTAAGAAAGTGGAAACGTGCATGCATTGCGGAATTAGAAGTAAAAGAAAGAAAGAAAGAAAGAAAGAAAGAAAGAAAAACCAAAGAGCAAGTAAGAGATCTGTTTGTTCCAGTACTATACTGTGCAAATAAGTAAAGTAGTCACAGTATATGTGTAGTTCCGGGGAGGAATGTATGAACTGTTTTGATTTGTATTTGTTTAGTTGGGTAAACAGCTTATCCATCCTGACGTCAGACAGGGACCACACAAAGTATTGATTGTTTAGTTAGTGCTCCAAGTCCAACTGAAAGCTCGGTTTATTTAGTTTGTTTTGTTTTATTAGCGGTTGTTTCCCCACCGCACTGTAAGAAAAATCAAACCAACACCGGTTTTAAACTGTAATCAAGACTCCAGCCTGATCATTTACACTGCCCTCGGCCATATCACATTACAATTAACAAAAGTGCCTCCGCGCATCAGCAGTTTAAACACAGTATACAAATGTCAATGGTGCTCAATCACTGAGAACAATACATCAAAACAAGTCCTTATGGGTAAGCAACTTGTTATATGATCACGATTATGTTTACTCAAGGCTGCAGAATCCCATTTTACTACAGTATACTTGAGAAGGGATTGTCTTGTGAGGGTGCCTAGTTTAACTGCCGTGCGGTGTTACGTGTAATGGCCTTTGAATTAAAATGACATTACATTAGTGTATTTTACTGCCAAGACTACCACTGCATTTCAGCATCAGTGTCTTACTTATTTTCAGTTGCAATGCAAATCTCACAATTTTTCACTAAGTGGAGATTCAAATCTCCGCAATCAACCCCCCTCCCTCCCTCCCTCCCTCCCTCCCGCAATCCCCTCCCTCTACATGCATATCACACAATAACAGTGCTGTACACACTATGTATTCAATGAATGTGTATTCACTTTATTGAAACAATTTTCACTTACAGAGAACACAAAAAAACATACCTACACAATGCAGTGGCGCAGTCACTGTCTGATTGCAAACAATGCAGTGTTTCCTGCATCGTTGCACGATCCACGCTAAGTATGTGCCTAATCACACGAGATGTAATCAAATTCAAATTTGAAAACAGCTTTATTGGCTGCACACATCATTGCACTTGATACAGTACCGTATTACATGTAGTCAGTTTGCCCCGAAATGATTCTTATAAGCGGCTTGCTTGATTCTTACAAGCAGAGTATTTTAGCATGGTCAGTATAGGAATGATAGGAGTGCACTGTATTCCAATTGTTTATTTAGCAGAAGCAGTCATACAAGTACAGCTCAAATGAAGATGCTATATTTGGTATAAAGAGATATAAAATAAGCTAATGAAAGAAAAGTGTGATACAAAATAAAAGTACACCGTCGGGTTACAAAAACAAAGATAACCGTGCATCTCTAATGGCAGGACCCTCTACACATTGCTGTTGTGCAATTTGTGCTGGTGGCTGAGGTAGCTGTTCCTCCACTTCGCTCACCATCAGGAGCCACTAATGCCTGAACACCTCCTTATGGTCCTGGCACAGGCAGCAATAATTTGGGGAACGAATGCTTGGTTCACTTCAGTACGCTTCAGTAGTATCCGCCACCACCCTTTCAATAGCCCAAACGCCTGTTCAACCACCACTCAGATTTGGTCCAGTTAATTATTATTAAAGATTTACCAACCCCCCCCCCCCCCGCTAGGATGATGTGTGAAAAGCAGTGTGGGCGACGACACTAAAACAAAGTATTAAAAAAGCAGGCACTATCCATCAGCAAATCAGATCTTTTATAACCATTTACGTCAAACTCAATGACACGTGGAGTCTCTCGTGAAACTTTTCTCTGCACATGTAAACAGTATTTTTGGGACTTTCACGGTAACAGGACTTAAACCGAACTGGGACTCACGCGTGGCTAATTTAACTATGCCCCCCTCCTCCCCCTTTCCTTCATTTGCATAGCTTTCACGGACAAGGAGGCGTTCCCAGGAAAATGAGAGACTTTACATGTAAATGTAAAAAGGTACCATGTCCACATTTGGAAAACACTCATGTAAATTAACTCAATGTTAACAATGAAAAGAAAAATTACAGGTGCCTTATTTAAACAGTTGTAGCAACACGTGGGGATGTGTAACGCAAAATATTTTCGGATACCCATCATTTACTCTTTAAGCTGAACATGTGGAGCTCAACACATCATTTCTAAACATGTGTGTCAATGATCATTGGTACAACACAATGGGGGTCTGTGGCGGGGTGTCCACCCCTGTGCGTATTTTGTGTTTTATGTTATTTATGTTGTATGTGGGATGTTATACGTATGTATGTAGTGGTGCACGGAGTGTGGGCTATGTAGCACAGGTGATTTAAAATGTATATTTGTATTTAGGCACGGGGAAATGCACAATCATGTCACATGCAGATTAAAGTGGGTATTTGTATGAGGGGCATGGGGAGTGCACAATTAGTTCACCTGCAGACTGCTGGGATTCAAGTGAATGATTGATTAGCAAGCGAGTCCCAGCACAGCTGCATAAAAGAGTCAGTTGGTGTGCTCAGAGGCGGAACGAGAGTCGGGAGGTAGAAAGAAAATACAAATAATAACTTACTATTGCTTTTCGTGCTGGAATTATACCAGATCGATACTTGTGTGTTCCGTGTCTGTTTGTCTATCTGTTTCGGCCATCGTGTCATTTTGTTTTGGATCAGTGTTCTGTTCTGTGTAAATTATTTATTTTGCTATTAAACTCGCGCAACAGCGCTTCACAAATACCACTCTGTGTCCTACATTTCCTGGCCTGACATCACCACCTGAGCAATCTGTGACATGTACAGTGTAATCCGGTTAATGTCCCCTTGGTTAATATCCCAACCCGCTTATTATCACGTTTCTTTTTTAAAACCACTTGACACTCACCATAGGTTTCTATGTTAAATTAACTCTTTTAATATCACTAGGAACCCCGCTTATTATCCTCTTTTGAGTCATCTACCAAAGCTGCGCAGATGAGGTGTACCGTTTAAATAAATTATTTAACCAATTATACTATCCCCAGATTATTAAATATTGTGTAAACCCTATCAAAAGCAGTAAAATGTCGGTTAAACTGACTTTGGCTACATAACTAGCCTGATGGACTGTACGTAGCTCGCTACAAGCAAAAATGTCTACTCGAAAAAGAAAAGATCTGACAGACACTCAGAAACAGGAAATGGTACGTCTCTGTGAAGGAACACTAAAGATTTCACATCAAAACATTGCAAAACAACTCGGAGTTGATCGGTCCAGTTAGTAAACTCTACCGAAATCGGGAGCTGGCTTTGTTGTTCCTGATTTCATTAGATTGTACACATAGCGTTGTTTGAGTTGTTAGCTACAGTAATTATGTTACGTTACAGCAATAAACTTAAGCTTATGGTGCAGTAAGTGTTTTAGTGGACTGGTTTCCCCCTGCACTGCGATAATGTCAGCTAGCTAATTAAAGTATGCAGTAATTGTTCGTGTTTTTTGAGCTATCTAGACAAATAATTAATTTCTGCTACTGTTTAATTATAGTAAACATTCTTTAGAAAAACCTATTTGGTGTTACAGCACTGTAATATTAGTACAATATTACAATAAAGGATGTACAGATATGGATTATCTTCAGTTTTCTTTGTTTATATGTAAAATGGTTGAATATGGAGTGCTTAAATGTCCCTTACTTTCTACTGCGTGGTGGCGCCATAGGATAACATGAGACCCTGTTTATATCCCAACCCGCATAATATCCCCAAATAACTCTGCACGGTAATGGGGATATGTGGCAGGATGGCTTGCAGTGGTGAGGTGTGGTGATGTCACAGACCAGGAAGTAACTGAACCAAAACAATGGATGGGCGGGTGAAACTGAATGCTACTGCGGTCAGCGTATTTAATTAAATAATAATACAAACAAAAGATTTAAACAAACAACAAAACACAAAACAAAAAGGCGCGATGGCCAAACAAATAAACAGAAACAAGTATATTTTAAATATAGCAATTGCTTTGCTTTCTTTTGCTTTCGCTCGCTCTCCCGTGTTTTCCCGTACTCTCCCCTGTACACTCTCTCCCCCGCAGCACGGACAGCTGCAGGTTTTTATACTCTGGCCGAGGGGTTTAACTTGCTGTTAATTATCTTATTACCCCTCGGCCACAGTCTGCACACGTTTGGTAAGGATGCGTGACTGTCAGCTAGTTAAATAATCAGTAGCTGATCAGTCACACATCCTCACGGGGTTTTTAAATATAAAAAACAATAACAAAAGACGTGGCGCTTTTATCCGCGCTGCAAACAAAAATACAAATAATAATAAATAAATACATAGGGGCGGGACACTCGGCCACAGGATACTAAGCGGGTTACACTGTATCAAGATCTACGACGCAGCTCTAAATTGGCAGAGTGGAAAGTAGCATTCTGCAGTGGCACAAATTTTACCCCGTCCTGAATGTATTAACTGGCCCAAAATTAATGAGGCACGGCGTAAGCAGAAATCAGACTTATTTGTGGATCCTTTTAGGGCCGGTGCAGCTCTTCTGCCACTTCATAAATCTCATTTTAATATCACAGTCTTCATTTACAAATGGGTCCCACCTACAATTTGCCCATGCATATAATTAAGGCTTGACAGGCCTTAATGTGCATGGCTAATGAGCGGCAGAGCGCATTGCATGGCAGAGCACATTTTGGCGGTGCTAACACGGCCATTAACTTGCCAAAACGCAAACGCTTGATATGACCCCCAATGAGCTTTACTCAGGGCAATATAGTGATGCCCATGTAATACACCAAGCACTAGATCAGTGTTTTATGAAAAGTTACATTGTGGGAAAAAATTATTATATTTTATATCATGTCCCTTTCTGGTTCTGTACTATTGAAAGTGAAAGATCTGTTCTTCTTTTTGGTCATTTTAAAACCTGGAAACTCATGGGTTCAAGCCTTATACGCCACTGTAACAGGAGGAGACCTGTACTGACTCTTCTGATGTGTTCGAAGTGCTGCAGGAAGAGGGCAGTAGCCCGTCAATATTCGCCAGTCAGTCATGGCAGTGATACGGAGAGGTGGGAGAGTGGGTGTGCGGGCTTTCCTTCTCTCTGAATGGCTGAGCGGCGGGTCTTGGAGGGGTTTGCTGGCCCTATAAAATAACATTCTGCTGTTCCCTCAGGTCTGCCCTTTTGAGAGAAAAAAGACGTGAGGATGCTGTGGTCCAGGTCCGAGACACGGCCGGGGAGGAAAACCCCAAAAGAAACAAAAGACATAAGAAAGGGGAACAGGGTTAGCGGGGAAAACCGTGGGCAGACCCCATCAGTATTTGTTTTAGCAGTCTGAGGGAGTGGCGAGGGTAGGACGGAGACCCGGACCGTGCGGGTAGCGACGGTCGGGGTGAAGCTGCCGAGTGCAGCACCTTTTATTTGTAGTTTTTGATTACTGTGTTTTATTTTCCTTGTTCTTTTCTCCTTTTGCTTGTTTTTGGTTTGAGCACCTGCGAGTGCGCCTATAATTTAGAACGGTACCACCCCTGATATCTCTGTGGTTCTGTCTATCATTGGTGATAGGCAAACCACAGACAACAGTGCCCTCTGCGGGCCAAAACATGGAACTGCCCCACTAAATAAAACTGGGCACCTGTGCGGTGCTGTCAAAATCAACAGTGTCTCCCGTGTGTCAGTGAATTACCCACCGCCCTCCCACAGCCACATAAACAAATAGTATACTGATATTCAAAATGCATGGAATAACTTTCTATGTGAAGTAGTAACAGCTCAAAAACAGTACTGTATTATCAGAAATATAAGCAAATATGCCTATGTGTGAATTAAGCTTTTGTCCCACTATTTACATTTTTTTTGGTGGGTTTTTGTTCACAGATACAGTTTGCTTATATTCCCGCATATATGCATGGTTAAATTGGATTGTGATTGGAAATTAAGATTACAGTAATTGTTTTTAATTTCTTACATAGATATGTGTTTTTTATGTTTAAATTCAACTGCATAAAAAAAAATAACAGTAAGAAATAAGAAGTTTTCCTCTGGGTCCCAAAGACATTGCTGGAGACAAATGGGTTCCACTCGTAGTTTATGTTTACAGAAACATCAGGACCATTATCGGTGGTCCTTCATTCACTGTGCTGGAGATCTTTTGGTTCTTTGCACTTGGCAAGCCTCACAAAAACCTCAAACTTCCTGTAACTCAGTTCCAAAAACACAGTCCATTATAGATTCCCTTCTGACATACCTAAACCCTTGTCTTACTCACCTTATGGTCACACATATGGCTGGTTTCACAGACCCTGATCAGAACTGAACTGGGACTGCCTTAACTACGGTAACATTAGGTAGTCCAAGAAGTGATTCATTATTTAGCATAAGACATTACTAAATCAACCAATTAATTAGTGATACATCTTGAAGCTTTAAAATTAGATTACAAAGGGTCTGCTCTGAGTAACAAAAGTTGATGGTGTCAGTCTCTGCTGCTCCACTCTCCTCTGATGCTGTTCCTCACACTGAAAAGCCAATTAAGAAAGAAAGCAAAGCCATAATGCTCTACTGCTTAGAAATTCATTTTTGACCGCCTTTTTTTCAAGGTTTTCAGTCTCCTTTGCAAGTTTATTTCAAACCTCTAGGAAATGTTGGATTCTGTACAGTACAGTATGTCACCCTTCGAGCTCATCGTACCTGCATCATTCCACAATTTAAGACTGTATTGAAATTCCTGCATGCTTATGTTATCTTTTTTGATGTAATGTCAGCTGGTTCCAGCTGGTTAATTCTCATTCTAGAGAAGAAGCTGATATCAGATATGCTGTAATTCTACATTGAGACTGTATTAAAGTGTCAAGGAGCTGGTATAATTTACTACTTGGGGGATTTTCAGTACTTGGAATAGATGCAGACTGTGAAAGCAGACACAAAGTTTGTAATACCTGTTATGTTCACTCTTGGCTGACCCTGATCTCCAACCTGAGCTGTAAAATGTCATAGAACACTGCAGTGCTGTAACATTTGTTGATATCATTTTACATATCAAATGCCAATAATGAAACAAAAACAATAAACCATTTGGAATAGCAAACTGCTCAAATGAAGATCGGTCAGCCTACAATATATATAATGTAGGTGGCTTGTAGGCCAAAAATGAATTGGATTAACCTTTGCTGGTAGGTAGATTATTACCCACTGTAATATGTAACAAAATGCAGATATTTTAGTTAGATCTGATCCCATACAGGAGGAAATGATACAAAAATGATAAGATACAGGTAGTGGACAAAAAAATGGAAACATCAATGTAAAGTCACTTAATAGGGCGTTGGGCCACTATGGTATCCCGCTCTGTGGAGTTCTCGGCAGGCCGTTTTTGATGAAACTGGCTGCTCACGCCCCAGGTTGAAATTTGCAGTCAATTGATCTGCAGTTGCTCGCCTGTTTCACCTTTGAATTAATGCACGGATATCATGATCCTGGAGAATGCGCTTCCGCCCACTGTTGCCCTTTGCTGATGATATCTTTCCCTTGGAATTCCATGACGACATCACCATAGACACCGCTGCTCATGAATCATCAGCAAGTTGAGCTGTCTTGGTCACTGAAGCGCCTGCCAAATGCGCCCCAACAATCGCCCCTCTTTGAAAGTCACTGAGGTCTCCTCTTGCAGCCATGCTAGCCATAATTATAGGCAACCAGGCCTGTCCAGCATTTTTATACATGACCCTAAGATGGCTGGGATGTTATTTGCTTAATTAACGCATGAGCCACACCTGTGTGGAAGCCCTTGCTTTCAGTATACTTGGTGTCCCTCATTTACCCAGGTGTTTCCACTACCTGTATATACAGCATCTTTATTCCTAACCTTAAAAACTGATATTGAAAATATATTGTTGTTCCATATGGGAATCTTTGTCTCAGTGCGAATCCTCATGATACGGAAGATTATCGTAGGTGGAAGTTACTGGGGCTATTCACAAGCAGTGCACAACTGGGTTTCTAGAGTGGAGCAGGGTTCTATTTTTAGCTGATGGCCGTTTTTGTAACTTTTCTTGCAACTTGCTTCGTATGCGCAAGTTTCATGAATAGTTTAGGAGCCAGGAAATCCTGGGGTGGAATCCAAGCTCCACTTGTAATTAAATATAGCTGGTCTAAGCATGCAAAAAAAACACCAGAGCAGCGCTTGGCATTTACATTAACATAACTGAACAGAATTTATTGGAGTTCAAAGGACACATTTCAATTTTGTGTAGAGTTGTGTGTCAGTACACAGGTAGTTAACAGGTAACTAACTTTGCAGTGTACATTTATAAGCACTTTTCAAGCACTTTTTAAGTAGCTCAAATCAACCCTTTAAATGGATTTCAGATGTCATGTATAACAAGTTGCTTCCTGGGTTTGCTGGAAAAGTTGTCCAAAAAGTACCTTGTGTTATATGGGCTTAAGAGTATAAAATGGGTAACACTTTACGTTAAAGAGTAAGTAGCGGGGTTCCGAAAAATATAGTGTTACACGTCCCCACGTGTTGCTACAACTCTTTAAATAATGTACCTCTAATTTTTCTTTTCATTGTTAATATCCTTTCGAGCAGACATCTTATTTGCCATTCTTTTTATAAATAAATAAATAAATAAATAAATAAATAAATAAATAGTAGCTATGCGTTTTACATGTGTCCCAATAAATATTAACCGATATTTCATTAAAGGAACAATGCGATGGAACCAGAAGCCATACTGGGAAGTTATAAACACTGGGAACTATTGTACCAACACCGGGTTCTCCACAGATTTGCCCCACAGTAAGATGGCCGACTTCCGGTCTAATTTCCACTCCATACGGTGACCTTTGAGCCGGTACATCTCCTGCTGGGGATACTTGCCTAGCGCCCTCTCAAGTCGTTTGGGAGATTTGCAGCTCATATTAATTCTCTCCCTGTTACAGGGGGTTAGAGTTAGGGTTATAGCGGGCAAAAAGATTTACAAATTAAGTACATTGTAACTGTGTATAATAACATTGTAATTATGTGTAAATACACATATATTTACTAAGTAACTACTATGTAAATACACAGTAATGAGAGAAACTTAATGTCAAGTGTTACCAAAAAATGAGCAGGAGCAACAGATTATCTTGTGTAGGGTGAGGCAACTTTAACTTAAAACAAGGAGTCCTTGTATGTATTACATGTCTCTACCCCTATAAAGAAAGACACAGCCTTTGATTCTTATTGCCAAAATTATTATTATTATTTATTTCTTAGTAGACGCCCTTATCCAGGGTGACTTACAATTGTTACAAGATATCACATTATTTTTATGTGCAATTACATTATTTTATACACATTAGTTTTACATAAAATTACCCATTTATACAGTTGGGTTTTTACTGGAGCAATCTAGGTAAAGTACCTTGCTTAGGGGTACAGCAGCAGTGTCCCCCACCTGGGCTTGAACCCATGACCCTGCGGTCAAGAGTCCAGAGCCCAAACCACTACTCCACACTGCTGCCCACACTGCAAAACATATTGGGCTCTGCAGCACTAGCTGTACGTTATTACATTGCAGTCGCCTTCCAGAGCAAAAGATCAGCCTGAAGTTTATTTCCAGACAGCCGATAAAAAAAAGGTACCGCTTAAGGGAATGTTTTGTAATGTTGACAGTGGTTACATTATTTAGATTGCTCATATATTGTACCATTTACACTGTAACATTGTCCAGCCATTCATTCTGCTCATGTTTTTGACAAGCACTTTGTTTCAAACCACCATCTGGGAGAAAGATCCGTATCATCCAGGGAATACGATTAAAATGCCCCCTTTTGATACTGGAGACACTGAAAGAGGTACAGAACAGGAAGAAAAATATGGGTAGCGTCACAAGGGGTTGAATGGGATTGAGTTTTAGGTTGAGGTGAAGAGGTATAATTTCACCACTCAACAACATCTTGCAGGGGCTGTTAGACATCAGAATGCAGAGACTAGAATGTAGCCTTTATACTGCCTCGAAGATGACCCTGGCTTCTCTGGGGCATGTCAAGATGGTAATTACATTCATATTGTGGAGGCTGACTGGGTGTTTGTGTTTCTTTTCAACCTGTCAACAAAGCACAGCAAGAGACATAACACATCTCCCCAAAGTAATGTTTTATCTTGTTTAATTAGCTGCAATTAAATAAAATGACAGATCGCTAAGATGGACCCTTACAAATGTATATGGAGGTCACAGAACCCAGGCTACATGTGGAGCTCTAACATACAATTTAGCACAAGCATCCACAAGCATTGACTCCCGGCATCAGAAGGTCAAGGTTCAACACATACTGTTACCCTGGTGTGTTTACTCTCCGCATAAGAAGGATACAAGCTGGAATGCAAGCATGGTCTGTCGGAATTCTGTTCAAGCTCAGACTGGACAGGTAGCACATTTTTCAATTTTCTACCAGTGGAGTACTGACTAGCTTACAAGGGAGGATGAGTAGGAGATTACTTCAAAATGTCTGTAATAAATTACTCACACAAATTGTACGCACATCTAAGTAAGAACTGGCTATTTAGTGATGTATTGAGGGTAAATGCATCTTATTAATGATTCAATATGTATTATATACAGGGGTGTAACCAGGAACTTTTGATCCAGTCTGAAAAAATATTATCACAGAGACTAGGGGGTGAACTGTGCATCAACAACTGCAGCTGCAGAGTCACTTACAATAGGACTTCAGTTTTACGTTAATCTAAAGGATAGAGCAGAAGGAAGTTAAGTGACTTGCTCAGGGTCACACAAAGTGAGTGAATGGCTGAGCTGGGATTTGAACCGGGAACCTTCTGGTATTATGATCTTTTCGTTAAACACTGGACTACCAAGCCTCCTTACCATTTTTTCTTTTTTTTATCCTAACAAAATATTAATTAAAAAAAAGAAAATACTTGTTTAACCATGACGTGTGCCTACTTTCAGTGAATAAATCAATGTCTTTTTGTCACTTTCAAGGTAAGAGTAAGCAGGCCAAAACTGAACCTTGTTTGTCACCTCTCTTTTATCAACATCAAGGCTCATTGCTTTCACAATGTTATTCAGATGGAGCATTTTGTATTAATACAAAAATGAAATTATACTATTTGATAAAGTGGCTAATAATTGCAATGTGATTTTGTCTCCACTGTGGCATGAAGAGTGCATGTTTGGTTATTTGAAGCAAATAAAATGGATATGCAAGCATGCCAATGTCTTGGATTTGTAGCACGTCTAGAATTACCTTTGGATTTTGAAGACTTTATTTTGTGAAATGTAAGCCTTATTTCAACAGAGGTTATTTACATTGTAATATTGAAAAGATTATTGAAACATATTGGGCTGGCTCAGTAACAAATGCTTAAATTACATATTTTGATCCTCATAATAAGACTTTACAACCTTTAACTGCTGGATTTTTTTTCATATATATATATATATATATATATATATATATATATATATATATACACACTGCTGTGCAAAAATCTTAGACATGTTGCGTTTTTCTACTCTGATGCATTATGAGCATCAAGAATTTACTCAAAGCCTCCACTAGTGTTTTCTATTATTATAACAACCTTGACTTGCATAAAGAACAAAAAACATTGAGTGAAATAGCTTGCGTCACTAGATTTTCAAGGTGTGGTATCCAAAGCATAATCAGCAAGTAGAGAGAAACATCATCTGTAATTGACAAATCCAGGACTGAAAGACCCAAAAATCTGTCTAACAAGGATGAGCAATACTTGAAGATAATATCATTAAGGAATAGAAAGAAGAAGACAAGCGTTGAATTGACAACAGAACTGGCAGAAGGCAAAACTCACAGTTAAATATACACATTCATTTTTTGGTCACACTTTATTTTAGCTTATTATCTCTTAACGACTTACTGACATGTTGACAAATGTTCATCCCTACTTAGGAACAAATTTCAAGTTGTCCAAGTTATTAAAATGGAGCTCAATTTGTTTAAAGGCAGTTTTAAAGATGGTACTGGACTAAAGCTCTGAGTGAGACCTATTATTATTAGTACATGCATATATTAACTGATAACTCAAAAGGAACAACATTTGCTTATGTGTTGTTAAGCAAGATGTTAACAGTTAAGTAAGTGCCATGTAAAATTAAACGTGAAAAACATTTTGCAGCTGTACATGTATTGATGATTTCTGTACATTTTCAACTTTATTCCTGTCACCTTATCAGAATATATATATATATATATATATATATATATATATATATATATATATATATATATATATATATATATATATATTTGTTCTTCATCACATTGCATCATAGCTTCTCCCAAGTTTCCTTGGTGAAAATGTCTGACATATTTTGCGACTAAACTGTTTGCACACAGGAGCTTCAACCTCTCTAAATCTGACCTCCTTTTCTTTCCCTCCTCCTCCTCCCCCCCTCCTCTGATCTCTCTATCTCTGTTCCTCTGGAATCTACCACACTCTCTCCCTCCTCCTCAGCTAAGAACCTCGGAGTCACCCTGGACCCCTGCCTCTCTTATTCCCAGCACATCACCACTCTGGCACGCACTTGCCGATTCTTCCTGAGCAACATACGAAGAATCCGACCCTTCCTCACCAACTATGCCACCCAGCTCCTGGTCCAGGCCTTGGTACTCTCCCGCCTAGACTACTGCAACTCCCTCCTGGCTGGCCTCCCTGCGTCCGCCACCCGTCCACTCCAGCTCATCCAGAACTCTGCTGCTCGCCTGGTGTTCTCTCTGCCTCGCTTCTCCCACGCAACTCCACTGCTCATCTCACTCCACTGGCTCCCGATCACCGCTCGTATCCAGTTCAAGACTCTTGTACTAGCCTACAGATGCCTTGACCAGACTGCACCCAGCTACCTCCAGACCCTCATCTTTCCTACACTCCCACTCGACCTCTCCGCTCCTCCTGCACTAGAAGACTGGCTCTACCTCCTCTACGCTCCCCTGCCTCCAGAGCCCACTCCTTCACCACCCTCGCCCCGCAGTGGTGGAATGACCTTCCTACAGATGTCAGGACTGCCCAGTCCCTGACCACCTTCCGGCGCCTCCTCAAGACTCACCTCTTCAGACAGCACCTGTAGAACTCCTGTTTTTCCCCCTAGACACTTATCACTCTTCCTTAAATGCGCTTTACTATTTTACTGCATTTAATCCTGTACTTTAGAGTACTGTAATCTGTCAAGTGTTATTTAATCTGTAGTATTTTGTATTTAATTGTATCCTGATGCAACTATCACTGACACTGTTATCTGCTCCATTATTGAATCGTATTTTGTCATACTTGTACTTGCTAGAACCAAAGTCATTCTATTTATCTTGCTCTTAATTGTATTATTACCTGTACTGTGATTCTTGAAATGTATTTGTTTACGACTGTAAGTCGCCCTGGATAAGGGCGTCTGCTGAGAAATAAATAATAATAAATAATAATAATAATAATTTTAAATGTGCAGTATTAGATATTAATTGATCATGGGGTAATAAACTGTCCAATTGGCTTACAAAGATTCTTTGCAAATCCCTTTCAGTATATTTGGTTCTATACTCAAAATGGATATTTATTTTTCTGCATTGTAAGAATATTCATTTATTTTTGTCATCAAAACCTCAAATGTGTTAGAAAACATGTATTTTCATTTTAAAATGTGAAACCTGGTGCTACACTGTTAAAGAATAATATCAGTTTTCTTGTCTTACTTTCAGGAAGTGAGTTACTGTTCCACGTCTGAGGTCATTTCACCTCAGCAGCATCTTCAGGGTTAAAGAACAATACTGGCAACAAAGTATAGCTGAGAAGCAGCTAGTTGGTTAATGACAGTGTGGCAGGGTGCCCCGCCCCTGTACGTATTTTGTGTTTTGTATTATATGTATGTATTGTTGCACGGTGTGTGGGTTATCACGAGTGATTTCAAATATATAGTTGTATTTAGGCACAGGGATTGCACAATCACTCCACGTGCAGATTAAAGTGGGTATTAGTATGGAAGCATGGGGAGCACAATTAGTTCACATGCAGATGTACCGAGATTCCAATTGAATGACTGATTAGTCTCGGTACAGCTGCATAAAAGAGGCAGTGTTTCACTCACTCAGGGGTTGGGTGTTCAGAGTGGAGAACGGGAGTAGAGAGAGGAGGTCAAATAAGTCAAAGAAAACAATTGCTACGCGTGCAGGTTAAACACCAGCACGATGCTTGTTTGTTCCATGTCTGTCTGTTTGTTAGTCTGTTTATTTTGGCCACGGTGCCTTTTTGTTTTGTTCACCCTTTTTATTTTTCAATAAGCTCATTTCTTCATTCACTCACCACTCAGCTGTCTACTTGCTTCCTGGCCTGATGTCACCACCAGCCAAACCTGGTCACACACAGGAAAGAATTTGGTGTTTTTTGGTGGAAGCTTCACCTGTGGTCATGTGGTGGTGAAGTGGAGAAATGTTGAGGCAAAAAGTAAGAATGACAAAGATAGGATTACTGGCTAAGGGTTTAAACAGCAAGCTGATTGAAGATTGGAAAGGGGACACGCCCTTGCTCCTGCCACCTGAACCACACATTGGTTACAATTTAAAATGTATATCTTTGATAAGGGAAATGCATCCTTAAAATTATACAATACTTTTTTTTAGTTAACCGACCACTGCTGCTTAGATCATTAAAATTGACCCCCAGATCTTTTTTCACAAATCGGAACATAAGAACATAAAGAGGATCTCAATGATTCAGAATCAATAATATGGCTAGGCAGCCAATTCTATACCCTCAGCACTCAGATAAAAAAGTGTCTCATAACCTCTGTCCTAAATCCGTCTCCACTAAATTTTCAATTGTGTCCTACAGTTAACTTTGCCAACTGCTTTTAACGTTAAAAATACTTCAATGATGTGCCCCTTTTTCTTCTTTGTTCTTGATCACCAGTGTAGAAATACATCACAATCACTGCGCCTACCCTGGAGACTGTGAACAAGAGTTTACATCCCATTCCCAGTCCACCCAGACCCTTGTTGTTGAATGTATCCTGAACTGTAATTGCCTATAGAGTACATCTGGCACGCAGCCTTCACATTTCTTTACTTATCCTACTCATACCAACCCTTCAAATTCAAATTACGCTCTTCATCTAAGTCTGTCAGAGTTGTATTAGACATTATAATTCAAAAGGGATACCCAGTGTTGATGTAGCAAATTAATAAATTGTTTAATTTGAGAAAGCAATTTCGTGCAAGCCTTTGAAGATGACAGCTGAAGTCCTCCATTTATAGTAACCAAAAGCCTCATCTTAAAAAGCTTTAACCTTGGTCTGGCTCTGATTATTGCCAGATGAATAACAGCCGCAACCATAATTTAATGACTTGAACTGTTTATGCACCAACATGAGTCCCGATCACCACAACTAAACCCTTGAGGTCACAATGTAAATTCTTTAGCCCGTGTTTTTTTTTTTTTTTAGATTGAACATAACAATCTTGGGAGAACGTTCATGAGTTTCAGTGGATAAGTAGTGTGTACGGGTATACTGCTGTGTATACTTGCCTTGGGCTATGCTCTGGTATCACCTGCTGCATTACTAAAGTTACTGATGATGCGAAACAACCTACCTCCAGTACACTTATATTCCTTACATTGTAGGGAAACCCACTTTCTAGGAAGCACTTTCAGGAGATACGGCCTGCATTGTAGCTCAACAGCTGTTGCTACCATGTCCATAACTAGAAATACCATCATTAGCATCCTTAATGATTGCCCTTCTAAACCCTAATCCTTTAAGTTACGGAAATAAGGGTAAAATAACAGGAATAGTGTTATAGCAGTTGTATGTACACTAACAAGCCTTTCCTGCAAGTGAGGCCACATATCCTACATTTTTGCTATAGACACACAAACCCTCAAGTACAACATAAAACTAACAACCATTAGGATGGTGCCACTAATCAGCATTTCAGTAAATGCAGTTGATTATGATTTACTTGTAACACAGCATTATAACAGTTCATTTAGAAAACTCATGCGATAGATTTTGAATATAGCTTAGACTAGAAAACTACTACATTATGGGGGGGGGGTGACATGTAAGATACTAGCTATTCTTAATTTGGTATTGGAAGCACCTAAAATATGCAAAGGTTAAAGTGAGTTGCCTGCCAGAACCACAGCTTTGCTTAATTGAAATTGTTATAATGTTACACTCGGTATTGTTCAATACATGTATGTATGTACTGTATTTTGACATTGCAACATATGTCAGAGAATTAAAACATAAAGAAAGAAGTATTACATGTAAAAAATGCAGGCTGCGTTGTGGGAACACACGCTTGTGGTCTTGTCATTAATTAACACATATCAAGTCAGATGTAATCAAGGTCTTTACTAAAAGGGCAATTTGTACCATTGTTTGTGAAAGGAAATTAAATCTGTAAATGTTACAAAACTAATTAATTTAGAATGTCCTCAGCGCCTCTGTGAATTGGCAAACAGTCAAGAGTTGCTATTTGCTTTTTGGGAAACTTGTAAAACCACAATCTCTAACAGTGGATGCAAAAGAGTCTCTTTAGTGAAGTTTATAAAAAATATGCCCCGCATGGTCTTATTTTAACAAATTAAATGATGGCAGTATCTAGATCTGCAATACAAATCCATTGCATGGGGCCCCATGACTGAATAGCTATTTTTTCACTCTAGAAGGCTCCTTTCTATTACCATGTCTTTGAAAGACATAAAAGCAGCCAATTCACTTTTAATAATGTTCCGAACTGTGCATGATTTATGTGAAGAGCAAACAGTAGACAAATATAATAAAAAAAAGAATAATGATGACCTGATAAACCTTTGTGAACTAGGGCCAGGAACTCATATTCCGTCTATTGAGTTTCTTTCATCTTTTTCAAGGCAGATGATTTCAATTTTTCTTTTGATTTTTTTCATTCTTTCCTGACAGTCATTTCTTGTAAATACTCTTGATGTTGATAAATCAAAAGTATGTGGAGGTGACCTCTGAAAGGTGCTTGCCTCGTTTTGTTTGGCTTTGTCTTCGGCGGTAAAGGCAGTGGTGTAATGTGCTTTCACAGATGCAGATTTCTCTCCTTTTAAGTAGAAAGGAGCTTTCATCACATCTATATGGGTTTTCAGCGTAATGACGTAATTTGAGGGAGTTTGTAAAAAAAAAAAATATATATATATATATATATATATATATATATATATATATATATATATATATATATATATATATATATATATATATATTGACCGTAAACAGCGTTATGGTGGCAATATCATCATTTATTCTTATATACTTAAGTACTACACACTGTCAGCGTCTGTTTAATGCACTGTATATGACATAGCATTTTGATTTCAAGACCACATCAGTAACATACTTTGCATAAAATATTTTCTAAACAAAGTTTTTACAGCAGGAGAAAGGCAGACAAAAATCAAGCACATCCTATATAGACTTAAATTCGCTAAACTTAAATAAATGACCAACACAATTACTATATACCATACAGTGAAAAGAAAGTGAAAGAGTTTACCTGCACCGGGGAAAATATACAAACACTGCTGGGGAAGAGCTAAAATAATATAAATACAACTTCCAGCAAACACTAACAGAGAAAAAACAATACTAACACTAGATTTGTTACCAGTAAAAGGAAGTGGTATTGCAATGCAATAGGCATATGAGTTCTCAGTGTCTTCTGGTAATAGTAGTTTATCTGGTACTCGCTGACAGGTTTAGGCGGCTATGGACGAAATCCGATCATCTACTCCTGTTTTCTCATTTCGACAGGCGTTAACCCTTTATGAATAGAGCCCTAAATGTACTGTATGTGTACTATATAGTATTTAAATTTGTATCATGCACTTAAAACATTAATATATGTGTTTGTTTGTTTTTAATCATTACCCGAAAAAGATCTGAATATTTTTCATGGCGGGTACCTGGTTCCGGATTTTCTACCCGTGCCGATTTCTAATTTTATAGATATTATATTTTATTATGCATAAAAGTTATGGCAGGGCAACTTCTCTAATGGACAGATGTGTCTCTCCCAGAAAGCTGAAACAAAGTGGACTTCCTATTGTCTATTACCAGTACTGCAAGGGTTTCCGCATGTGGTAGTAGATTCTGTTTAAGACACAATGTGTATGTGTGACAGGGTGGCTGTGCTGTGACGTCAGGCCAGAGTCAGGAAAGAAAAAAAAAAACACTGACAGATACTGCAGTCAAAAAGACGCTGCGAGAGGCGTTTATTTTCAAACAACAAAAATAAAATAAATATTCAAACAGAAAACACTGTGCTCAAAGAGCAAAAGAAAAGGTGTAAATAAAACAAATCATAAACACTAAACAATACCTCGGACAGGCTGGGCAATCGTCTTCACTGATCCTAATATATTTTTAGTTTCGTTTAACTCCTCTCACTCTCCACTACTCTCCCGTACTCTCCTCTGTACACTCCCACCCCGTGTGCAGAGAGCTGCAGGTTTATATATCGTGGCCGAGGGGTTTAACTGGCTAGTAATTATTCTATTACCCCTCGGCCAAAATCTTTTTTTAATTAATCCTGGCAGAGGACGAGCCCTAATCTCGCCTCTGCCAGAACATGTTTTAAATAACAATAACAAAACATACAGCGCTACGCCGTCATATACATATATACATACAATAATAAATCATAAAACACAAATACAAAATAACACGGGCAGAGGGGGAAACCCCGTTCTAAAAATAAATAAACAAATAAACGTACAGGGCTCCTCGCCCTGTTACAGTATGGTACAAAGAAAGTCCCATGCATCAAAAAATCTAAATCTTTCCATGTGGCACATGTTGTAGATGCAACATGCTTTTATAAAATTGGCACTCATCAAGAAAGCTGAACATCTACCCAAACCAGATGCCTACTTAAAAACAAAACACAGAGAAAATCTGGATGCCTTAATTCTGCATTCACAGAATGAACAAGCAAACATCTTTCTACAGGAATGGTTTAAACAGGGTAACAGGTAAATAGTTTGTTGAGGCATTGTTGTGTTTCAAGTTTGCTGAGGCATTATTGTGTTTATTATACTGTGTATGCACAGTAATTTTTTTTTAAGTGTTCAAATAGTTTTGTCATTTGAACTTTTCTTAGGTACAGTATCAGATTTGTTTACAGTAACTCTGTAATCCAGGACACTATACAAACATGAAGACATGCTGTTAAACTGTAGCATATATATTTAGAATGCATGCCGCAAGCTTATGGAAATGTCAAAAAGAGTTAACAGCGACAAGCAGGAGCAGAGATTCTTTGTTTCTCTGTTTTTCTTTCCTGGCTCCATTCTTACAGGGACATCCGCCCCACCTTTAAAAGGTTTGTGGGCAAACAGCTTGTTCCGAAAAGGTACAGCTGCTATACTGTGTAACAAGCCATAAAGAGATGTTGAAAGAAGGGCTCTTTCTTCCAGCTAGCTTCGAAGGATGTGCAATGCAAGGCTTAAAGAGAATACCAAGATTAGGCTGCTTTTGTTTCAGCTCAGTGGCAGACTTTAAACGTTTGGCTGGAATCCCATTTACCAGATGTTTTCGGCCTTGTATTTCCCCTCAGTGAAGTAAATAGCAAAGACAAACAACGCAGCGGCTTTGTTAATACGATTTGTTTTTTTTATTTATTTATTTTTTCTTTTGACATTTCTCAAATCATTGCAAGATGTTCCTGCCAAGAGATAAATAAAGCAAAAAGAAATCTATTCAATGCTTGATCAAATAGTCAAGCCCTCACAGGTGTGCCTAATGTTTGGCATTCACATAAGCTGACCATGTTTTCTTTATTGTGAGAGGAATATTCACCCTCTTTTTAAGACAATACAAAAACTCCTTTCTAATTCTTTAATGAAATGAAGAAGAAGAAGAAGAAGAAGAAGAAGAAGAAGAAGAAGAAGAAGAAGAAGAAGAAGAAGAAGAAGAAGAAGAAGAAGAATCCTTGGTGGTTTATTGAATGTGGCTGTCAATAGCAACATGTTACATGTGGAGTACAATAGATTGTGTAGCTGTTTTTTCTCAGGGGTGGTGCAGCAAGGACCCCTTACCAGTCCTGGTTTTTGTTCCAACCATACCCCAGACAAAATAAGTATATTTTAAATTTCAATATGTACAGAATTGTGGCTTCGATACAATACTAAATATGGTCCTATAAAAAATAAACTGCTTTTTTACGGTGGCCACGGTGAAAACAAAAAGTTATTATAAGGTTCAAGATTGAATCAAGCACAGTTTTCCACTGAGATCTGTGATATTAAAATGAGTTGGCCAGAGAACAAACTGCATACTTTAAAAGAAAATAATAATAATAATTGAATGTTTTAATGTTACTCACGACGTGTGCGTGATTGCGTGACTGACCTGCTTCAGAACACACAGCTAACCAATAACTGGAATCCCAGGTCTGGGCAGAGCAAGGGGAAAAAAACAAGTTCCTGCGTCACATTTTCAACATCAAACAGTATATATATATATATATATATATATATATCAGTACTGTGCAAAAGTTTTAGGCAGGTGTGAAAAAATGCTGTAAAGTAAGAATGCTTTAAAAAATAGACATGTTAATAGATTATATTTATCAATTAACTAAATGCAAAGTGAGTGAGCAGAAGAAAAATCTAAATCAAATCCATATTTGGTGTGACCACCCTTTGCCTTCAAAACAGCATCAAGCATCAATTCTTCTAGGTACACTTGCACACAGTTTTTGAAGGAACTCGGCAGGTAGGTTGGCCCAAACGTCTTGGAGAACTAACCACAGTTCTTCTGTGGATTTAGGCAGCCTCAGTTGCTTCTCTCTCTTCATGTAATCCCAGACAGACTCGATGATGTTGAGATCAGGGCTCTGTGGGGGCCATACCATCACTTCCAGGACTCCTTGTTCTTCTTTACGCTAAAGATAGTTCTTAATGACTTTCGCTGTATGTTTGGGGTCGAGGTCATGTTGCAGAATTAATTTGGTGCCAATCAGATGCCTCCCTGATGGTATTGCATGATGGATAAGTATCTGCCTGTACTTCTCAGCATTGAGGAGACCATTCATTCTGACCAAATCCCCAACTCCATTTGCAGAAATGCAGCCCCAAACTTGCAAGGAACCTCCACCATGCTTCACTGTTGCCTGCAGACACTCATTCGTGTACGCTCTCCAGCCCTTCCGCAAACAAACTGCCTTCTGCTACAGCCAAATATTTCAAATTTTGACTCATCAGTCCAGAGCACCTGCTGCCATTTTTCTGCACCCCAGTTCCTGTGTTTTCGTGCATAGTTGAGTCGCTTGGCCTTGTTTCCACGCCGGAGGTATGGCTTTTGGCCGGAAGTCTTCCATGAAGGCCACTTCTGACCAGACTTCTCCGGACAGTAGATGGGTGTACCAGGGTCCCACTGTTTTCTGCCAGTTCTGAGCTGATGGCAGTGCTGGACATCTTCCAATTCTGAAGGGAAGTAAGCATGATGTGTCTTTCATCTGCTGCAGTAAGTTTCCTTGGCCGACCACCGCGCTCACGGTCCTCAACGCTGCCTGCTTCATTGTGCTTCTTCAAAGAGCTTGGACAGCACATCTGGAAACCCCTGTCTGCCTTGAAATTTCTGCCTGGGAGAGACCTTGCTGATGCAGTATAACTACCTTGTGTCTTGTTGCTGTGCTCAGTCTTGCCATGGTGTATGACTTTTGACAGTAAACTGTCTTCAGCAACCTCACCTTGTTAGCTGAGTTTGGCTGTTCCTCACCCAGTTTTATTCGTCCTACACAGCTGTTTCTGTTTCAGTTAATGATTGTGTTTCAACCTACATATTGAATTGATGATCATTAGCACCTGTTTGGTATAATTGTTTAATCATACACCTGACTATATGCCTACAACATCCCTGACTTTGTGCAAGTGTACCTAGAAGAATTGATGCTGTTTTGAAGACAAAGGGTGGTCACACCAAATATGGATTTGATTTAGATTTTTTTCTGTTCACTCACTTTGCATTGATAAATATAATCTATTAACATGTCTATTTTTGAAAGCATTCTTACTTTACAGCATTTTTTCACACCTGCCTAAAACTTTTGCACAGTACTGTATATATATATATATATATATATATATATATATATATAAAAAAATTCTTTCACAGTGATGCCTTCCTCCTGTCAACAAGGGATGTCTTTGTCCTGCTTTCTAAAATTGATGCTGAAAACTACAAGTCTAGGATACCGGCGTGAATCCAGTAAACCTCCCTCAAGATTAATGGAGCTTTGAAAATTAAGTTTGGGGGGGTGGCCTCCAGCACACACTTTCCTCTCCCAGTTGAATAAGAACGTGTAAATGTGTCCCAGTACTCCCTTGTGTTAATGTTCATTTGCAACTCCCCCAGCTCTGCCCTTGCAGCTAACCAGTGTCTAACCAAAGTCTATGTGATAGCTCCTACAGGGCAAGCGGGCTTGTGGCCATGTTTACATATACCGGTTAATGTATATGGGGGAAAAAAATGCACTTGAATATATTGTGGGCAGTTTCCTGAACAACTGAAATTAATATGGTTATTTTATAGTGGATACTGGTAAGGCGTTTTTTTATGTGGCATAATTAAGTATTTAATTGATGTGCAATTACCCATTTATTACAATTTTACAAAACAGCCAATATATATCAAATAGGGGAGGCACTTGTGTGTGTCCACAATTAGATTGCCATTGTAATGTTAGATTTCTACTCCCAAAACATATTTACAAAACACAAACTATGTAAAACTATATATATAAAGTTATGGAGTAACACTGCTTTCCAGACACATCATATTCCCTATTTTTCATTAATATTATTATTTATTAATTATTTATGCACAACAATAGTACTGTATTTTTTTTTTCTTTTGCTTGACTTATTCTAAATATCGTCAGAATCAACAACTCAACAAAAATATGTTGAATACTATTAAAAAATATATATGATAATTAATTCAATACAGTATTTAAAAATTCACAGATGTTTAAAGTATTTTTGTAATGGAATTTACAGTTTCAGATTACTATGCACATTGTCTGTTTAACAACAATCATGCTACTTACTCCTGCTGCATCCTGCACAAACATATTGCTGCAATTTATTTTTTAAACATAATCACAATTGCTTTGATATCTTCAAATGTCGTGTGTAATCAAAATAAGCGCCTTTTCCAAATGAATTTTAGTGTTCACAGATACCAGAGGCTTTCATGCTGGAAATGCTAATCCTCCACATGCTTATAAATAAAAGCCCTACTAACGCCGTTTTCTTCTAGAAAACAACAAAAAAGTGGATAGCTCAGAACAATAAAGAAAAATCATGATTATGAAAAAAGCGAGAATTTATTAAAATGACACTTTAAACAGGGACCCTTTATTTGTCATTGTAACAGGGCGAGGTGCCCTGTACATTGATTTGTTTGTTTTATTTTTAGAATGGGGTCTCCACCTCCGCCGCTGTGCAGGTTATTGTTTTGTATTTGTTTGTTTTATGATTTATTATTGTATTTGTATGTGACGGCGAAGCGCCACGGGTTTTGTTATTGTATTGTTTAGTAGCATGGATGGGTAGCCCCATCCACAGTAATTTAAAAAAAAACTTGTGCAGATTGTGGCCGAGGGGTAATAGAATAATTGCTAGCTAGTTAAACCCCTTGGCTACGGTATAAAAAGCCTGCAGCTCTCCATGTTCAGAGGAGGAACGGGAGAGCCAGAGGAGAGAAACAAAACAAAACAAAACAGAAAAATAATCTAGGCACAGTGAAGGCGATTTGCCCAGCCTGACCTGGATCATTTATATACTATTTTGTGTTTTTGATTTATTTTGTTTAAATCTTTTATTTCGCTCTGTGAGCAAAGTGTTTTTGTTTAAACCTTTTATTTTATTTTTGTATTTGAATAAACTGCGCACCCCGCGTCTTTTTGAATTGCAGTACTGCACAGAAAATAGGAGGCACTTTTTTACACAGAGAATTGTGAGGGCCTGGAACCAACTCCCCAGTAATGTTGTTGAAGCTGACACCCTGGGATCCTTCAAGAAGCTGCTTGATGAGATTCTGGGATCAATAAGCTACTAACAACCAAACGAGCAAGATGGGCTGAATGGCCTCCTCTCGTTTGTAAACTTTATTATGTTCTTATGTTCTTCTTACTGTTTGTGTTTTGGTTCCTGCTTCTGGCCTGACGTCACCACTCGTCCACCCTGTCACAAGATTATTATTATTATTATTATTATTATTATTATTATTATTATTATTATTTAAATCTCTTTTGTGAATGGTATATCCAAGGAACAGAAAGGGATATTGCAGTGAGACATGACTTTCATAGTCACAGGCATGGCAGGTCTGCAGTGGAATACTGTTGAATCTGAACGTGTTGGATCAACAGAGATCAATAATAGCCTTGATTTAAATGTATATGTATGCATTGACGCGAGTGTCTGGTGAGATATTTACCCATTGACAAAACAATGGAAATACGTCATTTGCTTCTGCTTATTACCCCCAACGGAATGCATAGCTCCTGAAATGCAGTGATGCAGTGTACGTATGTATGAACATCATGGCAAAGTGCAAACCTGTTTTTACTGGTATGAAATAGCTTTTACATTTTCTTTCAGGACCTTTAGACACCAACATATGTGATTACTTCAAGGTGAAAAAGTCATCATGAACTTGATCTTCATAAACAAAAGCTAACTTTGGCACGTCTGTTAGAGTTTACTTTTATAGAGCCACAGATGAACAACATGTTAGTTAAAACCATAAATGGTTTAGACAGTCAACTTCATATGCATGCGCGATAACACTTTACATTAAGTGTCTATAATTACTGTGTATTTACATAGTAGTTACTTAGTAAATGCATGTGTACTTACACATAATTACAATGTTATTATGCATAATTACAATGGATTTAATGTGTATATCTTTTTGCATGATATATGTAAGTACACAATTGTATCAGAAAAGGGTTAGGGTTATGTAGTGCAAAAAGATTAACATTGTAACTGTGCATAATAACATTCTAATTTTGTGCAAGTACACATGTATTTATGAAGTAACTACTATGTAAATACACAGTAATTAGAGACACCTAATATCAAGTGTTACTGCATACTCCTTGTTCAGGTATGATATGGTGGTAATAGTAATGGCCTCATGTTTATTATTTAAATAATACTAATATTATAGAATAGACCTCACTGTATTAATGCCTATTTGGATTACCAAGACTGTACATCAGTGTTTATTCAGGGACATTTTAAAGCCAGCTCTTCCCTCAGTTTCATGTTTTATGAACAATGCAGATGGGCCTTTTTGGCACAAACTAGAAAGGAAAATGTTGACTAGTGTAACCTGCCTACTGCCTTTTGAGTGTGACAGTAAAACGTATAATGGCTATTTTATTGCTTTTCTTGGCTGTAACCATTGACACAAACTGTCTGGGTCAGTGATAAAATATACATTTACAGTATGATAACTGGTGGTGCCAGCCATTTGCGTTGGTCAGTTATTAAACCTCCTTTTAAAGTAGGCATTGAGCTTCAGTCACTTTTAACTGTGCAGTCATTTCCAATTTTTGTTTTTCTGTAATAATTGTTCATGGTTTTGCATATGTAATTTTAGTGTATTTACTGAAAACATTGTCATGTCATCTTTTAATTACTGGTATATATTGCGTAGGAAAACAGAAAAGTGTAGATTGTTACATCCATTATTATCTGTCATACATAATATGGTAGTCATTCTCAATCACATCAGGCAAATCTAATGTGCATGCAGACCTACTTTAAAAGTTACTTTTTTCAGTCATGGGGATGGCTAAGCCGTTTAAATAAAGTTATTGAGGGGAGTATTTTTTTTCTAGCCTGAAACTATTTTCAACCTTTTTAAAAAGACCTAGTATTGCATGAAACAAATAATACAAAAGATGTATTCTCGGTGTTTCAATTAAAAACAATGTCTTTCTGATGTTGTCCCTATTTTTAATAAACTCCAAAAAATTCCCGGGAAATTTTTTTAAAGATAAAAACCGAAAACGTGGAGCACTGGGTATGCATTAACTACAGCCTTACATGAACTGGAATGTTACTTTGAAGTACTGTACACAAACTTGGTCGTATTTAGACCTCATTTAGTCCTACCTTAATAATATTATAGTCCAAGAAGTTACTACGCTCAATGTAGTTAGCTACTGTTCACCAAGTCTCCTCCCGCTAGTACTAGGCTGTTCTTCCTTTCTCAGTCTCTTGTGCTCTATGCTCTGTCGACAGACACGTTCCCTATTTTTTTTAAAAAAATGTTCATAAATATTTTTTTAAAACCTGTACCGACACTGCACTAATCCAAATAGAGAAACAATAATATTATATTCCTTATCGATCGGCTCGCTGCAGCAATAATATCAAGTATCCCGACTCCAAACACATAATGTTGTTGTTGACAGATACGTAAATTGGTAGGTGACGTTGAGGCAGGCAGCGCAGTCAAACCCGGAAGATCAAGAATCCAGTTTGCTTATTCACCAGTCAAGAACATACATTTCAAGTGATTCAACGTTTTTTTTTTATTATTATTATTTTAAATTTGAAAACCCAGACTAACTGGTCAGGTGTTTCAGTCAATTACCAGGCAGGCTACATTAGTGGTCCCAGCATTCTCTAGCTACCACATGCAGTACATTCACAGGAACCAACAAACATGTGAACTGAAGCTGTGCACTAAAATTGCTAAGCATATTCGTTACGCATTCAATTTAAATATCCTGCATAATTAATATTTTTTTTCTCTGCGTAAAACACCCATTACGCAGCTTATTTGGAGCGCTGGCCTCCTCCATTGGCTTTAAACTTCTTTATGTGCAAACTAGACGTACAAATGAAGGTTGTACAGTAGTTGCAGGGAAACAAAATAAACATTTTTGTTAACGAAATAGTAATAGAAACTGGACAATGTTTAAAAACTAAAACGAAACCAAAAAGAAAAAATAAACGTGAAAAACTAATATTTGTATTAATATTGTATTGTAATATTGTAATGATCTTGGAGCGTTTAGACTGCTGTATCGCTGCCCCTGCAGTGACTTGTGTCTGTCGTTTGTGCGTCATTCTTGTGTATTGTGAGGTCGCCCACGTGAATTGGGGGGGCTTGTAAAAGTGTGTTTGCGGGGTGGGTGAGATCGTTTGGGGATCTCAGTTAGGAGCGTGAGTGTATGTGTGTGCCGGTGTGTTTGGGGGTAAATAGGGAAACGAGTGTGGGAGGGGTGGTAGTTGAAGCTCCCTGTGACCCCTCCTCATCTTCAGGGGCTGTGGTAGTTCCTGGGGTCGGAGTTTAGTCAGACGCGGGAACTACAGGGGTGCAGCATTGGGTGGAGGGGATCACATGGGATGGATCTATAAATACTGGCCTCACGGGTCCTCCATGTTAGTGGGTGAAACGAGGTTGTAAGGGAAATTGTGTTGTGCTCTGACGAACCAGATAAACGAACAGTGTGCTAGCTTATGGAGAGAAACACTATATGGCTCGTTATAAAAATGACTGGGACTGTATGAGAGGAAAGAGCGACTGGTTAGAGATAAGTTTTATTATTTTCTTTTGGTGTGGGCTTGGCCAACAGAGTCCTCAGTCTGTTCAGTGATGCACTAAAACCTGGTGCCTGCAAAGTGTCGATTATTTTAAGTATAGTCAGTAGCAACCGAAAATGCTACAGTATCGTTTCAAGAAAATGCTATAAAAATAGCACAGCCAAGCTGCAATGACTTCCTGCTGTGTGGCATTGTTGCCCAAAGCACATGGATGAATGTGTCTGCACAATCAAAAAAGAGAACTGGAACTTTTTTTTTGTATGCAGCAACATGAACCAAAAAAAGTCTCTTAAAATGAAAAGATACAGAAACTGAAAAAAATTCTAAAACTGAAATATATCTTTCTGAATTTAGTTAATTGAAACTAAATAATAATTTAAAACAAAAACTAAATAGAAACAAAATCATAATCTTAGCAAGTAAATAAACACTGAAACTGAATTGAACTGAAACTGAAAAAAACACACTGCTTTACCCCATGCTGCTTACTGCTGGTTCTATGTTAATAAATCCTGAGACACACTGAGATCATTTATTAAAAGTGGCAGATAAAAATACAAGTGGTAACATCTCATTACGTAATCAACTTCACAAGGTTAGATTTTTTTCCCTCCAATGTCAATAGCCTCTTTTAACAGACCTGGAGGTGTTGACAAGGTAAAGAGGTAAAGGAGGGGTTCATCTATTTTATTGGAGCTCTGCAGCCGGCTATGTTCCCGTAAACAAAACCAAAGGACTAAGTGGTCTTCATGTGTAGGAATGTTTTGAAACACGATTAACCTACATGATGAAGGGTACTACAGAGGAGTCTGTGTTCTAATTAGGAAGCTGTACTTTATTAGTGAAAAACAAATACATAAATAGTCTGCAAATGCTGGCTGAAGTTTATTTATTTACCTTTGAAGTTGTGGGGGAAATCTGTTTGTAATTGTGTAAATTCTATTTTTTGTTATTCTACAGCACACTGAAAACATACTCCTCCAAATACCTTCATATTTATGTATTCAAGCACTGGCCAGCCTATGGCTGGCCTCCAGAATTAGCTTCTAAGATAATATTGATAGTTATATTTTTTGCATTTTGGGGTCTTTGTTGGCTTGTTTTCAGCGGAGGCATTCTGTATTTGTGTCTGCAATTAGAATGATGGTTGTGCACATATTTACGGGTTCTTGCATAACTTTGCTTAACCTGTTTGTGGCCAAATTGCTAAATATAACTTTGCCTCTCTGTGGCAGGGTGATTGCCCTGCACAATGGGAAATTAGTGTTGGTGTATCTTGTATGGGGAAATGGGTTTATTTTGTCTGATTTTGGAGTTGTTGTGTGTGATTAAATGATTGTTTACAGACGGGTGCTCAGATGAGACTTGCTGCCTGCTAGGTTTGGCTGAGAGGAAGGGCAGCTAGTGATTGGCTGTGCTGGATCTCAATCAGCAGGTGGGCGGGTCTCGACTGCATGTCTGTCAGCATAAAAACATCTGGTGGGGATCGCTCTGGGTGACTGCAACGCCATGCTACAGAGGGGAGCTGCGTACACTCAGGAGGAGAGAGCCCGCTCTGCAGGAACGACAGCTACGCAATCCTGGAACTGCAAGCGTTGCTTGTGAAGGCAATGCCCAGCCAAGGCTGTATGAAGCAGCAGGAGTCGTCGTATGAATACTGGCTCATAAGTAGGTTAGCCTACTTAATTAACCTCCCTAACTATGAGCACCTGTAGCCCATAGCCCAATTATCTCCTCCTGATCATTGCAGGCTGGTTCCAGAGCTGCCAATGATCCCTCCTGTGCTGTTTACTGGGTCCTGTCAGCCTCTCTCCGGCCCACCATGCGCACCCCCTGCGGGTTGGCCTGTGAGCTGGCTCACATACCTTCCCCCTTTGCTTCGGCATAATCCTAGAACAGGAAGAAGAAGTCAATTCAGGGATTCTTGACAACACGTCAGCATTCACATGATCCTTACCTGCCCGGTGCTTAACCTCAAAACAGTAGGGCTGTAGAGCCAGGAACCATCGAGTGAGACGAGGGTTTGAATCCTTCTCCTTATACATCCAGCGCAGCAGGGCATGATCTGTATAAAGGGTGAAGCGGCGTCCCCACAAATAATATTTTAAGCTTTCTACAGCCCACTTGATTGCTAGACATTCCTTTTCTATCGTTGCGTACCGTTGTTCTCGAGGTAAAAGTTTTCGGCTTAGAAACATGATGGGATGTTCTTCCCCATCAAAGTCCTGAGCTAATACTGCCCCTAAGCCCACCCCTGAGGCATCCGTCTGCAAGATAAAATATTTTCTAAAATCAGGGTTCTTTAAGACTGGTCTGGACAACAAGGCATGTCTCAAGTCCTGAAACACTGCCTCACACTCTTTGGACCACTGGATGGGCCGATTTTTATGGCCTTTGGTCAAATCTGTAAGGGGTGCAGCTCTAGTGGCGAAGTGCGAAATAAATCTCTGGTAATAACCGGCTAGCCCCAAGAAAGCCCGAACCTGCCTTTGGGTAGTGGGACGAGGATAATTCCTCAGGGCATTAACTTTAGTTTCTTGAGGTTTTACCAACCCCTGCCCCATTGTGTACCCTAAATATTGAGTTTCCGAAAAGGCTAACTTGCATTTTTTTGGATTTGCTGTGAGCCCTGCCTGCCTAATGGAATTTAATACCGCTTGTAGCCTTTGTAGATGTGTCGGCCAGTCATGGCTAAAGACTACCACATCATCTAAGTAGGCTCCAGCATACTCAATGTGAGGACGGAGGACCCGATCCATCAACCGTTGAAAAGTAGCAGGCGCTCCGTGCAAGCCAAAGGGGAGAACCACAAATTCAAAGAGACCCTGAGGAGTGGAGAAGGCAGTTTTTTCGCAGGAGTCAGGTGATAATGGTACCTGCCAGTAACCTTTGGTTAGATCTAGAGTGGAGATATACCAGGCATTTCCAACACGCTCCAGCAGTTCATCCACTCTAGGCATCGGGTAGGCATCAAATTTGGAAACTGCATTTAATTTTCTGAAATCAATACAAAACCGTATTGAACCATCAGGCTTGGTAACCATTACCACCGGGCTGCACCAATCACTAAACGATTCTCTAATAACACCCAACTCCAGCATTTTTCTCACCTCCTCCTTTATGGTCTCCCATTTGGCTGCCGGGACCCGTGTATGACGCTGACACTTTCACTCCTGGCTCTGTTGTGATTTGGTGTTGCCCCAGGTGTGTGATCCCAGGTTCCTCAGAAAATACATCAGAGTTATCAGACAACAATTTATTAAGTTCTTTTTGTTGCTGGTTATTCAACTGTTCTTCTTTACATATGCTACGTACATATGCTATGTCTTTGTGGTACTTTGGGCTCTCCTTGGGTTTCATCCTCCCCTTCTAACTCAACATTTTTAAAAAACAAGCACTCTCGTTCTTTCCAAGGCTTTAGTAAGTTAATTTGGTATATCTGGTGGGTTTTTCTTTTACCTGGTTGATGAACTTTATAATTCACGGGTCCTACCTTCTCCACTATTTCCACTGGCCCCTGCCATTTTGCTACAAACTTATGGGGGTCAGATGGGACCAGCACCAATACCCGGTCCCCCTCTTTAAACTCCCGGCCCCCCCCCCTGATTGTACTGTCGCTCCTGTTGGGACTGCTCTTTTCTTAAATGTTCCTGCACTAGCTGGGACATTTTTCCCAACCTGTCACGGAGTTGAGTTACATACTCTGCAACACTGTCCCCTCTAGCTGGTTCTGCCTCCCATGCTTCCCGCAAGACATCTAGTAACCCTTGGGGCTGTCTGCCAAACAGTAATTCAAAAGGGGGAGAACACTGTTGATGCTTGAGGAACTTCCCTGAAAGCAAACATCAGAAAAGGCAAAGCAGTATCCCAGTTACACAAATCTTCTTGTGCTACCCTTTTAAGCATACCTTTTAGGGTTCGGTTGAACCTCTCAACCAAACCATCCGTCTGTGGGTGGTACACAGAGGTTCGAATTGTTTTTACTTTCAGGAGGCAGCATAACTCTTTAAAGACCCGGGACATAAAGGGGGTTCCTTGGTCAGTAAGCACTTCCTTTGGGAGGCCCACTGTACAAAAAATATTCATTAGTTCTCTGGCTGTAGTTTTGGTAGCCATGTTCCTTAAGGGGACCACCTCAGGGTATCGGCTGGCATAATCAACTAGCACTAATATATACTCGCACCCTGACTTGGTTTTTGGCAAAGGGCCAACTATATCTATCCCTACCCTATCAAAGGGCACCTCAATAATACGTAGCGGTATCAATGGAGCTTGAGGCGGTTTTTTACTTGCCACTTTCTGGCACTCAGGACAAGACTCATAGAAATCTGCCACTTCATGCCACACCCCAGGCCAAAAAAACGGAGAAGGATTCTGTCTCGTGTCTTGTCAGTGCCTAGATGTCCCCTCAACAAATGTGTATGCGCTAACCGCATAATGGTGTTCCTCTGTGAGTGCGGTACTAACAACTGGTGGGTATGTTCTCCTTGGAGAGTACCCCGAATGACCCTGTATAACAGGCCGTTGTTTAGCAGAAAGTGTGGGGTAGGTTTTGTCTCACATATTCTCCAATATTCTTCACTAGCTTCCATGGCCTGTTCAAATGCATAGCGTAAGTTAGGATCCTCTAACTGAGCTTGCTTAAAAACCGGACAATCAAGTTCAATCGTTTGGTTCAAAAAATCTTCATTGTCTTCAGACTCTACCGCCAGTAATGGGGGAAGATTTATAGGGCTTTCCCCAATTCTATCAAGGTTTTTAGTTTTCTCCAGAAACTTCCTACCTTCCCGCTTCTTTTCCTTTCTCCCAGGGGGGGCTCGATTACTTCCTCCCTAAATGGAAATAACCCTTTGTCCATATTTTCCCCCTCAAAATTAGAAGTGGAGGGCCGTGGTTCCCCCCTTTCTCCAACCAGTGTGGTTCCGGCTTTTAACAGCTGATGGAACCTTTCACAGTTCTTCCCTAAGATTATGGGGAAGGGGGGAGCTGGAATCACTCCCACCTTAACATTAAAGGATTTTCCCCCAATTTCTATATTGATTATTACAGTGGGATAAGCTTTTATATCACCATGTACACACAGTAAATTTATGTCTTCTTGCCCCTTTTGGTATTTGCTTCCTGGTACGAGATCCCGGCTAACCAGAGTCTCTGTGCTACCTGAATCTATCACGGCGATAGTTTCCTGACCCTCAACCCTCACTGGTATGACAAAGGGATCGGCACTCACCGGGCCGGCATGACCATATGCAATGCTGTGCGCCACCCCGACTTCCATACGTTCAGTGTCCTCCTGCTGACATTGCCTCGCGATGTGCCTGGGTTCTCCGCACCTGAAACAAATGATGGGGCCATGGGATGTCCATGGTTTGTCCCGCCAGAATTCCTCTGGTGGCCTAGTTTTCTCTGTTACCCACCGAGGAGCTAACCGTGGAACCCATAAAGAGGGTTTCCGGTTGCCCTCTTTGGGGTTTACCTTTTTTTGTATGTCCTTAGGAAATGTATTTGTCCTCTTTCCTGAGCTTCCTTCCGATGGGGCTGCAGCCGCTTCAGCATCCTGGTAGGCCTCTGCCAGGCAAACAGCTTCCTCCAAGGTCTGTGGTTGATTTCTTCGGACCCAGGCTGCCACTCCGGCTGGTATTACTTGTAACAGCTGCTCGACCACCAGACAGTCTGTGATTTGCTCAACATTCCTGCTCTCTGTTTTCAGCCACCGTTTGCAGAAGTGGCGGAGGGTTTGAGCTGCCACACGGGGTTTAGTCCCCAAGGGGATGGTATATCCCCTGAAGTGCAGTCTATAGCTTTCTTCTGTGATGCCCAAGCGTTGCAGGATAGCGTTTTTCACTTTCTGGTAATCTTGCGCGTCTGTCGAGTCCAGTGCTCTGTAAGCGGCTTGAGCTTCTCCGGAGAGACATGGGGCCAGTTTCAATGCCCACAGCTCTTTTGGCCAAGCTGCTGCCTCCGCCATTCTTTCAAACGTTACTAAAAACGCTTCAGGGTCATCTTCAGTGGTCATTTTCAGGAGCTTGGGCTGGACTGCAAACATCCTGGCCACCATGGCCTCCGTACTCCCTGGTGCCTTCATCTTAGTCACCAGTGTGCCGAAAAACTGAGCCAGTTGTTCCTGTCTATGCGCCTCTCTGGCTTCTTGTTTCCCCTCCTGCTCCTGCATCCACTGTATCAGCTTGTCCACCTCCATATCCACACAATAAGTTTAGCTGTTGCCGTCAGAGAAGCCCCACTTCTGGTACCACTTGTAGGCTGGCTGAATGCAGGCACCACTTTTTAGTGTGGAATTAATCACAGAGGCGAACACAGGTTTGGTTGATCCGCGTGCTTTTATTGTGGGTCTTTTCCAGGTTGAAGGACATCAAACGAAAAACCAAACAAAAAAATATCTTGCACGGAAGTAGTTTTAAATAAAAAAAATATTCTCAAGACAAACAAACAAAAGGTTCCAACACTGCTCTGTCCTTCTCTCCTCGGTAACGATCCCCTGTCTAGTGAATGCTCAGCCTTTTTATGTGGCTGGGCTGGAGGAGATACTTGTTAACTGCATCGACTACAGGTGCTGGCCAATTGAGGCAATGACTAATCTATTCACCTTAATTAACCTCCCTAACTATGAGCACCTGTAGCCCATAGCCCAATTATCTCCTCCTGATCATTGCAGGCTGGTTCCAGAGCTGCCAATGATCCCTCCTGTGCTGTTTACTGGGTCCTGTCAGCCTCTCTCCGGCCCACCATGCGCACCCCCTGCGGGTTGGCCTGTGAGCTGGCTCACTATATATATATATATATATATTTACAAACATTTTACCAGCTCATTACATAACAAGGCCTACTTTAAATTCTGGTATAACCTAAGTGGAAAGGTAACACTTTTCGTTAAGTGTCGCTAAATACTGTGTATTTACGTAGTAGTTACTTAGTAAATACATGTGTACCTACACATAATTACAATGCTATTATGCCTAGTTACAATGTCCTTAATATTAAAATCTTTTTGCATGATATAACCCTAAGCCTATCCCTAACCCTAACTCTAAACCTAACTCTTTTCTGATACAATTGTGTACTTACATGTATTGTGCAAAAAGATTTACACATTACATTGTAACTACCAGTATGCATAATAACATTGTAAATATGTGTAAGTACACATGAATTTACTAAGTAAATACTATGTAAATGCCCAGTATTTAGAGACACAATGTAAAAGTGATATCAGTGGAAACAATGCAATTTAAATAGACCTGAAAATAAAGCATAACCAAATAGAGGTCAGCAATACTGACAGATACATGGAGAACAGAAGCTGAAATGGAGAGTTGTTTATCCCGCAAATAAGCATCTCGGATTCGTCACTGTAAAAATAAATGGATTGAATAATGCTGTCAAGCCATTCCGACCTTGATGTTTTCAAGAGAGGTTCTACTGTTCTACATAGCAACTGTTCACATATACAGTAGAGAGTCAATTATCCGATCTTTGATCAACTGAACGCATCTGTAATCACGTGATGAATTACATGTGATGTATTTAGTGGTTGCAATCCCGGAAATCCCGTATGGTAAATTCAGCTCCCGAAATCCCGGGATGTATAGAAGACAGTCCTGGGATTTCTAGATTGTATTAAGGAAACTTTTTTTACACATGATTTTCCCTTGTTTTGTTATGTGTGCTACTCTGCTGCACTTAGTAAGTAGGTAAAACCCCTGCCGCTGAAATTAAAACTACACGATTTGAAATTCGCTTTAATGAAACAACCACTGTTTCTGCAGCTACTCAGCTCTACATGGCAGGGAGAAATGAAAAAAGGACTTTTATTGACTGTGAGAAAGGAGACAAAGAAGAGACATTCAGTATATACCTTCTGTTCCATAATTAAGAACATAAGAACATAAGCAAGTTATCAAATGAGAGGAGGCCAATCGGCCCATCTTGCTTGTTTGGTTCTTAGTAGCCTATTGATCCAAGAATCTCATCAAGCAGTTTCGTAAAGGATCCCAGGGTGTCCGCTTCAACAACATTACTGGGGAGTTGGTTCCAGACCCTCACAATTCTGACTAAAAAGTGCATCCTATTTTCTGTTTTGAATGCCCCTTTATCTAATAGCAGAGGACCTAATACTGATCCATGTGGTACACCACTGGTTACCTTGCTTCATTTTGAGATTTCTCCTCTAACCAGTACTTTCTGTTTTCTACATGTTAACCACTCCCAAATCCATGTGCATGCATTTCCTCGAATCCCTACTGCGTTCAGTTTGAGAATTAATCTTTTATGCAGGACTTTGTCAAAAGCTTTCTGGAAATCTAAAAAATACAACCATGTCATATGCTTTGCAATTATCCATTGTCGATGTTGAATCCTCAAAAAAATCAAGCAGATTAGTTAGACACAATCTCCCTTTCCAAAAACCATGTTGACTGTCTCCCAGGATACTGTTACCATATAGGTAATTTTCCATTTTGGATCTTATTATAGTTTCCATAAGTTTACATATAATAGAAGTCAGGCTTATTGGTCTGTAGTTACCTGGTTCGGTTTTGTCTCCCTTTTTGTGGATCGGTATTACGTTTGCTATTTTCCAGTCCTTTGGTACAACCCCTGTGTCAAGAGACTGTTGCATGATCTTGGTTAACGGTTTGTAAATAACTTCTTTCATTTCTTTGAGTACTATTGGGAGGATCTCATCCGGTCCAGGGGATTTGTTTATTTTAAGAGCTCCCAGTCCCTTTAACCCTTCTGCCTCTGTTATGCTAAAGTTATTTAAAACTGGATAGGAGCAGGTCGACATGTGGGGCATGTTGTCTGTATCCTCCTTTGTAAACACTTGTGAAAAGTAATCATTTAATATATTTGCTATTTTTTTTTCTTCGTCTATGATTTTGCCATTTGTATCTCTTGACATTTAACCTCCTCTTTGAATGTTCTCTTGCTGTTATAATATTGGAAAAACATTTTGGAATTGGTTTTAGCCCCCTTAGCAATGTTCATTTCTATCTCTCGCTTGGCCTTCCTTTTTGACTTGCGTTTGCAGTTCCAAGTACTCTTTCTGTGTACTTTGTTTTTGGTCCCTTTAAACGCTCTGTGAAGTGCCTTTTTTCACTGAATATTTTTTTTTTAATTGATCTATTAAACCATTTTGGCCATTTTGTTTTAGATTTAGATTTGTCTACTTTTGGAATATAATTGTTTTGCGCCTCTAGTACAACATTTAAAAAAAAAAACAGCCATCCTTTTTCTGTGGATGTATTCTCTATTTTACTCCAATCTACTTCTGTTAGTCTCTGTTTCATACCTTCATAGTTTGCTTTTCTAAAATTGTAAACCTTAGCTTTAGTCATTACTTTTTAGGTTTTAAAAATCACTTCAAATGAGACAATGGTGTGGTCTGAGCACAATGTTTCTCTGACCTCTGTTTTAGTTATTCTGTCTTCGTTATCTGAAAAGACTAAATCAAGGCATGCCTCCCCTCTAGTTGGTGCCTTGACAAATTGCATTTGTCATTTCCACCATTTCACTTTCGTCCGTCGTGCTCCGGGTTTTCCCATTTTATACAGGGGAAGTTGAAATCCTCCATTAGTATGGCTTCTCCTTTGCTACACGCATTTCTAATGTCATTGTATAACAGATTATTTTGCTCGGCATCTGAATTTGGCGGTCTATAGCATGCTGCTATTATTTTCCTGTATTTGAACAAATGCAGTTTGTCATAATCAAAAAAAAACTGTACTCAAGTTTATCTGTTTTCACTCTGCCTGCTTAACAATCCTCTTGCTGTGTGATGGTAACTAACATAAACAAATACTTAAATTCAGGCGTTAATAAGGTAAGGGAACAGTTTTAAACAAAGCTGCTTTTGTAAATGCCAAAAGTTTTACCAGGATCTCATCTGCCCACGATCGCATTTGTATTTAATTTTTTTTTATAGACACGTTAGCATCCCGGGCTTTAAATTGTTGCAGTTAAGCAAATTAAAACAGTCACCTTGTTCTTGATTTTTCTTCTATTTCGTCACTAAGGGCAGGAGATCCTGTCTATTTTATTGAGCTGCGAAGAACTTTTATTTTATTCATTTCAGTTACATGTTATTACAGTGCTTTAACAGCAAGTATCAAAGTATATAAACATTTTACTGAAGTTTAATGATTCCTAAAGTTCTGTAATGTGTCAAAGTTGTACTGAATTGTATTTTTGATATTCAAAATTGGTATATGGTACATTTAATTGCAACATTTCATTACCTTAACTGTAGGTGTTAAAGTTTTACTGAATTGCATTCATTTAATGATTTGTAAAGCTTTGTAATTTTGTATGCTTAATGTGATAGGATAGGCTACTAGCTATGTATCATCAATGAAATGTATTTTTTGTTTATGACTGTAAGTCACCCTGGATAAGGGCGTCTGCTAAGAAATAAATCAATAATAATAATCAATAGGTACTTGTGTACTAAATACTTGTGTATGTTAACTTTATTCTGTACATTAAAGGTACAGTAATTGTTATTAATACCTGTTCGATTATCCATACAAATCGATGATGTAAACTAGTATCAGTGCCAATTAGTTTGGATAATTGACTCTCTACCGTAATTGCTTACATTTAGGACTATTTTATAAAGAAAGCTAGAAGTGCTTTTCATTGAGCCCCATCATCATCTACAGCGTAACCTTATGTCAAAATAAATAGTTGTCTATGGGGAACCTAATCCATAACTATCCCAGAGGAACCCCTGAGACCAATGCTAGATGAGTTTACTTTCAGAATATTAAGTTACTCCATCTACAACACTAGTGAAAATAAACAGAAAATTCTGGGGATGGGGTTATAAAAACCTTTGTAAAAGGAAACATTTCATTTTCATACTGCAGTGAAATGCCAAATCTTTAGCTTGTTTGTTTCTGTCAATTACCGTTTTGACTCTTATTTGCATCATATATACCTCAAAAATTGCTTATAATCACTAGTTCATGGACAGTATATATGTTGAAAGTTGTTTTGGGGTTCAGATTGCCAAACATATTATTATTTTCAATAGGCTTGTGGAGCCAGACATATTGCCAAGGGACAAAGAAAATGTGAAACTTGAAACTAACTATATAGCACCAGAATAGCGTACAGATACAAAGCAGTCCAATATAATGTCAAAGAAAACACACATATTGGACCCAAAAGACATACTCACAGCAAAACAAGATACAAAGACTAAACTGTAGGCAGCAAATGAGCAACATTTTAAGCTGAAGTGTTGAGTGTAGAGTTTAATTCCTTGCTGTCTGTTAGTTACGTTACTTATTAATTTAGCTCCCTCTGGACAGCATTCTATGAGAAAGCAAACAGATCAGTTGCTTTACAGCTTAATAAATTGTGTGTTGGGTGTCTTCTATTGCATAAAAGATGCCATCTTGTGCAGTTTGGGTTCTGTCTGCTCAAAACTGTGAAATTATGGTAAGGTGTCTTATAAAATCACAAAAATTGACATCTCAGCCAGGAACTAATTAGATAAAGTGCAGTCTTTTGTTTTTTTGTTATCTTTCAAATGGAGCTGTTCAGTGCACTTGACATTTTGTACACATTATAAGACATGCTGTAGTTTTGACCTACCCTTAACAGTGACTGATCTAGTTCTCATACAGGATTTATAATATATAACACACAAGCTTCTTCCCCTCTTGAAATGCTGGGTGCCAGTCATGTACTTGCACCTTCTTTAATCACTAAGATGTTATAAATGGCACCTTTAACCTTTGTGGAAGCTAATTAACAAAAATGAATGCGATGCTACAATCACCCTATAATAATGTCATCCAGTGTAAAATGATTTGCCCTATATGTTTTCTTCCCTAAAAATGTGAACCAATAATTCACAGCTTTGTAGCGACTGCATCAGTCTTTAAGGGGTACAAATAAATCTGTTTATTTTGCTGAACCAGAAAACCTGATAGCCTTATTCTATTTAAACATTAATGTTCTGTTTTTCATCATATCACATACTTGCAGTAATTACCAATTGTAAAATAAGAGAATCAGACTGAATCATGGTTACAGATCCCTGAGGTAAAATATTTAACACAAAAGGAATTGTGGCTTTGACTGCCAAAATAGGGGATGGCTTTTTCTTCTCCTAAAACTTGCTTACTAAACAACTACACCTATAACTAACCAGAAGTTGACTAAATTACCTAATAAACAAAACACTTACATTATAAATGGAAAGGTGCCAAACCTCTGAGCGATCAAATTTAGCAAGTCAGTAAATTCCAGAGCTCTGGCCTCTGCACTACAAAAAATGCAAAATGCGTACTCCAAATTGTATTCCTGGGTTAGAACAATAAACCTTGTTTTAATGTTTTGTTTAAACCATTATAAATGTTTGGCATGTTGTTTTTATGTATTTCTTTAGGGCTTTATATTTTTCCTGTTGTTTTATTATTTTGGGGGAAAGTGGAGGGTAGTTGAGGTTTCAGCATTGTGCTGACTTTTAAAAAAAGTATTTATATAAGCATAGGTCATCTGCAATAAAACAAAACTGAGGTTAAGACAGAAATGCCTTTCTCTCTATTTTCTTTCCGCAAAGAATTATGCAAATAAAGTCAGTTCCTATACATTAGGCCTGTGATGAACCAATAAACCTCATTTAGCAGTTTACCTGTTTATTTGTATTCTATTAACGGCTTACAGTTTTGTCTTATTCCTCTTCTGAGTCAATAGGAGCAACCACCATGAGAAGAAAGGCAATACAGAACAAAGAACATAATTACAATAATGTAGAAAATGACAATTAGGTAAAGTAAAACAAAAGTTAAAATCCTCAAGGACATAAGTACTGTAGATAAAAACAGAGAATCCAAGTGGTGACAGGCAAACCTACTGAATTCAGCAAAATCTTTAAATTGGATCTTACTTTTCCTCCCCTGTTCATGGGAATCTCAATGACGAAGTCGGCCTGGAAGGGACCAGACTTTTAGCCTGCACTGAAATTTGGCCAGGACCACTAGTACCTCGTTTCCATAGTCAAGCCAACTCGAGTGCACTCAAGTGCTCCCGGGTTAGCCTGAATTTTCCAAAACTCGAGTTGAAGTTCAACGCAAGTTGGCAAAAAAAAAAATAGCGTTTCCAGGGTTTCCTGAGTTTCTCGAGTTATTACGTGAGCTGGACAAGTCTCACTCATGTTATCGTGAGAGGTGGCCAGATAGTAACCAGGTACCAGATTACTGTATCATCATTATTGACATTGTAACATTGTTATCATCAAACACGGCAATGGATACTTTTCCAGAAATAATATGCATAATGTGCTGTCATGTTAAATCTTTTTTTTTTTTATGGAGTTAAATTACAGGTAAGCTATTATTTAGTTTTTTTCTAACCGTACTTTGCAACTGACACTGGCTTTCATAGAGATTGTTGCTAAGACCCATGATTCCATGATTAGTGATGTATTTTCTACTTGGCCCAAATCAATTTGGGCCAGTCTGCATAGTGAAATGGTACCAAAGAACTCGGGTACGTGCCCGAATTGGAAGCCAACTGGAGTTTTACAAAATCATGGAAACGCAGCTCTGGGGGGGGGGGGGCAATTAGGGTGTCTACTCAAATTGGCTTGACTATGGAAACGAGGTATAGTACAGTGACACCTTGTAGAAGCCAGTATTGAAAGCATTTATAGAGTGCAATCATTCATACCTGTCAATTCAGGTGCAACATTTCCCATGACCCAGTGAATGGCTATGACCTGTTTACACTCACTGACAAGTTAATTAATAGATGAAATATAATGGGATATACAGTGGGGTGAGAGTTAGGGAGTCATAAATTGGCAGTAACTGTTTCTTCTTAAACTAGCCCGGCATCCTGTGAGTAGACATAGTTTACCAACATCTGCTGTAGACCTCCTGGGTGTAAAGAGGCAATTGGCTGGGTCCTGGGAATGGTAAGAGGACTGTCTCCTGATAAAAGGGCAGTATTTAACAGACTTCCTGTACTCCCTTTTGGAGGATGATCAGTTCAGGCCAATTTCATGAGTGAACGTTGAGTGAAAGATATTCACTAATGTCCATGCCTGTATATTTAGCAAGCCAGCAAGCTAAACATGGGAAGGCCCATTTTAACATGATCTGCTTACATTAAACATGTTTATCTGAAGATCTGTGTGCAGGCTTCTTGCTTTTTCAGCGTTGCCCTCTTAGTGGCATTTAGTAGGTGGTAATGCAAGGAATTGATATATATATATATATATATATATAACTTTTACCTTGTTTCTTCTGTGATTTTTAGTTTTGACTTATTGTGTGTAGGATATTGGGGAATTGATGGCAAACCACTATATTGTTAAGACTGAAAGTGTTTTTGCAAATGGATATCACTCTGCTTTCTCACTATCACCAACAGGACTAGATGTGTCTAGTCTTTACCTGTCGGAAAGAACATCCTTGAATATGACAACAAACCATGTCAGAGAGAAACCTATTAAAATAACAGGAAGATGACAATTCCAACTAAATGGCAGTTACATATGATCACTTGAAACCTGGTAGAAAAAATGTAGATCCTGGAAGAATTGGTTTGAACACTTCTACAATGAAGATACCCATGCCAACTAGAATAAAGTAAAACTGGCCTGAAGACCTTGAGGAGTTGAGATTACACTGTTTGTTGGATTTTTTTTAGTTCTGCTTTCTTTTGGTATACATCAGCTTGGATAATTTATGTGGGGTACATCAGATCAGCTTGACCATATTTTTTGTTAATTGAAATGAGGAAACTCTATGACACTATGCTTAAGGATGATTCTCAGTTTTCATTATGAGCATAGGCTGAGATTTGAGAGAGGGATCACGGGGGCTTGCCTCCCCATTTGATTTCTCCACCCTAAATTGTTTAAATTACACTTTATGTTCAGGCAGTGCCCCCTGCTAACCTGACCTCATCAGATCAGTTTCAGAGGGTGGTCGTTTGAGATGCGGGATGAGTGGCCAAATCTTTAAGCACTAACATCACTCATACCTACCCCAAAGAAACAACCATGATCCAGACGCTGAATAATAGGCCTTTAGCTAAAGTGCAACAAGTTCAAAGTTAGTAAATGGGTCGAGTCAGCATTTTGACTACTGTAGCAGCCTTGTGGTTTGTGAACTTGTACAAAGCCTTTTAATGGTTATACTTACATACTATAATTTAACTCAAATTATAATGTTTAGATTTTATATTTGTTAAGGGTTGAAGGGAGAGTTGTAGGGGATTAAACACTATGTATAGAGGGATGCAGAAACTGTATTGATTCCAGATCCAGCAATAAAAGTTGTTGTATTATTTGCAGAGAGTGAGGGAGACGCATAGTTTGCTCCTTCTGTCACACAATTAATTAGCAGAATTGGTGCAGAGCCAGCGATAGGAACTTCAGTACAAATGTGTATGACTCTGGACCACATTGAAAAACCACAGCCCTGCACCTGGACTCCTCAACCCACAAACACAACTATGAGAAAATGCATGGCTCTGTGTTTATGGGGAACAGACTGCGCGTTTTCAGTACCCTCAGGCAGAGAACTAATTGCGCAAAAATAGATGGCATACCTGACACTCAAACAAAAGCTGTTTCCATGAGAGTGACAACTTTCATTTAATTTCTCATGGCATTCACTGTGCATTGCTGTTCCAAACCTGCGTACCTCAGGTAATGTGATAAACAACAGCCACTGAGTCTCAACATGATTCTTTTACAGAACACTGGGTAACATTTATAACAATGTGAAAACATCTTAAAACCAAATAAAAGAGAAGTCACCTAAAAACTGGATTCAAACAAAAACAACATCTTTTGTAGTAAAGTTTTAGCTCTGTGGATTCAATGCTTTGAGAGGATGCAAGTTGCTGTCCTCTGCACACTCAGTAGCCAGATTTAACCTGGCCACTTCATACAGCCAGGTAAATGTGGCAATCAATAATCCAATTTAACCTGTATTGAATATCTTTTTGAAAATATGCTATTTGTATATTTATATTCACATACCCTAGGTCATAAATGAATTTGTAATGTTGCTGACCAGATGTCAGTTGTAGCTTGGATCTAACGGAGCACTTTTTAGAAAAAAGCACAATCCTTGGTGATTTACATCTGCTGAATTTTGTTTTGTTTACTATTTCGCTATATAGCAGTGTGGAGTAGTGGTTAGGGCTCTAGACTCTTGACCAGTGGGTCATGGGTTCAATCCCAGCTGGGGGACCCTGCTGTTGTACCCTTAAGCAAGGTACTTTACCTAGATTGCTCCAGTAAAAACCCAACTGTATAAATGGGTAATTGTATGTAAAAAATAATGTAATTGTATGTCAAAATAATGTGATATCTTGTAACAATTGTAAGTCGCCCTGGATAAGGGCGTCTGCTAAGAAATAAATAATAATAATATGTTTTTTGAAAACATAGAGAAAGAATTCCAGTCAAAATATTTAGCAAAGAATGTTATATGCTTTTTTTTTTTTTTTTTTTAGTATTACAAAAAACATATACATATGTCTAAAATTACTTGGGGACAAAATGTGTGGGTGCTATGACAAAAGGAATGCACCACAAAGACAAGACTTTTTAGTTAACGTTTAACTGTAGCAGGGAAAACAATGTAGGAGCCTAGTCTGCTGCTTCAGAAACCAACACACTGCTTTATGTGCTGCAAGATTTAGGCTCCATCAGTAAAGAAGTTGTTTAAATGATATGTCAATGATGTAGTAAATTTAAAAAAAACAACTCTTTGATTAACTCTGTTTACTGCTTGATTTTGAATTGAGACCAAAGAGAGCTTCTTGTGATTCATTCACTGATACTGACGTGATTCAAATAATACCCTGCCATACCACACAAATATAGAAAACACTGCAATGCAAACCAGAAACAGAAATGCACGTATATAAAAAATAGGGGTCACTAGCGCTGATCATCGCAAATAAAACCTGATTGTTTGAACTCTCATCTGATATTTTTCAAAGAGACGAGTGTTTATTCAGTATCGTGACAGGAATAAGTGTGGTATGTTGCTTTGCTTACGCAGCCATGGTTACAAAGAAAAACCAGTCTGGAAAGCTTCTGCTTAACAGAATTGAAGTTCATCCTGAAACTGCTGACAGCCATTGTATTAGCGTGATTCAGACTAAATTTCTTTCACTAAAAAGTGCACAGGTGGCCACATCTAAGAAACAGTGTTCCAGTATGTGTTTGAAAGATCACTAAACTTACTGATTTTTTCAGCTGACAAAACTATTACTCTTTTCCAAATTAAATTTTCTTCTTTGCTTCACCTGCACCTTTGCCGGTCTGCCTTTTTTCAGATACAAATGGAATTACTTAATAAATCCTTACCATTTGTAGTAAATTAAGTTGAAGTTGTTCTCCCTGGTTCAGGAAATAAAGGGATGTTTTTGAGTTTTTGCACAGGGCAAACAGCAGGGTTGCTGTTAGGCTCTGAAATTCACATGTTACTTACTGCTTGAAAGACACCAAAGAGGAGGTAAAACGTTTCTGAAACTCACAAACACAGGTTTTGTTTATGCTAGCACAAGCACAAAGGTAGACGGGTAGGGTATTTTTTTTCAAGCACATTGTTAATAAACGTGTAGCATTCCAAAAAAAATATATATATATATAATAAGATCCCACTGTAGAACTGTAACAGTGTTTTTTTCTGTACATTTCTGTAAATTTACAGAAACAATATTGTAAACTAGTACATTTACAGAAAGTTACCATTACAGCTACACGGCTTCATTTTCCCTAATAATAGTGCAGGCAACAAAACAGTTAAGCTGCTGTCAAAAAGAAGTCTTTTCTTAAATAAATGAGGTAATAAACATGCGATCTATCATAAAACATTTGTTGTTTAAACTTTCCCGGACCTATTGTGTGAACTTATCATGTGTCTATATTAAGACTTGAAACTCTTGTTGAAACATATGAAATACTTGTATGGCCATGTCATATATACTTTCAACATAAACATACCAGAGACTTTACACAATGCAAAGTGTTTATTTTGTAATCTCAGTCAGTGATGTGTGTATCCTATTTGATTAATAATGCACTGCAGTGGCCTTTTCTCCTCTGCGCTGTCGTCCTCGTTTATCTTAATTTTCTCTCAGCATTTGTTATGCAGTGAGGATGTATGTGATACTTGTGATACACTCCGATGTAGAGCTGTGTTTATGTACATGCCCACATGGAAAGCAAATATGTAACCCAGTTTCAACAACACAAATTGCATTTATATATGTTGTTTCAAATAATATGACAATGTGGGCTTTACTGGTATTCATAAAAATTGTACTCCAGAGTGTGCTGATAAATAAAATATTGAAAAGAAACCTACCCATCCAGGGAACATGTCTTGAGACTCTTAGTATCACCTGATGTAGTAACCCTAATACTGCTGTATAAAAATGTGCATCGAATAGTGTTACAGTTACTAATCAGATTTCAGTTTTAGTCATTTCATTTCATGGAAGCACAGGTAATGTATTTATTATGGCTGCCAAATATGAAGACTATATATATATATATATATATATATATATATATATATATATATATATATATATATATATATGTTTATTTTATATTTTAAAGTAACTAAACCACAGAAACGTTTAAACAGGAAGTTTCACATACAACAGGTAGTTGAATCTACACCTGTGAGAGACATGCGTAATAACAGGCACAAACCGAAGTTGTAAATCAGGAAAAAATGTTAATACATCAAGGCTAAGCAGGAAACTTCAATATTATAATGAGATTCATACATTTACATATGAAAGTAGTTTGAAACGAACAGTCGTAGCTAAACTACCGCAGCAGGGATTAAAATAAGTTACGGAAGTACAAAGTCACAAAAACCTACGGAAAGTCAAGATAAGAAAGAAAATTCAATGATAAATAGAGTCCTTCGTCTGTAAAAACGATAGGTATATTTTGCAGTTTTTCATAAACTTACAGCACCATAGAAATTATATTGACTGGTTCACATATCCAGTCCAGCAATAGCCATGGAGCACACGCTTGTGTGAAGTGTTGTGAGCACATCACAACACTTATATTTTTTACCTACTAAAAATGTCGGAACAGCTAATTAATTAAATTAAATAAAACATAAGAACATAAGAACATAAGAACATAAAAACATAAGAAAGTGTACAAACGAGAGGAGGCCATTCAGCCCATCTTGCTCGTTTGGTTGTTAGTAGCTTATTGATCCCAGAACCTCATCAAGCAGCTTCTTGAAGGATCCCAGGGTGTCAGCTTCAACAACATTACTGGGGAGTTGGTTCCATACCCTCACAATTCTCTTTGTAAAAAGGTGTCTCCTATTTTCTGTTCTGAATGCCCCTTTACCTAATCTCCATTTGTGACCCCTGGTCCTTGTTTCTTTTTTCAGGTCAAAAAAGTCCCCTGGGTCGACATTGTCTATACCTTTTAGGATTTTGAATGCTTGAATCAGATCACCACGTAGTCTTTTGTTCAAGACTGAATAGATTCAATTCTTTTAGCCTGTCTGCATACGGCATGCCTTTTAAACCCGGGATAATTCTGGTTGCTCTTCTTTGCACTCTTTCTAGAGCAGCAATATCCTTTTTGTAACAAGGTGACGAGAACTGAACACAATATTCTAGGTGAGGTCTTACTAATGCATTGTAAAGTTTTAACATTACTTCCCTTGATTTAAATTCAACATTTCTCACAATATATCTGCACAAGTATATGCTGCCACAAAAACGTAAATTGCAAATAAGGGTGTGTGGCAAAGTGGTAAGTGGTAGCAGGTGTATAGCAGGTGCAGTGCGGATACAGTAATTCCAAGAACACACAGACAACAAAGTACGGGTGAAAATGATTGATTTAATGGTGTATAATCCAATGGTCTGATGACTAGCCAGTAAATAATAAAGAGCTGGCAATACACAACAATGTGTATTGCACAGTAATGAAACAAAGGGTTGCAGTCCCGCAAATAATAGACACGGTACAAACACACACAATTAGACACACATGATCACTGTTCCAAAGTGAGTGCTGCTACCTTGTTTACCTTCCAGGTCAATACATTCTCGCACTGGAGTTTCATCTTTCTCCAGGCTGATTGACTTCCCGACCCAGGGAATGAACTGTCAGGACAACCTGTCCAAAGCCTTTCCCTTTCGCTACTTCGTATCCTCACAGGTCGAGAGGGAGATTTACAACCAGAACTCATTATATTTCCGTCACAGGGTGAAAATTTTGGACAGACCTTAAAAGAAGACAAAGTATGATAGCCTCTCAGTCGCAAGGTTACTCTGGGCAGTTGGGGTTACTAAATGTTTTGGCCTGGATAAATTCTGTAAATGTTTTTGTACTGCCAGCCCTGTGGCTTGAGGAAGACCCCAAGCAAACTAACAACCAACTGACATATGCTTAATTCTGTCTTTCTTAAGTCTGCCTGCTGTAGAAATTGCTAGTAATGGTACTGGATTGGTCTCACAGCTTTAATTGCTGTTTGCAGGTTGTGATTTTGCTTGACATCAATGCATCTCAAAGTGAGTGATAGACGTAATTTGGTCATAAGAAACATCTGTTGGGTATTTTAAATGTATTGGAGACTAACCACAATTTCTTTTTTTTAAATAGATGGAAACATTTCCCTTGAGCAATGTAGTGTTTTGGAATTACTCTCCCCCGTTTCGAGGATATTTACAACTCAGTTATCCTCCAAAGGACATTTATTTTATGGTGTACAAGGCTAAAGCCCTTCCCATACATATGTTGTCTCACTAGGGAGGCACTGGTGGTCAGAAGAGTAAGGCGAAAACACTATGGGGATATAAATACCTTTCGATTACCCCGAATAAACCCATAGTAAACCACGGCAATGTTGCACAGTCGTACACAATGGTACTGTAATTTGATTCAGGTAGTGACTTATGCAGGACAAGGTTTTGGACACAGCACGGTACTAAGAATGGTGCCGTTTTCACCACCTTCCAAATAAAGTGACCATGCCATGCTAAATGAAGGAAAGAAATAAAAGAATCCAGAAATCCTTGGTTGAAAAGTAGCTCAGTCATTCTTGGTGTTCAGTCTTTGTCTTCGAAGTGTCTGTACAGAGATAAAAAAAAAAAGTAGAACTGGGTGTGAACGTCTGGGCATGCACATTGACTTGGAATCAAATAAAGAAAGCAGAAATGGGTAGCAGCGAATCTCAGCTGGAGACAAGCAACTCTCCCTAAAGTTTCTGTAAATAAAAAGGTGCATGTATTTTAGGAGGTCTGCAGCCATACTGTGACAGGATGACGTCACTGGCACGCTGTTTCTACAAGGGGAAGGAGACTCAGACACAAGAAAGCTGCACGTTTTAACGTGCTTTTGCACACTTTAATAATAAAATAATAACAAAACTAAACAAATAGGCCCAATGGATAAAACAAACAGTTGAAACAAAAACAATATATATTTTAAAGACCGTGGTTGTAAACCGAGCCGCCACTTTCATTCACACACACAGCTTCACAAACTCCTCTACACACCAACGATAATTATACATATACATTTAACAGCACACATACTTTCACCAGCTATCACCAACATTAACCATAATCCTCTCTTATTACCACCTGTGAATACCTATTTTATACAACCGTGGGCGGAGCCTTAATCATTTAAACATATATTCAGTTGACGTCTCCAGCCACATTTCCACGTGTGTTTGCAGGGAGGATTTTAACTCTCTCCCTGCCACCCAGCACTCCCCACACAACACACACCTGTGCTTTCACCCTGCCATGCTGCCACATACTTACTCTGTACACTAATACTAATACAAAATACATTTAAATAATAACAGTACAAAAATACAAATAAATATAGGGGCAGGGTGTACCCCATCACACATACCCATATGGATTCTTATTTGTAATGTAGGGATATAGCCAGTGTAACATGGCGGAGGCTGGGCACGATCCAGCGACTTGCACAGTGAGTGTCTAAACCACTGTACAAAAGACCGGGCTCAACTGAATTTACATAGCGTCCCCCATGAACTTCTTGGAATCACTAAACACCCAAGCTCATTAATCAAGTTCTTGGGATTACTTCAGTAGTCCTGTCTACTCTTTGGACATTAAATATGCCAATGGGTCATTAGCAGGGGTCAGGTGGCGGGTGTCTGAGACCATGGAAGACATATGGAGTTCTAGGGAGATATACTGACTAGCTCTGGATTCCCAACATAACAGTTACACATAACTTGATTTCCAAAGTAGCTGCTAACTCCCTGCATACATAAAGGTAGATTAGCATAAAGACATTTTCACATATAATCAAAACAATGAGCCTGAAAACAATGGCAAAAAGCAAGCCTGCACATTCTATCAATCTTCTGTAAAGTGAACCAAAGAACAAAACTGAACCGGTCTCAATTCTCGCCATTTATTATGGCCTTTGTGAACTATGCAACTAAAACATCTCTGATATGGGGTATTGGACCCATCCTTCAAACAAATCTTCAAAAAACAAACTGATAGCCCAGTTAATTTCAGTTTTTGCTACTTTATATAAAGTTTAGAATATCGAAATAGCTGCCCAAAATGTTGCATCTCGGTAGCACTTAGTAAAAAACAAGTGTGGAGATGAACCATAGGCAAAACATATCTAACCTCAGAACAAACTAAGACCCATTCCTGAGCACTATTGTTATTAATTGTTAGGTGGTGTTGAAAACAACATCAGTTACAGTAGCAGACAGCCACATTAAATCCTAAAGATTGATTTAAACACTGGCAGGCTAAAATAATAATAATTACTGTATTATGATTTTGCATATAATAATTACAGCATGTAATGAGAATTGTAGTGCCCCCAAAAAATGACTTTTTTAAAGAATCACTGGATATACACTGGAGTTACAGTGTAGACTTGTTTTTTTAAAAAGCTTTTGGTCTTTAATTAAACATAATAATAATAATACTGGCTCAAAATGTTTTAAAAATAAACACCCAAGTCAATAATTTGTTATTTTTTGGTAACATTTCTTCGGACTTGATTTAAAAGATCATTGGTTATTTGTGCTGAGGAGCCTCACATAGGTGTGTACCCAAGATATCTTAGGTACACTGTATTATTTTCCTATTATGGGACATATTAATAAAGACAGAAAATTGCAGGGATGGACTGGAGATATGGACCAGCCAATATAATTACTGTATATATAAACATGCATGCACACAAAAACTAAGACAAATTAATATGCAACAACAAGTCAAACCTACCTTTTAAGGTCAGTGTCAGTGGGGCTTGGTGCTTCAGTATTATCCTGGGTCTTACTGTGAGTTACTTTAAACAATAAAATGTATTTGTTTAACATTGTTTTGAGTTCAGAACTTTTGAAATATATTGCTGTACATTTTATTATTTATTTAACCCTGATTTTTTTCTCTTTCCTTCTATATTTTGTGAACTGACCTTCACACTATTAGAACAATAATGCTGCCCGTTTGCATCAGATCTCTATTTATTCAGTGCAATCATACACTGTATTTTCTCTATCCCACGTTTTACCTGAAGAAGGGATATATGTGATCTAAAAAGTTGTACGTTTTCTGCTTTTATGTTGTTCCACTAAAAGGTAACAACTTCAATGGTGTTTCTTTTTTTCATCCCTTGAGCATTATGGATAACATAACTAACAGCTAACATAAAATGGTAGGCAGCTTCAATAGACCATAACTGGTATGCATTAAACACATATTGGGCAAAAAGCTTAGCTGTAGGCTAACAAATTGAGCCATAATTGAATGTCTTTTATTGGAAAATATCCTGAAATTATAAACATTGATTTTGTTCACATAAAGAATGCCATTGCAGTAGGTTCCCAAATTCAGCATCAACAACATGACTAAGTAACCTATTCCATACCTTTACCACTCTCTGACTAAATAAGTGCCCTGTGTCCTCTTTCCTGTCCATCTCCACTTCATTTTCCAACTGTGGTCCTCTGGTCCTGGTTTCGTGCTGTCTTTAAAGTATTAACTAGGATTAAATTCTGTTATCTTCTAAAGACTTCATTCAAGTCCCCCCTTATTCTTCTTTGTTCCAGTATAAATAGATCAATTTCCTTCAACTTATCTTTATAGCTCTTTCCTTTAATCCCTGGGGTTAGTCTGGTGGCTCTTTGTTTGACTCTCTCCCTGGCCACAATGTCCTTTTGGTCATGTGATGACCAGAATTGAACACAGTATTGTAGATGCAGTCTTACTAGTGCAACCTCATCATAACCTCACTGATCCAAGCATTCCGTTTGCCTTTTTTGATTGCTGATGGTGATGAATATAAAACAATACCAAAGTCTTTCTCTTGGTTGGCCTGTTCCAGTTCTAGAATAGTCATTTAGTATTTGAATCCTACATTTTTGTGACTGACATGTAACATATGTTGACATTAAGGGTAGGTGCACTAAGATGGGCCAGTCACAACGGAAACACACTGCAATTTATATTTTCATTGTGCCAATTAAAGTAAACATTATTAAGAAATGAAAAAAATCGCAATATACTAATTTATATATTTGTTGCATCTTCTTAGCGTGATCTCTATTGTGAGTCGTATGACATTGTATAAATAAATAGCGGGATTGAGTGCACACAGAGAGTGCACGCAGGATAACGTATATACATGCAAGGGTGCAAGAATCAAAATAACATTGTTTTGTAAACGTCATCTGTACAATACATTCTGTTCCGTCTTAATGTGACCTATTTTAATACTGTTATATATGACCCTCTGGTCAAGAGTCCAGAGCCCTAACCACTACTCTTCACAGCTGTATTAATTTATTTTTGATGTTGTGATGTTGACATACACTAAATATTAAATCTGTTATTTTGCAGAGTATGTAAGAGCTAAATTTCCTCACGTGGAGGATTCAGCCATCAAAGCCTGCATGGCCCAAAAGTTGCGGGATAAAAAGAAAAAGAAAGATCCATCCATCCATTTTATTATATACTGTATATATAATAAAAAGCAGTTTAATCCCATCAGATTCTATAGTGGGGCCCCCACCTTCACCCCTAAATAAATGTGTTTCTATTAAAAAGCTTTTCATAGTCATACAGTAGCAACTCGCTAAATCGGATATGTTGGTCTGACATTAGGAGGTGTCGGGTTTAAAAAAAATGTACAATACAATCGCACACACACCCACATTTATAGTGCTCAATGTATTTTAAATATAAATCATTGCGCTGAAATAACACTAATGTGTTTTGGGTAGGCTACACATTACATTATGTAAAAATATAAATCTGTACAGTACGCCTATACAGTATACAGTACAGTGGTAAAATCAAATGAATACCTAGCACTCTTTTACTTAAGCCTGTAGGCTACCGGTATGGTAAAACAAAATAAATCATGCTGCTGCATTGTACACATTGGTGTACAATGCGAATAAAAGATTGTTTTAAATGGAAACTAAATCATTTCAGCATTTTTAAAAATTATTATTATTAACTTGGCAGCCTAGACAGTTAACACAAAATAGACCATGGCGCCGCATTGACAAGTTATGATACTTACAGGAGGACAGTCAATTCTCGTTAATACGAATTTCAAAGGACCAGCAACACATTTTACATTATACCACTAATTCGTAATATCATGAGTAGCCTATATGCCAAATGTTTACTGCTACGTTTTTATTTAAGTTAGTCAGGGGTGCAGTGCTAAATTGTGCACAATTACAAACCACCTGCACATTAATAGAATAGGTGTGTTTCCTATTCCTATACAGATGTTCAGAATGAGTTGGAGAGGTTAGCGGCACAGAAATTTGTTTTCAAGGCTTGTAAGTACACCCTGTTTTCAGTGAAAAATAGGTATTTGGCTGTTTGCCTCAAAGATGTATTGAGCACAACTGGCAACGCACGAGAAAAAGCGGACTGGGAAATGTCAACAACAATTGCGACTATTTAAAACATGCTTTCAAAAGTTCTTAACAAATTGAAGCAATTGTAAGTCTTGCAAGTGCCTGCAGCTTTTGTACATCTCATTTTAATATTTGAGAACCCTCATTTGCACTATCTCTGCCCCATTTTAGTGAATTTATGTAGGAACGCCCATAATTACATATTCAGCTATGGTTGAACCACAAACAGAAACTGCTGCCGCAAAGCATTCCCTAAAAAGTCGCTATTAGCATTGTGCTTGTTTAGTACTTTTCACCCAAGACTCGTTTGCAACTGGTTTGTGACTATTGCGACAAGCACAATACTTCAGTAAATCTATCCCTAATTTTAATTTGCTACGTTTCTGCCCAGTTATGTACACTGGTCTAAATCATTTTACATTTCCTGGGTACACATGCCTGCTTTATAAAAAAACAACCCTTGCAATTTAGTTTCAGTAATATTTGCTAAAATATATCCTGCTTATAATAATCACCCATATTTGCTTAAAAGATAGTTATTGAGTCAGTTACATTAAAGTGAGCTATAAATAGCAAGTCATACATTTTTTTTTCAAAGTTCATTGGTTGTTGAAGAACAAGGGTCTTGTGATAAAGGGATAAAATACAGGGATTGATAATCTGAAGAGGCATATGGGTCATTCCCACACCAATTAGACGGTGTACTCAAATTACTCAAATGTTTACTGTGCAAAAGTACTGGACTGACATTTTTAATCCTTGGCCTATATTTTCCACTTGAGGCAAACTGCAGGCAAATTGCCCTTACAGAAAAAACACACATGAAAACACACAATTAAAAAAAAAACATGTGAATTTTCACACAAGGTTTTCGGACTTTCTTGTGTGACTGGTCACATGCAGTCATTCACATGTTGTTCTTTTAAATGTGTTCACATGTGAATTTTCACACAAATATAAGCATTACACATATACTTACCAGGCACACATTGGCAGACACACTGCACTGACTCAGGTAGTTGTGATCGGTATTATTAAAGTAAATATTTGAAAATTTGAGCTAATATATATATATATATATATATATATATATATATATATATATATATATATATATATATATAAATTAAACAAATGCAATTTGATTGGTACACTGATGCTGTAATATCATTCCCACAATATATACGATTCATAGCCATGAGACAATATCAAATTAATTATTCATTTTTATTAGGCACAAGTACAGGCAACAATACATTAAAAAATACAGTGCTGTTCAAAAGTCAACAGCTAACCATTCATTTTTTCTAACAAAATCTGAGACAGACGGGCAACGAAATGTCCCTTTTCTGGTTGAGTTGGCATGGAATGACCCATAATTAACTTTTTATATGCAAAATTGTTAAAACAAATGTTAAATTAGGCAAATTATTAGTTCAATTGAGTGTTCAATTAAGTAATTGAGAGCTCAGTTGGAACCAAAAACCAGCAGTACTTGTGGGTCCCCAGGACCAGGGCTGAGAACCACTGTTCTATAGGATTAAGCGGTTACAGACAATGGATGGATGGATGGATCTTTCTTTTTCTTTTTATCCCGCAACTTTTGGGCCATGCAGGCTTTGATGGCTGAATCCTCCACGTGAGGAAATTTAGCCCTTACATACTCTGCAAAATAACAGATTTAATATTTAGTGTATGTCAACATCACAACATCAAAAATAAATTAATACAGCAGTGAAGAGTAGTGGTTAGGGCTCTGGACTCTTGACCAGAGGGTCATGGGTTCAGTCCCAGGTGGGAGACACTGCTGCTGTACCCTTGAGCAAGATACTTTATCTAGATTGCTCCAGTAGAAACCCAACTGTATAAATGGGTAATTGTATGTAAAAATAATCTGATATCTTGTAACAATTATAAGTCGCCCTGGATAAGGGTGTCTGCTAAGAAATTCAAAATAATAATAAATAACTTGTTCCATTGTTCTGTTATACAGTCAGTACTGTTTCACTTTTACTTCTATAATGCAAAAAGGTAATACATGCTGCTGCATTTCCGTACTAAGACTGATTAGTATATGCACTGAGCAAGTGGACTTTTCTACCACTCTGGCAGTACAAATGGTTGTTTTCATCACACACCTGTTTCTACTGCTTCCAATTAAGGATTGCTGTGGATTCATCTTCCCTGCCAGTGTGAACAGCAGCGTGTGTGGCAGTCGTGTATAAGGACATTGTGTAAGGACACTGGCTGTTTTGGGGCTGTTTGTATTGTGTTATTTTATTATTCAGTTAGTTGTGTATTTTAAATATTTACAATTCTACATTTGCTTTTATATGTCTGTGTGATAGAGAGAGAAAGGATCAATGTTGCAAATCTCCCTCCCAACCAGAAAGGGCGCTGTGTAAGGGTTGTGGTATGCTGCCTCCTAGATGGGCCACCTTGATAGTAGGTGGTAACCGGAAGGTGACCATATTAGGGGGAATGCGTAGTTGCAAGTACTCAGGACGACTCCATTGCAATCCGCTGTGGGTCGGCCCTCTATTGGGGAAACCATGGCGACGGGTTGATTGCAGGGAGGAGTTCTGTGAGTACAAAGGGGAAGCAGCTACGTCAGTACCTGCCCTTGTGCTGAGAGAATGAGCTACCAGCCGGAACTGTTCTTGTTGTCTTGTCTTGTCTTGTTTTGTTTTGTATTACGTGCTGTAGTGTTTTGTGTAGAGGAGCAGTAGGAGCGAGAGGCTGTAGCCGCGGAGCCAGCACTAACCCCGGAGCACACCACTCACAGCACAGCACTGCACAGCGCACTCACCACGATCCCTGGAAGAAAGTCGCACAGTTTCGTGTGCGAGGATTGTGGTCAAGTGTGTTTTCTTTTGTTTATCCAGAGACTGGAAAGCCATTGTTTTATCCCAATACCATAGTTGGTAGAGGGGTGGATTATTATTATTATTATTATTATTATTATTATTATTATTATTATTATTATTATTGTTATTATTATTATTATTTCTGTTATTTATTTACAAAATAAATCACAGACTTTGTTGGGAGAATCCTGTTTGTACATTGTACTTTATTTCACTGCACTACTTGCATCCTGTCACAGTCTGCTATGTCTTTCTAGCAGCCATTTCTCTCTGTATCTATTTTTCAATGTAAGACTGTAATTTATATATGGTTATATTTGTTTAATTTCTATAAGTCTGCTAAATAACTGAATAATAATAATAATAATAATAATAATAATAATAATAATAATAATAATAATAATAATAATAAAAAATAGTATAATTTTCATCCTCGTGACTTCACACACCATTTCCCCCTTCCTCCATGATTTTTAACAAATTTAACATGACTGCTCTGTGATTTGTAGTACAAATTTCCATGACAGAATCCCAGCCTTAATGATGATTACTCAAGTGCCATAGACATTGTCTAAATGTATCCCACATGAGACCAGGCACATCAAAATAATTATCAGTCACTGAAAAAAAAAAAGTTTCTCAACTATGGAAAACTCAAATGCCCAACCTAGTTCAAATGCTCATTTAATTTTTACAAACTTTCTAATTAGGCACCTTTTTTATCACACACTTTCAGAACCTGTTTACCCTGGACACTGAAGAAGTTTAAAGTTAAAGGCTATTATTTGCAGAATGAGCTGTTAAGCTTTGTGTGAATGACTTTGTATCAGGTCCATAGGTGTCATTTACATGTCCCCCTCACTGTTTCAATGATGGGGACATGCCCCATACTGCAAGAGTACTACAACTTTTATTTCACAGTAATTTATTGGTATAATCACTAGTCAATATGGAAGTCGATGGGAAGAAAACTTGGATCAGATCCGGGATCACTGTGGCCGGATCATGAGATGGTGTTTTACTATGTGGATCTGGATCAGGCTCCACTGATCTGTAATGTTGATCCGATCCTGGAGCTGCACACACCTTAACTAGGGAAACTGACCAATGAGAAGTGAACATGCGTGGCGCGTAGTTTAAAGACCCCGGCTGACAAATTTGTATACAGCCTGAGATCACAGTAATGGGGGAAAATGGCAAACAGATGGACAAAGATAGAGGAGGATGCACTACTTTGATCTATCCAGAGCACAGGAAAATGGTTTAAGTTTGTGATTCACCATAGCTCGTGTTATTTAGTAATGTTATCACTCTGAGGTTTCTGTCTGATTACAGTTTAACTTTTCATTTTGAAACAGTAAACTTAAAACAGCAAAATGACATTTGTCTTGTGCAAATATATATAGACATCAATAAAAACTAAATTTACTGAGCATAAAAAGAAACTTATCACTTATATTTGAGCATCAAAATAAACTTATCACTTATATTTGGATAAAATTCACTAGATGTGATCAAAAAATGATAAACTCTGTTTTAGAGAAGGTGCAGTGACTTTTTATTGTGCTGATTAACAACTGACATCACAAAGATGCTGCAAAATGATCTGTCGATCTTGGGCAGGTGTTGTGACTCTTGGTCTCCCAGTTTGTGGCCTGTCATTGACGGAGTGTGTCTGGTTATACTGTCTCGCCAGTTTTGAAATTGCTGGCTGTGAGCACCCAAGACTGCGATCCCTAGTCCAGCCTCCAACATGTCAATTGCATGAAGGCGCTGCTCTCTTGACAGACATGGCATATTTTTTTTCTGTGCTTTTCTTATTGCTTTTATTGAAACTTGCAACTCAACAGCTGAAATCACTCCATATCCAGTGTCCAATCAACTGTCTCACTAATTAGGTGATTAAGTGCATATGCTTCAGTCATAGTCACTCAAGCATGTCATGGTCAAGGATGAACTATTATTTATTTCTTAGCAGACACCCTTATCCAGGGCAACTTACAATTGTTACAGGATATCACATTATTATTATTTTTACATACAATTACCCATTTATACAGTTGGGTTGTACTTTCCATTAACATGCTAATAACGACAAAACTCCTAAAGGTAATGCTTAGCTATACGTTTCAGCACCAATTCATCATTCTTTGTATTCTGCAATCACATCTATTAGTCTTGGAGCAGGGCTGCAGCTTACAATAACACTCTTCGGGGGCTGTGCAATCCTTCTTTAATAGAGCTGTTTAGCTGGATCCCACTCTGATGAAATCATAATAGATTCAATGACTAGTTCAAGGACTTAAGCCTGATTTTGGAGAACAAAAAGGGTACCTTGGAGTAAATAATCTTTAATCTTTTGTACAGCATAGTGTTTGTGTATACATTCAAATCCTGATCATATTAAACATTAAGTAACATTAAGTAACATTAAGCTTAATTAAACATTAAGTCGTTCTAAGACTTCCAGATGTGGTGCATGAAGAAATATCATAATATGACAGTTAGAATGTGGGCTTTTTTTAGGTAACACTGAACATAATTGACTTCTGTGTCTTTTTGGATTTACTTAAAATTCAGTTCATACCTTTTAAGAAATTTAAGAAACTGGTCCCTAATGTTACATAAAAGGTTGATCATTCCTGACAAGTTAGTACAGTTCTGGAAAAAAAACGCTAGCAGAAAAGTGTGAATGCCAAGACAAATATCTCAGAGGACACTGATACTAAGTTCCAAATTGCTGACAGAGACAAATAGAATGTGGGATGTGGGACAGTGGGCCGATGCTCAAATTTGACCTGGTACTACTGGAATGCTCATAATGTGTGGCAGTTGAAATATCTGCTTTATAACTCTCACTTCTTTAGCAGCTCTATGCACTGTCATTTCGGAGTCCAGTTTCCAACACATGTGCCTGCAGGAGGGGTGCAGTGGTGGGAGAGACTTGGTTTCCTACTTTTATTAATGATGCACTGCTGCTGGAAAAGGCCCAGGGGGCTGGTAAAAGAAAAGCAACGCTTTTATTTACTAAATAACGAGTTAAGCCTGCATTCTATGTCTGCAGAAAGGGTCGTAGCCTCCCACTAAGCAAAATTGACTATTTCCAGCAGAGTGCCACGCTGGAGCCCTGAGGGAGAACAAAGTGAGGTTAATGCTACAGGATGGAAGGCCAGGGTTGTCTCACAAGCAGCTGGGTTTGGTGACAGTTGGGATCCAAGTAAAACAAATCATTGTTGTTTCTCACTCCATGAAATGCCTTCCCCATAATAAAGGCTCTGTGGAACAGTAGTGGATATTTGGCGGCAGACCGTTAGCCTGGGAGCTTGTTTCTCGGCATCGGCCCTGCTATTATTGAACCAGCCTTTCGGTTTAATTTAGCACAGCTGCATGGACATGTTAGATCACTTGGGGCTCAATTATACTTGTACCATAATTCCTTATTTTTCCTGACATGGAATGAATAATGGATCAGACCCAACAACAGATTTTTCAATGGGGCACAAATACCAGACCTTGAAGAGTAGACTAGAGCTATTCATGGACTTATTTAACCAGGTTTTTTATAGGGTTCGTGACCACATGGGAAAAAGTAAAGTCATAGTCATGCTTACCTCTGTGTACTAAAGCTTTCTACCAGCTGACCACAATATGAACAATAGGCAGCCGTTTTTTGATCCAAATTACGTAGGTTTTCAGCTTTTACAATATATCTATAAGTTGCGTGCTTGTGTATGTGTGGGAGGTTTTTCTTTCTTGAGGAAAAGGCAGTACTATAAAAATAAAAGACAACACATTCAGATAAAAGGGGACTCAATAAAACCTAATACAGATTTTAGATAACAGCCCTTAACAATATTGTAGTTGTTAACTAACAAGGTCAGTCTTGGTGTGCAACCATTTGCAGCAAAATCTGTTTGACTCCAGCAATGTGGGACCCTAGTGTCCTTGTCATATTCATGGTCGCTGAAGAGGGAGGTACACTACCTAGGCACATTTCAAGTGCTTGTGGATGACGTGTTGGTCCCTCACCTGTTTAACGGTCCTTCTGTCAACTCTTGGATGACATTTCTTGATCTCTAACTTCTTATGGGGGACATGTTAAGAGACGCCACTAAAATGAACACATTAGTGTCAACTCTGTCAGGTAAAAGTATTTACAATCATTTTTTCTTTTTTTTTACCCAGACAGACTGATATACTGTATAAGTCTCTTTTATACATCTTTGCCATTTCTGTCAGTGTTGATTTCAAGCAAGACAACTGATATATGTCTCTTGGCAATCCATAAGTAAGCTTCTGGATTCAGGTGGATAAAGGCTTGGCCCCGATTCCAAGAGGCTCAGAGACAAGCCACATCTTCAATTAACTCCTTCACTCACCTGACTTCTGTCCCCCAATATATAAATCCTATACTGCACTCACCTGTGCTTGTCTTTTCATTTCATGTGACCAAACCTTTTCACCATCCCGTCCTCTAGCCAGTCGGACTGCACCTCAGCCAAAATCTCAGCAATGAAGAGGATAGATCAAGTCTCCCAGGGAAAGAGAAACAAGGCCAAGAATGCTTCTGCGTTCCTAGTCTTTCTGGCAGTACCATTATATTGAATTGAATTGGTCTAATAAAAAAAACCCTGCAACCATTTATTCAGTCTGTGCCTCTTTGAATTTTTAGAAAAAGCTTGGGGCATCAGGTAACATTGGTATTTTTGTTCACTATGTTCCAAAATTCCACATATTTTCATCATATTATATTATTGTGAAATTAATATTTTTTTTTAGTATTGGACCATCTCTGAGTGCTGGCTTTCTATCTGACAGATTTTTTAAAAATATTATACTATTTTTTTTTTTAAAGGCTTTTCCTATTTTATATCACAACCCTGCCATTGGTCAAATATTTTTTTGGCTATTTGCTATTTTATACTTATATTTCAGATATGCAGATATTTCAAAGACGAAGCAACAGGTGAAAAGTTGCTACTACTTTCTGTTATCTAATCACTTTATGTGTTCTTTTGTCAACTCACACCAATGAATCAGCTGCACTCAGACTATCTGATCTTCAGCAAAATTAGCAGGATGCAGCCATTTCTCAATAGCGTTGCATTTGAAATAGCTGCAGGTTCTAAATTTAGGAGGCTGTGTGGTCCAGTGGTTAAAGAAAAGGGCTTGTAACCAGGAGGTCCCCGGTTTAAATCTCACCTCACACACCCTGCATAGTTCACACACCCTAGTCTCTGTAAGTCGCCTTGGATAAAGGCGTCTGCTAAATAAACAAATAATAATAATAAATTTAGGGACAAAACCAGAATATAATCAACACAATTGAAAATTGTGGTGGGGGGGAGGTAATTATGCTAATAAATAGATTTTAAAGCATTAGTTAGTACTCCTTCAGAACAACATTTCACTTTTCCAGTGCCTGATTCCTTACTAGCGATACCACAGCACTGACAGAGCAAGAAGTAATAAAAATCATTGTTTCACACAAAAGCATATACATTTTAATATCTAAACATAGATCAAATGTTTCTTAATTTATGGGAACTTTACTGACACAATCTACTTATGCTCAGCCAGCTATAAGAAGCTTAACACATGGTAAATAATAGAACTGAAAAAAGTAAATTCAATTTTTTCAGAAACGAACGGCACATTTATGATTACAAATGTAATCTTTCACTAAGCAGATAGGATTTGGTGTTCCTTGCCAAAGAGCTTTGATAAGTACTAGACTGTAGAAAGCTCGTCATCATTAACTTTTGCTATTTCACAGAGCACTAAGCTGGCTTTCCTGCAAACTTGTTTAAAGGCCTGTTTTCCTCCAAGAATTATTTATTTTTTGTTCATGAATGCCAGACATTTCCCTCACCGGTTTTAAGCAATCCTGGTTCTAGAAACTGAGGGAATTAGTTATTCTGCCAATTGCATACAGCACCACTGGGAAATAAAAGAGTGAAATAACATCCTTTTCTCTTACTGCTTCTCTGTCCAGGGCCTGCCAAATGGTCAAAACCAACAAAATTAGACGGTCTGGGCATTTCAATACCCACTAAACATCATAGACGGTATGCTAAAAGAACAATTCATCTTCTTATCTCCCAGGCATCCTATTAAACTTGGCTAGAATCACATTCTTGTGAAAATGATAATATTTAAAATCCTAGTTTCTACAAATTTAGGTTAAAATGTGGGGTCCTTTTGCAATTTTACACATCTGGTTAATCATAATTTCAGACCAACAAAGTACACGCGGAGGTGTTGCTCACTATTACTGCACTGGTTAGTGGGGACCTTATATCTTTGCTACCGAGAGATGTATGTTGATTTTATAGATTTTGGTAATGTGAAATCAAGACCAGCTATGTATAGTTATTAGAAGGCACTGAGTGCCACTACAGGTCTCAGAGAAAAACCCTGACATTATATTTATAACTCTTGTTAAGATGAGTAATGTTGCCTTAGTAGAAAAGGTTATACTTAACATTTTAGCAACAGCTAGTGTAATGGGAAAAGCCTTCCCAGTAAACTGAAACCTCCATTGGCTGCAGAAAGGTAAGCAACACATTACATCTGCAGCATTGTCAGTTGTGTCAGACGTCTACAGCCATATTGCCTACTGTAATAAAGTCTGAGGCACTGTAATAAATAACGTGTATGTGAGCCTAGGAATTAAACTGGCTTTGTATCCAGAAAGGATCTAAAAATGACAAAGTGCCGAAAACATGGTATGTTTTATATTGCCCATTAGAGGTCATTGTTTAACCTGCCTGCAAGATGCAATAGATTAGCAAGGTCAACGTTGAAATCAGGTCTGTTGAATTGTTTCAACTGGAGATTATCTAATTTAGACGCCCTATTTAAGGGGCTATGTGTGTTTGACTCCAGGAAGGCATGTAGGAGTTTAGGGAGCAGATGCGTGTGTGATAGCGCTGAAGCAACTGAGAGAGATAAAGAGAGAATAACAAGCTAAACATCTTTTATTTATTTATTTATTTATTTTTTAAATTTGGAATCGGCAATTATTTTACCCCTGATTTTTCTCCCAATTTGGAATGCCTAATAATTCAACACAGCTCACCACTGCAACCCCCGCACTAACTCGGGAGAGACGCAGTCGAGCACTCCAAAATGTGTGCTGTCAGCCATTCGCTTTTTTTCGCACTGCAAGCCTGCCGTGAAGCCATTCCAGAACTACAGCGTTGGAGGACCACGCAGTTCTGAATTACACACAGTAAGGCCTGCAGGTGCCCAACCTGCCACAGGGGTCACTGGTGTGCAGTGAGCCAAGGATTCCCCAGCCGACCTAAACCCTCCCTGCCTGGGCAGCGCTTGGCCAGTTGTGCGCCGCCCCCTGGGAACTCCCGGCCACGGCCGGCAGTGGCATAGTCTGGATTTGAACTGGCAATCTCCAAGCTATAGGACGGAGTGCCTTTATTGGATGCGCCACTCAGGAGCCCCCAAGCAAAACATCTTCTTGTCCTTGTACCACTCTGTGTGAGTAAAAACATCACCGGTCAAGGCTATTTCAAATCCTTTGTGGAGTTGCTGTTCGTTACTGTTTACAACAATTGTGTTTGCATTCTGTTGTTTGTGTTGGATAAACGGCTTAGCCATTCTGACTATTAGTTAGGGAGTCTGTGTATAGTTAGCACTCCAAAGAGGAGTTAGGTTTTTGTTTGGTTTGTTTTGTTTTTGTTTCGTTACATCATTGTAAAACAAACACCATGTCTTTGTTGTGGGAAACAAATATCCAGTCTATTATTACATCTTCCAACATACATACGGCCACTGTGTTACACTACAAATAATGCTGGAGGATATACACAGTAGAAGTACATGCATGGTCTTATGAGTCATGAGGCAAGACGACAAGTAAAAAACCCAAATAAAAGCTCAATCTTTTATTTAAAAACATATTACTCAAACACACCTTTAAAATCTTCAATATAAATTGGACTATTGCACAGAAAACTTAAACAATTAATTGTTGAATATACGCGGATTACAAAGATTAATACATAGCAATACTTAAATAGACAGCAGTATTATTAGTATAATAGTATATTAGTATATACTATTAGTATAAATAGTGACCTGCATACAGTTAGTTTACTTCAAACCACAAGTGAAAAAGTGATAGTTTAAGAAAAATGTACACAGAATCCCTTAATGATCAGAAATAGGGGATTCTTACATTTCAGGCAAACCATTGAATCAAACTAGCACGCCAGTGTTACACAAAGAAATAATTAACACGCCAACAGTATGGTGTCGGTAGATGTGGCAGGATGGTGGTGGTGAGGTTAGACGAGGAAGTAAAGGCACTCAGACACTGGATCACGGGGTGAAACTGAGCCGCTGCCGCGCTCAGTGTTTATTCACAAATAATAATACTTTTAAATAACAACACACAAAACAAATGAAAGAGCACGATGGCCAAACAAACAAACACATTCCCTAACAGTATCGTGTGCTGGTTACAACTCCCAGCACCCGTAACCTTTACTGTAGATTTGTTTAGTTTATACAACAGACCTATCATCCCTTTAGGAGGCTGTGTGGTCCAGTGGTTAAAGAAAAGGGCTTGTAACCAGGAGGTCCCCGGTTCAAATCCCACCTCAGCCACTGACTCATTGTGTGACCCTGAGCAAGTCACTTAACCTCCTTGTGCTCCGTCTTTCGGGTGAGACGTAATTGTAAGTGACTCTGCAGCTGATGCATAGTTCACACACCCTAGTCTCTGTAAGTTGCCTTGGATAAAGGCATCTGCTAAATAAATCTAACGTTTTGCAGTGCAGCCTTCTCTCCAACCTGCACTGTGAAATGATAGGTCTTTTATGCTTTACAAGCCGAAGGGTTAACTAGCTAGCAATTATCCTATTAACCCCTCTGCCATAGCTTTGCACATGTTTAAATATAAATGTGGGACTGTCAGCTAATTTAATAATCACTAGCTGAACACGCATTCCCACGAGAGTACTTAAAACAAACAATACCAAATAACGGTGGACAGCTTTTCATCCGCCCTGCAAATAATAACAATACACATTTATACAAAATAATAACAGCAATAATAATAATAATAATAATAATAATAATAATAATAATCAGTGCACACACATTTATATACAAAGGGGCGGACACCTTGCCACATACGCCCTCTTTGTGCGCAGCACACATGGCCTCAATGGCACCTCCCCCTTAAAACTCCAAAAATTCCCTTTCAAAGTCCTGGGGTCGGAACGGAGACTTCCTCTGGCCCACCAGTGGCAACTCGGGTCATGGCACACTGGCAACCCCGGCCAGAGGCACGCAGGCGGCATTCCCCAGCGGAGGCTTTCAGATATCCCCAGGCGACGGCGAGCAGACGACTCCAGGCGAAGCAGAGCTGGCGACCCCAGGCGAAGCAGAGCTGGCGACCCCAGGCGAAGCAGAGCTGACAACCCCAGGCGAGGCAGAGCTGGCAACCCCAAGTGATGGCATTCCTCCAACAGCGATTGCATCCCCAGGCGATGGCGAGCAGGCATCCACAGGCGTTGCAGGCTCGGCAGCCCTAGGCATTGCAGGCTCAGCAGCCCTAGGCGGTGTGGGACAGGCAACCTCAGGTGGTGTGGAAAAGGGCAGGAGTTGCTCCTTGGGAAGTGATGGTAGGAGCTGCAGCTCTTCTTGTGGCGGTGGAGGTGGGAGCAGCATGTCATCTCCCTCTAAACCTAGAGACTGGCGCGGCTCTCCCTCTGTCGCTGGGGACTGGTGCGGCTCTCCTTCAGTCACTAGGGACTGGTGCACCTCTCCCTCTGTCACTGGGGACTGGTGCGGCTCTCCCTCTGTCGCTGGGGACTGGTGCGGCTCTCCCTCTGTCACTGGGGACTGGTGCACCTCTCCCTCTGTCGCTAGGGACTGGTGCGGCTCTCCCTCTGTCACTGGGGACTGGTGCACCTCTCCCTCTGTTACTGGGGACTGGTGCACCTCTCCCTCTGTCGCTGGGGACTGGTGCGGCTCTCCCTCTGTCGCTGGGGACTGGTGCACCTCTTCCTCTGTCGCTGGGGACTGGTGCGGCTCTCCCTCTGTCGCTGGGGACTGCTGCGGCTCTCCCTCTGTCGCTGGGGACTGGTGGACCTCTCCCTCTGTCACTGGGGGACTGGTGCGGCTCTCCCTCTGTCGCTGGAGACTGGTGCGGCTCTCCCTCTGTCGCTGGGGACTGGTGCACCTCTCCCTCTGTCACTGGGGACTGGTGCGGCTCTCCCTCTGTCGCTGGGGACTGGTGCGGCTCTCCCTCTGTCACTGGGGACTGGTGCGGCTCTCCCTCTGTCACTGGGGACTGGTGCGGCTCTCCCTCAACTGCTGGGAACTGGTGCCACCCCTCCCTGGGCCCTGGTGGGGACGTGCCCACTTCCTGGGGAGCTGGAGTAGACGCGGCTCCTCCCGCTAAGACCGGAGATGGTGGGGCCCCTTCCCTGTCTGATCACAGGTAATCAAACACAATAATTATGATGTTTCTGAGGGACGCTGGGTGCTGTTGTCATTCCCAGTCTTCCCATAGCTCCCCATCTCGGCCCACAGTAGGTTGATCGCAATGGAGAGGGCCTCCTCGACATTCCTATATCGTCCCATATTCCTTCAGAGGAGATTCGACCCTGTGGCCTCGGGGCCATCGCATCTTCCCCCACCGCTGCTTGGGATGGCTCAGGCTCCCCTTGTTTGGGCTCTGGACACGCAGCCTCCCCCTTCTTGGGCTTTGACCACTTTGGCAGCTGGTGTAGCGACTGCCCCTCTTCTGTATCTGGGAGTGGGCAGTCAGCCACTCTGTGCCCATAGTGCTTGAATAGGAGGCACCATCCCCCCTGCCTCTCCCAAGCTTCCCTGAATGCATCCAGGTCTTCGTCCTGAAGGGCCTGAGACGCAGTCATGTACCACCAGACCACTTGCTCTGGTTGCTGGGGAGGTTGCTGCTGCTGTCGCTGCTGCTGCTGCCTTCTGTGGCTGCTGCTTCCCATTTAAAAAAAAAAAAAGGAAATAAAGGCACTCAGACACTGGATCACGGGGTGAAACTGAGCTGCTGCTGCGCCCAGTGTTTATTCACAAATAATAATGCTTTTAAATAACAACACACAAAACAAATGAAAGGGCACGATGGCCAAACAAAGAAACACATTCCCTAACAGTTGACACTCTCCAACCTGCACTGCAAAATGGTAGGTCTTTTATACTTTACAAGCCGAGGGGTTAACTAGCTAGCAATTATCCTATTAACCCCTCTGCCATAGCTTTGCACATGTTTAAATATAAATGTGGGACTGTCAGCTAATTTAATAATCACTAGCTGAACACGCATTCCCACGAGAGTACTTAAAACAAACAATACCAAATAACGGTGGACAGCTTTTCATCCGCCCTGCAAATAATAACAATACACATTTATACAAAATAATAACAGCAATAATAATAATAATAATAATAATAATAATAATAATAATAATAATCATCATCAGTGCTCACACATTTATATACAACAGGGCGGACACCTTGCCACAGTAGAAGAGAATGTACAATAAACCAATTTCCTTTTGTGATGTCACTCAAACACTACACCAAACATGTCTGTAATATACAGTTCACAATAACCCATTGTTGTAATAAGCCCATTGCAGCCCTTCGGCAGTGTTAGTAATGTGATATGTGTTCTGAAGTCGGCAGGAGAGATCGAAATCATCAGGTGACTTTATTATCCAATTGTGTTCCGTGTAAAAATCCCTATCTATCTGTGAAGACACTGAGAAGAGCTGGAGATACTGCAGCAAACTTGTTGCAATTTACGAAGTATTATAAGTGGAATTTGATTTTTATTTTCATACACACAAAACTCATAATAAAAGGCTTGCAAATATTTATGGATTTACAGTACTTACAAAATACAGCACTGGATATGAGGCTGTAAAGCAACTTTCTAAGGCAAACAGATCACTTGTACTTTGCTTTGTTACAATCCCTCCCACACAAGGTAAGCGGAGACCACAGAAAAGGTGCATGGTCTGAAAATGATGATTGGTCAGTTGCAATGTCTTTGCACACTGCCCACCTTCTGAAAGCCATTTTATTAATGCAGAAAAAAAGTTGTGCATGTTTGACATTATTTAAAATATTTTGCCAAAACCCAGGTTTATCGGTTTAAAAAAATAAAAAACTATTTTTTTTTTGTCCTGGTTGGAAATAGTAAATCCACAGTCCTGGTTTTGCTATTGTATCACTTTTTTTTTTTTTAAGTACAAAACTGTATCAGTGTGCTCAGCAAGTTAATAGCAGAGTAATTTATTAGGTTGTGTTAGCGCCATTAAAAAATAAAATAAACAATCTTATGGATTATTTGTTTAATCATTCGGATCATGTGTATATCACATGTTTAAATGGCAATAGCTGATCAATTTTGGAAATCTGGCTTTTTGTACATTTAACATGTTTTGACTAGATGACAATAGAAATAAAATAATGAGTTGTAATAAAATAATAAAATAAAATAATGAGTTGTAATAATGCAATAAATACACCTGATGTTTAATTGCTTAAACCATTTTTGTGTTATTATATACTGTTATTTTAACAGTAAATTGAAGAAAAAAAAATCCAAGTTTTTCACTGTGTAAGTCTGGTAACCCTAAAGCACATGGACAGTGTGAGAAGCTGAAACTCTGATAGAAGTTTGGTCAGACACCAAAATCCAAGCCGAACTGGACAAAACTCACAAAAATTCTCAAATTTCTCAAATTACTTTGTTTAATGCCTATAGTCGGAGAACAGTGCAGCATTGTGTAACTGAATATACTGCACTATTCTTCTACTGTAGGCATTCGACACATGCATCACTTAAATTAGTAAAGTGCTCCCCCAGTTCCCCTGCTTACTTCCACAGCAATACGTAAGAATCTAAAACATGCTATTAAAAACTGGAGCAATAAATCAATAGCTGCCATCTTTCATGATACCAAGATGCCTTGCAGGATATTGTAAACATCTGGTTCACAGACCATATAAATGAACTGAGTGCACTTACAAACTGCATTGTGAACACAAACTAACTTGGTCCTGAAACAAAATGGAAAAGGACAACAAAACTATCTTTAGCTCGCATCCAAATGAACTCTGTCCCTTTGCTCGCAGAGAAGTGTGAACAGCAAGCAAATTGATACTTTGTTTCAAATTAAACGAACTAGACATTTGAAATGTACCCAGTGTGACTGTAGCCTTAGGTCAAGCTCCACATCTGTTGTCGTTGAATTTTAATGAATGCAAGAGAGATTCCAAAATTAAATATTCACTCAGCACATGGTTTTACCTGCAAAGTAAATACATACTGTTGCACAGGATAAGATTGCTATCTGAAGAAGAAGGCAGTCTTGATAACAGATTGCGGTTCAATAGCAGACACAGACGAAACTGCTCTGCCTGCCCCCACCGCTACAATATACATTTTTTAATCTTCTGGATTTTTTTTTTTTTAATTGTGGCTAAAATGGCATGCCATTCCTCTCTAACTAACTCCAAACAGATTTTACATGTGATAACTTTGTAGCACTTTATTTTGTGAGTGGGTGGACTTTGGGGGATTTTTTTTTAAGCAAATCGATTAGGGTGTATGGTAGAATGACAATGTGTTATGTACGGTGGCCCTGAAGTGCAAAACACAACAACATTAAGGAAAACGCTGCAACATTAAGGAAAACACAACGACATTAAGCAAAACATAACCACATTAAGGAAACGCTGCAACATTAAGGAACACACAACGACATTAAGAAAAACGCTGCAACATTAACTTCAAACCGGAAAGGGTAGGTACATAGGAAAAGGGGTTCCACATCACTGATAGGAGGAACAACCGTTCAATCACTGTGCTGTCGAACTGTGTGACGAACACAGTCCATATTAATACAATATAATTTCCATGTGCTTTGTCCTTAATATCTTGTAAGGTATACTAAAATAAAATAAAAAAATAAAAAAAATAAAAAAAACATATTTTAGCACTTATATATATAATAGACTGTGTTACGCATTTTAATTAATAATAATGATAATAATAAAGTAGCCTATAAGTGCTAAAATATGTTTTTTTTTATTTTTTTTTATTAAGCTGGCAAGGAGGAATTGATTGATGTTGGTTAAGAGATGATCGGAGCAGGTTAAATGCCCCGTCCGGCAGGGTTTAACTTGGTCCGGCTTTTACCCATTCCTGTGTATTTACACACAAATATCTTTATATATATATATATATATATATATATATATATATATATATATATATATATATATATATATATATATATATATATATATATATATATATATCTATCTATCTATCTATCTATCTATCTATCTATATATATATATATATATATATATATATATATATATATATATATATATATATCTATCTATCTTTATATATATATATCTATATATATACAGTACTGTGCAAAAGTTTTAGGCAGGTGTGAAAAATGCTGTAAAGTAAGAATGCTTTCAAAATAGACATGTTAATAGATTATATTTATCAATTAACTAAATGCAAAGTGAGTGAACAGAAGAAAAATCTAAATCAAATCCATATTTGGTGTGACCACCCTTTGCCTTCAAAACAGCATCAAGCATCAATTCTTCTAGGTACACTTGCACACAGTTTTTGAAGGAACTCGGCAGGTAGGTTGGCCCAAACATCTTGGAGAACTAACCACAGTTCTTCTGTGGATTTAGGCAGCCTCAGTTGCTTCTCTCTCTTCATGTAATCCCAGACAGACTCGATGATGTTGAGATCAGGGCTCTGTGGGGCCATACCATCACTTCCAGGACTCCTTGTTCTTCTTTATGCTGAAGATAGTTCTTAATGACTTTTGCTGTATGTTTGGGGTCGTTGTCATGCTGCAGAATAAATTTGGGGCCAATCAGATGCCTCCCTGATGGTATTGCATGATGGATAAGTATCTGCCTGTACTTCTCAGCATTGAGGAGACCATTAATTCTGACCAAATCCCCAACTCCATTTGCAGAAATGCAGCCCCAAACTTGCAAGGAACCTCCACCATGCTTCACTGTTGCCTGCAGACACTCATTCGTGTACGCTCTCCAGCCCTTCGCGAACAAACTGCCTTTTGCTACAGCCAAATATTTCAAATTTTGACTCATCAGTCCAGAGCACCTGCTGCCATTTTTCTGCACCCCAGTTCCTGTGTTTTCGCATAGTTGAGTCGCTTGGCCTTGTTTCCACGCCGGAGGTATGGCTTTTTGGCCGTAAGTCTTCCATGAAGGCCACTTCTGACCAGACTTCTCTGGACAGTAGATGGGTGTACCAGGGTCCCACTGTTTTCTGCCAGTTCTGAGCTGATGGCACTGCTGGACATCTTCCGATTGCAAAGGGAAGTAAGCATGATGTGTCTTTCATCTGCTGCAGTAAGTTTCCTTGGCCGACCACTGCGTCTCACGGTCCTCAACGTTGCCCGTTTCTTTGTGCTTCTTCAAAAGAGCTTGGACAGCACATCTGGAAACCCCTGTCTGCCTTGAAATTTCTGCCTGGGAGAGACCTTGCTGATGCAGTATAACTACCTTGTGTCTTGTTGCTGTGCTCAGTCTTGCCATGGTGTATGACTTTTGACAGTAAACTGTCTTCAGCAACCTCACCTTGTTAGCTGAGTTTGGCTGTTCCTCACCCAGTTTTATTCCTCCTACACAGCTGTTTCTGTTTCAGTTAATGATTGTGTTTCAACCTACATATTGAATTGATGATCATTAGCACCTGTTTGGTATAATTGTTTAATCATACACCTGACTATATGCCTACAAAATCCCTGACTTTGTGCAAGTGTACCTAGAAGAATTGACGCTGTTTTGAAGGCAAAGGGTGGTCACACCAAGTATGGATTTGATTTAGATTTTTCTTCTGTTCACTCACTTTGCATTTAGTTAATTGATAAATATAATCTATTAACATGTCTATTTTTGAAAGCATTCTTACTTTACAGCATTTTTTCACACCTGCCTAAAACTTTTGCACAGTACTGTATATATATATATATATATATATATATATATATATATATATATATATATATATATATATATATATATATATATACCTTAAAAGATATTAAGGACAAAGCGCAGGGAAATCATTTTGTTTTAATATGGACTGTGTTCGTCACACAGTTCGACAGCACAGTGATTGAGCGGTTGTTCCTCCTATCAGTGATATGGAACCCCTTTTCCTATGTACCTACCCTTTCCGGTTTGAAGTTAATGTTGCAGCGTTTTTCTTAATGTCGTTGTGTTTTCCTTAATGTTGCAGCGTTTCCTTAATGTCGTTGTGTTTTGTTTAATGTTGTTGTGTTTTTCTTAATGTTGCAGCGTTTTTCTTAATGTCGTTGTGTTTTCCTTAATGTTGCAGCGTTTCCTTAATGTCGTTGTGTTTTGTTTAATGTTGTTGTGTTTTTCTTAATGTTGCAGCGTTTTTCTTAATGTCGTTGTGTTTTCCTTAATGTTGCAGCGTTTTCCTTAATGTTGTTGTGTTTCAGGGCCACCGTAGTTATGGCATTTTGAAAGTTTGCATTGGTAGTGGAACCATTTTACAGTAATTATAAAATAAAACTCAGGCAGCATTTTAACTAAAATTTTCTTTGGCTAATGTCTCTCGAGGCAGTGTGTTTTTATATTTTATTTACTTTAACTTTCATACAAAAGTCTTTGAATTTCTCTCTTTAGAATTCAACAAGGATTATTATCTCTCTGTTTTTCCTTTTGGAATCAGAGACTTGAATTCCACACGAGAAAGCATGCTGTTTACAGTATGTTTAAAACATGTTATGTTGCTAATGTTTTTTTTTAATGTTTTTTAAATTATGTAATTAATTATGTGTAATTAATTATTTCAATATTTTCAGTCACTGTCCGGTCAGTTTTCTTAATGTAGGTCAATTTCATTGAAGACTCTGTATTCATTATTTAGATGGTTGCATCAGATCCACCAATGATATGCCTCTTACTATGCTGCAGGGCGGACGTTTTTTATACGTTTGGAATTACTTTTATTGGATTTTGTGCTAATAAGTGGGGAGCATGGCATTCAATTGTACATCTTTAAGACATACTTGTAGTAACATTTAAGAACCACAAACAGTTCACTTCTTCTCTTAGAAACCAGTTTGTTTTGGCAGTAGCTACATGTGGACTGTTTTTAGGCCCCAATACATCGACACATACAAGTCCTAAAGGAACTTTTTAGATTGGTAATAATAATAATAATAATAATAATAATAATAATAATAATAATAATAATAAACTGTATACTGCTTGCATTTGCTGTAACAGCTTAAGAGGCTAGACTTCTGGTCGGAAGATTTGTCCTCTACATAAAAGTCAATATTATTTTACTGGTATAAAAAACTTTGCAGCAGTAATTTTTCCATGTGGTTGCTAGTCAGGTTTTTAAACAGTCTGAAAAAATAAATCCACTTTGATCTACATTCAGCAAAATTTGCAACCTGTTTCTTAAATTGATAATTTCCCATAAGTAAGTTAAAAAGGCGGACGTATGAAACATAATAGGGAAAAACATGATGTCCTACAGAGAGAAGGTCTGCTGGACGCCTGACACGTATGACAAAAATCCTACAAGGGATGATTTACAAGTTTAGCATTCCATTGATGCTGTGAAGCTGGAATGGTTGTTGAAGTCACAAGAACCCTACTATTAATTTATAACTTTGCTATTCATTGCAGTTCAGTTTCTTTTATTTTGTGTTGGTCTACATTGTTAAGCCTTTCTACCATAAGCCTATGGTCTTTTTTTGTATATAGATTTTTTAAAGGATTTATTTATTTATTATTTTTATATTGTATTGCATACTCAGTAGAGGAGGAAACCTCTGGGGGTCCAGGCTGTAAGATTACAGTACTTGTTGATAATTGAGTCAATGAAAAGGATATATGAGGGTGGCAGGTGAGTTAAGGAATTGTAGGGAGGTGGGGGAATCTGATTTGGCAGAGAAGAATGTTTATCTTTGGTGGAGCTGATCAGCCTTTGAGGTGCAGAGGTCGATGTAGGATCCAGGAACATGATGAAGATCGCAAATGTGGGGGGCATGTAAACAGAGCAGGGGAGAAATATCTGAAAAAAGCGACTTATCCATGACTCCAGGACTATTTTCCATGACTCCATGACTAGGTTGCTGAGAGGTGAATCATTCTTAGTGGGGAATGGGCCTGAAGAGAATATCTCTTCAGTTAGGAGGTTCTTTTTTTGGCATCTTCAAAAGAGGTGATGGAGTGTGGATATATATATATATATATATATATATATATATATATATATATATATATATATATATATATATATATATATAACTTTGACAGTGGAGGGAATTCACATTAAAAAGGCAGACATTCTACTGGATGGCTTTTAAGTAGATTTGAATGTTACTGACAGAGTTTACATTTTTTCTTGCTATGAATAAGTAATAAATAATGAGATCTTGGATGAAAGGGACAGGAAAGATGCAGAGTTGGTCGGGACATTCATCCAGACAAAGGTTTTTCCAAGTTAATTTAATTTAAAATACATGTAATTTACTTAGAATTTACCTTCAGTAGGGGAATTAAAAAAAACCTGCAGAAACAGAACAAACTTTCTCTCCTTTTTTGAGAGAGGTCTCATGTTACAGTGTGTATTAACATTGTGATGTAAAGTTCATGAGAACCTTGTTATTTTAATGAAAGATGTTCTGTCACATTACATTTGCCCCCTACAAGGCCAATCAAGTGCATGTTTTTATCACAGAGCAGGCAGCCAGGGTTTTTTTATGTTTCCCCAGGCATTGGCCCTGCAAAACCTCAGCCCTAATTAACAGTGACAGAGCACAGGTTCAGTCAGTTACAAGTATGAAGAATTGAAATGTAGGAATAATTGTTTTTTAAATCTTCAAATGTTATATTTGCTTAAAAGTGTGTTCATCATTCAGACCTGAATGATGTCAACTATCTTAGTCTGCACATGGTGCACCTGGTAATGCTTGTTTTACATTTTTAAATAGCAACCGTTCCTAGACTAAAGTGTTGATTGCAGATTAATTTGTTTTACAATTTAATCTTTTAGAATTTTTTTTTATATATAAAATAAAATCAACCAATAGATCTACATTTTCTCTGCAGTAGTCCAATGATAAGTGGACAGAGGCGGGACATAAACAGTTGACGGTCTTGAATAGGTTTAACCAATGGGAGAGTCAGAGATCTGCCCCTTGTTATGCAGGTGTCCAATCACATACCTGAAAACAGAAGACAGTCGAGCTGCGTTTCCATCGTCTTAATCTACCATTACAGCTACGTACTTGGCTTCCTGTAGTTCTGCTTTCATTCGTTCTGAATCTTGTTAGAGGTATGGTAAGAATGGTAAGCCACAGATACCTTTCATAATTTGAATTTTGGAAGTGTCAAGTATATCCCTTCCCTTCCTGTGTCAGTTTGGGTATTTGTGGTGTATAACTCCCTTTTTTAACACTCTCCAATTTTTCTGAGAAAGTTCTTCTTGAAAATTGATTCTTAACCAAATCGACTACGATGTCTCCATCGTCTGATGACATTTTTTTTTTAATTTGTAAAAAGCAATTCTAAATATTACTTCGAAGTTCTCAATATAATTCTCAACAACGGTCTCTATACCCTTACCACAGCATATTTATATCCCGCCTCTGCTCACTAATGATTGGACAGCTGCAAAACCAGGGCAAAATGTGTTACATTTACTAAAATAAAAATCATAAATAAAAATGCTTTTAAAAAGACCAAATTCCCATTTTTTTAGATTCTATTGATTTTTTTTAGTATTGTGCAGGACAGCCGCTATAAGATCTTACCTTTATTAAAAATGTGCACTGATGAATCTACTGATTAATCAACTAATGCCCATAAATTAACGATCAACATTTTTAATCGAGTGACAGCATATATATACAGTAGATGCCAGTTATTAGCAACCCTGATAAAGACAACTTTCAGTTATTAACAACATTTTCACAGGAACCAATCCCATCCCATAGACTTTAATGTTAAAGGATTTTGGATATTAGCAACTGTCTGCCGCTTAATGACAATTTATTTTTTACAATTTCTATGGCTACAGCACTCACACGAATACATCGCGCCCACGCATCGCAGCATCTGTTTATGTATCAGTTTTCATAGCACAGCTGTACATTTATTGAGTCTGATTGTATGTAGACCTTTCTATAGCCGATAAAATTCAGATTCTGGAAGCACTACGTTCCAGACAATCTGACACAGAGGAGTTTGACTCCATTGTAGGGTCTGACAGTCAGGAGGAGACGGCAGATGAGCTCACTATGCTGAACTTTTGGAGGCAGTCAGAGCTGACAAGCACCGACAGGTGGAAGAACCAGAAGAGAATACTTTATCAGGAAGCGAACCCGAAGAACCTTCGCTTCAAGAACAGTTGTGTGCTGTGGTCACTTTCCACAGGGCATGCCAGAATCGTGGCTTTGAAATTGGCTACGAAGATGAACGGAAAATTGAGAGTGATTTACAGCTGGAGGTGAGGAATCGTAAAAAACACAAACAACACTGGACAACTACTTCTTTTAAAATGATGCTTCTGTATTAAATGTAAGTACTGTATACCAAGTTTGTTTACTGTTTTTAAGGATATAGATAGCACATTGTTGTAGTACTATGTGTACAATAAGATACTGTGTATCCTTTTTCATTTTACACATTCGTGTAGTATTAGTAAACGGTTGTTTGTTCTGATATTTGATGTTTTTTGTGTTTATTTTTTAACACTGTAATGAACCAAGACAAGTATGTCAGTGTGCTGTCTTGGTTCATTGCAACTATAGTATACATTGTTTTCCATATACATACACTTGAAAATGTGGCTTTTCGCTTAATAACAATGTTCGGTTAATTACAACTTTTTGCTGGGAACCGAGAGGTTGCTAATAAGTGGCATCTACTGTATATTATAACAGAATGTTGGGTCAAGTAGTTGATGGCAAATATGTTGGAGTAAAGGAATAAGTAGTATGTTTGACAGAAAGGAATAAGTAGTTGTGATGCGAAAACGAGACTACATTTCCCAGAAGGCTGTGAGGTAGCTTGGCCGCGCATGAGTTTTCCACAGGTGTTTAATTAAACGCCTGTTAACAATTTGAACAGGTATTTAAGTGGGGCTGGGGCATGTGTCGGGTTCGTTGTTAAGGCTGAAACCTGAACAAAGACCCAGAAAAACAACTGAACAGATGTATCGTAATACTTGAAGAGTGTGTGTTTGCTTACCGGTAAACTGCGTAGCTGTCCGCTGTTAGTTTTGAGACCGGGTGATAAGCTTAGTTAGCGCTCCAAACTGGAGTTAGGTTTTTGTTTGTTTATTTTTCTGTCTTGTACACAATAAACATACAGGTACCATCCTGTTTAAAGAGAATCCATTTGTGAACGAATTGTTTCCTGCACTAGAAGACGTACTGTATATATATATATAGAATCATTGCTACCTTCTTCACACTAGCTATATAATTTGGTTTTAAAAACCAGATTGAGGCCAATAACAATCACGTGATTATAATGCATGTGGATTGCACATTATTTAGGAAGAGAAACTAAAATGAGTAACTATAATTAATGGAGACAAGTTGAGTGATTTAAATCCCTTACTTTCATGCTTTACTTATGGTATAAAGGAATCATTGTTGCATGTTTGTAGTGAAAGGATTAGGTATCTGCAATACTTTATTTGAGGCTGCTTATAACACATGCATGAGTGAGTATGGCAATGGTGGCAGATCTGCTGGTGTTTACGTTTACACTGTGTAGTTTCTATACTGTGGATAAAGTTTACTAGGGGAAGTTCAAATTGACAGGGCATTGAGTGGTCCTAAGTAGACAGTTTTGATTTATAGGAGGGAAAGGAGTATGCAAAACTGAAAACAGCTACAAATCTTGCAATTCCATAGCTGAGTATGTTTATACTAATGGTACATTTCAAAGACCAACTGGGAGTATTTCTGGAACAGGTCACTGTGCTATGTCCAGATGTCTAAATCAGGTAGCAGCTGTGCTGCCAATTACCCGACTAACGCAGAAGTGTGTTTAAGTGGGATAAATAGGAAACCAAATAACTAACAGATGTCATTTGTCAAAAATGTGTTTCCTCTGATGGTAACACTTGAGAGATTTTATTTCAGTTGTGTAAGGACACAAATGAATAAATATGTAAAGCTGAACTTTGAATATTTTAGAGGGTCCAGTTTGACCGAAGGTTTTGAGCAGAAGTACGGAGGATAAGCGTTAGAACTTTGGAATGCTAACTTAGGCAGCTACTTATTCTATATAGTACGTTACCTCTGGAAACTATTGGGAAGGTAAGGTATGTCACTGTCCTCAGCATATGAAGACGGTTGTGACTTCATTGAAGCCCAAATAGTTTCGAAAAAAAATACTTTACCACCTAATTCATCTTTCATATAGGAAAATGTGAGATTAATGCAATACATATTTAGTTCTATATGTATATTAAAGATCCAGTATCATAGTTTAAACTATCATAGTGTACATGCATTTTGTTTAAATTATTGAAACGTTTTCCTGCTGCGTTTTGCCATTCTCTCAATTTTTTGTTTTGAAGTGACCCACCTTCTTGTTGGGTTACCTGCGTGAATACTTCATGCATTTTTTGACTTACATCCCGGAAGTAATATTTCATACATCCAAGTGCAACTGGAAATAACACTGATTTCTTTTAAAAAGACTGCAGAAATCAACATAAACATACAGTTTAACATACAGTTCAACATTGAACTGCTGACTGCAATAGAAGTAACCTGTCATTCAAATACTGCCACCTTGTGAGTGGAGGAGAATGACACTTAGGTTAGCTTTTTTCAAAAATCACTTGTAACAATATAAGTTCTTAAACTCATGTTTGTTATAAACATTTGCAAATTAGGTCTGTTTTAAAGTGAATTTTCAAGAGAATAAAATGATAAAGAATAAAGGCTAGGCAAAATAACAATACACATTAAAAAAAAAAGTTTTTAAAAGAGTCTTAAATACAAAAATGAAGCATGTCTAAAACCGAGTGGCCCTTGAGTTAATTTATCCCAGATGTCACTGCTGCATGTGATTCCAGGCAGACCGTATCCTAGCAACCTGAGCAGCTACTCCGAAAAAGTTAGCTCGTGGAAACTCAAGTGAGAATAATAAGTGCATCTACAGACTTTTATCGTGGTACACCTGTTTCTACCTGAACATAAAGAATAAACACACTAATTCTACAGCCAAAAATGAATTGCCAAGTTTCAGTTGCCCAAAATAGTTCAAAATGCTCAAAAAAAGTACTGAAAGTTATTTCAAGTGATTCAGAAAGGTAGGAAAGCATAGCAAGGTCCAATACATCCTACAGTATTGTTATTACATTTATGGGTCTGATACTGGCTTTTTAATGCTGGCGCATATACATACTCACTTGGAACCATATGTGTCTTCTCCAAGACCCACGCCCTCTCTTCTTACAAACTGTAATCCATTGGCACAGTTGTATATCATTTTTGAGTGACTGGTTACCAGTGGCGTGCCGTGACAAAATGGACTGGGGCAGCAGAGTCGTCGCAACCCCACCTCCTTTCATAATTTGAATTCTGAAAGTGCCAACTATATCCTTTCCCTTCCTGTGTCAGCTTGGGGATCTGTGGTGTTTATCTCCCTTTTCTAACAATCTCCAATTTTTCACAGAAAGTTTTCCTTGAAAAAGGATTAGTAACCAAATTAAGTAACCAAGACTATGATGTCTCCATTTTCTCACTTTTTTTATTTTAGTGTAAAATAAAATTCTAAATAATTAGATGTTGTAAAGGTATTTGTATTTACCAATGTATATTTATTAGCAATATCATGCAAAATCCAGTGATTGGTCACCTGTCAGAGCTTTGACTTTCCCATTGGTTGCTAAAGCAGGGCCTTCAAGTGACGCAGAGAATACCCTGGGAGATTTATGGCCCACCTCTGCTCACTCCTGATTGGTCGCCTGTCTAAAAAAAAAAAAGGACATTCTTCAACTCGCCTATTGGTTAAACTCACTGAAGACCCTCAACTGTTTTTTTTCTAGCGTCTGGTCGTTGTTTTAGACATGTGGGGGAAATGCAGATGTTTTATTGGCTGATCACATCCCCTTCAGGGAACTCCTAGACTCTTAAAAAACCTCTAGTAAACCCTGTAAGTCATCTTGGATAAAGGTGTCAGCCAAATGAACAAATAATAATTAGAGTCGTATGTTTCATAGTATAAGCAAGCACACTGTACGCAAGTGAGTGAGGCAGCGTAATGTCATTTGACTTACGGTTTACTTGGCACTGCCTGGTCAGCAGAGAATACCTTGAAGGTCTTGACGGCACGCCACTGCTGGTTACCTGCTAGACCCAAATGCCCTTGGTTGCATATGGGCAAATACAATGCATTTGCCGTATCTGACCATTTTTTTACCATGCGTTTGTTGTGCTTTACAAGAGATAAAGTAATTGTCTTTGTCACCCCACTGGCTACTGGAAATGCGAATCCATGTGAGTCATGCTATTTTTTATTCCAAAAGGAAATGGGCTTTCTTCTGCCTTCAGAATTCACGGCTATTCATTTCCCTCCAATATACATAGCGTTTAAATTAGCTTTAACTGTGCAGGCATGTACAGAATTCCTGTAATGCAACATGACAAGAAATGTAATTCAATAAACATTTGTGTCACCTCCCTCTGCTCCGTTTCACATCAAAGTACATGTATTTATTTAAGAATACTGAATATATTCTTGAGCTCAAAAAGAATGGGGCCACCTCTCAATGCTAACATATATGTTTTAACTTAAAAAAATACACAAAGTAGTAAACTTATTGCTGATTAAAATGAGGAATGATGATCCTTGCTTTTACTGTCCAAGCATACCCCAGTTCTGTTCTGAACATTCCCTGCCTGCCATGCAGTCCTTTATAAGGTGGGCTGTGTAGTCTCTCACATTTTGCCATCCTATAAGAACTCTAAAATAAACAGTGACACTGTACAATAGGACCATAAGGACTATCATTTAAAAGGTATGTCATATTTTATTTTATTTCCTTAAGGTGTGTAGTAAATATGAGTCACAGAATTAAATATATGACTGTGCGGTATTTTAATATGTGATTGTTAAAGAATATGTTTTAGAACTTAAAAACATATTTATATATTTGAAACAATGTATTGAGATCTTTATTTTTTCATGTGAGTTGTTGCATTTACAAAAGAAATATTGTAATGCATCACATAGTCAGAGAGAAAACCCTTTATAAGAATTTACCTCTGTATTTTTAACACAGTATTTTTGCAGTTGTACCATGCTTTTCCCTTGGTTATACTGTGCATTTACCCATGCTTACCCTGTTTTTTTCTTTTCAATTTGCACAAACACTTAATTTTAAAAACATACTGTGTGTCAAGCTCTTACTTGTAATTCAAAGTTAGCACAATGGAGAACTTATATACAGTACCATAGAACTAGACAGGACAATTCACCTGTCCATTAATCCGGCCTTTCTTTCTATTATTATTTGTTTATTTAGCAGACGCCTTGGATAACAAGAGACTAGGGTGTGTGAACAATACATCAGCTGCAGAGTCACTTACAATTTCGTCTCACCCAAAAGACAGAGCACAAGGAGGTTAAGTGACTTGCTCAGGGTCACACAATGAGTCAGTGGCTGAGGTGGGATTTGAACCGGGACCCTCCTGGTTACAAGCCCTTTTCTTTAACCACTGGACCACACAGCCTCCGGAGACAAAGAAGGGAATAAATGCGAGTTTTTGCCAAGACTAAAAAAAGAAGAAAAAAAACGAAAGATCTTGTGTTTTTCTTTTATAACAATACTGTACTATGAGATCTTTCTGTTATTAAGCCATGTATTCCTGAAAATGTTACATATTTATGAGACCACTTTGGGTAAAGTTCAATCTATTCCCATTTTGTATGCGTATTGCTTGTACCGGGAACCTCTTGGTTACAAGCCCTTTTCTTTAACCACTGGACCACACAGCCTCCACCTCAACACAGACATACATTAAATAAATAAAGAAAATAAATAAATAAATAAAAACCAGTATTTGAGTATGATTGCTAACATCATAAAAGGTCAAGGTAAAAGTTGAAAATAAAAAAAAAATTGAAAATAAAATGTAAACTACATGCTCTTTAATAAATACATAACTTGAATAGGTTGAAAACTGGACTGGGGGATTTTGCATCCCAGTTCCTAATTTCTGGAGCATTTTTAATAAATACTTAACCCAAAATTAAGCATCAACATCCTCCCCTCCCTGTAAAAAACAAACAAACAAGACATGCTGTCGAACGACTTATGTCACAATGACAACAACACCCATCAATCACTTCACACCAGCATCATGTGTGCAAACCGCTCCAGTTAAAGAAATAAATGACCACTGTGTTGCTAAACAACCCTAAGGGTTTCATCCCAAGGCGAGCATGCAGAAATAGTTTGGTTTTACTGGTTGCAGTACAAATGTCACTGTTTCAGTTATGCAGCCACTAACATGATTATCTGCAGAATGCAACATGCACAAACAGACTGTTTCGCTGCAGGCTGTGATACAGTTAGAAATTCTGGAATTTTTTTTCCCAATGTTTTTCCATGGTTAAAGAAAAATCTAAGACAAAAAACATATGATGTATACCCCAGTAGATTCAAGAGAAAAAAGCCAAAAAGTTAAAATGCCAGGTTCTGAACTGGGTTGTCAGTATCTAAACTGAACCAAGTTAGTGAGGCTACAGCAATATATGACTTATACAATATACATCTTTTTTCTTGATATATATATATATATATATATATATATATATATATATATATATATATATATATATATATATATATATATATATTTTAGCTCAAAGAGCCAGCTGTCACTTTGTGCCTTGCAAAAGTATTCAGACCCCTGACCAATTCTCTCATATTACTGAATTACAAATGGTACATTGAAATTTCGTTCTATTTGATATTTTATTTTAAAACACTGAAACTCAAAATCAATTATTGTAAGGTGACATTGGTTTTATGTTGGGAAATATTTTTAAGAAAAATAAAAAACTAAAATATCTTGCTTGCATAAGTATTCAACCCCCACACATTAATATTTGGTAGAGCCACCTTTCGCTGCAATAACAGCTTTAAATCTTTTGGGGTAAGTATGTACCAGCTTTGCACACAGTGTCAGTGTGGTTTTGGCCCATTCTTCTTGGCAGATTTGCTCCAGGTTGCTCAGGTTGGTTGGACGATGCTTGTGGACCGCAATTTTCAAATAGTGCCGCAGATTCTCAATGGGATTGAGATCAGGACTTTGACTGGGCCACTGTAAGACATTCGCCTTTTTGTTCTTGAGCCACTCCAATGTTGCTTTGGCCTTGTGCTTGGGATCATTGTCCTGCTGAAAGGTGAATTTCCTCCCAAGCTTCAGCTTCAGGAGGCTGTGTGGTCCAGTGGTTAAAGAAAAGGGCTTGTAACCAGGAGGTCCCCGGTTCAAATCCTAGCTCAGCTACTGACTCACTGTGTGACCCTGAGCAAGTCACTTAACCTCCTTGTGCTCTGTCTTTCGGGTGAGATGTAATGGTAAGTGACTCTGCAGCTGATGCATAGTTCACACACCCTAGACTCTGTAAGTCGCTTTGGATAAAGGCGTCTACAAAATAAATATAAATATTTTTTAGCGGACTGAAGCAGGTTCTCTTGCAGTATTTCCCTGTATTTTGCTCTATCCATTCTTCCTTCAATTTTAACAAGATGCCCAGTCCCTGCTGATGAGAAGCATCCTCACAGCATGATGCTGCCACCACCATACTTCACTGTAGGGATGATGTGTCTTGAGGCATGGGCAGTGTTAGGTTTGCGCCACACATAGTGCTTTGAGTTTTGGCCAAAAAGCTCTTTGGTCTCATCTGACCACAAAACCTTTTCCCACATCGCAGCTGGGTCACTCTCATGCTTTCTGGCAAACTCCAGACGTGCTTTCAGATGGTACTTTTTGAGTCTTTCTTGCCACCCTCCCATACAGGCCTGTGTTATGCAGAGCTCTTGATATGGTTGACTGGTGCACCATTACTCCACTCCCAGCCACTGAACTCTAGCTCCTTCAAAGTGATTGTTGGCCTCTCTGTGGCTTCTCTCACAAGTCTCCTTCTTGTTTGAGCGCTGAGTTTTGAGGGACGCCTTTTCTTGGCAGTGCCTGGGTGGTGTGATGCAGCTTCCACTTCCTGATTATTGATCCAACTGTGCTCACTGGGATATCCAAACACTTATCCAAACACATATTATTTTGTACCCTTTCCGTAATCTATGCATTTGTATTACTTTATCTCTAACTTCTGTAGAATGCTCTTTGGTCTTCTTTTTCCTTCAGATTCACAGCTGACCCAGCTGCGATGTGGGAAAAGGTTTTGTGGTCAGATGAGACCAAAGAACTTTTTGGCCAAAACTCAAAGCACTATGTGTGGCGCAAACCTAACACTGCCCATGCCTCAAGACACATCATCCCTACAGTGAAGTATGGTGGTGGCAGCATCATGCTGTGGGGATGCTTCTCATCTCATCAGTATTCAGACCCCTGACCCAGTCAAAATATGCCCTGGACTACAATAAATACATGGGAGGAGTGGATAGGTCAGACCAGATGCTGGAGCTGTACAATGCTGCAAGGAAGACCATGGCATGGTATAAGAAGCTTGCCATGTACATGGTCAAGATTTCTTTGCACAATGCCTATGTAGTGTACCGAAGTACGGCACCAAAGAATCATCTCACATTTCTGGAATTTCAGTCCCCTGTGATCTCGTCTTGTGTTTGGTACACAAAAAATACCAGAGACTGAAAGATCAGAAACAGTGGCAAGGCTGAGCAAACAGCATTTTATTTGAACATTGCCACAGTCCGGGAGAAAAGCCAAACCACAAAAAAGGTGCAGTGTTCCCGCAAGGGCATACTGAGAGATACACGATACTACTGTCCACGCTGTCCCTCTCAGCTGTCTCTCTCTGTTTGGTGGAGTGTTTTAAAAGGTACCACAAGGTAAATGAGTACTGGAAGGACTAAATAAACCCCAGAACAAACCACCATGACACATGCTGTACCAGTGGTAACATAACCAAAGGTAGTAAAAAAAATACTTGTTTTTATGTCATTCGACAACATTACCTGGGAATGATTATGGGTAACAAACCATTGAAGGGAGATGTTATCTTACCAATCCTAAAATCCTTATTTTGTGCAGATTCTAAAAATGTATACTTATGTCAGGGAATCGTATTCTTTGGTGGCGTACTGGGCACATGAAATTGGGGTAGGTGATTGTGAGGGGGTACTCCTCGCCCTTGTGCGTATTTTATGTTTTGTGTTATTTTGCATGGTTTGGGTTATGTAGCATGGGTGATTTAAAATGTATACATGTATTTGGGCACTATGGTTTTAGGTTGGCAGATAAGGAGTAACCCTTTAAGGACCAGGATCATGTTAACATGATCATACTGAAGTGGGCTTCTAGGACCGCAATTGTGTAAACACGATAAAAAAGCACTTCGTTTTGATGACTTACAGGGCCACCGTACTTTGCAGTACAGGCTTGAAACACATATCATTGGATAGGGGAGGGACTGACGTTCACTTCCTGATAGTTTTTTTTGTGTGCCTTCACTGAGAGGGGCATTTAGTGTCTAAAGGGTGGAGAAAGTTTTGGCAGCGTGGAGAAAAAAGACATCACAGCCTGCTTCAGAGAAACTTGTAAGAAAGGTAAGAAAGGCATGGAAAAACACTGTAAATCCAATGTATCTGACATTTACTCTGTTTCCTGTGTTTTAATGATGGTGGTGGTGGTGGAGGCAGAGGTAGCTCCTGCTCCTCTCCCTCTGGCGGTGGAGGCTGAACCAGCAGGCATTCTCCCTCTGCTGGCTGAGGCAGGAAAAGCAGGCTCCCCCCTTCTGGGCGCTGGACGCATGGGCTCCCCCCTTCTGGGCGCTGGATGCATGGGCTCCCCTTCTGGGCTGGATGCATGGGCTTGTGCTCCCCAGTCTGGGTGCTGGTAGCTTGTGCTCCTCATCCTCTGGCTACTGTTCTGGGCAGTCTTCCTCCTCATAATGGCAGAAGGGACAGTTGGCGAAATAGTGTTTTAGGTTGCAGAGGGGGCACACTGGCGATGGCTGGTTATCGCCACGGATTTCTGGTCTTCAGATGGCCCTCCTGCTCTCTGTTCTTCACCTCCTGGTCTGGTTCCTCCTCCTCCTCTTGGAAGGGGCAGATAGCCACCGTGTGCCTGAACTCCCCGCAGGCAAGACATAGGCCTTGGTCATCGAGGCCACCAGCTCACTGCAGCCATCTCTCCAGCTCCAGCTTTCCTTTTTTGATTTTAGTCTTTTTCTTTATTTTTTTGTTTTTTTTCCCTGCAGTACTCTTCCTGGCCTGAGTCTTGGAGACGCTGTTATCCCACTGACGTCAGGCCAGAAAGGAACACACAGATAGGCAGTACTGGCGGGTGAAACTGAGACGCAATGGCTGCGCTCAGTGTGTTTATTGAATGAAACAAATACAAGATTTAAACAAAAACAGCACACGGCACTTGAGGCCAAAATAAACAGACAAACAAAACGGACTAACACTTAAGCAAACAGTGGACTAACAGACAAACAAACACGATGAGTCAAAACAAACAAGTATTGTGCTGGTCCTTCCAGCACGAAATAGCAATTGTTATTAATTATTCTTTTACTTTATTTTACTCTCCTTCTCTCTCCCGTTCTTGACTCACCAAACACCCAACCCCGGGTGAGTGAAACACTGCATCTTTTATGCAGGTGTACTGAGACTCGATTGCTAATCAATCATTCAATTTGGAATCTCCGTACATCTGCATTTGAACTAATTTGTGCACTTCCCCGTGCTCACATACAAATACCCCTTTTAATCTGCACGTGAAGTGATTGTGCCATCCTCGTGTCTAAATACAATTATATATTTTAAATCACTCGTGCTACACAGACCCATTTATATCCCGTGCACAACAAAATCTATCCACCAACATTAACACACCACATGCAACACATACCACAAAATACACACAGAGGCGGGGCACACTGCCACAATAACCAATACAAATAAGCAAATAATACAATAACCGTAAGAAACCATTGAGAGCTAAATAATTGAAAAAGTTTGACTATAGCATGCCTGGTCTGGAACAACAAGTGTGAATAATAATGTAGAGAGGAGAAGCGAACCTGTATCAACGCCAGGCCTGGCGTTACGGTTGGACCTTAGGGGGCCTGGCCCGTCCAGTTTAGGTCCAGTTCCTCCCCAGTTTCAGATAGATTCAGTACCGTCAGCTTCCAGTTCTAGCAGTAGATGACCGCTGGAATGTCTCAGCACCAACTGTGAATCAAATTTAAAATCAATCCACGCAAGTGCTGGCTTTTTCTTTTTGACTTGCTGTATTTTTAAGCATAGTTCAAGTTCACTATTTGACAGTAAATACTAAACAAAGACACAATTGGTCCGAAAGCAGCCAATACTGTACCTGCAACTGCTGAGAGCCAATCACAGACTGTCGTCAGCTGTACTGGAGCACAGACACGGCATCTTTCAACAATAACAAAGCGAGACGTGGACAGTTCAGTAATATTGCTCCATTCATATATAGATTCAAGAGAGAAAGGTTTTGGCTGAAGGTAGAAACATGGTGGGTTAGGAGGCATTTTAGAGAGGTATTTAATGAGAGATTGTATTGGTAGTTCAGACTCCATCATACACAGACTGTCCAGTAATTGGTCTGTTCATTCGTTAGGCAATGTGGACATTATAAATAGGGGTTTAAAACCCTGACACGTTAATAAAACATTTAAACCGATTTACTAATTAAAAATGCATTGTTTTTCTCTTTATATGTATGTCATCCTTGTTTTTTAATTAAAAAAATGTTCGGGACTATTTTCTTAGAACATCTTTACTCAGCGGAGAGGTGCCCGACGAATCAGTACAAGTTCAAGGTAAATTTAGGTTTTAAGGTGTTTTTTTTTTTTTAAAGAAAACAATGGTAAAATAATTTTCTAATAGAGATAGTGCCCACTCGATGATGGGCTCTACCGTGTGATAGTTGACCTTGACTTTTGTTAGTGCCCTTGCCTTGGGCTCGGGATGTATAACTCCCATCACGGTCAACTATCACAAGTAGAGCCATCATCGACAGGCACTATTGCTTAAATAAAAATAAAAAAAAATCTATGAGAAATCATTAATGAAAGCAAATTAAAGTAGAGCAAAGCACAATAATAATAATAATAATAATAATAATAATAATAATAATAATAATAATAATTTTAAAATGTCTAGTTGCTTCTGGTGTTTGGAAACCCCTTCGTAGGGCTGCTGGAAACCCCTTCTTAGGGCTGCCTTATCAGATTGTTTACACGAGCGTCTGCTTTTTATATTCAGTATTGAATAGTCAGTTGAAAGTAAGCATTATATGTACATTCGTTACTTTACAGTAATTTGGTGTGTGTGGGAATCTGTTTATTGCAATCTCTATAGAGGGCCTGCTCACTGTATGATTGTATTCGTTTCAAGTATTGTTGCTCAGACACCCCATTGTTGCTAATGCAGTAATAATTAAAAGCTGTGCTGAGGTGTCAGCGTTTTACAATTAGATGTAATAATTGGAGCAGTTCTTATTTTTATACCCATATATAAGAAATAATGTAAATAAAATAAGCAAAAAAAAATATTTAAACGATAAAACCCAATCGCAACAAACAAATAAAGAATACCTGTGGCCTTACACATCTTTTTTTGCAAACGGATGCACTTCTGTTTCAAAACCTCAGTCTCATTAGCTCTTAAACTGCAAGAGGACAGCGACACAAGCTGATTCTGGACCAAACCATTCACTATACGAGAAGGGGGAGTGTTACGCATTGGGTTAATAATATAGACGGCGTTTTAATCATGTGTGTATTAGTGTATGAAACTGGTTGTCAAATTATTTACAGTATTTGTTTATTTATTTATCTTTAATATAAACAGCTGTTGCTTTACAATAATACCTCAATACCTGATTGTCTCAATTTGTAATCAATTGGTACACGTTAGCCCTTTAAAATACCTTAAGTACTAGAGGTAAGTAAGCTGGGCTGAGTTGAGTGGGGGACGGAGGGGGGTGATGCTGGGACGCCAGAATCACCGTCAAGCCCTCTTGAGGTGTCGTGGGCTAGTCGACGAAACACCGAGGATGGAAGGTGCCCACTTGAAGACCCCAGAGATGTACCCTACTTAGCTCAATCCAGACAGTTGTCATGCTGATGCGCTGGGGAGACCGCACTATGGTTGATCCCAGGAGCCAGCATCGCAGCCGTTGTGTGTGCTGATGCGCTAGGGAGGCAATAAGCTGATCCCTGGAGCCAGCATTACACTTCAGGCATCAACACCAGACAGAAGGATATCTACATCATCAGATGGAAGGCCGCAAATGGATGGACACACATATGGATCACATTAGTTTACTGTGAAGCTACGTCTTAGTTGGTGCTTATCTTGGCGAGAGCCAAGTTCAAAACAGCATAAAGTTTTAACATCTACTCTCATGTAATGGAAATTGTGATAAACTGTTTCATGATAAAAGTTTCCTTTTAAAAAAAATAGCAATAAAATACAATTTCTTCTTCTATTTTGCCTCATAAAGGGATCTGCTTTGGTGTGGTCAATTGTGACGTCCCCAACCTCTTTAGATAATATATTTCTGACATCAAAATAAGATGGTAGAATGTATACCCGCACACATTTTTTCATAACTTCTGTTTAAGATGTTAACGTTTTGTGGTCATGTGATATGTCATGTGGTCCACTAGGCCTTTATAAACTGTTCGAGTGTGCAAATACTCAATAACGATCAAAGGAAAGCAGACAGACCTTACCAATTTCACTAAGAGCATGATCATGGGTGCCATGCAAAAGGTTTGTTCCTCAGTGCAGTGGCTTGTATTGACCAGCCGGTTCATCAAGACCACATCGGTATCAGACCACTCCATTTTTTGGCTATAGATATTATTTGTCAAACTTTCAAAAAAAAATAAGTGTAAAAAATGTTTTGATTGTGGGGGGGATTGTTATTTGTATTGTAGGTTAAATATAATGTATAACTGCATACATCAAATGTCCAAACATGTTTAAAACAGCTGGATTGTTTAATTCAACTCATTTTTATACAAAGAGATTTTTTTGTTTTTTAACGGTTACTCATACAGGGTTTATATAATGGGGCCAAAAATGTTGTTAAGGTGGAAACAGTTTATTAGAGTTGTTTTTTCGTTTTTTTTTTTTCATGCCATTATATTATAATACAAACACAAAAACATTTTATGAGCACTAACATGCAACTACAATATTATGCTTCTGGAACCGTTATATATATATATATATATATATATATATATATATATATATATATATATATATATATATATATATACTATATGTGATGGTGGTGTTGTTTTGTTAATGTATCAACTGCTTTCTACTTCAGGCTTTAATTAAATAAAACAAATAAGCAACACCCTTGAATGATAAACACAGTAGCACCATATTGCTATTGCTACACCAGTGAAATAATGTAGATGTAATGCTGGTAGTTTTTTATTGTTACTAGGCAGCTACCCACAATTACATGTTTACACTCCCTGTAGATAATTCTGCAATTATGAACCCTTTGTGCTCCTAAAGCTAGACCTCTCAGCAGACAGCTTCATACCATTCCTTATTTATTTGTAAACTTATCCATAACTTTAAACAAGCAATAATGGCACATTTAGAAATACTATAAGGAACTTTGCAACTTCAATGATGAACGTTTCCCTTGAGAAAGACTAATAGTCGAAATATATGTCATGGAACAAAAAATCTGTACCTATGTTTGTTAACAGCTGGTTGTATTGCTGCAGTTCTGACAAAGGGAGCATAAAAATAATTTGCTTTTGAACTGACTTCAGGACTATGAAAAAGGAACACAAGGTGGGAGGTGGGACACAGATGACACTTCCCTGGAAGCCTCTTTTTAGTGGTTAAAAGTGAAAAAAAGCCAGCTATTTTGATTTTGAGCACAATAGTTTCTTCAACGCAGGAGAACATTTCTGAGTTGTCAATGTAGACCATACAAAAGCATATATATATATATATATATATATATATATATATATATATATATATATATATATATATATATATATACAGAATATCTTGAGATTGATTGTAATGATTCAAACAGTCGTAGTTGAATACCTCATTGGGAATTACTTGGCTTGGTTTTTTAAAAATGTGACTTTTGTTTTTCTTTACAAATGGTTAAATGTTGTACAATATTTTGCTATCCTTCCATAATAATTTTGTTTGTTTGTTTGTTTGTTTGTTTGTTTGTGTTTTTCTTTCTAAAAATGTTATTGAAACCTTTGGCACTTGAGAAACACAATACTACTACGACTAATAATAATAATAATAATAATAATAATAATAATAATAATAATAATAATTCTTTCTTGTGTTTCTTTTATCAATAACCACAGTAAAATAATTAAATGTCTCCAAATTAATAAACTTTGAAAACATTTCCAACTTAACACAGACTGTACAGGATTGTCAATACAAAGATATTAATAATTTCAATTTTGTATATTCAAACAGTGCATACAAATATATGACTTACAACTCGTTCAGAAACTATTGAATATATACTACATAGCTTACATGGCAACTATAACAAACATGGCATTCAACTTTTTCATATTTACTTGGATCAAAATATGTATATAAATGCTGCTTTGATGAAAACATTATACATTATTTCTTGCTTAAGAAAATAAATTAAATATACATGACTTCTGTTTAAAATCTATATATATATAATTACTAAAGCTTTATATTTTGTGGTTACATTTTATTCTAGTCCACATAGGCACTATTATGGTCCTTTTCCCCCCCAAAGTCAGTGAAATGTGATTGTACAGTGAAGAACAGTTTCAAACTTGTAACATTTTATTCAAAACACTCAGCGTAAGTGCATAGCCAAGAAACATTTGAACTTATCGGTCTGTCCTAGCTTTGAGTGGCGAATCAGACTGCAGGGTGTTGCTAGAAGAGTGTTAACCAGATCACATTAAAGCAGGTGTTTATATTCCTTCTTCAACGCAGTTGTCTCCAATCAGGGGAGTGAAAGCCATTTGGTGACTAGCAGGTGGTATAATGGAGCCATGTTGTTTACATTTTTAGTCTGAAATAGGATACTGGGATATAGCGGTCAATGGCAAATAATGTATGAAGCTACTTATTGGCATTAATAGTGGTCAGGGATACTATATATATATATATATATATATATATATATATATATATATATATATATATATATATATAATTTTATTTTATCTATTTATTTACGTTTTAATAGAGAAGGAAAATATTTCTGCTTATACTTATACCAAAAAAACAACTTTTTTTATTTTTTAAATGGCTTCTCAAGCAGGGAGGTTTCATTTTCTCCAAAATAATACTAAAAAAAATTGGAGGCAAAAATGTGTGTGATTAATATAAGCCACAGCTTCACTATTTTTTTTTCAATTGCCCCTTGATTTACCAAAATATTAAAATTAATTAAAAATGTAAAGTGTAATTTCAGCAAATTGCATTTTTTTCCTTTCCCAGATTTGTCTTCCTTCATTAATCCTACCCCCAGCACCCCCTCAACCCTCAATAAAAAAAAAATAAAAAATCACATAGTCTTTTATTTGTCCAGTTCGTGGCCTGCTGGTGGCTGGCAGTGTAAACAGTATGTTTGGTACCATACAGGGAGGGACGAGACGGAGAGTGGGGGTGGAAGGATGCAGTTAAGGCCTTTTTTTTTCAAGAAGCATCACCTAACACTGATAATGAATGTGCTGGTGTTGGTGAATCTTCCCATCCACATGCTGATGAGTGTGAGTGTGGATGTCCGTATAAATCTTTGGGTACATTTTAGGAACCATGGCCGGGGCCAGAGTAGGCCCTTGAGCTAGCAGATGCTGCTGCTGGGCTAAATACTCCTCGTAGTTCATGGAGCTCCCACAGTCTTTGTCGGGCGCCTGCGGCAGGCAGATACGCTCTCTCAAGGGAGGCTGGCGGTGGATGGACTGAGCTGCCACTGCAGCCGCTGAAGACGGGGAAGAGCAGGGCTTCTTCTTGGTCTGGCACAGCCACAGCAGGATTGTCCCGAAGATAAAAACGGCCCCTGCAGGGATCCCAATGATGACGGGCCAGGGAAGGCTGCTGGACGGGGAAGCCATCACAGGTGGAATGTGCTGCTTTGGGTCTGTTAACAGGAATAAGAAAAAAAGAGACTGATAGAAAAATTGTGTTAAAAACACTGAAAGAAAAAAAATGTTTAATCAAAAGCAGATTCTATTATTACAAGGCCCTGGCCCTGTGTGTTATATTTCATGGGATGTCATGTCAAGGCCTATAAAAGACCATTTAATCAGCCTACATAAATCTCTAAAAGTCCAAACAGAGGAAGCTATTTAACAGTGAGCTAAAACATAGTTTAATTTATTGAAGGGGAAATCCTAGCTTTTGATTATGTTAATGGAACCGAGGACTAACACCAATTTTTAGTTTCAGTGTTGCTGTTGACGCTGGTTTGCTCTAGGCTTAGAGATGTATGATTCATTTGATTCGTTGTTTTAACATTAGCTCAATATTTCTACTGCAACCATTTCTTTCTTGTTATTTTTACAATTTGTTATAGTATTCTTTGAAAAGCCAGAGACAAAAGCTGAGATTTTCTTTATTGAAATATGAAACCAGCAGCTGTAAATCATATTGTCAATTTTTAAAAAAAAAAGTCAACAAGAATCATCCTAAAGTATATATGTAGTACCAAGTTTCAACCCCACCTGGCAGGACAGTGAGGAAGGCGCTCCGGAAGCTGTAGCCCATAGTGTTGGCTCCCAGACAGATGTACATCCCAGCGTCCTCCTCCTTGGCCCGGGTTATCATCAACTTGTTCAAATAAGAGCCGTCCGGGCGAGACCACACCTCCCCTGTGGGCAGCACCACGAACTTATATTCGCCCACGTCGATGGTGGAATTGTACTTGTTCTCGCTGCCGTACTCCACACGCTTGAGCCACTGGATGACGGGCTTGACGTCGCTGCGGACCTTGCACTGGAACGAGGTGGTCCCCCCATAGTCCACAGTCGTGTTCACAGGGTGGGTGCCAGTCAGGATGGGTTTGGACCTTGTGCGCTCTGAAATGGGCGAAACAGGAGAAAAGCGTTAAGCAATAATACAGCATCAGAAAAAAAAAGATTATTTTCCATTTACATTTTTGTCTTTTTTAGCCTACTTCTTAAATGATTCCCAAGAGTTGAGAAGCTTTAGTTTTTCCCTGTGTTAAAAGAATACATTGCGTTTGTTCTGACATTATTTACTTCCTTATGTAGGTATAATGTTACTACCACCATATTTCTCTCTTAAACCCCTCTGGTTTATGTGAAAATTCCAGCAAAGCTACTGGTTTGTATTGGGAAGTAGAACCCAAGCAAAGTTAATGTCACTGTATCGGCAGTCCTATGTTAAGCGAGAGATCCATCACTCCCAGTTTCTCACGTGCTAGACGATTGTTTTGAGTGAATATCGGCGTGGGGAACAAAGTGAGCTGATATCCTCTTTTCTGAAACAGAAACTATGTTGTTCCTGTCCGTGTCTGGTTTTGATAAAAGGGAAAATGCCACATCTGACACTGGGATGATGTTTGATTCATTTCCACCATCTCTGCTCCCGGTTTTAGTGTAAACACATGTTTTTCGGAGTTTGCACACAGCTGTATCTTGATCAGGACCAGATGTCGGACAGGTTGGAGCTTTCTACTTCGAAGGAAGCCTTTACCAGAGTGTGGTTCACATATAAATTATTAAAACTCCTTGCTCGTCTATCCCTATTACTCGCTGCCTCTAACCTTCAGATGTGTCAATGTGGCCTAACAGATAGAGCACTGGAGAGGGAGTCGGGAGATTACGTTCTGGAATACTAGCCTAGTAACACGCATTCCTCCAGATTACTCAGACCAACTCAGCTATTAAGCAGGGTACAATCCAGACCCATCCCCAGGCATATGGTTTACAATGATGTTTTATTGGTAAGAATTGAATTAACATATGTTCCATCAGTTTTTAAAGCAGTGTTCATACATTTAAAAATAAACTGTAAAAGTGCTGTTCCGGAAACTACAAAAGACACTGACAAGACTTCTTGTCAACTACACTGTATTGTGACAAATCTGTCAGCTTCTCCAGGCCCAAGCAGAAAACAATTACTGATGCATATACACTTCTTGAGGGTATGGAATCCTTTAAGCCCTGACATGACAAATTTTAAGATTAACAAACACTGTTGGGCATTGATGGACTGAATGACCTCCTCATGTTTGTAAATTATCGTACTTCTTTCTTATTTTTTTCAAAATGACTTATGCTGGAATCTAAAATTCCTAAATAGCAGCAAGAAACCCTCAAAAAAACATAGTTGTCCACTAATTACAGACCTTTTCTTAAAAACAGAATACCTTCCATTTATACTTACGAATGACTTCCACCTTGTAGGTGGCGTTGATCTCCCCGGCGCGGTTGAAGACTCGGCAGGTGTACTTGCCGCTGTCCTCGGGTTCTAAGTTCTTGAGGCTCAATGTCCACTTCTTCTTGCGGCCCTCCCCGACCTGGGCCATCAGCGGCTTGCTGTCCTTCAGCCAAGCAATTTCGGGCCGCGGGTTCCCGCTCGCCGCACACTTCAGTCTGACCGAGCTCCCCACGGGTCGCGCAATCACCCTCCGCCGCATCTTTGCAGGCTGAGTGAACCTTGGGCGCACTGCAAGAGCAAAGGGAGTGGGGGGGCAAAATCAATTAACTTCATAAGATTGTTTCATACAACACAGGAATCATCTACAGTGTCTTTTGTTTCTAACAAGTTTTGTTTTTCTTTATATTTTTTTCAAGTTTAAAATGTCCTTAAGCAAAGATGAACAAATTCAGATATTTTTGATGTGATGCTGCAGATAGTCAACCGAGTTTTGGCTATTTAATTTCACAGACAACATCCTAATCGGCATAATTTTTCTTTAAAATTCACGGCAGATTATTATTATTTTTCTTTTAACATCAGATATAGAGATAAATGCACTGACATCATCAAAATCAACGTCAAAGTTATTCAAGCACTTTACAATAGCTTGTGAAATGGTGTTGTAATTAACAGCCTGTAGGTAAAGTGTATCTGCAAGGACAGCTTTCAGTTCTATCATGTCAGATGCATGTTCACCATTTAGGTCTTGCAAAACAAATACAATGTGTAACCCATACTGATCTTGGCATCAGTCGACTCGTCACTCCACCATTTGCTACACTCAGTCTGAAGAATTTACGTAACTTTTGGTTGTCCAATTTTTCAAGAGGGATATTTGCACAAACAAACGCCTCTGTCATGTCAAAATGTAATGTATTTTGTGCTTCACGGTTTTCAGTGGACTTTTGGAACATGGAAGTCACTGTTTTTTGTTTCTTTGCAAGTAAAGCAGTCGCAGTAATGCTCTGGATTTCCGCCTTTCACTTTCGTTGAATACTTGAATCTAAATGCCTGTCAAGAGCCGATTCTCGGTAATGATCTACAGTAACATTGCAGGACGTACAGAAGACCTTACCTCCATCCGTGTGTAAAACTCATGCTGGATACTGATTTACATGATCTGCTGCAGACACATTTTTAGCCTTTTTAGAAACCTCCATTTTCTTGTTTACAGTGTGTAGTATTTTAATTTCCCACCTAGATTTGCATCTAGTCACATGACATAATCACTGCACTGTACACGCTGGCACACAGCAGACCTGTACAGTTTCGTTTATGTGATTTTTTTTTTGTATGAAATACAAATAATAATTATGAAATTAAATTTTTATTTCTTAAGAATATTATAAAAATCGCGGTATGGGGCTAATTTCACGATTTCCGTGCAGCCTGTGAAATTGCGATTTACACAGGGCCTTACCTATGATGTCTGACTTAATGGGCATCATGCTGTTTATTCAGAAAAAGAAAAAAAAAACACATTTATAATGTTTTTTTTTTTAAAACAATAATATGAGCACAAGTGCTAAAAAAAATAAAATAAAAACAATTGAAAAAAAAATAAAAAACAGCCAATGATCCAATACAGACTGGGAATCTACTGGGATTCCCATAGTACTAAATCAGTGCCTGTGTGCTACCCAATCAGAGTCACTGTGCAATGCTTGTTCCAAACCAGAGCTGGTAATGATGTAGTCTCCGTCTGCTTATTGTTCTGGCAAGGTTTCTTCAGGGTAATACATTCACACTATAATGTTATTCTGTAAAGGATACTGCAATACTTCAGAACCTAAGCATAGGTCATTGGAATTTTGTTCATGAACAGATTGTATCCCATTGTATCAGTGTTAATAGAGCCCTCCTCGTGAGCTTGTTGCAGTTAATCACAAGGAACCACTTGAAACCTGGGACGTAGTTTGGCTTGACCAGAGGGGTCAAGATCTATTCTGGCTTCACAATGCAGGTCCAAGCATTACCACTACCTGGATACTGATGAGGCAGTCCCATCTGTAGTGTCTAACTCCTTTTTTGTTGTTCCTATACCCATTCACATGAAAAGCCCTACTCCGTACAACTATCCATTACCCATCCCCGTCTTACCCCATTGTTTCCCTGAAATGTCCTCATTTGTATATTCTGTGTCACTCCCTTCTGGGATCCCTGGACCATCCTTTCCTGAGCTTGAGTCATCTGCAGAGATAAGGGAGAGTTTATTAGATGGTAATTGAATGGCACTCATTGCCTGCTTTCAGTTTGGATTTTCTACTTTGGTTCCCATGCGGTACAGACATATGTTTCCCGTATATTGACCTAAACAGTCACAGAGCTCAGCTATCGCCACCACTGCAAACATTCAAAAAGTACACTTCTGTGACAACCACCACCTGAGCTTCTTTAGTGCAAGTTTTTTCTGTGACAACACATAAAACTTCATGATTGGTTTGCATGGTGGTGGTATAAAGATCTATCACTATTTAGCATTTGTTTAATAAGTGTTGCATGTACTATGCTGTTAAATACTGTTTTCAAAATTAAACATATACTGTATGGCGTGATATGCAATATGCAGCCCACCTATATTCAACATGGTATCTCTCTCTCTCTCTCTCTCTCTCTCTCTCTCTCTCTCTCTCTCTCTCTCTCTCTCTCTCTCTATATATATATATATATGAAACACTCAATGGTTGAATATGTAGTAATACTTAAAAAAAAAATTCAATTAGTATTACTTAAAATAAAGAGATTATAAGGCTGTATAAACATGTTCATATCAATCCAACAAGCAGTTCAGAAGTTATAAAGCCTCACAAGCTTTCATAGGAACACAGATTTTAAAGGACCATACATATCATACATACAAGCTTTATACTAAATAAGACTATAAAGGTTCCACCATCACAGAAACAGTATGGAAGGAATAGCTGAAACAGAGAATTTTGCCAAATGAGAACAGCCAATTTGGGCTGAATTCTGTTAATATGTTTAAATATTAACATCAGAAAGGTGTTTTAAACAAAATAATTCTTGGTGCCAAAAGCCACATAAAAATTCCCTTCTTACAGTGTGGAAACTCTATGCTGTTTGCCTCATGTTACACTAAGTTAGTGCTGCATTCTCAGAGCTGCCTGTCTCCCAGCCAGCCCTTTGAAGTCATTTTGCTGTAAATCTGTTTGATCTCTTGTAGATACAGCTTTGCATGTTATCCAGCATGGTCTCAAACCTGGACAGTTACTGATGGAGCACGGGCAGCTTCCCAGAAACTAGCAGCCAGCAAAAGCTGGAGAAGGGAGCTTTCTTTCTTTCTTTCTTTCTTTCTTTCTTTCTTTCTTTTTTCTTTTTTCTTCTTGCATTATTCCCTTTCCAACCTATTCCAGTGAAATTTACTGACTAAACACAAGAAATGTTATTACTCTCTAACAAAATGTTTTAAGATAACTCTTTAGCAAAACATACTTCAGGCAGCACACTTTTATCACTGCCATTTTCAAAGGAACATCAGCCACTATCTACCCGGCTTTCAAATATTTAGTAGCAACCGTCAGAAAAAGCAGTAAAACAACAGCCCTATCAGGAATGATAACTCCTTCTCTAAATTGCAGCACTGTTTTTATAACCTCTGTCCTATATTTAAATTTTACTCTATATAACTTTGAAGGCTGTGAAAGTATGATGTTGCCAGAAGAAATAAGATTCTTATAAATACCTGACCCCATATATTGTTTTAATGCAGTGTTTTAAGTCAAGGCAGTATTAATAGTTACTTGGCAGAGTGTTATGGATTAATATCATATGGTACATTTGGTGCCATATACCTTATCCTGTATGTTTTACGCATTACAAGAACATAGGATGTTGAGAATTAGTGATAAATTCTCAGGGACTCAACTAATTTTAAATGCTATTTCCATTTGACACTTCAGACATGAATGTTTATCTTCTGTGGCTGCTTTAAAAATAGAGACTCATGTTAATATTGGTCAGCTTTACTACTAACTGGTTCCAGGTCATTTAAAAAAAAAAACGTATGTACTGTATGGTGTCAAACTTTTGCAGGTTACACTTTTCTAAAAGCGTCCTGGATAGATCAGCACAACAACAGAAGATCATTAATAGGACACACAATTTTGTTTTTTAAAATCCTGAACATGTGCATGTACAATAGCCTTTAGATAGGTATAAAAGCCACCTGCATGCTTGTCAAAGGGGTTACGTAAAGCTGAACCACTTTTTTTACCATAGTACATCTTTGAACTGTACAATGCTTACCTATTCTTTACCATGCTTTCACAATGCTTTACTACATTTTGCCATGCTTTTACCATGGCAAACTTTTACAAGGTTATCTGTACACAGTGGTGCCCAAATACATTGACACTCTCCAATCTTTATTATGCAAAATGATCTAATTTAAATTAATATTATAACCACTTACATTTAAATCTGAATGTGGATGCACTCTATATGAAAAAAAGTTTGTTTAAAATAGGAGCTTGTGGCAGGGCTGAGGCCTGCCCCTGTAAATAATGTATTTTTGTTGGGTTTTTAAATAAAATATGGTTTTGTTTTGACAATCCATTAACTCTGGTCACTTGCCTTTAAAATGGGCCTGGAAAGCTGCCCTTGGTTCTTCTTTCTTGTTTGTGTGTTCTATGCTGTGCGATGCTGTGCTGTGCTGTTAGCAGTAGAAAGCCTAATCACTGTTTAACCAGGCTGAGTGAACTAAATCTGAACAATCATAACCACTCTGTGTGGAACCAGGGTAAGCTACGAACGATCGCCGGGAGTAGAGCACGGTCCGAGCTTGGCCTCCTTTTGTTTTCTTACTTGTTTTTGTACAGTGTTTGTTTTTGCCTTTTTGTAAATATTAATGTACACCTGTATTTATATCCTTCCGCACTAGGGCTACCATTGCTGATACCTTAGTGGCGGCAAACAACCACTGCAACCCCTTGTACTTAATAAAACCTGGAGGCCTGTGCGGTGTTTGCAACATCAAACCCTCTTTGTTTCTCTCGTTCTCTTAGCTGATGCCCACACATAACAGCACACCCCATGTAACAGAGCTAAATCTAGGACCACAATATAACTGAAAAGCAGTAGATTGAGGCAGTGTAACATCTGAATATGAAATGCTGAAATATGAATGTTAAAAAATGAAGAAATATTCTCTTCCAGCAGTCTCTTGAGCATGTGCAACAACTTAGCGGCAGCTGCTGGCCCATACATCATATAAAAGATAACCATGATATAGCATGGTAATTATATCATGGGGTTTTAAAATCAATCAACTCCCTTTGTTCTGTGACACTGTAGACTTGCAGTGGTTAAGTTCAAACAGTTTTAAAATCCTGTGGCATACTTACCAAGGGATGATTACACGAGGGATATAATTACATATATGACTCTATAACATACCAGTATGTAGCCGGGTAGTCTACAGAAAGTCAGTAGATTCATTGTTTCAGCCTCATTCCACCTCCTTCTAGAAACCTTTAAAATGAATGCGGCCCTTATTTTATTTATTTATTTCTTAGCAGACACCCTTATCCAGGGCGACTTACAGTCGTAAACAAAAATACATTTCAAGAATCACAGTACAAGTATTAATACAATTAAGAGCAAGATAAAATGCCATGACTTTTGTTCTAGCAAGTACAAGTATATGACAAAATACGATTCAATAACGGAGCAGATAACAGTGTCAGTGATAGTTACATCAGGATATAATTAAATACAAAATACTACAGATTAAATGACACTTGACAGATTACAGTACTCTAAAGTACAGGATGACACCAAAAAAACATATGGCGACAACAGGCACGCTGAACAAATCACATTCTCTGCTGGCTGAAAAGTACTTTTAAAAGTGAATCTACTAATGTGTCAACTACTAATGCATCATACAGTAAACAAGGGGCTTGGCTAATCCCCTAGTATTCTGACCTCAGCATACACATAGTTACGGTTGCCAGGTTCATCCATCAGATGTTGGCAACTATATGACTGAAAATGAAGGGTGTGCCCTGCCCTTATCCAGGGCGACTTACAATTGTTACAAGATATCACTTTTATTTTTACATACAATTACCTATTTATACAGTTGGGTTTTTACTGGAGCAATCTAGGTAAAGTCCCTTGCTCAAGGGTACAGCAGCAGTGTCCCCATCTGGGAATGAACCCACAACCCTCCAGTCAAGAGTCCAGAGCCCTAACCACTACTCCACACTGCTGCCAACATTTCAAAGAACGAATGTGTTTATTAAAACTCATACTGGTAGTCAAATGATGATAATAAGACTCTCTCTAGCAGAATAGTTCTTTTTTTTTTTAATCTCATTATCATTCTTGTTGAAGTTGCAGAGGAATCTCGGATACTGACTGGCTTGTCCAAGCTTGCAATTCATCCTGATTTTGTTTGATCTCCTGCATTTAGGCTCCAGAGCCCCATTGAGCACATCCTCAGATGCTAACCACCAAAGTCAGCCCTGCCTCTTCTGATCAATTGCAAGCTGTGGACATTAAAGGTTTCACTCGTGATAAAAAGATAAGACATTTCAGGAATGGAGACAGGCTACAGCTAAGGCCAACCAGCCCATCCCTTTGCTGGATTTTCTTATCGGTATGGCTCTAATAGTACTCCTCCATCCTCCTTATCTGAAATACATCTGGATCGCTTTTAAATGTTTTTTTCACCTTATTTGGCGAGTGCTAACGGACCACGCTTGCATCAAAGCGAGCAAGCATAGGTGTGTCGAATGGCCTTTTCTCGTTCTAGAATTTCTTATGTTCTTAAGTTAAAACAGAACTTGATGCAGTTATATGCAATATAAAATAGATAGATAGAAAACTTAACATGGTACAATTGTGTACACAGTGACTGAAGGACAGAACATTTTAAATAAATACATAAATGGCAGCTAATTAGTCCATGTTCTTACCTTTCAAATGAGCCGTTGACGGTCACTCTAGGACTTGTACTACCGGAGAAATGATGTTTTAAAGTAGCGAGTGTGAGTGAAACTGCAGTGAACAGAGCCGAAGTGACGCCTATCATGTATGAGGTGACAAGTGTAAAAAAAAAAAAAGCACTAATGTTTTAACAGCTGTTTTTTTTTCCCGGATTTAATGTAAATTGCATATTTTTTCCTAGATTTAACCAAAAAAGTCCAGATTTAGCAAAATACATAAATGTTAACAAACACATTCTTAAAAGTCAGAGCGTAATAGCAACTCTACAGCACACAATGGCATTTTTTTTATTTTTATGAAAACCCAGATTAATTTAATTTCTGAATGATTATGTTTTTCAGATGTATCTGTTAGGTAAATGTTGAATCGCCAAGTTTAAAAAAAAAAGATTTAAATTACATTACAGTATTTTTTCACTGATTTATTTGTCAGAAATGTTCACCAGATGTTTAAATGCACTCATATATTTGTTAGAAACCCAGATTTAACATGTCAGCTAAATGTTCACTCGCTAAGTGTAAAAGGGAGGCGGCATATAAAAAGTATGCACACCACTGTTCTACTGTATATATATATATATATATATATATATATATACAGTACTGTGCAAAAGTTTTAGGCAGGTGTGAAAAAATGCTGTAAAGTAAGAATGCTTTCAAAAATAGACATGTTAATAGATTATATTTATCAATTAACTAAATGGAAAGTGAGTGAACAGAAGAAAAATCTAAATCAAATCCATATTTGGTGTGACCACCCTTTGCCTTCAAAACAGCATCAAGCATCAATTCTTCTAGGTACACTTACACACAGTTTTTGAAGGAACTCGGCAGGTAGGTTAGCCCAAACATCTTGGAGAACTAACCACAGTTCTTCTGTGGATTTAGGCAGCCTCAGTTGCTTCTCTCTCTTCATGTAATCCCAGACAGACTTCGATGATGTTGAGATCAGGGCTCTGTGGGGGCCATACCATCACTTCAGGACTCCTTGTTCTTCTTTACGCTAAAGATAGTTCTTAATGACTTTCACTGTATGTTTGGGGTCGTTGTCATGCTGCAGAATAAATTTGGGGCCAATCAGATGCCTCCCTGATGGTATTGCATGATGGATAAGCATCTGCCTGTACTTCTCAGCATTGAGGAGACCATTAATTCTGACCAAATCCCCAACTCCATTTGCAGAAATGCAGCCCCAAACTTGCAAGGAACCTCCACAATGCTTCACTGTTGCCTGCAGACACTCATTCGTGTATGCTCTCCAGCCCTTCGTGAACAAACTGCCTTCTGCTACAGCCAAATATTTCAAATTTTGACTCATCAGTCCAGAGCACCTGCTGTCATTTTTCTGCACCCCAGTTCCTGTGTTTTCGTGCATAGTTGAGTTAAACTTGGCCTTGTTTCCACGTCGGAGGTATGGCTTTTTGGCCGCAAGTCTTCCATGAAGGCCACTTCTGACCAGACTTCTCCGGACAGTAGATGGGTGTACCAGGGTCCCACTGGTTTCTGCCAATTCTGAGCTGATGGCACTGCTGGACATCTTCCGATTGCAAAGGGAAGTAAGCATAATGTGTCTTTCATCTGCTGCAGTAAGTTTCCTTGGCCGACCACTGCGTCTACGGTCCTCAGCGTTGCCCGTTTCTTTGTGCTTCTTCAAAAGAGCTTGGACAGCACATCTGGAAACCCCTGTCTGCCTTGAAATTTCTGCCTGGGAGAGACCTTGCTGATGCAGTATAACTACCTTGTGTCTTGTTGCTGTGCTCAGTCTTGCCATCGTGTATGACTTTTGACAGTAAACTGTCTTCAGCAACCTCACCTTGTTAGTTGAGTTTGGCTGTTCCTCACCCAGTTTTATTCCTCCTACACAGCTGCTTCTGTTTCACTTAATGATTGTGTTTCAACCTACATATTGAATTGATGATCATTAGCACCTGTTTGGTATAATTGTTTAATCATACACCTGACTATATGCCTACAAAATCCCTGACTTTGTGCAAGTGTACCTAGAAGAATTGATGCTGTTTTGAAGGCAAAGGGTTGTCACACCAAATATGGATTTGATTTAGATTTTTCTTCTGTTCACTCACTTTGCATTTAGTTAATTGATAAATATAATCTATTAACATGTCTATTTTTGAAAGCATTCTTACTTTACAGCATTTTTTCACACCTGCCTAAAACTTTTGCACAGTACTGTATATATATATATATATATATATATATATATATATATATATATATATATATATATATATATATATATATATAGTATATATTGTGCAGAATTTTATTTTTGTATTTAAAATAAAACCAACCAATAGAAGATCTGCATTTTCTCTGCGGAAGTCCAATCATAAGCGAGCGGAGGCGGGACATAAACAGTTGAAGGTATTCTCTGCCTCGGCTGATGGTCTTGAGTAAGTTTAACCAATGGGAAAGTCAAAGATTTGCCCTGGTTTTGCAGCTGTCCAATCATGAGTGAGCAGAGGCGGGACATAAATATGCTAGGCTCTAAGAGGTGTAACAATAGTTGAATTTTGCGCGACATAGCTTATTATAGAGTGTTATTGAGAATTATATTGAGAATTTCGAAGTTATATTTCAATTTAGTTTTTATACTTGTGAAGTACATGTGTTTTGTGACCGGTCAACGGTGTTAGTTTAAGGGCTTGTGGAAAGTTTAGTTTAAGCACTCCTTGATGGCGTTAGGATTTTGTTTTGTTTGATTTCTTTTGCGTTTATCATTGAATCTGTTGTGGAAGTACTTCTTTCATGCACAATAAGAAAGTGAAAAGGTCCAGAACGTGGCAAAATAAACCCCACTTTTCCACAACATATATATATATATATATTGACAATGAAAAAACACATTTTGGCCTACAAGAACAACTTTTTAAAAAAAAAAGTCACACAGAAATAGAGAATAAACAAACAGTGAAAAACAGAAGCCCTGTACATATGATTAATTTCTTTGCATATGTACTGCATGTGTTCCTGGTCAATTAGCACCCTGCCTACGAGATTTAGAAATACACCCAAACTCAGGACTATGCGGTGGATTATTTGTTTTAATCTTCTCAAATGAAAGGACCAGTCCTTCCAGCTTGGCCTTGGCATGGTCTCATTTGCAATCTTTGGTCCAGAGGCCGTTCAAACCCCGTGTCACTGATGATCCAGCTTTGCATAAATAAACACAGCGACCTTTGAACCGGAGCTTGAGACCTGAGCGCACTTCAAAGTGACAGGAGGGATGAAGTGATCAGCATGCATCATTAGGGCAGCCCTGCCCTGGAGTACACACAGATGGACGGTTGGATTAGGTGGGGAAAGGGGGCCTGTGTGTGATAAATACAGGACCTGGATGAAATGCAGGGAAAGTGATATTTAGTCAGGCTTGGGCAATCACACTGACCATCCACCATTTCTCATATTGACACAAATAAACCTGTCAGGTTTTTGCAAAATTTTTATGGTCTTCTTCCACTTCAGTGTGTGCCACATTTCAAGTCTTTCATAAGTGGTTCTATTTACGTGTGCATTGTACAAATTTGTATGTGGGAGCTTGCTGTACTTGCATGCTGTAAGCTGTTGTTTTGTATTTCTCATGTACAGGTAAATTAAAATACATTTAAGTTCCCTGCAAATATTACATAATCTTAAAATGTATATTCATATTGTGGTTTAATAAGGAAAAGTTGTGCCAGTGTTAGTGAGATTTAGACTTCCATACAAGAAGTCTACATTGTATAACAATCTCAGTGCAAGGATTCAGCATTCCTTACCCAGCAGGTAGTGGAGCACTTAATGAAATGAAGGGATTTATGAAGCAAATATTCATGGCCAACAAGTTGTACAAAGCATATATTAAATGTGTGTGTGTGTGTGTGTGCGTGCGTGTGTGAGAGATACAGAGCGAGACAGCGACAGAGACAGACATCTGCAGTGGAGATGCTTCTGCTGTAACCACAGCAGAAACCGCAGCGTGATTACTGGCACTATTCACTGAACCACACCAGCTGTCCGGTCAACTATTAAAACATTCAGTCTACAGTGTCTGAGCCTAGCCCTGCTCCTCCTCAGCCCCAGTCTTTCTCTTGCTGCATCCCTGAAACACCGCTCAGCCTGGCCCACACTCAGCTTCCCCAAATGGAAAAGAAATGAACCCCTAGATGGACAGCACACCAAGCACTATTTTGAAGTGCAAAGGCACATTTTTTAAGTAGAATACAACAATTGTAGCAGTGTGTAAAAAAAACATAACAACCAACCACTCAGCAGGTGGGCCAACCAGAGCCATAAGGTCAGTGTCACATGGTTGCATTTTTTAATTCAGAAGGAATAGAAAACAGTCAAACAACAACAAGGATTATCCATTCAAGTTCAAAGACAGGCACAGCGAAGACTGAGTCAATGTTATTATTGGAACATTACAAAAAGGTGTGAGGCTCCTGAAGGACCCCACCTCGGCACTCGGACGCCAGGCATAAACTACCTTGCTGCTGCCTCAACTCTCTCACCTGTCGTCCTCACACAGTGAATTAATGCAGAAGAACATTTATTTTCATTTTACAACAGAAGGGAAGATGCTACCACAAATCCAACAGAGAAACAGCTCTATAAAATTCACAAAAAGAGCTACACTATCAACCATCTTGAATTTCTCACTACGTAGATCATTTCTACATGCATTCCTGGCATAGTCAACCTAAGTCAGCTCCTAAATCTCAAAGAAAAGGAAAAAGATATATCGAGTGTCACATTAATCAAAAAGCGGTCTGCAATTATGACTCATAAGCAGCCGCTTTGGGATATCCACAGCACTCAAAGAAGGAGAAGTCCAGCCATAAATAGTAATAGCAGACTAACGGGGCCGCCAGATCTCCGCCAAAAGGGAAACACACAAGCAAGTCTACATCAGAATGGTTGAAGAACAATAAATTTAAAGTTTTGGAATGGCCTAGTCAAAGTCCAGACCTAAACCCCATTGAGATGTTGTGGCAAGACCTGAAAAGAGCAGTTCATGCTCGAAAACCCACAAATGTCACTGAGTTGAAGCAGTTCTGCATGGAGGAGTGGGCCAAAATTCCTCCACGGCGCAATAACTACAGGAAGCCTTTTGTTGCAGTTATTGCTGCTAAAGGTGGTGAAACCAGTTATTGAGTCTAAGGAGGCGATTATATCTATAAAAACAGGGTTAGTTCTGAATGGTTTTGGTCAAAGAAACAGCACATCAATATTATTGCTACAGATATTATTTAGTAATCACTTTGGGATCTAATTGCTCATGCCATGGAGTTATTTCCCATGCAGTATTTATCTAGGGTATATATATATATATATATATATAAGAGAATCACAAAGTTAGCATCAACGTCTTAAAGGAAAATGTAAAGTGGTGCTCGCCTCTGTTTGAGGAAGACATATCTGGTTTGCGTGACTGTTCTGATCCAAAACAAACAAGAAAACGACAGATGCCTTGGTCTAACATATAGAAAAAACAGGATGGCTTTATTTTCATTAGTGAAGGGGAACGATGCCACAAACATGCCAGAAGCAAATGGATGGGCAGTAAAAAGCACATGCTGATTTCACATGCTCTGTCCGGCTGTCGAAATGGACTGTGTTATGCGTGCTGAGCTCCTAGTTTAATATACATGTGCATTGAACTCCTGGGCATGGACATTTTAATTTACATGGGGCTGGTTTTTCAGGTCTTGCCTAACTAATTGTTCCAGTGATTTGAAGGGTTCAGTGAGATTTACTATGTTAAAAAATCATAATGAAAATAAAACCTGTCGCATGAGTTTGCTTTAGTCTCCTTCCATATCAACAATTCTCCTGCACAGCTGGTTTAATGTAATATTAGCAAACATCAAGGAAAGCATAGGGCTTTACCGAATTAAAATATCTCACATACTGACGACTCATCGTCCCCTTTGAAACCTATACCCCATTGGAGTTTAACTCTATTGAGACATGCCAAGGTTTTTAAAAGAAAACAGACCATTAAAGGGACTGATCCCAGCTTTGTTTAATGGGCACAGAATATTGTCTCCTTCCATTCACTACATATATATATATATATACTGTATATACTGTATATATATATATATATATAGAGAGAGAGAGAGAGAGAGAGAGAGAGAGAGAGAGAGAGAGAGAGAGAGAGGTATTTCAGAGGTGTGTAAATATAGGTCATTTGAATTTAATACGCCGCCATCGGTACAAGGAATCAGCCTCACAATAGGCGTTGTAAACAGGTGCAAAACTGTACATGCAACACAATACATCTTAAGAAAGCATGGGTAAATAGAGTACATGCTACAAACAGGACATTGGTTTGTGGCATAAAGGCCCAGGGGGCTTGCTTCAACCCTATTTATTTAAATGGACAATGCATTTAACGTTTTGACGCTGTATCGCACCTTGTTTTAGTCATATTTAGTAATACTTTTATAACTTTTCATTAGACACTTATTTTACTCTTAATAATTGCCTATTTAAGTCTGACGTGTCTGTGGACATGTATATTTATAACATTTACAACACTGTTATACTGAATAGCAGTTGGCTTTAAGTGCATTAGTGGGCTGCAAAGCTGCAACATAAACAAGGGGTCTCGATGACATCATCACCCTTGAGAGCGAAGCTAAAGTGGCTTTTAAAGCCATTCAAACCCCAAGATTGTGTTACAACCACAAAACCCACTGAACAAGCCAGCTGCCGGTAGTGATAGTGTAAACATGGCATGACATTTCCTTTTTAAAGTAAAGGGCATGAAGAAGGCACAAGTGTTTTAAATATGTATTGATCTATTGATACATGTTTGCAGTCCATGATGGTTCTATTTTTAAATTCTACAGTATATTTGAGTTGAAAACCAGCATGAAAACTAAGCCTCTTGCTTATTCTGCCTGTGCAAGTGATGATTCACCAACCAAGTCACTTTTCCCGCCATATTTATTAAACTATTACCCTAGAACCAACTTCAAGGTCTTAGTGTCTTTCACCTGGAAAACATAAATTAGTGAAGAAACACTCCCATGAAGCCTGGCACTGTAAACACAGTACTGTACATGTTATATATAAAAGCTGTTAAAAAAAAAAAAAAAGTTATTAAAAATATATATATTTGATTTTGACGAATTATACACATGGAAATAAAGTGTTGTTTGCATGAAACTTTCTTGCAACAACTCACAAATTTAGGATTTGTGTTTCTTATCTACTAACAGCTAACAACTAAATGTACCATGCAGTATGTTGGTCAATAGTCTGTATGTGCTTTTTTTAATTGGCAGAATGGAAATATACAGTGAATACAACCATAAGGTAACTTCAGACGCTGAAAGCTGGGACCTCCAGCTGTCCAGCTTTGACACATGACACTATGAAGGCATTAGTTGTCACTGCTTTTCTATAGCTACAGATGATTAAAGGCAAAACATAAACTAGAAATGACATACAAGATGCCTAGTGTATGAGTTCCAACTTGGAAAGTCATTACTTTTCTATGAATATATGCTTAGACAGAATGACACATTAAAAAAAAATAGGATGTATTTATGTGACTCAGACCTTCCTCCAACTTGTTTCCAGTTAGAAGTGGTCACACAAAGTGAAAATGGACTGAGTCACAAGTAAAAAGCAGCTATCTAAACCACAAATTTGCTGAAGGTATTGTGTTTTGACAAACTCTTTTATTTGTTTAATGGTACCAGACTTTTAGCATCGATAGCTTAGTGGCATGTAAACATGTTGGCATTGCTTTAAGTTCGATGTACATCTTTTAAAAGTAAGAAAATCATATAAACTCAGTCAGCTGTCTTTTTTACATTGTTGTGTTAATTTCAAATGCTATTTTTTATAGAATAGCTGCTCTCTATAGTTTTTTGTGAACTAACTACATGCATTTTATTATTTTTGTGTTAAAAAAAGTTGAATAATATTGCTTCAGTGTTTGTAGAGAGCATAAATGGGGGTTATTTTAATTCATAAGGAACAGTAAAAGATTACATTTACTGTATGGTTTGTTCTAGTCAGCAATTATTAGATTTATTTAGTTTATTGATTTCTGGCAAAAATCAGGGCAGACATTCAATAATAATGAAACATTTCTTGACAGTGCATAGAGTGAATGCGGTAGTAACCCAAAATTTAATTTCAAGTCAGTTTGATGGCAGTTACACTCGATGTAGGTTCATATTCATAGTGCACTAAGCCTTGAACATACATTATATACATTTACCTGGTTTTAAAATGTATATTCTATTCCTTTGAAGGACCTATTCTATTTATAAACATGACAATCTCACTATGGTGAAATATGTCCTGGGCAATCGATGAAGTGCTTAATCTACAGACAGACAACAAGCAACTTTAAATACATTATTCTAAACCTATTGACATTCGCTATTTTTTTTTCAAATACAACTTCCTACAAGCAGCAATTCTGCTAGATCAGTGGTGCACAACTCGGTCCTGGAGGGCCGGTGTCCCTGTAGGTTTTTATTCCAACTGCACCCTAAAGTACTTTATTGGACCTTATTAGAAGCTTAATTGGTCCAATTAACTAATTTAGGGAACGGTTAGAACAAAAACCAGGAGGGACATCGGCCTTCCATGACCTGAGTTGTGCACCACTGTGCTAGATAATACAGGCGTCATTAAACACACAACTGTTTATATAATAATCTACCAATGATTGTGCCGTGATATACAGTGTTTGATTTAAAGTTCTACCAAGAGTCTTGTTTTCATTGTTTTTATTAATTTTATTTTTCTGTGCTTATTCTGAGCTATTTTCGAGATTAATGTGAATCGTTTTTTTTTTGTTTTTTTTGGAGCTTTCATTTTTTATATACTATATGAAATTATTGTTTTCGGTTACTTTCCAAAATTCTTGGGTGTTTTTCTTATGCCACGATATGTATGAACTTGACAGTACTTGCACACTTCAATTGTACCTTCTTTCTTTTGCTGTCTTCCACAACAAAATCCCTACGGTCAAGGCCATATTCTTGTATGTATGAATGTGCTGCCACTCAGTATTTGGGGTGGGTTTAAAGTATTCAGAACAAATCAATGCGAGATACAAGTCAGGAAGCAGGGACATTGCCTAACTGCACTGATAAAACTTTTTTTTTGTAGGCTACTGTATTTTATTTATTTTTTCGGGGGGAAAGGGGTAAAGTCAACGATCTGAGTAACCATTTCCAGTGTTTTTCCTGTGTTTATTGGATATGCACTGATTTAATTGTTTTGTATTGGGGGTGTTTTAGAGGTTTTAAGAATCTCAATATAGCTGCCCTGAACCTCGGAAACTGTCTGCTGCTGATTTCCCCCACAGTATGAAGCCTTGGTTTACTTCTTGATAGCAACCTCTCCTTTGATGCCCACATCTCCGTCGTGGTCAAATCGTCGTGGTTCCTTCTACCATCTTCGAACCATCTCCGTCCCTACCAAGTCCGTCCCTACCTTTCCCTCCCAGATGCGGAGATACTTTGTCATGTATTTGTCTCCTCTCGACTACTGCAACTCTCTATATGGTGATCTCCCGGCATGCACCATAAACCGACTGTAGGTAGTTCAGAATGCCGCTGCTAGGATCTTTACCAGATGTAAAAAAAACGTGATCACATCACCCCCCGTCTTGCCCAGCTGCACTGGCTACCTGTAAAGTTCAGGATTATTTTCAAAACTCTCTTGCTCACCTACAAATCCCTTCATCACACAGGTCCCGAGTACCTCCTCAACTTGCTGACCCGCTGTCCCTGTCTGCAAGCTGAGGTCCTCCAACTCTAGCCTGCTTGTTATCCCTAAGCAAAAGTGCACCACACTTGGAGAACATCGTTTAGCTTCATGGCTCCGACTCTTTGGAACTCTTTGGATTTTCTTATTGTTACTGCATCTTGTAAAGTGCTTTGTGATGGTGGTCCACTATGAGAGGCGTTATATAAAATAAAAATTGATTGATTGATTGATTGCTGGTAACATGGACATAGGCATCCTTTAGAATAGGCAATGATGGGCTGCGGTACTCATCTGGTAAAGAGACAATACAAAGAAGGGATCAATTAATAAAGGAATGATACCTGAATGCACGCAACCCTCTAATAATATGAAGCTGTCAATTCAGCCCTGATCAAAGGATATCAAAGTGTCCAACATATCTATAGGACAAGCATTTACTAAAACAAATTGGAGAACGAGAAGAAAAATAAAAGATGTTAACCAACTGTGGCTTGGAACAAAACCGTCATTGTTAAAAAAAAAAAAAAAAAGTTTGTATTCCTTCTAAAGGAGCATCTTAAGAAGGGCCCGCATTCTCAGGCTTCAAACACATCTCATTGAATTGGTTTGTCTATTCTCTGACGCTCCCTCCTCACTTCTTTTCTTTCAGGTTCAGCCTGAGCCGAAACCCTGGTTCAAAATCTCACAATGGACTGGCAGGAACACAAAAGAATGTGCTGGAGAAAGAAGAAATCCTCTAATTAGAAAAGATTCCTCTGCTTTACAACTAACCCACCACAGGGAGCAGGGAGGCCATTAAAGACCTTTGAAATAGAGGAGAATGCGGTTGGGAAGGGGGCAGTCTTAAGAACTGGCCTTACCTTCTATAGCCCAATTCCGGTACCTTTTCAGCACACAATGATCGACATGGATAATCCCCAGTGCCACTTAATGAGCTACAAGCTTTCTTTTCACTCAGACAAAAGTTTGCTCCCTCGTTTAGTGCCCTAATCAAGGACAAAAGCTCCCTGCCATTCCGCCTGTTAAAATCTCATTCCGATTTTGTTTTTCAGTGAGACTGGAAAATAGCAGGCTGAGGAAGTTTTTATTTACATGTATTTTTTTCGCATAATTTTTGGGGTTAGCCTAGAAATGGTTGGGAAAGGGGGGGTTAGTGGAACAATCCTACGCATAATACGTATCAATTGTCCTTCACTGTTCTTTTGCTGCTGTGCTTTTTTTCTTCTATGCATCTGTCCATCACATTGTTTTTTTTTCTGCTCACCTCACAACAGGACTTCGAAGGACTTCTTTTGGTGCTCTGGTGGGAAAGTTTCCATGCTACCCACTTACATTGTCGGTGCTGACACTGATAACTGCACAGAAAGTGCTGTTGTTCCTCCACAGCTGACTGAAAGGGTTAATGCATGTGTTGTTTTGCACTATGTGGGGAAAGGGGCTCCACTTTTGTGGCAGTAATATTGATATAATGAAAATCCTTGTTCTATTTTTTCTCCTTCTATATATATTATTTGGTGGGGCAGAATATGTTCTGTCACTTTCAGAAGCACTCTATATCGCTTTATCTCTACCATGAATACAAAACAACCATGAAAAAAAGAATGGACTAAAAACAATAAGCTAATGAACTAATCTTCTGTAAAACATCATTATCCATTTACTTTTTCAGATTCTAACACCAGACTGCCATATACATGTCACAACTGACACGCCATACTGTACATACCTATAACAGTGGTAGCCTTGGGAGAAACTATTATCAATCTACACTATGCCATGTTACACCAAGTTACAGATCCTTTCAGCCAGACATAAAGTATTGGCCCTTCTTTGTAAATTCAATTTTAAAAGTTTGAATGGATCAGTTAGTACATAATTAAATGCACATTTGAGTATACCTCAACAGGGAGTGCTGATTACACAGAATGGAGAAAATATAATTGAGTAGAAAATCACTGTATATATATATATATATATATATATATATATATATATATATATATATATATATATATTAGAATTGAGTCTCATAAGGAAAACCCTTCTGAAATCTATTTACATTATAAAAAGTGTGCAAGTTCTTTAAACCACAACAGAGGCATGTAGCTTTCTGCCAGAATCCTTTGTTTCCTTTGGAGTGGTGAGCGTGGGGGTGTATGAAGAATACATTAAACCGAAATGGTCACTAATCAGCTTAGGCGAATGTTCCACAGCCAGTAAAAATGAAAGCCTTTCTGGGCCCCAAACTTCATGTTACAGTTAAGCTCTCAGTGGGATCCGCAGATCCCCGTACTGCAAGACAAAAGCAAAACCACTCGGGGGATGATGGGACAATTAACTGATAGAAATGAATAAGCCAGCTAACCACGAGGACAGACATCCTTCAAGCTATAATCATCAGAGAGAAGTTGTTTGAAGTTTTTAAGAACTTTTTTGTTTTCCTTAGAACCCCTGATAGTGTCCCTTTTGGTCTCTGCTGTATCTGCTCAAAAAGGAGCACGGTACTTGAGGCTTAAGAAAGGCCAGCGGAGGGTTTCTTAATAAAATTATTGCTGATGTTTTTTTAGTTTTATTACAAACTCGGGGATAAATTGCCGACGATAATTATGATGCCTTAAAGGTGGTGCTTAGTCAGCATGCAGCTGCAAAACAATAAGGTTTATTCCACAAACTCATAAAAATAAAAAGGTAAACAGCAGACTAACAGTGCTCTCTTTTACTGCTCCTCTATACTAGTGATGCTGTCTTTTACTGCTCCTCTATACTAGCGATGCTTTTTTACTGCTCCTCTATACTAGCAATGCTCTCTTTTACTGCTCCTCTATACTTGCGATGCTCTCTTTTACTGCTCCTCTATACTAGTGATGCTCTCTTTTACTGCTCCTCTATACTAGTGATGCTCTCTTTTACTGCTCCTCTATGCTAACGATGCTCTCTTTTACTGCTCCTCTATACTAGCGATGCTTTCTTTTAGTGCTCCTCTATACTTGCGATGCTCTCTTTTACTGCTCCTCTATACTAGTGATGCTCTCTTTTACTGCTCCTCTATGCTAGCGATGCTGTCTTTTACTGCTCCTCTGTACTAGCAATGCTCTCTTTTACTGCTCCTCTATACTAGTGATGCTCTCTTTTACTGCTCCTCTATACTAGTGATGCTCTCTTTTACTGCTCCTCTATGCTAGCGATGCTCTCTTTTACTGCTCCTCTATACTAGCGATGCTTTCTTTTAGTGCTCCTCTATACTTGCGATGCTCTCTTTTACTGCTCCTCTATACTAGTGATGCTCTCTTTTACTGCTCCTCTATGCTAGCGATGCTCTCTTTTACTGCTCCTCTGTACTAGCGATGCTCTCTTTTACTGCTCCTCTATACTAGCGATGCTTTCTTTTACTGCTCCTCTATACTAGCGATGGTCTCTTTTACTGCTCCTCTATACTAGCGATGCTCTTTTACTGCTCCTCTATGCTAGCGATGCTGTCTTTTACTGCTCCTCTATACTAGCGATGCTCTCTTTTACTGCTCCTCTATGCTAGCTATGTTCTCTTTTACTGCTCCTCTATACTAGCGATGCTCTTTTACTGCTCCTCTATGCTAGCGATGCTTTCTTTTACTGCTCCTCTATACTAGCGATGCTCTCTTTTACTGCTCCTCTATACTAGCGATGCTCTTTTACTGCTCCTCTATGCTAGCGATGCTCTCTTTTACTGCTCCTCTATACTAGCGATGCTCTCTTTTACTGCTCCTCTATGCTAGCTATGTTCTCTTTTACTGCTCCTCTATACTAGCGATGCTCTCTTTTACTGCTCCTCTATACTAGCGATGCTCTTTTACTGCTCCTCTATACTAGCGATGCTCTTTTACTGCTCCTCTATACTAGCGATGCTCTCTTTTACTGCTCCTCTATGCTAGCTATGTTCTCTTTTACTGCTCCTCTATACTAGCGATGCTCTCTTTTACTGCTCCTCTATGCTAGCTATGCTCTTTTACTGCTCCTCTATACTAGCGATGCTCTCTTTTACTGCTCCTCTATATTAGCGATGCTCTCTTTTACTGCTCCTCTATGCTAGCTATGCTCTTTTACTGCTCCTCTATACTAGCGATGCTCTCTTTTACTGCTCCTCTATACTAACGATGCTCTTTTACTGCTCCTCTATACTAGCGATGCTCTTTTACTGCTCCTCTATACTAGCGATGCTCTTTTACTGCTCCTCTATACTAGCGATGGTCTTTTACTGCTCCTCTATACTAGCGATGGTCTTTTACTGCTCCTCTATACTAGCGATGCTCTCTTTTATTGCTCCTCTATGCTAGCTATGTTCTCTTTTACTGCTCCTCTATACTAGCGATGCTCTCTTTTACTGCTCCTCTATGCTAGCTATGCTCTTTTACTGCTCCTCTATACTAGCGATGCTCTCTTTTACTGCTCCTCTATGCTAGCTATGCTCTCTTTTACTGCACCTCTATTCTTGAAACGTCAATTTCAGTGTAATTTCAGTGTGGAATAAGCCTGCAATGTATATGAAAATGCATAACCATGCTGCACAGCTTAGCATAAAAGGGTGTATCATTTTGGTCAAAGTCATCATATTATTATTTTTTTAATTTACTAGCAGTGCCCCAGGCCAATTTAATACAAGCAAATTTCCTGCCAGTGCCCTACGGCCAATTTAATCTTTTTTTTTTTTCTTTATAGCTGGCACTATGACACTGAACCTGAAACCAATATATATATATATATATATATATATATATATATATATATATATATATATATATATATATATATATAAGGACAGTGGCTGACTGACATTCGGTTTAGCTTTGAAAACTTTAGAACTGAAGCATTATGTGTCGGGTAGTGCAAGACCAAAGAAGAAAGAAAGAAGGTGAAAAAATGAAAAAGTTACAGGGACCAATAAGAAATGTGATGCTTGATCTCAGTGAAGAGCGGGGTGTTTGTAAAACCACAAAAAAAGATTTTAAAAAAAGAAAAAAAGCAATGTAACCTAAAACTCCAGATTAGCAAGCCCTTGCATTTAATTGCTTTTTCTCTCCACGCCTGACAATGAGAAACAAATCTCCTTGTAAGAAAAAATGATTGCGAGTTTCTGTTACGAGAAGAGGGAATCACCTGCTCCACTGAAAACTGTCTTAAATCTCCTTTTCTTAGGTTACTGCACTACTACATGCCAGCCAGGAAGAGTTACTGACACCTGTACATCTGCAACCACCAACAATTGAACTTGGGGGTGTCTTCCACAGGTTCAACATCCTCCTTGTTCTCCACCTCAAAACTAATTTTCCAAATTGCCCTTCCCAGTCACACACCCCTTTTTATAAGACCGCAAAAGTAGGGTATGATTTAGTCAGAAAATCACAGACGTTTGATCCCTCGCTCTTATCATGTTTTAATGCTGTAGACTCTTTGCGTAACCCCAGGGCTGTTTAAACAAGAAGATGATTAAACTCCAGAACACAAAACCCAGCAAGATATATGTTTAAACCATGTATAAACAGCTCCAAGCAACAAAAGGGTTTCTGCGGATCAAAATAAGGTAGGGTATCAGTACCAGACCAGTGGCTGAGACAAGGCAATATGGCCAATGTTTTTCAGGGTCCCTCTATGAAACCAACACAATTTTACATCTGAAATGTGGACTTGAGGCAGAGAGTGTAAAGTATAGCTATGTATTAGTAGTCTAAGAGAGTAGTACTAGTATGTTGTAATCTATATAACTAGCTATCGTTCAGTGTAACTATGAGGAGTGTTATAAGCAATGGGCCGACAAGTTCTTAGACCCACATTCATCTCACATACTAACCCTAACTCTGTTTTACCAAACATTCTTTCTCAAGCTCTGGTCTCTTCCTGCTAGGTTAAAATGTTTAGTAACTGCAGGCTGTTGTACTGTACAGTACGCCTACTATCTTTGAATGGGATTTGTTAGCATGTAATACATACAATAAAGGAAAAACAAACATACAAAAATAAACAATTCGGCAGGGAGATGTTAAGGTAATACTGACATTTTCTTTCTAAGGGGGCAATACCACATAATGTCAAAGCCATTGGCATTTTTGAAGCAAAGGGCTTTTAGTTTCAGATCAGATAAATCATCTGAAGCACTTTGAAAGAACATAAAAAAGTTAAAAAAAAAAACATTTCACAGTAGCTTAGACCAATCAATAGATATGGTCCTTTCCTTAGATCTGAGAAGGCATGCATTCATTTCCAAGTTAACCGAAGCATGGTAATTAAAAATGAAATCCAGACCTCATGATAGTATGACTTAAAAGCCCATTAGCAAGGAGTATGGCTGATAAAACACAAAGGATGAGTTATCAGGTATCGGCATTATCACGTAATTCACAACAGCCAGCATGTTGTATTGTCCTGTAGAAGATTTTCTGAAATGGGAAATAGTGCGTAACTGCAACTGAGGGCCCATTCCAGACAGTCCCTCAGAACCCCCTTCAATTCAACAAACAAGCAAGTGTGAAATGTAATCCTGCATCTGCACGGCTGCCTCCTCCTCTGAGCCTGCTGCATGGCAGGTTTGTTTTTGTTTTTTTCTGGCCGTTTGAGTAACTGTTAACAACCCTCAGATTGAGACTGCTTTGAAATCTCCAATCTTTACTAAGATAAGGGGGTTTGGAACATCATCTTTACTGTTTATAACATATTTTTCCATTGAGTTTTGTTTAGCAATGCAGGCCTATTCCAAGTGACGTATGTTACAGTTTGGTGCACATCCTCCTGCATTGTTATGGAGGCTGAAAACTTGGTGCTGTTTAAAAGCACATAATGTAACAGGGTCGAAATGATCCGGTATTATTTCACATTTTTATTTTGCATTTTTATTTATAATTTGTATGCTTTGATTTGCGCACATTTTCTGAGATAGGGCACTTTATGATTGATTTGTAGCACTTTACTGTTGCTATACCCACTCAGCACCCAACGTTAATTAATTAATTCTCCGGCAATTGAAAACAACATACTCACCTGATTAATAAATACCCCTTGATTTTATTTTTCTATGATGGCCATCCACCCTTTGTCTTGTCTGTGTCTGTGTCTGTGTCTGTAGGAGAGAGGGGACCCTAGTACTTGTTGTTGCTGCTGCTGTGATGATGATGATGATGATGATGATGATGATGATGATGATGATGATGATGATGATGATGTAGTTGGGAATATCTTTATCGATGTCCCCTCCTGTGCACGGACTGGTGTTTTGTGTTCGTTTTGTGTTTGTTTTTAAACCGGTTGTTTTTATTTTCTGACCCTTTTATTGTGATTTTAAACAAAACCCTTGTTTGTTTGTTTTTTTGCACAAAGCACCTACGTGCTTTTGTAATCTGCTGCTAACTCTTTTAATTCTGTGCAATTAAACATTATTTTAATTGACAACAACTGTGTCCTGGTTGCTCTGTTCCCTGATTTGCTCTCCGAAAAAAAGAACTTAAATTCTGAGGGTGCAATTCCCTCGGTGGCGTAGTCACCTTTCAGGTGTTACAATAAGGAGTGATTTCCAGAGCCCTTAGTGTTGCTGTAACACACAAAATGTGAAATGACAGCCTTTGATTTCTCCTGTGGCTCTAATAAGGGATTGGTTGATAACAGACAACAACTCTAAGAAACATAGTTGATATATATATATAGTACTTGTCACTTACATTTTAAAATACATATCTGTTTAATATTATAGATGTCAGCAGGGTTATATATAAAGAGGAATGGCATAGTGATTTGAAATGTATCAATAATTGAATATATACATACTTATAGTATTATAACAATTACCAACTTGATGCTTTTTTGCTGTAAAGTTACTACTACATCTACAAAGCAGATGTAAAGCTATATACACTTTTGAAATTGGGAAGGCATAAATCTGTAAAGGTTTAGCTACAAAAGAGGTTATTTAAGAAAAGGGTCAACTGAAGCTTTTCAACAACATAGTCATTTCCAGATTTACTTGGAGCGTGCCAAGCCTGGCCAAGGTGTGGAAGTACTTAGTGGCTTAAGCATTAAAATGAATGCCTGAGTCGCACTGTGTGTACATGGGAGCCTGTGGGGTAAGAAAGTCCCAGGATCAATACCAGGAGCAAAAATCTTAATCACACCCACCGACCCCCCAGATGATTGGAGAAATACAATTTAAATATGCATTAGCACACATTTCTGTTGTTGATGGTGAAGCCATTGGAGACACAGGTTGGAAGATACTTGAGTAGGGCTGGAGGTCAGCAGGCTCCAGTAAATCATGTGTATCAATAGGGTCCACATGCGGGCCGAGGAAGAAATGCTGCTAATTAGAATGGCAATGGATTTTTGTCAATGAACTGCATTTGGTAACCCGGAATAGAAAGACATTGAACTGCACTAACATTTCCTTACAAATGTAGACAGTATTTGAACAGGTGTTTTATCAGGCTATTGTTGAGCAAGGTTGTCAGCCATATATGGTGTACCTCAATATAAACATCAACCAGAGACTATCATCCATGGTATCGGTAACTTTCCGTTCAGCAGCCATTTTCTTCAGGGCACTTTGTGTATAAGCTTTACGGAGACAAAAGTTAAGATAAAAATGTTACAAAGTACTGGACTTCCAGCAGGTTGCATGAGTTGGCAACTAAAAAAAAAAACACAAACAAAAAAAGTACGGAAATCAACACGTTATTCCATAAACAGGCTGCAATTAGCAGCAGGGCTGGAACACGCTTGATCAACTGCACGCCGACGGCCGTGTGGTTTCCAGGCAAGCAGCTCATTAAAAAGTACAGCGGCGCAGCGTGGGTTTGATTAAAGGCTGTAGTTAGGAGTTAGTGTGAACCTGCTTTACAAGCACGCGGCTCCTCTGATCGGCAGGGCCTGTTTTGTCCCAGCTGTTGGTCGGAGGCCTGGCCTGATCCCCAGGGCCTATGTGCCAGCCTTAATGAACACAACAAACACAGCATTCTTCCAGGAGCCAGCTGGAACACATTAACTGCACTACCGTGATTTATCTTCTTTTCACCACGCTTCATGCTGCTAGCATTCTTCATCCCTGTGTTGGAAGTGGTCGCCGCCACTCTCCCAGGGCTCACCACAGTACCGTGCAGCCCAATGAAACATGATTTTTGTTGCCTGTGTTGAGATGCCATCTCACACCTTCTCTGTAACCTGAGGTTTTGATATTGTAGCAATCTTGTTAGCAATTAAAAAGTTAAAGATGGAAGAATGGGTACACTTTGTTAAGTAAGCTGTGAGTTTCAACCCTGAATTTACAGAGTAAAGCCAGCTTTCCTAACAAATCCCTGAGTTAATGCTGCATGTTTCTGTTGTTTTAATGACACTGAAACCCATCGATGGAACCCAATATGGTCGCCATATTAAGCATTAAATGCAACAACAGTCATACTGTAGGTTTCAGGTGAAGGGTCATTTTTCTGGGTTTTCACCTGCCGAGTTTTATTTTTCTGTGGTGGATATGTTTGCCACTAGTCTCCCAGTGGAAAGCAGTCATCTGATTTTGCATCCATGGATTGTACTTGACCTCAGTTTTGTTATTTTAATGTTATTTAATTTGGTTTTGTTCAAGCTATCGGACCCTCAACTCCAGGAGCCACAGCAGAACAGATTTGGAAAGAACTGCCACAAGGCTCTCCAGAGATAGAAAATCCTTAGGTTTTTTTATAGTGCTTTTGTTATTTGATGTCAAGGTGCTTTTTCCCTATGAGGAAATCACCAGAGACTTCACAGTGGCACAAATAAGTGCCACCTTGGATTTTACTCCAAATGATGCACTGCCCCTTTTAATCAGGTGAACAATTAGTAAAGCATGATAAGACATGAGCTTCAGGAATGTACTTTACGGCTATTAAATGAGTAATTGCCAATGAACACACAACCTTTTGGTCTTTTTCCATATGGGAAAGATGTTAGCCATCACATTTTGAAAGCAGGGCACTACTTAATGCATTACAGTACACATGCTGTAGTAGTTTTCTTCTACACTGTTCTCAAGACCAGCAAATAGTTCCAACAGTTGTAAAGTTGAAAATGGGGTTTGCCATGAGCAACTGCATTCTTTGCAACCCTGACAATAAAAAAAACAAGCAAACGAATTAAATAATTTAAAAAACAACAAAATCAACATCGCAGTCGGTATTAGGAAAGGTAGGTTCAATATTGGCTTTTTTATATAAAGCAGTAAGAAATGGTGATTTACATTTAAGTTGCAGGTCTGAATTCAGCAAAGATCGCTTGTAGATAAAATAATTTTAAATGCAATAATAATATTAGTTTTAAAAATGCATCAAATGTATGATTCTGTTCTCCAAAATGTGCATGCAGCAATGAATTGCATACAGTAGATGTACAAAAGATGTACTGTAACTTTAAGGGAACTTCCCTACTTTCCAGTAAAGGGAACCTCAAGACCTCGACCTGTCTACACTACAGGCAGCACTTCAAGCGTGATGCACAGGTTTAGACAAATCCTCCTGAGTACAGAACACATCTTGTACAATTAACAAAAAGGGTTACATTGAGCCCCAGGGCACCTCAATTGCAGCTATTTTTAAGAATGAATAAATCAAAGGGATTAAAACTGAGGTGCACACTTTTGTGTGATTCATTTGGTAATGTATCCTGCCAGCCTTAAGATCAATAGTTTTGTGACGCATTGTGTTAAAAAGATTTCAGGTGCCGGTAAGAGTTCTGTCAAAGCTCTAGAAAAACAAAACACCAGTTAAAGCATTTCAACAGATTTCTATCTTCTCTAAAGTTCTGCAATATAATAATGACAGCAATCGCCGACACAGGTTTTGAAACTAAAAGATGGTATCTTCCTTTGCATCTGAAATACAAAGACTATGTGGTTCCCGTACTATACTGTCTTGAAAAGTAAGTGCTACATTCTCAAAGTCTCCCGGAAAGGAGACAAGTGTGGGACAATGGTGCTTTTTTAGTCACTTCACACCACATACGAAATTACTCGTTCAGTATTATTTATGTGCATGTACTTAAGTTTGTGGTAATTATTTTTAACTGCAGTATTTGTGTTGTATTTCGTTGTGAGACAGTATTTCCTTTTTTATGCTCCACCACCTTCAATCAGTTACTGAGCCAACCTTTTTGTCTGGTAACTCCTGAATTAAAGTTTGTGCACAAGAATCAAACCAGTAACCTCTTTATTTATTGTTCACATCTTATCAGCTGCGTTAAGCAATGCCTAAGTGGGCGGAGATAAAAAGTGCTGAATACAGACAGGTTGGATGTCAGTCATTAATTACAACCCGTAATAAGGATCTAAAGCAGGAGACTCACATATAATACCCTATCCACGTGAAACCCACGTGATTGCCATTCACTTCACATTTTCAACACAGGATAATTATGCATTATTTAGGTGTGATTAGGGTATAATTTCTTAACAGTGATTCAGAAAGACCTGTAGTAACCCAGTCCTGCTGTCCACATATCTGATTCACTATTAAACAAAAGTCTCTGAGACTTGTTGTACAGTCAACAGGTTTCATGATGATGTTTTAATAAAGAGCCAGAGTCATCTCAAAACAAATACCTCCCTCTATGGTCTCTAAGGTGAATGATTCATTATGGTATTTTTGGCACTTGTCAAAAACAAACACAAAAAAGTTCTCATATAACAATTGTATTGGAGTGATTTACTTTCTCCCTCGTGTTATCATGTTTTCTGTCTTCAGATTGAGCAGGGCCAGCATCCATTAAACTTGGAGCCTCGCAAAACTAATTTTGACTTTGTCCCAGTTGTTGGCTGGTATTTAATGTCTATTCTTGTCCTGAGAGAGCAACTGTTTTGTGTTCTTTAAACTCAATCAATCTCCACGAAAAGGGGCTTGAAAACAGTTTTCAGCTTTCCTGTTTTTTATTTTTATTTGGCAAGATATATATGTAATAAATTCCTCCAGAGCATTCATTATGTGCTTACTTTAAATAAAGCAACGCCAGAATAATAATAACGGCAGAAAAAAACAACAACTAATATTTGACATTCAGTTTGAATGGCTATCCCGTCTGTTATACAGCATTGTGTGTGAAATGTTTATTGACTTCAGTCTTTGGCTGGCAGGCTAAATCCAGAAATCCACCACTGGCTTGTTATTTGCGGTGCTTGGGAAGCCTTGCCAGTTGCTTGTTGTTAAGTGCTGAGGTCTGTGACTGATGCATACACAAAATTCAATTATGGGGAAATTTAGAATGAATTTAACGTGAGGAATCGTTTTTGCATGCCCGAAATAAACCATGAAGTAATCCAAATGTAGTTTTTTTTTGTCTGTTTTTTCATGGAGAACTTATACAAGCTTTATTTCCTGAAATTCTAAATTGTCTGTAGTGCCGGTCTGAAATATATGAAGCAATACAAACAACTGGTAAGTATTCTAACATAGATGGCTTGCACAACAACAAAAAAACTGAAAAATGAAAAACACACCTGCTGCACACACTTTTTCCTGACGTGACTGATTAATGTGCTATGCAAATGTGGGATGGAAGTAGGAGCCCTGCATACAGGACTGCATAAACATGAACAGAAAGGAGCCTCAGACATTCTGGGGAACAGACTTTGCTTAACCCATTAAGTGCCATTGTCCTCATTTGAGGACAGGTTACTTTGTATTTTTTTTGGAGCATCTACCTGTTATTTTAATTTTCTCTTTAACTACGTTAAAAGTTATGTAACTGTTAAATCAGCATGATCTTTTAGTTTCAAAGCCCTTCAGGTGCTTTCATGACACCTCAATATAAAATAAGAAACTCCATTTTCTATGTGTTGAGTTTCATAGCTAGCGTGAAATTTCTAGCGTCGAATTAACCATTTGCTGAAGTTTAGTTACAAGGTAATAAATGCTCAATAGATATGCCGTGCATGTGTGTATCTATCATTAGACTGCCATTTGAGCTCTTATTTCATATGCGTGTTGAGTATGTTTTTGATACTTGGTAGTTTCCTGCTCCAGTAAAAAAAAACACATACAAAGAAAGGTATGTAAGCTACAAATACCCTATTCACGCAATCATCACAATTTGAAAGCATGATTGTGAATGGCAGTAGAATAATATTGGTAATGCTACACACCAGCCTTTGCATGGCTTTTATTTAACTGGAGCAGGAAGCTACCAAGTATCAAAAAACATACTCAACATATATATGAAATATGAGCTCAAATGGCAGTCTAATGATAGACACACACATGCACGGCATATCTATTGAGTATTTAATAACATGTAACTAAACTTCAGCAAATGGTTAACTGCATATTAATTAAATACTTACTTATGCCATTCAAAATAAAGTGCTAAAAAACAGACTTCAAGATGAATTAATAAGATGAATTATAGAAGGCTGTGTGGTCCAGTGGCTAAAGAAAAGGGCTTGTAACCAGGAGGTCCCCGGTTCAAATCACACCTCAGCCACTGACTATTTGTGTGACCCTGAGCAAGTCACTTAACCTCCTTGTGCTCCGTCTTTCGGGTGAGACGTAATTGTAAGTGACTCTGCAGCTGATGCATAGTTCACACACCCTAGTCTCTGTAAGTCGCCTTGGATAAAGGTGTCTGCTAAATAAATAAATAAATACAAAAATAAATAATTGTAAAAAATACTATACGTTGCATTTCTATTTCCTCATAACCCCACTAAACCCCTCTCTCAGGTCATATTAGCCAGTTGCACGGCTGAGCAGGTTTCTTCTTCTTTTTTTATTTGTATAAAAAAAGTCCCTCCCACACCAGGGTGCCTATGGACACAGGCCTATTGAGGGTCAGTGAAGTACAAGTAAAGACGCATTTACCAAGCCGGGCCTCACAATGCCTTCGTTAGCACATGAAAGGCTATCTGAGGGTTCGAACAATCCATCTTTGGCTCGCTTCCAACCCTCTGAACAGGTGGTGTCCAGATCACAGGAGCGTAGCCGAGAGCTCACTCACTGCCTTCCTCACTCGCTACACCGGCCATTTTGAATTCACAGGGATTGTGGCATCTGTGTCTTTGAAGCTGAGACCATAGTGTCCCTCTAATCGCTTTTTTTTCCACAGAAAGGAAAGGACAACATTAATGTGTGCCAGGAATACCTACTGACCATGTGTCACAGCCAGGTGAGCATTGTCCCACAGTTAATAAAACATTTTTTTTTTATGGTGAGAAGGAGTGTTATAAAGATAATAACCCACAACTACCTTTGATTAAAAGTAAACAAATATTGAATCGTCACAGGGGGCAGGTGGGTGACTACAGTATAGCAATCCCCCTTTGAAGTGAAAAAATAAACCACATATCCTCCAGTGAACTTAAGCGTAAGGTGAAATATTGTTAAAGGAAGATCAACCAGTCTGTTTGGGATCAGGTTTACTTGAAATAAGCAACACAATACAAGACATATGAGAACTGCCTCGGCAATAATATAAACTTTACAAATGCCTGCTATCAGACTGTGATCACCAGACTCTCTCACAGTTACAGGAAAAGGGAATGTAAGACCTCATTTTGCAAACCATTCAGATCATTATCAAACTGCAATACATACTGTACTCTGTACAGTACATGCACAGTAAAATGGTTATTACAAAGCCAACTGAAGCATACTGTACCTGCTTCACAAGATCGAGAACATGATGTCACTATTTGTCTTGGGTATCGATAATAAAAGAGCTTAATTGTTTAATCTACAAATATGGCCAAAGGTTTTGCATCACCCTATAGAATTAACTCATTTTGCTTCATAAAGTTGAATGAAATCTGCTGAATAACGTTAGGCTAACATGCTGAATTACATACCGCTTTCTAGTTTTCGTTATACTTGATGAAAAACTGACAAAATTAAGAAAAAATGTGACATTGTGAAATCTAACATGAAATACTATACTACTATTATGGGTTCCGGTAGACTTCTGCCGGTAGTTTCTTTGATTACATGATGTTAAATAAAATATCTAAATTATGTTCATATAGTTTGTTTTTTTCTAGGTGATGGAAAACTTTTGCCATAGCTGTAGGCCTAGCGTCCCAACAGTCACAAAAACAAAATGACCTCACTGACAACCTTTGTCGCATTTAAGTTGGCTACCCAGGACCCTAATATTGTGTATATTTCCTGAAGGATGGTTTACAAATGAATAAATAAAGCCATTAAATTCAAAGGAACTGCTGGGATGGTACTGTACTGTACTTGGTCTCCTTTACATATTAAGGAGGTAGAAACTGAGCTGTCTGTTATGTTTAAAGAGCTGTATTTGTGGAGCAGTCAGACCAGTCAAACAAGCAGTATGTGCCTAAATAAATCTAAGCCATTTTAAACAGATTAGACTTCACTGCCTTAAAGTGATGAAGGAAAGAGACTGATGTATCACAGTTATGAAGGCTGTGGAAAGGAGTCACATGCAACAAGGCGTGAGCAATGACACACTCCTGGTAGAGAAGAGAGCGGAGAAAGAAAAAAAAAAGAAAAAATGAAAAGAAAGTGATTTCTATAATTTCTAATTGTTCTATTGAAAGATATAAATGAAAGTAGATATTCAGCTTTATAATAAAACAATATTCTTTAATATTCTTTAATCTGCAGCCCTCACACAAGAAAGACTGTTTTCAATCGTGCACTGAGCTCACCTCTGGAAACGACAATCATTCAATCAGACAGGGGGCATACCTTGACAAATCATTAATGATAATAGGCTGCAAAATGTGTTTGATACACTTCAAATAATCGCTGTTGGTTGCTGTGGGGGTGGGGGATCTCTCTCTGTTGCTGTGATGCTTTAAGCAGATCAGGCTATTGCATGTTTTTATTATGTATTAGTTGTCCATTATTTGCATACACTTCAAAAAACAGGTACATGAACTAGTTACACTGTAGGTACAATTTTATAATATTTACAACATATAAATACATCTACATATGATTGGGTGTATGTACTGTACTTGTTAGAAACAAGCTGAACATAAGCACTGGGTTCTTATTATAGGGTTTATCTGAGGAGCTGCAGTGAACAGGTTTATGAGCGGTTAGTGCTGATCTAAACCACTCACAAAAGATCACCATTTGATACCACGGATCTCTCGCATATGGCCTCGCTGTTAATAAATGTCATAATGAAGAGCTAAACACCCAAATGACAGCTGCTGCAGACCCTGAAACCAGACTCTGTCATCCTCCCTGCCCAAACTCTGACCTAAGCTCAAAACTCCTAAAACTTAATTTGACTTACTCTCTCCGATTTACCATTTTGTGATGTCAGGCGGCCTTCTTTGGTTTTCATATAAAACTAAACACTCCTCAATGGCAAAGGTGGCTTTTGAAAACTGTTACAATGAGCATTCAGCAGGCCTGCTTAAAATTTCATAGCAGAAATTTGGGGGCTCATGTTCGACCCTTTTCCTGTCTTTAGGAAAAGGGCCAACAGAAGTCTATAGAAAAAAAAGGATCATAGTAATAAATAAGAGTACAATAGCTGGAATGTTTCCCGGTATATGTCAGTTACAACAAGCAAGGGTTTGTACATGAGGTCATAACACTTACGAGTGAAACACTGAGAATATAGCGTCACTAAATGTTTCACACGCTAGTTATTATGGGAGTTTTACAGTAGAGGGGTTAACATGCAGAACGGGAGATCATGCAGTGAAGGCTTAACATTTAATGAGGTACACAAGTTATCCAGAAAAGCCATGTACAGTTTTCTGCCAGTGCTGTGACAGAAATACAATTTATACTGCTGCAGTACCTTAAAAGGAAACTGAATCCTGGGGACTAATTTTATTGTGCAATATTCCAAATAATCCAAAATAACGATTTCACAATTAAGTCTTTATTTCAAATCTTTTAATTGGAAATCATTCCCTTAATTAGGACATACATCATTGTGACACAGTAGCTTTCGAGCATCTCAGCAATTGTTACCACCATTAGCTCGCTCTGACACCAGTAATGCAGCATTAAGAAAGGTAGAATTAATTGCAAAGGAAATGGACGTTTCAGTCAATGAACTCCAGATGTTGGCTTCCCCCGTTGTCCACTGGGTTCTGTATTCCAGGGGCTCAAGTGAGGTGTGATCGTCCTAAATCCATCCAGCAGCCTTGAAACAGCTTTTTATACATTAACCCTCGCCTTCATTTAACAACAGAAATCATTCTAAAATGTTTGTCCCTGCAACACTCCATATTCCACTGAAAGGAAGTGTTTGTTAGCCACCATTTGTTAAATGTATGGTAGTGTTTCGATTGTTAACTTTGAGTGATCTACACTGGGATCTGTGGAAGCAAGCAGCAGACTGTGCCCCCCAGCCTCGGAGATCTCTTGACACACTGCAGACGAAACAAGGTTTCAAACTCTATAACAGCTTGTGAAAAGAGCCTGGCTCCTTTGTACAATGGTTCCCATTTAGAGAGAGTGAAGTTGTCAATGTGCACCCAGCCTGTTGCTCATTTAATATGTAGATAAACATATTGCATTGGTATAAATGTATTCTGATACAATAAATTAGTACTTGGAATACCAGTATTACTTTATAGTACTAAAAAACTAATTAACACCTTAAGGAGCACAAGGAATTGAGCGGTTATTCAAATGGTTTCTTCTTAAACTGCATTTGAGATTAAACTATCACGAGGAAACTGACAATTTGGATGACCAGATCCAACCTGTCAGTAATTTTAAACTCTGTTTCGTGCACCTCTATGCAAAAATAAGAGAGTTAGCACTATTTTATTTGTGGGACACATATGTTGTACCTTAAAGGGTTAAACAAATACAGTAAACCATCACCTCCCCAATATTTTAGAACTGGTGCTGAAGTCTATCACAAAAAAAAACTGTGCAGGGCAGTATTTTTCCTGGTTGGAAAACAGACACAATGGCAAACAAATGAGAGCCAATGTGGAACCACAGTTGTCAGGAAACAGCTCCAAACAGAACACAAACAGTAGGTTGTAAGGGATTGTGGAGGCGCCATCTCACTCCTCTGCTAGATTCCTGGGATATCTCTGGAGAGAGCGACAGGCAGGTCTGGGAATTCCACACTCTTTGCGAGGCGGGTCCCCCCTGTCTGCTGAAGCACTCGCTGCTGCCCTTGCCTCTGTCAGCCCTGCACAAACACCTAACAGATTTTTCACACATTCATCTCAAAACTGAAGAATAGCATTTTTGACAAAAAAAAACAAATAATAATAATAAGAAAAACCTACTGCAAAGCTATTAGAGCAATTTTCGATCCAAACTTAACAGCCACACATTTTCTGTATCAAATTTCAAAGCCCATAAGCATTATATTCCCGTAAATATAAAAAGAAACTAACAGTTATTGAATGATGGGAATGATGTGGACGCAGGTGCAAAAAATAAAATACAAAATACAGTAGGAAAAGTGCTGCAACTTGCTGCAACTTTGAAAGAACAGTTTCTGCATATCCTACTTCCCACCTCCCAATTTGGTTCTGATGCACTTTCACAATTTTGCAATAGTATTTTTTATTTTTTTTATAATTAATAGAAGTGCTTTGGTGGAACAAACAGCGTGAAGATTTTGATTCATCTTTTTTTCAGATGGTTGCAGCTGAAACTGCTGTTGATACACCTGGAGTTCAGTCAAGCCTGCCACCAAAGTTATTCTGGGAATCTCTGTCCACCACCAAAGCCTGCCACAAGCCAGGGCCTTTATGTTCCAAGCAAAGTCAGAATGGACCAAGGATAGCTTAGAGATTTAGTAAAGAAATTTAGAAAATGAGAACCCAGGCACTATTTATTTCCCCTCTGTCATAGATTCAATCAGTGGCATATCCAATGTCGGATATTGTCACTTTCACGGTATAGAGAATATTGTAGTTAATTAACGATAAAGTAACGTCGTTAAAAGTGTCCTCCCTGATTAATATTCCTGCTATAACCAGCGCTCCCTTTTCAGTGATTAAGGGGGTTTCTCAGTTGGCCATACTGGTTCAAGAGCTGACTAAAATCCCTGTCACTGCAGTTAAATCATGCACTTACATTGGTTGCTATCTACAAAACTAATAAACCAGTGGTATTTGGTTTTTCGGCTGGGTTGTATGCCGTTTATTTTTTTACTTTTTATTTTTATTTTTTTAATTAACGCCAGGATATAACCCTTGAGTGCCCCAGCAGTACAATTTATATACAAAATGATTAACTAATACTTTCCCTGTTCATTAATTCATTCAATATATAAACTAGTTTAACTCAACAAAGAGATGCAATATGAATTTTACTGTTTATCTACTGGGAGACCAAGGGAGGTTAAGTGGCTTGCCCCAGGGTCACACTGCAGGTCAGTGACTTTGCTAATATTCCACGCCTGGCTCTTAGCAATTCTCATACCTCCAGAGACCAAACTCTTCTGTTTTACTTTGACTCCTCACGAGGAAATAGTAGAAACTCAGTGTATACAAAAAATAAAACAAATATGCTTTTACTCAAAAGCTGTGCTTAAAAAGAGACACTAAAAATGCTCCCTTGCCAAATGCCCAGAAATACTCAGCAACAATAGAGGTGAAAATCGTCCTGAAGGAACCCCCCACCCCCCTGAGGTACAATTACCAACAAAAACAAACAACCGGTGGAGCGCGGCTGGAGTCTGGATGGATTTAACAAATAGAGCAGCTTCTGTGGTGTTAAAAAACATAAATCTGTCATCATTACAGGGCCAAAGGGTTGCCAGTACACACATAAGAAAGAACCCAGCGAGTAATCAGCGGGCCACGAGATTCAGAACAGAGCAGGCCTTTCACAAAGCCTCTGCTGCTGCTGATAGATGGCTGTTAGCATGGAAATTAATGTCTTTACCAGTGGAGGGGCCTAGAATAGTGGGCTGGTTTCACAGCTTGAGGGATTAATATGCCCTCTGCCACCGACATCCAGCATCTCCTGCCAAGATAATGGCCTGAAGCAGATTCTACTGGAGAACTGCAGAGAGCGAAAGTGTGAAGAAAATAAATAAATATACATGCTGCAGTATGTGATACTCCTATACCAAGGGAAAAAATGAAAAGGAAATAACACCATCTTTTATCACAGATACACAAACCACAATGACTTATTTTCAAAACATTTGTTCCAATCTCAAATAAGGGAGAAAAAACACCTGTAAAGTTTAAATGACATATTTACAGAAATGTCTTCAAGTTTGTTTCTCATTTTGTAACATTTCTGCAGAATTTTCTCTTTCAGCAAAAACGGTGTAGAATTAAAGACTGGAGCAGACATCGGAGGTTCACATCTGGCATTTAGTATGTGAAAATATGCAGTGGCCTGTTTTATTACATTTAACACAGTTTACACAGTCACTGCAATTGTTCAGGAATTTTAATAGTTAAACCGGATATATTCTTCCTCTGAATACATCAGCAGTGAAGGAAATAACCATGGGGTTAACCTCTAACACTGATCTAACCAAAAAATACCTTAAAAAATAAGGTAAGTTACAGCGGTTTTCCCCAGTGAAGAGCATTACAAAACAGGAAGCAAAATTGACATTGCATAAATGTGGCTACATCTGCAGAGGAATTTTATTAAAACTCAATAATGCAGGCAGCCAAAACACCCGTGATCAAAATCCCTTGACACTGAGCGTCGCTTTTCATTCTGTATCAATCAGAGCGATCGGGGCACACTTTGATATTCGCACAGGACACCCTACGAACCACCAACCAAAGCGTCTACAGAGGATTGTGGGCTAAACACATCCATATGTTCTTCATGCCTTGAATTTGCACAGAGTACATGGCCAGCCTGCAGATGTCTGCAGTAAGCTCAAGCCTAGAGTAAAAATGTATATGAAAAAAAAAAAAATGCTCCTCATTTCCTTTAAATTGTGAACAGGTGTTGTCACCTTCCCCAAACTGGCTTCTGTTTAACTATTTTACCAAAACTGGTCTCCCCGAGACAGGCGATCTTTTGTTTGATTTGAAATCAGCCTGAAAAGTGAGACTGTAAAAATATTTATCCAAACAAAATTAGGAGGGATTGGGGGGAGGTGGGAATAAGAAGGATGGGAGGGGTGTAATAATGTGCCAATATCACTAAGGAACTGGATCTTTTCTTAAGATTGCTCAGAGTGGTTTTACCATTGTGGCCCAGTTGAGACGCACATTTGTGGTCAACAAGAAGCCACTGGCCACGCAAAGTACAAGATATATGGGTACAATTATATCATTTTAGCTTTATTTATATTACCACCCTGTGTTCAAATGATTAAACTGTGGTTTCTTTGAATAAGATTTTTTTTTTTTTTTTTTTTTTTTTGCAGTACAGTACCGTTCCAAAAAGTTGTCATTGCAAAGTCTGCAAAATTTAAAAATTGTTTTTTTTTTTTTTTTTTTTTTGTGGAATCTAAAGCTCCATCTTAACTGTGTCCCTATACAGTAAGTTCATAGGTCCCCTACATTGCTTTGGATGACAGCTAAGGAAGTTCATAGATCCCCCCTACATTGCTGTGAGTGCCAGCTAAGGATCTTCAGAGTAGTTTCTTGAGTCAGGTTAACCATTTGCTGAGTAAGCTTGCTTTACAGAAAGGAAATGCTTGGTTTAGTAGTAACACCTTACAGATGTGTAGAGTGTGCTATGCATTTGGGAGTTCTACAGAACCTTTTATCCATCCCAGAGCAATACTAAACCCAGTAATACTTTAACAAAGACAAGACACATTTACTACAGTAGGCCTGTACAAAGGCTTTCAATCTATATTTAACGGTCAGAAACACTTTGCTTCCTCCATATAACTGTAAACTGTTTAGACATGTAGTTTTCTTTACGAGCCCTATTAAGCTGCAGCACTGCTCTATTTAAAGGGACTATAACTTTTACTTTTTGCCCAGTAGGCCTTTCTATACCATTAAAATTAAAAACCTACAAACAGAAGGTACTGTGCTACTAACAGTAGATTATGTTTTTTCAATTTTAAAAACAAAAATGAAATTAAGCCCCCAATAACTTTGATTCAATTAAGGAAAGTACCAAAATGAATGTAGTGTGTCTCCATTTGCAGTACTAAGTCTATCACTGTATCAGTTCCTCAGTTTAATAACGCATACCTTCAAAAAAACACCAATTTATTTCTGTTAACCTCTAGGATGCGCTACACCCTTGGCAGTATCGGATGTCTTTACAGGTCATATTCTCACGGTACGGGACGTTGTGCTTGACAGTTTTCTGCTAGTGGTGACAGAATTCGAACCGTGCAGTCTCATGACAGTTTTATGGGTTACCTTACTGTACCAGTGGAAACCATAAGTGGGCTTCAGTCAATGCAACCATATACAAGAAACTGAATACAAATACCCCTATTGGCTCTCTTCAAGACAATCTACTAGCATGATATTAGGTTGACCACTGAAGGATTTTTCACACTGTAGTACTATTTTTAAAAGTATAGATAGTGTTTTATATGGGCAACTTGCAGGTTTGCTGCACTTATTCTTTGTGCATTCTTTGCCAAAACCCTTGCTTTGTGATGCCGACTCAGTTCAGCTGTGCGTTCCTTCTAGGTGTACAGTACGCTACATTGCTGTAACTCAATTCTAAGTTTGGGTGACAACTGCTACAGATCATATCTCTCCAAGCCCTAATAAGCTTGTCTGGATGCTGCAGTTCAATCATAAATCAGTTAGTCACAGGACTCGCTGTGCCCACTAACACCTGACTAACCTCTCGAGATCCCTTTCACAGCTCCCCTACTGTAAATGGTTTCTCAGACCCCACTGAAGGCTATAATGTAAAACATGCTGTACTTTATAGAAAATGTCACCCTGGATTTGAAATCGCTGGCTGAAATATCCCCTGCAGAGATAAACAGCATGGCAGTACCTGGAAGGGATTTAGTAATGGAGAGAGATCTGGGCCAAACAAAAAATAAATAAAAAGAGAACAAAAAAAAGTTGGAATACTACAAAGCCAAATCTCTGTTTGTAAACTCTTTTTTTTTTATCAAAGGTAAGCTGCCATTAATAAATGGGAACCCCTCTGTGTACCAGCTGCTTTTGGCAGGATGAGGTAATCTTGGCATGGATTCGCTCTAAATCTCTGAGTAATTGTTATAGTTTGTTGAAGATTTAAGGTCCCGTATTGCCAAGCTGAGGCAGAGCTTGGCATTTTTTTTTCACAAACGCTGAAGGAAAGCAAAGTGGGCAGCTTTCCAAATAATTGAGATTTGTCATCATGGGAAAGATCATTGGGGGGCGACACAAACCTCTTTTCAAACTACTCTGGCTCTGCAAAGACATATTACTGACAAGTCTTGGTACTGCTTTTGAAAAACATCAGTGGCAATTTTCCTAAATGTGCTTATAAGCTAAGAAAAATTCAGCATTAAATAATTTTGAACCAACCTTGTCAATTCACACGACAAGAAAAACAAGCTTTTAATTTCTTTCAGTAGTAATAACATTTTCAATAAATGTTTCAAATCAGCTTTTTAAAATATAATGATAGTTTAACAGAAAGTGTGTCTGCCACAGAAAATAAACAACAGTAAACCTCAACTTCTGCATTTGACATGCTCTGAGTGAAAAAAGTTAATAACTGTTTATTTAAAATTACAACAGTTTCCACTGACATAATGTCCTATTAAAGTCAGCAACAAAAATAAAAATGAAACTGACAAGATGTCAGCACTGTTGCCACCCGTTTCAGTGCCAGCTAATTTCCTTTCAAGTGCATTTTTAATATAAATTTTCTGCAGGCACGGTACAAAGTTTTTACATCATACACAGGGCGTAATACATGAAAATATGAATGTGGGTATTTTGAAGCCCACAAACATCAATCAATCAATCAATCAATATAAATAAAATAGATGGGCTTCAGTGAGTTACGGGAAAATAATTCCATATAGGGTTTCTGTGAAATCATCAATCAATGTACTGTATTCTCATTTTGCTGACCATTAATGAACATTTCTGTACTGTGGGTGTTGTCGAGTGATTGAAAACAAGACATTTTGTGTTTTGAGTCAAATGTGTCAAAGTTAAAGTATATTTTCCTCTAGAGGAGTTATCCATATATATACTGTATATATATATATTTAGCTCAAAGAGCCAGCTGCCCAACGTTTCGATATGTTGTACATATCTTTCTCAAGGGAGCCTGTGTTTGAATCAAAACATTGGAGGTATTTATAGGTTTTTGACGGCATGACAACTACTTGTTATTGTTTACATTCAAATCCATGATTTATTCTTACATGATGTAATGGTGTTCTATATATTGTGACATCATTTCTACTTCTATCTTTGAATCTGTATTAATTCTAACTAACATTACTTTATATTAACTTATATTTTTATTATATCATGCAATGCTGGCTCTGAGGATCAGTCTTGATTTGGCCTCCCCAGCGCATCAGCATGCACAACTTTTGAATAAATTTTGCTTATTTATTTAAATGTTATATATTTATTGAAGTTAATTAGTTCATTCTTTTCTGTTGAGTCCCGTTGGCATAATCGTGTTCAGTCTATTTATCCATTTACTTTCTTTTATTCTTCTATATCTCGCATGGTCTAATCTTAGTTGTTCTAATACTATAAACTTTACATCATTTATGTCATGTCCTTGACTGGTGAAGTGCTGTACTATTGGTTCATTCATTTTTTTATTTCTAATTAATGGAAGGTGGTTCTGAGTTCTTTTATATAAAGTGATTCCAGTCTCTCCAACATATTTGATTTCATCACATTTTTCACAGGCTATTCCATAAACAACATTGCTATTTTTACAGTAGGTATTAGTTTTTAGTGGATATGTGGTGTTCTTATGTTTAATTATATTTTTACTTTTGTCCATGTATTTACACACTTTACATCTACTGGTGCACATGTTCGTAGAACCTATTTTGTCAATTATTCTTTTATGTTTACTGTGAACTAAAATATCACCTAAATTAGTTTCTCTTTTGAATGCTACAACTGGGGCCTTAAGAAATACTTTTTAAAATTTTTCTGAATTATGTAGAATCCGCAAGTGTTTCCAAACTATTTTAGAAATATTGGGCAAAAGTTTAGAGTCATTATTAATGGGACTCTTTTGACCTTTTTATCTCTATTTTTATAATCTAGTAGATCATCTCTTTTTAGTTTATCCACTTTTCTTAACTCCGTCTCTATAATTCTTTCTTTGTATCCTCTTTTTTAAGATGTGTTTTTAATATATTTCTTTGTTTTACATAGTCACTTTCTTTTGAGCATATTCTTCGTATTCTTATTCCTAGACCCTTTGGGATTGCCCTTTTAGTGTTTATCGGACGTGCAGAGGACATGTGTAAATACTGGTGTGTGTGTGTGGGTGTGTATTTACTGTTTACATGAAATGTGCTAAAAGTGTAACAGCAACAAAGTGTTTTCTACACAACCAACCAAATAAAATTTGACACCCTGAATTATTAGGCATTGGTCTGCTCTCCCCGAAAAGCCGTCATTTGTAGGGTGTCAACCAAAAATGTCTCATCAGCTTGTCTTAACATTCTGAGACAGCCTGTTGATGTTACAACACAGAGTCATCCGCAAAACTAAACAAAATGACCCTCCTCTCCATTGGGGAGTCAAAACAAAAGACAGAGCAGCATGTGCTCGAGACACTTGTGTTATCAGGGATCAGGGGTCGTGTGAGACTCTGAGGGATCACAAGATTAATATCATCCCTGGGGCAACACGAGCTCTGCTGGGGATGGCCTCAATTAGTCACCAATTAATTAGGATAATGGCTGTGCCTTCAGGACATCGCCTAGTGTTGGCATGGAACAGATATCACCTCTTTAGTTTAAAATACTAAAATCATATTATTTCCCCCGGCTCATTAAAGGCAACCAAAAAAAGTGAAAAAAATATATACATTTTAAAACAAGCACTATTTCTCATACAGATTTCAGAACAGTTTTCTTTTTTTTGTTACTGTTGTAAAACAGAGTTGTATCTTAGGTTTAGCAGAGATCCTAGAGATCCAGGGTTTGAATCCCATCAGAGCTCAAGGATGGTTCTCCAAGATTTTGTTTAAATCCTGCTACTCACAGTATTGACCTTTTGACAAATAATTTAAACTTAATTCTGTTTAAGTCTGCCCAGCTGTAATAGCAGGTCTTCCCTAAAATGGTAACATTTGAAATGGATTCGGTAAAATTGTTATACGTCAGTTTTTATTTATTTATTTTTTTTACTTCATTCCTGATTGTCCTGCCACTGTGACAAAAGCTTAAATCAACATACATATCCCTGTATCCTCAAGGAAAAGGGCTCCTTTTGCCTGTAACACCCCGGCCTACACTTGGGCACTATCCTTTTCAGTAAAACTTGATGGATTTTTCATAGTAAACTATGGTTCTTATATGACATTCAAACCAATGGCGTCACTGTCAGTTTAGACAGTTAAGACATCTATCTTTGTTGGCACGTTCTTCAGAGGGGCATGCCCTCAGAGGATCATACTGAGTGGTCCCAACCATGTGAGTTAGAGCCAATCAGAATCTAAAGCACATGGTACCACCTAGAAACCAAGTGAAAATACAAACAAAAATACAAATACAAACAATTGAAGTATTGGAGACCATTAGTATCAAAGCCCTGTTCTGATCTAATTGGTGAGGTTGGCTCTCTGATTCATGTAGAACATGCTTTTCAGTGGGTGCGTTAATTTATCCGCTCACTCGGATCACCAATGAAATCTGCTCTGCAGCTCTCTGAGTTGCTCAGGAGGAGCGGAACCGAGCATGCCATTTAGTGGGTTCTTTCACTGAGCTGCTCTGAGCAGCTCACCTACTTAACGCACCCACAGAAAAGCTGCGCCTAGTAATGGAATGCTAAAAGACTCACCAATCACGATGAGCGTATAGTTGATGTTGATGCTGCCGAAGCCGTTGGTAGCCTTACAGATGAAGGTCCCGGCGTCTTCTGCCTCCACCTCCTTGATCTTGAGCCCCTGCCGGAGCACACGGAACCTCGTCCAGCCGCTATGGATGGTGCGCCCATCTTTGGTCCACATGGTGAGTGGCGGGGGGTCTCCTTCAACCGGGCACAGCAACTTCATGGTTCGGCCAATTCTTACCGTCTGGCGATGGATTACCTTGTCTGCAATTCTCGGCGGGCCTAAATACAACACAACAAAGGAGGTTTCTTTGACACGGATCATCCAAAATATTTATACTATAAGGAAAAAAAAAGGTTTTTAACATTTCACTCTAGAGTCTAGACCCATCAAACTAACACCATCAACAAGTACTGTGTACTAAATTTGGCTTATCTAAAACTGCTAGAGGTTGACAGTAAGCATGCTTGGAATAAGAAATATCAGATCATTTTGGGGTTTTTTCAGTCTTTCACTGATACTTGTGACAGAACTGGGTGTTAGTAGAGGCTGAACATAGGTACCTGGCCTAAACAGCAGCAGCATGAACAGGCAGGGAAAGAGTAAGACTTCAAGCAGAGTACGGTAAAAGAATGTGCAACAATATTCAACAAGTGCTGTTTGCAATTTAAAGCTGTTTCTAATTCAGCAGGGGGAAACTCAATTGACTTTTTTTCTTTGCACCACTAAATATTAATAAATGAATGCATTTGAAGAAGAAGAAGAAAAAAAAAACATATCCAGTGACTTGCCACTTCAAAGATGTTGCTTATTTGTCAGCATACCCACATATACGAATAAGCATGTGAGGCTTGTCTGACAAGGTTTTCTGTTATATGGTGGGGGGAGGAGTAGATAAATAGTTTTAAAAAATGTAGACCTCCAGGCAGGATAATTATCTTTCTATAGTTCCACTGATGCAAGCCATCTGGGCTAGCATTTACATGCCGCCGATTCTCCAGAACACTTGTAATGAGCCATCATTAGGCCACATCAACTCCTCCCTGATTATAAACCTGAACCAAGGGGCCCCAGATAAATGGTGCCTATGGAAGTAAGCTTTCTACTAGGGAAGGAGTAAGGAACTGACATGTAGGACAGGAAACAAATAAGCAGCAATAATACAAAGTTAGTGAAAGTGCTCCCCTATTGTTGCTGAGGAAAAATATCTATCCTGCCTAAAATCGCATTGGCAAATCTCTGCAGTATGCATTTCAACTTTTACCCCCTTTTCAAAACAATGTAAATGTCTGTAGCTGGCAGTCACCCTTAACTGAAAGCTCTGCGGAGCTGCCTGGAAGTCGCAGTTGTTTATAAGCAGGAAACCTGGCAACTTATTATTAAAGGAGCATCACCAGATATTTCTGAGCATGGTTGCTCAGTTAATTTCACCATGGTGTATATAAAAGAGTCACTTCACCGTACATAAAACAAGGTCACAGCCTGCTGGCAGTAAGATGGGGTTGCGTGTTTAATTAATTAAGCTATTGTTCGATTTGGGCAGAAATGTTAAAACCAATTTGCTATAATTGGATAGTCCACTTAAACAACGTTTTCAAAAATGTTTTCTGTGTGGAAGAGAAAGTGAAATTATTGTCTATGAAAGCAAAAAAAAAAAAAATTTGTTTTTAATTTAGTTTCAGATTAGTTTAGCTCCAATGAACATCTCATTGTAAGTATTTTCATGGTGATGTACAAATTCTTGTTATTATAGCCAATTTCAAAGGTGCTTTGAGATTGCTTGCCATAAAATACGCTTTTTAAATTCTTGTAAACTTGCCGGTCATGGTTTTGAACCCACACTTGCTAGAAATACAGTAATGTGGTCACTCTAGAACCGCACTTTTATATTTTATTTTTAATTGAGTGCCCAATTATTTTACACCCCCAGTTTTCTCCACAATTTAGAATGTACAATTATCTCCCTCATCACAGCAATACCCCGCACAGATCAGGAGTTGAAGGCTCAGTCGGGGTCTGATCTCACGACCAAGCCAGATATGTACCTTGATACAAGGGCTGCAATACAATACGTATCACGAAACAAATAATAAAGCACAAAAGTAGCTTATCCCTATAATCCAGTAATGCTAACTGCAAAAACTTGCGATCCTGAATAATTCTAATGTTAATAAAACATGTATTATTCAATCTCATTAACTGTGTTCCTGAAAGAAGTGTAAATAACCATGTTTACAACTCAGAGCAAAGACAGAGCAAACATACTGCCACTCGTCAATAAAGAAATAGGCCTATACCAAACAATATATTCATATTGACAACAAGTCATCAAAACAAATAAGAGACATTACCTTTTTTAAACCAAAAGTGAGTTTTTTTTTTCTGTGTATACATGAAATGCCTACAGCCTTAAAATGTCCAACATATGTTTATAAGTAATCTTCTAATATATATATATTTTTGAAAAACAATTGTGTGGGACACAATACTCCTTTTTTAAAACCCAATTATTTATGCAATATGGCATTGTGGTCTGCTTTGCGATGGCAAGAACACCTACAGCAAGGGGTGCCCAACTCTGAGGGCCATAGCCTAGCAGGTTTTATAGGCCTCTTTAAATCAGTGCATCGATATTGTTGCATCTTCTCAAGTGCACTGAAAGATTAGTTGTAGTTCCAGTGTACTTATCTTCTGCTCGGCATATCTTTCAAATCGTGTTTGACTTATCAAGCTTGTTTCCCTTTTCATTTAGAAAAAAACACAAAATGCTTCCACACTTTGGATTTAAGCTTAGTTGGAGCATTTTGTATAGGTTTAGGTTAGGGTTTATTTTCTGCTGTTCTTTTACGTCCGCCCTTGCATCTGTTATGAGGAACGCACTGTAATGAAGTAAACAATATTTGACCCAGGAAGTGAAGCAAATAAATAAATGATCATGCGCAGTCGCACGGTGCTTTATTTTTCAGTAAACGATGTTGCATTATCACTGTGTTTACTTAATGAGTTGCAATGCAGTTGTATCGGTATGATTCCTTATCGATTGAACCGAAGCTAGAGAGTCTGGATCGATATATCGTCCATACCAGTGAATCGTTACACCACTAATTAATACATTAAATATAATTACAAAAAGGAAATTCCAATAAAGGCCAAATGTCCTGGACATTTTGAAAATGAATGTCATTTCTTTATCCAAGTATGAGTCCATCATACATTTTATACAGATGTAAAAAATATATATATATATATATATATATATATATATATATATATATATATATATATATATATATATATATATATATATATATATAGTGACAGATTGCCTTCTGGTCCCAGGTTTTCCTTCTTCAAACAAACACTTGACAACCAGTGTGTTTATTATTTACAATAATAAAAAGAAAATAAACAAAACAATACCTAACCCGATCTCATGTCCTAGCTAAACAGAAGTTATCTCTATCTAATAACAAGGCAGGCTAAGCCTGTTACCTTGTCTTCAAAACCAAATCACAATCCAAGCCGTAGCCCAAATACTTTTCCCAATAGTCTGTTGTCCAGTTTCACAGTACTAATAATAATCCATTTGCTCGTCTTTCTCTCACTCTCACTCTCTCTCTCTCACTCTCTGTCACTCTCACTCTCACTCTCACTCTCACTCTCACTCTCCAAACACAACTCCTACCATCAACCTCTCCGAAACTCACACATGCACACCTTTTAAACATAAACAATTACATTGTTAAACAATTGACACATCATTCAATTGACTAATTAATTTGGACTGGAGCCAACCCTGACTTCAGTAGCTTCTACATGGTCCTTTTTTGTCTCTGCACAATAGTAATTATTTATTTGTTTACCATGCAGTTGGTTTGCTTTGTCTTTTCACATTTTATTTGTTTTCTTTAACCAATCCCTCACACTATATCTATTGTTTACTAAAACGACAAAGTTACCTGATTACCTTTTCAAAAAACTGAAAGTCCAAAAGCTGCAAAATAGCAAACAGTGAATCTTCAATTGCAATTAGAAAACAATTACAAACAAACTGGGCAGAGGGAAATTGATATACTGTGGACTTACAACCAAGGCAAACTTCCTTCTAAGAAAAAGGGGGTTCAAATTGAATTCATTACTTTGAAAAACATAAAAAAACACCATACAAAATCTATTCCACATTGACAAGTGAAAACAGTTCTTAAGCTAATTGAATGTACAAATAAAACAGAGAATACACTAAGCCTGTTCACTTGCACGCCACCTGAATGTTGGGCTATTCCTCGGTTCTATTATCTGTGTAGGGAGGGGTAGGGAAAGGGGTGAGAAACACCAGGTACTTTTATTAAACCTAAGGTGTTGTCAAATTGAAAATAAAGAATGAAAAACAAAATGATCAACAGGAAGAGACCTATAATAATGCCATATTACACTTAATGGCAGCTCTTTCTTCCTCTCATTTAATGAATCAGGGTCCCACATACGCAGGTGTCTACCTACTTCCTGCTTTACAGAGTAACCTGGATTCTCTGATTCTCTTAAACTGCTGCTCATCAAGTTTTAACCCGGCAATTTCTGAAAGCAGACAGCATAATAAGTCATTAGCTTTCTTTTTGGTTTCAGACAGACATCTCAATGCGAGCGCACAAGCAGGAAATTGTAAGTGTCATTGTTTATGTCTGCAGGGAGGCTGTAACCGCCACACTTGACTCTGAGCCACTTTCTTCAGGGCCGGGCTGACAGTACTACCAGGGCAACAAGCCCATAAATAACACAGAGCCCCACTCTGGGGTAACCCATGGCAATAGCCATTTATTACATCGAATTACATCTTGTTTTTAGTTGATCAGCATTCTTGTTCTCTAGCTAGCTTTTATCTTTGGTTTAAATACTGGAATGAATTTCTAAAAAAATGTGGCCAAATATCCTTTGTTTAAATAAAGCCACATAAAACAAATATTTACATATTACGTATTGAAACTTAACGCTTCAATACGTAATATGTTGATATTACATCCCAATCGGCCAAATCATCACCATATAATTGTTCTGTCAGTGTTGCATAGCATAATTGTCCTTATAAGGAAGGCAACTTCTATGCATTCAATTTGAAGGGTTTTTTATAAGTGAGGCAGACGTTTCCAACACAATTACCAGTATACATATAACTCATCTTTACTGTTCTGTTGTTCCGGTTTATTCCAAATTTTACAGTAAAATTACGGGATTTTGTTTTAAACTGGATGTCAGTTTTTACTGATTTACACCCAATTTTTGCCTATTCAATATTTTCCTGTTACTATTTTCTAGGAAATTCACAATATTTTGATTAAAATGCTGTTTTATTTTGACTCCGACATTGTAATAAGCAGCCCTACACTGTATCCTAGCACGATACAGCAGGCGTTTAGATGTCAGAGGATCAAATAACGTTCAAACATGGTTCTCTGTCACAAATACATTATCACCTGATTATATTGGCCAATCTAGGTCTGATTACTGTGGCAATTGCTGGGCGTAGTAACTACTAGCTTGATCAAAAACTAAATTGAAATACTTATGTAGCGGGTGCTACCTTTTAAGTGAGTTTCATTACTGAGAGAATGTGGCAGGTATAATTGATTAACTGCATTCAATTGGATAAATCGTCTCACCTCGTTACCATTTAAAGGGCAGTGTAGACTGAGACACGGGAGATTCAAGGCTGCGGGAATGTCGGCTCCACACGTTTGTTTGTGAGTATGCCCCGTGAATGGAGGTAGTATAATCGTTTTGAGCTTTCTTTTGGTTTAAACTGTTTCGTGCAGTTAAAGCAGTGTTTATGGCTGTTAAGCAGTCTGTGGTTATAATCAACCTGTACCTGATGTGTGAAAAGTTTGGGCTGATGTGGTATTTGACAGTCCTTATAGGAGTTACGCTTATAAGCGTTTTGAAATGAGTTGTGTGCGTCTGTATTCCTGGGGCCTTGCATGCTGCCCGTTAGGAAGGAAAACGTGCACTTTCTTAGCTTAGGTTACATTAAAGGGGATTGATTGGTGTTATACTGGGTTAGAGTGAACTTGAGTAATTCAGTGCTTACTATATTACCCCATGTTAATCTGTATTCTCATTGAATGAGAGTAACACTGGTAGCAGTGTTATTGGAGAGTGATTTGCTGTTTTGTGGGTTATTTTTGTTTTGGTGGATTATTATTTTGTGTGATATTCATTTGGTTTGGAGTGTACCAGTTATTTGGTTGTAGTATTATGTTTAATTGTTTAGTGTACTAATTACTTGTTTTACCACAATTGTCCTGATTCTATGAGCTACCTGTTTAACTGTACAATTCTCTCTATGATTTCCATTACATGACAGTAGATGTTAAAACTTCATGCTGATTTGAACTTGGCTTTTGCCAAGATAAGCACCAACTAAGACGTAGCTTCACAGTAAACTAATGTGATCCATATGTGTCTCCATCCATTTGCGCTTCCTTCCATCTGATGATGTAGATATCCTTCTGTCTGGTGTTGATGGCTGAAGTGTAATGCTGGCTCCGGGGATCAACCATAGTGCGGTCTCTCCAGCGCATCAGCATGACAACCGTCTGGATTGAGCTAAGTAGGGTACATCTCTGGGGTCTTCAAGTGGGCACCTTCCATCCTCGGTATTTCGTCGACTAGCCCACGACACCTCAAGAGGGCTCGACGGTGATTCTGGTGTCCCAACATCACCCCACTCCGTCCACCACTCAACTCAGCCCAGCTTACTTACCTGTACATCAGCGTTTCTTTCTTTCTATTGTGCTTGAGATCCCCAGCCAGAATTTTTCCATCTCAACCACAGCAAGTTGCTGCTCCTCTCTGCTGCTTCAGATAAGTTCTTCACTGTGCGACGCAACTCTTGGCCATTGAATCCGACATCTCTGAGAAACCGGGTTGTAGAGTGTGCCACAAATCCTCGACAACCCACTTCCACTGGGTAAACCCAGACTCTCCATCCTTGCTGTTCTGCTTCAGTGGCTAGTTGAGCATACCGCAGTTTCTTCCTCTCATACGCCTCATCTACAGCATCCTCCCATGGCACTGTTAACTCTAGAAGGTGAACAAGGCGTGCTGATCCAGACCACAAGACAATATCTGGTCGAAGGTTTGTGGTGGCAATCTCAGGTGGAAAAATAAGCCGTTGACCAACATCTGCCAGCATTTTCCAGTCTCTAGCAGCTTCCAGTTGTCCTGGGCGAGGATTGGTTTTAACACCTTTTCTTGGTGGTTGCTCTCCTGGGCGGAGGAATGTTGTCTTTTGTGTGTAATGTTTTGATGGAACAAGTGGCAACTTATTGGTCATGAAATTCAATCTTTAACTACTTAATTGATGCTAATTGTATTTGCACTGAATTCAGTTTCTAATTATCCCATTGCTGGTAATTGTAGCCTACCTGTTTTGAAACCTGATTGTGGATTATTTCATTGATGTTAATTGTAATCTACTCATGTTACTTGCCTGCTATTGTGAGTTCTGTATTTTAATCCTGCATGTGATCTTTTAACAGAAGCCGTGTTTCATAAATAAACAATTATACTTTTATCTCTTGTTTGTTGCTCCTTGTCTTTGCCCAGTATAATGTTTTAATTGCCCTATATAACAAACCTGTGTGTTTTGAGTGATCTGGTAAATTTTAAAAGTAAATTCTGAAGGCGTAATACCTTCAGTGGCGTAGTCTGGCTTCAGGGTTAATTGGTATCCATGGTTTCCAATTGCCACTCTCCAAAGACCCCCTCACCCCCCACATGCTACATTTACATGAAAATATACTATTTTTAGTGGATGAGGAATGGGGAGAAAACGTAAATCACTTCATGAATATTAAAAGCAAACAAATGTTTCGAAGTATACAAAAAGCAAAAATAACAGAAGTGGTCCAGATGAGGCAGAGGATGCATAGCGCTGCAAATACTGCTGCATCGAGGTACATGTTCGCGCTGTCAATAAAATAACATAGTGAAAATTAAGCAACACATTAAACTAAAACAATAAAGTGAACTGAGAGACAAGCAATCCATTTATGAGGCTTTTACACACACTTTAATAAAAAGAGAGCACACAATGACTGTGTTAATGAGTTTGTCAGAGATGTGCTTTGTTACAGCCACTGTTTATTGCAGAGAGGTATGTATGACTTAGTGTGGCAGTACTGTCCATTAGCTAAAACACTGCCTAACGCCGGCAATCTTTAATCGTAAATATTTGACAGAAAATGGTGATGCTTTAGTTGGTAAACTTCTGGAATGCAGTGATGGAAATGTCCAGTGTGATTTGTGACGCGTCTCCCGATGGCTTGCACCACCCAGTTCTGTCAATTTTCTTTTCTTTTTATGATTTCAAGGTTAATAAACCTGGCTTGTTTTGTGCCGATGTCATGTTCATACCTTCTGTAGATATTATTTCCGTCAGCACAGCGATTGCCCAAACATTTCTCAAAGTACCAGCTAACTTGGGAAAATGTGCCTTTGACTTGCACAGATTCTGCTTCATCATACAGGCCCGGGGCATTAAACTTAATCAGAAATCAGAACTGCTACGCATCATATTCCACATGTAAAGTGAGTATACTGAGATTTTCTTACCCCGATTTTTTTTTTTTTTTACCGATGTTTTGATTAAAAACAATGTTTTACCGATTTTAAATATAAAAACCGGGAATGCGGAACACTACTCATCTTAAATGAAGCGGAAAATGCAATTTATTGCTGGATCATGCAGTTAGTACATCACTCTGTTTATATGAAATATAGTATTAAGAGAACTATTGTTTATATGACATTAAGAAATAAATATGTTGTACATTAATAATATTGTAAGAAAATGAAATACATCAAAAATAATTGAGAATCTGCTTTTGCTGGCAGAAAAAAAACTTCACAGCACCTTCACAGAAGTAGAAAATCTGTGGTGATCCAGGCTGATTGGTATTGCCAGAAGCTTAAGCAGTAAGTCATGACTGAGTATTTGAATGTGTGAAGGAAATAATAATAATAATAATAATAATAATAATAATAATAAAATATAAAAAACTTTGCTAAATCCTTCACATGGTTTAATTTTATTTATTTTAATACTTAAAAATCTATTTTTAATTTTGAAGCTCTTTTCCTTTTAACCAGGAGGCGTTGATCACAAACACGCTGTAAAAGTGGAATACCTGAAGGCCAGGCTCCTCTAGGTAATTTATCGTTTTCTTGTGCTAAACTCTCTGCGGGCTCGTTTAGCTCTGGCTCCTGGATCAGATCTGGGCCTTGTCATCCTGCCTCCTCCTATATAAATCCACAACCTGACAGCCAGGCATGTAATACCCCTGCGAATTTAAGAAATTACAAGCATAGGGCTCAACACTGAGCCCCAACCTTTAAAAATGTGGTTTACAACTTCCACTGAATGCAGGGTTTCAGTTCCAACAGGTTGTGTAGTTTACAGAGCCTATGCTTTTTTTTTTTTTGTAACACTGTTTTGTCAAGTAATCTAAGAGGTGTTCCAGAAAAGAGCAGTATTCTGGGAAAACTACTTAAATACAAAGGGACCGAATCAAACTGTACTGTTTAGACCATGAAGACATTGATAAGAATGTTTTATGTTTGTCTACTTGACTTATATGTTTCTTATAGTTTTAACTATAGTAGTGTGCACATTTATTACAATACCTCAAGTTATGTCATTTATATAATTTATATACCTTTCTGGAAGAAAACCTCTGGGTGTGAGAATTTCAATTTTCGGTCAGTAGTGAGTGATACGGAAAAATGACGTGTGAAAATGTTAGACAACTTTGTGCTTTATTTGTGCTTTAAAAGGTCTCGTGGATTTTACCATTTGTGTCCTTTTCTCTTACTATTTTAAATGAAAACACAAATTTGCCTATTTTGACAATTTTCCAAGATTTTCAGTTACAGTGGTCCATTTCAGTTAAATATCCGTTGTACGAAAAACTTCAATGTGACTGTAGTCATGTGTGATGTGTTCAGGCTTCTATTTCAATACACACTCTGACTAGATTGAACCTGTGCCAATCAAACAGTTGTATTGGGATTGAAGATGACTAAAGATCAAGATGCTAATGTAGTCATCACTTGTGTAACTATATATTTCAAGGAATTGTGCGCTTCCCAATTTAGCAGATCTAGCCCCTAGAATGGTTATCATTTTCATACACTTAACTGTCTCTGATGTTGCAAACAGTGGTGTCTGTGGTAAGGATTTGAGTGAACTACATTTAGTATACATACTGTACTGATGTCTGGTTGGTTATTTAACTGTAGGACTTCTCTGCTTACCTAGCGGTTGTTACTTTGCATATACAGTATAGTAAGATCCTAGAAGTTAACTTGTGTTTCAAGAGTAAATAGCAGGGTTCCAAAAAAATAGAGCACTACACGTCCCCATGTGTTGCTACAACTGTTTAAATAATGCACCTATAATTTTTCTTTTCATTGTTAACATCCTGACAACTTTTTACACTTAGAACTTTAAAGTCTGTTTCAAATCTCTTTTCAAAATGCCCGCTCTAGTGCACTGATAGTGTAAGGATTATTGCCCACATTGTCAAGCAGGCAACACAGCAATAATGATCCATGATATGGTACGGAACACAAAAGCCAGAGCACTTGTTATGGTTTTTGTTTTCCTGCAGGACAGATCTCAAACCCCAGTGCACTAGAGCGGACATTTTGAAAAGAACTTTGAAACAGACTTTAAAGTTACTTGTGTAAAACGTTGTGAGGATATTAACAATGAAAAGAAAAATGACAGGTCTGTTATTTAAACAGTTGTAGCAATACATGGGGATGTGTAACACTATATTTTTTGGAACCCCACTCCTTACTCTTTAAGCCAGAATGCACTAGTTTATGTGAAACTGGTGCTCATTCTCAACTCTTTCTCACCTATGTTTTAGTGCAAGTCTCCATGGATTGTTTGGACAGAGATTTCCTTAATCAAAAGCTGTATTTGTTATGAAATACAATTATATTGTGACCTTCAATGTTAAAACAGTCTGCTGTTTTTGGCACATCTCAACCCAGGAAAAGGTGAAGGGCTTTGGAATATGCTTGAATGTCTTAAAAGACGAAACAACATTGAATTCTGGTTTTGGATTTGTTCAACTTTAATTATAGAAAAACACATTAAAAAAAACAAAAAAAACATATGGGTTATAGTTTTTCCAGTTTTAAAAAAAGGCATTCTAAAACCACACATTGCAAATCTAGCATGTAGCAGTACATGTTTTTTTCGTTTAGTTTTAGATTTATTTCCTTCAGAAAACAGCAGAAGCCTTCAGAGTGAATACACCAGAAGGTATTACAGCTTGTTCAGATTAGGATCAAATTGGAGCGATGAAAACTTGTTTCAGTGACTGACAATCCTGTGGAACAAGGGCCACAGAAATACATGTGAAGCTCACAGGATTTATGGGAGGGAAGGTGGGATGTGAGAGTGATGGTGCTGATTTAAAACTAAGAAAACAAAATCCAAGAATGAAAATTAGAATGTGGTAGCATCTTTTAGGAAAAAAAATATATATATATATATTTATATATATAAACACACGCTATAACGGCTTTCATTATAACGAACCTGGCCCCTGGGCCCCAAATAAAAAAAATTTAAAAAATCATACAAACAACTCAACTCTTTTGTCTTAATAAAAAAACGTGTGTAACTACATCCAAAATGAAATTAATTTTATGTTGCAACAAAGCAGGAAACTGTTGATCATTTGAAAAAAGGAGTAACACAGGCATATCTCTGTCGTAAATACAGGTTGTCAAAAAGCACTTTTTTGGCTTGTACAGCAACGATGCGGCAAAGCAAAATTGATTAAAGAAAAAAATAAAGAAATAAAAAATCTTGAGGATCTGATGAACTTTTCATGTCAAACTTTTCATGTAGGGTTGATTTGGAAAAAAAGCTCAGTTTGGGATTCTTGCATGTTGGATTAAGAGTTGCTGCACTTTGAAACAATTCATGTCAGATTGATTTTGAATAAATGTTCAGTTTCAATTCAGGATTTGTGCATTCTGTACTGCGTTTTAATTATTTAAGAAATAGGATCAAGCAAAAGCAGAATACTGTATACATGTACATGTAAGTCTACTTGTATTCACGATTTCATCTCATTAACTTACTCCAACAGTTTACCGATTGTCCTTTCGCTATAACAAACCCTTCGATATAATGAACAAAAGGCTTGGACCCCAACAGGTTCGTTATACCAAGGGTGTACTGTATATATATTAGGGCTGCTCCAATTAACAGATTAATCAATAGTTGATCGCAGATTTTTTTTTTTTTTTACAAATTAATGGTGCAGAGTTATTTTTTATATACAGTAAATAGAGGTAATCAAATAGAGGTAATTATGTGGAGTTACTTTCTCTGATACTTTCTACGACAGCATGTTAAGCAATCACTTGTCAATAGCCACAGCATTCTCGGGTACCTCTAACAAGATTCAGAACAGCTTAATCTCTTCGGTTTTGCTAGATGCAATAAAAAGGAGTAGTACAGGAAGCCAAGTACGTAGCTGCAATGAGAAACACAGCTCAGCTGTCTTGTGTTTTCAGGTATGTGACTGACAGTTGCTCAAATGAACGGTTGTTCTGAGAAGATTTGTTACATTTAGAAAAAAAATAATAAAAATAACTAGACTGGCTTATCTACTTAAAGAGCTACCGCTGGGAGCGCAGGAGGTGTCATACAGTTTGGACGGCACCAGTTCATGTCCGAGCTGCGTAAAGAGGCCGAAACTTTGCTGGGGACTCCGACGGGGACGTCACATTGGCTCTGACACTCCCGGGGAGGGGGATGGGAGACCGGCAGGGATTGCATCTCCTCATCGCGCAACAGCGAATCCTACTGGCCAGCAATTCTGGCTTTAGGCTTGTCAGATCAGAGGATGCTCACACATCCTCAGAACGTCTGTGCTGTGTGGGGACTCGCTGTGGTGAGGAGAAAAAACATAATTGGACGTTACAAATTGGCGGGAAATAAAATAAAAAATAATTGGTCACTCTAAATTTAAATAGAAAAACAAAACTAAAAAATGACCAAATTCCCATTGGGCTTATTTATTTTTAGATTCTATTGATTTAGAAGTATTACTATGCAGGACAGCCGCTATAAGATCATTACCTTTATTAAAAATGTGGACTGATTATATGTAAATTACAGTTCATGTGTAAAATTGGTAAATTTATAGATTAACCGGTAAATGTGTAGATTTACCAGCTCAGCGGTCAATGTATAAAATAAGTAAGGAGATGGTAGTAAAGTCTCTTTTACTTACATCCACAATCACCGTCTGGTAACAATTCACAATACAAAATAATATTTTGCTGACACAATGATGTAGCACACTATATCTATCTATCTATCTATCTATCTATCTATCTATCTATCTATATATATATATATATATATATATATATATATATATTGTAAACGATCACTCCACACACAGGTTCGTGCCCCTTTAAAAATACGACCCAGAACACAGAAATGGATTTTTCCGCGCTTGACGCGCTATTTTTGTAAGTAACACAAAATAAAACAGAACACAAAATAAACACCTAGCTCCGCTTTGGAGCGCTAACTAAACAGGGTATTTCCCTCACTAACACGCAGGACGGCTAAGCCGTTTACCTGACACCACCACACACAAAACTACACAGGCTTAACACAGCACTTCTATTTTTTTTTTTTTTAGACTGCTCGGAAGCAGAGCACCTAATCTACCTCCTTCTACTCAGCAGCCCCGATCAGCTTAACTGATCCTCTTTTATACCATGCACCTGGTCCCAATTCCTAATTACTGCCCAGGTGCAGGGGATAATTAAATAATAAAACAGTTGAATTAAACAATAAAACAATTAACAAAAACTAATTAATAGAAGCACAAAACAATTAAACAAAACAAAGGTGCATTTTTTTAACCATTTTACTCTTCAGGGAGGTTTTAACCCCCTCCCTGCTGTCTCACACATCCGCTGCTGTTACAATATATATATATATATATATATATATATATATATATATATATATATATATATATATACAGTATATATAATGTATATGGTGAAGGAGTATATAGTGTACTCCAACATACTGTTAGGTAAAGTATTTGAACCCTTTAAGTCCTGAATAATTTTTGTCATGCATGTGAAATTAAGTTATATAATTAAACAAAGAACTCTTTTATTCTTTATAAGAACAGGACAAAAATATTTTTGTACATATGTTTTGGTAAATGGGACTTTAAAGTCCTGTCAGTACTTTAAGAACTTTAAATGGTGCTAAGATAAGGACGGGGTTTATTTAAGTGCTAATGAAAGGGAATCTTTCTGATGAATCTCTGAAGATAAGGCCTTCTTGGGAGTGGTTCCAGCTGTTGGCCTCAGCATACGCATTTTATCACTTTATCAACAGAGAGTAAATACCACTGGCAGCCAGAACACAGGAACCGGGGTCTCACCTTCAAGATCATTAAACACACTGGCCAGGCCCGTCCTAATGTCACCAGTCAGGAGCCTGCTCTGCATCTTATAAACTTTCACAGGGGCAAGAAGAAAATAAAATGTATAGTCTTACCACCGTATTTAATAATAGTGTAACATAGGAATGTTTTGCGTTAAATAAAAACCCTGGTTTGCGGGACATTATCTGAGTAGACAAAATGAATTGGCCAAGAAAATAATAATTCGATACACAATAAACATGTTTGTTTGTACAGTACATGCGCATGTACTAAATGTGCAAAATGTGAATGTGTATCTCGGCCTATTTATATGATTCAAACATTGTAGTGGCAGCGTTTAGTCTCTTTACAATACAATTGTGAAAAGCTTTCCAAAACACCAATTTCCTTACCTTCTTCAACCTTCTATATTGCAATAAAATAGATTGTGTTTAAGTCATATCGTACTATAAGCACTGTACAGCAGAATTAAAAGTAATGCTTATACTTAAATGAAAAATGTAAATCCTTGACACCAACCAAACCTTCTTAAGGGCTCGCTAAAGTGTCACACATGCTTATCATTAAGGAAAGGTAGGAAGAAAAAGCAAGGCAATAAAACATATGGCCCACTAACTTTTGGACACCTTAGTCAGAGCTGGACAAGGGCCTTGACATCAATAAATATTACTAGAGCATGGAGCTGAGAAGTCAGAACTGCCTTGTTTAGTTTCACTAGGCTGCAGACCCATTGTGTGGAGATCAAAGCCCAGCTCTGCATTAAATACATCCCAGTACATAACTAGGAAAAATGCTTACATTGGACTCTGTGAACAGCACCCCAGCGGCCTGTCAACACACACACACAAGACTAGTGGTGAATGGATGGAACCCTGCCAAGCTTCCAAGACCCCCTCCCTGATGGAAATTGTAGAAGGAAATAGCAGGATGGAACAGCCCTGTAAATCTTACCCTTGGAACAGAGCACTGAACTGGACTACTGGCTGTGATAGAAATCTGTTATTTATTTATTTATTTATATGGGCTTTTTATGCATTATTATCATCATCATTCAAGCTATCCTGGAAAAAAAAACAACAACAAACAATATTTCAATTTAAACTAAGTGCTTAAACCCTCTGTGTAAACGGACGCTTACTGTTGAATCTATCATACACATTTTTTCAATGAAAAAGCTGATATTTAATTTGTACAACAGTTGTGGAATATGTATCACTTTTACACCCTTCACCTCGTGATTTATAGATTGATTAAACATTTTACTGCAAGACACTTTTGAGACCCAGGTAAAATACACATTTTAAAAAATCGAAATAGGTATTGAGATAATGTTACAAATGTATCCCCATCACAGAGCCCTTTCCAGATGTTGTGTTTAAGACTACATTAATGTATTCGCATTCTCCCTCTTCTCCATTGAGAAAAAAAAAGAAAACTGCTGCAAAGATCATTCTATTTCTCAGAATATCAAAGCTATCTGAAGGCCTGTGACAAGCTGTTTCTGGCCCATTCCGCTGGCTGGCTAGCTGTGGCAGTGTGGCAGGGCCCAAGCCCTGCCGGTGTGTGTGTGTGTGTGTGTGTGTGTGTGTGTGTGTGGTGTGTGTGTGTGGTGTGTGTGTGTGTGTGTGTGTGTGTGTGTGTGTGTGTGTGTGTGTGTGTGTGTGTGTGTGTGTGTGTGTGTGTGGTGTGTGGGGTGGTACTGGGAGGCAGGGAGGGAGTTAAAATCCTCCCTGCAAACACACAGGTGTATAAAATAGGTGTTCACGGGTGGTAATTAGAAAGGGTTAGAGTTGATGTTGGTGATAGAGGTGCAGGACTGAGGTCAATGTTCTGTGTTCATGAGTTTTAAAAGACCTTTTGCTTTGGCCCTTGTGCCTTTTATTTTGTCAAGAGTGCTTTGTGTTATTTGGTTGAATAAAAAGCGCATCCCTGCAATACCATCTGAGCTGGGAGGCTACCGCGCCACACTGGAATTAGGAGTTCACATTAAGAATATGAGATTTCCTCCCTCTCCATCAGGGCGAAGACTTTGAACTTTTTTGGAAGCAGTATGTGTGAAGGGCAATGGCAATCAAAACCGAGGTCACATTACCAGCATTGAATCTGAAAGCTAAACCCCATTCCCCCCCCCTCCCCAGCTTTTCAAGGACAAGGTTTAGCTAACCTTGAAACAAGAGCAGAAATCAAATGTCCAATGGATTTTTATTTTTCTATTGGAAGACTAGCATGGTATTAGTGGGCGGGCGGGGTTGTTAGAACAGTGGCATTGAAGTAGTTCCAAACAACATCCCTTATGCAAATTTACCATGGTTTGCCATGTTTTTTAATATGCTTTACTATATCCCTCTGGTCTTTACTGTACAATGCTGTACAATGTGCTTCATCATGCTTTTACTAAGCTTTATACAGCTCAATATGCTTTTAATATAATACACTTTTATATGGGATCAGTAAGCTACTAACAACCAAACAAGCAAGAGGGGCCGAATGGCCTCCTTTCGTTTGTAAACTTTCTTATGTTCTTATGTTCTTAAGGGATACAACAAAGAAAAAACAACTAGCACTTTACTAAACCATTACACAGATAACAGAAAAGTTAGAGACAGATTTAATAACTAAATGAATCAATTCCCTCTGGTTAGGGACTTTGTATGAACAGCAGGGGCTATCTAAACTTAAAACATTTTGGCCAAATCAAACAGACCCTGGACATAAGCACTTAAAGGGATTTTACATATTGCTGTGCTAGTTATTAGTGTGTAAACAGGTGATTGTTCTGAACTGTTAGTTAAACCATCGTGGCATGACAGCCAGGAACTCTGTTTTTTTGGGGGGTTTTTTTGTTTTTTGTGAGGAATGCTGATGTTAAAAATGTAGGCTACGTTTCCTTTTTTCCCAGCCGGAAATATTTTTGTTTGCCAAGACATACATGTTTTAAAATGCTGGAAAGAGGTCTACATGCTATGGAAACCAAGCGGTGTTTGAATAACCTAAAATGAAACGCAAATGCAGTTAAAACAATGTTTGCGTAATTTATAGATTTTTTGGCATAGCTCTACAAACCAGAAATGTTTATTTAAATAGCTCAAAAGACCTGCATATGTCAGTGTTGAAGGGGAAAGTGCACAGCCACCTACGAATTCACACACTGGCTAATGCCAGTGGTATCATGGTTGTCTCCTACTATATAAATCTGCCAAAATCAGCCTCCCACATTCTTTTATAATGGACCCCCATGCTTCTCTCTATTTTGAGTTTGGCTTCTGTGACATGGAGATTTCTTGTGGAAATAAAAGCAAACTACAGTGCCTTAATAAAGGCCTGGGGTGTGTTTTCTTTTAAATAATCAAATGATCAATATGATTTCCCTTGGGCTGGTTCTTCAGTTAGATGCAAGATAATCCAAAATCCCATTTATTCTGTCAGTGTCCAGTTCACAGCAACTGCAATTCTTCTGAACTCCTTTCATTGTTACTGATTTCACAGAGTAGAATATTACAACCCTAAAGACTTGGTTGCATGATGCGATGCTCAGGCAACTGCATGTCTTGTGATACTTCGTTTGTGATGTCCCTCTTAATATTTCTGAGCAACCCCTTATAAATGTTTACCACAGTATTTCTGCAGTTTTACCAGGCTTTCCTCATAGTTATACAGTACTATGCTTTTACAAAATATATTTATATTGTATTTACCTGTATACTTATAAAGGTTTACCACAGTATGTTTGCATGGTATTTTTGCATGCTTTTCATATTGTTATACTATGCATTTACTATATTCATCTCTCCATGATTTGCCATGTTTATTAATATGCTTTACCATACCTTGCTATTCTTTTACAATGCTTGCCTATACTTCACTGTACCATGCTTTCACTATGCTTCATTGCACTTTGCTACGCTTTTACTAGGGGAAATTTTTATTAGAGACTGACCATGCTTTAGGGAGAAGTCTCCAAGCAATCAAATAAGACCAGGCCCAGTGATCAAGAAGCACTATCCAAACAGCAGGCTTTATTTCGCTATTGCGGTTAATTAGCATCACTATACTACAGCATCGCAAATGAAATTTAATAGAGAAGTGTGTAAGGTACTGCACGCAGGCAATAAAAATGTGCATTATAAATATCATATGGGAGATACTAAAATTGAAGAAGGAATCTATGAAAAACACCTAGGAGTTTATGTTGACTCAGAAATGTCTTCATCTAGACAATGTGGGAAGCTATAAAAAAAAAGGCCAACAAGATGCTCGGATATATTGTGAAAAGTGTTGAATTTAAATTAAGGGAAGTAATGTTAAAACTTTACAATGCATTTGTAAGACCTCACCTAGAATATTGTGTTCAGTTCTCGTCACCTCATTACAAAAAGGATATTGCTGCTCTAGAAAGAGTGCAAAGAAGAGCAACCAGAATTATCCCAGGTTTAAAATGTATGTCGTATGCAGACAAACTAAAATAATTGAATCTATTCAGTCTTGAACAAAGAAGACTACGTGGTGACCTGATTCAAGCATTCAAAATTCGAAAAGGTATTGACAATGTCGACCCAGGGGACTTTTTCGACCTGAAAAAAGAAACAAGGACCAGGGGTCACAAATGGAGATTAGATAAAGGGGCATTCAGAACAGAAAATAGGAGGCACTTTTTTACACAGAGAATTGTGAGGGTCTGGAACCAACTCCCCAGTAATGTTGTTGAAGCTGACACCCTGGGATCCTTCAAGAAGCTGCTTGATGAGATTCTGGGATCAATAAGCTATTAACAACCAAACGAGCAAGATGGGCCGAATGGCCTCCTTTCGTTTGTAAACTTTCTTATGTTCTTATGTTCTTACCAGGTACATTTTTGTATTCACTGTTTCAACATGTCTCAATTAAATTGGTGCTGCGATGTTTTGCCTTAGCATTGGAAGACAAGCGTAACATGACCAATAAGTTGCCACCTGTTCCATCAAAACATTACACACAAAAGACAACATTCCTCCGCCCAGGAGAGCAACCACCAAGAAAAGGTGTTAAAACCAATCCTCGCCCAGGACAACTGGAAGCTGCTAGAGACTGGAAAATGCTGGCAGATGTTGGTCAACGGCTTATTTTTCCACCTGAGATTGCCACCACAAACCTTCGACCAGATATTGTCTTGTGGTCTGGATCAGCACGCCTTGTTCACCTTCTAGAGTTAACAGTGCCATGGGAGGATGCTGTAGATGAGGCGTATGAGAGGAAGAAACTGCGGTATGCTCAACTAGCCACTGAAGCAGAACAGCAAGGATGGAGAGTCTGGGTTTACCCAGTGGAAGTGGGTTGTCGAGGATTTGTGGCACACTCTACAACCCGGTTTCTCAGAGATGTCGGATTCAATGGCCAAGAGTTGCGTCGCACAGTGAAGAACTTATCTGAAGCAGCAGAGAGGAGCAGCAACTGGCTGTGGTTGAGACAGAAAGATTCTTGCTGGGGATCTCAAGCACAATAGAAAGAAAGGCTGATATACAGGTAAGTAAGCTGGGCTGAGTTGAGTGGGGGACGGAGGCGGGTGATGCTGGGACACCAGAATCACCGTCGAGCCCTCTTGAGGTGTTGTGGGCTAGTCGACGAAACACCGAGGATGGAAGGTGCCCACTTGAAGACCCCAGAGATGTACCCTACTTAGCTCAATCCAGACGGTTGTCATGCTGATGCGCTGGGGAGAACCGCACTATGGTTGATCCCCGGAGCCAGCATCGCAGCCGTTGTGTGTGCTGATGCGCTAGGGAGGCAATAAGCTGATCCCTGGAGCCAGCATTACACTTCAGCCATCAACACCAGACAGAAGGATATGTACATCATCAGATGGAAGGAAGCGCAAATGGATGGAGACACATATGGATCACATTAGTTTACTGTGAAGCTACGTCTTAGTTGGTGCTTATCTTGGCGAGAGCCAAGTTCAAATCAGCATGAAGTTTTAACATCTACTCTCATGTAATGGAAATCAAAACTTTACAATGCATTAGTAAGACCTCACCTAGAATATTGTGTTCAGTTCTCGTCACCTCTTTACAAAAAAGATATTGCTGCTCTAGAAAGAGTGCAAAGAAGAGCAACCAGAATTATCCCAGGTTTAAAAGGTATGTCATATGCAGACAAACTAAAATAATTGAATCTATTCAGTCTTGAACAAAGAAGACTACGTGGTGACCTGATTCAAGCATTCAAAATTCGAAAAGGTATTGACAATGTCGACCCAGGGGACTTTTTCGACCTGAAAAAAGAAACAAGGACCAGGGGTCACAAATGGAGATTAGATAAAGGGGCATTCAGAACAGAAAATAGGAGGCACTTTTTTACACAGAGAATTGTGAGGGTCTGGAACCAACTCCCCAGTAATGTTGTTGAAGCTGACACCCTGGGATCCTTCAAGAAGCTGCTTGATGAGATTCTGGGATCAATAAGCTATTAACAACCAAACGAGCAAGATGGGCCGAATGGCCTCCTCTCGTTTGTACTTTCTTATGTTCTTACCAGGTACATTTTTGTATTCACTGTTTCAACATGTCTCAATTAAATTGGACTTTAAAACTTCAAAATGAACTGTTCACCATCTGTCCTCAGGCACAGTACTACCCCTTCAAAAGGTGGAAAACCTCTTCATGACTCTTTCGATTCTGCTACGATGCTAGAGAGAAGATGTCAGTTCATCAACCTTTCTAAACACTTAGAAATCAATAGTCAAGCTAGTTCTATTTGGTTCCATTTCTTCCTGTTACTGTATGTCAGAATTTATCTCTCAAGTACTGCTGTCCCATGTTTATTCCTAATCAGATTTGGCAATTTAAACCCAGGCAACAGATACACGCACATACAGTACTATACCCCCACTCACGCACAGGCTTTGTATGCAGCAGCAGCAACTGGAGATAGTGCCTTAGGTGACAGTGCCAGATTGAGTACTGTGCACTGCAAACAATGATGCACGCTGACAGGTGAAGACTTTAACGATCACTGCTGTCAATAGGTCAATTGCTTACAATTCTTAAACCACAGCTATTAAAATACTGCCCCAGGCATCAAACCTCATGCACAAGAACCAAAGAATGTGACTTGAGACCCTTATAAAGTTGTACTATGCTTTTCCCATGGTCATACGACTATATGCATTTACCATAGTTTACCCTGCTTTGCCATGTGTCTTAATAAGCTTTACAATACCTCGCTATTCTTTACAATGCTTACCCATGCTTTACCATGTTTTCACTATGCTTTGTTAGACTCTGCTATGCTTTTACTGTGGTAAACTTTTATAAGGGTAGGACACTCGTGTAGGGCATTTCTTTTTCTACATTCCCAAGCGTTTCTAGCGGTTTTTAACATTGGGTTAAATTGAACAAAGCATTGCCTGGCAATATACTTTACAGATGTAATAATAACATTAAAGGCATTTGAAACTGGTTTACAACTTGGGATTTTCATTAGACCTTACATAATTGGGTAATAATGGAGGTGGACAATACACTCTACAAATCGTAGGTCAGGTAAGTTATGTGTTTCGTTTCTTAGTGGTTATGTTTAAACTGGAGCAGTTTAGCACACATGAAAGAAGTGGCACAACAGTTAATAAGAAGTTTGGTTTGAAGTTTCAGGCAGTTTGATATAGCATCTTATTACAAAGAGCGACAGAATAATGCATTGCTAACAATGGTAGTTTCCGGTATCCCAAGACAGAAAGTTTAAAATTCCTGTTGAAATTAATTCCAAAACTTAAAAGATAAAACACAGTATGTTTTTTTAAAAGGAGAGCACGCAGTCAGTCTGATTTTTTCTTTTTTTTTATCAGTAGTAAAAGATTGATCAGGTCCATTAAATGCATAAGACTGCTACACACTAACTTGATAAATATATACTAAAATGCTGAAGATATTAAATTTACAAAATTTTATTTTCCACCTTACATCACTGCCAAACAACTGTAGTCCCTCAGCCTTAGGCATAAGCATAAAATAATTTTCGACAGGGCCTTTAAAGCAAATTAAGGCTTTACGAAAAATAATATACTGTACATAACAAATTAGGAAAAAGTGAGTTTCAGGTCACACATTGATTGTGCGTGATAGGTACACCCATGGTATTCCAAATGCAATTACTGGCATCAGAACAAAGAGAATTGCCGACAGAAAGCAAGGGTATTTTCTTAACCTTTCTCCTCAAATATTCCCTTCTCCACCAGTAGCATCTACAGAGTTCTCCGCCAAGCAGGGGCCCACTCTGAAGTGGTTAGGCATCTCTAGGGGGTTGTCCTGGTTCAAATGAACCCAAAGGCTAGTAATCAGATTCTTGAAGGTGTTTAAGTTCCTCCATGTTTTTTTTTTTTTTTAGAGAGGGAAAGCTATGGCATGCAGCTCACGCAAAAAAAGAATGGAAAAGTTAAAAGGCATTACAGGCTATTATATAATAATACCAGGCATTCCTTTTTTCCACACCTGTCAGAGGTCACGTTGACAATGAAGAACTGGCTTTGTATGCTGAAAAAATATGTCTATAAAGTTTTGAACTTGTGAGAATGTGAGGCACCAGCAGAGAGTTACCTGTGCTTGAGGGAAGTCAGACTTGTAAAAGGTTTGAAATTAGCTTCTGACTGTCAGGCCGGGCTATCTTTGCTGCTGGAACTGGTGGTCCTCACACAGCTCAGTTTTAACAAAGAAGGTGTTAAGCTGTTTTGCTTCACAAAATGCAATGTAATAGCACTTCTGCTGTATGAGACTTAATTACCCAGTAAAATGTATGTGTTCTTTTTTGTTAATACAGTACATTCTCACATTGTATTGTTCTTCTGAAGAATAACCGATGTTCTGTTTAGGTACATTATAACCAGCCTGCTCTTTCACTGTTGTAAGCAACCAGAACCTGTTTCTGACTGAGAAGAAAACCATGATAAGAAGGCAAGGAATCGTGGTGAACTTCTAGAGACTCTCTCTATGGGTGCCGAAATTTGAAGCAAGGGGAGAAAGCAATATTCAGGTTTTCAAAAGATGGATCTCTGCCATAGCAAACTATGAAGAAAGAAAGAAAGAAAGAAAGAAAGAAAGAAAGAAAGAAAGAAAGAAAGAAAGAAAGAGCAGAAAACTGAGGCACCAAACCTGAGTGGAGAGTGTGTGAAAGGCCACTATTTCCATTAACGGTATCTGCCGCAAGAGCTATACATTTCAGAGCAAAGAGATAAAATCACTTCCAAGCAATTCCCCCTACTGCAAGCTCGGAAACGCACAATAAAAAAGGCTGCTTTTTTCATACAGTCGAGGCTATCAGCCTGGGACCACATCGTAATCAATACCTTTTTCTTCTCCTTCTAATCGATAGATAAGAAAAGAACAAGGAAAGGGACAATGAGCCTTTCTTCTGGTGCACCTGATCTAAATTCAATATCGAACCTGATTCGCTGGGAAGGCCGAGGTGGAGCAGGAAGTGAGGCCTATCAGGTAACATTAATGTTTCAGGCCCCCACGATAAGGACCTTGCCGCTTTAATGAATCATACAGGCCAGTGAAGAATAAGAGAATTCTATAGGCACTCAAACAAAGGACTGATAAAGACAGAGACGTTTCAGCATTAACTTAAAATATTCAAAGTTAATTTAACTTTTAAATTTACATCAAGATGCACATACAAGTTCACTAGCATAGTTAGCAAATATGTGTGTGTTTCCGCATTGTTGTTTTCACTTTAATGTATTTTAACTTTCTACATTTTCTCAGACTGCATGTATGTGCGTTATTAGATTAATTCACTGTAAAAAAGTCTTCCATTAAAAATGTTAAATGTAACCATCAAACATTAATTTAATTTGAAAAATCACTTGTTTAAATTGCAAGCTTTAAAAAGAATGGTGCAAATTTCACATGAAGCAAATTTCTTGTGAACCTGACCGTTTAATTTTAAAGATATTAGTAACACTTTAGTTTAGAGTTTGCAAACCAAATTGAGTATACATTAGGAAATACGTACTATTCAATTACTACATGAGCAAACTCTGTATAGATAAATATGCTTGTTTGCACAGTGGATTTGATAAAAGCAAGACAAGACTGCAGCAAATAATAAAAAAAAACCTGATGGCCAAAAAAGCCTTCCCCTCTACTGCCTTCCCTCTCTTTTTCAGTCTTGAGGTTTGGTAAACAAGCAGGGAGATTGATGAGTATCCTAATGGAAATGCATGTCTTGCTGGTTCCTGCGATCCCTTAAATCTTTCCCAGGGACAGCAACCAGAACACAGCAAAGCTGACTGTGTTATTGATTGTTTAACAAAGGAGTGCGAAGAAAAAATGCTTCGCAAGGTGGGGCTGAATTTGCAAGTGGTAATTGAGTTTGTCAATGAAAGCCCATTAGGCCTTATAACACAGGACGGGTGATGGAATGATGGCTTGTGTGTAAAGTGTAGAAGGGGTCTGCTTGGCAGGCAATACATCTGGCCATTGATGTGCGTAGCAAAGTGTGGTCTGCTGTACCTTAAAGACCCACATTAGTTTTTGTAACACCAAGCAGTGATTCCATTAATCAGAACAAATTGTTAAAACATGGCAGAAGAGATTGAAAGATAATACATTTCAGCAAGGATGTGTTTTGTGAGGCCATACTGACAGGTGGCGCTGGTAAAACACTAGTTAGTGGCTGCATCAAACAGCTCTGTGCAAGTTTAGTCTTTGAATTTTTTTTTTTTTGCTGCTCGTTATGATAAAGCCCAGTGAATCAATTTAATTGCTTCAGAAACCAGGGATCCTTGAGCTTGTTTGAAAACGACATAGCACCACCATAAGCTTCTGGAAAGTAATGCATTTTGCTGCCATAACGTTTTAATAAGTTCTACTGCAGAGGCTTTGAACCTTCAGGAGTAAGTTGACTTGCAGACATAAATATTAGAAAGAATAAAAACAGCTGCTCCAGAAGGCATACGCGTGCAGGAAACAGTAGAAGCCAAACCACACATTTCCCATCACCGAGGACACACAACATTTGATCTTTTCTAGTACATCTTTCTAGGCCTATGGGGTTAGAGCTAGCAATCTTTACTTTTTCAAAACTATTTTAGCATTACCTTGAACTTGGTGAAGATTGTGCATTTGAAAGCTTTCAACACTCCAGCAAATCAGTTTTTACAGTACTGAGAAATGCAATATTTCTATGACAGACTTTTTTGTTAAAGCCAGTCAAAAATTATTAAAATACTTTAACTAAACAACTCAAGAGGTAAATCATTTATGGTACTGCTTTTTGGAGGCAGAGGCTGTGATCTGGGAAGGGTGATGAATAAACAATTTATTTTTGAATATTTCACTTGACTTAATTTCTACAGTTTTACCTTTGTATTTTGAATTCTAAACTTGGTTGCTTTTCTGCAGGAGAATCCGCTCCTAACCAACACATCATCAGCAAGCGCATAAAGGCTCTGTGTGTTATTCTCTCATGTGGCTTCTTTTGTTTTGGCCTCCTCCACCCCAGCCACCACCTCGCAGCGTGCCTCGTCCCAGGGGGGTAGCTCATAGCCACTTCCTAGCTGCGGCACTGGGATGCATGTAACTGTTCATATTATTTTTTCCAGCCGGCCTCACGCAGGTAGCCTTTGCGCACCCACAGACGAGGCCTCCGGCCAAAAATATATTATTCACGTGGGCCCTGAGCGCCCATCACAGTAATCGGGCCCTAAGTGCCCATCACAGTTCATCAAACCATCTACAATTACAATCGATAAATCTCATCTATGGCGGATTCTCAGTGCTGAAATACCTTTTTTGTAATTTGTAAAACGTGGGATATGGGATATATTCTTTTTTATTGCCCGCTTCAGTGATTTTTCTGAAGAGAAGACAGGGTGACCCTATGTTCCAAAAAATGGTAAAGCAAATAAGCCTAGGTGACATTAAGCAGCAGCAGTGATGGAGGATACTGAGCTGGCATGGAGACTAAACCAACAACCACACACTCACAGGAAGCTCCAGGGCTTTGTTGTCTTTCTGTGTATAATCATGGCTTGACTCAAGCGTGCCTGTAAAAAGCAGCATTATGTGTGTGGCTGCCTGTTGAAGTCAGGAGTCATCAGTGAGGGTGGATGGGTTAAAACAACAGTGAGCTGTGATCTACTGGTGCAGACTTCAACAAAACAAGAGATAACACATTTCTAAAGAAACAAATAAAGAACGTCAGTTTTTTTCTGTATGAAATCACCGCTATAAATCCTTCCCACTACTGTAACTCAGAAGCCTTAGTCTCCCGTGTAATTAACTACAGTACAGTGGAAAAAATTATGGCACATCCACTCCTTTTTTCAGGGACAGTAAAGTTTGATTTAATGTTTCATGCAAAATTAGTTCAGTGGAAAGACTTTCATTACTATCCTTATCAATCTTTCTTTTTGCCTCTCACCAGACACAAATTGAAATGTCAAGGCATTTCACAATGAACTTTCTTCTCCTGTATCCCAAATGTTTCCAATCTTTCCATGAACAACACATTTAGAACTGCTAAAATGTAATGTCCTTGGATATCCTCTAAGATTTTGTTGTTGTTTGTTTTTGTATTTATTTTCCTGTTACGATGATGGGAAAATATTAGAAGCTGTTTTGATGTCATTTTGTGCTTTTTGGCAGAACAAACTCAATGGTTATCATACTGGGTTGAAGGTAGACAATGATGCAATAAAAGAAAACAGCAACTTCAGCCTGTCTGCAGTGAAGGAAGTCAATTTGCTTTGGAGAGTGTAGATTACAGTTTAACTCTAAAAACAGTCAAATTTGTATTAACGGTCATCTGTATAAGTAACCACTCAGATACTGTCTCTCACATCCCTGTTATTCTGTCCTCTCACTCCCGTCCTCTGTCCTCTCTCTGCCGCTGCTCCCCTAACCCCTCTAACCTCATCCCTCTGCCTCTCCCCCTCTCCCCCTCTCCCACTCTCTCCCCTCCCGCACTCTCTCTGGTGCCCTCTGGAACTGTCACTCTTCTGCTAACAAAGCTGATTTCATCTCTTTCTTTGCCTCCCAACTCTCTTTCGATCTCCTTGCTCTCACTGAAACCTGTCTCTCTCCTGATAACACTGATAACACCTGCTGCCCTGTACTCTCTCTACATCCTGTCCCATACTCCGTGTCTCACTGGACGGGGAGGTGGGACTGGTCTTCTCCTCTCTCCTTCCTTACTCTTTTCTATCCTCTCTGACCTCTTCTCAGTCTCTATTACTACCTTTGAATTTCATGCTGTCCAACTAAACTCTCCCTGTCAACTCCTGCTAATTGTACTGTACTGTTCTCTTGGACCTCTCACTCACTTTCTAGATGAACTCGACTATCTCCTCCCCTCTCTGTCTATCCCAACTGTCCTGTTAGCTGATTTCAATATCCATCTCTCCAACCCCACCCACGCTGCCGGATTCCTTCCTCTCATTCACTTCTTCAACTTCTCTCTCTCTCCATCCCCTCCTACACGCAAAGCTGGCCGTCAACTGGACCTCACCTTCTTCAGGGCCTGCTGCTCCTCCACCCTCTCTGTCACCCCTCTGGACCTCTCTGATCACTATTTCATCTCTTTTTCTCTTTCTCTCCCTTCTCTCCCTACTCCACCTACCCCCACTGTCGCCTCCCACCATAACCTCCGCTCTCTCTCCCCTTCTGTCTTTGCCTCCACCGCTCTCACCCACCTCCATCCTATTGACTCCTTCTCCCAACTCTCTGTAGACTCTGCTACCTCCACCCTCTTCTCCTCCCTCACCTCCCTCTGTCACCTCACCTCCCAACCAGCCCGCCCCCTTCCCTCCTCAACCCTGGCTCTCCTCTGTGCTCCACTCAGCAAGAACCAAACTGTGCTCTGCTGAAAGGAAATGGAAGAGAACCAAACTCCCTGCTGCCCTAGACCTCTACCGCTCCCTCCTCTCCTCCTTCTTCTCTACTCTCTCCTCTGCTAAATGCTCCTATTTCCAATCTATTATCCAATTCTCCATTACAACCCCCGGAAACTATTCTCTACCTTCTCCTCCCTCCTCAACCCTTCCCCCTCCTCCTCCCTCCTCAATCTCCTCTGACAACTTTGCCTTTCTTTTCCTCTAAAATCTGTGATATTCGCAAACTCTTTAACACCTGTTTAACATCTCCCTACACCCCCACCCGACCTCTCCGCTCCGCCGGCAATAGAAGACTGGCTGTACCTCCTCTAAGCTCCTCTGCCTTCAGAGCTCGCTCCTTCTCCACCCTTGCCCTGCATTGGTGGAACAACCTTCCTACGGATGTCAGGGCTGCCCACCTTCCAGTGCCTCCTCAAGACACACCTCTTCAGACAACACCTGTAATACTCAACTCTTCCCCCTCTGGACAATATAGCACTCTGCCTTTAATGCACTTTAACTTGCACTTATCTGCTCCCTATTTTACTGTATTTAATCCTGCACTTAACACAGTCTCTCTGTAGTATTTTGTATTTCACATGCACTCATATCTAACCCTGATGTAACTATCAACACTGTTATCTGCTCTTGAATTGCCCCGATATCAAATTGTACTGTGTTTTGTATTTAGTCTTATTTGGACTGAAGTCACTGTATTTTGTATCTTGCTCTTAATTGTACTGATAGTCTTGATATGTATTTTTTGTATACAACTGTAAGTCGCCCTGGGTAAGGGTGTCTGCTAATAATAATAATAATAATAATAATAATAATAATAATAATAACAATAATAACAATAATAATAGTAAGAAATCCCTGTGTCACATATTTCCATGTTAAATCTCCAGGATTGGAAACCAGCTGGCTAAACAGACCACTTTTAGGCAGTCCCGTTTGTGGTCATTAGGAGTTTGATTGTATAGCACATTATAGCTGCAATTTAAATGACTGCATCAAGAACTGCATGTAAATAGTTAAAGGATGATTGTTCCCTGATTCAAGTATTCCAAAAATGTTCATCTTCAATAGAGGCAGCAGCAGCAACGTGAAATAAAATGGATGAATTTTTTTTTTGGTTTTGCACGAGATGGTGAGACTACATCTGTAGAACAGAGGCAATCGAGAGAGAGAGGGGAAAGTTACAGCCTTGGGCAGCTTGTTGTCCTTCAGATTGCAAGAACATGTAAAGTATTTCCAAAGGCTTCCTTGAATTATTGACATTTCAGACTTTAACAGCTCCTTTCCAAAGTAATCCAATTGGCAGTCATGCTGTTACGAAACCTGCCCGCTACAGAAATGTTAATACCATAAATTAGAAAATTAAATACAGTGGACGGTATCAACGTCTAGGTGTTTATCAGGGTTTTCTTTAAAGCAGGTACTTACTGCGAAGGGAATCACAATATCTATTAGACAGGGGCGTAGCTATCATAAGTGCAGGTGGTGCAACTGCTCCAGGGCCCATGAGCCTTTGGGGCCCACTCGCACTTCAAAAGGGACAAATAAAATATGTGAACATTTTTTTAATTTTTCTGTTCAAAATACTCAGAAAATAAAATAAAACAGTTGGCCTAACGAATAGTGACAAGCGAGTTAAAGGACTAGCCGGCACCTTTCCACTAGCCAGCACACACCCGCCGGGTACCCTACCACTAGTAACTTTGGTTTTAACCCTACAGTGCCGTATTCAAATGACCATATATGGGCGTGGATATGATCACTTTGTGTTACAGCCCCTGTAGTTTCTCAACCGTAAATCAGAAATTAAAACCCAGTATATCCACAAAAAGGCATTAAGTATGATATAATGTTTTTTGATATGGAATGAATTTAATTTTTTTGATATAAGCTGCGACCGCCCAAAAAGAAATACAACAAATTTTAATAATAACTCTTTCTAAGTTAGCTCTAAAAAATATGTAATATTATCAAAAATCTGATTTAAAATATCTACTACCGACCGTTGTGGAGACACAAGACTTTGTCCAAACACAAAACTAACAGATTTTCAGCTTGTCACCCTCTCTACCTGTCCAACTTATTTCATTTCGATCATGAATCAAACCCGAACTCGCTAAGACATCAACAATACTGGAAATAGCTTCACTTTTATTGGTTGAAAAGTACTTTCTCGCTTCGAGTTTTCCCCGATATCTGCACTGCATGCATGCTGTTTCTTACCATACCAGTTACAGTGGCATATTGTAAGCGCTCCTTCTCAAAATGGAAGCTCATTAAACTATCTGAGAAGCATTACGTCCCAAGAAAGACTGAGTGGTCTGGCCGTGTAATCAATCTTGAATGAACATGCAAAGAAGCTGAACGTGTTGAAAATCATTGATATTTTTGCCGAGATGAAAGCAAGGAAGAAACCACTGAAATAGTGCGTACATTTCTTTATTTACAGAGTAATAACATCTTGCTTTGGAACAAGAAACCAACTCTTAGGTGAATGTGGGAGGGGAGGGGGGCCCATTTAACAATTCTGCACCGGGGTCCATTCCAACCTAGCTACGCCCCTGCTATTAGAGCTGTTATTGATTACATTCATTACTGTATTGCTTCATAATCTAAAATGAAGCCTGCTGTATAAACACCTTGATGAGCATGCTTAGACATTCTATTAGACTGGAGATGAAACTTGAAACTTTTGCAATGCATAGCCTCCTTTACCCCTAATAGCCATCATATCTAAATGACTGCAGATTCTGACCACAAGTTTTCCCGGCTTATCACGCTCCATTAGTTAATAACTGAAGCATGCAGCACAATATTTGTGGCACTTTAGCCCTTGCCTGTTATCAAGAGCTCAGGAAGAGCGAGGCCTGGGAACGTATTGAAACCTTCAAGAACACAGATATGGAAAGAAGGCAGGCAGAGGGAGATTAGGCAGGGACTGGGCCGAGGTTACCAAGAATGTCAGCAATTCAACAACATGCACATGACACGATAAAGCAAAGCGTGTTCACTCCCACCTCCCACGGAGCATTACTTCTGTGATACCCCCTGATTTGAGATACATTAACTAAGGGCAAGGGCATTTTTTTATTGGGGAGGGGGATGAAGAGAGCTTGCATATTTGCACCTGTTTATCCTGCCTTATCATTCGACTGGCAATTCCTAACTATATAGCATTCACATGACAAGCTGCTACACACAAGCTGGTGTTCAACCCCAGATATTCTGAGATAAGGTTAAAGAAGCAACCAACTTACTGTAGCGGTGCAATTTCAAATAATGGTACTGATTACTTAGCTGAGGAAAGGCTTATGGTCAACATAATGAGATTGGAACCTTAAGCAATGCTGTGATGTTGCCAATTTATTGGGTTGGTTGCTGTACTACAGTAGTTCTACAGATTTAGCAAAATGTAATCCCCTGCTCTTCTGTGACAGGTGGTACGGGAGCTACAACCACCTCAAAGCCCAGGCCTTGGCCAAAACAAATGCAGCATTAATGAATGCAATGCAGTAAACCTCAAATTTCCAACTTCAGGAGAAATTAATGTATTTACCCTGGTGAAGATGCCGAACCTGGATCGTGACTGGGGAACAAGATGGTCACGTCACTTGTCCGCGGCCTACGCTGTACAGCAAGTGAGTGCGGAAGCTGGGAATTGAGGAAACCTGCTCTTAGCTCTTACATCCTCACTGCCTCTTTTTGGGTTTCTCATGTAGACATTTTTAATTGAATACCAAATGAGCCCAAACAGGCTTTAAGCTTGGACAACTAACAGCTCAAGAGAAGAGAGCAACAGTGTGTGGGGCCGAGACAGGGTTGGAGCAACGATGCCCTTGTGGTCCCTATGGTTCACAGCACAGACCCGTGGCAGCTGTGAAAACACGGCTGCTGGGAACGGGAAGGGGGAGGAAAAATCCTTCAAATTGCATCCCAAAAGAAGCAAAGAAACCCAGCCTTCCATGAAATCTGGGTTGCGAGCCTTGTTACGCACTCTGAAACTCACACAAGAAAAGGCGAGGCACCTTTAGAGGAAAAAGAATGAAAAAAAAAAAGACTTCTGTTATCTCTGCTCCGGGCCTATCGAACATTCCCTGTCAATCTTGTTTTGCTAATCAGCCCGGCAGACTAAAATCTGTAGAACAGAGGCAACCAAGAGAGAGAGGGGAAAGTTACAGCCTTGGGCAGCTTGTTGTCTTTCAGATTGCAAGAACATGTAAAGTATTTCCAAAGGCTTCCTTGAATTATTGACATTTCAGACTTTAACAGCTCCTTTCCAAAGTAATCCAATTGGCAGTCATGCTGTTACGAAACCTGCCGCTACAGAAATGTTAATACCATAAATTAGAAAATTAAATACAGTGGGCGGTACCAAAGTCTAGGTGTTTTTAGAGCAGGTACTTACTGCCATCGTAATCACAATATCTATTAGAGCTGTTATTGATTACATACTGTTTTGCTTCATAATCTAAAATTAAGAGCCTAACTAAGTAAAATATTGTAAGGGTTATTGCCAGCTATGAATGTGCATGGCTAAGCAGTGTCACAACTCAAATAAACTCCAAAGGCATTTCATATGGCTGTATCACCACACTTAAGGAACGTATCAGGCTTCTGTGGAAGAGTAAGTTTCATACTGAAAGGAGTCATATGTTTGTGTGTCTGTCTGCCTGTAAATTCATGTTTGAAATACCTGTGCCAAAACCCAACACCAAGTCTATAGGCCAATTAGTGCCTATAGACGTCCTGCCTTATAATGGTACATAGAAGTGTACACTGTACTGGTTAGCTGTGACAATTGTGTTCTGTGGTATAGGCTTCTGTCAGTAATCAAACTTGATCATTTTGGAATTTCAATCCCACCCCAGGGCAACTTTAGGTCATTCAGGCTTAGGGATAGTTACTTTAACCTACAGTATCTACTAGGGATGGGAATTTTAAACTTTTAAAACGTATATACTTTAAAAGAAGTGGTTAAATGTTGACTAATACACTAGACGTATAACTGGTCACGTCACAAATTTCACCAAACACATATTTTTTAATGTATTCATTTTAGTAATTTATCATCATATCGAGGGCTTAGAACCAGAGGGGGGTAAGTGACATTTTCATAATTTTACAGGACAGCAAAAATAAGATTTTGATTGTTTGTGTTCAATTGCCATTTACCAGTACAGTATTAATATAATTTTGAAGAAAATTCTTATTTTGAGGAACCAGACAAGAAAACCGTGGTATGTAAATAATTATGCCAAACATTAATAATAAATAGATGTCGACTGACATCTATTTAGCCCTTACATCCCTGTGAATACGTATAACACGATTTTAAAAGGAAGGTTTATTTTTTCAATATTAATTCAAAGAATGCATAAGTCTAAATAAATTATGTGTAGGCTTTAATTTACCATTACACTTTTTACGCAAATCATTTGTTTAAAAAAAAAAAAGTCCTGATATCCATGTAATTTGTCAACAGAAGAGGATATTTAAAAAAAAAAAAAACTGATTGGCACTGATCCCTAAACAGTAGAGTTAATATAACAATATACAGGAATCTGTGCATTTGATAGATTCTGTAACACATGTAAGCTGTGTTTATTATTATTATTATTATTATTATTATTATTATTATTATTATTATTATTATTATTATTGGCTTTGTTTTGTTCTTTGAATATAATATAATGTAAAAAGTTCAGTTTAGTTTAGTTTATTCACTTTGTGCCCACAGGACCAGCACAGGTACATCTCATGCAGAACAAATGCAAAGAGAGCTTTTAAAAAGACCACATTCCCATTGGGATTTTTTATTATTATTTAGATTCTATTAATTTTTAGTATTACATGCAGGACAGCTGCTATAAGATCGGTGCCGATTAATCTACCGGTTAATCAACTGATGCCCATAAATTAACCAATAAAAAATTTTAATCGAGTTACAGCCCTAATTTCAATATATACTTTGGTGTGCATGTTTGCTTTTTAAATTTGTAGTTAAATCTTTGATGTTAAAACGTTATTTGCTTATTTGGGGTCTCTTTGCTTAGAAAATACTAACCAGGGCTGTCAGTATACATCAGAATGTAATATAAAGAGTGTGTGTGTGTATGTAGATATGGTTTAAACACTACAATACAAGGTTACAATATGTATGTGTGAAAGCATTCTTCTTCACATAGAGGAGTAATACAGGGAAGCATACTGTACCAGGCATGCCAGATTAGACTCCAGGAATACCTGAGATTGCAGTCTATACACAGCAGGTAATTACTTTCACAGTGAAACCTGGAATGGATTCAACTGCTACGTAATGGGAGCCTTTTTTCATCATTGCACACTGTTTTGGAGGTGATGCTCAGCTATCCGAAGTGTGTTCAACTCAATTAACAATTATTCGATTACCAGTCACATTAACTTCATCCCCAGTCCACATTCAATTTTTGTGGCACAATTAGATCAATGACGAGAAAGACACAATAGCATTTAAAATGAATAAAGCATGCAGAAGGCTTATTAAAATTTCACATGGTACTTTTGCATGGTATTTTTGCAGTTTTGCCATGCTTTTCCTATGGTTGTACTACAGTATGCATTTAGTATAGTTTACACTGGTTTGCCATGTTTAGTATACTGTACCTCATTATTCTTTACAAAGCTTACCCATGCTTTACAATGCTTTCACTATACTTTATTACAATTTGCTATGTTTTTACTATGGTAAACTTTTCTAAGAACTGATTTATATTGATGTTGTGTAATAACAGTATTATTGCCCATCACAACGCTGGTGGGGGGCTGCATTCATTTACCGCAGAGACTCAGGGCCTACAACATGCCTGATGACAGCCTAAGGGCTCTCAGACAATCCAGGAATATTGTCTAAAATTAATCTGTCATCATTGCGCTGTTGTACCTGTCATTACATCCCGGCATCTGCCCCACTGAGTGACTATTTGTTCAGCGTTTTACATATGGCTCACTTTACAGGCCACCTCACTGAAGGTTAGAGCCGCAGTTAAACAGAACTCTCTCTCTCTCTCTCTCTCTCTCTCTCTCTCTGTAAGAGAAGTGCTATGGTAGAATACGTTTGAAACATACAAAATATACGCTAACACTAATAATTTTAATTTCAAAAACCGCGCACCATCCGCCCCTCCCCCCTCCAGCTCGTGTTATCCAGAGGCAAACCTTTAATTTCTTCATTCGCCATCTCGACATCAAAGCGTTGTATAGCATAAGCCGTAAGCTGTTTTGAAAGAAATGTCTCGAAGTCCCTCTGCTGTTTGGGATTTTTTGGTTAAATGCCCAGACGACCAAAACAAAATTTGAATGCTCAGAATGAGCTGGAGGGGTTAGTGACACATGTGCTGTCTATTGCTACCAACATGTTGGGGAAACCAGAAATGTCACAGAAATTTGTTTTCAAGGCTTGTAAGTACACCCTGCCTTTAGTGAAAATTAGGTACTTGGGTGTTCGTCTCAAAAATGCATTGAGCCCAACTGGCAACGCATGAGAAAAAGTGGACTGGGAAATGCCAGCAACAATTACGACTGTTTTAAAACGTGCTTTCAAAAGTTTTTAACAAATTGATGGAACTGTAAGTGCAAGTTTAGTACATCTTATTATAATATTTGAGAACCCTCATTCGCACCCCATTTTTGTGAAATTATGCAGGAACGCCCACAATTACATATTAATCTAAGGTTGAACCGCAAAGAAAAACTGCTGCCGCAAAGCATTCCTTAAAAAGTCGCAAATAGCATTGCGCATGTTTAGTATATTTCACCCTAGAATTCTGACTCATATGGTATGGAAATCCAGACACAGGCACATATTTGTGTAACAGAATCAAAACAAAAAGCAAGAATAGCCAACAAGCAAAGCAAGACTTCATCCAGCTTGTGAAATAACTCTAATACTAACCGGAGGACCAGAGTTGTTGTTAATTTGCAAAACTAAGGCAACAGTTGGAATAGCAGACTTTGGCTGCAGACTGAAACCACTGAATGGCAGTGAACTGGCTGTTATAAGAATTCCATATGCATTTCAAGATTTTGCCTGTGATTAGAGATCTGGAATGGAGTTGCCTTAAAACCATTCATGAGCTTATGGATATGGAACCACAAAGATTATCAGGCAATTGCACATGACCGCATGACAGTCCAAATGATAACACGGTCGCTTGAGCAGCAAAAATACGCACGTCTTTGGGAGACCACAGACCGCTAGCTCACACTTAATTCTTCCGGAGTTATTGCAAGAAACAGAAATTGCAATAAAAGGGACCATTATTTATGAAAAAACTGCCGCTATTAAACAGAGGTTGGGTGGCCTTGTGGATTGGCAGATGAATATGAAGCAACTAAATATCAAGCATCTGAATCACTGGTTTGGTTCCAGAGCAGGTCTGTTGGAAGCCTAAATTGAGTGTGTCCAAGTCATCAATTCCTCATAGACAGGAAACCACCACTGAATCTAAACTAAGTGGCATCTTCACTGCCAAAAACTGGGTGAGAAATGAAGATGAATTAAAGTACTACAGTCAGCACTCGGATATCCGTTACGCAGATACACGTCAGTCACGTTTATATCGCCCTTGTATTAAGAATAAAATCAATCCCCATTATATATATGTAACAAATTAATTACCTGTCACACGCAATTTCTGACTCTGTCACCAGTTTTCTGTTACAAAGCCCATCTCTTCAATGTTACCGGTTATCTGAATATCCGTCACAGCCTGCGTTAAAAAAAAATCTCTAATGCCAAATCAGTCTGTCATGTATTGTGTAGTTACACAGCGCTTCCTCCAGTGTCACCTGATGGAAATGCAGCCAAAACAAAGCGAAGGAGACAAGCTAGGGTAATGTAACAGTTAATCATTAAACAGTTTTAGATACGGCGATATATTATTATTTTATTTTTTTATCTGTGATCTTTTGTTGCTTTTGTGATGAACACTATATTCTGCAATTTTGAATACTGACTTTGGATACAGTTTTAATTCTGGAAACTGTGTTGTTGTTTTTTTAATAATTTGTTTTTTGCTAAATTGTATTGCCTTTTACAATTTACACACTTAACATTCTGATTTCATTTTGCTGTTGGGTCGTTAATGGGAAATTTTACATACCGCTACAATACGTACCAGATTTAAAAGTATGTCCTGTATTGCAGTTAACGCTTTGTCTCTTTAGTTTTGGCAAGTGATATTTTCAGAATCTTATCGTGCTGAATTAAAATACTACTTCTGTTAAAAATATAGTACTGTACCAACAAAACCAATACAGTCCTTTCAGATATGTATTTTTGATATTGTCTGTTTTTCAGGGAACACAAAAAAAGATATAAGGGTTGGATCGGGCCAAAATAAAATAATAATCGGATGTGTGTCACACACGTTTAACCGTCACTGAAGTCAAGATTTTATAGGGTCGGATATGTGAGTGCTGACTGTATCACATTTATCCAACCTTAGTGGATGGTCCCAGTCAGGCAGGTAAAACTAGAAATGGGAGTTTTTGTAAACAAAAACAAAGCATCCCCAGTGGTCTAAGGGGCCTTTCATATGAGATTAAATGGTTTGTACATATGTAGTAAAATGGAATTGTGATAAAAAAGATGTATTATTTGATGCAGTATGTTCAGAGGTTAAAAACAATGTGGCATAGAAAAGTTTAATCTCAACTGGACACCACCTGTAATAGAACTCTATTGAGAAAAATCATAGAATACAGCTTGTAAAGACACTGTCTGAGTGGTCTGTATCACTAAAACCAGGTACAGCACAGTGCCTTCAAAATAAACCACATAATTAAGAGCTTAGAAAGTTGTCTTAATATTGGGTCCCAGTAAAATCTCCCTAAGGTGTTTTCCCCTCCAAGTCACCCCGTGATCGGCTAATTTTGACATACTGTGCAGTACTCAGATCTTGGGAATTTTGTTTCTTGACCAGGCTAATCTGGAGGAGGAACTAAACATCCTGAGGATCCTCTTAACCCTTCGAAACATGACAGTTCCGTTTGTGTTGGAAAACGGAACTCTTAATTCCATGTGACTGACAGTTTGACCTGATATGTTAAAGAAACTTGATTTATGATTATTTTTGCACTCCTATCAGAACTACAATCTACTGAAAAAGCCACGTCACGTCAAAGAAGAAAGAAATACAGCAAGAACATTTATTTTTTCTGCACAACTGTCCCTTTCAGCTATTTCTTTGTAACTGATTTAACATTAACAGAGAGTCACACTCATTGTCTTGTGAGCAGCGTTATTACTGGTCCCTCTTTCACTGTGATGCAATTCTTTAGGTTCTTAGCTTTTGGTAACATTTGCTTTTGCTGTTTTACTTTAATTCAATACATGTACATTAGTCAAGCTTTTTTTTTTATTAAACTGTTGCTGTAGGACATGATCTGATTGCAGCTAGACCATTTAAGAAAGCATGATTTATAATATGTTCACTCTGCCTCTTATAATATAATATCACTAGAATAAACATATGGGGTCAACAGTAGTGGCAAGGGATAAAATTACTAGTAATTAAGATAATAAAAGGAAATCACTTATTTAGGATAATGCAACCTCAAAGATGCCCTGAAGGTAACAGCCGTAAACAGTCAGACATGAGAGTAGTAAATAAAATTATGCAATACACTGTTATAACAGAACTCCTGTTATGGAATTTTTCTTATATCACTGTTCTATTCCTCACACCCTGTCTTAGCTTGTTTGCTGTATATGAACAATAAAAATAACCTTGCTCTCTTTGAGCCGGCCTTGTTCTCAGAACCCCTAAACATCCATTCACCTCATGGCACAAAAGCCATTTCCCTCAGTTTGTTTGCTTATTGTTAAAACAGACTGCACGACAAACATAATTATTAAAGAAGAAAAAGCAGGAATCTGGAAACCCTGTGAAAACAGACACATTCTTGAATTAAAGTTGAATTTGAAGTTTCCCGCTAATACGGAACATGTTAGGCAGGCAGCTTTGTGGCATGTGAAGGTTGGTAACACCCTCACTAGGTGAAGGTATCAGTCAGATCAACCCCTTCGCTTAGCTTGGAGTCTCTGCCATGACCGTGCTGCAAACGGAGCACATCTAGTTCCTGCCTCGTCCACTGATTAGACCGACATGGTGCTAAGCACAGTCTTTCACAGCCTGCTTATCTCAAACAGCCCGGCGGAGGAGAGAGACAGCAAGGACAAACTGCACACAATCTTGACGGCCTGCCAGATGCAATCTTTTTGCAACTTCAATTCTAAGAGAGTCCGGCAGTGCTCGAGCTGAAGTAATTGCAGAGAGGCACACTTGTTAATTATCAAGCTACCTGGGGGCTCATTCCATTCAAACCTACTGCAATTACATGACCTGTATTTTCAGAATTGAATTTGATAATTCTATGGCGCTATTAAAGCAATTTCAATTTTTAAAAATCAAACATGTTACTCTCAGTTAAAAATTAAATAAGACCTTATGTGAAAGATCCTGTGCTTTCACCCCTGATAGCATGACTCCATAGAAGAGGGAAATAAGGCAGTGCTGTATTTCTGTATGAATTTATATTAATGTTTTAGATTAATCCAGTGCTGTAACATCACTGCATGTAGTTAACTGGATCTTCAATTCCTTCTTGGCTTGAAATGTCAAACGATTGCCTGTCAGTCTTTTAATAAAGCTTACCTTCTTTTGTGTTGGCTCAGCAGACTATAGTCTCAAGTATTTTGGCTTGAAAACAGGAGACCTACAGTAAGCATGCCTAACAATTTACAGACCACAAATATCACACTTCAGAATACTTAGATTACGTCAACAGCTATAGTTATACTGAGTTATTAATGATACTTTTAAATGAAATAAAAAGAACAGGAGATTTCCATCCTTTAATTTTAATAAATCCATCATATTTCATTTTTTGTTTCTGTTGCTGTTGTCTGCTTAAAAGTACCAGAGCATCCCATTGGGCTCTTAAACAACATAAAATAAACAAACACTCGATGGGTGATGACTCGGTGCCTTTATCCTTCTGTGTATCATGAGATCAGGAGGGGGGCAGACAGCTGTGAAGCAGGCTGCCCCACACTGGCCTGTGCAAACAGTAACAATAGTGAGTAGTGCCTTCACCAAAACTCAACCAATATGAGACCTTGCCATGAAAACTGGAGCAGTACATTTCCCCTTGTAAAAAACTGGATAAGAACCAGGCAACAAATCCTCCTGGTGTCCAGATAGTTTGAGCACAGTGACTCATGAGCACAAACAAAACCAGCTGGATCGAATTAAACGGCTAGCAAATTAAACACTTGCATAATTGATGACATCTGCGTAATAAATAAATTTAAAAAAACGACCTACCACAACCAGCAGACAGAGCATGTCTAACTTATTATCTAGTGGTAACACTAAATGTAATTGCAAAGCCTCCATTTTCAAAGTTATAAGAAGGAATGATCATGTGTTTTGTTAAAAAAAATCAATGTTTCTAGAAAATGTTTCCTTGAATAACTGAAGAGCTGTGTTCTCTTGTGTATGCATGGCTTAAGATGGGCACCCCTGCTGTCTGAAAGTGGTGGCTCTTTCAAACAGATATTAAGCCAAGAAATCTCATGGCTGACTGTTACAGAAGCTAGTCCAAGAACATATGCCGCTGTCTTTGCCCATCAAAGTTTAATCAGAGAGATATTTACATGGAGGCTGCAGGAAAGTGTGCTAGACCAGGGATACAAAGGTCCCCTTATCTCTTCCCTTCTGGGAGCGTGGAGAGGCAGGCAAGCTACAGACCTGACCTCCGCACAGCTGTAGGCCTCTCTGAAAACCGAAGGCTGAGGAAAATAAGCAACAGCTGGGTGGAACCAGAGCCAGGCCTGGTTGTGAATCACTTTACAGAATTAAGAGCTTATCTGTCATGAAGTAGGACATAATAATGGATAGGGGGGTCAATCAAAAACACAGCAAATGCTTTTAGACCAGTGCTGTTTCTCTGGTGTGGCATATGTCTACCCTATTCTACCGGTGGCGTTTTTCTACCTAAAAAAATGCTTTGGACTCATTGCAATTCATCCCAGCATTGAACTTCAATTTTCCCATCACTGCTTTATTCAACTAATAATGACCTACTGACACATACCTCATTTTTTTAGCAATTGATGAAGCATGTCCCTTTGTACATCACACATTACACTGCTACAGTAGCTTCCAAAACTGTCAGCTCTTAGGGTGCAAGCTACTCTGACAACTTGTCCAAGACTCAAATGAGGGCATGCAGGCAGGCGGTTTGTCATTAAAAAGCATTTTCAGTCTTCAGTCTTCCTTCACCACAGTAGTATTGAGTCAAAAAATCCCCACACTTCCCTTAACTGGCATTTTGGGTTAAAAAGTTACGTTCATTATAATACATGGTCTAACTGAATTTTTTTTTCCAGTCTCAAAGGAACTGACTGAGACCAAGACACACAGAGATATTTAGGGGCCTACACATATAAAAGAAAATATCTGCAGACAATGCTGGGTTTCCATAGCCAAGCCTAATGGAGGGGAAGGAGGAGGGATAACGGAAGGTCCATTCAGCAAAGTTATCCAAGGCGGCTCTGAGCTTGTTTTCTTAAAACTCAGCAAGGCATTACCACTGCCTTAGCCACTTTCAATCAACTTTTTACTGTAGAACAATAACCGAGGAAGAAGTCAAAATCACTGGAGATTTTCAATGAACACTTCAGAAAGAAAAGAGCGTTTTCTGCAAACTCCATGGAAAATAACTGTATGGTTGGTGCTGTTCTTCAGAGTAAGCCTCTGCTGAGGTTAGTCAAGCCTTTTATTTGTGTTCTGCCAAACATTTAACTCTCACCGCCCCAAAGACATGAAAAGACTCTCTCTGTTGTTTTACAGTGATTTGAGGAAGCTGTCAGGAGACCCCTTTGTGTGCTGTTTTATGTACCTGTCACATGTTATCATTGCAGACTGACAAGCAATATTACTCACTAAATTCTGAGGTAAATGCGTTAGAAGTCGACAAACTTTCCTGCATTACCAGTACAGTGGTAAGCAATAATAATTAAATAAATTACATAATTGTACTTCAATTTAACTAGAGTTGCCACTTAAGCCACAAAATACAAGACTTCAAAAACAACTCAATTAGAGGATAATATGTCATTCACAGAGCTTTAAAGTAGAAAGGCAATTAGCACTCAAGTTTATCACAGAAGTTAAAACTGTTTCAGTACAGAGGAATCACTTGGCATGACAGTTTTCAAAACACATGCTAAATGAGAGTTTCAATTATCCTTCCACAGCAAAGACTGCGTTTATTAGAGTTTGTCAGTGCAGTCTTTTCAATTTACGTTTACAATAATGCCTCAGTTTACAGTAGCTAGTCACGCTCATAATGTATTTCAGTAGGGGTTACTATTTTGTATGTATGTATGTATGCATAGTAGGTATATATGCATACTGTATAGATATATTAATACATTATACAAATATGACAGCTTAAATACCTTAATATTCTTTGTTCTTCTGTCCTTTATTCTCACTGAAGTCTTTATCCTAAATCTTTCACTTGCCAGGTTCTTGGAACCACATTGGAACACTTTTTATAGGTCTTGCCTCGATATATAGTTTGCAGATGTCAAAGCCATTACAGTTTATTTTTGAATTATTATTTCCTTAAAAAGCTAATTTCCCACAAAGACAAAGTACTGTTAGAGGGTCGATCCGCAACTGAATTACCATGTTTTAAAAACAACAAATTAAAATCTGTGGGCCTCAGAAACATGTGTGAACCGCCAAAGCAATACTGTTTAGTTGTTTTTTACAAGATTGAAAGAACCCCATACACAAACTATTGCATGATCTCTGTAAGTCGCCTTGGATAAAGGCGTCTGCTAAATAAACAAATAATAATAATAATGATCAGGTGAAAAGCTCCCCAACTATTTTGTAATATATTTCTCTTACAATTGCTTCAATGGAAATTGAATGAAAAGTAAGCATCAAGCTCCTGCAAGCATAAAGGGCTCTAAAGTTTTCCTGAAAGCAAAAGGTCAGGAGCCCAGTAATTAAACAGTTAACAGAGACCATCCATATGTGGATCTTTGCGTATGGAATGCTTCAGCCCTGTGAATGAAAGAATGCTTTAATAGAGTTTAATGCAGCTGTCAGCAGCCCCTCACCCCTCCCTTCCCTGCTCAAACTGTTTCACCTTTCTCGGTGCGTTTCATGCCGTAAGTAAATACCACACAGCTAAGCCATTAGCGTTTCTTTTTCTTTGCTTGAAAAGGTTTTTTTTTAAAAATCTTAAATCAGACTGTTGTCTAGGAGTCAAACATCCATTAAAAAAGGCAAATCCTATTTGCCCTTGTCATTTCACAGCTTACCACAGCTCACGCAGTTGAACAGTTAAAGAACCTGCAGAAGCTCTCCTTGTCAGCACTCCTTACTTTAAATTCCTGCAGTAGTTTAAACTGGGTGGAGGGGCCTGATAGAAACTGTACTGTGTTTCCTGTGGACTATGTAAAGCTTGCTATCTTTCACAAAAAAAACAACTACAACAACGGAAAAACACATTTATACTAGCTTTCCCTTCACAATTGAAAAAAAAGATGCTTTTCAGCAAGTCACTTGAATACATGAAGTGAAAATGTTTCTTTAAGAGATACTTGCAGGAAGGACAGCTACAAACTAACCTACCAATTATGGTGCTGTAAATAGAAAACAAAAAGAAAATGGATTGTTGTCTCCACCACGAGGGAACGCCCTTTTATGTTATAACAGGGATGAGACGAGGTTGGAGCTTGTACTCACAGAAATGAAACGGACAAGTTCAAATGAAACAGCACGATGCTAACTTTCTATCACATATTCTGATATAATCGCCGTGACGTTTTTCGCGGCAGAATCCATTTCATTTATGCTGCGACAGGCAAGTTACAAAACGTTATTTTGTTTTATTTCTTTTTTTTAAATCACTTCTCAAAGTCAACCTCAGAAAAAGAGTAAAAAACAAACACCACCTATAAAACACGTCAGCTTGACAGTAATTGACAAGCAAAAGAGAAAGGCCAGCAAGAAAAGCTGTCTGAAGTCTGCGGGTCACTTTTCAACATCTCATTTGTAACGTGACTGAGGGAAACAGCTGAGGGAGGTGGTGTGGCTTTCCTCAATTGAATGGAAGAGAAAAAAAAATGATAAGGGAAAGCTGTGAAAGAAACCACAGCCCCCACTGGGGACCTGACATGTTATTGTACTGGCCTCTGGTTAGGGGCTGAGCAGGGGGCTAACAGACCTGACCTCTTCCCTTTCTATGCAGGGCTTCACTCTGGAGCAGACCCACACAAAGTACACATCAGCGACAGTCTGTGGGATAAACCGGCAATAGAGGCAATGGGTGTCCACGTACTGTATAGGGCAGGTTTACAAAGCTTTGATAAGGATTGTCTTCCAGATTCTCTGCAACCTGCTACAGCTTTGTACAATCCATAAATCAACTAGCCTGTGCAAACAATTGTTAGAAAAGAAAGTTCATAACGCTTCAACATCTTGGAATAGATTGTGAAATTACCCTACGGTAAAGGCCTGCTGGGGGTGGGGGTGGGGGCCTCAGATCATTTGTAGATTTTTTGAAAGGAGAATGATGTAATCTGAATGCTGTGACCCTTGAATATGCTTCTGATCCAGGTTTTAAACAGATCAGAATAGGGAAAAATGCAATGCCATTTCCCTGCTCATTGTCCTCATCTGAAAATTAAGATCGCCTCCTGCTTCCATTTCTACACTTAAATCATGGCTGGTTAGAAAACATTCCAACAGATAAAGAAATTAGCTCAGTCGAGAGGTTTTGAGATCTGTCAGCTACTAGGAAGCAGACATGCAGTGACCTTATTCTCTTATTCTTATGTATAGATGGACAGGCAGGCAAGCAGAGGTTCCTCCAAATATTCCAATTCTGATACTCTCAACAAATGCTGGTAAATAATGTAACCAAATGTGAAACCATGATTTATTACAATTTGATAAGCAGTCCTCTAGATCGAAGTAAAAATGTATGTGTGACAGGCCGCAGTAAATGCCAGCTTTACTGTAATACTAAAAAGAAAGCTTCACAGCATGTTAATGAGCCTCGACAAAGGCATTTACCACTTGTACTTTCTAGTTTACAACAAGCACGCTAATTAATCCACTAGTATGCTAACTGTTACAAGATAAACACCAATTGAACAAATCATTATTTTATGGCTTGCGCTTTTAACGGCAATCACACTTATTTCAGCACTACTTTTTTTCTTTGACAGGGGGACTTTTCAACACATCCCTTGCTGTGCTCTTTGTACTCATGCTCTGCTGTTCTGCCTCTATTGTAATGCAGATGGTTGCAGTGTGTTTGTATACACTGGCCTCAGTGCTTTCTGCGTTGTAGTGCCTGGCTTCCCAGCTCTGAAAATCATGTGGATTACTAGGCAACAAGTCACTTCCCCCACATGGTCTTTGCTGTGGTATTTACTCTAGGAAATTGGATTAGGGAATTGTAACAGTGATTTACATGCCAGCAAAAAAAAAAAAACTCTTGTACTTGCTGGCACTCAAGTTAGACAACAATAACAACAACAAAAAATAGTGTATACACACATAGAGACTTCCTCTGAGAACAATGGTCTGTGTTTATGTCCCCAGATATTATAGTGTGCACTTGTCACTCACAGCTCATGCGGGGAGTCTTAAAGGCGTATTAACCCAGATTTAGATGAAAGCACTAGAGTATGAATGCTGGAGTTAGTTCCAGGCACCAGCAGAAATAATAATAATTTCAAACCTATTACTGTATTATCACTGGTTCAGCTTTCCTGTCCATTTTCTTTACTTCTTTTATTTCTAATCCTCTTTTTGTGTTTTAATTCAGTTTTATGTTAACCCTTTAGACCCCGCTTTCGGTCATCCTTAGTAGGGCCTAGGTTTAGGGAAAAGGAAGCAGATCCACTGAAATGCATAGACTGGATGGCAAATGGCAAAGATAACTACAAGAATCTGGCATGCAGGTTACATCAGTGTAATGGCGCAGTAAAACCGCTGGACTTTATTGGCCCAAAATATAAACTTTACGGTGACAAACTGTGCCACAGGACAAAATAAACAAACAACTGCAGATAAACTTCTTTTAAAGGGACACTAAGTGTTTAATGCTAATGAATTCTGATGTGTCAGACTAATAGAGGAGAGCAGGGCTTGATAATCAGCCCATTGTTCTATCTCAAGGACCCACTGTAAACAGGGCCTGCAATATTAGAGAGAGGGAAGGAGGAGGAGGGCGGGCTAAATTATGTTAACAACATTTCCTCTGGCCAAACAGTGGTAATAAACTTGAAAGAGGGAGGGAAGGCAAGAGCAAGATGTGGAAACATGAGTAAAATATCAGGAGTCAAGTAAATGTCTCTGTGTCAACTGTTTTTTATTGAAGGTGCTCGTGGAAGTAGCACTCTTCTAGCCTGTCTACGGAGGTGCCATGTTTGTTTGTATTTATTTGTTTAAAGAACAACAGGAACGCCCTGCTGGGATGAAACGTCTGTTTCAAAGAAGTACCCTGTCGGCGGTGGCATTAGCAGCACCAGAAAAACCCCCAAATCACATTGAAATTGAACACGTCTTCAGCAGAGCAGAGCTAGACTCTTGAAAAACCACACAAGCACTGCCAAACACTTCATACAATAATCAGCTGGGGAGGTGCTGTTTTTTTGTTTTGGTTTGTTTTTTCCCCCAAAAGCATTATTTTGTTCAAAGCCACATTGAAATGAGTTGTGAGCAAACAAACATTATTGAACATATTTGTAAAATAAATGCTTCCCTTAAAAAGTTGTTTGCACCATGGGAACACATGGTACTGCAAGCCGGATCTGAGAACCCCAAGTGTAGCTACATACTGTAATTAGTAACCAATGCTCATGGGGGGGGGGATAAATTTTCTTCCGATCCCTTCGTGAGTTGTTGCAGTGCTTAAATACAATGGAAGCAGTGTGTGCCTGCCCTGTGTTGCATGCAGTTCCAATGACCATTACACTTACATCATCGTATGTGAGTCGTTTCACTCCAAGAACAAGGCAGTGACATGTGGTATTTTTTTTTTCACCATTCAAAAATGAATCCTTAGAGAAAAAAATAATCTTTATGTTGTTCCTCATATCGAAACATAGTTGTGTTTTATTGCCTTTATATTACATTAGAATAAACTCCAAACACTACTTTGAAGCGTCAGGAAAAGATTTCATGAATGCAAGACGTTTGTTTCGTTTATCACTATTGTATCATGGTTCCCAACGTTTTGGTATGTTTAACACACCTTTGTCAAGGGAAAGTGTATTTGAAGACAAACAGTGGAGGTACTTATAGGCTTTTGATGCCAGAATAATAAAATATAGATTAAAAACCAATCTACATACATTGGTTTTCCAATGTGTAAAGAAATCAATCCCTTACAACTTCAAAGTAAATGCAGTAAGTCTATCTGTGTGTTGAGTTGATCAGAACAGTTTTGGACATCTTGCACAGGAGTACAGATAAAGAACAGGCTGCAAATGACGCTTAACCCTGAATAGAATTAAAGTGGGTTAAAAAGTTAGAAAACCATTTATTTTTTTAATGCATGTGCCCTTTTTCTGGAAACAATGTAAATCAGGTTTTAAAAACAACCCACTCCCAATCCTGTCCCTTTTAAAACCACGCTATGATTACCTTTGATAATCTCTGTCATTGTCTGCAAATGTCTTGATGCTCTTTGCCCTTTCCGACACCCACCTTCCAAAACAAACCCCCATCCTCCACAGCCCACCCACTCGGGTCATCTTGCAGCAGACTTAATCCTAAGAGATGGAGCGCCTGCTGGAAACCTATGGACTCTCCTCGTAAAAAGATAAGCCAGTGCCTGTCTTCTTCTTTGCAGTACAGTCATCCCCTGTGAGGGATAAATGCTGCCACCACATGCAGTGTCACACAATCAAGTGGAGCTAACTTGTAAACCAAATTGTCTTTTACGCTTAGTAATCCACTTTAATAACCTCAAATAAACTGCAAGAGAGAGAGAGAGAGAGAGAGAGAGAGAGAGAGAGAGAGAGAGAGAGAGAGAGCAGGTCAGAGCCACAACCTAGAAATGGTTTGCACTGTACTACAAACTACAAATACACTGCACAAAGTTCATAGTAAACATCTTCTGCACTTACTTTAGTACTGACAATGACATTTTTAGTACTGACAATCTAGATATACAGTTATAGGAAACATGTATGGGGTACGCTGTAGATACAAAAAAATGACTCATTCCAGAAGCTAAGGGGTTAAACTATAGTAATATACAGCATAAGTAAAAGCCATTCGCCGCTGGCCAGACTACCTGTTCCTCAGTTAAATCACTAATGACAAGAACAGAAACGAACGCCTTTGAAAGTTTTAATTATAAGGCAACAGTGAAATTGAGATCTGGTCAACACATTTTATCTTTCACAAGCTGAGTTTAACCAGATCTCCAGTGCAACCCCACCAACCAAACCCCCACCCCCATTAAACACAGATTTAACTCCTAGTCTGTCCAAATTTGTCAGTGAAAAACAAATAGCTACCCCCACATGCTGGGCTCCAGTTCTTGCTCCACTTAATTCCTGGAAGAGAACATGGCATGCAGAAAAAAAAGGTATTCCTCCATTGTGTGTCTAATTAGCCTGATTATACAATCTATACTCTTTGTTGATGGGGGACCTTGCTTACAACGGTTATATTAACTGCTGGATACTCTGGCTCTTTATTCTGCCCGACACCATTCACATGGAGTTTAAATGAAACAATGTGAACTCGACAGAAAGGAGAGCAACAGAGGAGTTCTGTGGGGCAGCTATCGTAATGACAAAATTAAGAAAGAAAGAAAGAAAGAAAGAAAGAAAGAAAGAAAGAAAGAAAGAAAGAAAGAAAGAAAATAATTTTACATAATAAAAGGACTGCACTTTCAAGTAATTATAAACTGTATTTATTCAGCAAATGCAGCTCTTTTTTCAAATTGAGATTGATAGCTGGGTTTGAATCCCAGCTTAGTCAAAAGACCTTGGTCAGTCATTTGACCACTTTGAACCTCACAGCCTAACATCAGCTGTAACAATTTAATTTAGCTAAAAACTAGAGGGTAAAATTGTCTCACATGATCCCCGAAATCTACTGTACAATGTTAAAAAACGATTCTACCTCATTATTAAAATGGGGATGTTGGTCCACTTGTAGGTGTGGAGAACAATGGTTGATGTGCTTATGGAGAAGCTGCTGATCGTCAAGGAGTGTAGTGAAATCTCTCTACACACTGCACATTGCCATAATTGGAGGACACTTTGAACACTTGTAGTAACAGTACTGAACATTGTGGCCCTTCACGTTTCACATACAAACCAAGAGAAGTGCCATCCTTCTGTTCAAAGTACGATTGGCTTGAGCATACACTGCAGAATCTCCCTCCTTTAAAATAATAGCTGCTTTTAGTTGTGGAACAGCAAGGAATCGTCACCAGTTGTCAGAATCACAAAGTTAATTCACAGGTTGTCAGAACTCGCTGCGGTGATCGCTACACGGAGGCTACAAAGGACTAGAAATAACAGGTTAAGACATATCTGCCTAAAAGTGATTCTAAAAATATATTTAAAATTTTAATAAGACACATTTAAAGTTATAACAGCTTCTGAGGCACAGCTGAAGTTTTCTGCGCACAAAAAACATCCAGTCTAATTCTTAAATATTTATTACAATAATGTTACTGACATTTTAGCCTAAGTGGTTAAAAGGTCAACACCCTTGTAATATTTTTGGAATATAGGAATAGGAATCTAAAGTTCTGTAAAGCAGTGGTGTAGTCAAGCCGGAATGTGCCGGAACACTTTTCAGGTACTCTTTTCTACAGGCAGCAGTGGTGTAGTCAAGCCGAACGCGTGCGGAACACTTTTCAGGTACTCTTTCTACAGGCAGCAGTGGTGTAGTCAAGCCGAACGCGCGGAACACTTTTCAGGTACTCTTTTCTACAGGCAGCAGTGGTATAGTCAAGCCGAACGTGCGGAACACTTTTCAGGTACTCTTTTCTACAGGCAGCAGTGGTGTAGTCAAGCCGAATGTGCGGAACACTTTTCAGGTACTCTTTCTACAGGCAGCAGTGGTGTAGTCAAGTCGAATGTGCCGGAACACTTTTCAGGTACTCTTTCTACAGGCAGCAGTGGTGTAGTCAAGCCGGAATGTGCCGGAACACTTTTCAGGTACTCTTTTCTACAGGCAGCAGTGGTGTAGTCAAGCCGGAACGTGCCGGAACACTTTTCAGGTACTCTTTTCTACAGGCAGCAGTGGTGTAGTCAAGCCGGAATGTGCCGGAACACTTTTCAGGTACTCTTTTCTACAGGCAGCAGTGGTGTAGTCAAGCCGGAATGTGCCGGAACACTTTTCAGGTACTCTTTTCTACAGGCAGCAGTGGTGTAGTCAAGCCGGAATGTGCCGGAACACTTTTCAGGTACTCTTTCTACAGGCAGCAGTGGTATAGTCAAGCGGAACGCGTGCGGAACACTTTTCAGGTACTCTTTTCTACAGGCAGCAGTGGTGTAGTCAAGCCGGAACGTGCCGGAACACTTTTCAGGTACTCTTTTCTACAGGCAGCAGTGGTATAGTCAAGCCGGAACGTGCCGGAACACTTTTCAGGTACTCTTTTCTACAGGCAGCAGTGGTGTAGTCAAGCCGGAACGTGCCGGAACACTTTTCAGGTACTCTTTTCTACAGGCAGCAGTGGTGTAGTCAAGCCGAACGTGCGGAACACTTTTCAGGTACTCTTTCTACAGGCAGCAGTGGTGTAGTCAAGCGAACGCGTGCCGGAACACTTTTCAGGTACTCTTTTCTACAGGCAGCAGTGGTATAGTCAAGCCGGAACTTGGCATACTAGGCAAGCAAAGTCACATGATTCACATCTACTGCACAACTGTGATTCAGTCAATAGTCCTCTTGATGCAATGAAAAGAACATTAGGAACTTCTATTACAAACTACTTCAAAATAGGCTATAAAAGCAGCAGTGCATCGACTACAAATGTAGACAGAAACACAAGCAAAACTCTCCCTGGAAGGGCAGTGAAGCGGCTACTGACACAGACGTGTAAAGTAAAGCATTCTGACAAGATGGAGAAAGACACTTTGTGGAAATACTTGCAGAAATTAGATAAATGCATGATCTATTATATGTGTTACTACAAGTTCAATATACAAATACAATGTGAATTTGTATAATAATTCTTTGTAAGAAAATCAGCTATACCACTAGTCTAAAGTATCTTGTTACAGAATTTCCACTTGGCTCAGGCTTGCTCAGAGACTGTCCAAAGGGCAAAATATACTGGAGACTTAACACATATAAACAGTTAAAAGCATTATGCAAGCTCTCAGAGGATATTAAATGAGCCTGATCATTGTAAATTAGTCTCAGGCAACACCCAGCAGTTTTTACACTCACTGTCATCTCAAAAATGACGCCTGTGGAGCCAAGACAAATCTACAGTAGTTAGTTATACTTGTATTATTCATTCCTCAAAAAGCACTGGCTATGACATCCAAATCCTGCAAATGTTCCATGAAGTAAATTCAGTTGCATGAGGGAAAAGATTGCCTGTCATGCCAAGACCAAAAAAAAAAATGTTGACTTCTACTGTTACGCAAAAAGAAAAAAAATGCTAAAGCATCTCTCTGCTCTGCTCTGTTTGTGTGTGTGTGTGTGTGTGTGTGTGTGTGTGTGTGTGTGTGTGTGTGTGTGTGTGTGTGTGTGTGTGTGTGTGTGTGTGTGTGTGTGTGTGTGTGTGTGTGTGTGTGTGTGTGTGAAGTTCAAATACCACATTGAGGAAGTAGCCTGGAGTTACTGTCTTTATTCTTTCCTGAAAAATTGGAAATATTTTAACGAAATAATTAAGTTAGGTTGTCTACAGCACATGAGGGCTGTTGTACTGAAGAGAAGATACAATGGCAGGACTGTGTAATCAACAAGACTCCAGAAGCTTCTATCAGCCTGTGTTTATTTGACTTGGGCGAGACAAAGAGTTGACTGGTACTCTCGCAGCCAACATTCCTTCACAACTTCCCAAATGTGTAACATCCCTTCCTTTATTCATATGTTTATTTGATCAACTTTTTATGATTTGACACTCAAGTCCAACGACACCATCTACAGCTTTAACCAATGAAGTAGAATTATGACCACACTCATTTTTCTTATTACCGGTAGGTAAAACCTATAAGAAACTTTGTCAGTACACATATGAAGGCATCAGCCTTGACTATTTTGATTGAGCGTTTTATTTTATTTTTATTTCCCTACAGCCAGACTTTCAGTGTTGCATTGTATATTACAATACATTTTAATGCTCTATATTCCCCTTATAATTACCCATATTTCACATATAGGTAAAACTCCAAGCCAGCATGATAACTTGGATATTCATATTAGAAGTTAGTTGAAGCCCATAACTCAACCTTTTTGTTTCTGCCATGTAGCCAACCATAAATAACACCTTTGACAAGCCTACAAATCAACCGACAAGCATGGCTTTTGACTGCTTCACATGGCAGCACACAGATCATCAACTGAACAATAGTCTAGACAAGTTTACTTTATTTTACTCATTAATTCATTTTTTAACTCTACAGTACTGCATGAAATACTCTTCAGTGTTAGAAACACAAATACCCTGCATGCATTTACTTATCTGACAATCACCAGAGTAAAATGCTGTTCAGCAAATGGACCATATTAGAAGTGTAGATATCATAGTTGTTTTTTTTTTTGTTCCATAGATCTTTCAATAGCATTTCTTCTCTGGGCTGCCAGTCTGCATCACAGTGCGGAAAAAAATAACTGTCAGCCTTGCGCTATAAGTTTCCACTTTTTGTTTACTTTCAGCTAGCAATAAAATAAAGGGTTGCCTTTTCGCTGAATGCATCATTGTTCGATTGTTTGAGATTTAATCTGCTTAGGCACCATCACACAATATTGCAAAGCCAATGTTATGTCTGTGGTACACAGCTGAAGCAGCCAGTAAGATTGAAAGATTCTGTGACTACCCTTAACATGTCTTACCTGTCTGTTTTATATAATAAAGGATGTTTTTTTAGAAATTGTGAAAAACATAGTGTTTTTCTGTCTGCATATTATAAACATTTAAAACAAAATACCAAATCAGACTTTGAGCCAGATTCTCGAACATTTTTTGAAAGTAAAAACACCAATTACAAATTACAAATTACAAAATAACTACTTATACATCGAATGCCATGTACTGTATTTCTGCTATGGTTACTGAATTAGGTGTGTTTTTCCTGTCTGAAAAGGTTATGCTAAAGAAGTTTTGAAGTTTAAAAACACTCTGAGAACCTGGTCCATTGATGCTAGTCTAAATATTCAAATTTGAGTGAACATGTCCATAACATTCGATGCAAGTTCACAGCCCACAGGTAACCTCACAGGATGCCCAACTTTTTGCACGCCAGAATTGGGTGCTTATTACTATGAAGGCAATTTTGAATTCAGATTTAATGTACCAAGAAAAATGTCTCATATCAGTGATCTTGCTAACCAATTGGGAAAGCACAGAGAGGGTGAATACAGGAGGGCAGATTGGCTCCTGATCTGTAATGTCACTGCTGTTGTTGTTTCCCTTTACTCCACAGGGAACTAGAACCTATCTGAGAATTTTTACACATAAACAAGAAAAGTTTACTGGGGCCCATTTCATTTGACAAACCACATAATGAACTTAGTATTTCCATTAGTGGTTATCTTTAAGAAAGAAAAAGAAAGAAAGAAAGAAAGAAAGAAAGAAAGAAAGAAAGAAAGAAAGAAAGAAAGAAAGAAGTCTAGTTGGTACCACTAAAAAATGTTGATATGGTGCACAATTTTCCAAGAGGAAAGTTCTCAACATGCACAGATATTGAAAAAGCCATTCACGTTTTACTCACCCCTGGCGCAGTCTGTGAATGCAATTATCTCCAAAACGAGAAGGGCAATCTGTAAAAATTCCATTCTGACACTGATAAACTTCCGATTTTCTAATCTAAAAAATAAATAAATACATTTGAATTAACTTTAGTGAATGGTCAAAAGCAATAGTGTTGGGTCATTTTCCACAATTGGTAGTAAAAAAAAAAACAGTTAAAGCAGCGACTAAATACACTTTAAGGACCCAGAAAACAGCCACTTCTTAATGCGATTTTCATCACTGTCTGGAGTACTGCCAGAAGTTGTAAAAATATAACACTGAAGTACTGTACTTGTCACAAGTAACAATAAAAGCGGTTGTTAATCATCTAACACGCTAAAATTGTCATGTATCCTTACGCTGTTAACTTTAGATACATGTGCCAAGAAGACCTCATTCTGGGCATAGATTCTGCTTTATTCATAAACCCTCATTCAAATGACTCTTACTTTGCCCATATGTTCTTCCGTTTCTGCTTATGGAAGTTATTCTTTTCGATTTCCTTTACAATGCGGAACGCAGTGATTTTAAGTGCGGTAATTTCATATTTATTTTATGTTGTAGAAGAACCTGGCTATATAGTATAGGCTACAGTGATTTTCTATTGTGGTAGGGTACTTTGCAATTTAGTTAGGATTAGCACTATACAGTAGCTTCCACTTTGCTCCAAATCAAAGCAAAGCAGAATTACACTACACAATCTAGAGCTACAAGTGTTATTTATTGCGTTACGAGAACATAATGCACGCATATAAAACTCTATCCAAATGTCTTAGATTCAAACATGAAGCTTTCGTTTTTAATACATTCCTGCCGATAAATTGTGAATACTTGATAGCAGTGTTAATTAAAACTCTCGCTTTTCAAACATAATCCGAATTCCTGCCTCTTGTAAACTCCGTGTCTAAAGACTTTGTGCCCCGGGGACACAAAGCAATCCAACAATTGCACCCAACAAGGCAAGTAATTACACATTGTCACTGGGTGCTAATTTGCAACGAAAGCTCTTAATAAAGGGCGTAAAAAAGTATAATCCTCCTTCAGAACATTTGCTTTATGCAACAGCCTACACTGTGAATAGCATTTTATTTATTTGTTTATTTATTAATTTTGGTAACTATTGGCTATATTTACCACAGAGACACACACAAATAAAATAACTAAATTAAGTTATTATAAAATAGTACAAGGAGAAGCATAGCCTACTTTAGCTATGAACCAAACTGAATAGCCTACAGGATATTTTATCCTCACCTGTACTTTAGACCTATTTACATTTTCTAACAAGCAGTCCGACGTATTTAAAATGTATAGTCTGTACAGTAATGGATATTGTTCTGGCTATACAAATCAGAGGAGCTATAAATACTATATACCAAAATACTATTTTGAACCCAAAAGGTAATAACACTACATTCTGCACAATACACCAACGACTAACTGTTGCATGAACTGTCTGTTCATCAGTATGGTAGAGTTTCAGCATTAAGTTTGAGTATATAGACAGTAGGCTACTTCACATTCCATCATTTGCCATACACGGTAAGCTCAAAGTCGTTTCTTGCTTTCATAAACATACGTTGTTTTTTTTTTTTTTATTAACTATACAAAATAAATAGGCGACCACTATTGCGTATACATCAAAGTGCATGTCTATCCGTCAAATTGCCCATCAAATTATGATTAATAAAATACATCAATACATTGCAGTATAAACAAATCGCGAATTGCTTAAAATAAGCATTGAAAAGATATATGCAGTAAAGACTTCACAGTAAATAAAAATGAACTACTACTACAGCACAAAGGTTACTGACCTCGTACCTGCAGTTCCACTTGATAACTATTACAATCCGTTTGCAAAATAAGACAGTATTTCCATATTTAAAGCATACTCCTTGTGTTACTTTTTAAAATAACTCCATTAAGTGCAGTCGATACATATGCTTCCCGCTGATTCTTAGTCGCAGATCTTCCGCAAAAAAGGAGAGTTACTAAATCAAACGTTGAACTTTGACAGGCTGCAAACTCTCCTAAAAGAGTCTCCAGAGTCGTCTTGCTGCAGTAGCCGAAAAAGCAGAAAATCCGTGCGATGACTACAGGCTGAGTTATTCTGGTAGCGCTATATCCCGGTTAAGGGGTTTTTAGTAACGTAATGTACTTGTAGGAGCTCACAAATGTAAACACACACAGTAAAGGTGCTACAAGCAGCCCTGTTAAAAGCCAGTCATATAAAACGGCTTGCAATGTATTTCCAGTGTGCAGAACGCTCCTCCATCACTGCTAATAATTAGAGATCATCAGCAGATCTTGATATTCTAGGAATGGTCGTGTCAGATCTCAGTGAATTCCAGCAGATCTCTTGAGTGTAAACTGTTGAGATGTACCTTTCTCTCCTCCCGCGTGTGTATTTGAGACGAAATCACGTTAAAAGTTCTTGTTGTAGTAATTCCAGTCCTATTGGCAGACTCTGATTCCAGGCGATGGGCATAGATGGAATGATTGTAGTCCAGCCCCGCTCTAAACTTCTGACCAATCAGAATTCAGCGATTTGAAGCGCGCTGTCAAAACTTAACTCTTTAGTTTCTGCATGCGTATTGCAATGCGTCTTGGTTTAAAATTCAGCCAGGTGTTGTATGGAGAACTGAGCTAGTCATGTTTGTTTTTGTTTATTTTTTTTCTCATGTCTGTTTTATATAAAATGCAATAAAATATATAATTTCGTGCAATATACGATAAGCAGGGTTTGATACAGTCATTTATAAATATAGGTAATACCAATTCGATATGTAGGGCCCATATGTTTACGTGGCGCTACTGCACAGGGCATGGTGCAAAGCATATAAATATATATATATATATATATATATATATATATATATATATATATATATATATATATATATATATATATATATATATATAGTGACATAACACTACATATAGTGACATATCATTGTTTTGACAAACTTGCAGTCATACAATGTGTTTCATTAAAGCTGGCATGCTTAATTAAATATATGATATATGTTTCAATTAAGGAATAAAACATATTCCATTGTGTTTTTACAGCGTCTTGAACATTATGAAGCACGTCAACTGTTATTATGGAAGAACCACAAGTAGTCTTTTGAGATACGCAAACCATACTGCGAGATCCCGCTGGCTGGACACCAAACGAGAAGCATTGTGTCTCCGTATAGTGTGAAGCCCTGCTGGATCTTGTGTGCATTTGTCCGCGTGTTAAGGGTAGTTAAAGGGAATTCGTGTGATGTTGTGTGTGAATCTGAGTTCATTTCCACACGCCGTCTCCTTTGGTTAAAGCGGTGAAACACACGGGCGTGCAAAAATGATGACAAATTACGTGTGATTGTAAGACACACTTTTCTAAGGCATGCTAAATCAAAACAAATGTGTTAAGCTGTAACACATTTGATTTAGCCTGCTGTATACGTAACGCATTTTAACAAAAAAAGGTCCTATATAGAAAAAAATAAACATTTCACGATGTTAGATGTTACAATGTAATACAGTATCATCATGGACATATCATTTAATCAAATGCAATTGCATTAAATGTAATACAGTTCCTTAAATGACTAGGCTACAATAACAGCGGGGGAAAAAAGTTGTTTTATTTTACATTTTACATTTTATTTTGTATGCATTCAGACCTACAGATAAGTGATCAATATTTTGAATACCAGAATGGCATTGCAGTTTGTAATAAAGGTGTTTTGGGACAGTGTACCGTCGATAAGTTCACCTATGTGCAACTATTAAAAGAACGAAATACATCGTTTTTATTTCATTGCTGTAAAATAGCACACACACACACTCACACACACACACACACACACACACACACACACACACACACACACACACACACATATTTATATTATTTAAAATCTGTAATCAAAGAAAATGATATCGCAAAAGTCTACCAGTAGGCTACATTTCATCTTAGATTTTGAAATGTTGCATTTTTCATTTTTTGTCAGTTTCTCGTTGTATATGGAAAACTACAAAGCGGTATGTAATTCAATATGTTAAGGTAACATTATTTGGCAGGTGTCACTCGACTATACTGTACATGACCCTATTTTAAAGTGCAAATCTTAGAGGGAAAGAAATAATGGCATAAAACATTGAACCATCATTGAGGTTTATTTTCTGCTCTTGCTTTTTTTTATACTGTTACGATTGTTGTATTGCTCTAAAAAAAGAACGTTACCATGGTTACAATAAATATACTGTATTGATTGCATGCATTGTTTAAACAGTGGTTGTCTTTTGTGCTACGCATTCATACCTGTGAAGTGAAGAAATAAAACATTGCCTTTAAAACAGTGGACGTCTTCTCCATACCGTTAGATCCACAAGCTTTTGCTTCATTGAAAAGTTTGCAAAATGTTTTTTTTTTTTTTTAAACGAACCCTTAAATTATCATCCTTTTATCTGCTGTAGTCATTAAAGGTTTTCTTTTGGTTTGTTTTAGTTTTTGTTTTTTTTTGTTTTTGGGTGGGGGAGGTTTAGATAAAGCCGGTACATAAGTAGCCTACTGTTTAATTGTAAATAAATCCCAATGAATTTTATATGCAGGCATAAGGCATTGTTAGAAAACATAATGTCCTGAAATAGGATGCCTTTACACCTGTTATAACATAAAGGATACGGTACAACTAATTTTCGAATTAGCATCTAATTTCAAACAGACGGTTAGGGGTCCCATTAAGCCCAAAGCATCAGCAGTAGAATGATAGAATCGTATTGTATTCTGGCTGACAACACTTTTCATATCTTCTGAACGTTTTACCACAATTCGGCTGTTAAACGCATTTTCTCCACTGCCAGCAGGGAAAAGAAAACAGTAGCCCATAGCTTATTCTAATAAACGTAACTGTTACACACTGCCAGCGTATGTTTAAAAATGCACTGTATACAACTATACTATACAATTTAGATTTAAAGACCAGGTCACTTTAACATACTTTGCATAAAATCTTTTTTAAACAAAGTTCAAATGCAGGAGAAAGGCATACAGGAATCAAGCAGCACATTCGAATCAAGTAGCACGCAAATTACCAACAAAATAATTATATACCGTTCTGTACATATACAGAACTTTATTATTACGACAAGCAGGGTTTGATACAGTCATTTATAAATATAGGTAATACCAATTCGATAATAATAATAATAATAATAATAATAATAATAATAATAATAATAATAATAATAATAATAATAATGTATCACAATTTAAATGAATCCATCTACATTCTACTTCCTAAACGCTTCATTGTTTTCACGTCAGAATTAGCATCCCAGGACATGTTGCAGGGCACACGTCCGTTGATTTGCTAAAAGAGGAGAGGCAGTATGCCGCCTTTTGCTATTTTTTAGAAAGGTTTACTCAAAGTTCCATGCAAGCCAGCTGGAAAAAATGAAGAATATGATTGGCTAATATACAATCATAACCACAGAGGGGACAGGGGCGCATCCGCCTGCTCCAAACGTACAGCGATGACTGAGTGGAGAATTTGGATAGCAGTCGGACGGCTACCTATGTATTTATTGCTGGTGAGCAGTCATTTACATAGGACTAATAGTAGATTCAAAACAATAGTAGTAGATTCAAAACAAAACAAAAATGCTACACTGCATACAATATTGCCTACCTGTTAGAAAAATAAAAAAATAAATAATACTGAATTTAACATAATTGATCATGCAATTGAGAGCACGTGCCAGGACCACCGAGGGGAGGACGGGGAAATTTCCCCAATGGGCCCTGATGAAGGGGAATTTTATATATATATATATATATATATATATATATATATATATATATATATATATATATATATATATATATATATATATATTAAAACTTCCAATTCTTCCCGGGGCCCATGACGGGTTTTGGCTGCCCTGGCAAGTGCTCATTTGCAGCTTCTGAAAGCAGACCTGTACTAACATGCGTCTGCTAAGAAATAATAATAATAATAATAATAATAATAATAATAATAATAATAATAATAATAATAATAATAATAACATGCGTCATGTGAATTCTGCTGATTGTGTGAAGCAGGCAGTTTTGTGAACTCCGCAAAATTTCAATTTCAGTTAATTTCAGTTGGTTTGGAATACACTGGTCTTTTTGCAATTCAGAGCCCAGGACAATTGATTGTACTTCACATGTTTAAATAGTTTCAGAAGGTCATTTTTTAAAAAAAACAACTAAATAAAAATGTATATGGATAGAAAATTGCATGTGTGTTTTGATTTTAACCCCACGGTTTTCAAATTAATCAATTAATAATTAAATAGCAAAAAACACTTACAATATATACTGTACATGAAAGTCTCTGTATTGTCACAGATAATGTTACAATGGGTCCATTTCCAAACGTTAAGTGACTTTTTAAAGCCCATTTTAAATCATGAAATTTAGAGAGGGGTTGATGTCGATTTTCAATTTTCAAAGCAATATACTGTGTGTGTGTGTGTGTATATATATATATATATATATATGACACCCCACAAGTATGCCATGGGTGCACACCATGACATTAACATGCATACAAGTAACATAACTCACATGTTTACAGTATTACAGTATTTACAAGTTTATTTTTAGTTCAATGTCCTTATGAAAACGGTTGAAAGAACTGCAGTGAATGAATAAATTACAGTGTACAGTACTGTACAAACTGGGTACAACTCTTACAGTTCAATTGAAATAAGAATTAATAAAATAACTACAGCGCTATTTTTACGAAAACAATCCAGCCACAACTGTGCACGAACTGTTGACTATACTTTTAGATATTGGCTTGTACTGTCTAATTTGACGGCTTAAATATCAAAAGTTAACAAATGTACATTATACAGAATTAACTCTGTGAACAAAAACAATAATAAACAAAGTACAGTTTCACACAGAAATCAAGAAACACTGGTTCGCATGCAAAAACCATATATGCCAACAGTCCCGATTTCCTAGCAAATGTCCCGCGTCCCGATGCATATGAAGAAAGACTCGAGATTTACCCATAGAAAAAAAATCATTTATTCTGCACAGTAGAGTTAGTGAAAACCACACGTTGTGCTCTTTGTGCGTCTGACATAGCTGCTGATCACTAACTTCTACCAGTGGCATAGCTAGGGGGGTAGCTAAAACAAAAATCAATTATTCAAGTACGCGGGACAACCAAAAATATCAGCCATGTTGAAAAATCTCGATTCCCCACCCCAAAACGTAATCCAGGCGACTCACCGCCATGAACCGCCCTACACCACTGTTATTTACCATCATGAAAGAAATCTCCATCCATCCCCTAAACAAAATCCTGGCTACGCCACTGACTTATACTAAGGTAAGAATGCTTCACTGTGTCTGTTTTCACTGTCATGGTGGTGGTGTGGTGTTGAGTTGGGGGAATACCACTGTTATATGATAATGAGTGTTTTTTTGCGTATGACCCCTCACATGTGTATGATGCGTCCCGCTGAACAGTTTCCAAATGTTGGCAAGTATGAAAAACACTCTCTTTCAGAATTCTGATGACAAGCTTGTTATCCCGAATAACCTGAGCTTTAAAGCCAATTGAAAGAGAATGATAGGTTGCGGATGCAACCCCGGTTCCCTGAAAGAGAAAATAACCATCAAGTATGGGATATTGCCATCAGGCAGTAGGGATTGGCTGAGCTTTTATAGCAAAGCTGCCGATAGGCCTCTGCGCGAGCTGCCACGTAAGACGGCCCCCCTGGGAGCTTACTATACGCAGCGCGCAGAGACTCTCTTCCTCTTTTGCTCTTCAGGCCATGAAGGCTTCCGGAGCGACCTCGCGGCTTGATGGTTATTTTCTCTTTCAGGGAACCGGGGTTGCATCCGCAACCTATCGTTCCCTTTCAAGTCGAAAATAACCATCAAGTATGGGAACAGTGAACCCAAGCCGTCGCGAGGGAGGATTCTCGGCAGTAGGACAGACTTACGTCATAACGCAACTGCGTAGGCAATACATCTACGCATATGCGGAGCTGCGCCTCAGCGTCTACGCTCGCAATGACACCTATCCTAAAGTGGGGTCAAACCATATTGTGACAATACTCAATGTGAGCGCCAACTAGGGCGTCATAGAGTGTAACACGGATGCTCCGAATGACTGAGCAGAGGATTCCAGTACATTTAAACGGTAGAACCTCATAAAAGTATGCGGTGTAGCCCAACTGGCTGCAGCGCAAATGTCAGACACAGGCACCCCTCTAAAGAGGGCCTGCAGATTCATATGCTAATTTAATAGCATCCACTATCCAATGGGAAAGGCGTTGTTTAGACAACGGCTGACCCAAAGTCCTAGAACCATGGTATATGAACAACTGTTCTGTTTGCCTCACAGTCGTTGTACGGTCAATATAACACCTCAATGCCCGCACGGGGCAGAGCATGTGTAACCGTTCTTCCTCTGGGGAAGAAAAAGGAGGAGGATGGAATATGAAATAGGGATATGACCTTGGGTAAAAAGGCCGGATTTGGACGCATGGAGACCTTAGAACCGTCTCCTGCGAAACGAGTACATGATGAATGCACTGAAAGTGCGTGTAACTCGCCCACGCGCTTTGCTGATACCACTGATAGCAAAAACGCAGTTTTCATAGACACGAGCTTCATGTCCACACTGTGGAGAGGCTCGAACGGTGCCTTGGTAAGGACTTCTAACACCACGTCAAGGCTCCATGATGGTAAACTGGTTATCCTTGGAGGCCGCAAGCGTCTTGCGCCCTTCAGGAACTGAGATGCCAGAAAATGGCAACCTGGTGATAACCCGTCAATGCGTACATGGCAAGCCGATATGGCGGCTAAATACACCTTAAGTGTAGAGGGAGATTTCCCTTCATCTAACAGTTTTTGTAGAAACTGTAATATCACTGCCATAGGGCAGGATATTGGGTCATGGCCCTCCGCCAGACACCAATCTTGAAACAACTGCCACTTGTACGTATACTGCGACCTAGTAGAGGGCTCTAGCACTCTGAATGGTCGAAATCACCGCCGTCGAGAGCCCTAAGGCTGACAGGCGTCCCGTTCAGGGGCCAAGCCCATAGCTGCATGAGCTTGGGGTTCGGGTGCCATAGCCCTCCTTGGGCTTGGGACAACAGGTCCGCTCGCAGAGGGAGCTCCCTCGGGCGACCGTGCAACAACTGCACCAGGCTCGGGAACCATATTCTCCGAGGCCACCGAGGAGCGATCAGAATCACTGTCGCTTGCTCTACCCTGACCTTCTCTAAGAAGGCGGGGAGCATCGGAATCGGTGGAAATGCATATAGGAGCCCTGGTGGCCATTCGTGAGCCAGTGCATCGACTCCTAGGGGCTGTCGAGGTCCTTCACCGAGAACCATAGGGGGCAGTGCGTGGTCTCTTGCGAAGCGAAGAGATCTACCTGCGCTGTGCCGAACCATTCCCAGATGCGCTCTACCACCTGAGGGTGGAGACGCCATTCGCCGGCAAGAGGGCCTCCTCTGGATAGGAGATCTGCTGCGTAATTGACTCTGCCCGGTAGGTGAACTGCACGCAGAGAGGTTAAACGCGGTTGTGCCCATAGCAACATCCGTGTTACCATCCGGTGAAGACCGGGGGACCGCAAGCCGCCCTGGCGGTTGATGTACGCCACAACTGTGGTGTTGTCTGACCGCACTAACACATGCTTGCCTAGAAGCACTGGCAAGAAGTGCCGGAGGGCGAGGTCCACCGCTCTGAGTTCCAGAGCATTGATGTGGGCTGACCTCCAGGGTCCTGACCACACTCCACGGGTCCCTGTCCCGTTCCAGACTGCTCCCCAACCTTGGTTGGAAGCGTCGGTCGTGATGACCTCCCTTCTGAAAATGGGACCCAAGCGTACGCCTTGGCGGATGTTCGACGGAACTTTCCACCAGCGTAGCGCTTCCCAGCAGGCTCGGGATACCCTTAGCCTGCGGTGTTTGTCTCTCCGCGGATGCAACGCGAAGGCATTGAACCAGGCCTGCAGAGGTCTCTGGTGTAGTAAGCCCAAAGGAAGGGCTTGCGAGGCGGCAGCCATCAACCCCAGCATGCGCTGACACAGCTCCATGCTGACTGTTTCTCTCAATCTGAATAGGAAGAGGCACCGCTCCATCGAGGCAACTCTTTGTGTCGACAGGGTCGCTTCCATGGACACTGAGTCCAGATGCAGACCCAAGAATTCGGTCTGTTGGCTCGGCATGAGGCGGCTCTTTTCTGAATTGATCTTCAGACCTAGCCGCTGTAACCATCACTGTGTGCTGTGCCGCCTGCTCCTTCGACTGCGTGCAGACGAGCCAGTCGTCCAGATAATTCAGCAGTCGGACACCTTGAGCCCGCAAGGGAGCTAGAATGGCATCCATACATTTGGAAAAGGTTCGAGGAGCTAGTGACAGGCCGAATGGAAGGACACAAAACTCGTATACCTTGCTCTGAAATGCGAAACGCAGATACTTCCTGTGACCCGGGCAGATGGGAACGTGAAAGTACGCATCTGTCAGGTCCACGGTGGTGAACCAGTAGCCTTGTCGGACTGACTGGATGATGTGCCTGCGCGTAAGCATCCTGAACGATAACACCCGCAGGTATTTGTTCAGTACTCGCAGATCTAAAATAGGGCCGGAGCCCGCCGTCCTTTTGGGCACCAGGAAGTATTTGGAATAGAACCCTGGTCGATCAGAGCAGGGTCTACTTGTTGAATGGCACGCTTGCTGAGCAATGCCTGTATTTCCACATTCAGAGCTGAGGACTGAACCGAGTCCTTCACTGCAGTTACGACCACTCCCGGAAGGGGAGGTTTTAACTGGAACTGAAGGGTGTACCGGTGGATATAGTTTTGTGCACCCAGATGTCGTTGGTGCATTGTTGCCAGAACTGGAGCTGTGAGACAGTGTAGGGGCGGGTTAACAGCTGCCTGGAGTTCTCAGGGCTGTTTTGGCTGCGCTCGTTCGCGAGGGGCCTGGCCAGAGCCCGAGGCGTGGCCTGCCACCTCCTCTAGGGCGCCACCCTCCGCGCTGCGGTCTTGCAAATGGAGGTTGACCGCGCGCTGCTGTGCTTGAGGGAGAGGTCTTAGTACCCCCTGGCCGTGGCTGGTGCTGCGGTGGTGTTCTACGCCACTGGTGCTCCTGTTGGCGCTTAGGCTGGAAGGGCTTATGCGGCCACATCTTCGCCATCTGCTGAGATGCCTCCCGGGCCTTAACAGAGCGTTGCAGCATCTCCTCAACCGCTGGGCCAAACGTGTGCCCCGGCGTAATAGGAGCATCTAACAATGGGGCCTTGTCAGGCTCTTGAACTCTCGCCTGCGAGAGCCAGAGCTGCCTTCTGGCGACCACCAGGGAAGCAATACTCCTGCCTTGAGCCTGTGCATTCAACTGGGCTATCTTCACTAGGAGTTGCGCGACCAGCGCCAATTCCGCCCTCAGAGACGCCGATGGGTGCTCCGGGAGATCCTTCACCAGCGACGCCTGGTAAACTGAAAGGAGGCTGGCCACGTTGGACAACCTAACTGCCTCTGTAGCCGCTAAGTAGCCCTTCTTTAAATGGATCTCCGTGGTCCTGCACTGTTTGTTAGGACATGCAGGGTCCTTAGCTAGACCCGAAAGTGTCAGAGTTCTAACTAGGGCTGCAAAGGCAGCATCAACCGGTGGGAAGGACGCCAGACCAGCCTCACTCGCTCCCTGCATGGCAAACGCGGAGGCCTTCCGCGAAGTTGCCGGTGAAGAAGCCGGGGCCCCCCAGGTGGACTGTACCTCCTTAATAAAATCAGGGAAGGCTGGGAGCGTCCTGGGCTGTGGAGACCGTACAGACGGCGACTCAAACAGTGACCGCCGAGGTAATTCCACGGCTGGCCACTCAATCCCCAGGTGGCGAGTTGCTCGCTCCACCAGTGACCACAAGGGATCACTGGTGTCCAGCGCCTCCGACTCAGTGTCTTGCTCCGAGTGCTGGGATGCCAGTTCAGCTTCCACACTGTCCTCCTCAAGGAGAGGCTCTCCTTCGGAAGCATCCCTGGAGATGGCATCTACGCCCCATACCCCTTGGGGTTGTTGGACAACAGGGACGGCCAGAGGCTGTGGCTGAAACGCCGGCTGATTGGCAATTGGTCCGGTTGGTGGTGCCATGCTGGTAAGAGACATGAGCAACGATTGCTGGCCCATCATCACGTCCATAAACTGGGACATTTTCGATGTGAGCTCTGCCACGCCTGACTTGTCCCTATAACGCCTGTCCCGACGAGGAGAACGGGAGCGTCCCCTACGGCGGGGTGACACGGAGCGAGACCGTGATCGGCGGGAACGTTCCCTGCGAGGGGAGGAGCCTCGGGGTCGAATAGACAGGCTACGAGAGCGCTCCCGGGCACGTCTATGGTCTGGGGATCTCTGGCCAGCTGTAAGCTGGGAGGGGCTCCTGGATACCCGCAGTGTGACGGGCGGAGTCGCTGTGGACGACGGCGGGACAGACAGGGTGTAAGATGACCCTGAGGAATGGGAGTGGCTACCCACCGCTTTCCTCGCCCTCTGGCGAAGAGTGCGCGGCTGAAAATTAGCGCACAATGCGCAAAACGATCTGTCTGCCAAGGCAGACACGGCGTGCTCTGGTACCAGGCACGCCACACAGTCCCCATGCGGATCGCTTGCCGGCAATTTTGCCTCGCAGGTGACGCAACGGTGGAACCCGGACATGATTGCCACTCCGACACCGAACGTCGAACGGTGAAGCGTCGAACGTCGAGGTACGTCCACTAAGCGACGAGGCATCGATGCACCGAGCGTCGAGCGCCGAAGCGTCGAGCGTCGGGTGCATGCGCCGTGCATCGAGGCGTCGATGCGCCGAGTGTCGAGCGCTGAAGCGTCGAGCGTCGAGGTGCGTGCACCGGCGTCGAGGCACCGAGCACTGAGCGTCGGCGCCGGCACCGAGCGTCGGCGCCGAGCGTCGAGCGTCGGGTGCGTGCGCTGAGCATCGAGGCACCGAGCGTCGAGCGCTGAGGTGCGTGCACCGAGCGTCGAGGCACCGAGCGTCGAGCGCCGACCGTCGAGCGTCGAAGCGTCGAGCGTCGAGGTGCGTGCACCGAGCGTCGAGGCCGGCACCGAGCGCCGAGCCGGCCGCCGAGCGCCGGGTGCGGCGCTGAGCATCGAGGCACCGAGCGCGGCGCAAAGCGCCGAAGCGCCGAGTGCGTGCACCGAAGCGTCGAGGCACCGAGCGTCGAGCGCCGGCGTGCGCGAGCGTCGAGGTGCGGCACCGAGCGTCGAGCGCCGAACACCAAGCGACGAGGCGCCGATGTGCCGAGCCCCAAGTGCCGAGGCACTAAGCACAAAGCGCCTAAGCGCTACACCAAAGCGCCAAAGCGCTGACACCGCAAATGCCGAAGCGCGTGTACTGAGCGTGAAGACACTATGCACTAGACGCCGAAACGTCAGCTGACCCGCAGAGCGGAGACGCTAAGTGCCAGTACCGTGTCACAGTCTAAAAAGACAAGGTGTTGTGCTATACCTACCTGTTTATAAGGGCCAACTAAAAGGTGCAGTCGGCGGTAGTCTTCTTATGTGTATTGTATGGGAAAAAAATCTTTTTTTATTTTTTTATTTCTTCAGTTTAGAGGACTGCAGCCGCAAACACGATGTTATTGTAGTGTAGCTACAGTCGTGCAGCAACCACGCGGTGATGTTTCAATCCGCGGGTGTTATTATAGGAGTGGCTGCTAGCAGCAGGCTACACTCCGGTTCTAGCCGAGGGAAGACCGAGGCTGCAAAAAATTGCGTGGCCTAGCCAGGCGCGCAACGTGTCCTCTAAACCCTATTCTATATAACAGAAAGAATAGACAGTACAAAAACCCAACAACAAATATTTTACAATATAAAAATTTTATGTAAAATTATATGAAAATGAAAGATAGACGGACGGCGAAGCCAACGCGAGAACGCAATGCCAAGCAAAGCGTGAAAGTTGAAAAAAATATAATAATGCTCCGTTGATCGAACACTGAAATCAGCTCAGAGAAGGGGCAGTAGCCAGCTTCTCAAGCTCAAGGCTGACGAGTACAATCAGTGGAGTAATTCTCAGAGAGAAAACTTACCAGCTCAATGTCCTACATAGGCTGAAGGCAAAAGAGGAAGAGAGTCTCTGCGCGCTGCGTATAGTAAGCTCCCAAGGGGGCGGGCTTGCGTGGCAGCTCACGCAGAGGCCTATCGGCAGCTTTGCTATAAAAGCTCAGCCAATCCCTACTGCCTGACGGCAATATCCCATACTTGATGGTTATTTTCGACTTGAAAGGGAACTCATTTTTTCGCTTCTCACTCATTATGAACTGACACTGTAACCAAGCAATTGGTAGTTGCTAATGAATGAATGAGCGATCCGTTTCCAGTCAGAGGTCAGTCGCGTGAAACGACAGTGTCAATTTATCCTCTAGTCTTTTTAATACGTAAGTTTTTATCTCTTCAGTACCGGTAGTAAGTGTCGAGTTAAGAGTAAAGCTTGGTGTCGAATTAAAAAATTAAAAAAAAAAAGATTGGCTGCGTATATTTTAGCCTACATAGAGAAAATTCGGGACCAAGACTTTCCAATTAAGCAAAGGTGTCGAGTCGTCCACCAGTCGAGTTAAATATATATATATATATATATATATATATATATATATATATATATATATATATATATATATATATATATATATATATATATAATTATTTCCATTACAGAGAGTAGATGTTAAAACTTCATGCTGATCTGAACTTGGCTCTCGACCAGATTAGCACCAACTAAGACATAGCTTTACAGTAAACTAATGTGATCCATCTGTGTCTCCATCCATTTGTGCTTCCTTCCATATGATGATGTAGATATCCTTCTGTCTGGTGTTGATGGCTGAAGTGTAATGCTGGCTCCAGGGATCAGCTTATTGTCTCCCTAGCGCATTAGCACACACAACGGCTGCGATGCTGGCTCCGGGGATCAACCACAGTGCGGTATATATAAATGATATATCAGTCAGTGCTTGGAAATTCTGACCTGTGATTGGTTAAAACCTCATCATAGGAGCAAAAATAGATTTAACTATGCCCTCACATCCTTACACCAGGGGCAATAGTCTCCTTCTGCAAATGATTGGTTCACATCACTATTAGTCCCTCCCCTTTTCAAAGGAACGCCCTCCACCTCCACTCCTAAACAACAAGATAAAATGGCTGAATGAAAAATGGTGAATGGTGATTCTGTAACTTAACAGAAAATGAATTAGAAAATATACTACAAAAGAAAGAAAGAAACTTGTGTTATGATCTTCAAAAACAATTTTCTGTTATTTATGTTATTTAGTTATTTACTTATGCTGTGTAAGTTATATTTAAACAAATATACTATAAAGCCTACATATTTACGACCAAAGCATTTGGCGAAGCACACCCATACCCTATTTTGCTCCAGAAATATTGGCGACCTGTTGCACTGGTAGTAGTATATTACTTCATTATATGTACAGCACAAAAAAGTGCCAAAAATGTTAACCTTTTATTTCATACGCGAAAAACGCATAATAAAAGGCTTGCAAATATTTATGGCTTTACATTATATGAGGTCGTATTTACTATCCAACCTTGCCGCTCTTATTATTTTGACTGACTCATATATTAAATATATACTGCAAACTCAGCTCATAGTGGAAAACTAAATATCCCTCGGGAAGACTATTGTTACCTCCAGGGTACCTCCCTCAGCCTGAGGCTTCAGCCCCCTGTCGGTAACAATAGTCTTCTCTCGGGTCAATCATTTTCCACTATGGCCCTCCTCTTCAGTCCATGTTTACTTGTATGTACTTGCAGAATTGTTCACATAGAACTAATATACTAGAGAAATATACTGTATGTTTTATTCAGAACATTAATGACTATTTAATTTTTTTATAGCACATTATTAAAATATTCTAGTGTTTATTTGAATTGTTTTAGGCTATAGACTCACAAAAACACAAGTGTTTAAATACATTGATTTATAGTGTAAGAAAGAAAGAAAGAAATAATTTGTTACAGAATTGCTTCACAGAAACTAAAGATAAAACTTCACTTGAGAAATGCAAAATGGAAGATTAAAACAAAACTGCAAAATCATGTCCATAACTTTTCTAAAGACATTTACATGTCAGTGTCAGTTGTGCTTTACCAGGTTTATAGTAAAGCAGTAGCCAAGCTTGAACCAGCTGTTACAGAATTATATCCATATGGCTCCATACTGCCATCTGATGGCAGCCCATAAAATATAAAGTGGTGTATAGTTGTATCTGTCAATACCAAAGACAAGATACACAAAAGTTTTTCTTTTTTTTCTCTCATGTCCCCTCCCTGGCTCTATACTAATCAGTACAGTCAGATCCTTTTTAATATCACTTAAAAGAGACTGAACAAAAAAGTGGACAATAAACAGAGTTGACTTCAACAGGAGTTCACCAATAACCTGGCAAAATAAACATTAAAACACAGAACAGCTCACACAGCAAATAGGCCTGTTTTGCTGTGGAACTTGGTTATAGTTTTAGGTACTGCATTGATTACAATAGAGTTTATTAATAAATTATATTTGTAATGAGTGCAGTATAATTATAATACTGCATATGTAAAACATCTACAATGTAGAAAAAAGACAAATATACTGTAAACACACCTAACAGAGAGTTTCCCATTAAATTGGGTGTACGACCGATAAATTGGATTGATTTAACTAGGTCCAGCATAGATATTTCCACAGTTTAATTGTATTAAAAGTACTGCATTATTCTGCATTATTTTGACTAAAGGTCATTTCAGTGTGGGCTGGGACAGCAAATTAACCTGATTGAGTTTAATAATAAAAAAACATTTTCATGCTCCTTGCACTGTATGACCCTGCAAATATTTGTGAAATAGAGGCAGCCTAGAACCAGTCCAACAGCAAAGGAAATGAAGTAAGTGTCTTGGGTAATGGGTACTCAGGGGCCTTGTGTAAAAGTCTTACAGAACTGTGGGACTGTGATAAAGTGTATTGAATTTTAATATGGGACTTTCTCTACTTCTGCTCCATTACTCTTTGTCCAAAGTGATCTGGGGTCCTGTCAGATGAAAGGCCCATTTGTTCTGTCTTTCTTCTTCTCAGAACTAGGCACCCATATATTTTTAAGCACCCTTTGATGTTTGCACATGAAGGATGTAATAAAAAATACACTACCGATATATTGTATTGTAATAATGTTTCCAATATTATTTCTGCACAGTTGTTGCTCATAACAGTTCTGTTTAGTTGCCAACAAGGAGCCTGATTCCACATAAGCAGGTCTTGAATTTCATTACTGAGGGGTTTGTTTTCATTTCTCATCAGGTTTGGTAAGTAGCTCTGTCTGCTACTGGAGGTGAATGAAGCAAATTAATTCTGGCAGATAAAAGGGATCTTTCAGATTTCTACCAGTCTGCGGTGACATCATTAGGTTCCGACATATCTCATTAGGAGCCTGTCTGAGTGGTCTGGTCATGTGAAAAGGAATAGGCCTATTAACCAAGCTAGGCCTCCTGTTTTACCGGGTGCCAAAGTTTAAATTCTCAAAGTTAATTTTGTAATTGTTTTAGAGCTGGGTCTGGAATTATCTTTATATAAGGATATCATTGCAGATAATATTTATATTTCAGTGCTATTTTTATCCACACTTTCATTATCCCATTCAGATAGTTTAGAGAAATTAGGGTTATAATTTAAATACATTTGCAGAGTTAAATTACCAAACACAAACATGGGTGTTGTTAATATTGCAAATACTTGTAGTTAATATTGCAAAAAAACTAAAATCTTTACTTTATCACTTTTCTTTCATTAAATACACATCAACTTGACATAACAGTTCCAGTTACCATGATTGATTTAATTAGTTCGGGGAGTGTAGCAAGCAATTTAAAATGCATTCTTTATTAATATATTTAAACTAATATTGATTATTTAAACATGTAAATAAATATATATATATATCCTTTTGCCATTTATAATTATTTGACATAGGATAGAATGCACCCATTTGCTAGACAAAAAAATAGCATCCAATAGTAATACACTTCATCAGCTATTAACTTAATAGCTTGACTATTCCAGTTCAAAAGAATCATTTAGGCTGAGACTGAGGTGCTCTGCAGAATCTTTTATTCTATGAAACTTCCAACAGAAGTTGTGAGTCAATGTGTACCGGCATGTACCGGTACATCTTTCTTTTTGGGAGAACCTCAGGATTTGTTCAACAAAATATTTAGAAACTTTTATTTGTGCAACATCAAGGTTAAAAAGTGAACAAGTCAAATCAACTTTTTGGTGCCACGCACCTTCACCAGGATTTACAAAACATAGTCAGTGAAGTCCCCTGGGCCGGATGTGATCCTCCCAATAGTACTCAAACAAATGAAAGAAGTTATTTACAAACCGCTTACCAAGATCATGCAACAGTCTCTTGACACAGGGGTTGTACCGACAGGCTGGAAAACTGCAAACGTAAGGGAGACAAAACCAAACCAGGTAACTACAGACCAATAAGCCTGACCTCTATTATATGTAAAGTTATGGAAACTATAATAAGATCCAAAATGGAAAATTAACTATATGGTAACAATATCCTGGGAGACAGTCAGTATGGTTTTAGGAAAGGGAGATTGTGTCTAACTAACCTACTTGATTTTTTTGAGGATGCAACATTGAAAAAGGATAACTGCAAAGCATATGACGTGGTTTATTTAGATTTCCAGAAAGCTTTTGATAAAGTCCTGCATAAAAGACTGAACGCAGTAGGGATTCAAGGAAATACATGCACATGGATTAAGGAGTGATTAACATGTAGAAAACAGAAAGTACTGATTAGAGGAGAAACCTCAAAATGGAGCGACGTAACCAGTGGTGTACCACAGGGATCAGTATTAGGTCCTCTGCTATTCCTAATCTACATTAATGATTTAGATTCTGGTATAGTAAGCAAACTTGTTAAATTTGCAGATGACCCCAAATAGGAGGAGTGGCAAACACTGTTGCAGCAGCAAAGGTCATTCAAAATGATCTAGACAGCATTCAGAACTGGGCAGACACACGGCAAATGACATTTAATAGAGAAAAGTGTAAAGTATTGCATGCAGGCAATAAAAATGTGCATTACAAATATCATATAGGAGATACTGAAATTGAAGAAGGAATCTATGAAAAAGACCTAGGAGTTTATGTTGACTCAGAAATATCTTCATCTAGACAATGTGGGGAAGCTATAAAAAAAGGCCAACAAGATGCTCGGATATTGTAACAGGGCAAGCAGCCCTGTACATTGTTTTGTTTGTTTATTTTTAGAACGAGGTTTTCCCCCTCCGCCCCCGTGTTATTTTGTATAATATTATTATTATTATTATTATTATTATTATTATTATTATTATTATTTATGACGGCGAAGCGCCGCATATTTTGTTTATGTATTTAGGACGGCATAGCCGATTTTGTTTGTTTTGTTTAGCGTGGATGGGTAGCCCCATCCACAGCACTTTTTAATTAATAAACTCGTGCAGATTGTGGCCGAGGGGTAATAGGATAATTACAATGCCAGTTAAACCCCTCGGCCACAGTATATAAGCCTGCAGCTCTCTGCGCTCGTGGTGGGTGTAGAGAGGAGAGAGCGAGCAGAGAGAAAGAGCGAAAACTGAAATCAACTACAAATACAGGAACAGTGACAGCGACTGCCCAGCCTGACCTGTATGGTTTATTTATTAGTTGTGTTCGTGATTTGTTTGGTTTACCTGTTTTATTTTGCTCTGTGAGCAGTGTTTTCTTTTTGTTTAAACTTTTGATTTATTTTTGTTATTTAAAAATAAAACGGTGCGAGCGCCTTTAACTGCAGTACTTCCCTGGTGTCAGTTTCCCTTCCTGCTTCTGCGTGACGTCACCGCCCAGTCACCCTGTCACACGTGGTGTCCAGCATGGGATCGCCAGTGCCTCCTGGACGCAGGCAGAAGTAGGGTACTGCAGTTTTTTTTGTTTTTCATTTTTTTTTCTATTATTACGTGTGGAGTGAGGAGGAAGAAGGGGAGGAATGAGAGGAAGAAGGGGGAAGAGCTGCCAGAAGCAGCAGCAGGAGAGCGGTGTGAGGAGATGGTGGTCACGGGACCCCACCCAGCTGGGACCCCCATACTGGGACACAGAACAGGAGCAGTGGAGAGCTGAAGGGGCCCCCCTGTGTGTCATCTGCAGGGAGTTTGGGCATGGCCAGGAGGACTGCCCTTATGAAGACCCCTGCTTCTGGAAGGCCTACTCAATGGGGAGGGTGTCCTGTGCGGCTGGGTGGTTTTGACTGCTGGAGCAGCAGACCCCATCACCTCCACAGGCCAAGGGAGAAAAGGTGAGGAGAAGGAGGCAGAGAGGGTACACGGACCTGGAGTGGGAGACGGTGCGTCCACAGCGCAAGAGGGAGGAGGCCGAGCGTCCACAGCCCAAGAGGGAGGAGCCGGTGCGTCCATAGCCCAAGAGGGGGAAGGCCAAATGTCCACAACCAAGGTACCCGCCAGCAGAGGGAGAATACCTGCTGGTTCCACCTCCACCTCCATGGGAGGACTACGTGTCACTCCCGCCTCCGCCAGCAGAGGGAGAATACCTGCTGGTTCCACCTCCACCGCCCTGGGAGGACTGGGTGACGCTCCCACCTCTGCCAGCAGAGGGAAAGTTCCTGCTGGTTCCACCTCCACCGCCCTGGGAGGACTGTGTGTCTTTCCCACCTCCGCCAGCAGAGGGAGAGTTCCTGCTGGTTCCACCTCCACCACCATGGGAGGACTGTGTGTCGCTCCCGACTCCGCCAGCAGAGGAAGAGTACCTGCTGGTTCCACCTCCATCGCCGTGGGAGGACTGCTGGTCGCTCCCACCTCCACCAGCAGAGGTAGAGTACCTGCTGGTTCCGCCTCCATCGCCACCACCAGCAGAGGGAGCATGCCTGCTGGTTTCCCCGCTGCAGCCAGAAGGGGAGGAGCCCCTGCCGCCTTCGCAGCCAGAAGGGGAGGAGCCCCTGCCGCCTTCGCAGCCAGAAGGGGAGGAGCCCCTGCCGCCTTCGCAGCCAGAAGGGGAGGAGCCCCTGCCACCTTCGCAGCCAGAAGGGGAGGAACCCCTGCCGCCTTTGCCAGGAGCAGAGCAGCAGGAGCTGCCTGTGCCTCCACCACCCCCACCTGAGGGAGAGCAGCAGGAGCTGCCTCTGCCTCCACCACCACCTGAGGGAGAGGAGCAGGAGCTGCCTCTGCCTCCACCACCACCTGAGGGAGAGGAGCAGGAGCTGCCTGTGCCTCCAACACCACCACCTGAGTGAGAGGAGCAGGAGCTGCCTGTGCCTCCACCACCACCACCTGAGGGAGAGGAGCAGGAGCTGCCTCTGCCTCCACCACCACCACCTGAGGGAGAGGAGCAGGAGCTGCCTCTGCCTCCACCACCACCACCTGAGGGAGAGGAGCAGGAGCTGCCTCTGCCTCCACCACCACCACCTGAGGGAGAGGAGCAGGAGCTGCCTCTGCCTCCACCACCACCACCACCTGAGGGAGAGGAGCAGGAGCTGCCTCTGCCTCCACCACCGCCCAAGGATGCCAGCCTCGCACCACCCAAGGATGCCAGCCTCGCACCGCCCAGAGATGCCACGCCTGCTCCGCTCAGGGATGCCACGCCTGCATCGCCTGGGACTGCCTGCTGCTCCGCATCGCCTGGGACTGCCTGCTGCTCCGCATCGCCTGGGGCTGCCTGCTGCTCCACATCGCCTGGGGCTGCCTGCTGCTCCGCATCGCCTGGGGCTGCCTTTTGCTTTGCACAGGGTACAGGGTACAAGGGAGAAGTGGAGCTCCCGCTGCCGCCTCTTTGGCCAGGGGCTCCCCTCCCGAGTTCGCCTCCCGAGGGTGCGCCGCTGCTGTCGTCGCCTCCCGAGGGTCCGCCGCACCTGCTGTCGCCTCTCGAGGGTCCGCTGCTGCTGCCGTCGCCTCCCGAGGGTCCGCCACTGCTGCTGTCGCCTCCCGAGGGTCCGCCGCTGCTGCCGTCGCCTGGGGTCGCTACACTGAGGCCGGAGCCCCATGAAGGGGAGCGGCTGGCCATGAAGAAAGGGGGGGAGGTCAGGAGACCAGCTCCCCCAGCCGCATTTTCGCGGCAGGAAACACTGTGGCCAGTGCCCAATGGAGGGAGCTGCGGCCATGAAGAGGAGGGGGAGGTCAGGAGACCAGTTCCCCGCAGCAGTTTCGCTGCCGGAAATTGGCTGGCGGAGCCCCACGGAGGGGAACTGCCGGCCATAAAGAAGGGGGAGGTCAGGAGACCAGCTCCCCAGCAGCACTTCGCGGCAGGATAGCGTGTGGCGGGAGCCCGGAAGAGCGCTGCCAGCCACGAAGAATTGGGGGTGCCAGACATTCCACCATGGCCACCCCTGAAACAACTTGCTTCCCCTCTTCGGGACTTTGAGACTGAGGGGAGGTGGCCATGGGGCCAAGTGTGCGTTGCACAAGGGTGGGGTTTATTTTTAGAACGGGGTTTTCCCCCTCCGCCCCCGTGTTATTTTGTATATTATTATTATTATTATTATTATTATTATTATTATTATTATTATTATTATTATTATTTATGACGGCGAAGCGCCGCATATTTTGTTTATGTATTTAGGACGGCGTAGCCGATTTTGTTTGTTTTGTTTAGCGTGGAGGGGTAGCCCCATCCACAGCACTTTTTAATTAATAAACTCGTGCAGATTGTGGCCCCTCGGCAACAGTATATAAGCCTGCAGCTCTCTCCGCTCGTGGTGGGTGTAGAGAGGAGCGAGCAGAGAGAAAGAGCGAAAACTGAAATCAACTACAAATACAGGAACAGTGACAGCGACTGCCCAGCCTGACCTGTATGGTTTATTTATTAGTTGTGTTCGTGATTTGTTTGGTTTACCTGTTTTATTTTGCTCTGTGAGCAGTGTTTTCTTTTTGTTTAAACTTTTGATTTATTTTTGTTATTTAAAAATAAAATGGCGCGAGCGCCTTTAACTGCAGTACTTCCCTGGTGTCAGTTTCCCTTCCTGCTTCTGCGTGACGTCACCGCCCAGTCACCCTGTCACAGATATATTGTGAGAAATGTTGAATTTAAATCAAGGAAAGTAATTTTAAAACTTTACAATGCATTAGTAAGACCTCACCTAGAATATTGTGTTCAGTTCTGGTCACCTCGTTACAAAAAGGATATTGCTGCTCTAGAAAGAGTGCAAAGAAGAGCAAACAGAATTATCCCGGGTTTAAAAGGCATGCCGTATGCAGACAGGCTAAAATAATTGAATCTATTCAGTCTTGAACAAAGAAGACTACGTGGTGATCTGATTCAAGCATTCAAAATCCTAAAAGGTATAGACAATGTCGACCCAGGGGACTTTTTCGACCTGAAAAAAGAAACAAGGACCAGGGGTCACAAATGGAGATTAGATAAAGGGGCATTCAGAACAGAAAATAGGGGGCATTTTTTTACACAGAGAATTGCGAGGGTCTGGAACCAACTCCCCAGTAATGTTGTTTAAGCTGACACCCTGGGATCCTTCAAGAAGCTGCTTGATGAGATTCTGGGATCAATAAGCTACTAACAACCAAACGAGCAAGATGGGCCGAATGGCCTCTTTTCGTTTGTAAACTTTCTTATGTTCTTATGTTCTTACCAGGTACATTTTTGTATTCACTGTTTCAACATGTCTCAATTAAATTGGTGCTGCGATGTTTTGCCTTAGCATTGGAAGACAAGCGTAACATGACCAATAAGTTGCCACCTGTTCCACCCATGATAAGCCACAGTTGGCTTTTTTTAAATGTATTTTAGACCACTGGGGAGCCACCCTGCTGAATCACCCCACTTTCTATTGTTATCCTGAAATGGCCCTTAAAGTTAATTGGTTGGTGCAAACCAGGTGCATTACCCTGTGTTTTAAAAGGCTCTAAGAAAAAACTAAGCCATAGGAATGATGAGTTCTGAGCTCTTTCTTGTTAGCTTTATATTGTTAGAATTACGTTACAATGTATTTCTCTCTACAAATTTGACTCAGCCACTGCACTTGATCACTTTTCTAATTACACTTGATTGTAATGACCCAGTAATTACATAGCTAGATGTGTAGTTACATTGCAACTGCAAGTATCGCCCTTGTGTGTAAATGTTATGGTGTGGTCTTGATTTAAAATGCCATTCCGTTAACCTTTTTTGATTGTTGGCAGCAAATAATCTTACAGTCAAAAAATGGTGGTATGTGTCAAAATCAATTTTTATCCTGTTAGTGTAGCCCACTCTGTCTGCCTTGGCTGAATTCAAAAAGAAGCGCTTGTCGTTTTAGCATTCAAACCGGGTCCTTCAGGATTTTATTTATGTTGCCTTTTGATTCATCGGTTGTGTTTAGAATGTGTTATATGCCTGTGCAAAGTGGTAAGTGGTACGTGCAGGTGCAGTGGCGATGCAGTGCAGGAATGAAACACAGAGTTATAATCTGGTTTTGAAATAGTTTTTTATTTATATCCAGGTCTGGTGACCAAATAATAATTCCCAGCAATACACAACAATGTGTATTGCACAGAGTATATAACAACAGGTTTGCAGTCCTAAATAACAAACACAACACGGTCACAACACAATAACACGGTCACCAGTCCTGGGTGCATGCAGTAGTGCTCGTGGTGGGTGATACAAGTTTATTTAGTGACAGTGGTGAAGTGATGTTCCAGTTCAGTGCTGGCCCTTGGTGACAGCTCCAGAAACGTGTTTTAGCCATCTAACAATGTACAAGACAAGACAAGACGATTACAAACAAACAAAACACAACACTCACGTTTACAGTCCCCATACTATTTTACCATCCTTCTCGGTTCTACTCACAAAACCAAGCGAAAAAAATGATTACGATTCTCCATCCCCCTTTTATGCTGTCACACATGACCCCTTGGTAAACGAATGCAGCTGCCTTTACAATCTGCGGCTACTACATTGTTTTCCTCCCTGGTCAATACATTCTTGCAACGGAGTCTCGCCTCCTTTCAGAGTGACCGACTTCCTGACCCAGGGAAAGGCCAAACCAGCCCGTCCAAAGAACTCGGTCCTCGCTGCTTAGCGCCCTCACAGGTCGGGAGGGTGAGTTACAACCAAGATTCATTATATTTCTGTCACACTGCCATACAATGTAGTCGCTTTTCTATTTCTCTGTTTAAATTGATTTAACAAAACCAACTGGAATCCAATTTCAGTTGATCTCAAATAAAAACCTAAATTGTAAGCGCTTTGAGGTGTTTCACGGAAGGCATTATAAATCCCTGTTGTATTGTGTAACAGAAAGTACTGTAGAATATTTCAGATGCCTTCCTTTTCAGCAAATACCTTATTCATACAGCCATGCATGAATGTTGATCAGACATTATTTCGATAGTGTAAATAGGGTTTAATATAAATGAGAATTTTAAAAATAATTCCTAGCAGGAGTATTTCAACTGCTTTTATTTATTTAAGTATTATTATTGAACTTATATAAATGAGAAGTCAAGAAAGTACACCTATTGGGGAAGTAGCAGGTTGTCAATTTGATACTATATGCTCCAGAAGCATCTGTTATATAGAGAATGTTAATTCTGTTGTCCCACAGGAGGACTGAGTAGCAATTATGTAATCTGATAGTGAGTAGGTGTAGCAGGGCGATTGCCCTGCATGTGTAAATTAGTGTTGGTATAATTTGTATGGGGAAATTGGGTTTATTGTGTATCGTTTTAGAGTTGATTTGTTTGATTAAATTATTGTTTACAGACGGGCGCTCGATTGAGACTTGCTGCCTGCTAGGCTTGGTTGAGGGGAAGGGCAGCAAGAGATTGGCTGTGCTGGTCCTCAATCAGCAGGTGGGAGGGTCTTGACCGAGTGTCCGTCGTTCAAAAACATCCGCGGGAGATGGCTCGGGGCGACTGCAACGCCATGCCAGAGGGGAGCGGCGTATACTCGGGAGGAGAGGGTCCACTCTGCAGGAACGACAGCTACGCAACCCTGAGACTACAAGCGGTGCTTGTGAAGGCAATGCCCAGCCAAGGCCGTATGAAGCAGCAGGAGTCATTGTATGAATACCGGCTCATCAGTAGGTTCGTTTAGGGGATTTCTCATGTGATATATAGCGAGGGTTACATAGTGTAGCCGGTTCCTGGAGCGGGATGCGTCGTTAAGTAAGGCTAGCGATCGCCCTCTGTGGCACCTTTTATTTGTAGCTTTTGTACCGTGTATTTTGCCTTTTGTACAGCTGTATGTGTCCTCTGTGCGTTACCATGGCTGGTAACGTCACATGACCACCTTTACTTTCGTTTCAGTTTATTATTAATAAATCCTGCGTGCCTGTGCTGGCATTTCAATTCCGTGTGGTCCAGTGGTTAAAGAAAAGGGCTTGTAACCACGAGGTCCCCGGTTCAAATCCCACCTCAGCCACTGACTCACTGTGTGACCCTGAGCAAGTCACTTAACCTCCTTGTGCTCCGTCTTTCGGGTGAGATGTAATTGTAAGTGACTTTGTAGCTGATGCATCGTTCACACACCCTAGTCTCTGTAAGTCGCCTTGGATAAAGGCGTCTGCTAAATAAACAAATAATAATAATAATATTTTTACCCACACATGTGACACGAGTAAGACTCTGTCACAGAAGGATAAAGGTTTTAGGGGAAAAGGTTTTGGAGGAAGTGATAATGTTAGTCTAAATGCCTCTGAGATACCTCTGAAATAGCTGGTAAGATCTGTTCAAACAGAATTATCACAATGGTCGCATTTCCAGCACAGGTTTCATCATAGGCAGCTGTTACACAGTGTGATGATGTTTCACTGTGGAAGTTAGCCATGTTAACCAGGCTACTATTGTAGGGTCCATGACCCTGCTCTTCAGCAAGTACAGTGGGACCTTTTATATTCACATATTGGTCCTCAGGTTTACAATTAATCTGACAGTCACAACCTCATCTTAACAGCTTGCTGTAGATCAGTGGAAGCGCATTTGTCTGAGGATTCAGCATTTGTGTTTTTTGTAATGTTCATATAAATCCTGTTTTAAAAGAAAAGAAAATATTGGGTGATTTGTGGCAGAAATTTGGTGTGCTACAGACTTTTCATTTCAGCAGGTCTAACCTACTTTCTGTTGTAAAGTGAAATGGAAACTGATAGGAAACAACAAGGCATTGCATAACAAGACAAGAAGCCATCTTCAATCCACAGCCATCCAGTTCACAAGTTAAAAAAACTAGAAACACCTTGTCAAAGTGATATGAAGAAGCATGAAATATATTATTATTCTTTATTTATTAGCAGATGCCCTTATCCAGGGCGACTTACAATTGTTACAAGATATCACATTATTTTTTACAAACAATTACATTATTTTTTTACATACAATTACCCATTTATACAGATGGGTTTTTACTGGAGCAGTCTAGGTAAAGTGCCTTGCTCAAGGGTACAGCAGCAGTGTCCCCCACCTGGGATTGAATCCACGACCCTCTGGTCAAGGGTCCATAGCCCTAACCACTACTCCACACTGCTCCCCCAAGCACTGCGCTACTACACTACTATCTAAAACTTATTCATTTTGCACACCATACAATTGACATCCTTAACCACGTATTTGCTTCTGAATTTCGTATCCGAGTTTGAAACTTTCGTTGAACTACGCCACTTGAACTAGCAAGCACATATTTTTAAATTCTGATTTTGATATACGTTAAGCTAGCTGTCACCTGTTTTTAAGTGTAATCATCAGGGAACCCTACAGCACATTCCAGTCTCATTATTATCAAAATATCCTCCAGCAAGCTTATATTAATCACACGGTGAAGCTCACAATCCATTGGCATATAAGACATGAATAAAATACTCTAAAGCACCAGAAAACCTCTGGAAGGAAACCATTAAAGCCTGGATTTGGGTTGGAGGAACTCATGAAGCAAAAAACTGTATTGAGAGAAAGCTCTCCACTTGGGAGTAAGAGCATCAGGTTATGCAGGCCTCAAACTAGGCCTCAATCCAAGGTCAATAATGTGCTCTAAGAAATATTAGTATATTTATTTATGTTGAGTTTGTTGATGAGGCTAGGACTGTAGAGATGTAATATAAGAAAGTCAAATACCACTGTAGGTGATGTAAAGGCTAAATATGTAGCCCAGGGCTGGAAACCCATTAAAGCTGAGGCTAATTTCTGAATGTTAAAGGTGTGTGGCCATGTCACAGTTGATCAATGGGTAGTGGTGAATATACATATATACAGTACTGTGCAAAAGTTTTAGGCAGTTGTGAAAAAATGCTGTAAAGTAAGAATGCTTTCAAAAATAGACATGTTAATAGATTATATTTATCAATTAACTAAATGCAAAGTGAGTGAACAGAAGAAAAATCTAAATCAAATCCATATTTGGTGTGACCACACTTTGCCTTCAAAACATCATCAAGCATCAATTCTTCGAGGTACACTTGCACACAGTTTTTGAAGGAACTCGTCAGGTTGGTTGGCCCAAACATCTTGGTGGATGATGATGATGATGATGATGATGATGGATAAGGCAGCCTCAGTTGCTTCTCTCTCTTCATGTAATCCCCGACAGATTCGATGATGTTGAGATCAGGGCTCTGTAGGGGCCATACCATCACTTCCAGGACTCCTTGTTCTTCTTTACGCTGAAGATAGTTCTTAATGACTTTCGCTGTATGTTTGGGGTCGTTGTCATGCTGCAGAATAAATTTGGGGCCAATCAGATGCCTCCCTGATGGTATTGCATGATGGATAAGTATCTGCCTGTACTTCTCAGCATTGAGGAGACCATTAATTCTGACCAAATCCCCAACTCCATTTGCAGAAATGCAGCCCCAAACTTGCAAGGAACCTCCACCATGCTTCACTGTTGCCTGCAGACACTCATTCGTATACGCTCTCCAGCCCTTCGGTGAACAAACTGCCTTCTGCTACAGCCAAATATTTCAAATTTTGACTCATCAGTCCAGAGCACCTGCTGCCATTTTTCTGCACCCCAGTTCCTGTGTTTTCATGCATAGTTGAGTCGCTTGGCCTTGTTTCCACGTCGGAGGTATGGCTTTTTGGCCGCAAGTCTTCCATGAAGGCCACTTCTGACCAGACTTCTCCGGACAGTAGATGGGTGTACCAGGGTCCCACTGTTTTCTGCCAGTTCTGAGCTGATGGCACTGCTGGACATCTTCCGATTGTGAAGGAAGTAAGCATGATGTGTCTTTCATCTGCTGCAGTAAGTTTCCTTGGCCGACCACTCGCGTCTCACGGTCCTCAATGTTGCCCGTTTCTTTGTGCTTCTTCAAAGAGCTTGGACAGCACATCTGGAAACCCCTGTCTGCCTTGAAATTTCTGCCTGGGAGAGAACTTGCTGATGCAGTATAACTACCTTGTGTCTTGTTGCTGTGCTCAGTCTTGCCATGGTGTATGACTTTTGACAGTAAACTGTCTTCAGCAACCTCACCTTGTTAGCTGAGTTTGGCTGTTCCTCACCCAGTTTTATTCCTCCTACACAGCTGTTTCTGTTTCAGTTAATGATTGTGTTTCAACCTACATATTGAATTGATGATCATTAGCACCTGTTTGGTATAATTGTTTAATCATACACCTGACTATATGCCTACAAAATCCCTGATTTTGTGCAAGTGTACCTAGAAGAATTGATGCTGTTTTGAAGGCAAAGTGTGGTCACACCAAATATGGATTTGATTTAGATTTTCTTCTGTTCACTCACTTTGCATTTAGTTAATTGATAAATATAATCTATTAACATGTCTATTTTGAAAGCATTCTTACTTTACAGCATTTTTTCACACCTGCCTAAAACTTTTGCACAGTACTGTATATATATATATATATATATATATATATATATATATATATATATATATATATATATATATATATATAATAGATGGGCTTTAGTGAGTTACAGGAAAATAATTTTACATCATTTTAACATTTCTGTACTGTGGGTGTTGAGTGATTGAAAACGAGACATTTTGTGTTTGTGAAAGTGATGGTCTCAAGGAGTCGAATGGGTCAAAGTTCAAGTATATTTTCCTCTAGAGGAATTATCACTTTTTGTCACTACTGTGGCATTATGCCTTTCTTTTCGATTGGCTCAGGAAGCAAGTATAGCCTTCATGCATATATATATATATATATATATATATATATATATATATATATATATATATATATATATATATATATATATATATATATATATATATATATATATATATATATATATATATATATATATATATATATATATATATATATATATATAAACCTAAGCATGCATACCAGGTTTATATACAAGCTGTGGATGCAAAGCTATTTGTGTGTTTCACAGATATTAAGTATGATAAATGCACCTGGTCCAGATGGTGTGGATCTTGATCTGAATAGCGGCCAGGGCAATTACTTCACCAATTGCTGGTATATTTCATATTTCATTGAGTTATGACCCCTTTCCCCTCAGTTTGAAAACTGCTGCTCAAAAAAGAGAAAAGCTGAGATAAACGATCCAGTTTCTCTGGGGAATAGCTGCAGTGCTCTAACTCCTCTATACATTCTGGGGCACAAATGTTCCAGTGTGAGATACTTCCTCAACAAACAAAAAAACGATCAATAGCTTCTTTAATTTATGGTTTTGTAATTTAAACATTTATATTGGCTGCTGCCCAGTTTTCCATCCACTCTAAATCTCCCTATAGGAAACATCAACCTTTGTACCTTAAACCTGCTTGTGACAGGGATGGCTAAGTGGTGACGTCAGGCCAGATGCAGGAAGAAAACAAACAAAGATACTGCAGTGCAAATGGAGCGGCGTTTTTATTTTCAGACACAAAAATAAAATAAAAGGTTTACAAAAAAAAACACTCTTGCTCACAGAGCGAAAATAAAACAGTTAAACAGAACAAAATCTCAAACCCAAAAATACATAAATCAGTCAGGCTGGGCAGTAGCCTTCACTGACACAGATTTCTTTTAGTTTAGTTTTCTTTTTAGTTTACCTCACTCTTGTTCCTCCTTCCTAGAACACCCACCCAGAGCAGGGAGAACTGCAGGCTTACATGTAGGTGACCATCTCCTGATTAGCAACAAATTAATCACTTAATTAATTCGGGAGATGGCCACCTTCTACACAAGGTTTTTAAATTGTGGATGGGGCTTCCCATCCACACTGCCAAACAAAACCTACGGCTCTTCGCAGTCACATTTAATAAAACAATAAGAAAACAACAAGACTACGTCATCATATTTATAAATAAATAAATAAATAAATAAATAAATAAATAAATAAATAAAATTAAATTAATTATAATAATAATTATAATAATAATAATAATACAAAACAAATACAAAATAATAAATTGCACATGGGCGGAGGGGTACCCCGTCCTACAAATAAACAACACATTTATGGCAGGGCTTTGCCCAGCCCTCTTTTCACGTGCAGGGCTTCTCGCCCTGCCACACTGCTGTATGTTGTTCTGTCGTTAACATGTTCTGCTGTGAGGTTGTAACACTGATGATCCTTTATCAAGAACAAAAACAAATAGGCAAAATGTCTCCTCCTGATTCCAGACACCAACGGACCTGTCCATGGTTCTATCCATGCAATGAAACAGGGTGGAATTAATGAAATGGTTATTGTGATTTCCATCTGACTGATTGCACATGGATTGGTGATTGAATTAATCTGTCACACAGTGAAAGACTCTTGCCTATATATATATATATATATATATATATATATATATATATATATATATATATATATATATATATATATATATATATTATATATATATACTGTATATACATACACACACAGTTTAATTTCATTATAACGAACCCCCCCTGGGACCTGGAGATATGTTCATTTATATCAGGGTGTTCACTATAATAGGGTTTGGCAATTTGCTGTATCAGAATAATGAAGAAACGCCCAAATTGAATTGAACATCTTTATACCCTATACCGCAGTTCTTTCAAGACAACTTTACATTGATCCACATTTAAACTGTATACTTAAAAGGAAACAGTAAAGAAATGAAAAAAGTACACTTATATGCTGAATACAGTGCCCTTTCTCTTGAAAAACATACCCAGCGTAGATTGCTTCATATTTTTCGTACTTTTCTCAATGCACGCTGTTTCAGTCTTGTTACCTCCTCACACCTGTTGCCATGGTTGCAGTTTGTGTGAAGATGAGAGGTGTATTGCTGCAGAACGCAGACTCGTACCTCGGATATAACGCTCCTACAGCATGTCCCCCAATTCCCTATACTAGTGATTCATGCAATATTTCTACAGTAAATACTCTACCGGTGTTGTTCAAACTATAAACAACTTCTCAGTCTAACTTCCGTTTCTGTCTCTCTTTTTGATACAGTATCTGAACTGAAGAAAAGCTGCGCTGGCACTTTATAACACAGACATCTTATTCAGCATTCGTTTTATAACAAAATAAATATTAGGCCTGTTAAGTGGTTATCTTTCCTAATGTATTTACTTTTTTGCAGCGAGAGGAGCTGCAGCTTTCTCCAGGAGACAAGTCGCTTCAGTGTCACTTCAGCCCCACTCCGACAGTCAAACCTGGGGCGAGCCCATTCCCTCTTCCCCTCGCCCGATCCGCTCTCCTTCTTGCACTTGGTTTGCTTGTCTGTCACTTCAAACTGAACTCCCCCCCACTGTTTAGCCAGGCTATTTATAGTTTACAAACTGCTAATTAAAAAGATCCACGAGTGGGAATGTTACTCATTGATTGATGACATCTGTACCTTTGGTACACACATGTATATTAAACTCACTTTTATGGTATTGTGATTATTGACCAAAGCCCAACAGTAGCCATTTTGTCATTGTTCAATCATATCTTGTTATATTTTTGTTAATACTGTCTTTGAACAAATTAAATGATCCCAACAACTTCATAAAAGTTTGCCAGGTATTGTAACAGCATAAAATATGACAATTAATTTGGTTCAGTGTAGACAAAATATTGGGTGGGAAAAGAATAATTATTTGGAGAATGAAGGTAATTCACGATCATTAAATACCTATAGTAGTATTAAGGGATATGTTGTATTAAGTGTAAACTGAAATAACCAGACACTGTCAAAGTCTGACTTGATTCTGGGGAACGGTAATTTGGATTAGTAAGACTTTTGAGTTATGGTACTTTTGTTCAAAATGTAAAAGAAACTAATTAACCTAAACTAAATAAGTTTTGAGTTTGAGTAACGCACAAAGGCCTACGGCTTAAAGGGTAAAGAAAGCTTCAATTATTTTACCCCTGTTTTTTCTCTCCAGTTTAGATTACCCAATTACTTACCTCTCATCTTCAGTTGAATGATGAAGACATTGGTCTTTGAACCGTACACCCTTTCTATTCTATTCAATTCAATGGGCTGAGATGTCAATTCATTACAGTGGTACCCAACAGGAAGGAATCTTTACCCCTGTGGTTGAAATAGATAATTGAATGTCTGTATGCTGCCTTGCGAAACACATGATTTTAAAAGTCGCTCCGAATCCTTGGGGACAGCGAGTGGTTATGAGCCTGACGTTGAAACTACCCTGAGCCCAGGTGGAGGCGCACTTTTGAGTTCGAGGAAGAGATTTGATTAAGCGGGGGGAGAGTATAATGGATCTCATCCATCTAACTTTGCAGTTAATAGTACTGATATCAGCATAAGATGTACCGTACTTGCCTCTTGACTACAGAGCTTGCTCTTTAGTTGAGTGGTAAGACGTTTTGCTTTGAACCATATGGTTCGCATCCAGCCCTTGACCACTTCCGTTCCATTCAAAGGGCTGAGATGATAATTCAGTACACCATAGACATGTCTGTTGCCTCTTTACCCCAGAAGCTCCACCTGCATGTTTCTTCCACCGCTGTAGCACAATGACAAACAGGAACTGCAGTTTGCCTCCAGAGCCAATGCAATGGAATCCCCAGCAATAATCAGCAACTTACAATCACAGTCAGACAGTCAGGATGTGCTGACTGTATATCAGGAGAGACTAGTTGATCTTTAACCTGGGAAGTAGTAGGTATATAGTGTTTATTTATATTTCTTTATACAGTGCTGGGAGACTTAACACAGCAGGGGCACACATTACCCCCAAGGGACTCATGCTGCCCCACTGTTTATCACCCTGTGGGCTCTGCTGGTTAGTAAAGCTGATTCACAAATGCATGGACCTTTAAGGAAAGGAAATAATTTCCATCTGATGTTTTCTTTTTGCTCAATGTGAAATGATCTCTGGTAGTTTCATCCAAGTTCCTAGTTAAATATCCGGGGTCTTCAGATAATACCAGAAATATGGGAATGTCCTTCATTTTGAAACCATCGCCAACCCAATAGTCTTTCAAAGAGTATCGTTTTCTCAACACGTCAGAATCTTGATGTGTGGAATGCTGTGCTGAAGTCTTGTTTTTTTTTTTTGTTTTGTGTGTGTTTTTTTTATTTTTATTTTTTTATTTTTTTTTAAGTAATTCATATATTGGCAATGTTTTCGAAAGGTTGCTGCAACAAAAGCTGGCACTGCAGAAGTTTTCCATGCTGTCAGCATAATAACTGTATCGTTTTTATATGAGGAATATTATTACATTTTTGTTTTTTTTTGCTTAGACATGCAACTGTAGAACCATCACTCACCGGTGGTTTCAATAACAAGTCGCGGTTTAAAAAATGGGGGGGGGGGAATTCCCAGTTTCTACAGATTGTATGTGTTGGTATCACAGAACACATTGTAATAGTCTGTGTGTTGCAATTTCAGTAGTTAAGGAATTGTTTTATTTACCTAGTGATGTGTTTTTTGAATGCCACCCAAGCTTCCACTGTTTTAGAAGACTACGGGCTGCAGCCGGGAACAGTCGTGCAAAACCCAACCACAGTTATAGCCCACGACCAGACCACGAAGATAGTATGATGCATTCTGGTACAGCGCAGACCAGATAGGGTACAAGTTGGCTTGATAGTTCATGAGGTGCTTCAGTATTAAGATCTCCTATACATTATCATGTCATTGGTACCAGTAGCTTGGTACATAGTTAACATTACATTAATTTAATGCATTCAAAATGTTGTGCCAATCATTACTATTGCTTTAAACTTACAGTTAGATAAGTGGCCATAGTCAGCTGTGAATTTAGCTGGAAGATAGATTGAGACCTATAAAACACATTCTTAATCACTATATAGGAGAAACAGAAGCTATTTACTGTTTAAGGAACTACTGTTATGTTCATGTTTTTGGAGCATTTTCTTTTCTCTAATCTTAAAACTGCAACTAATTTCAGCTGAGGTTTTGGCACCCTCAAGTGGGGATTCTATTTATTCCATTCAGTAAACTTATGGTTTGTGTTACTGGGAGGATTACCAATCTGTTTTGCTTCCAGTTAAATCCTTTTTTTTCTCTGTGCTTAATTATTTAACTTTATTTATTTATGTATTCATTATTTTATTTTTGTGGCTTCTACAATGCAGACACAGGTATTCATGCTTCACAAAAGCCTTTTTAAACGTTGCCTCTAATACACTGTGGCAAAACCATGGAAATGTGAAGCAAAGTATAGACAAGCACAGTTTTGGTAAAGCTGGGTAAAAAAATACCAAAAGGTAAAGTTTGATTAACTTTAGTAAAGTATAAGCATGTTTTGTTCAAATAGTACAGTGGCTCTCAAAAGTATTCACCCCTTGGACATTTTATTGCGTTACAACATGGAATCAAAATGGATTTAATTAGGAGTTTTTGCCACTGATCAACACAAAAAAGTCCATAATGTCAAAGTGAAAAATAAAATCTACAAATTGTTCTAAATTAATTACAAATATAAAACAGAAAATAATTGATTGCATAAGTATTCACCCCCTTTGCTATGACACACCTAAATAAGCTCTGGTGCAACCAATTGTCTTTAGAAGTCACATAATTAGTTGAATGGAGTCCACCTGTGTGCAATTAAGGTGTTTCACATGATTTCAGGTTAAATACACCTGTCTGGGAGGTCCCACAGTTGGTTAGTACATTTCCTAACAAAAACTACATCATGAAGACGAAGGAACATTCAAATCAAATCCGGAATAAGGTTCTTCAAAAGCACCAATCAGGGGTAGGATATAAGAACATTTCCAAGGCATTGAATATCCCCCGGAGCACAGTAAAGTCCATTATTAAGAAATGGAGAGAATATGGAACAACTGTGAATCTGTCCCGAACAGGCCGTCCTCAGAAACTGAGTATCCGGGCGAGAAGGGCACTAGTCAGGGAGGCCACCAAGAGGCCTATGGCAACTCTAAAGGAGTTACAGTCTTCCATGGCTAAGCTGGGAGACACTGTGCATACGGCAAAAATAGCCTGGGTGCTTCACAAAAAAGAAAGCCACTGCTGAAAAAAACTCACATCAAATCTCAGCTAGAGTTTGCCAGAAGGCATGTGGGAGACTCTGAGACCAAGTGGAAGAAGATTCTATGGTCTGATGAGACCAAAATAGAGCTTTTTGGCCTCAACGCTAAGCGCTATGTTTGGCGCAATCCTAACACAGCACATCATCCTGAGAACACCATCCCTACCGTGAAACATGGTGGTGGCAGCATCATGCTATGGGGATGCTTCTCTGCATCAGGGCCTGGAAAGCTTGTGAAGATAGAGGGAAAAATGGATGCAGCAAAGTACAGAGAAATCCTGGAGGAATATCTGCTGAAGTCTGCAAGAGACCTGGGACTTGGGAGAAGATTCATCTTCCAGCAGGACAATGACCCCAAACATACAGCCAAAGCCACACTGGAGTGGCTTAAAAACAAAAAGGTCAATGTCCTGGAGTGGCCCAGTCAAAGCCCGGACCTCAATCCAATTGAGAATATGTGGAAAGAGTTGAAAATTGCTGTTCAGCAAAGGTCCCCATCCAACTTGACTGAGCTTGAGCAATTTTGCAAAGAAGAATGAGCAAAAATTGCAGTGTCCAGATGTGCAAAGCTGGTAGAGACTTATCCAAATAGACTCATGGCTGCAATTGCTGCCAAAGGTGCCTCTACCAAATATTGACTGAAGGGGGTGAATACTTAATTGCAATCAATTCTTTTCTGTTTTGTATTTGTAATTAATTTAGAACAATTTGTAGACTTTATTTTTCACTTTCACATTATGGACTTTTTTTGTGTTGATCAGTGGCAAAAACTCCTAATTAAATCAATTTTGATTCCATGTTGTAACACAATAAAATGTGGAAAAGTCCAAGGTGGGTGAAGACTTTTGAGAGCCACTGTATATGGATAATACTGTTGCATGTACAAACCACTGAAATAAACAGAAATTAGTAGAATCCACTTATGAGTGTGTTGTGTGGCAACAAAAGGAACACATTTGTTGCCTGCGTGTTGCCTTGCATTTTGCAGTGGTCACACGAGAGATAAGCATGCTGTCGTCAAGCTGGCAACACACAGACAACAATGTAATGCAATGTAACAATGTAATGCAAATCATAATGCATGTTTCTGTCACAAGACATCAACGTGCTGCGAAGGAAAGCTGCTGCCTCTGCTTTAATAGCAATGTTAGACGAGGAAGAGGAGGAGAGTAGAAAAAAAGAAAGGGGATCAGCCTGGGTATGAGATGTTAGAAATATTATTGTATCACTTGTTTTTAAACTTGTTCAGAAAACAAACCTTGTGACATTTTTTTTTTTTCTAAAATGTGGTGAACAAATAGTCCTTTTTGTTGTAAACTGTTACAAAAATGCAACCATTACAACTTTTTCATTTTTTTTATCTCGTGTTTTCACTTATTGAAATAAATAAATAAATGGAAACACAAAGTAATCATGCGTCCACATCGCCATTTTATTATCATGTGACACTACAATCAAATATGATTGGCTGATATTGAAAATGTTGCCCTTGTGTCGCCTGAAAAATAGAACATCGTTCTAAAGTGGGAGACGTCGCCGGTGTGTCGCTGGGGTGTAAACCAGGGTGGTCACACGAGGTGTCAAGTCGTCTGTGTGACTAGGTCTTAATGTATTGAACATTAAAAAATGTGTTCTGTATTAAAATACCTGTGGAGCAGCACTGCTAGTTTGTCCAGAGCCAGACCAATCACATTAGGGCCTGATGTAAGGATACCTGCAGTGATTTGCGGCTACAAAACACCCATATTGTGGGGAGATGGGCATACCTTCCAAACATTAAAAAGAATATACGCTGTGGTATCATGGGCAGTACTATTGTACCAATTCAGTTCTCCGTCCATTTATTCTGCATCTCTACCTCTAAGGTACCCAATAGTGCTAGTAATGTCTGATTAAACCACTTACATAATCTATTCCATTGAGGATTGTAAGGGGTGGTTCTGCTCTTACAAGTGCCATAATACTGGCACAACCCTTGAGTTAGATAGACTAAGCTTTGCCCTAGGTCCTAGTAAAACTGACTGGGACACCCAAATGGCAGAATTACCTGCTGCCATAAAACACGAGCCATGGTCAAGACTGTCTGATCCTGGGTCAGCCCAGGAAAACCAGGTAAACAAATCAGTAATCACCAAAATATACAGGTACATATCCATGGGTCTACCCAGGGATAATAAATCCATCACTACTATTTCTAATGGGCATTAGCTTTGCCCTACTATCCGGTCGAGCCTTGTGCAAATTACAGCGGTTACAACGGGAGTGTCAAATCTGTACATCCTTGTCCATTTTGGGCCAAAAGAACCTTTGTCATACCAGAGACAATGTCTTATCTATCCCTAAGTGGGCAACATGGGTATGATAGCTGTCCCAAATCTCTTTTTTATTCTGCTCGGGGGCAAGTACCTGCAACCGTACTTCACAAGTATTAAGATCCTGACTTAGCCGGCACAATACCACATCTTGTTGCTCTAAAGGAGCAGCTTGCCTACGTTCTTCTCTGATCGTGGGTCTTCCACATTCTACACACATCCTCACCTGTTGCAGCACAGGGTCTCCCTCTTGTTCTCATCGCCACTTACTCGTGTTCCACCCCCAGTTTGGTACTTCCTCTTCTCTCGTGGATCTTGGGCTCATGTCTGTATGACCCTCATCTCTCCTTCTGGCCTGACTGGTCTCTCATCGAGAATCCTAGAAAGGACATCAGCATTCACATTAGCTTTACCGGACCGATATTTGATCTTGAATTGGAAACTTGCAAGTTGAGCTAGCCAGTGTTGTTCTACAGCTCCTAATCTGGCTGTTTGGAGGTGGGCCAAAGGATTATTATCTGTATAGATCACCAATTTAGCTGCCATTAGGTATTCCTTAAATTTTTTGATAACTGTCCACTTTAATCCAAGAAGTTCTAATTATAATAATAATAATCTTTATTTTTATATAGCGCCTTTCATAGTGGACCACCATCACAAAGCGCTTTACAAGATACAAGACCAGGGTGTGTGAACTATGCATCAGTTGCAGAGTCACTTACAACAACATCTCACCCAAAAGACGGAGCACAAGGAGGTTAAGTAACTTGCTCAGGGTCACACAATGAGTTAGTGGCTGAGCTGGGGGTTTGAAGCAGGGACCTCCTGGTTACAAACCCGTTTCTTTAACCACTGGATCACACAGCCTCCAATTTAAAAGATCTGTAATTCGTATTGTTCTTTTCTGCCGGATGCATGCTCCTACTTGCATACACTATGACGCGTTCTTCTCCTCTCTACGTACTAGATGACCCATAAACTTCAACTGTCGCTGGAATAATCGACACTTCTCCGGTCAAAGCTTCAGTCCGTGTCTCCACAAGGTCTCAAAAGCGGAGTCCAGTTACTGGAAATGGGCACCGTTGCATAAGTCGCTGAAATGTTGCGGGTGGGTTGCATAGTCTGAAGGGCATCCTCTCAAATTCATATAACCCTAGCGGGTGGTAAAAGGCGTTTTTCTCCGTCTTGCGGGGCAACCTCTACTTGCCAATACTCACTGGCTAATTTGAGCATCGAGTACCATTCAACTTTCTTCTGATTAGTCAGAGATTCCTCGATGCGAGGGAGTGGATATGGATTATGCATTACTGCGTTTAATTTACGATAATCTACGCAGAACTGCCATGAACCAACCGTCTGACTAGTAGCTATCCGTTGACAATCTACAAAGGCCTGGGTCCAGACACCTCGACTAATCAGATCATCTTGTGAACAAGAAGAGACAGGGACAGTCATTGGGACACTCATCTGGAACATCTCCTTCCAACAGGCAGTAATCACGTTCATTCCCAGTAGCACGGAGCAAGCAGGTACACAATCATTTTGTACTATAATTGCCCCTTGAGCTGGAATCTTCACCCCTTGCACTTCAAAGTCAAGAATAACATTTCCAAGATAAGGTATAGTCAGGCCATTTGTGACTCTCAGCATCAGCCATGCCTCTCCCTTTTTCTGAATAACTTCATCCTTAAACTGGTGCTTGAAAAGTCATTCCGCTAACATGGTCACTTGTGACCCAGTGTCTAATAGATATTGTATTGGCACACCTTCTACTTTAACTTCCACTTGTGGGCAGGTTCCTACAATCTCCTGTCACGCTGATACACTTTTATTACAATGACAGCAAATCGGCATCTCCACACTGGTACTGGATCGCTAGAACGTGCCGCAAGGGTGGGCCTCTGATTTCGCCCACTTAGCTCTTCACCTAGGTCCTTCACTAAATCCTGTGTCAACTCTTTAAACTGGCCAGTCACTTCCTGCAATATTTGTGCTTTGAATTCTTTCTTCCTAACTGGTATGCAAGTGACTTACCCACTGAGCTATGTTGTTCCTCTTCATACTGTATGGCCTGTCTTTTGTGGCACTTATAAAAACTGAGAAAACTTAACAGAGATTAATAGAGTCCACTATTTAGTGCAGATATATTATAAGCAGCCGCAGCTAAACCACTAAAAGCAATGGTAATAGATTTGGGAAAAAAATACTCATATAGGATCAAACCATTGTGATACCATTGGTATGTCAAAATATACAAATTATGCCACTATAACAATTCTACTTGTAGCTATCATGCCAACACTTCCCCTTAGTCCAGATGCATTGTTTGGTAGAGTCCCTGTATTGCCACTGGAGGTCTTTTGATAAAGGCAATGTGCCTGCTCCATCCAAACCTTGCTTTTTCTCCAACAGACAATCTGCAGAGTGGATTGGAGTGGAACCTGAATTTATAAAGTGCTTTCTTTCATGCAGGATCTCTGAATCAGTGGGGTGGAACACAAACAAAAATATGTTTAAAATACATGTTGGATTTTGGAAGTCATTATTCAAAGTCTACAAATGCTTGTTTGTACACTTTTTTTTCAATGTGTGTGTTTTTTTAATGCTCTTGCAGCGATAATCCACTCACAAAATATTAGAGGAGAGAGAGAGAGAAAAACAGTTAGTATTTTATTTACAGAAGCCTAACATATGAACATAAGAAAGTTTACAAACGAGAAGAGGCCATTCAGCCCATCTTGCTCGTTTGGTTGTCAGTAGCTTATTGATCCCAGAATCTCATCAAGCAGCTTCTTGAAGGATCCCAGGGTGTCAGCTTCAACAACATTACTGGGGAGTTGGTTCCAGACCCTCACAATTCTCTATGTAAAAAAGTGCCTCCTATCCTTCAGGTCAAAAAAGTCCCCTGGGTCGACATTGTCTATACCTTTTAAGATTTTTAATGTTTGAATCAGATCGCCACGTAGTCTTCTTTGTTCAAGACTGAGTAGATTCAATTCTTTTTGCCTGTCTGCATATGACATGCCTTTTAAACCCGGGATAATTCTGGTTGCTCTTCTTTGCACTCTTTCTAGAGCAGCAATATCCTTTTTGTAACGAGGTGACCAAAACTGAACACAATATTCTAGGTGAGGTCTTACTAATGCATAGTAAAGTTTTAACATTACTTCCCTTGATTTAAATTCAACACTTCTCACAATATATCCGAGCATCTTCTTGTCCTTTTTTATAGCTTCCCCACATTGTCTAGATGAAGACAACATAAACTCCTAGGTCTTTTTCATAGTTCCCTTCTTCAATTTCAGTATCTCTCATATGATATTTATAATGCACATTTTATTGCCTGCATGCAATACGTTACACTTTTCTCTATTAAATGTCATTTGCCACGTGTCTGCCCAGTTCTGAATGCTGTCAAGATCATTTTGAATGACCTTTGCTGCTGCAACAGTGTTTGCCACTCCTCCTATTTTTGTGTCGTCTGCAAATTTAACAAGTTTGCTTACTATACCAGAATCTTAATCATTAATGTAGATTAGGAATAGCAGAGGACCTAATACTGATCCCTGTGGTACGCCACTGGTTACCTCGCTCCATTTTGAGGTTTCTCCTCTAATCAGTACTTTCTGTTTTCTACATGTAAACCACTCCCTAATCCATGTGCATGCATTTCCTTGAATCCCTACTGCGTTCAGTTTGAGAATTAATCTTTTATGCGTGACTTTGTCAAAAGCTTTCTGGAAATCTAAATAAACCATGTCGTATGCTTTGTAATTATCCATTGTCAATGTTGCATCCTCAAAAAAGTCAAGCAGGTTAGTTAGACACAATCTCCCTTTCCTAAAACCATGCTGACTGTCTCCCAGGATATTGTTACCATATTCCATTTTAGATCTTATTATAGTTACCATAAGTTTACATATAATAGAAGTCAGGCTTATTGGTCTGTAGTTACCTGGTTCGGTTTTGTCTCCCTTTTTGTGGATCGGTATTACGTTTGCAATTTTCCAGTCTGTCGGTACAACCCCTGTGTCAAGAGACTGTTGCATGATCTTGGTTAGTGGTTTGTAAATAACTTCTTTCATTTCTTTGAGTACTATTGGGAGGATCTCATCCAGCCCAGGGGATTTGTTTATTTTAAGAGCTCCTAGTCTCTAACACTTCTGCCTCTGTTATACTAAAGTTATTAAAAATTGGATAGGAACAGGTCGACATGTTGTCCGTGTCCTCCTTTGTAAAAACCTGTGAAAAGTAATCATTTAATATATTTGCTATTTTTTTTTCTTCATCTATGATTTTGCCATTCGTGTCTCTTAGACATTTAACCTCCTCTTTGAATGTTCTTTTGCTGTTATAATATTGGAAAAACATTTTGGAATTGGTTTTAGCCCCCTTAGCAATATTGATTTCTATCTCTTTTGGCCTTTCTAACTTCTTTTTGACTTGTGTTTGCAGTTCCAAGTACTCTTTCTGTGTACTTTGTTTTTGGTCCCTTTTAAATGCTCTGAAAAGTGCCTTTTTTCGCTGAATATTTGTTTTAATTGATCTAGTAAACCATTTTGGCCATTTTGTTTTAGATTTAGATTTGTCTACTTTTGGGATGTAATTGTTTTGCGCCTCTAGTACTACATTTTTTAAAAAAAACAGCCATCCTTTTTCTGTGGATGTTTTCTCTATTTTACTCCAATCTACTTCTGTTAGTCTCTGTTTCATACCTTCATAGTTTGTTTTTCTAAAATTATAAACCTTAGCTTTAGTCATTAATTTGGGGGGGTTTAAAAACACTTCAAATGAGACCATGTGGTCTGAGTTTGCCAATGGCTCTGACCTCTGTTTTAGTTATTCTGTCTTTGTTATTTGAAAAGACTAAATCTGAGTCTTAACATGTAGGTTGACTAATCTAGATGGCTGTAAGAACTGTGTATACAAGTAATAATCTCAGTATTTGCCTGCAAACCTGTATATGGATCCCTTCATTCTTCATACCCCAGGATATTACTTAACAAATTCTTCAAACTTGCACTTAAAAAAAGAAACCACTAGAGGGCAATAAGCAATAGGAAAATAAATTCTGTCCTGCGTGAAATGAGCATTAGGAATAACATTACTTTTATTATGTAGTTCTTAATTTTCAAAAAATAATTAATAACAGTGATAATTCATTTCATATTGGATTGGGCAAGCCTGTATTTAACAAATACATCAAATAAATATTATAGTAGTCTTGCATGATTTGTTCATGAATTAGGAGGGATGGACAATTATCAAACTACTTCTCATAAAAAGCAACAAGCTAAGTTAATGTATTTGTAGTGATAGACCCCTAAACTCTCGTAACAAACGCAGAATGATTTCATGAGATGAAAAGCACTATAACCATGAATGCCATGGTTAAGAAGCTTGCTACTGTGTGCACGGGTCGCTGGTTTGCCCCCATACTCCGCAGTGTTGTCCACCCTGTTGCACCACCTGCACATGATTCACTATTAACGACGTTTTTAAAAAATATGTTTAAAAAAAAAGCCTCCTACACTCTGTCCTAAATCTGTCTCCACTCAATTGACAACTGTGTCCTCTGGTCACCTTGGCTAGGGTATACTTTGTCAGCTCCTTTTAATCTTTTTGCAGCCTGTATCGTTTATTCCCCTAGTGGTCTTTGTTTGATTCTACATTACGCCACCCTTCTTATCTGTGTAACGCTTGGCTGAAGAGGTGTTAAGATTTAAAGGACTTCAATCATGTCTCTCCTAACCTTTCTTTGTTCTAGGCTAAAATGTTTCAGTTCTCTCACCCTATCTTCATGACTCATGCCTTTTATCCCTGCAATTGATCTGATTTGCTCCTCGCTGGACTCTATTAAGATTTTTGTAATGCCATCTCACCAGTTATCATACAACCCCAACATAACCTCCCTTGATTTGTATTTCATACGTTTGTCTACATAGCGAAGCATTGTGTGTCTTCTGTTCCCTCACACTGTCTGATTAAACATGTTGGAAACTTACAAGTTTGCTAATTATCTTGGTTGTAAATATATCATAATGTATATATATTTTTAAAACTTCAAATAACCTACGTTTCCATCAACATGAGATGCTTATACTCCACGCACCTGATTTTCACTTATTTAAGATTTATATCTTAAACTTCTTTTTGTGACTGATTTATGCAATATATATATATATATATATATATATATATATATATATATATATATATATATATATATATATAACAAAAGTTTTAGAACACCCCATTTTTCCAGTTTTTATTGAAATTTAAGCAGTTCAAGTCCAGTGAATAACCTGAAATGGTACAAAGGTAAGCGGTAAACTGCCAGAGGTTAAAAAAGTTTAGGTTACCAAAAACTGAAAAATAATGTACATTTCAGAGTTATACAAAAAGGCCTTTTTCAGGGAACAAGTAATGGGTTAACAACTTACAGCTGTTCTGCAGCAATGGAAGTAAATTAAGCCTTGAAAGTTGATGCTAACAATTCCTGCAGGTGTCCCAACTTTTGTTGATTACTTACAAACCCTCTGTCTGTATAAAAGCAGTGTTGGAACAGACTGTGTTACTACACCCTCTTAAGCATTATTTGGACAGTATTGTACTGCAGGAAGTAGTATATTGCTATCATAATGGCGAGAAAAAGGCAATTAACAAAGGAAGACAGACAGACCATTATAACCCTTAAAAGTGTAGGTCTTTCCTTTAGAGAAATTGCAAAGAAAGCCAAGGTGTCAGTGAGTACAGTTTCCTACACCATCAAAAGGCACTTGGAAACTGGAGGAAACTCTGACAGGAAGAGGTCTGGCAGACCCAAAGCCACAGCTGAATCAGAAGAAAAGTTTCTGAGAGTCAACAGTTTGCATGATAGGCGGCTCACAGGACAACAGCTTCAAGCACAGCTTAACACTGGTCGAAGTAAGCAAGTCTCAGTTTCAACTGTGAAGAGAAGACTTCGAGCTGCAGGTTTGACAGGTCGAGTGGCAGTAAGAAAGCCATTGCTAAGATGGCAAAATAAGAAAAAGAGGCTTGCCTGGGCCATGAAGCACCGCCAGTGGACTACTGAAGACTGGAAGAAGGTCTTATGGACCGATGAATCAATTTGAAATCTTCGGTTCATCACGCAGGGGTTTTATGCGCCGTCGAGTAGGCGAAAGGATGGTTCCTCGGTGTGTGACACCAACTGTCAAACATGGAGGAGGAAGCGTGATGGTCTGGGGCTCTTTTGCTGGATCCAGAGTCGGCGACTTGCACAGAGTGAGTGGCACCCCGAACCAAAACGGCTACCACAGCATTTTGCAGCGCCATGCAATACCCTCTGGTATACGCCTAGTTGGTCAGGGGTTCATCCTACAGCAAGATAATGACCCAAAACATACCTCAAGGCTATGTCAGAACTACCTTAGAAGAAAAGAACAAGACGGTAGGCTTCAAATCATGGAATGGCCAGCACAGTCTCCAGACTTAAACCCCATCGAGATGGTTTGGGATGAACTGGACAGAAGGGTGAAAGCAAAGCAACCTACAAGTGCAACACATTTGTGGGAACTTCTGCAACAGTGTTGGGAAGAACTTGATTTCCATTGTAGAAAGAATGCCACGAGTGTGTTCGGCTGTTATATCTGCAAAAGGTGGCTACTTTGATGAGTCAAAAATTTAGATTAAATTTTGTTAAACAACTGATTCCATCATTTCTTTTTTATCTCCAATTGTTTATTTGTTCTATGCTTTAATTTCAGAGTACATTGAGACATTAAACTGCGTAAATTTCAATAAAAACTGGAAAAATGGAGGTGTTCTAAAACTTTTGACCGGTAGTGTATATATATTGTTTTATTTATTGGTTGCACCTTGTACCGCTATTGTACCGTTATTTATTAATTTTACATTCACTGTGGTCTGGATTTGAACCCTGGCACCAAAGGCAGACACGCTACAGTTTCATTAAAGGGGCATCCCCCCTGGCAGGCTTTGTAGTCATGTCTTTATGCACACATACAAATGTGCCTATTCGTCCAGTAGGGGTCATTCATTACAACCTGTTAAAGCCAGTGATGCACTAGATGAGTTGCAGCTGGAACAGGCACTGTTAGGACATAACAGTTTGCTACATATCCCACTTGTTTTATCTCAGCAAGGCAACCCAGAACCAATGTTTGATCTTTTGTCTCAAAAGTTACCTATCAAGGGACCACCTGGGGTTTACACACATACCACAGATTGGGTCCATTGTAGAGCTGAAGCTGGGCATTTAAGGTATAATGGGTTCCATGGAAAACTTCCCGGGTACCACAGAAAATCTGTGGTACCTCGGGGCACGTCCCAGTATAACTGGGGCATCTGAATTTTGGTGTTTTACCTTGACTTTTATACTCTCCTTTAAGAATTCAATTGATACCTGTTAAGCCATTTGTGTATCTTAATCACAACTGAGAAACGTGGTAACAACTAAATGGGCCTTAATTTTTCATTTACAAGCAGAATACACAGTACAAATGATTGTATTTACATTAATAACGATGAGTTGCTTCTACTTTGAAATTAAAAAGTAAGACTTATGATTTAAAAGCCCATTTAGTTTCACAAATAAAAAAAAAATCTGTAAATTAAATCTATTTTAATATTAACGCGTTTCTCAGTTGTGACTCAGATACACGAATGGCTTAACAGGTATCAGTTTAATGTTTAAAGAGTAGAAAGATTGGGGTAAAACATCGAAAATCAAAAGTATACCACAGTTATCACGCAGTTAATGTTACCTGTATGATAAAGTAATTACTAACATTGGATTCTTTTTTATGATGGCCTTGTTGCTAGCACCAAATAACAAAAACTAGGATAACTGTGTGCATTTATGCTAACTCTGCATAGAATACCAAGAACAAACAGTCATCTGTATCAGTTGTTTTATCTTTTGTTAGTTGGTCATTTTTGTTTGTCCTCACAGTAGACCCCACAGGTCAGGTACCTGGTGAGCTAAGGCTGGCACCTGCAAAACTGGCCTTTTTCTTGCAAAGGCCGCTAGTTGTTGACATTTCTTGTATTGCTCCTGGGCTTGGTCGTGGGATCGAGATGAGACCCACTTTGATCTTCAGATCTCCTGAGCCACTGTGGGGATTGGACATTCTAAATTAGGGAGAAAAAAGGGCAATAAAACTTCATGAACAAATAAATAATCACTGTAACAGTAGCAATAAACAGCACTGCACAATCGTAAGTATTCTGGAGCTTTTGCAGGCCTGTGTGTTCTTGGCCTATTTTTTTATACATTGCTTTTCTTTGTGGTGAAAGCATTCATTGGATTAAAAAGTAACTATATGTTGGTAGTAATAAGTGCTTGTTCAAAATATTGGGCAGGAACAGTTTGTGGTTTTTTTTTCTTTCTTCTTTACAGAAGAGACCTTGTAGACAGCATTTTCAGAGGTATATACATACAGGCCACCTCCATTTCACCTCTCGGCTCCCAGCCTTCAGGGAATAATTATAATGGACTATGATCATGAGTTTCAGTGGCACATTGTCAAAACTCCACCATTAGTGATGGAACATTCAAAGTGAATTAATCAACCCCTATACACACACACACACACACACACACACACACACACAGCAACCAATTGGCTGTGGAAGAAGAAGGAAAAAAATACATAATTTACATAGTGAGACCTTTTAAGGGGAACTATGAATCATCTCTTCAGGAAAATAAGGCAGGAGTGCCAGCTGGCAATGTTTACTTTGGGGGTCCAGGAGAAGGTTGGCGTCAGTCGGGGCAAAGGACATGCCAGTGGAATGTAATATCTGGAGGAAGCAGCAGGGTCACGGGAGGGCTGGCACTTTGCCCAGGAACAACTGGATGCCTTTCTGTTTAAAAATAAATAAATCTCTACAGCCTTACTTTATATTTAAAATAAAAATAACCTGAATGAAAAAAAAAACAGTGGAGCGGAGCGGGGTCTATGTCTGTTAACCCTTTGGAATCTTTTTTTCTCTCACAGCCCTGCACCTCCAGCAGAGAGCACTTATGACCCGAGCCAGATTTAAACCCAAGACAATTAGCATTTTCATGTGCTTGTTTGTGAATTTACTACTTGTTTAAGGTATAAGGGCTAAAAACCGTGATGTGAGCTTCCTGCAGAAAGCTGTGGCCAAGCACCTGAATAATCCTACATTAATACGACATACAGGACCTCTGCTACTTCTCAAGGTAATAATAATACTGGCTGTTGCACAGTACTGGTGTCAGAGAATATTTGTTCCCCCAGGAATGAATATTCGTCCCTCCCTAGGAACTAATATTCTGGAATATTTGTACCCCCTTATTTGTGGGTAAGAATTCTCTCAGCTGTGTTTTTTCTCTTTTTTTAAATGCCATTAGTATTTTATTAATTAAAATGTGGTTCCAGTGTAGTGTTATTTTCAGCTACGCGAATAAAAAGTGGTACACTTAGAAAGGGTGGAACTGCCCATTCAAATCTGGTACGTGGGGGTACAATGTAGTGTACGTCTCAGCAGCATACATTTCTCACACTTGGTTGCGGTTTGTGTGGACACTACAATGTGAAGTAGTCATGTAAAAAGTCACTATCTACTCTAAGTGCCATTCTTTTGTAAACAGTATTCATATTCATGGTAAACTTTTAGCAAGGGGAGCTGCACAGATATAATACATTTTGTGACCCCCTCCCCCTGCATTGACATTTTCATCAGGACAACGGGTAGTTTGACTGAATCAGTATTTTAACAACTGTATATTGCCATAGTAAGTTTGACTCTAGTATACTGCTAGGGTTGCCATCTGGCTGGTTTATTTATTGTTTTGCACGTTTCCGGTGAAAAGATTTAATGTGCCGTTTTTTTTATAAGTATCGTGTGATCGTACTGGGATGGGTGGGCCTGCACTTTTTTTATTTGCCTGTGTATCTTTTAGATGTAAAGCTTTTAAAAGCAGTAATCAGCTGTCATGAAGTCTATTCCGTTCCCTATTTAACATAGTTATGTATATCAATAGCGGAAGGTGTTCATGTCGGGATGCTGTAAAAACCCGAACAAGACGAAACGGCCTGGTGTAGCTTTATAAAGCGATACATCGTCACTAATGTTAGCCGTTATGATTGTTTTGATTTTCTCGTTCTGAATTGGCTTATGAATATTCATGAGACAACATTATGGGAGGCCTATGCTGGATCCAGAGGTCATGGTTGTGTTTTTCTTCGTTTTCGTTGTACATATATTGCTCAGTACAAAACACTATAGAGGTATATAAAAACTAGATCCTGATCTTCCTCAGCGTCCTGAGGCTGTACTTTTCTCTCATCCGACTTGTTGAACGTCATATTGTTCATCTTCCTCGAGTGACTGAGTGACGCAGCATAATGATGAAAATCCTTAACCCTGCCCCTGGCCCAGTTAAGATTCTCATGTGTTGTGAGAAGTTTCACGGTTTAGTTCTTGCTCAGCTCGACAAATAGCCAGTGGGGAAAAAAAAGGCCTTCTCGGCTCGGATGTGCCAGTGGAAAAGGGGTAGTAGCGGAGGTAATTTTCAACTTGGTTTCAAAATCAAAATGTGACCTCTTTCATTATTTAACAAAAACTATTTCTGTATGTTTTATAAAATGTTTATACAAACATTAAAAACTCACACTGATGAAGCAACTTTTTTAAAAGGGTTTGAGGGCAGGTGCTTCTAAAACCTGTGCTCATTTTTATGGATCGTGCCCTTGGAAGTTTATTTTACTGTAAGGATTCATAAAATAAACCTTGTATTTTTCTAGTTTTGTAGTATTACGCCTTCAGAAAGACGTCCTTTTATCTCATTTACATTTCCCCAGTATTTCGTTTCTTACCTGTTAATTGTACTATTATTCATATTCTGTAAATCTATATACACCTCTATTATTATTCCTTCTTAGATCATTATTTGGCATGCCTAGTAACTATTCTACCAAACAGTGCTTCTGATTAAACAAGTGAAGGCTTATTATTGTGGAGATGTGAGGTGGCAGCTAAGTACAACTACGTTTTTAACAATAACATTTTATTTTCCTTATCTGAAATAAATACACTGGAGCAAATCTTTCCCAAACATGCCATTTACTGTTTATTATTACAAGAGCTGTTCTATATATGTACATTACAGCTACTTGCTGACCAGAAGCTCACTCCCAACGTGTCATCTGTGGAATGTGGGGTGTATTTGAATGACAGGAAGGAAAGTGTTCTTTCCAGGGAGTGACGAAAGCTGCAGTCAAGAGTTTCATATTTTCTCAGCTGTAGCATCCGTTCCAGTCACATGGTGCGTAATGTGCACCTGTGTAACTCCAGCCTTAATCCCCTCGAATTACACGGGACAGAGTCATTATGTCAAATGACTATCATCTCAGTTAGCAAGCAGGATAATTACATATCACCACTGAACGATATAGCATGGGGGTACAATGCATATACATTCAGGACAGCATCAGGGTCAACATGTGGCGACGTGTGCCCGCAAAAAGCAAGAGACAAAATCGTCTACTGTATTACCCTCTGGTTGTAGTACCAGATTTTATTTCTCATTTTTGTTTAATGCGCCATACCATCTGTGTGTCAACAGCATATAATACCGTTAGTGTAAACTGACAACCTCTCTGTCCTCAAGCAAGCACAAACCAGCAGGTAGAGGTTAAGAGGGTGAGATTATGTGCTCTTCATGGAGTGCTGTCACAATGTGGCACTCTTGGAAACAAGTTAGTGTGACCAATGACCTACATCAATCCATGCAGTATTTATGTGGTTAATGGCAGGAACTGTGTCTCTACACTGCCAAAGCTACCTTCTTTCCCTCCTTTATGGTGCTTGTTAAAAGGGACAGACAGCCCTAGTGCTATGTCACTTCCCTTAGGGTATACATTCCTAGTATTCCCGTCAGCCACCAGTCATGAAATTGTTTTCTACTTAATAGCTGTGTTTTATCTTCATCATTTCTTCATATCAGGAGCTGTTCTTCAGTTCCAGTTGTCCGCCACAGACATGTTACATAGGCTAATATTTATTAGGTTAGAGCCGTTGCCACCTAGTGATCGGCCACTTTGCTAGCATTACGCGGGTGCTGGCACTATTATGAAGACAATGAATGCCTGTTTGTGGAATAAGGTTTTTATTCGCTGCAGGAGGGTTCTGTTTCTACCTCATGTATATTTTTAAATAACTAGCAATACAATTTGTATCTTTTTTATATATTAAATCGTTTAATTCAGGGATTATTTTACCTGGCGGATTTTTACTTTCATTGTCAACAGGTTGTGCTTCGTCGCAGATAATTCCAAACCCTGTTTATGGCCTCTTCACAACCTTCACTTTTAGAGAAAACCTAAGATCACTCTGTCAATTTCAGTACACCACTGGATTGGAATGTAAGCAAAGACACATTTGAAACTAGTGACGGTAAGCATGTTATTCCCCTTAAGTAGAATAACAAAAATGTACCCCACACTAGATGCTTGTGGTATAAATATGTCTACCTCAGGCAACTAAAACTGAGGAGCAGCTCATCAACGCAGTCACAGCAATACAGTATTTCATTGATTTAATAAAAACCATAAAGAATGCATGCAAACATCATAAAAAGGGAACAGAAAGAGAAAAGAAAATACTGTTTGAGGCTGCTAACACTTCAGATGGGCCACCTTAACGGTGTCTTAACATTCTTGCACAATTCTAATGCCGGAGACAGAAATAAGTGAGTTCAAATACTTACAGCCTGGTGATCGCGTCAGTAGCGGCTGGTGGCCCCAAAAATTGAGGAGGCATAAAATATTGACAGCGGATCTGACTTTTTCACTACTGTTTTTACAGTTGAAACGATGCTATTCAATACAAATGCTGCAATTTACCTGAACACTTCTGTTTGCTTACTGTATGATACACCAACAAAGCAAAGTGCTAATAACTGAACATGCAATCGTGAAACCAGACAATAATACCAACATCATATAATAATAATAATAATAATAATAATAATAATAATAATAATAATAATAATAATAATAATAATAATAATAAGCAGACAATACAATTGTGTGTTTGTTTTTTTGTTGTTTTTTTTCAAATCAGCAAAGCCTTTCTTGGTCCAGGGATCGTTAGCACTGTCCTTGTCAAATAACAAAGCAGGCCAACAAAAAATTATTTTGCGTCACTGATCCTGCCAGCCACTCACTCAGTTTTACTGTGAGCCTCTTCAAAGGACCGTTTAACATCTCTTCTGGACCTGCAACATGTATGATGCTGAGCTTTGGGGCAGGCCTACCGTCATTTGTTATTTTTAACTGGAGCTCAAAAGACAATTTACAAAAGCCGTGCTGCAGTAGAAAATCTAAAATCGCCATTCTTTTTTTTTTTTTTTTTTTTTTTTTTTAAACTTATTACCAAAAAATGGAAATAAGGGTTACCGGTATCATCATTCACCGTTTGTCATCTCTCTCTCTCTCTACTGCCGCCTTCCACACAATCCGCGCACGTTAGAGTTCAGGAAGAGGTTAAGACTAGTGATTGGCAGACACCGCGGAAGAAGACCCGCCTCCTGCCTTCTCGGCTGTTTTTTTTTTTTTTTTTTTTTTTAAGTCTGTGAGATGAAAGTAGGAGGAATATGACTGGCTAATCCCTCTGCAGGAGTAGACAGAATCTCCCTTATCCTCCGCTCCTCCAGTGACTGTATGGGAAGCAGTACAGCACAGAGAAGCCAGATTTTCCTTCAACTGATATTGCTCTCAACTACGTTCCTGGAGCAGCTTGCGTGCAAAATAAGTAATATTTATGCAAATAAAAGCAAATGTATGTGATCACTCAGTATGTGATTTTTCACGTAACTCCTTTTGGGACCTAAGGTAAAGAACCTGACCTTGCTTCAGTCCCTACCAGATGTAAAAATGAGGTATCTGTCCTGTTTTTTCACACTGGTTATTTCAAGTTTTCATCCTTGATCAATTAATCTTTTCTGGGCTTCCCTCGGTTATTGCAATATTGGTATCAATACATGCTGATATCTCATTGGTCACGTTTCAATGTTCCAACTATGTAATAACCTGTACCTGTCTGAATGTACCATTCTATTGCTAGTCTATTAAGTAATTCACTACGAGGCAAATGTAATAATAGATATTTGTTACCATTATTCCAATATAAAAATCAACTAACATGTTAACTAAAGAAAAGTCTTGCACACATTCAGTGTATCGTTATTTATATGTTGTACAACCTCCCTCGGCTCTATATAGTTTCTAAATGACAAGTCATAGCATGTACTAGTCTGGGGAATATCTTTTGCCTGTCTTCTCATCAGATAAGTTTCAGCTGCTCATTACTGGAAGACTGTCATCTTTTCATCATCTACTTCAGCTCAACTTCACCTTGTGGTCCTCTTGCACTCACAACACAACATGAGTTAGAGATTTGTGAATAGAGCCCCTAATGTATAAAAATAGAGTTCTGAATGGGATTTGCCTGAACTGATATTTTGGTACTGTACTGCCGCTGGATCAGATAGTCTATACGGGGGTCACCAGTTATTGTTCACGTGAACTCCATGCGACTGTACAGGATTACATTGTTAAAGGTCAGTGGGCGCTGATTGGCCGAGCCTCATATAACTTGTAACTTTGTGTTTCTGTGTCTGGGTCTGAGGGGGGATAAAAGAGGGTGCATCAGGTGTGTGTGGGTGTGGGTGTATTACTTGCTGTGAACATGTTGCTGCAAATAAAGAGCCTGCCGGCTATTGAACCATGCTCTGTTGTCAAGACTGCCTTCTTTTTCTGGTGATTGGGGATCAGAAGTGGGATGGATCGAACACCGTGGAAAGTAAAGGAGGAGGCAGGAGATCGAGACAGAGGTTGAAGTTGATACGCCCCCGCAGGCGAACAAGATTTATTTACATATCAAGTCAACACACTGAACAGCTCATGTGACACTACCAGCAATGGCAGCGCACAGATCACATACAACACAGTGTATGAAAACTTTGGTAGGATCTACAATCTCTGAACTAATATTTTCTGTTCAATAATAAACGTTGCTGAAGAGATTGATCAAGACAGATAAACAGCTAGGGCGGATACGTGACGGGCAGATATAAGATTGATTTCTGTAGGTTTTTTTTTTTTCATGTGACGTCACTGAGAGGGGCATTTAGTGTTTAAAAGGCAGAGAACGTTTTGGCAGCGTGGAGAGAAAAGATATCACAGCCTGCTTCAGAGAAACTTAAGAAAGGTAAGAGACATAGAAAAACACTATATCTGATGTATTTGACAGTTATATTTGAACATGTATTCTCTCTCATGTGTTTTAATATCTATCTATCTATCTATATATATATATATGTGTGTGTGTGTGTGTGTGTGTGTTTACAACATTTATAAATGTCCTGTTTTTTTTCTTTATTACTGATGGTAATGGAATGAATAATTAATATTTTATGTATAAATATTTATTTTGAGAAAATAACAGAGTAGTATCCATTATTGCTTATCATTTTAAAGACCCGGAGAATAAATGTGTATGATGTCATTGCAATCACTCAGGTGAAACAATGTCTTGTAATTTGCCCAAACGTTAATATTTTTCAAAAAAGCTTTTAAGTATTGTAGGGTTCCTCGAGTCATAGAATAACACATTTTATACATGTATCTCTAAGCAGAATACATAGTAAAAAATACTTAACTTCTGAAAAAAGGACACCATTTCCAAGATGCTACTGTAAAAAATAGGTTTTTATAGAAAGAGTCAAATACAGCGGAAAAAACGCCTGGTCCTGGGGGAGCATCCCACTGAAAAATGCTTGGTCCTGAAAGGGTTAATGGCTTGCACCGTGCAGCAGGATGCTGGGACTTGGTGCTGGATCAGACAGTCTACACGGGGGTCAGCAGGTGCTGTTCACATGAACCCCATGTGGCTGTACAGGTCTCTGATTGGGTGAGGACCGTTATAATCTTTTACTTGCTGTTTGTTAAAGGTCAGTGGGTGCTAATTGGCCGAGCCTCACATAACTTGTAACTTTGTTACGTTCCATACCACGTTGTTGTGCTTTTTTGTCCTGTATGTAGTTAAAACATTATGTAGACTTTGTTTTTATTTACAGGGGCATATTTAGGAATAGATTTTTACTGAGGCAAAATCTTATAAAGCCTGGACATGAAAAACATGAATTTTCAATGAAATTTTAGTATTGCACTTTGGGCAGGGCAAAAAAATAAATACAAGGCTTTTTTTGTTTGTTTCACAACCAAATCAATACACTTATCATACATAATCATCAACACAGACAATGTTTAAATTTGCGTAAACATACTTGTTCAATAAAACTGCTTCTGGGGTACAGAGGTCAAGGTTGAAAGGGGCGCACAAATTCATGTTGAAACGTAGCTGCAGTTTACTTCAGTATCCAGTGCGTTGTTACTGCTGAACAAGCCGTTTAAAGATTATGAAAATGATGAAAATCACCCCTAAAGATTGTGTCAATGAGTTTGGAAGTAGCCATTCTGGTGACAACTTGAGAAACTAATATGAAAGCTATTTTTTTGGTTTTTATTATTACTACACAGACATATTTGTAATGTTTAAAGTAAAATGGTAATTTTGTTTATATTATTGATTGATGGCACTGGTGAGCTTGTAACTCCCTTAGAATTTAAAAGTGTACCAATAAATACTTACTGTGTTGACTGGTATTCAGTAGTACTGTTTGTGTATCTTATAATTTTAGCCTTTTATTTAAATTGCGGAATAAAGCAGATTTTTATTTATTTATTTATTTTTATTGGAGAATTTTTTTTAAATTTGTTTTTCATTGCTGAAAAGTAGCATCCCTGGTCATGAACCACAATATTAACCAAGATATGCCTGCAATGTAAGAAATCACGGAATCAGCGTCAAACCGAATGAAACCCGTACAAATAAAACAAACTCATCTGCCCGGTTTACACATTTTCTCAGTATTAAAAACAGGAGTTTTTTTAAAAAACTGCTGTCACCAAAACAGTGAATTTATAGATAGAATTACCTCCATTTCTTCTAGCCCATAGCATCAAATACAATGCATGAAAAGTACTAAAACCTACAGCTATGAATCGTTATCGGGGGACGGGGAAGGCATTGCCATTGCACAAGAAAAAAACATTGATTTATCAAAATGTATCACAGCTAAACATCAGATTACACAGGACTATTAATATAAGAAGAAATACAATCACTAAACATTTTTACCTAAAGTTGGAGTCTTCTAAAAGAAATGAATTATAGACTGGTTTAATCTTTGAGTATGTACAGTAATGACTCTCCACTAATATACTGGACTATTCGCTGCTTCAGGGGCCGGTTGTACTAACGAGAACAAAAAATGGTTTTAGATCCGAATTCACTTAAGTCGGATCATAAGAAGGTGTTTTACTAAGGGGACCTGGATCAGACGCCACTGATTCGTAATCTTGATTGAATTCTGGAGCTACACGCGGCATAACTAGGGAAACTGACCAATGAGAAGCAAGCATGTCTGTGTGGCACGGCAAATTTCTATACAGCCCGAGAGCACAATAATATTACGAAGAAATGGCAAATAAAAATAATAAATGATATGAAAACATGTCGATTATGCTACTCTTTGATCGTCGAATATAAATCTTTAGATATACATCTATTTTATTTATGTGTATCTGTAATAAAACGAAATAAAACCACATTTTAGTGGATAAAATGAAATTTGTGAAGAATAAAATAAAAAATAAAAAGAATTTCACAGGGCTAGGGATCCCCCACTGAAGTGAAAGGTGACATTCCAGTGGTAGACCTCTGCTGGTGACAGTGGGTACTACAGCTGAGCTGTGCAGACTCGATGTCTCCTGGCACACATTCAGCTTCGTGGCCAGGAATTAGATGGGCATCGTTGTGGCCAGACAGGGTTGTCGTTTCGCTGGGGTTTGCAGAAGACTGTACAGAACATGAATGTCTTTCAATTCATTGTGGACCAGAAAACCGGTGTCTGCTTGAACCAGTTTCATCAATTTTTGTCTATTTAATGGGTTATTATTATTATTATTATTATTATTATTATTATTATTATTATTATTATTATTATTATTATTGCTGTTGTTGTTATACTGCACCCTGCTTTAAAAAAAACCCTACCGATAGCAGCACAAGAATATGTGAAGTGTTAAAAATAATAACGTTTAAACTGTGTATGCAATTAGAGCGCTGCACATTTAATGCCTCATGAGATGTGTGTTCTCCGGTGTGCTGGCTGTGCACCCCTTTTGGCTGTATATGTGACGGCAGTCTCCTGTTGCAGTTTCGACTGATCTCACCAACACGGGCTTCTGTGTAAGCTGAAGCTAAATAAACACAGATGGATCTCCCTGAATTCACAAAAATGCTGGCAATGCGGCAGAGATTTCAAATTGCACTCTGAATCCACTGGAACCACACACACACACACACACACACACACACAGACACATGCCCACTGCAGGCAAGGCAGAGGACTCTACAAGCCGCCGCCGCACAGTCTTACAGAATAAAATTGTGATACAACTTAGAGCACAAACTTTTTTTTCTTTTTTTTTTTTAAAGTTTGCTTTCAGTTTTACAACGACTTAAAAGAAAACGAAGGACTCTCATATTATAAGTGAAGGGGAATGGAAACCCCTCTGTGCAACGGAGATACAAAGCATCAAGAAGATGAAAAGGAAAAGCAGAGATGCGTTTAAACATTCAAACAGCGGTAAAGGTTTTAGACAGGACCCACAAATGGATGAGCATTTGTTAAGTGGGCTGACAGAAAGGACCGGGAGAAACTTGCATCACGAAACTGTACGGGAGAGAGCTGTTATTGGCATAGATAATATAATCGACCTCAGGAGAAACCCAAACAATATTATTGATCTGAGGGCTGCAAGTTTATCCGCTTTGACTGGACAGCTTGCTGCTGCCGCCGCCGCTTCTGTATCAGCCGCGTCCACAACTAAAGAACAATTTCCCAAGTCGGTACAAGTCACCGAGTTTGAACATCAGCAGTCTTTGCAGTCGAGGATTGTGTTGTGTCAGCGTCCTCCAGAAAGCCCGTACTCTTCAGTTTCACAGGTATCGCACTCGTACATAAGTAATAGTAGCGACCCCACCGCATCGCCTAGGAAACGGCTGCTGGAAACTGCTGGCGTCGGCACTGAGATCAAAGCTATTCAGCAGACAAGAAGACTGCTGGCTAATGCGCGAGAGAGGACCAGAGTGCATACCATCAGTGCCGCATTTGAGGCCCTTAGGAAACAGGTATTAATATTCATTGTGCAATGGGCATGTTACCCTGCGGTCACTCAGGGAGTTTAATTAAATTTCTGTTTGTTTTACATATTTGTGTAATTAAAATTATACAATGACAGATTAAATAGCCATTTGCTTACTATACCCCATCGCTGAAAACATCATTCTACTCCCCTATTCGTGCAGATATCATAAGTGTGTGACATCATATATCAGCTACAGTTGATTTAACGATTAGATGCAGTACCACAATGAGATTAATCACGATTCAGGCATCAGATGGTTTACAGTGCAGTTTAAGCAGGCAGTTGTTTCCAGCATTAAACAAGCTGACACCGTAAATACAGTACCCAGGAAACAGACCAAGACTCAGTGTTAATGTAATTGTAGGTGAACCTTGGCACACCTGTGTAATTGATATTGTAATTATACCATATAATTGATTCATTACAGTTCAGTTACTCATTTATTTGTCATTTGATCATTATTCTGGTATTTTCAACTACTTTTGGTTACCCCATTTGTTATATAAGTTATATAGTATGTTTCTGTATTTGTAGCTGTGATTATTGCTTAGTTATTTAGAATAACTAGAGTAAACATGTTAATTTGTGTAATTATTTGTGTTACCTTTTAGTACAATTGTAATTATAATTGTAATTACTGTAACATCATTGTAACTGTAATTGAACCAAATGGCATTGTAATTTCAGTAAACAATTCTGCTGTAATTGTAATGATAATTACAATTGACCCAGGTCTGCTAGGAAATACCTAGTGTACTGCGCTTAAAGACACAGCATCTGCATTGTGGCTGCACTTGCTTCCCACCTAAAATAACAGATTGCCCCTGCAGTCTTTTCAAACTAAAATCCTTCAGTGGGATAGTTCGAAAGAGCCGTACAGTACCACGGAGCTCAGAGCCATACAGTACCGCGGAGCTCAGGGAACTGTACAGTACCACGGAGCTCAGAGCCATACAGTACCGCGGAGCTCAGAGCCATACAGTACCGCGGAGCTCAGGGAACTGTACAGTACCACGGAGCTCAGAGCCATACAGTACCACGGAGCTCAGAGCCATACAGTACCGCGGAGCTCAGGGAGCCGTACAGTACCACGGAGCTCAGAGCCATACAGTACCGCGGAGCTCAGGGAGCCGTACAGTACCACGGAGCTCAGAGCCGTACAGTACCGCGGAGCTCAGGGAACCGTACAGTACCGTGGAGCTCAGGGAGCCGTACAGTACCGCGGAGCTCAGGGAGCCGTACAGTACCGCGGAGCTCAGGGAACCGTACAGTACCGCGGAGCTCAGGGAGCCGTACAGTACCGCGGAGCTCAGGGAGCCGTACAGTACCGCGGAGCTCAGGGAGCCGTACAGTACCGCGGAGCTCAGGGAACCGTACAGTACCGCGGAGTTCAGGGAGCCGTATGGTACCACGGAGCTCAGGGAACCGTACAGTACCGCGGAGCTCAGAGCCGTACAGTACCACGGAGCTCAGGGAACCGTACAGTACCGCGGAGCTCAGGGAGCTGTACAGTACCACGGAGCACAGGGAGCCGTACAGTACCGCGGAGCACAGGGAGCCGTACAGTACCGCGGAGCTCAGGGAGCCGTACAGTACCGCGGAGCTCAGGGAGCCATACAGTACCGTGGAGCTCAGGGAACTGTACAGTACCGCGGAGTTCTGGGAGCCGTATGGTACCACGGAGCTCAGGGAGCCGTACAGTACCGTGGAGCTCAGGGAACCGTACAGTACCACGGAGCTCAGGGAACCGTACAGTACCACGGAGCTCAGAGCCGTACAGTACCGCGGAGCACAGGGAGCCGTACAGTACCACGGAGCTCAGAGCCGTACAGTACCGTGGAGCTCAGGGAACTGTACAGTACCGCAGAGCTCAGGGAACCGTACAGTACCGCGGAGCTCAGGGAGCCGTACAGTACCACGGAGCTCAGAGCCGTACAGTACCACGGAGCACAGGGAGCCGTACAGTACCACGGAGCTCAGGGAACCGTACAGTACCGCGGAGCTCAGGGAGCCATACAGTACCACGGAGCACAGGGAGCCATACAGTACCACGGAGCTCAGAGCCGTACAGTACCGCGGAGCACAGGGAGCCGTACAGTACCACGGAGCTCAGAGCCGTACAGTACCGCGGAGCACAGGGAGCCGTACAGTACCGCGGAGCTCAGGGAACCGTACAGTACCGCGGAGCTCAGGGAGCCATACAGTACCACGGAGCACAGGGAGCCGTACAGTACCGCGGAGCTCAGGGAACCGTACAGTACAGCGGAGCTCAGGGAGCCGTACAGTACCACGGAGCACAGGGAACCGTACAGTACAGTGGAGCTCAGGGAGCCGTACAGTACAGCGGAGCTCAGGGAGCCGTACAGTACAGCGGAGCTCAGGGAGCCGTACAGTACAGCGGAGCTCAGGGAGCCGTACAGTACCGCGGAGCTCAGGGAACCGTACAGTACCGCGGAGCTCAGGGAGCCGTACAGTACCGCGGAGCTCAGGGAACCGTACAGTACCGCGGAGCTCAGGGAGCCGTACAGTACAGCGGAGCTCAGGGAGCCGTACAGTACCACGGAGCACAGGGAGCCGTACAGTACCACGGAGCACAGGGAACCGTACAGTACCGCGGAGCTCAGGGAGCCGTACAGTACCGCGGAGCTCAGGGAACCGTACAGTACCGCGGAGCTCAGGGAACCGTACAGTACAGCGGAGCTCAGGGAGCCGTACAGTACCACGGAGCACAGGGAGCCGTACAGTACCACGGAGCACAGGGAACCGTACAGTACCGCGGAGCTCAGGGAGCCGTACAGTACCACGGAGCACAGGGAACCGTACAGTACAGTGGAGCTCAGGGAGCCGTACAGTACAGCGGAGCTCAGGGAGCCGTACAGTACAGTGGAGCTCAGGGAGCCGTACAGTACCATGGAGCACAGGGAACCGTACAGTACAGTGGAGCTCAGGGAGCCGTACAGTACAGCGGAGCTCAGGGAGCCGTACAGTACCACGGAGCACAGGGAGCCGTACAGTACCACGGAGCACAGGGAACCGTACAGTACCGCGGAGCTCAGGGAGCCGTACAGTACCGCGGAGCTCAGGGAACCGTACAGTACCGCGGAGCTCAGAGCTGTACAGTACCGCAGAGCTCAGGGAACCGTACAGTACCATGGAGTTCAGAGCCATTATCTACTATACTAAGAACACCAGAATTATCACTTCAGTGTAATAATGTCTCCACATTATTTAATTTTCTTCTAACTTTCTCAGTGATGCTGTTTACAGTGCAGGTCCCGAAAGCAGTCCAGCCAGGGAACACTGCAGATCGCTGTATTCAATAAGCACTCATAGCCACAGCTGCCTATTCATCTGATGATGTAACCGAGATTACATGACCGCTTCCTATTATCAGTTTGCACATTTTGCCCTTCGATACTGGCTTTTAGGCTTTTTGTGGCCTGATGTTTTATGTATTTGTAATTTAGATGGCTGGCAGACAATAAAAAAGTGTCAGTGGTGTTAACAGCTAATGATATTCATTGATTAAATGCTCTAAAAGCTGATATAAAACAAAATGGAAGTTCTTGGAGTCGAGCCACCCACATATATATAATCCTTTTGGAAACTTTCTGGAAAACTGTTCAACGCAAGTAATGAGACAGTGAAGATTCAATATGAATCCAAAGGGTTTATGCTGAGCCAACCTTCCACTGTCCCTGCGGGACACTGAAATATTTCAACTCCCAGTGCAAAAATAAGATCGCAAATTACAAGATGAAACAATCTAACAAGACTTAATCTTTGGTGATTTATAAAAAAGAAAGAAAAATGTTATTGGTGGCAACCATTGAAAGGCTAAACTGTCTGTTAATGTCACTTTCCAAAAGTGTAATGGGTGTTTTAGGATGCTCCACATTTTCCAAGCTTTTGCTAAAGTGACAGGTGATAGTGTTGTGGGTATATGAATCGACTCTCATGTTGATTCTTACTGGTGACAGTATGCTTTTCAAAACTGACCTTCAACCAAGTTTCAGGTTGTTCTGTAAAAATGTTAAGTCATAGCAGTAAAGTGAAACCTGAGTTAACCAATGTAGAAATGTGCACTGTCTGCTTTTCAGTAAGGTTCTGGACCTTGGTTCTATCTGTCTACCTACTAAGTTTCAAAACGTTTTGTAAAACTGTACGCAAATTATTGCTGTAACGCCATCCATGTTAGAAGACACAGGCTACCACATAGGCAGATGACACAGTGAAGTCTATAGGGATACTCATCGGTGACCTAATAGTGTCGTACCATATGTTAAAATAAAACAGGACAGTCTTTCGTGCCATCAAATCTTTCAATTACTGTCTTCATTATTGTTTTCTTTTTTTTACCTTTTAAAGTTAATAAAAAATGTTCCAGTTTGCTGGGTGTGATGACAAAGGGCTCTTTGTGGCCTTGATCAGAGGAGAGGGATGGGAGGAAAGTTCTGTTTCAGTTCTTATTCAATTAGTGGCCTTTGAGAGAAACTATAGTACACTTGCAATGGTACTTTTTTTTTGTTACTGGATTTCTGTCAACTAAGACCTGGGTTGTGGAATCCATCAGAACCTATATGGTCTTGGCTACCAAAGTTTATCAGCTGCCATTGATCTGGTCTTTAACGGAACCTGCTATACAGAGGTGAAGGATTTCCGTTCCATTACTCAGTCATTTTTATCAGAGTTTTGCAGGAAAAGGAGTGACATTTGGTCATAAACTTCTTTTGAATGCTAGTGACAAGTATGCGCTTCATTTGATTACGAGATTTCCATGTTGTGGTGTTTGGCATTTCTTTTGTGTACAAAGGCTTGAATATAAGATGGATTGCTTAACGGACACCCCAAAAGTAATACTTTAGATATTTTAATATTCAGGTTACTTTTGCTAGATTTGTTTTACTGTTTTCTGTTCTTTTTTTGTACACAAAAACTCAGTCACTATTGGTTTGTTGACCATCTGACTGGTTTTCCGGGACAATTTATCAATTTGACTTAACAGCCTAGAAGACCAACCTAGAATTATATCCGCAAACACTAACCTAAAAACACTGTTTTGTTTCAGCTCTAAAGCAGATAGCCACATTTTGTTACAGCATTCTCTTGGGGAGACAGATTGGAGGACATTTATTAAAAGTGAGCCGATCTCATAAAGCACTAGCAGTATGTAAAAGCAATGTACTTACTGTACAGCATATTTAGGCCTCTCATTGTGTTAGGGAGCCTAATATGTATTATTCTTCTAATGCATTTCCCCCTAGGTCTTCAAATAATAAACTAGGAAGATACCTTTCCCATTTTCCTTTTAAAAATGTTGTTCTTTTTATTTTGCAGGTTCCTTGTTATTCCTACGGTCAGAAATTGTCCAAGCTGGCCATTCTGAGAATAGCCTGCAACTACATCCTCTCCTTAGCCCAGCTTGCTGATCTTGACTACACTTCAGATCACAGCAACACAAGCTTCTCAGAATGTGTGGAGCTGTGCACGAGAACCCTGCAGGCAGAGGGCAGGTCCAAGAAAAGAAAGGTATGGGTTTATATGCATGACGATTCAGGGTGGCTCGAAAGAAAGGTATGGGTTTATACGCATGACAATTCAGGGTGGCTCGAAAGAAAGGTATGGGTTTATATGCATGAGGATTCACGGTGGCTCTAAAGGCTAAGGTGGGGGGGGGGGTTCCAATGGTTCCAGTTTACTTTTTGCTCTTTTCTTTCATTGTGGGGCCCTAGACTCCTGCTTTTTGTATTTGTATCATTTATTTTCTCGAAATAATGAATACAGATAATTTTGTATCTGTAGGTCTTTGGATATGTCTTCTGACTAACTCTATAGAGAACTCTGAAGCCAGGCGGATAGACTGGGATGAGCTAATTAGATGGTGCTTCAGAGAAAGCTGGGAAGGTCCCTTTTTAAAAGTACTTAGTGTTGATTGTTTTTGTGGGGTGGGGTGGGAGGGATTTGAGTCTTCAAACCAGGCCTGGAGCACCCTTGGCACAGCACTGCACACAGCTGCTTCCACTGCAGAGTAGGATGGCAGGTGGAGGCACAAAATGAAGCCCAGGCATGGGCAACTCCTGACCTGGAGGGCCAGTCTACTTTAACAAGTACGAAGTATTTAACTGCTTAATGAGGACCCGGATGGAGTTCCATAAACATGGTTGGATGGAACAAAGACCTGGTCAGGAAGGGCCAGAGTTGCTCATTCCTGTTCCAGGATAATGACAGGGGCTTGGTCCCTTTAACTGAATTCTATGGTTGTTATGTGAACTGGCAGCCAGAATAAAAAGTGGTGCTCTTATGTTAATTATGTATAGTACTCAACGCTCCACCCCCACACACACACACATTAACTGCTCAACATGGACACCATTCATCAGTTCTTGCTACAACAAATTCTTCAGTTTCAGTTTTGTTGCCCATCATATGCTGGATAACTTGCAAAGATTCACTGCTGTTTATGAACAGTTATTTTGTATTTTATTTAAGAGGTAACTATACGTTCATTCTCCCACACAGAACGAGCTTCCAATCTTTTTAAACTGCACAATAAAACATGCTTTGTAAAAGTGTTTGGTATGAAGTGGTAGAACATGGAAATTCTTTAGATTGTGATTATACATGTATGTATTTTCAAATACTGTTCATGTCTATTTTGTGGCAATGTATCGGTAAAATGTACTATAGTAACAACCGTGTTTTATTTTATACAGGCAGAATTACCGAAAACAACTTTTAGTTGACAAACCTTCGACTGAAAATCTCTCAAGTTCTTTGGATACAGTACCTGCAATCAAAACATGTCAACCTCACAGCTTAAACGCTGTATCCTTATCCATGAAGTGATATAGAGTAGCAGCCCCAAAGACATGACTGACTGCATTCCTTTGAGTTATTTAACAAAGATCCACTTAAGTGAAATCATCATCGTCTTTAGAAACGAAACTCAATGTTCAGCCAGTTTTCCGACAAAAAAAATGCCACGGCGAATAAAAGAGGAGATTAATGTCTTTGTGCAGAGTTTTATGACAATGGGAGTTCTGTAAACTTGAACTGAACTTCCTGCAGCATTCTCCTAGATCCAGATGCCATGGCTTACAATCAGTCATTGGGATTTTTAATGGATGAATGAGATCCCGTCTAGAAGAAGGTTTCATGTTTACACTGACGCTTTAACTAACAACTATAAATTACTATTGTTATTTATTTAGTTGGCAGCCACGTTTATCTTACAGGTGTTACAGGGCAGTACAGGGTTACGATGAGAAATCTCTATTTATATACAGTATAGTTTACAGGAAGTGAAAATTATACTACAAAGATGCAACAAGTTAGGATTACAACTATTTATATCTACAATTACATAATAGTAGTGCAAGGATAGTGCATTAGCTGAGGATCCAGTAATGTGGTGCTGAGGTCGGGTAAATACAGGGAAGGCGTGACCATCATGACATCTGGTTACCGACACATGTACACAAAGTAATCCCACTATTACTGGTATGCAGTAGTCATCGCTGTTGTTGGAAACACATTTCTAACACGTTTTTAATATAATACTAGGGCTAAAGGGTAGAGGAAACCACAATTGTCAATTTATCCTTAGGAAAAGGATAGTTTCGGCATTGCAGGGAACAAGGAAGTATAAATATGAAGGGTGGTAATGTTTGCAAAGTACCCTATATTCGCTGGTCTCAGTCAGACCTGGCTTCAGTTAGTGATGTGACTGTAAAGAGGAAAGAGTAACACAAGCAGTGGGCGAATGTCACTTTTTAGTAATAACTGTTTGTTTGTAAGCAGATGATGTCACTGCTGATATGTGATGTTACAGTAGCACGGAGTTTACAGCACTATATATAATCCAGTAGGAAGCTCTTACTGAGTACAGATGTTTTGCTGCTGCCACTATTATTATTATTACTAGTAGTTAAAGCAGTTACATTTGTATATGGAAGATGTATAATTAATACCATTAAAACGTTGTGTACTGCAAGTATGCTACTCTATAGTAGTATTATTAGTAGTAATCTTAGCAGTAAGCGAAAAATAAATCCAACTATGAAACAAAAAGTAAAGCTCATCACATACAGTAAGATTGTGCTACAGACAGTAATAAATAAACTGTTACATACAAATCACATTTTACAATGTAAAGTGGAATGTAATATTACTTTGTAAAACGAATGCTGAATCAGATCATTAATCTTTGTTAAACTTTAAAAAAAACACATGACCTACAGAGCAGATGTTCCCAAACAGTCAAGCTTTCCTAAATAGATAACGTTTCTTCAGCATATAGTTTAATATTGTGAATACCTTCCTGCATTTGGTAATTCCAGGATCCAGGTGTTTACGTGACTACGTAATAAAAAAAATGTGTTAAATATTTGTAGGAACAGTATTTGCTATTGTTTATTATATTCAGTGTCAGTTTTGATGCAAGTTATTTCAAAAGGAAGTTAGCCCATTGGATTCCTTTCTGGCACTCAGAATCCAGATGTTCAAAGTTCTAAATCTGGACTTTTTTTTTTTTTACTCTCATTTAAAATTATAAAACAAAATTCATCTATAAAATAAACCAACTGTTGTTGCCTGTTTTTTGTCAGCCACAGATTTTTAAATTACAGATTAATTTCTTTGAGAAATAAAGTTAGCATACATCGAACTCAAGACATCTGGCCACCATCCAGGCGTTCTGCCAGCTGTGTATTTAACTAATCTGGTGTTCCATTGTCCTTCCTTTAAGAGACTGTATTCCTGTTTTCTATAAATTCTCATTCAGATATGCAATGCTGTTCCATTAGGTGTTGTTCTAAACACAGATTTTGTTGTTATAATTAAGTCCTTCATACCCGAACTATGAAAAAGAGGAGATAAAAATGATCTGACTAATGTAGTTTTGCATATTAACAAAAATGCAATACATTTTAATTAATCTGAGCATGTTTTTATATATATATATATATTTTTCAGGAAAAACAACGAATCGAAAGATCACTGCACCTAGGTCAGGTGTGTTTTTTTTTTTAAATAATAATATTTAAGTTAGAAGTGTAGTTTTTAGACATTTTTAGCATAATTAGTAATGTAGTATAGTATTTGTAATGCATTCGAATTAGAATATCAATAACACAGTTATCTGGCTGTCCCACTTGACAGGGTATTTTATGAAGTGATTCGTTGTTGTTGATGTTTTTAAATTGCGTTTTCTAGTGGGCCCAATTATGTCATTGTAGTACAAAATAGGCCTTTTACTTTTCAACCACGCTTGTTACGAAGTTGTTCTTGCATTGCACAGTATTTTCAGCACTTAAACAAAAGGAAAACTTTATTTCGAAAAGTATACTCTTTATCTCTGATATTGCATCTCAGGGCAAGATGCTAGGGAAAGCGAGCTGGTCTGTTTTCTTTGATATTTTATCAAGGTTTTTTATTGATTTCAAAATGTGTAGATTAGTCAGCTGGTGTGTTATATTTTATACTCAATATAAATATAATTTGTGCGTGCGGTGTCTTTTACACAGTTTGAGGCGTCCAGAAGCTTGCCTGTATAATAGCCAGTGTGTTATCCCAGTGTAAGCTGATTCAGTAGTTTTTTTTTCTCACTCTGGCAGTCCCAGACTCCAGATGTTCAGAACTCTAGTTGGGAAGTCCTGCTGGCGCCACTTAGGGCAGAGGGCAGAGGAAAGGCACGCGAGCTGGAACTCAAAGCACTCACTCACTGCAGGACTTGGCACATTCCCCAGCTCGCGCTGGCACAATCCCCAGTTCTCCCCTGGCCATCTGTTCCAAAAAAAAAACCTCATCATCACTCAGGATACAACACCAAGAGCAGCTGTTACAGAGGCAGGCAGGGAGGGGCAAGAACGACTGTATAGGGAGTCTGAGTCTTGCTGAAAAAAATGAAAAAGTTGTTATAATCCGTGGTTTATTAAAAATGTTTTGAATGACAGTCCTTGAAATGTACCCCCTTGATTATTTAAAATGAATGAGCTGTAGAGTTGAGCGCATCCCTCTATGTTATTCATTTACTATATAGCTTTATGTTTAAATGATGATTATTATTATTTTAATTTGTGTAAATTTATATGAATAAACCGTCCAGAACTGCAGCTGTTCAAAATAGGTCAGATTATGAGATACACTAATAGTTTTTAGTGAGACAATTTCTGCTTTAGCGGATAATGTTTCCTATCAATTACTAGATATTTCCTCCTTTCACATTTCTACCTGCTCAACTTTATAATGGGTCTGTTGCTTTTTATTGTTCTTTTTATTACTCCATATTTTTTCTAAATGTGCTTCAATGCTATCACGACTCAGTTACATAAATGCTCATAACCAGAAGCAATTTAAAGATTTAAAAGGTAATAGCTCAGTCCATTCCTTCATAAAAAGCTCAAATAGACTATTGCTACTCCAAACCCTGATAGTCTGAACCATGCTGTCATAATGAAATGAATGGCAGACGAAAAAAAAAAACAACTTCAGTGTTTTAGATCTGCGATAATCAGTGAAACATTTACAGCTGTATTTATCCAAATGGTTATCATTTTTTAACCAAATAGTTTGAAAAACATAAAGACCCCCTGCTGTTCAGTCTGAGCCCGTCTCAAGCAGAGAGTTAAGAGACACAAACATAGTTCCATGCATTCAAACCCAGGGAGCGTAGAAGTGCTGTTGCTGCTTCTCTTAACCAATGACTCAGTCCCCAAATTGTTATACTGAATGTTTTTTTAAATTTCAGACCTTTGGTAAGTATATAGGCTGTACAATAAACTTATCTCATTCCTGATCCTTTTACTTGTCACTGCTGATTATCTTGCAACCTCCATAGCTCCCCTTATCTTGCAACTTACTCCTTAAACTAATGCATAACATCTTGTTGTTACTCCTTAAACTAATGCATAACATCTTGTTGTTACTCCTTAAACTAATGCATAACATCTTGTTGTTACTCCTTAAACTAATGCATAACATCTTGTTGTAAAAGCTACTACTGTCATTCAAACTCTTAAACCAGCTCTTTGAACCGCTGGTGTCTGCTGCTGGCAATTTCATTTGAACGCAATGAAGGGAAAAGAAGTCGTGAGTGACGTGTATTTTGGACTCCAGAAAACTTGCACGTCCTCCCATAAAAACAGGGGTAATAAAATAGCCATCCTCAGGTCGGCCCTCTTTTGAATTGGCAGTTGCTCATAGTTGCACAGAAGCAAACAGCTACCAACAACAGTAATAGGGGGTTGATTAATAGTTTGTCAAAGTTTAGCATAGCGGGTAGCTTTTTGCCAACGTCAGTCATGGGTAATGAGTGGGAGAGGATGAAATGGGTGACATTAGAATGTTCATATTACTTTGTGGAGATTAATGTGAAGTAATTGCTGTTTTTGTAAAGGCAATATATATATATATATATATATATATATATATATATATATATATATATATATATATATATATATAATTTATTTATTTATTTAAAAAAAATTTCCTACTATTCCGTCAGTGTGTGTGATATTTCTAACATAAATTATTTATTTTATTTATAGGAGTAGCACAGAGGAAGACAGCAAGTCTATGGAACTTCAAACAGAACTGGGTCCCGGCCAGTCCTGGCAACAGCTTTCTCTTTTTTAATGACTAAAGACTTCATTTAAATTTACTCAAGACAGCACTATGCAGAGACCTTCTTCGCAAACCGTACGAAGACTCGTTAGTTCTGTAGAAAAGAAAGCTATACTTGGTAGACATTGGCAATTTTATTACAGCACTTTCCTTTCTTTTTTTTTTGCGAAGCTATAATAGGAGCTAAATGTTTGTGGTGGTGTTTCAGAGACAATCATGTTTTTTTACACAGAGACATTGTTGTGTATACTCTTTCAATAGATCATACAACAACTTTTAATTAAGAGAAATATCCTGTATACAGAGATGTATGCAAGGACAGTTTTGTTTTTTTTTGTTTGTTTTTTTATAGCTGACAGTTTTGTCTAATTGTCCTTAATCTACTGAATCTATGAATCTGTTGGAACATATGTTATTTTCCCCTGCTTTTTAATCTATATGCTTTTAATAGTGTAGCAGGTTGTGTTAGTTATTCCTTGAGTTAATTTCATTCACTTTGTTGAGAGATTCCCTGGAGGTAAAGCATCAACTGGGGTGGGGGGGGAGCACTTAGCTATGGATATCTTCAGATTGAAGCTCATATAGCATGTCCCACTGTCAAATATGATGTGCAAATTCAAAAACTATGAGAGAGGTTTTTGTTTTACTCTTCTATTAGCATCAAAATAGTTATGGGGAACTGCAAAAAAATGTCTGTTAAGAAAGTACTAGGGAAAATAAATATGAAGTGTTGAAAAACCACATGATGAAATAATTATTTCAATACAGCAGGCATGACAGTGATGTACTGTTGTGTTTGCATGCAATAACACCAACACATGCAAACTATTATTATTTATTTCTTAGCACACGCCCTTATCCAGGGAGACTTTTGTTACACAATTGTTACAAGATATCACATTATTTTTACATAAAATTACATTACTTTTTACACATTATTTTTACATACAATTACCCATTTATACAGTTGAGTTTTTACTGGCGCAATCAAGGTAAAGTATCTTGCTCAAGGGTACAGCAGCAGTGTCCCCCACCTGGGATTGAACCCACGACCCTCCAGCCAAGAGTCCAGAGCCCTAACCACCACTCCACACTATTGAATTGTGATCAGAAACAACGTAAGGGCTAGTGGCATTGAGAGAAGCGTGTAAAAGGAATAATCCTGCTTATTTTGTTCACTAGACACTCACTTCACTCACAGAGCTTTGTGAGGTACAGGCGTAATTTCAACAACAGAGAAATGTCCCCCTCACATTGCAGCAATTCTCAATAATGTATTTGTATAGGCCAGTGGTTCCCAACCTTTTTCACTGTAGGGACCACCTTGGTGTTTGGATTTTTACCATGGACCACTTGCCACGTAGTTTTTCACAACAGCATTTTGAAACTAATTTGCATGTGTATATGCAGAAGTGCGTCTGTAGAAAGTAAAGTATTTATGTAAGGTAACTAACTTAATGAGATGCCTGGGCTTGAATCATCACTGCCAGGTCAGCAAGGAATGTTGTCATTTTTTGTGCATTTGAAAGTTGCTGATGGCAAAGTTCCTGTTTCTTTTGTTTACATTTTTTTCACATTCTGAATGCTTTGTAGATAAATGACGGCACAATTTTGCAGGTTTAAGAGTTTTGTTTGACAAAACCTCCTGACAACTGTGGTTAATTTTTTTTTTTTTTTTTTCAATTTAGTCATTCCAAACAAGTTAGGAGTATTCAATGCAGTGTGCAGCGAAAAAGCTGGGACAGCCAGATTAGGGTTTTTTCCTGAAACAGTGAAAGATGTGCATTTACACACACACACACACACACACACACACACACACACACACATATATATACATATACACATACATACATATATATATATATATACACACACATACATATATATATATATTTATATACACACATACATACATACATGCATACTTTTTTTTATTTAAATAATGCTGGCAAAAAAAAGAAGTCTGTAATTTTGTCAAGACAAATGTGCATTCAAACGTGTAAGTTATTTACACGTATGCCTACTTCTTTCACCCGCCCCTAAAGTCTTTGCCTTTTCAAGTGAGCAAGTGGCAATTCTCTTTGTGCAATGTACATTATTTGTAAGCGGTAACCAAAGATTCCATTTTTTTAATTGTAAATAAAATGAACTATTCTCGTTATTGTATTGACTGTTGGTGGGTACGTGATTTGTTTAAAGGTTCTAGGCAGCTAGCAAAAGATTGTCTACCTTTAGAAAATGAAAAAGAAAACATTGTTGCTTTCTCCTTCTTTTCAAAGGCTTTTTAGAGAAATGCTTGAATTTCTTGAATTTCTTTCTATCCGTCTCTAGATGGTCGTGGTTTGGTAAAAGTCCAGAAAGCAAGTACAGGTTGGAATGCCTTGGTAAAAGTAATGTATAGATCAAGAATGGCAATGCACAGGTGTGATAAAAGAGTAGTAATAGGAAATCATAAGGTTTTTTCCTGAAACAGTGAAAGATGTGCATTTACACACACACACACACACACACTATATATATACATATACACATACATACATATATATATATATATATACACATATTATATATATATATATATATATATATATATATATACACACATACATACATACATGCATACTTTTTTTTATTTAAATAATGCTGGCAAAAAAAAGAAGTCTGTAATTTTGTCAAGACAAATGTGCATTCAAACGTGTAAGTTATTTAGTTAGTATTTGTTTCACATTAGAAAGCTGTTTCCGTTAATGGCGGCTTTGAAGGCGAAGCTTGGTATTGCATCAAAAGGAGCTGTAATTATATATCTATATCTGTATACATACATACATACTAGATAGATAGATAGATAGATAGATAGATAGATAGATAGATAGATAGATAGACACACACACACACTGTGTAACAAAACCAATCCTTAAGCAACGTCCAATAACTAGTATTTTGTGACGGAAATACAAATAAACTACCTTGAACAATATAAACTCTCCAAAGCAGTAGGATTGTGCAACAGAACCAAGACAAATTGCTGGGTAAGGCAGGATTGTTTACAACACATAGAAAATAGGAAGAAAATTAAACCAGAAGGCAACACCAGAATTCAAATAGCAGATGTTATTGAATATGCGTGGAATATTATACTTGTAGACAGATGTATCAAACATTTGGTGTACATGAGTTTTAATCAGACAGCATTAGGACCAGTCACAATGTTTACCAGAACACACATTAATACCAGTCATATAGGACAGATCAAGCTTTCAGTAATGTACAGCCTAACATGCCCATGTTGATTAAAGTGTTCACCAATGAGTCCATCCGGCAGTCCTTATAGAAAAAAAATGTCCATGAAACAACAACAACCAATACTTTAAAAGTCCCAAGCTGTTATATCAGGTCCATATTGAAAATGCAGTTTAGCCAGAACAGTTTAAACACACAAAAAAAGAGACTTCTGGGTGGGGTGCTTGTTAAACCCCGATAAATAAACAAAAAAGATAATAATCCCAAACAGTCAGAACAAACCAGATAATCCAGCAGCAAAAAATAAGCTTCCTCCCCATCAGGGGATCTCACCTAGTTCTTCCTTGGTCCTGTAGAGCTTGGAGTTTCGAACCAGGTAAGGAGACAAAAAGTGATGATTTGGATAATAAATGGATTAGTCACCGTTGTTGCTCTTAGGATAAAAATAAACCATTTGAATGATGTGGATAGTTTCAATTTGGCAGGAGATTAGTTAACTAGTTATGTTCAAACTGGAAAATGGCAGCTTAGAAAAAATACACTGTTTCTAACAACCCAAAGATTATTGCTTCCCGGTCTCTCCTTTACAGGCCAGCAACCTTCCTCTTCAAAAAACCCTGCTCCTTCCTCCAAAACCTCTGCATCCACAAAAACCACACCCGAAAAAGAATCACCCCAGAAAAAAGAACCACACCCTTCCCAGGAAGTAACAGTCATATTTAAAGAGCTCCCAATTAAGATACTTAAAGACATAATGATAAATCCAGCTCAAAAAGGCCTTTGCCAAGGCAAGTAGCAAAACACCTGAATCTAATTAGAATTTCCATGTGGAAATTAAGGAAAAGATCCTTCAGTTAAGACAACAAGAGAGAGACCAGTGCAGAGATAAACCCATTAGCAAAAACTGACACTAAATTGATATAGCTTCACCTAATTTTACCTTATGAATCTGAAAGACCCACTTTAGAAACAAGGACAAAATTACTTATTTAGCAATTGAATAGAGAATTAACTTAACCTGGCCAGGCAGGGCCGTGTTAAGCCAATGCGCTACATGGGCTGAAGCCCAGGGCCCCGCCTCCTAGGGGGGCCCCGCTGCTCCCGTAAAGTCAAACTGATGACGGTTGGCTAATAAAAAAGCATGGACAAAACAAAACAATTTGCCTATTTTATAAAACATTTTGTGTCCTTTTGGCATGCCATAGTTATTTGACACAATAAAAAAGTCTTACGCTAGCTATACCCACTGGCGTTCAACTAAAATAAGCTAAGCTGAGTAGCTAGCGGCAAACATGTCACGGAAATACGAGAGCGATGCGAAAAAAAGAAAAATCAATAAACTCAAACTAGCTAAAGCCGAGGAGTTTATACTGTAAACAGTACCCCAAAACTAACTAAATTCTTTAAAAGTCAGTGACAGAAGAATGAAAGTGAGGAAGAGCCACATGAGTCAGAGGAGCAAGCAGAGAGAGGCGAGTCGGTTAGCACTGAGTGCACAGCCACAACAGCAGAGGAGAAAAATGAGAGCGAGCCATTGAACTGCCAACTTAAGGCGGGAGAAACTGACAAAACAGATAATGCTATTGCTAGCAGTGTGTTTTATTGCTGCAAGATGGGCCAACAAGGCAATGCACGAGTAGTTTTTCAAGAGTGAGTTGTTGGAACATTCCTCCCGAAGCTGATAGTGCAGGCTGCTTGTGGGGTGCCAAGTATTCCTGCTTCTCCAAGCAGACACATATCCATGAGGATCCAATTCAAATCGAAATCCTCAGTTCAGAACAGAAATGAATGCAAAAGGCACATTTCTACCACTGTAGAAGGATACACGGGGCACCCTGCATGACCTGCCTACTTGTTTGCCCTGCATGACCTGCCTACTTCTTTCACCCGCCCCTAAAGTCTTTGCCTTTTCAAGTGAGCAAGTGGCAATTCTCTTTGTGCAATGTACATTATTTGTAAGCGGTAACCAAAGATTCCATTTTTTTAATTGTAAATAAAATGAACTATTCTCGTTATTGTATTGACTGTTGGTGGGCACGTGATTTGTTTAAAGGTTCTAGGCAGCTAGCAAAAGATTGTCTACCTTTAGAAAATGAAAAAGAAAACATTGTTGCTTTCTCCTTCTTTTCAAAGGCTTTTTAGAGAAATGCTTGAATTTCTTGAATTTCTTTCTATCCGTCTCTAGATGGTCATGGTTTGGTAAAAGTCCAGAAAGCAAGTACAGGTTGGAATGCCTTGGTAAAAGTAATGTATAGATCAAGAATGGCAATGCACAGGTGTGATAAAAGAGTAGTAATAGGAAATCATAAGGATGGGTGAAGCGTGTAGTACTGCAAAATGACAAGCTGACCATCGTGTAGAATAAATATATGCAAATGAAAAATGCTTATTCCTTCCACTTCCACTGAAGGTGGTGTCTGGGATTGAAACTGAGTAGGAAGTGTGTTGTTGCTTTCACGAACAGCATCAGTATCTTTTCTTCTCAGTGCCCTTCATTGCAATTTAAACAAAGCCTACTCTGTGTTATTATTTTTTTTGCACCGCTTTGTTGATAAGAACAAAAAAGTGTTTTGTATTTTTTTTTATATTATGACAAACTGTGGTTTGTTTCTTGATGTCCTTCACTGTCTCTTGGCAAAGGGAGATAGTTTGGCCGAGCAGTTACTGTTGCAGAAAGCACAATGTATTCCTTTGTTGTTTGGTTGGTTTTCCTATGCAGTGTGTGTGTGTGTGTGTGTGTGTGTGTGTGTGTGTGTGTGTGTGTGTGTGTGTGTGTGTGTGTGTGTGTGTGTAATGAACTCCCTTCGGTTTAGCTGACTGAGTTGAGTATCCCAAAGTTATAAACACATCATGAATGGAGGATGTTCAGAAGTCTGAAATCTCTGTATCTCTTAAACTTGTACTACTTATCAGGCTTCATGTGTCTTTATTGTTCTTTTAAACTTGTGCCTTTATTGATATTTTAAACTTGTTATATCTCTAATTTTTTGTTTTACTTTTTCAATGTTAAGCTTTCCTTCCTTTTTTAAAACTAGACCATTCTCTCTATTGTGTGGTTGTGCCCTGCAATGCAGCTTTCTGATTGGTGAATGAAAGTGCTGAGGTTTCTAATCTCTTTTGGGTCTGCAGACACGCGTGTTCCCCTCCAATACTGGAGACTGGGATCCTATCCTCATGTTAGGAGCAATTTCATTATTGAACCAGAATGACAAACAGTAGTGTACAACCAATTACGAACAACCCAAACCCTGTCCTGTCTATTGGTTGATCTCTTTTTACAGGTTTGCCCTTTTCTGTATCAACCTCCGGGATCTGCCTCTATCTCCTAATTACGAAGACGTTGGAAGTACTCCAGCAGGCGCTATGCCATTGTATTTGGCAGATCAACTGACCTGAGTCTTAGCTTAAAATATTTTCCAGAGCACCAAAGCAATTGGCAGGGAATTGTATTTTGTTCGCTTCTGAAATCCTGCTGCTGGAACAGGTTGGTCCCAATAAAAATAGCCCTGAAGTTGTGCAAGCGAGCGGTAACCAGTTCATATAACTACACACATTCCCCTGCTTCACTACGTAACACAGCTTCTGTTTGTAATTGCGCAGTTGTCACTAAGTGGCAGGGTCCAGTAGCTGACGCCTGGCCAATACAATAGCAGCTTGTTTTTGCAGAGGCCGGGAGACCCGCTGTAATAACACAGCAAGATAATTAGACTCTTCCTGAATAACTTCACCGGTGGCTTCAAAGGCCCCCAAAGGCACAATGAGCAGAGCTGGAAAAAACATTAGTGAGCTAGGTGGTAATTTGATAATGACAAGGTCTTAAACATACAGGCGGCAAAGTTTTTAAACAACCCTTTCATGTATTTGTAATGTATTCACAGTGTTTATCATGGTGTCGTCATAATGGTATGCTACATGTTTTTTTTACTGAATAAAAGATTCACTTGACTGCTCATAATCTAAAGAAACTTCGGCTGATCTAGCCTATGATACACATGTTTAGAGATGAAGGGCAGCTCCTGAACTTGTACAAACGCCTTAACACAGACTTTAAAAAAATGTAACTTCAATAGAAACAGCTAACATCTTATATATATATATATATATATATATATATATATATATATATATATATATATATATATATATATATATATATATATTGGGGGCAATCCCACTAAGTGTTAAATATTGTTATATGTTTAGGGACAGATGGCTTTTGCCACAGTGCAAACTGTTTCAAAGGAATTACAATAAATGAACAGTTTGCACAAAGCAAACAAGGTAAAGCATTAAGTCAGGCGTACATGTCAATGTTTTGGCAATTTCAAAGTGGTGGAGGTGAATTCAAAAGCACACCAGAGACTGCTTTGGGAGGTACAGTAGCTTTGAATTTCCTTGGCTTGATCATTATTGGTTGTAGATAAAGTGCTGGTTGTCAGGTAGTAGTAGTTTTTGGGAGTGGTGGTCTATGGCAAGCCACATTTTGGCCATTTTGAGATGTCTTAAAATAATTGAGATATCTCTAAATTAATTTGACATATTTGTAAATAAACCATTTTGAAGATATTGTAGCGATTTCGGTTAACGCAGGAAGGCGCATCATGCAAGCATAGCACCAATACCGCCGTACAAAAGACCCGGCTCCATTGCAAGCAGCGATATTGGGCTCATGTCTTCGGTGTGATTACGTCACCTACCAGCCCTACTGCTGCCGTCCCCCGTGCATGCTACAATATCTTAATTTCATTTTGAGATATCTAAAAATTAAATAAAGATATTAAGATATCTCTAAATGACTTCCTGAGAAAATTCTCTGGGGTGGATGTACTAAAGTGTTGCGACTGTTGCAAACGAGTCGGAAGTCTAGGGTGAAATACAGTAAACATGCGCAAATACTTTTAGCGGCTTTTTGGGGAATGCTTTGCGGCAGCAGTTTTTCTTTGCGGTTAAAGCTTAGATGAATATGTAATTATGGGCGTTCCTGCATAAAGGCCCATCTTAATACATCTACCCCTCTGTTTTAAATAGACTTTCTGTCATCTCTAAATGAACGGGAAGTTATTTCTAGATATCTTAAAATGATTTAGAGATGCCTCTAAATGAACTGAAATTAATTTTGAAATATCTTAAATTGAATTTCAGGTATTTTTTAAAATTATTTAAAGATATCTTTAAATTATTTTAAAATATCGTAAAATGATTTAAAGCTATCTGAAAATGCATTAAAGCTCCATTTAAAGATATCAGGAAATATTTAGAGATTTGGCTTCCCATAGTTGCCATTATCAGGCATGTAATGGATAATGCATCTCTTCAATGTTACAATGTACATGTTTATCCATCCCAGCTCAGGGTTTTTTTTTTTTTCTTGCATGTCAAATCAGTCTGTCTTGTACTGTGCGTTTACACAGAGCTTCCTCCAATTTCACATGACAAAAATGCAGCAAAAACAAAGCAAACGAGACAAGCTAAAAGTTAATCATTAAACAGTTTTAGACACTGTGATGCATTTTATTTTAAAAATCTGTGATCTTTAGTTGCTTTTCTGCATTTTCATTTGCAAGTGAACCTTGATATTAGGGCCTGTGACAGGGTAAATGGTGTGGTGCAGTAGAAAGTGAATGTCCAGACTGAATTCTCCCAAAAACAAAAAGGTTTTAATAATTAACAAACAAAAAGATCATAAAATAAATCTACTTGGAAAAATAAGTAATAATAATAATAATAATAATAATAATAATAATAATAATAATAATAATAATACTAAATAATAAGTCCCAGTACCAGCGATGGTAACGGGGCAAAACTCAGCAGCATCCAGCTAAAACAAAAGCAACAAAAACACACTCCAATAACCACAGTCCTCCGTGCACGAAAATGTGCTCTTCTTTTCCAGGGTTTGTGGTGATGGAGAGAGATTTACACAGAGGGAGAGACATGCTTAACATGAGCTCCTAAATATACAAAATATTTATTGTCTTAGAATGAAATAAACACTGGAGAAATGTTATTTTTATTTCAGTAAAAACAAAGAGTACAATTAGAGACTATTTTCAAAAATATATATATTTCAAAACACTAAAAAATAAATAAAGTAAAACTACAAAGACAAAAACAGGACCAGAAGAGATGAACTAACAGCAGAGAAGTGAGAGAAGGAAAGAAAGAAAAAAAGAAAGAAAAAGAAAGACAGAAAGAAAGGAAAGAAGAAAAAAGAAAGAAAGAAAGAAAAAGAAAGGAAAAGAAAGAAGAAAAAAAGAAAGAAAAAGAAAGGAAAAGAAAGGAAAAGGACAGAGTATACAATCAAAGAAAGAACAGAAAAACTGCTAAGAAAACAGCAAATTATCTGGACTTTGAGTTATAAAAGGTAAGCCTCTCACCTTATTTTAAATTAAATTCAATCCATTTTAAAGTGAGCCTGTGTGAGAAGTGGCAGTTGGTGTGTGAGGTTGACGGTTGGAAATGGATACATTGAGCAGTGCAGTAATGCAGCCCCGCCCCTGAGCCCTGTGTTCCACTCCCTGGGAGGTGAAGAGCGCTCAGGCCAGGAAACAACACAAGCACAGAGTGCTGAGAGAGAGCCCAGAGACTCTCATTGCTGACTGCTTCCAGGCTGGAAAAACACTGTCACCACTAACCTGCTCCTCTTCACTGAGCACACAGACGCCTGGCACACAGCCATATGTAAAATGTATGTACATGTAAAAAGGGAGGCATCGGCCAGGGGAGACAGTTGAAAATAAGGGAAGACGCAGACTCACACCACACAGTGTTCACAGTAAATCTGTATCAGAACGGCACTATCATGATACAGGGCAGTGAGGCCAGCCTGGTGTCTTTTGAGGAGAATTTCCTGGCCTTAAAAGAGCTGGCTGAGTCTGCAAAACCAAAGAGCCAAAACACAGGGACACCTACAGCAGCAAGCCCTGTCCCTGACAGCACACAGCCTGCCCGCAGCACTGACAGCACAGCCCCAGCCCCCACTGTCCCAGCAGAGGAGAGCACAGTCCCTGGAGATAGCCAGCCCTCCTCACCCAGCCCCCGGAGCTCCACAGCACAGTGGCAATCATGAAGGCAAGCCTCTCCCTGCTAGAGGTGGAGCTGACAGAGCTCAGGGAGCTAGTCCGGGCCAGGCTCACAGAGAGCGACATCACACAGCAGTTGAAAGACCAGACCAGTCAGATCAAGAACGAATATAAAGCCTCATTCAGGGAACTGAAGGCAGAGGTGAAGGAGCTGCAGCAGGACAGGGAAACCCTGAGAAGAGAACTGACCGGACTGAGAGAGGAGCTGCAGCACAGAGACAAAACAGTACAGAGCCTGAGGGAGCAACTGCACACACTCACAGTCCCCCACAGCCCTGCAGGAGGCACAGCAACCCAGACAGCACAGTGCCCCCAACCCCAGCCTGCAAGGACACACTGACACACACACACAGCACACCAGCCAAACACACTGACACACCGACACACACACACACAGACAACACCGACAGCCCCCAGCCAGACACACTGGCAATCACACAAAGCCTGACACACACACCACACACACGAACAGCACACAGAACACTCCCAACACACACGCTGACCCAGGCACAGCCCCGACCCTCGGCAGACCGGCAGCAAAGCACCGCAACACCGAGATCGCCCTGCTGATGGACTCCAACGGAAATACATCGATGAGAAGTGGCTCTTCCCAAAACACACAGTGTCCAAGATCTGGTGTCCGACCACAGAAAAGGCCCTGGAGGCTCTGTGTGAGTCCACCCTCGCTCCCCGGACACATAATCATCCACACAGGCACCAATGATCTGAGGGCCCAGCAGGAGAACGTGAGCCAAGTCCATCAGGAGAGTGGCGGAGAGGGCCACCCAGGAATTTCCGTGATTCAAAAATCATCATCTCCACCCTGCTGCCCAGAAAGGATTTCCACCAATACACCATCCAGAAGATCAACGCTGAAGTCTCCCGAGGGTGCGCTCTACTACCCAACGTGCACCTGGCACACCACCCCACCCTCGGGCTGCAACACCTGTACGACCACGTGCACCTGCACCAGCGGGAGTCAGCATCTTTGCAAAGACCCTGAAAGACGCCACCCTGGGCCGAGACCCAGCCAGCCCCCAACACGGCAACAGGAGAGGCCTCAACGCCCACAGACCGCAGCACAGCCCACAGACAGCCAGGTGGGCCCCCAGGAGCCTCCGCCCACAGCCTGGACAACACAACCGCACCTGTCCAGCCCAGCCCAGCCCAGAAAGCCCAGGCCCGCCCAGCCCAGCCCAGCCCAGCCCAGCGGACCCAGGTCCGGTCCTGCCAGCCCATTCCAGCACCCAGCCCAGCCATCCCAGCAGCAGGCTCACAGCTACGCCATGCCCTCAGCAGACCAGCAGGGACTGGGAGCACAGAGCTGGAGGAGATTCACCACCTCCTGAACCTCATCTGCACAAGACTTATGAGCTAAGTCACTACTATTAAAAAAATTAAATAGATTGTAAAAAAAAAAAAAAAAAAAGGGAGGAAAGGAAAAGAGAAAAGGGGAAAAAAAGTATATATATATATTGTAATGGAGAGATTTCAGCAGCAAAACGTAAATATAATTAATATTTAGTGAATTATTACAAAACAAATTTGTATATATCTTTTTTTTTTTTTTTCTCTCCAAAATGTTTTGTTTAATTCTAAGACAAAAAATAGAAAAATAATTGCAAATATAAATATGATTAAATCTTTGTCCATCACAATGTGGAATATCCAGGGCCTGAGCTCCTCAGTGTTTGGGCTGAAGAGCACAGCCCCAGAGTTTATAGAGAGAGTGAAAGGCCTGGATATCATCATCCTGCAGGAAACATGGTGCAGGGCAGACGTGTCCACTCACTGTCCCTCAGGCTATAGGGAGATCATAGTGCCCTCACTGAAAAAGACCACAGTCAGACGAGGCAGAGACTCTGGGGAATAATCATTTGGTACAAAGCAGAGCTCACCAACTCAATAGAGCCAATTAAACGGGAGAGTCACATTTGTGGCTTAAAATCAGCAGAAATATTGTCTCTGCACAAAATGAAATCTTCCTGTGTGCAATATATATCCCCCTCAGAATCCCCATACTATAGTGAGGAAACCTTTACCAGTCTCCACACAGAGATCTGCCACTTCCAGGCCCAGGGAAATGTTCTGATCTGTGGAGATCTGAACGCCAGGACAGGCAAGCAGCCTGACTTCACCAGCACACAGGGAGACCAACATATATTCAGGCAAAACCCCTATATTCCAGCCCTATTGTCTCCCAGAGAAACAGCTATGATAGAGAAATAAATCAAAGTGGGAGACAATTACTGCAACTCTGTCAAGGCCTAGGCCTGTACATTATTAACGGTAGGATCCGAGGGGACTCTTTAGGAAGACACACCTACAGCTCAGCTCTTGGCAACAGTGTAGTAGATTACACCATTACTGACCTAGACCCTTCCTCTATTAGTGCATTCACTGTCAGGCCAATATCTCCTCTGTCAGACCACAGTCAAATAACTGTGTTCCTTAAAAGAACAGAGCAGACCAGCAACACACAGACACAGCCCTGCAAGCTGTATAACCTCCATCATTCCTACAGATGGGCTCCAAACAGTGCAGAAGAATACCAGAAAGCAATCAGCCATCCAAAAATCCAATCACTATTAAACACCTTTCTGGTTACACCACATACTCACAGTAAACGGGAGTAAATCTAGCTGTAGAAAACATGAATGAAATATTTAGACAGGCAGCTTTAAAATCCAAACTAAAAATAATTCGAACACTCAAAAGAAAAAACTGAAAGAAGAAAATTGGTTTGATGAAGATTGTAAAAATATAAGGAAAAGACTTAGGCAATTATCAAATCAAAACATAGACAACCAGACAACCAAGATTTACGCCTCAGCTACTGTGAAACTCTAAATTACTATAAACGCACACTAAAACAGAAAAAAATAACCACATCAACAAGCAACTGACAGAAATCGAGGAGTCCATTAACTCAAACCGATTCTGGGAACATTGGAAAAACTAAATAAATCAAAACCAGAAGAATTGGCCATACAAAATGGAAATATATGGAAAACCATTTTGAAAAACTCTATCAAAACATAACACACAATGAACAACCATTAGATCAAAACAATATTTATGAAAAACTGAAAAACTAGAATTGTCAATTAAAGACAACCAGAATCCACTGGACTCTCCAATCACTGCGCAGGAACTTAAAGAGAAACTGCAGACCCTCCAGAATAGGAAAGCCAGCGGGTAGACAGCATCTCCAATGAGATGCTGAAGCACAGCAGCCCTAAGCTGCAGGAGGCCCTGCTCAAACTGTTTAACCTGATACTAAGTGTGGGCTACTTCCCTGACATCTGGAACCAAGGGATTATATCCCCTGTCTTTAAGAGTGGAGACAAATTCGACCCCAATAACTACCGAGGCATCTGTGTGAGCAGTAACCTGGGGAAGGTATTCTGCAGTATCATTAACACTGGATACTGGCCTTCCTTACCGAACACAGTGTCTTGAGTAAGAGTCAGATTGGCTTCCTTCCAAAACACCGCACTACTGATCATATTTACACCCTACACACCCTAATAGACAAACATGTAAACCAAAACAAAAATAAATTATTTGCTTGCTTTATAGATTTCAAAAGGCTTTTGATTCAATCTGGCACGAAGGATTATTTTATAAACTCCTCCAAAGTGGTGTAGGAGGTAAAACCTATGACACAATTAAATCAATGTATACGGAAAATAAATGTGGTGTAAAGATTGGCAATAAAAGAACACAATTCTTCTCATTAGGGCGTGGAGGAGACAGGGTGCAGTTTGAGTCCAACACTGTTCAACATCTACATCAATGAATTGGCCACAGTGTTGGAGCAATCTGCAGCCCCTGGCCTCACTCTGCTTGATACTGAATTAAATTCCTGCTCTACGCTGATGACCTGGTCCTGCTGTCGCCCACAGAACAGGGGCTGCAGCAGAGCCTGTCACTGCTAGAGCAGTACTGTCAGACCTGGGCCCTGGCAGTAAACATGAACAAAACTAAAATCATGATATTTCAGAAAAACCCAGATATCAGGAAAGTAGATACATCTTCACACTACACCACACCACAATAGAACACTGCATGCACTACACCTACCTGGGCCTAAACATCAGCGCATCAGGTAGCTTTAACCCGCAGTGAATGCACTAAGAGAGAAGGACCTGCAGGGCTTTCTATTCCATAAAGAAAAAGCTTTATATAAAACTCCCCATTAGAATTTGGCTCAAAATTTTTGAAAGTGTTATCAAACCCATTGCCCTCTATGGCAGTGAAGTGTGGGGTCCGCCACAGAGCAGGATTACACTAAATGGGATAAACACCCAATAGAAGCCCTGCACACAGAGTTCTGCAAAACATCCTGCAAATACAGAGAAAAACACCAAACAACGCTGCAGGGCAGAACTAGGTCAATATCCATTATTGATCTCAATACAAAAAGGGCAATTAAATTTTGGCTTCATCTAAAACAAAGCAACCCAAACTCCTACCACAGTAAAGCCCTGCAGTACCAAGAACTGAGCCAAAAGAAGAGTCCCTCAGCCAGCTGGTCCTGAAGCTCACTGCACTAACACACACTAACACCAACCAGCCTCAGGACAGCACTGCTCCAACACAGACAATTCGAGTTAACCAAATTATAACACAACACAAACAAAACTACCTCACCTATTGGGACACACACACAAAAACACAAAGCAAATTAGAGTGCTATCGGGCCCTAAAGACACTACACCCTGGCTGAATACCTGAGCAGGGTGAAAGACAACAAGCAGAGGCAGATCCTAACCAAATACAGGCTCAGTGAGCACAGCCTGGCCATAGAAACAGGCCGACACAGGCAGACCTGGCTGCCCAAAGAGGACCGGCTGTGTCATCACTGTCAACTCCAACAAGTAGAGACAGAGATGCACTTTCTACTGCAGTGTACAAAATACACAGAAATAAGGGAAACTTTCTTCCCACAAATAAAAAATCTCTGCAAAACATTCCCAGACCTGCCAGACTCTCAAAAACTCCCAATCCTCCTCGGAGAGGAGTCCAGCTGTGTCCAACTGGCAGCCCAGTACACAGCCGCCTGTCACAGCCTGAGGGACAAACAGTGAGCACTCTACATTAGTTCAAATCTTGTTATATTTCATTGTTGTTATTGTTAAATTATTAATAACGTGGTTATTATTTATATTTGTTTACCATTATTATTATCATTATTTTTCTCATCAGTGTTATTGTCTATTTAATGTTCAGATGATGTACTGTGTATACATTGCTTTGGCAATACTGTAAATAATGGTCATGCCAATAAAGCACCTTTGAATTTGAATTTGAATTTGAATTTGGTGCGTGCGCTGTGCTGTGAATTGCTGTGCGATGAGGGGCGTGCTCTGGGGTATGTGCTGGCTCGCTGGCTACAGCCTCCCGTCCTCCTGCTCCTCTGTTGACACACAAACACAAAACACGTAATCACACAAAAACAATCATCGGCTCCTGCCGATCGCTTTTTAACTCAGCGCAAGGGGAGGTTTTGACGTAGCTGCTTCCCCTTTGTACCTAGCAAACTCCTCCCTGCAGTCAACGCGTCGCCTGGTTTCTCCAATAGAGGGCTGCCCCGCAGCTGACTGCACTGGAATCGTCCAGAGTACTTGCAGCTACGCGCCCCTCCTAATATGGTCACCTTCCGGTTTCCACCTACCACCGAGGTGGCAGATCTAGGAGGCAGCTTACCTTCCCCCTTACACAGCGCCCTTTGTAATCGGGAGGGAGATTTACAGCATCGTCTTTCTCTCTCTATATCACAGGGCCTTATCGTGCACTATATTCTGCAATTTTGAATACTGTCTTTCAATATTGTTTTAATTCTGGAAACTGGTGTTGTTTTTAATCTTTTGCTAAATTGCATTGCCTTTTACGTTTTAGGCAGTTTTGTGCATGGGTAACATTTTGATGTTGGGTCATTAATGAGGAATTTTACATGCTACAATATGTACTGGATTTAAAAGTATGTATTGTATTACAGCCCACGTGTCCACAGTCGTCTCTTTTGGCAAGTGATATTTTCAGAATCATATTGTTCTGAATTAAAATACTTCTTCTGTGGAAAATAAAGTACTGTACCAACAAAACCAACAGCAGTACATCTACATGGAAGCCTACTTACTTTCAGCGATGTATTTTTGACATTATATCTTTTTTTGTGTTCCCTGAAAAAACACAAGTGTTGGAACAGGGCAAAATGAAATAATCAGATATGCATCACACTTGTTTAACTGTCACTGAAGTCAGAATTTTATAGGGTCGGATATGTGAGTGCGTACTGTAAACATCTTAATAAATCTAAGTAAAAACAGACACAAAGCTGCAGGAAACTATTTTTGGAAGGTACTATATTATTTGGTTTTTATATGGAGTACATATAATTAAAAAGAGGTTATTCTAGTCATAAACAATGTTGGCAAAAAACAGAAGTTGGATACGGGTGTTCCAGCAAAGAGTTTTCCTGTTAAAAGAGCAGATGTGAGTGGATTTTAAAGTCTTGATTTAATGAATAAGCCCTCAAATGGCTTCGCTCCCCCATACCTATCTCAATCAGTACCCCCAATATGTCCCAGATCTCTCCTTATTTTTGCAAGATAGCAGCCTCAGAATGGTCATATTGTAGTCAAAGAGTAGAAGGGCATTGTGCCCCCCTCTATTTCTTGCTCACTAAACATGATTGAATGTTGTACCAGACTTGCCTGTTACCAGTTTCATTCTGCATTGGTTGTTAAATAATAAGGGCACAGATTACTCCTTAAAATCTGTATTTGAGGAATTCCGGCGAGGCGCACTAGCTGAAGGCGGCATAAATTTTAGCTCCGCAAATTCTCCTTGTTTATAAAGTAGATTACATAGCAAGTTTTTGTTTTTTTTTAGTTAGGTTTTTTTTTTTTTTTCCAGTCACGATACACAGTTTAAGTGGTACATAAATGACTACTAGAGCAAAAAGCAAAAACATGCAAAACCAACGAGCTCAAACACCAGACTTTGAAACATCGGACAATGAAGGAAACCTCAGCTCCGCAATGATGGAAAGTGACCACTCGCCAAATGAAAAACATGATCATTCAACGGAATTTGAAAAAATACTGTTTGAAATTAGAGTATTGAGGAGGGGAACTCACAACATATGAAAGACATTAGACAGGAGGTAAAAGGAATCCGTGAAGACCTCAAGCAAATCGAGAAGCGAGTGGCCGAGGTAGAAAGCAGGGTTGCAGAAGTAGACGAGAGAGAAGTGCGTACATCGAAAATACTTGTTCATTTACTTCAGAAAGGAAAAAAAGCTGGCAAATAAATGTGAAGACCTGGAAAAAAGAGCACGCAGAAATAATGTCAGAATTTAAGGAATTCCAGAAGGAAGTGAAGGAAGAGACATGGTGGAGTTTGTTGAAAAACTGCTAATGGAAGAACTGAAATTACCAAGAAGGTTCCTAAACCTTGTCAGGGCTCACCGCACTCTCACTCCTAAACCAACAGACCCTGGTGCCTGACCGAGATCGATAATAGCACAGTTCTGAACTACAATACAAGACAACTGGTTCTGCAAGCAGCCTGGGTGAAGAAGGGACTTATTTACAGCAGTGCTCAGATATACCTCAACCAGGACTTTTCTGCTAAAGTACAAAATGAACGGAGTCTGTACAGGCTAATGAGAAAACAGCTCAGGGACAAACAAATAAAGTCTCATATTCTCTACCCAGCCAGGCTCAAAGTCTTTGCAAAGGACAAAATAAAAATGTATGAAAACCCCAGCTTGGCAGCAAAAGGCCTGGAGGATTTTGGAATATGAATAGACATACCTGAACACCCTGACTGGATGACCAATTGACAACAATAGTCCCAAAATAACAACACTTTAAAACATTTCATATCAGATGTATACAGAATACTTGAAAAAGGAAGTAAAAAACAAGAAGTTAGGGGGAAATATAACTGGGAGAAGGAGGTGGGTATCCCTATCACAGCTGAAGACTGGGAAGACATGTGTTTAAACCTACATAAAACTACTAACTCAGTATCATGGAGAGAATACGCATGGAAAGTTCAAATTTGATTTTTTAAGACCCCCTTGTTACAAACTAAATATACCAGATCTTTCAGCCCAAGCTGTTGGAGAAGTTGGGGAGAATCTCTGGTGCACCATACACATATATCTTCTGGTCATGTAAAGTTATACAAACTTTTTGGAAAAAGATTCTTGAAGAAATATCCCAATCTTAATATAATTAAAGCTAGACCCAAGATTTCTGTTACTGGGACAAACACCATTAGAACTAAAAACAGAAGCAGAGACATATTTGTTTAGGGTTGTAAGAATTGCAGCCATAAAACAAATTACCAGAAAGTGGTTAAGGCCTGACAGAGCAAGTGTTCAACGATGGAAGGAGTTGGTAAATGAAATGTATCTCATGGAGAAAATTACTTATAGAATTAGTTATCAACAACATCAATTTGAAAATAGATGGTTAAAATGGGAAAAATATGTAGGAACATTGTCCCTGTAAATTATAATATGAGCGAGAGATGCAGCAGATGTTTATAATTTTGTATTATTATTGTTATTTTATTTTTTTTATTGTTTTTATTTATTTATTTATTATATATATTATACTTTAAGCAAAAAAAGGAAAAAAACTGTAATCTTTTTAAAAGATTGTCATTGTTTAATGTCTGAACATGAACACAATAAACATATTTAAAAAAATCTGTATTTGAAAATACCAAGATAATAGGGCTGAGTGGGTTTAAACGATTCAGAAATGCACCACCAGCAGACATTAACCATTTTTTTTATCTGTGTGTGTGTGTGTGTGTGTGTATGTGTGTATATCTATATATATATATATATATATATATATATATATATATATATATATATATATATATATATATATATACAGTACTGTGCAAAAGTTTTAGGCAGGTGAGAAAAATGCTGTAAAGTAAGAATGCTTTCAAAAATAGACATGTTAATAGATTATATTTATCAATTAACTAAATGCAAAGTGAGTGAACAGAAGAAAAATCTAAATCAAATCCATATTTGGTGTGACAACCCTTTGCCTTCAAAACAGCATCAATTCTTCTAGGTACACTTGCACAAAGTCAGGGATTTTGTAGGCATATAGTCAGGTGTCTGATTAAACAATTATACCAAACAGGTGCTAATGATCATCAATTCAATATGTAGGTTGAAACACAATCATTAACTGAAACAGAAACAGCTGTGTAGGAGGAATGAAACTGGGTGAGGAACAGCCAAACTCAGCTAACAAGGTGAGGTTGCTGAAGACAGTTTACTGTCAAAAGTCATACACCATGGCAAGACTGAGCACAGCAACAAGACACAAGGTAGTTATACTGCATCAGCAAGGTCTCTCCCAGGCAGAAATTTCAAGGCAGACAGGGGTTTCCAGATGTGCTGTCCAAGCTCTTTTGAAGAAGCACAAAGAAACGGGCAACGTTGAGGACCGTAGACGCAGTGGTCGGCCAAGGAAACTGCAGCAGATGAAAGACACATCATGCTTACTTCCCTTCGCAATCGGAAGATGTCCAGCAGTGCCATCAGCTCAGAACTGGCAGAAAACAGTGGGACCCTGGTACACCCATCTACTGTCCGGAGCAGTGTGGTCAGAAGTGGCCTTCATGGAAGACTTGCGGCCAAAAAGCCATACCTCCGACGTGGAAGCAAGGCCAAGCGACTCAACTATGCACGAAAACACAGGAACTGGGGTGCAGAAAAATGGCAGCAGGTGCTCTGGACTGATGAGTCAAAATTTGAAATATTTGGCTGTAGCAGAAGGCAGTTTGTTCGCCGAAGGGCTGGAGAGCATACACGAATGAGTGTCTGCAGGCAACAGTGAAGCATGGTGGAGGTTCCTTGCAAGTTTGGGGCTGCATTTCTGCAAATGGAGTTGGGGATTTGGTCAGAATTAATGGTCTCCTCAATGCTGAGAAGTACAGGCAGATACTTATCCATCATGCAATACCATCAGGGAGGCATCTGAATGGCCCCAAATTTATTCTGCAGCATGACAACGACCCCAAACATACAGCGAAAGTCATTAAGAACTATCTTCAGCATAAAGAAGAACAAGGAGTCATGGAAGTGATGGTATGGCCCCCACAGAGCCCTGATCTCAACATCATCGAGTCTGTCTGGGATTACATGAAGAGAGAGAAGCAACTGAGGCTGCCTAAATCCACAGAAGAACTGTGGTTAGTTCTCCAAGATGTTTGGGCCAACCTACCTGCCGAGTTCCTTCAAAAACTGTGTGCAAGTGTAATGAGAAGAATTGATGCTTGATGCTGTTTTGAAGGCAAAGGGTGGTCACACCAAATATGGATTTGATTTAGATTTTTCTTCTGTTCACTCACTTTGCATTTAGTTAATTGATAAATATAATCTATTAACATGTCTATTTTGAAAGCATTCTTACTTTACAGCATTTTTCTCACCTGCCTAAAACTTTTGCACAGTACTATATATATATATATATATATATATATATATATATATATATATATATATATATATATATATATATATATATATATATATATATATATATATGTGAGATAGTGTAGTCCTGGGGGAAGAGGACTACATCTCCCAGAAGGGCACAGCCTTAATTTGTTAATTGTTTAATTTCATTTGTTAATTGTTCTGGCAGTTGGCCTTGTTATTGTAAATTGAGGCCAGCTGCCAGGTATAAAAAGAAAGCAGCCAGTCTGCTCAGGACTGCTGTGTGGAGAGCCCGCTCGTCTGTATGCTCAAGCGTACAAAAGGAAAGGTAGTGTAAAACTTTTCCAGATCAGTGTTAAACCTGTGTGGTTTGTTTTGTTTAACTGTTTTGTTTTTGCGCTATAGGTAAACAGCTTAGCTGTCCTGTTTTATAGTAGGTTCCCTTGTAGTTAGTGCTCAAGAAAGAGCTAGGTGTTTGTTTTGTTTCTTTTGTTTTGGTATTATTAAAATAGCGCAAACGCACGTTAAAACCTCAATTTCTGTGTCCTGGGTCTATTTTTAAAGGGGCAACGAACCTTGAGTGGTGCTAGTCTTTTACAATATAAACACTCAGCATCAAAAGAAACGTATCACTTATATTTGAGCATAAAAAGAAACATATCACTTATATTTGGATAAAATTCACTAGATGTGATCGAAAAAACTCTGTTTTAGAGCAGGTGCAGTGACTTTTTAATGTGCTGATTAACAATTGACATCACGAAGATGCTGCAAAATGATCTGTCGATCTTGGGCAGGTGTTGTGACTCTTGGTCTCCCAGTTCGTGGTTTGTCATTGACAGAGTATGGTTATACCATCTCGCCAGGTTTGAAATTGCTGGATGTGATCACCCAAGACGCTGCCCAAGTCCAGCCTCCAACATGCCGATTGCACGAAGGTGCTGCTCTCTTGACAGACGTGGTATATTGTTTTTTTTCTGTGATTTTCTTTATTGCTTTTATTCAAGCTTGCAATTCAACAGCTGAAATCACTCCATATCCAGTGTCCAATCAACTCTCTTACTAATTAGGTGATTAAGTGCATATGCTTCAGTCATAGTGTGTCATGGTCAAGGATGAATGTCTATCATTTATATACCCTCTTTTTTTCGAAAACATAATGTGTTATAATAGTGAAAAGTTTCTTTTGATGCTATATATATATATATATATATATATATATATATATAGAGTGCCATGAAAAAGTATTTGCCCCCTGTCTGATTTTCTGCATTTTTGCATATTTTTGACGCTGAATGTTATCAGGTCTTCAACCAAAACCTCAAATTAGATAAAAGGGACCCTGAGTGAACAAATAACACACAAATTTGATACACATTTCACATACACATTGCAACACCCAGTGCCCCCGTATGAAAAAGTAATCGCCCCCTTAGACTCAATAACTGGTTACGCCACCTTCAGCAGCAATAATTGCACCAAACGCTTCCTGTAGTTATTGATTAGTCTCTCACAGTGCCGTGGAGGAATTTTGGCCCACTCCTCCATGCAAAATTGCTTCAGCTCAGTGACATTTGTGGGTTTTCGAGCATGAACTGCTTGTTTCAGGTCCTGCCACAACATCTCAATGGGGTTTAGGTCTGGACTTTGACTAGGCCAGTCCAAAACTTGAAATGTCTTGTTCTTCAACCATTCTGATGTAGACTTGGTTGTGTGTTTTGGATCATTGTCTTACTGCATGACCCAGCTGCGCTTCAGCTTCAGCTCACGGACGGATGGCCTGACATTCTCCTGTAGAATTGTCTGATACAGAGCAGAATTCATGGTTCCTTCAATGATGGCAAGGCGTCCAGGTCCTGATGCAGCAAAGCATCCCCAAACCATGACACTACCACCACCATGCTTGACCGTTGGTATGAGGTTCTGTGACAGGGTGGCTGGGCGGTGTCGTCAGGTCAGAAGCAGGAACCAAAACAAACTGACACCAATACTGCAGTTCAAAAATAAAATAATACAAAAATAAATAAAATATTTAAACACAAAACACTGTGCTCACAGAGCAAAATAAAACAGTCAAACAAAACAAAATCACGAACACAAAATAATACACTTAAAGGTCCGGCTAGACAGTAGCCTTCACAGATCCCTTAAGTTTTAGTTTTTAATTTCGTTTCTCTCTCACCCCTTGCTCGCTCTCTCCGCTCTAACACCCAAACTGAGTGCAGCGAGCTGCAGGCTTTTATGCAGGTGACCATCTCCTGATTAAGCAACAAATTAATCACTTAATTCAGGAGATGGCCACCTTCTGCACAAGGTTTTCTAATTATTCCTGGCAGAGGACGAGTACCCACTCTCGCCTCTGCCAGAACACATTTTAAATAAAACAATAACAAGAAAACGCACGGCTATGGCGTCATATTTACAAAACAATAAATAAATACAAAAACAATACCCACGGCGCTTCTCTGTCATCTATACATAAATACATAACGATAATAATAATAAACAAATACAAAATAACACAGGGACGGAGGGGGAAACCCCGTTTTAAAATAAAGAAATACATTTAAACAGCAGGGCTTACTACTGCCCTGCTACAGGTTCTTACTGTGAAATGCAGTGTTTGGTTTTTGCCAGACATAACGGGGCCCATGTCGGCCAAAAAGTTCCACTTTTGACTCCTCTGTCCATAGAACATTGTTCCGGAACTCTTGAGGATCATCCAGGTGCTTTTTGGCAAACTTGAGACGAGCATTCATGTTGTTCTTAGTGAGCAATGGTTTCCGCCTTGCTACTCTGCCATGAATCCCATTTTTGCCCAGTGTCTTTCTGATGGTGGAGTCATGAACACTGACCTTAGTCGAGGCGAGAGAGGCCTGCAGATCCCTGGATGTTGTTCTAGGGTTCCTTGTGACTTCTTGGACGATTTTACGCCTTGCTCTTGGAGAGATTTTGGCAGGACGGTCACTCCTGGGAAGATTCATTACTGTCCCATACTTTCTCCATTTGGACAATATGGCTCTAACTGTGGTTCGGTGGAGCCCCAGAGCCTTAGAAATGGCTTTGTAACCCTTTCCAACTTTTTTCCGGAGGTCTTCAGGAATTTCTTTTGTTCGTGGCATGATGTGCCTCTAGAACCTGTGTGCTGACAACTTCACTCTGATGGTAAGGGCCAAAGTTAGTCAGATATATATTGGGCAGGGCTGGCCCAAATCAGGCCTGGTTGTTAACCAAAGTACTCAAACAGCTAACCCTAATTATCCCTTTAATTGGGTTGAGTTAACTAGGGGGCAATAACTTTTTCACACCTGAAGATTGCATGTTTGATTACCTTACACACCAAATAAATGAAAGAATAACCAAACTTTGGTGTTATTTTTTCTCTCAGACTCCCTCTATATACTACTACAACCCACAAAAAAATCTGACCAAATACAATGTGAAAAATGTGCAAAAATGCAGAAAATCAGACAGGTGGCAAATACTTTTTCACGGCACTGTATATATATAAATATACAGTACTGTGCAAAAGTTTTAGGCAGGTGTGAAAAAATGCTGTAAAGTAAGAATGCTTTCAAAAATAGACATGTTAATAGATTATATTTATCAATTAACTAAATGCAAAGTGAGTGAACAGAAGAAAAATCTAAATCAAATCCATATTTGGTGTGACCACCCTTTGCCTTCAAAACAGCATCAAGCATCAATTCTTGTAGGTACACTTGCACACAGTTTTTGAAGGAACTCGGCAGGTAGGTTGGCCCAAACATCTTGGAGAACTAACCACAGTTCTTCTGTGGATTTAGGCAGCCTCAGTTGCTTCTCTCTCTTCATGTAATCCCAGACAGACTCGATGATGTTGAGATCAGGGCTCTGTGGGGCCATACCATCACTTCCAGGACTCCTTGTTCTTCTTTTACGCTGAAGATAGTTCTTAATGACTTTCGCTGTATGTTTGGGGTCGTTGTCATGCTGCAGAATAAATTTGGGCCCAATCAGATGCCTCCCTGATGGTATTGCATGATGGATAAGTATCTGCCTGTACTTCTCAGCATTGAGGAGACCATTAATTCTGACCAAATCCCCAACTCCATTTGCAGAAATGCAGCCCCAAACTTGCAAGGAACCTCCACCATGCTTCACTGTTGCCTGCAGACACTCATTCGTGTACGCTCTCCAGCCCTTCGCCAACAAACTGCCTTCTGCTACAGCCAAATATTTCAAATTTTGACTCATCAGTCCAGAGCACCTGCTGCCATTTTTCTGCACCCCAGTTCCTGTGTTTTCGTGCATAGTTGAGTCAGCTGGCCTTGTTTCCACGTCGGAGGTATGGCTTTTTGGCCGCAAGTCTTCCATGAAGGCCACTTCTGACCAGACTTCTCCGGACAGTAGATGGGTGTACCAGGGTCCCACTGTTTTCTGCCAGTTCTGAGCTGATGGCACTGCTGGACATCTTCCGATTCTTGAAGGAAGTAAGCATGATGTGTCTTTCATCTGCTACAGTAAGTTTCCTTGGCCGACCACTGCGTCTCACGGTCCTCAACGTTGCCCGTTTCTTTGTGCTTCTTCAAAAGAGCTTGGACAGCACATCTGGAAACCCCTGTCTGCCTTGAAATTTCTGCCTGGGAGAGACCTTGCTGATGCAGTATAACTACCTTGTGTCTTGTTGCTGTGCTCAGTCTTGCCATGGTGTATGACTTTTGACAGTAAACTGTCTTCAGCAACCTCACCTTGTTAGCTGAGTTTGGTTGTTCCTCACCCAGTTTTATTCCTCCTACACAACTGTTTCTGTTTCAGTTAATGATTGTGTTTCAACCTACATATTGAATTGATGATCATTAGCACCTGTCTGGTATAATTGTTTAATCATACACCTGACTATATGCCTACAAAATCCCTGACTTTGTGCAAGTGTACCTAGAAGAATTGATGCTGTTTTGAAGGCAAAGGGTTGTCACACCAAATATGGATTTGATTTAGATTTTTCTTCTGTTCACTCACTTTGCATTTAGTTAATTGATAAATATAATAAATATAATCTATTAACATGTCTATTTTTGAAAGCATTCTTACTTTACAGCATTTTTTCACACCTGCCTAAAACTTTTGCACAGAACTGTATATATATATATATATATATATATATATATATATATATATATATATATATATATATATATATATATATATATATTGTGAGATAGTGTAGTCCTGGGGGAAGAGGACTACATCTCCCAGAAGGGCACAGCCTTAATTTGTTAATTGTTTAATTTCATTTGTTAATTGTTCTGGCAGTTGGCCTTGTTATTGTAAATTGAGGCCAGCTGCCAGGTATAAAAAGAAAGCAGCCAGTCTGCTCAGGACTGCTGTGTGGAGAGCCCGCTCGTCTGTGTGCTCAATGTGTGCTATATATATATATATATATATATATATATATATAGATATAGATAGATAGATATAGATATATATAGATAGATAGATAGATAGATAGATACAGTTGTACTCAAAAGTTTACATACCCCAATGGAACAAAAGTTTTGCTTTTGTGGTTGAGGAAAAAAATTATTATTATTATTATTTATTTCTTAGCAGGCGCAGTCGTAAACAAGCAGTTTACAGTAAACAAATACATTTCAAGAATCACAGTACAAGTAATAATGCAATTAAGAGCAAGATAAATACAATGACTTTGGTTCTAGCAAGTACAAGTATGACACAATACGATTCAATACTGGAGCAGATAACAGTGTCAGTGATAGTTGCATCAGGATATACAGTAATTAAATACAAAATACTAGAGATTAAATAACACTTGACAGATTACAGTACTCTAAAGTACAGGATTAAATACAGTAAAATAGGGGGCAGATAAGAGCAAGTAAAGCACATTTAAGGAAGAATGATAAGTGTCCAGGGGGAAAAAAAAATAATTCTACAGGTGCTGTCTGAAGAGGTGAGTCTTGAGGAGGCGCCAGAAGGTGGTCAGGGACTGGACAGTCCTGACATCTGTAGGAAGGTCATTCCACCACTGCGGGGCAAGGGTGGAAAAGGAGCGGGCTCTGGGGGCAGGGGAGCGTAAAGGAGGTAGAGTCAGTCTTCTAGTGCAGGAGGAGCAGAGAGGTCGAGTGCGGGTGTAGGGAGAGATGAGGGTCTGGAGGTAGCTGGGTGCAGTCTGGTCAAGGCATCTGTAGGCTAGTACAAGAGTCTTGAACTGGATGCGAGCGGTGATCGGGAGCCAGTGGAGTGAGCGGAGCAGTGGAGTTGCGTGGGAGAAGCGAGGCAGAGAGAACACCATGCGAGCAGCTGAGTTCTGGATGAGCTGGAGTGGATGGGTGGCGGACGCAGGGAGGCCAGCCAGGAGGGAGTTGCAGTAGTCTAGGAGGGAGAGTACCAGGGTCTGGACCAGGAGCTGGGTGGCGTAGTTGGTGAGGAAGGGTCGGATTCTTCGGATGTTGCTCAGGAAGAATCGGCAAGTGCGTGCCAGAGTGGAGATGTGCTATGAATAAGAGAGGCAGGGGTCCAGGGTGACTCCGAGGTTCTTAGCTGAGGAGGAGGGAGAGAGTGTCGTAGATTCCAGAGGAACGGAGATAGAGAGGTCAGATTTAGAGAGGTTGAGTTTGAGGTGATGCGAGTGCATCCAGGTGGAGATAGCAGACAGACAGGTAGAGATACGTGAGGAGATGGTGGAGTCAGAGGTGGGGAAGGAGAGGAAAATCTGAGCATCATCAGCATAGAAATGGTATGAGAAACCATAGGATGCGATGAGGGGGCCCAGGGAGCGGGTGTACAGAGAGAACAGGAGAGGACCCAAGACTGACCCTTGGGGGACTCCTGTTGAGAGAGGGCGAGGTGTGGAGGTTGCTCTATGCCAGGATACCTGGTAAGTGCGGTTGGAGAGGTAGGAGGAGAACCAGGCCAGAGCAGTGCCAGAGATTCCCAGGTCAGCGAGAGAGGATAGTAGAATAGAGTGATCGACAGTATTAAAGGCAGCAGAGAGGTCGAGGAGAATTAGGACAGAGAGGCAGCTCGGGCAGAGTTTAGTGAGTTGGTGACAGACAGAAGGGTGGTTTCAGTGGAGTGAGCAGAGCGGAAGCCAGATTGGAGAGGGTCAAGCAGAGAGTGGTTGGACAGGAAAGCAGAGAGCTGGTGGTGTACAGTCCGCTCGAGGGTTTTGGAGAGGAAGGGTAGGAGGGAAACAGGATGGTAGCTCTGGAGGGAGGTGGCTTCGAGGGTAGGTTTTTTGAGGAAGGGATCGATAGAGGCTTGTTTGAAGGCAGAGGGAAAGAGACCAGAAAGGAGAGAGGTGTTGAGAAGGGAGGAGATGAAGGGAAGTAGAGCAGGAGCAGCAGCTTGAAAGAGGTGAGGGAGGAGGGGGTCCAGGGCACACGTGGTGGGTTTGAGACCCTGGAGCAGGGTTGGGGAGGGGAGGGGACAGAGGGAGTCGAGGGAGGAGGTGAGGGAGGAGAAGAGGGTGGAGGTAGCAGAGTCTACAGAGAGTTGTGAGAAAGAGTCGATAGGAGGGAGGTGAGAGAGAGCAGTGGAGGCAAGGACAGAGGGGGAGAGAGAGCAGAGGTTACGGCGAGAGGTGACAGTGGGGGTAGGAGGAGCAGGGAGAGAGGGGAGAGACAGAGAAAAAGAGATGAAATAGTGATCAGAGAGGTCCAGGGGGGTGACAAAGAGGGTGGAGGGGCAGCAGGCCCTGGAGAAGGTGAGGTCCAGTTGACGGCCAGCTTTGTGGGTAGGGGGGATGGAGAGAGACAGAAGTCGAAGGAGCGAAGGAGAGGGAGGAATCCGGCACAGTGGCTGGTGTTGGAGAGATGGATATTGAAGTCACCTAACAGGACAGTTGGGGTAGACAGAGAGGGGAGGGAGGAGAGTAGATAGTAAAGTTCATAGAGAAAGTGAGCGAGAGGTCCAGGGGGGCGGTACAGTACAATTAGGAGGAGTTGACAGGGAGAGGTTAGTTGGACAGCATAAAATTCAAAGGTATTAACAGAGAGTGAGGAGAGGTCGGAGGGGACAGAAAAGAGTAAGGAGGGAGAGAGGAGAAGACCAGTCCCACCTCCCCATCCAGTGAGATGCGAGGTATGGGACAGGACGTAGAGAGAGGACAGGGCGGCAGGAGTTACAGTGTTATCAGGGGTCAGCCAGGTTTCAGTAAGAGCAAGGAAATCGAGAGAGAGGTTGGAGCCAAAGGCAGAGATGAAATCAGCTTTGTTAGCAGAAGAGTGACAGTTCCAGAGTGCACCAGAGAGTGTGCGGGAAGGGGGGGAGAGGAAGAGGGATGAGGTTAGAGGGGTTGGAGGAGCAGCGGCGGAGAGAGGGCAGAGGATGAGCGCGAGAGGACAGAACAGGGATGTGAGAGACAGTCATAGCAGGACAGGCAAGACAAATAGGTGCAGTGGGAGCGGTGGGGTGGAGGGTATAGACCTGACTAGTAGATGGCATCTTCCAGAGCGCTGTTAGGTTCGGATCTATTCCAACAGCGTCTCGACGCAGGCCTCCCCTCTCTGGACTCCCACAGCTAGACTCCCGTCTCTTTTGTTGAGACTCTTCGGTTTGCTGGTGCTTCGTGCTGCCGCGCAAATAGCCTGCCTGATTAATATAACAGCTGGGTGGGAAAAGAACAGCTAAACTGTGTGGAAACCAATCAAATAGCAAATCAACTTCTATTCAATTTAACCACACTCACCTGGTACTAATCACACACTACCTCACCTAATTCAAACACCACCTTACAAAGTTACTGAATGTAGTTAATTTAAAATTACTTGAAGCAGGAACTTACCTATCTGCCTCAGACCCTGGTTACCTGTAGACTGTTACAAGAAATGGATGTCTACAATAATGGATGTCAAGAAATGGATGTCTACAAGAAATGGATGTCTACAATAATTTATTTCAGCAATATTTTTGCAAAACTCCAAAAATGCTAATTAAATGAAATTGAAAATAAAATTAATAACTAGTTGAGGCACCTTTAGCAATAATAACCTCTATCAAACAATTAGGATATTTGTCAATGAGCTTTTGGCATGATTCTTTAGTGATTTTTGACCATTCTCAATCGGATTTAGAGCGGGACTTTGAATAGGCCATTCCAGAACCTTGATTTTATTCTTCTTTTACCATTTTGAAGTAGATTTTGATGTGTGTTTCAGATCGTTGTTGTGTAACGTCCAGTTACGCTTTAAACCAAGTTTTGTAGCAGAAGGCTTCAGATGATTGGCCAGTATCTTTTGGTATGCTATGGAATCCATTTTACCATGTATTGGAACTACATTTCCTGTGCCATTAGAGGAAAAACAGCCCCATAGAAGGATATTACCACCTCCATGCTTGACAGTAGGTATGGTGTTCTTTCTTTGTACGCCTCACCAGACTTTCTCCAAACATAACAACTATCAGTGTAACCAAATAGATCGATTTTTGTTTCATCAATCCACAAAACCTTTGACCAGAACTCATATCCATCATTCAAATGACGTTTTGCAAACTTTAAGCGATTGTCCTTGTGACAATTTCCTAAGAGTGGCTTTTTCCTTGGCCTGCGACCATTGAGACCTTCACTGTGTAATACTCAACCTTTGGTTGAAATGAAAACCCCAGTCCCACTTGCAGCCAATTCACTTTGAATGTCTTTGGCAGTCAATCTCGGATTGGTATTAACCTTTTTCACAATTCTTCTACTTGTTCTTGGTGAAAGAACCTTCTTTCTTCCAGACCGAGGAAGCATTGTGACAGCACCATTACTAGTCTTGGACTTCTTTATAATAGAAACAATAGTTGAAATTGAGATACTCAAATGCTTGGTATCCTTCTCCAGCTTTATGACAATAAATAATTTTCTGCCTAAGGTCTTCAGATAGCTCTTTACTTTTTCCCATATTGACTTATTGGTAATGACAGCAATCATCCTATGCCTAATCCTTTTATACTCTCTAAGAATGTTCACCTACAATCCAGCATTTTCTAGAATTAAGTTCTGCATTATCATATTAAAATTTCTAGCGCCTTGTAGACAATACTATCATATCATCAAAGGGTATGAATTAGCATTTTTGGTGTTTTGCAAAAAAGATGCTGAAATAAATAATTATAGACATCTATTTATTGTACATATATATCTTGTATATATTGTGTGTAAAATTTTGAGGCTTTAGGACCCTGGGGTTAGGGTAGGACTCTCCATGTTATTGTGACTGAAGGCAATAGGAGGCCATCTTGGTAAAGACCTTCTAAATTGAATAATGCACTGACTAATTAAAGATAAGGGGAAATGCCGATCAGCTGTGTCTGATCTTGGGGGAGACATAAATGAACCTCAGGTGGGTTATTGGGTGTGGGAGTTTAGAGAAAGACAGGAAGCCGATTGTGAGTTGAAACAGAGAGCAAATAAAGTATTTTGCTTACCGGTAAACGGACTAGCCGCCTGGTTATAGTTAGATTCTTGCAGTACTCTGAAGGGAGTTAGGTTTTTGTTTTGTTTGTTTGTTTTGTGAAGAAAATAAATAAACAGGCACCGTCCTGTTTTCATTTCAAAAGTTGATGGAGTACTTTATTTCTCACATATGACGGGATTGGTGAATCGTCTGCATAAAACATTGCAGACCACTGCCCACTCTCTCTCTCTCTCTCTCTCTCTCTCTCTCTCTCTCTCTCTCTCTCTCTCTCTCTCGGCAGCTGTCACCAGGCATCAGTTCAAAACTTCTTAATAGAGTACACATGGTCCCATTCTTCAGCGATAAAATCAAGGACATGTGTCAAGAGATGGATAGGTGGGAAAGAAACGAAGTACGCATATGAGGAGTCAGTTCGCAATGGCTCCAGTGAAAAAAATATACTCTCAAAAGAAGTGGAAAAGAATTGTCATACATAACCCTTTCAAAACAGTTCAACCAGGCAGTAAAGACTAGAGACCATGTCATATTTCATTATATAAGCCAGGGTGGCCAAAGCTGGCCCTTCCACTCCTGGTCTTTGTTCCAACCTTATTTTAAATTGTTTAATAGACAATTAAGCCTTCATTCAGACCCCAAAGTAGTTGATTATATAATTTTACCTGTTAAACCTGGAGTACAATGACCCTCCAGGACTGTGATTAAACACCCCAGATATGCGCTATTTTGCATTTATTTGTTAAGTGGCCAGGCTATGCAGTGTTTTGACAGTGTAGTCTGTGTGGAGGCTGTGTGGTCCAGTGGTTAAAAAAAAGGGATTGTAATCAGAAGGTCCTTGGTTCAAATCCTACCTCAGCTACTGACTCATTGTGTGAGCCTGAGCAAGTCACTTAACCTCCTTGTGCTCCGTCTTTCGGGTGAGACGTAATTGTAAGTGACTCTGAGTGTTACACTGACAGGAAACCAAAAAGTTTCACAAATCAAGATAAGAATCTCAGAATGATGATGAGGAGCAGATGAAGATGACTCTCAAAAATGTAATAAATAGGCTGACTTCATCTTTCAAAATACTACTTGTTTTCTCAACTAATCGTGCAGCACTAAGACAGTATTTTAACACAACAAGCTTACAAACTGAAGGTTATAGTTTCATCAAATCCCATGCATGCCACACCTTTTTTAATATTTATATTATATTAAAAATATTTTTATTTTTATTTTGCAGGCAAATGTTCAATTTTAAAACAGAATTAAATCTTTTAATATAAAAGATACAGACATCAAAATAAATGTGTTCCTGTGACAGAAATACAATGAGTTTTGGTTGTAAATCTCCCTCCCAACCTGTGAGGGCACTAAGCAGCGAGAACAGAGTTCTTTGGACGGGCTGGTCTGACAGTTCTTTCCCTGGGTCGGGAAGTCGGCCAGCCTGGATGAAGGTGAGACTCTGTTGGAAGAACCCGGAAGGGAAACGACGTGGCAGCCGCAGATTGGAGAGGTGGTTGCACTCGTTTACAAAGGGGTCATGTGTGAGAGCATAAAAGGGGGCGGAGAATCGCAATCTGTTCCTTTTGCTTGGTTTGTATTTTTAAACCTAGAAGGACTGTGGAGAAGGACGTAACAGTATTGTGAGCGTTTTTTTCTTTGTTTGTTTTGTCTGTTAGTAATTGTCTTGTTTGTGAATCTCCAGACAGCTAACATGATTCCGGAGCTGTCGCCTTGGGCCAGCACAAAGCCAGAACAGCAATTCACCACTGTCACGAAATAAACTGTATCACCCACCACAAGCACTACTGCACGAACCCAGGACTGGTGATTGTGTTTTGTACGTGTATTTATTATTTGGGACTGTAACCCGTTGATTTATTTCCAGTGCATTACACATTGTTGTGTATTGCCTGGAGTTATTGTTTGATCACCAGACTGGGATTATAATCATTAAAACCCATTTCCAACTGGATTACATTGCACACTGCATCACTCCTGCACCTGTACATAATCAGCCACTTTGCCACACGTGGTGTCAGCAGTGGGATATGGATCGCAACGCATTGGCGGAGCTGCTGGAGGTGCTGGACAGCAGACGGGATGCAGAGGAGAGAAAGAGGGAGGAGCGCTACACTGTGTTCATTAAAAAAGTAGGACTGGCACGTTCCATGGCACCAGCCCCTACAGGAACACCAGCAATGTCGGCACCGAAGGCTTGGGCGATGAAGATGACGGTGGAGGGTGACCCAGAGGTGTACCTGATTGTGTTTGAGCGGCTGGCTACCACTGCTGTATGGCCGCGGGAGTTCTGGAAAAGCCAGCTGGGACCCTGCCTGATTGGGGAAGCTCAGGCAGCCAATCATAAAACCCGTTTCCAACTGGATTACAATTCTCTGTTTGTTCATTGCACACTGCATCACTCCTGCACCTGTACACAACCAGCCACTTTGCCACAATTCCCTAGTATATTTTTAATTATTGAGATTTAAATTCAGATGTCCTGTAATATACATATGCGTGGATAAAAGTGCCTGGGGTTTGCAAAAATCTGCAAAAAAAAAAACGGGAGAAAAAGGAGAAGGACATTTTTACCTTACTTTGGCAACTTATTTCTCTTTACTGTATGACAGGTTGTAACAGGGCAAGGAGCCCTGTACATTTATTTGTTTATTTGTTTTTAGAACGGGGTCTCCCCCTCTGCCCCTGTGCAGGTTATTGTTTTGTATTTGTTTGTTTTATGATTTATGTATAGATATATGACGGCGAAACGCTGCGTGTTTTGTTATTGTTTTGTTTTTATTAAAAATGTGTTATGGGAGAGGCGAGGTTGGGTACTCGTCCTCTGCCATGAATAATTAAAAAACCTTGTGCAGATTGTGGCCGAGGGGTAATGAGATAATTGATAGTTAACCCCTTGGCCACAGTAAATAAGAGCCTGCAGCTCTCTGCACTCGGGGTGGGAATTCGGAGGCGGAATGTAGGAGAATGAGAGCAAACAAAACAAAACTAAACTTACTTCATAGGGTCCGTGAAGGCGATTGCCCAGCCAGACCGGGTTCTTTTGTGTTTGTGACTGTTTTGTTAACCTTTTGTTTTGCTCTGTGAGCGTAGTTTATTTTTGTTAAAATATTTCATTTATTTTTGTGTTTGACAATAAAACGACGCAGTCGCATCTTGCACAGCAGTACCTGGTCTTTTGTTTGTTTCCTGCATCTGGCCTGACGTCACCCCTCAGCCACCCTGCCGCACAGGTATTCACTTTTTTTTCTACATTTCACCTAAGAGTGTTGGGAACTACAAATGAAAAGTGAAATGGTGCTTTTGGCTGATTTACTTTTGCTATGCCAATACACTGAAAACACGTAAATCCTTGCTATACAGTCTCTGGCAGTTCTCACTGATAACTTGGCGCGAGGAACTGCCATTCCTCTCAAAACCATTCCTCTCAAGTACAGCTTTCATTTTAAATACAGACTAAAAAACTTTTGCACTGGTACTTTTATAATGGTATTGTATATATCGGACACCCAATAATGCCATGTTATCATTTTAGCAGACAAATTACCTCTAGCAATCTAATCCTCAGTGTTTTGATTGCATTGCCATTTAATGAGGATTTTGACCTTTATACACACTAAATCCACTGAGATTTAATGTTCTTCGAGTGCAGGACAATCCTGTAGTAGAGTGCAGGACAGTCCTGCAGAAACCCCTGAGCTAATCTTGGACTGTCCAACGTTGCTTTAGGTAAGTGCTAATCTGTGAAACCGTCGTGAAGAGTAGGTGCAGAATCATAGAAAAATGGGGAATGGGAGTGAGAAAGCAAAGGAACTGTTAACAATGCTCTATTTTTTTTTTTTTTTTTTGCAATGGCAGTGGAGCACTAGCAGGATGAACGAAGGCCCTCTAGGATCACAGTGTGTAAGTACAGGAGGACATTTACTAAGCTAGCTGGTAAACTTTTAGAATTTTGCCCAAACTTTGTCAAATAATGTAGGCCAAAAGGAAGCTCCATTTCAGGGAATTACTATGTCTATAAAAAGGGAAAGCAAAAAACGAAAAGGTAAGTAAACCTGTCATTTAAAGATTTGAAATGTTTAAAATAACAATAAAGGCCTGTTCAAAACACTTCTGAAAGACTTGTCAAGAGTGATTGCAGAGAATTGGGGTGAGGAGGCATTGTTAATGAGCAAAGGCAATATTTATTAAAAAGCATGTCAGTTACATTCCCCTGCCATGCTTTTAAATTAAAAATGAGAGCCACGAGTAATATGAAAATATTTACAGCCTCCATATACCCTCATATTCTGTTACACTCAATACATTGTGCTGAAGAATGGAGGCAGTGTGGTCCAGTGGTTAAAGTCCAGAGCTTGTAACCAGAAGGGCACTGGTTCAAATCCCACCTCTACCACTGACTGACTCACTGCGTGTGACCCTGAGCAAGTCACTTAACCTCCTTGTGCTCCATCCTGCAGATGAGATGTTAAATCTGCTGTGTGGTCCAGTGGTTAAAGAAACAGGCTTATAACCAAAAGGTCCCTGGTTCAAATCCCACCTCAGCCACTGACTCATTGTGTGACCCTGAGCAAGTCACTTCACCTCCTTGTGCTCCGTCTTTCGGGTGAGACGTATTTGTAAGTGACTCTGCAGCTGATGCATAGCATAATATTTAATATTTAAAATCCTTGTCTTCAAAGTAATCATAAAGGGAGTGTAGAAAGTCATCCCAGCCTTTACAGTTCTCCGCATTTTTAGTATGATATTCATGTCTACGTTTGTAGTAAGACACGACTAAATCTTTCCAGCCCAGCTGTCAATCGTTATTTTATACATTACAGAACCTGACGCTCACAATTTTGATTTTGAGAATTATGAATGACGCAGCAGGTAGTAATGCAATGATAAGACATAATGGTTCCTCTTAACCATTTTGGAAAGTGAAAACAAATGAAAAAGCTGCCCTGCTCATGGAACTCTTGCCAGTTACCACAAACACTATGTCAGTCAATGTGGGCTGTTTTTGTCAGCTCCATGCAAGAAATCAAACACAAGCCATCCAAAACTGGAACCACTTCAGCCTTTTACAATCCTTCAAATTGGAGCTGGAGCCGGAGAGGAAATACTAGTATCCTGTATATACAACTTCTGTCTGTTGGAAAAAAAGCAGCACAAATTAAAAGCATGCACAGCCAGGGATCAATCTGCATTTCATATACAATCGAGTTACCGCGTTCTGTTAAAAAAAAAAAAAAAACTAGAGAAGACTGAGACAACCATAGACACGGAACTCTGTGGCTATGAGAATAGCACCCGACTTGGACAGACCCTTAGACTCTGCGGCTGTCTCCAAATTCAAGTGGAGGTTTTAAAAATACCTTTTTTGAAAAGCTTAAGGGTCTAATTTCAGTTGTTACAAACTATATTTATTGTTGGGAGGTGAACTGCTGTTACATTTGGTCCTATTTTCCATTGTGCTGCAATGATAAGATGTGACTTATTTAATGTAATTATGCTGTAATCACACTATCTACATGTTTCTATATATAACAGTTTATTCTGCATGTCTCTTAAACTGGGATATTTAACTAAAAAGATGGGGCATTTTCAACACCTAATACGGTGTAATGGGAAATCCAGATCATTGTTGCATGGTAACATGGTAACATGGTAATAAGAGCCTCCGTTCTGACTGTACATAATGATTAGCGGTTTGCGATGTGAGGATTGGATTTTTTTACATTGTGGTTTTTAGTTGTTTGAAAATTGTGTAATTGAACGGTACACTGTCTTTTTACACCATAAGTCCAAATAAATAAAACTGAAACTGAGTACAGTATGGTGTAACTAATATGTACCTATACTTTCAAGTCATCTTCTGTATTGTTGAAATTGTAAACAGAGAATAATCATACGCGCTGCTTGAATATAACGAGACCCAGGAGATATGATTGTGTGTTTCAGCCATTCTGTTTTATATATAGTATTTATGTTTCTGAAGTTCAGTTCAAAGCTGTCAGACATGAGTGGAAGTGTACAATGTAACACTTCCCTTACATTGTACAATCCCCCATGAGCACAGTTCCATCGGCTGGTAAAAGGAGGTACTGCAGAAGTGGGACCTGCACACTCTGTTTGACACAGCTTGTATCTGCAATGCATGCTGCTGACAGTAATTATGACTGGGCAGTAGTTTCTTGGTACCTTTATACCATTACAGCGTGTATTTGCTTCATAACAAGGTCCCACATGTGCAGTAAGTGTCTGACATGGATATTAATAAAGGGTTGATTCAATCAACTGATACCCCACTGGGTAAAGCTACAGCTGCATCTTTTTAGAGTATTTGAACCCCCTGGATCCATGTGGCAAAGTGGCTAGTGGAGGGGAACAGGTGTAGCGGTGATGCGATGCAGGAGTGACAGGCAGACAACGGTATCCAGTGAAAAAGGTGCTTTTATTATAATCCAGGTCTGGCGACCATCAAATAATAAATCCCCGGCAGTACACAACAATGCGTAAAGCGCGGGGAGGGTGAATAACACAGTACAGTCCTGAACAGAAAACAAAGGCAGGGTCACCAGTCCTGGGTGAAATTCAAACGTGCAGGTGCTCTGTGCAGTGATGTTCCGGATAGTGTTTTTCGTGGCGACAGCTCCGGAGTGCTTTAACTGTCTAGTGGTGCGACAAAGACAGAGAATTACAGACAGACAAATAACACACAATACGTATAACACTTTTTGTTCTTTTACTCTGAGAGCTCCTCTCTCAGTCCTTCTCTCCTAGCGTTACCCAAACGAAGGAAAAGATCAGCATTACCCTGGACCCTATATGTAATCCCGCATGATATCTAGGTAAACGGTTGCAGCTGCCTTATTACTTGCAGCTGCCCCTCATTTACCTTTCAAGTCAATACGGTCTTACAACAGAGTCTCGCTTCTTTCCGGGCTGACCCACTTCCCGGTCCCGGAAACGAACTGTCAGGCCAGCCCTTCCATATACTTCTCCTCCCGTTCTTTAGCGCCCTCACAGGTCGGGAGGAAGATTTATCACCAGAACTCATTGTATTTCTGTCACAATCAGTCACACATTTTTAAAGGCAATCCTAGGCTAATCGGTTAACTGTTACTTAGTAAAATGGTTGTACCGGACAGTAATGGGTAAAAAGGATTGTGACATCTGACAAGCATAAACCAATAACTCGCAGTAACAACATACAGCTCTGACTACAGGTCAAACACCCTGAATGCAGGCTGTAAGCACAGTGTATCAACCAACAGCAGAACTTTAATTCCCAAGGAAAAGTTGGCTCTTGATGAGTTATTTTCCTTACTGCACTTCAACAGTTATATACAGTACTGTGCAAAAGTTTTAGTCAGGTGTGAAAAAATGCTGTAAATAAGAATGCTTTCAAAAATAGACATGTTAATAGATTATATTTATCAATTAACTAAATGCAAAGTGAGTGAACAGAAGAAAAATCTAAATCAAATCCATATTTGGTGTGACCACCCTTTGCCTTTAAAACAGCATCAATTCTTCTAGGTACACTTGCACAAAGTCAGGGATTTTGTAGGCATATAGTCAGGTGTATGATTAAACAATTATACCAAACAGGTGCTAATGATCATCAATTCAATATGTAGGTTGAAACACAATCATTAACTGAAACAGAAACAGCTGTGTAGGAGGAATAAAACTGGGTGAGGAACAGCCAAACTCATCTAACAAGGTGAGGTTGCTGAAGACAGTTTACTGTCAAAAGTCATACACCATGGCAAGACTGAGCACAGCAACAAGACACAAGGTAGTTATACTGCATCAGCAAGGTCTCTCCCAGGCAGAAATTTCAAGGCAGACAGGGGTTTCCAGATGTGCTATCCAAGCTCTTTTGAAGAAGCACAAAGAAACGGGCAACGTTGAGGACTGTAGACGCAGTGGTCGGCCAAGGAAACTTACTGCAGCTGATGAAAGACACATCATGCTTACTTCCCTTCGCAATCGGAAGATGTCCAGCAGTGCCATCAGCTCAGAACTGGCAGAAAATAGTGGGACCCTGGTACACCCATCTACTGTCCGGAGCAGTGTGGTCAGAAGTGGCCTTCATGGATGACTTGCGGCCAAAAAGCCATACCTCCGACATGGAAACAAGGCCAAGCGACTCAACTATGCACGAAAACACAGGAACTGGGGTGCAGAAAAATGGCAGCAGGTGCTCTGGACTGATGAGTCAAAATTTGAAATATTTGGCTGTAGCAGATGGCAGTTTGTTCGCCAATAGGCTGGACAGCGTACACGAATGAGTGTCTGCAGGCAACAGTGAAGCATGGTGGAGGTTCCTTGCAAGTTTGGGGCTGCATTTCTGCAAATGGAGTTGGGGATTTGGTCAGAATTAATGGTCTCCTCAATGCTGAGAAGTACAGGCAGATACTTATCCATCATGCAATACCATCAGGGAGGCATCTGATTGGCCCCAAATTTATTCTGCAGCATAACAACGACCCCAAACATACAGCGAAAGTCATTAAGAACTATCTTCAGCGTAAAGAAGAACAAGGAGTCCTGGAAGTGATGGTATGGCCCCCACAGAGCCCTGATCTCAACATCATCGAGTCTGTCTGGGATTACATGAAGAGAGAGAAGCAACTGAGGCTGCCTAAATCCACAGAAGAACTGTGGTTAGTTCTCCAAGATATTTGGGCCAACCTACCTGCCGAGTTCCTTCAAAAACTGTGTGCAAGTGTACCTAGAAGAATTGATGCTTGATGCTGTTTTGAAGGCAAAGGGTGGTCACACCAAATATGGATTTGATTTAGGTTTTTCTTCTGTTCACTCACTTTGCATTTAGTTAATTGATAAATATAATCTATTAACATGTCTATTTTTGAAAGCATTCTTACTTTACAGCATTTTTTCACACCTGCCTAAAACTTTTGCACAGTACTGTATATATATATAAAAGCCTGCAGTCTTTCAGGATTACCTTGTTCCTTTCCAGGGTGGTCTGATATAAGACTGACCCAAATTGTATCTGAGCTATATTAGAAGACGGAAGTATATGAAATCAATGTTGTGCTAATTCCCTCTAAGAATATATTTGGCTGTTGTCAATTAACGTTTTTGTTGTATACAGGTCCACAGCCCTTTGGTGAATTAGTTATCTTCAAAAACAAATCCATACCAGGCCATTTACTGCACTGTATTATTTATTTTACAGTTCTTCAGATCAGCCTTCTTCAAAAGCATTATGAAACACTGCTCATTTTGAGCATTACGAGAAAAGAAATGTCGGTGTTGCTGTAAAAGCCAAAACTCTGCCCACAGAGGAATTATTTAATTTTGTATGAAACAGAGATACCCACCAAAGCACACATCAAATGGATATATTTGCCACAAGGCCTTCTAAAGGATATGAAAGACCAAAATGTTTAGCAATAAATAATTTCCTAAACAATACCAATACATTTACAATATAAGTCACGTCACTATTGAAACTTATTTGCAGCAACTACTTATCACTGAGAGTGTAGATCTTGCACTCAAAAGTGTCAATGACAAAGCATTCTAAATGTTTCAATCACAACAGGTTCTATATAAACAGATTAATTACATTACTTAGCATAAAGTTCCACATTAAAAAGGGGGGGGGGTCATCTGTTTATGTAGATTTAGTAACTTATGAAGTATGTTTAGAAGTGTTTGGTGACTACCTCTAATAAAGTACATAGTGCAAGAGAAAATACACTCTGAAGGTCTAGGTACAAACACTTATTAACATGCATTAATCATTGATAGGTTGAGTTTAGTCATGTGGAGTCACGTTGAAATCTAGGTTTAAAATGCAGATGCTGCTGTGTATTACAATCGACATGTTTTTAGCACTCTGCTTCAGAAAACATTGCTGAAGAAGTCAATTTAATTGGTTACCTGTATATATTTCTGAAGTGATTTGAGAAGTCTAGCAGGTTCTTTTTTTTTCTAAAGGCAGTTCCCAGTCAGGACTGGGGTCAGAAACACAAAATATTAGTAAATGGTCTTGATCATGTTCCTGGAACACTGGGATATTTATTTGAAGCTGTTTTGCAAACCTATACACCATCATTGTCAATACTGCTGTCAGATTAGGAATCTTGCTTCAATTTCGATTAAAGCATGTATTAAAAATACTGTATAAACATTATGAATCAGACATTTTGAACAGCTTTGAATTTATCTTGGTTTTGTTTGGCAGGGTGTCACTGTTCCGAGTGTTTGTTTGTTTTTTGTGAAATGCTGTCAGTAGTTTAACCTTGGACTGTTCAACTGGTTTTATTTTCTTAACAACGTTTACTGTCAGTTCAGGCTTTTATGTCATGAACCAAATAACTGAGCACGTCCCTGCTGTGTGTGGAGTTGTTTTTAATACTATAAAGTATATTTGTGTTGATTTGAAGATATCTCTTTAAGTAACCTATTCATACTCATTTCGAATTAGCAATGTTGTTATAGGAACGAAACGTTCCCTGAAATAGAAATGTAACCATTACCGTATGGGTATTTACCTCCTAAAGACCCGAAATCTGACTATTGTATACCAAAGCTGCTCCACGAGCCTGTGACGCAGTCATGCCCGCCCCTGAGGGCACAAATGCACTGCGTTCACAGATCTCCTCGTCATTTTTCCTGCAAGCCTGCTGCAATCATGGACGCAGCGATCTTGAAGGTTAACCCTTTGCGGTCCATTTATTAATTGTGCGTCAGGCTCGCCAGGTCTAATTTATTTTCACACGCGCAGTTAATTTTAGACGCGCTGTTTAAAAGTATTTTTTTCCACAAACGGGTTTAAATGGCCCTGCATATCAACAAAGCACTCACTAGGCATCTCCAGCCCCGCCCCACCCTTTCATTCGCTATCGCTTTCACATATGCTAACAAATAAATAATAATAATAATAATAGTCGTACATACCGATCAATCATCTCCTGATGACTCTTTTATCACCAAACTCCTCAATAATGCAATCCAAGTCATTATTTTATTGCTATAACATCTCGAAAAAGCTCTGCAAATGTCCGTCTCTGTGCGCTGATACAGTAACACCCAGCTTGTTTCCTTATGACCGCCTCCATCTGATGCCAGGGGCAAGTATGACTATTCATGAGATACGCCTTTTTTTTTTTTTAATCGGCTTGTCTCGCTCCTTTCGCTCCCACTCGGCCATTGAATGGTTTTCTCGCTTTTCCGTAGAAAAACGACTTTTGCGTTTTTGGATGATGTCGGACAGGGTCCGACAAAGGACCTGATAGGAATAATTGCAATGTCGGACCCAGTCCGACAAAGGAACGCAAAGGGTTAATGGTTACATTTCTATTTCAGGGAATCAGGGTTATGATAATAACCCAACGTTCCCTTTCAAGTAAAGCTAGATAGGCTGTCTAAGAAAGCATGAGCTGGCTCTTCGTATGATTCACCGTAATGCCCAACCGTTGACAGTGGCTGGTGACAAGTTCCGTGTGGGTGTCTGCCTGTGCTGGAGACTGGGCACAAATGAGCAAGTTGTCCAGATAATTGAGCACTCTCATGCCTCTGAGTCTCAATGGGGCCGGGATATTTTCCATCCCTCTATGGCACTAGGAAGTACCTGGAGTAGAACCCCTCCTCCCAGTGGAGGGGGTCTATCATTCGAATAGCCTGTTTTCGTAGCAGAGCTGCTACCACCTGAGACACCACAACGGCATCTTGAATGATGTTGTAGTCACGCCCCAAAAGGGAGGGGGGCCGTGCTTCAATTGTAGAGTAGCCGGTCTGAACAGTAGTAAGTACCCAGATGTCCGTGGTGCATTGAAACCAATACTCCAGGTGGCTCCCTGAAAAGGAGCTGGGCCTGTGGCAGCAAACTGCTAGGGCTGCTGCTCAGCCTGTGGCTCGGCCTGCGGCTTCTGTCTCTGCACAGGGTAGCAGAATCTATTAAAGCCTCCGAGGCAAGCAGCCGCATTGCCCGTTCTGAACATCACCTCTGACAGCGGGCCCAGCTGGCTGTGCTGGTCTTTGATGCTACTGGGGCCTAGGGTTTACACACTGGAGGTGGTCACTTGGGAAGCAGGCAAACTAGTTCCTTCATGGATTCTCGTGCACGGTGAGAGCGCTGCAGCATCTCAATGCTGATGCTCATGTAAAAATTCTGGTAAAGAACAAAAGACCTCTTAATTTTCTCTCTTGGTGTGTCATGTGACATAGATTTGGTGGTTGAATAGTAATTACTAAGAAGTCATATAAATACTGCCAGCTATAGCTTGAAACCCAAGTTTGGTAGAATGTCAGGTCTGGTTACGACACTGGTGGCTCTTAGAACGGGACCTCAGCAAATGGCACTGGTAGGCTACCAGGATGCGAACATACTGGCTGAATAGGTGCGCTTGAGGATCATGTCAGAGACCTGGCACTGCTTGTTGGGGCAGGTAGTGTCCTTGGACAGGAGTGCCTTCTGCAGGCCAGGGCTCTTGCGATATTGCAGTGGCACTCCTGATTAGCGGCAGAAGCTCTGCCGACATGTTGAGCTCAACTGCAGGGGCTGCACTGTCAAACTCCACATCCTCAGACAGGAACACCAGTTCCTGTTCGTCCACCTCCTCAGAGGTGGCGATGGGCAGTATGTCCTCCTGTGGCCAATCTGTGCTCATAGCCCCCTGGGGCCCCAAGGGGACAGGGCGGGGCTGGCGGTGCTGAACATTCCCGCAGTAATTCTGCAAGAACAGTTCCTTGGTGGGAAACAGCTGCCCACAGCTTTTCCATATGCTCAGAGTCTGCCGATTGCTTGTAACGGCGACTCTTCTTCTTCCGTGGCTACTTTCCCGTAGAGCTGCAGGATAGCCGCTTCTCAACCATGCGCTTAGAGAAAGGTGCACAAAACTCACTGGAAGCTGCAGTTAGCCAGTGCCTCCTTGGCGTGCTCTGGTCCCAGGCAGGAACAGTATCTGCTGTGCTTGTCACTGGGACGGTACCAGTGCGGTAACCTCGGTCCCGTTTCGGTGCCGGTATGGTACTGGGTCAGGAATGGAGCGGGTCGGTGACCTCGGGAACCAGTACGGTACGGGTCCAATGGTTTGCAGTCACCGTGTCTGCGTCTCACATTTTAGCAAAAAGCCAAAATGAGGAATAAAATTACTCCAGTCGGAGCTATGTAGCCTGGGGGGAGAGCACAAAGTCAGCTGACTTTTGTTGCTGGATCCCTGGGAGGGAGTGACTCAAACTGCTGACTTCATGAGTGGCACAAGGCCGCAGTGGGATGTAACAAGCAACAGCATTAGTGTAATATTGCATAAATTAAGTGTAAAACACAAAAATTTGCGACAAATTAGACAATCAGAAACAACAAGTACTTATCTGAACCAGGCTCTCCGACCAGGTCAGTATTGAAAAGAAAAATGAAATAGAGATCTGTGAGCACAGTCCTTTTGTACCCTCGCGGGCGGGGCATGACTGCATCACAGGCTCAAAGAGCAGCTTTGGTATACAATATTCAGGTTTCCGGTCTTTAGGCGGTAAAAATACCCATTCGGTAATGGTTACATTTCGTACTTGAAAGGGAAGCAGCAATAACAAACGCATGTCCTCCTAGCCTGAATCTTCACTTTTGATAGCTCATTGTAATCTACTTTTTTCTTGTAGTTCTAATGCTGAATTTACAGCCGTAGCAGTATTACTGATTCATGTGCTTGTTTAAATGTGTTGGTAAATATATATACAAAACAGCACAACAGTTTTCTGATTGGAAATTTAAAATATGTTAATCAATCATATTTTACGAAGTAAAACTATAAAATCAAGACAAACTTCAAAATCAAGACAAATCAAGACAAATGTTTTACCTGTGTAGACAGCGTCAAAGAGTTGTTTTTATATCAGATTAACAAGAGCTAAAACGTGATGTCATTTGGCTTAACCGATCATAACCTAATAGTACAATGTGCCTTTAGGCTGCCATGTCTTACAGGTCAAGTTATGATTCAACACATCAGTGGCAGCTGGTGACCTCTGAGTCAGGGGATGCACAAGTAGCGTGGCAAATCAGCTTAATCAGCCGATCAACTGCGTTATGCTGCATTTCACATTTGACCCCTTCACAAGACAAGCACCAAAATAAAACAATAACAACATATATTGTTTCATACCACCGATGCTATGCAGAACGAAATGAAGCAATTTCAATCCTCACTCCTACATTAACAGCACATACAACTGCTTACAGCAGCGCTTTAGAAGCGAGCTGGAGGATGTGGGTCGCTCCTCCAATTAAAACCCGTGCTCAGATCGCCCGACATACTAGTGTTTCAGATCGGCTGTGTTTCAGACAGACAGGAGTATAATTGTATTTTATCTTATTGAAAATTATTATATTATAATGCTATTAATGCTATTTAAAAAACAAACTAATAAAATATATATATATATATATATATATGTTTGGTCTCCCTTCATTTCGGCTTCACCGCGTACTTCACTACGCACCAAGGCATCCGTATATCTCAGCACAACCGGATACCCTGCCATGTGTTATTGTACACATCCTACTCAACCCTTACAAGCCCAGTACTCTATATTTTCAGTTAACAATTTTACAAACACATTCTAAATTTATTCAAACATTATATGACAAATGGAACCATTCATTTTTGCTGGGTTACAGTATTTTGGATAAACCCTCACACGTTTCCATTGATTCACAGCAAAGCAACTAATGCTAGATTTTAGTTTTCACAGAAGCTGCAGTGTACTCCTCCTGTGAGGTCAGTGATTGCTCCGGCTTTAACCAGTTTTGCTAGGAATTGCTTCTCGGTGTCCACGTTGTGCATGGTTTGCTCCTTCATGGCATCCATGCGTCTGTCTTCATAGTAATGCAGTGGAGCCTCGGGCTGTTTGAGATCATATCCAAACCCGGCCAGGCTGACCTCGTCACACAGGTATGTGGCCAGGACTATGGCAGTGACCCCCAGCGTAGGCACATTCTAGATGCAAACAAGAGGAGAGGGTTACTGAGAACAGAGTTCAACTGAAGATGTAGCCTCTTTCTGAAAGTGGTCATAAAATAGTATGTCAGGCATCACTGGTAAAATAAAATTGGTAGTCTATCTATTTTTTTCAGGTGTGAAATGTCTTTAAGCCAAGAGGAATGCGCCTAGATCATTTTGATGCAGACAGTCAACGGGGTGTGATCGCCCGACTTAACAGAGATCATCCTAATTGGCACTACAGTATATCCTACATTTCCAGTATACAGAATAAAGAAAAGTTCTTGTAACAGATGTCCATTCATCAAACTCGTGAGCAGATATGGTGACAATCAGAAGTCAGTGCTGTGACCTTACAGGACACAACACCTTAAATCAATAGATACTGTACCTGGTCCCACCCCCAAAACGTCCTCCGTGGTTCTGAAAACTGGAGTAGGTCCACCGCTGTTTGACCAATGATCTCAGGGTTCAGGATTCGAAACTGGGATGTTCCTATGGGGATTTCCTTTGGCACCTCCTGCCAAAAAAACAACCTATCCCATAGAGACTAAATAAAAAAAATAAAATAAATAAAAGCAGGCATGAACTCTATGTAGAAACAATAACAATAAAACAAAAATTAAACATTACTGCAAACTAAGGTTCCTCTTTTTTAGTGTCCGTTTCTTCACAGAAAAAGAAAAGTCTCAACTGACATGCTTAGGGTGTGCACTTTCAATTTTAGTTGCACCCCTTCCCCCCGCCTTTGCAATGACCCTTTCCTAGGGTCAGTGGATTTTCACAGTCCTGTCCCTTGAACTGAAACCTTATGGTCCAGAGATCATATTACAATTTGCCACCTCAGTGAAACAGGATGTGGCAGAGATGCTGCAGATAAGTACTGCATTTTACAAACTACTCACCACTTTTTCCCTTTTAATCATGGCTTTCAACCAGTTAACGTCAACTGTTTTGTAAATGACAGTCACAAACAGGGTCTTAGGATTGACGTCATCCCAAGATTTGGGGCTTCCCTCTGGATAACTCATCCTGATAGTGGTTTTGTTGCCTACGTCTTTAATAAAGTTACGAACTGGCGCGTTATTCAATCTGAAAAAAAAAAAATTCAGCCAATACATTTCTTTTTTTTTAACTTAAAGTCTGCTCATAAAATATAAAAATATATACGGTATATCACACACCATCTTATCTTAATGTCTTTCATGTTCTAACTTTTGAACATGCAAAATAAAAGTATGTAATTATCCATAAAAAAGCAGTTTTAATGAACTGGCCCAAAATTCTGCTGATCCTTTGGAGTAAGGGTTTAAGAATGATCTGCAGTCCTCACTCCACCCTTCAAAGCTAAACTTCTGGAAAACACAAAGCGTAAACAGCAGTGGGACCTGTGAGGCTGTAGTCATGCTGATACAATATAACAATGCTCCATGGGAACAACTGCAATACATAGTGGAAAAGTACAGATGGCCACGAGATGGGGTGAGTGGTTCCTTGTCTCCTATTACATTGGTTTAGGCTTGTGGTGCTATAGACAGCAGCACTGTGCATCTGTGCTACAGGCAGTAGCAATGTGTGTCTAGCAGGACAACACTACCCCTGCTCGTAAACAGATTGACACAGATAGGGGGAAGTCCATGCAGAGCTACCCGCTCCTCTCAGTCCCTAATCAAAATCCTACATTTTTATAAATACCAATAGATTTCAATAGGACATTTTATGTTTCTTGTTTTACAACCACCAGTAACTGAGATGTAGTCAACTACATTGAGTATCCTTCTTCTGCAAACTTCCCTTATCCTTTTTCTAAAACAAGTTTTTCAGACTTTATTTTTTCCTTTTTTGTATGAGGCGAAAATCAATTTGTTCTGCTATCACTTCCTGTGCCACAGGCATGACACCTGCATATAGTCCCTGAGGGTTAGCAGCTCCAGCCATTTACCAGCAGCACAGAATATAAACTTATAGTGTTGCAGAAGAATAGACTCAAGTAAATATGATATAAATTGTAACTTTAGCAAAATAATAAGGGTCATGTGAGAATGCTGTTATACCAATTCAAATGACTTTTTCTAGCCAACCGCATTCCTTACCTGATTACAACATCAAACTGATCCAAAAGCTGGCCCATCTCCAGCCCACGCATGATACCACCACTTCCCACCACCACACAGCGGCTGCAGGACTTCACACTCCTCTCCTCCCGTGGAGCCTTGGGGAAAAGGTCCAGAACTTCCTTTAGTTTCCTGTCCATGCTTTGAAAACCAAATGGCGGTGGGTATTTGAACACTTCCTTGCCCATAACGTGGTTTTTCCTCAGGAAAGGGGGGATATCTTGCTTGTATCGGCCAGGGAAGAGAGCGGACATATTTTTTCTGGTGGAAGACCGCTTGCATTTCCTCTGCAAGACTTCAGTTACAAAGGTTTGTACACGCTGCAACAACACAAAAAAAGCAAATAATAAAAGGGATTTCACTTTTCTGACAGGAGTGGACAAGGGTCTCTAAGATGGAAATGTGCCTACATATGACAAGTGGAAGTTGTTTCACCTTGGAATTACTATAGAGTATATGTGCAGAAAATAATGTATTTTCTCATGTTTATCAAATTTTACGTATACCCACTTTAAAAAAATAATATAATGATCTAAATGCTAAAGTCGTTTGAATATATTGCTCACATAAAAACACATTAATGCAAATTAGGAAAAATCTGCTACATTTCATAAGTGGGCCTATGTATGATTTGATAACATGTCGGAAAAAGAAGAATGTGGCAATAAACAAGTTAATTTATCTCAAACCCCAGGATTAAATTATCCACACTTCAAAGTTCCAAGCCCAGAGGTGGTTTAGCAGCCCCTGGCTTTTTAAAATACTGTACTGCTTTCCAACTACAAAATTTAGCAAAACGACTGAATTCTCAAGATGGTGCTTCACCAGCTTGGGTAGATCTGGAAGATTCAGAATGTGGTTCATTACATGCCAGTGACCTACCTTGTGTAAGTGTATACCAGGCCTGCATTTGCTAGTACAGCTATGGCCAAAAGTTTAGCATCAACCTATATAATTAATTCATTTTGCTTCATAAAGACAAAATAAACCTGCTGAATAATATTACGTTAACATACTGAATTACATCCCGCTTTGTAGGACTAATTTCCACTGAAATAATCAGTTCTTGCTGTTGGGATTGTTAAAAATGGGGGTTTGTTATAGTGAACTTAGCCTGTGTGTATATATATATATATATATATATATATATATATATATACACACACACAGTATTATATATATATATATATATATATATATATATATATATATATATATATATATATATATATATATATATATATAAAATAAAAGAAATAGAAACTTCGTCAGGCAATGGAGAGCGCTGTGCATCACAATGATGAACACCTGGATGTACATAATGTATATATAGTTTCACAGTTCTTGAAATTTACAGTTGCAAATGAGTTACAGTTTTGTTATAGTGCATTGCTAGACACTTGATTCAGGAAAAAAAAGGTATGCTGTTTTAAAGCATACACATTCTAACGCCTTCGTGAAAGCACACGTTTTACTAGTTATAAAGCAGAACTGCATAAGATAGTGAGAAGGTATTACACAAAAATGAATGAAAACAGAAATCGATCCACTTCTCTATCATGTTTCGTTCGCTATTATGTCATCTCCTACTCGGTTCATAACACAGGGAGCTGCTACTTGAACCATGTCATACATAGTTACTTGCTTGTTTTTTTTTTTTGAGTGTGTTTATTTTTTTGATGTAAGGATTTGAGCAAAACCAACAATTATCTACCTATTTGTGTGTTCATTTTTAGCGTTTTGGGGGGAATAACACCGAATTACACAACAGCAACGGTCAGTGAAATGTCTATGTAAATTACCAACGTATATACATTGAAGACATGGAAGGAGTCAGAATATGTATTGCACCATTGCATTTTAAAGCATTGCAAGCATTACAAAAGCTGTAAATGAAAAAAAAAAAGATTTAAATATAGGTCTACATTATTTGAAGGACATTCACGTGTATGTGAAATAGCGGACAGTGAAGCATTGAAAACAAATTAAATTACAGCTGCTAAAGAAATGGCCTGAAATGGCCTCTGCTGTTTGATATTTTTTTGTGAAATGCCTAAATGATCCAAACACAGTGGAATGCAAACTGTACAAGTGGCTCTTAACATATGAAGGCACAACCAATTTCTGCAGTATCTGATGTAAGTTCACATTAATATTATTATTATTATTACTGTCGGGGACAGACTGTGTGCGCCCATTTCTTACCTGAACATTAGGTCAATCCTAGAACACTTCGCTGCCACTTTAGACAGCTCTTCCTTCTTTCTTTTTAAACGTTTTTGAGTTAGCATGGAGCTCACAGACAGAAAAATCACACAGTGACACTGCCAGTGAACACGTGTGATTGAAAATTCCTGGAGGTGCGGTCATATTGAACTCAGTCTAACAGCGTCCCTCCCTCTGTTTGCCCGTCATTAACCAATGATACAGTACAACAATAATACATTTTTCTCGCAGGACGAGATTAGAAATTATTTTTTATTAAAACCTGAAATTGCCTAAATAAAATAAAACATTCACTGAGCAACGGTTATATCCTCTATAATTGTAAATAATATTGTTTCAAATAAATGTGATTTTTTTCCACTTATCTACACACCATACTCCACACTGTTAAGGGGAAAAAAGTTTTTATTGAGAAAAAAATTATATATTAAAAATACAAAACTGAAAGATCATAATTGGATAAGTCTCGACCCCCCTTGGTGGAAGCACCTTTGGAAGCAATTACAGCTGTGAGTCTGTTTGGATAGGTCTCTCCCAACTTTGCACACCTAGATTTGGCAATATTTGACCATTCTTCTTTACAAAACTGTTCATGCTCTGTCAAGTTCCTTGGGGAGCGTTGATGGACAGCAATCTTCAAGTCATGCCACACATTTTCGATTGGATTTAGGTCAGGGCTCTGAATGGGCCACTCAAGGACATTTACCTTTTTGTTCCTTAGCCACTCCAGTGGAGCTTTGGCTGTGTGCTTTGGGTCATTGTCATGCTGAAAGGTGAAAGGTGCCCCAGTCCCTGCCGATGGGAAACATCCCCATAACATGATGCTGCCACCACCATGCTTCACAGTAGGGATGGTGTTCTTTAGGTGATGCGCTGTGTTGGGTTTGCGCCAAACATAATGCTTTGTATTTAGGCCAAAAAGTTCCATTTTAGTTTCGTCAGACCACAAAACTTTTTGCCACATGGCTACAGAATCTCCTGAGTGTTTTTTTTGCATACTTACAAATGGGATTCAAGGTGGGCTTCCTTGAGTAATGGCTTCCTTCTTGCCACCCTACCATACAGGCCAGGTTTGTGGAGTGCTTGGGATATTGTTTTCACATGCACACTTTGACCAGTCTTTGCCATAAAAGACTGTAGCTCTTGCAAAGTTGCCATTGGCCTCTTGGTAGCCTCTCTGATCTCCTTCTTGCTCAGTCATCCAGTTTGGAGGGATGGCCTGATCTAGGCAGGGTCTTGGTGGTGCCATACACCTTCCACTTCTTAATAATTGTCTTGACCGTGCTCCAAGGGATATTCAAGGCCTTTGATATTTTTTTTATACCCATCCCCTGATCTGTGCCTTTCAACAACTTTGTCCCGGTGTTCTTTTGAAAGCTCCTTGGTGCTCATGGTTGAATCTTTGCTTTGAAATGCACTACCCAGCAGAGGGAACCTACAGGAACTGCTGAATGTATCCTAAAATCATGTGACTCACTACAATTTAACACAGGTGGAGGCCACTTAACTTCGTGTGTGATTTTGAAGGCGATTGGTTACACCTGAGCTAATTTAGGATTGCTATTACAAGGGGGGTGGACACTTATCCAACCAAGCTACTTCAGTTTTTATTTTTAATTCATTTTCTACAAATTTCAAGAACATTTTTTTCATTGGAAGTTGTGGGGTAGGATGCGTAGATAAATGAAAAAAACTATTTTAATGCATTTTAATTCCAGGCTATAAGGCAACAAAAGGTGAAAATTTTGAAATGGGGTGTAGACCTTCTATACACACTGTATATGTATCTATGTGTGTATATGTCTGCATGAACACACACACACACCTATATATATATATATATATATATATATATATATATATATATATAATGGATAGATCGATAGATAGATAGATGTATATCTATAGATATGTATGTGTGTGCATACGTATACACTTATGTTCATGCATTTCTGTATATACGTAGAACCCTAAGGTTTGTTTTCCCTTATTCTCAATTTTGTTGCTCTTGTTTTGTGTTTAATAATAATTTTTAAAAAAATGAATGTATCTCATGTTTGCTTACTTACTTGGTTTGGCTTAAGTTTTAAACACAATTTTCTTGCGGTTTGTCTGTAGATATATAATCTCAACAAATGGCTTTGTTCTTCTCCCAACAACACCCTAGGGTTTATTTCTTTGCAACTAAGCACAGATTTAAGCTTTCACAAGTATCATTTAGAAAAGAGGTTTCACACAATGTAATTGTCAAGGGAGGCAAAATATCAGCATGATTAGACACCTTCCTAGTTACTGTTCTTTAATACAATTGTTATTGTTTTTGCAAGAGAAGACGCATTCATATTGTAATACTTTATACATGACTCAGGTGGGTGTGGTAACTTCCATCCAGCCGTAATCAGGAAACAATAAAATGACGCAGACAAGAGGATTACACAGCCATGCAAATATAAAGTCTGTTTTTCAAATTGTTCGAGATATGAACTAGCCAAATACAATAAGCGATAGAAGAAAATATTCAAACCTTCGCACGGTTGGGATCCACATTATACCCATCCCACACGCTGGGCTTCTGCTTGGTCTTTGATAAAGTAATGCTTATGTATGCTAAGAAAAGTAATACAACTGAAATCAAAACAGTAAACCTAAAGGAGAAGAAACAAAAAAACAAACACAATTAATCACAGAATATTGGAAAGATCAAAGATTTAGATAAACACATATATATGAGCTGTTTGAGAGTTGTGCGCAATAAATCAGCAACAATCATAGGAAAGCAGAAGGATCTCAGTGACTTCATAAGGAGCACTAGAAGTCATGTCCCTACTGGAACCTATTAGCAGCAGCTACGCTTATAACTTTGCTGAGAGTGTAGAATGTTAGGTTATTATCCCTGAAATAGAAATGTAACCATTACCGAATGGGTATTTACCTCTTAAAAGACCCGAAACCTGAATAAGATATAACAAAGTCATGCCCACAGTCCTGCCTGCCCCAGAGGGTATAAAGGACTGCGTGCACAGATTTCAGCATCATTTTTTCTTCAGGCCTGCTGCAATCATGGACGCAGCGATCTTGAAGGTTAATGGTTAAATTTCTATTTCAGGGAACCAGGGTTATGATATTAACCTAACATTCCCTTTCAAGTGCGAAGTGTAACCATTACCGAATGGGTCAGTATACCCAAGCCATCACAAGGGCAAAGATTGCTGCACTCTAAGCCAGGAGGCTGCCTTGTGCGTTACCATTTGGAACCCCAGTAACAAGTAGCTAGGGCTAAAAAACTGAGGGAGAAACTCACCTCTATACCTGTGTTGCAAGGGTCAATTGAGAAGCCGTCCTTAACACTAGTTACAAAACCAGGGTTTTGAGGATCCACGACATTAAGTCTGTAGAACCTAGTAAAGGTATGAGGAGTAGCCCACATCGCAGCATTGCACATGTCCTTGACAGGCGTACGCTGGAATAAAGCCCACAAAGTTGCCATGCCCCTGGTGGAATGGGCAGTGAGTTTTTTTGGAGGGGGCAAGTTGGCTCGCTCATAGGAGGTCCTGAGATTGTTCGGACTGACTCCAACTTTTCATCCTGTCACCAGACTGAAAAGGAGGTGGATGGAAAGCCTCCAATTTCACTGACTGGTTTCACTGACAGCAAAAAAGCAGGATTGGTATTGAGCGTAACTTTGTCCTGGCTTCTGCAAAAATTAAGCAAGCTTTCGCAATTGAGAATGCATCTCACCCGTTTTACAGAGGTGATTGCAAGCAAGAAAGCCGCTTTGAGTGACAAAATTTTTAGCTCAGCTAAATGCAAGGGCTCAAATGCAGGCTTCAATAGTGCATCAAGCACCATCTTAAGCTTGCAGCAATGAAAAGCATCCAACATTGGCGCTTTGTCCCCATCAGGCACAGAAAAGCCAAAGCTGCCTGTGTGCAGCTACCAGCGCAGCCAGGTTTCTACCTACAGCCTGTTTAGACAGATGGAGCAGGTTTTTAATAACCAGGCACAGCTCATCCAGATGTGGTAGTGAGGGCCTGTGGCTATCAGAGAAGGACCTCAGCAAATAGGACTGGTTGGCTACCAAAATACTATTAAAAGTTGCCCAACTGTGCGGCGAATGCTTTGGCTGAATAGGCACAAAGTCAGCCGACTTACGTTGCTTGATCCCTGAAAAGGAGCAACTCAAGCCTCTGGCTTCAGGCGGGGCACAAGGACGCAGTGGGACGCAACAAACAGGCTGTAGTGCACTAATACTGTGATTATTTTTAATATCACATATAATTTGCGTAAAAACACAATAAATGCGGAAATCTATAGCAGAAAAAGTAACAAGTAGTTATCTGAATAGGCACTCCTGTCAGGTCAGTTCTTGAAAGGAAAAATGGCGCCGAGATCTGTGCTGGTAGTCCTTTGTACCCTCGGGGGCGGGCATGACTCCGTCACATGCTTGGCTGAGCAGCTTTATTATATCTTATTCATGTTTCTGGTCTTTAGGAGGTAAATACCCATTCGGTAATGGTTACACAACTGGAAACCACAGCTTGTAAGAAATGTATTTTAACAAGCAACAGACGTGCTACATATCACAAAAAATTTTGACACTGATGTTTATATGGTCATTCACAGATTGGTGTGTCATTTGCTTCAAGCACTGTATTAAAAAATAAAAAATAAATCATTCAATGTTGCATTCAATAAATAGAATGGGACAAAAAGGTGTGAGAAACATATTTAAAGCATATAGAAATATATTGAATTTTCTTAAGTCAATATAATGACATGATGCATTACGTAGTACACTGGGGTATGATTATCCACATTGGGCCGGGGCTCATGGAAATCTATTGCAAGCTTGTTGATAGGGGATGTACTGGATCCGATCAGAAAGATGGAGAGACAGCACAGTGGTTATGCCTTGTGCATTCTGTAATTCTTTCTGTATACCTTGCAAAGTAAAATTATTGATCACAAATGAACCAAGCAATGTTCATCGTCTACGGTTAAATACATTGATTTTAAACAATGCTGTGAGACATGTGCAGACACTGAAATATTACACGCCATACGACCCCAATAACAGGCATACTACAACCAACGGTCGCTCAGAATCAACACACTGGGGTTACCACCAAAACAATTAAAGACATTAAAAAAAGAATTAAAATGGCAGACTCTTTTTTTGGTACACCAGTGTAGCACGTAATGTATCACATACTGAACTGTAAACAATGAATCAGCTGTTTGCAGTTTAATAAATTCAGTTCATGTCAATTATAGCAGCCCCAGAGCATTTTCCTGTGTAGGAAACTCTTACCTACAAGCACCTCTAGAGAGAAACACGCTGCTCCTCATGTTTTCATGTGGTGGTTTGTGTTATTCCATGTCAGAACACACACTCAAGGGCAGCTGGTGTCTCATACATGTCAGCTATCCGCTGCAGGAGAGAACAAACACACATTCGATTCACTAGACCAGCTTTTCAAGGTCAATTTGCATGATTTTGTTGTAAAAGGAAAAGTAGTAACAAACAACTTCTGATTCCCTTCACTAACATCCCAAGTGATTTACGTGCTTTTTAACTAGAACAGTTTTGTTTCATTTCACAAAAAAAGTCCACATGTCTATGTTGAATGCTTTATGAATACATAAAGTCCAGTGAAATATATTGCCAAGGCGACAATCTTCTAAGCAACTGTTACTTTTATTAGTTTAGCACCCCACTGCGCCACCTTTGGAAATGTAATTATTCTGCAGCATTTTTTTTTTAATTTTTGAATACCATCACAGAATAAACAATTTACACCAGCATTACCATCCAAACTTGAATTCTTGGTAATGCTGTGTGTGTCAGGACTTATTGCTTAAATATAACATAACTTGAACCAGGAGATGCACTGAATGTTAGGTTATTATCATAACCCTGGTTCCCTGAAACAGAAATGTAACACTTACTGAATGGGTATTTACCTCCTAAAGACCCAAATCTGCTCTTTGAGCCTGTAACACAGTCGTGACCATGCCCCTGAGGGATCAAAAGTACTGCGGTCACAGATCTTAGCATCATTTTTCCTTCAAGCCTGCTGCGAATAATGATTATATTTCTATTTCAGGAAACCAGGGTTATGATAATAACCTTCAAGTACGAAATGTAGCTATTACTGAATGGGCGAGTATACCCAAGCTGTCGCAAGGGCATGATTGCAGAACGACTGGAATGCTACAAGGCTGCCTTGTGCGTCACCATTCGGTACACCAGTAACAAGTAGCTAGGGTGAAAAAATTGAGGGAGAAACTCATCTCTATGTCTGTGCTGTAAGGGTCGACTGGGAAGCCGCCCTTAACACTCTATTTCTAAAACCAGGGTTAACCCTTTAAGGACAAGGATCATGTTAACACGATCATACTGAAGTGGGCTTCTGGGATCATGACCGTGTAAACACGATAAAAAAAGCACTTTGTTTTGATGACTTACAGGGCCACCGTACTTTGCAGTACAGGCTTGAAACACATATCATTGGATAGGGGAGGGACTGACGATCACTTCCTGATAGTTTTTTTTTTACTTTCATGTGACGTCACTGAGAGGGGCATTTAGCGTCTAAAAGGGCAGAGACAGTTTACAGCAGCCCGGCAGAGACAAACGCAGAAACAAAACATCACAGGAACTTGTTTAGATCTAATAAAAAAAGGGGAAACACTGTAAATCTGATGCATTTGACATAATTATATTAGCACATTTATTCTGTCTCGTGTTTTAATATATATGTTTTTACAACATTTATAAAGATCAAGAAACGAGTGTATATAAGCATATACTATTTCATGAACTAAATGTATCAGGTACGTTTTTTTTTCTCCTTATTACTGATAATAATGGAATAACTATTATTTTATTTTGAGAAAATAAAAAAAATCAAGAGTAGTGTCCATTATTGTTTATAAAGACCCTGAGAAAAAACGTGTATTATGTCACTGCAATCACTCAGGTGAAACAATGTCTTGTAAATTTGCCCAAACATCAATATTTTTCAACAAAAAACTTTCAGGAAGTATTGTAAGGTTCCTCGGGTCATAGAATAACATGTTTTTATACATATATCTCTAAGAAGAATACATAATAATATATATTGGGTTGGGGGGAAGTGAAAAGTTTATATGGTTTCTGAAGTGTGGTTGTATGGCTTATAATGTTCCCCAGAGTGTTCTGAAAAACAGGACACCATTTCCAAGATGCTACTGTAAAAACAGATTTGTAGTGAATTTATATAGGAAGAGAGTCAACTACAGCCAAAGAACGCCTGGTCCAGGGGGAGCATCACACTGAAAAATGCTTGGTCCTGAAAGGGTTAATTCACAGAATTGGTGTTCAGCCATTTTCTCTTGTTGTGAGGAGTGAAGATGAAAGGTGTTCCTTTGAAAAGGGGCGGGACTGACAGTGATGTGAACCAATCACATGACAGATGGAGACTATTGCCCGGTGGTGTAAGGATGTTAGGACAATAGTTCAATCTATTTTTCCTCCTATGATGAGGTTGTAACCAATCACAGGCCAGCATTTCCAACCAGTGATTCATATATATATATACAGTGGTCCATCGCTATAACATGTGTCTCGGGGGACGCACAATATGAGCGTTGTAAACGGGAGAGGGGTCAGGGGGCGCTGCGGGACACATAGCAACACACATCTGACAAATACAAAATAAAATAACTCCCTCTCTATAATGCACATTTAATAATGCACATGTAATCAATACTATATTTTTTACAAAAAATAAATAAATAAAAAGGTAACATTCCCACTCGTGGATCATTTTAATTAGCAGTTTTTAAACTATACATAGTCTCGCTAAATGGCGGTCGGAAGTTCAGTTCTAATATTTATTTAGTTATACAACGAATGCTGAATTGTATCAAAAGGGAGAGACAAAAACAGACTGAAAAGTTGTTTATAGTTTGAACAACACTGGTACTGTATTTACTGTAGAAATACTGCACGAATCACTAGTATAAGGAATTGGGGGACATGCTGTAGGAGTGTTCTATCCGAGGCGCGTTATAACTGAGAGCCTTATAGCGAGGGAGTACTGTATATAAGCTTGTATCAGCACTTCCTGCCAGGCAGCCTCCTGCTTCTGGCTGCCTTCTGCTTCTTAGCTACTGAGAAATTAAATTCCCGGTTAGTCTGAACTACCTGTGTTTTAAAGGTGTTCTGAGTCAACTCAATTGGAATGTCAGCCTGGGAGCTGACCAATCAGCATTGGTCCTAGCTGACATTCTGCACATGGAAATTAACGGCATATTAAGAATCTAAGGCTCAAGTTAACCCTGTCCTGGATTTGGTAAACCACACATTTTACACACTATTGAATATTTATAAAATAAACATATTTAAATGTGAAAAACACTGTCATTATATGAATGTGGTGGAATAATTAGCTGCATTTAGACTGTTGAATATGGGAGTCGATGAAAACAAATACTGGTACAAAATTTAAAAAAAAACATTTACACTAAATAAATCACAAAAATAAACACTATTTACCTGTGAAGGGTTTCACCCCGTCACAACATGGTATGTGGTGAGTGAAGAAGATGAGGGCATGTCCCAGCTACTTTACCTGCAAGACCACATACACAGCTCTTTAGTTTAGCATCACCAAGAATTTTAGGACTGAGATATAATTAATAATAATAATAACATATAAACATATTTTAGATTTTTTATTTAACATCAACATATTTTAGATCTTTTATTTAACATTTTGAGTGGATATACAGAGGTGCAGTGGGGCTTCTATTTGCAGCTACACCACTTACAGTACATATCTGAACCCTTCTAATAAATGACCTGCAGACAATCCAACATGAAAAGTACCTTCTCTTCACTAGATGCGTCTCCATGTGAAAGAAATGAGGGCATAATTCATTGTTCAACTTTATTTAATATAAAATCAAAAATGCTGTAAATTCTCATCATGCTCTAAAGTGGATCTGATCTGAGCTGATCTCAAAACTTTGTCAGGTCATGTCTTAAACAATCCCAATGATTCGGCATCAACAACATAGTTGAGTAAGGTATTTCATTCCATACTCTCACCACTCTCTGTGGAAAGAAGTGTCTCTTTTCCTCTGTCCTAAGTCTGTCTCCAATTAATTTCCAACTCTCTCGGCTGCACTTAAAGTATTGGCTGGAGTTAATTTTGTCAACTAATTTAGGATTATTAAGACTTAAATTAAGTCCCCCTCATTCTTATTTGTTCTAGGCCAAACAGTTTCAATTCCCTCCATTTATCTTACAATAACTCATTCCTTTCAGCCCTGGTATTAGTGTGGTTACTGTTCACTGGACTCAACAGAGACCGCAACATCCTTCTTTGTATTGTGGGGACCAGCAATGAACACAGTATTCTTCATTATACAACCTCATCATAACCTTTGATTTGTACTCTACACTTATCACCGACACATATCGCTCTAGATCAGTACAGGAGTGAATCTATAATTTATATTAAATCCAATGAGACCATATTTCAGTATGGGACACATTAAAATCACACTCCTCTGGTTTAAAGTATCAGTTGTTATTAAAACATTTTTATCAACAGCACCAAAATTACCAGTACTGTAGGCCAACATAGCAATTCGAACAATCAAAAAACAAAAACAAAGGCTTTGAAGCTTATACTGTAAAAAATAAACTAAAGAGTTTTACTACCTGAGTTCTTTTTAATTGCTTATAAATTCCTACATAAAAAAATCCCAAAGATAATTTATTGCAAATACTTCCTCTTCTTTCATTATACTGTACATGTCACTATTAGTCTGAATTAGTCACTTCTTTTAAATTGTAAAGAATGTTCCTGTATGAAAAATAGTTGAGTGTTCACGATCAAACGCGTAAGCATGAATTTTAACTTTGCATGCAAAGCTGCTACGATGTTGCAACCCCCAACCCCCATGTGCTGGATTTCATAAAATTACACAATAAAATCTGAATCTATCACAGCTGCCTTCAAACTCTCCTAAACAAAACTTGTACTGTAACTAGTAAACAAAAAGTTATACTTGAAACTTTATTATAATTCATGGAAACTGACAATATTTGAAAAAACAGTTGCCTACAGTAAAAAAAACAAAACAAAAAAAAAACACATTCTCAATTGATATAATTCATTTGATAGTGGCGCATCCAGTAAAGGCGCTCCACGAGGAGTGCAGGATGCGCCCTATAGTCTGGACATCGCTGGATCGAGTCCAGGCTATTCCTTTTCCGACAGAGAATGGGAGCTCCAAGGGGCGGCGCTCAATTGGCCGCGCCGTCCGGGGAGGGAGGGTTAGGTCGGCCAGGGTGTCCTCGGCTCACCGTGCACCAGCGACCCCTGTAGTCTGGCCGGGCGCCTGCTGGCTTGCCTGTAAGCTGCCCGAGAGCTGCTTTGTCCTCCGACGCTGTAGCTCTTGGGTGGCTGCATGGTGAGTCCGCAGTGTGAAAAAAAGCGGTCGGCTGACGACACACGTTTCGGAGGACAGCGTGTGTTCGTCTTCGCCCTCCAGAGTCAGCGTAGGGGTGGTAGCGGTGAGCTGAGCCTAAAAATAATTGGCCATTCCAAATTGGTAGAAAATAATAAAAATAATTGACAACAACTAAATTTTAAAAAAAGACATGTATTGTAATGCACGGGTCACATTGACCCACATGCCGGTTCTAAGTAGAACTGTATATAACTTTATCATTTTTGCACCGTCAGGATATTTAATTCATATATTTAGGAAAAGTAAAAAACGGACGTACACATACGATTTACAATGAAAGAGTAATTAACATTTTAAATGTAAAATGGGTCAAACTGCTACTATTTCATGTATTATGCACTTTCCACTGTATTTAATGTATTATGCATTTATCTGTATTTAAAGTATTATGGATTTTCTTGTTGTTACTGCATCTTGTAAAGCACTTTGTGATGGTGGTCCACTTTGAAAGGCGCTATAAAAAATAAAGATTGATTAATAGCTGGGTGGATGGGGTTAATTCCCCATCCGTATATAAAGCTCGTTGGAATGTGGCTGGAGCCTTAATAAGGTAATTGTTTAATGGGTATTTATGGCTCCAACCACAAAATATAAAAGACCCACTCCGGGCTCATTAGAGGAGAAGAGTGAGAGGAGATAATAGCGAGAGCGAATGCTACCAGACAGCAAACAAAGGTACTCGTTTTCTGAGAAAGTATTATTATTGTTAGTGATTATTTTGTTTAGCCAATGTGTCAGTTTCTTTTGTGTTTTGTTTAAACTGCTTGTTTTTTGTTTAACTAATTAAAATATGAGCGCAGCCGCACAGTTTTGCCCCATACTATCCTGTGTTTCTGTTTCATTTCCTGGTCTGACGTCACCACTGCAGCCCTCACTGTCACATAGAGTTAAAAGAAAGATAACTGGAATGAAGCAGACAGCGATAGACAAAATGTTTTCTATTGAAGACAGCAGCAGTGAAGATTCTGAAGGAGAGCAAATATCATGTGTGCAGAAAGACGTCATGCAATATCTTTCAGAAAAGTCTAGCAGCAGAGACACTGACCCTTTAACATGGTGGAAGGCAAATCAGGAAAGACTCACTTACCTTTAAAAATTGGCAAGAGCTTATCTAACAATATCAGCAACATCAACTCTCTCTGAGCATTTGTTTGCAGTAGCAAGCTCTATAGTCTCAAGGAAGAGGGAAAGCCTAACCTCAGAACATGTTTATATGGTGTGTGGTTTTATACAGCTCTTAATTACTTGCTTCTACAGTGGTTTGCACCTATTCAGAGGAGGTGCAAAGTTTTTGGAGGGTCAGTGTGATGGGGTATGCCCACCCCTGTATTTAGTTGTATTATTTTTTAATTATTATTTAAATGTATTGTTTTGTGTTTTGTTTTTTTTAAGAAAGTTATTATTATTGTTTTGCAGCATGGATGGGGTTAAAATTCCCCATCCAGCTAAACACGTGCATAATGTGGCCAAATTAATTAAGTGATTACCAATTTGGAGATGGCCATGTATATATAAAGAGCCGCTCACAGGGACTGCAGGGTGAGTCGCCCCTGCGCTTTTTCTTTTTTTAAATGAAACAAATCAAACAAACAAACAAAAGACACAAACACACAAAACAAAAGGCACAATGGCCAAAATACACACACACATATATATATATATATATATATATATATATATATATATATATATATATATATATATATATACAGTACTGTGCAAAAGTTTTAGGCAGGTGTGAAAAATTGCTGTAAAGTAAGAATGCTTTCAAAAATAGACATGTTAATAGATTATATTTATCAATTAACTAAATGCAAAGTGAGTGAACAGAAGAAAAATCTAAATCAAATCCATATTTGGTGTGACCACCCTTTGCCTTCAAAACAGCATCAAGCATCAATTCTTCTAGGTACACTTGCACACAGTTTTGAAGGAACTCGGCAGGTAGGTTGGCCCAAACATCTTGGAGAACTAACCACAGTTCTTCTGTGGATTTAGGCAGCCTCAGTTGCTTCTCTCTCTTCATTTAATCCCAGACAGACTCGATGATGTTGAGATCAGGGCTCTGTGGGAGCCATACCATCACTTCCAGGACTCCTTGTTCTTCTTTACGCTGAAGATAGTTCTTAATGACTTTCGCTTTATGTTTGGGGTCGTTGTCATGCTGCAGAATAAATTTGGGGCCAATCAGATGCCTCCCTGATGGTATTGCATGATGGATAAGTATCTGCCTGTACTTCTCAGCATTGAGGAGACCATTAATTCTGACCAAATCCCCAACTCCATTTGCAGAAATGCAGCCCCAAACTTGCAAGGAACCTCCACCATGCTTCACTGTTGCCTGCAGACACTCATTTGTGTACGCCTCCAGCCCTTCGGCGAACAAACTGCCTTCTGCTACAGCCAAATATTTCAAATTTTGACTCATCAGTCCAGAGCACCTGCTGCCATTTTTCTGCACCCCAGTTCCCGTGTTTTCGTGCAGAGTTGAGTCGCTGGCCTTGTTTCCACGTCGGAGGTATGTCTTTTGGCGCAAGTCTTCCATGAAGGCCACTTCTGACCTGACTTCTCCGGACAGTAGATGGGTGTACCAGGGTCCCACTGTTTTCTGCCAGTTCTGAGCTGATGGCACTGCTGGACATCTTCCGATTGCGAAGGGAAGTAAGCATGATGTGTCTTTCATCTGCTGCAGTAAGTTTCCTTGGCCGACCACTGCGTCTACGGTCCTCAACGTTGCCTGTTTCTTTGTGCTTCTTCAAAAGAGCTTGGACAGCACAGCTGGAAACCCCTGTCTGCCTTGAAATTTCTGCCTGGGAGAGACCTTGCTGATGCAGTATAACTACCTTGTGTCTTGTTGCTGTGCTCAGTCTTGCCATGGTGTATGACTTTTGACAATAAACTGCCTTCAGCAACCTCACCTTGTTAGCTGAGTTTGGCTGTTCCTCACCCAGTTTTATTCCTCCTACACAGCTGTTTCTGTTTCAGTTAGTGATTGTGTTTCAACCTACATATTGAATTGATGATCATTAGCACCTGTTTGGTATAATTGTTTAATCATACACCGGACTATATGCCTACAAAATCCCTGACTTTGTGCAAGTGTACCTAGAAGAATTGATGCTGTTTTGAAGGCAAAGGGTTGTCACACCAAATATGGATTTGATTTAGATTTTTCTTCTGTTTGCTCACTTTGCATTTAGTTAATTGATAAATATAATCTATTAACATGTCTATTTTTGAAAGCATTCTTACTTTACAGCATTTTTTCACACCTGCCTAAAACTTTTGCACAGTACTGTATATATATATATATATATATCCAAACAAGTATCGTGCTGGTTTATCCCCAGCACGAGTAGCAATTGTTTACCCTTAATTTATTCTCCTTCGCTCTCTCTCGTTCTTTCTCCCTTCAACCCTCTCTTCCCCTGTGAGCGGATGATTATATATATGTGGCCATCTCCAAATTGGTAATCACTTAATTAATTTGTAGATGGCCACATAACGTACGGGTTTAGCTGGATGGGGAATTTTAACTCCATCCATGCTGCAAAACAACAATAATAATCACTTTCTTTAAATAAACACAAAACAAACATTTAAATCATAATAATACCAAAATAATACAACTAAATACAACGGCGGGCATACCCCGTCACAGTAAGCAATTGCCCAGTGCAAGGCAAAATCCTTCCATCTCATTATAATATTTGCACCTGCTTAGTATTCCAGATCCCCACCCAATGCCAAGTTCTTTTCTTCATTTGAATACATTTCATGTTAATACAAAATCATGTATTATAAAAAAATAATTGATGGGCTTCAGTGAGTTACCGGAACATAATTCCATCTAGGGTTTCTGTGACAGTTTATAAATTACGAGACGTAAGGTTGAGTCATTTATAAACTGTCACAGAAACCTGAGACGGAATTGTTTTCCGAGAATTTACAACAAACCTAAACTGTATGTACAAATATTCAAATGTCAGTATGTATATATATTTGTGTGTATATAATGTCAGTATGTATATATATATATATGTGTGTGTATATATATATATATATATATATATATATATATATATATATATATATATATATATATATATATAATGATAAAAATAATTAGTAGTAAGTAATAATTACAATTATTGATATAATCTTTTGCTTCAGGTTGCCATTCTTTCTTGTATTACGTTTCATTTAATAATATTACACGAAATGTAAAACAAGAAATAGTAATTTGAAACATTTTTGTTTATTATTAAACAAAATGTAATTTCTTTACCTGCCTCGCTGACTAAATTAAAATGAGAAACTGAGTCAACAATAACAGACACATACAAATGAAAGTCCTGGTAAAATAATACAATAACTTTGGGTAGGTCAAGTATAAATATATATTTATATCAACATCCATTTACCTTCGCTTCAGTTTCGAGGGTGATTGATCTGACATGGACTGACCCTATATACTGTGTGTGTGTGTGTGTCTATATATTTATATATATATATATATATATATATATATATATATATATATATATATATATATATATATAGACACACACACACACATATATATATACATACTGACATTTGAATATTTGTACATACAGTTTAGGTTTGATGTAACTTCTCTAACTCCTGGTTCCAACACAGCTAATGGTGTTAGTTTTTTTATGTTTACCTCATTCTTTTTTTATAAGTTTTTTTTTTTTAAATAAATGTGTCTTCTTTCTTTCTTATTGTGTTTGGGCTTTTGTTAGGGTTCCCACCTCTGATTTACAAAAAAACAGGACACCAGAGTCATTTTGTACAAATAAATAAATAAACAAATTGATCATATACTTTGATGACATTTAATGTTCCGGGAAGTCTCACAGATTTCCAGGACAGCTGCCTCAAAAAGAGAACAATCCAAGCAAAACCAGAACGGGTGGCAACCCTAGCTTTTGTATATTTTATTATACTAAATGTTGTAGTAGCCTCTCCGCATATTTTTTATTTTATTACATATTTTGGGAAAAACATAAAACCATGAAAAAGTGTTTTTTAAACACTGAATAGCTTTCCACTCTGTTTTTAATGTGTTCCTAGTTTTTCTCGCCAAAACTTTATTTTTTATTTTTTGAGAATGCTCATGAACTTTGCACTTGCAAATGTAACAAAATAAAAAAAAATTAAAATTAAAATGAAGCTACAAAAGACAGAAGTTACCAACTCAACCAAGCAGAAGGCTCGTTACTAACGGGAAGAATTTATGTTTTTGCTACAACAGGCCATTTATTAAGAAAACATGAATGTATTGGTGAACAGTAGAGACTGCAGGGTTTTAGCATAATGTTAAAATACCACATAATGCAGTAAAATAAGCATTTTGTAGTACATTGCACACCGACTCTCTTGCGTACTAAGAATACATAATCAAGGGTATCATTTAAGAAATGCATGCAACCAAAGGATTTTATTTTAATCTTTTCGTTTCATTCCTCTTTAAATAAACTAAAGCCAGCTTGTTTGCCACGGTGTTCGCTAGTTTTTCTGCATTACAGTATCATTTTGGAATAGTAATAATAATAAACATACCTTTTAATGCTTCTATCCTCCGAGATAAAACGTTACATTGCTGTTACAAAAGTATGTATCGCAGGAACCTTGTTTTGATGTATTTCTTTTTTTTTTTTAGAAAAGTGAACTGAATGTAGACAATGTCGGATTATTTTGCCTTCTGTCTTCTGTATGTTTAGCAGGGATTTTTTTTATGCTTTATCTTATTCTCTCCTCTCTTCACGACCCTTGCTATTTTCTGGGCCGGTGTTGTAACCAATTCAGTACCCCCTCAAAAATCTGTATCCCCTGGCGCATTGCGCATGAGTAAAATGAGATCGTCCCACAGGCACGTCTAATTTTTGTTTTGCTCATGTCTGAGGTAAAACACTAGTGATGTGCACGCGCAGCAGTTGTCGGCTGCATTTTGCAGTCATTTGCTAACTTTTTCGATATGACGGCATGATTTCTTTGTGATGTGCATAATCAGTTATAGTTTGTTTTCATTAAAAACATCTTTGACATGCGCAGATAATACAATCTTTAAATAATTAATATAATTAATGCTTAATGTATTAACTATGCGACCTACCTGTTTATAAACGGTGGAGACGATTTCAAAGTACAGTTTTTTATAAATATTTTGGATTTCAAAACTTTAAAGTTGAAAGTAAATTATCACGAATGTTGTTGCTCTGTGGCTTGTGCTGTTATGTCTGGAATAAACACGAGTCGTGTAAATGATATTAAAAATCATAATGTATTACTTATAACGTTAATGGTTACAGATATTTGTTTATATATTTATTTTATATACAGTACACACATAATATACCAATATTAGACAGTTGGCAATATCTTAGTCTATGGCTGTGTTATTTGGTATCCCCTGTGTTTCTCACTGTAAATACACCCAATATAAACCCTTTGTGTGTAATAAAGGGGCAAAGGTAGACATATTGTGCAAGTTTGACATTTCTAGAAGCCCCACTGCCTGAAATGCACAGGGGATAATACAAATAATACAGCCATAGACTAACATACATGCCAACAGTCCCTATATGGTCGGGACAGTCTCGATTTCTGAGCAAATGTCCCGCGTCCCGATGCATAGGAAGAAAGTCACGATATTTACCCATAGAAAAAAAAACATTTATTCTGCACCGTAGAGTTAGTGAAACCCACACGCCGTGCTCTTCGTGCGGCTGACACATCTAACTTAAAGGTAGGTAAGAACGCTTCATTATGTCTGTTTTTACTGTAATGATGGTTGTGTCGTGTTGAGTTGGGAGAGGGGGGAGGGGGGACGGGTATATCTATTATATGATAATGAGTGTTTTTTGGGTATGATGCTAACGAAAGTCTAGGTCAACTATCACAAGGTAGACCCATCATTGAGAGGGCACTATTGCTATTAGAAAACGATTTTTACCATTGTTTTATTTAAAAAAAAAAACACCTTAAAACCAAGATTTACCTTGAACTTGTACTGATTCGTCGGGTACCTTTCCTTGATAGTCCCTAACATTTTCTAAATAAAAAAAGGATGACATACATATAAAGAGAAAAACAATTCGTTTTTAATTAGTAAATCTTTTTTTTATTTATTTTGTATTACCTTGTTACGGTTTTAATCCCCTATTTATAATCTGGACATTGCCTGAGAAATGAACGCAGCAATTACTGAACAGTCTGTGTACGATGGAGTCTGAAAACTGCTTGTTTCTTTGCAGTTCTAGGTACTAGGGTTTTGTAGCAGTAGCTGGATCGGATGTTGTACGTGAGGATGGTAAATGTACCCACTCCGGTATTGAAACATGCCCAAATAAATAAAAATGTACATAAATAGACAGAGTTCAGGTAGTTTGTCAGGTATGTCAGGTTTTTTAAAATGTGGCTCTCTAAAAACAAACAAAAATGCTCAGTGGTGTAAGGACTGGAGTCTCAGCAATTGTTTCTTGTTGTAGCTGTTTGCTGTTGTTTAATTGAGGTTTAAACATCAAAACGAGTCTTAAAAAAGACAGGTCTATGACTCAATTGCAGCAAACTAATTTTGACCACAAGGTATAAAAAGGCTTTTTTAAGAACAGAACACAGTTTGATATGCACTGTCCTCGACTGTTGATTTCCTGTACAATCATTAGCCTTCTTTTGACTTTAAATGGTATTAATTGTGGAGATACAGTGCAGACTTGATGACTTTACAGCTGAGGTTTTAACTTGAAAAAGCTGTGTGGGTTACATTTTAGCGTAGCAATTAAAACCACAAGTAAAATCAACCAATGTACAAACAGTAGCTCAATTTAGCCTCATTTACAGGCTTAACAGACCGTGCCGTGCAAGTTTATATTGTTTTGCTTTTTTTTCTCATCAGGTCTGCATTGTATTTCGAAGAACACATTTTAGTTTTTTAGTGCCTACAGATGTGTTTACTATTTCAGTGCTATCACAAACTAATAAAAACTCAAAGGAGCAAAAACAAAAGATAATATAGTAACAGTATTTACAGTACACCTGTCCATTGCACAAATAAAAGGGTAGAAGGTAAAACTGCAGACAGACACCAATACTGTTTGAACATAAAGATACTTGATACCACTGCAGAAAGCTACAATCAGTCAATCTAGAGGCCAGGGTTTGGGAGAGATGTCAACACTGCAATGAGATCAAGCCTACTATGAGCAAAAAAAAATGTCATCACGTCCAAATTACCTGACCTACCGTGATAAAAACTACTGCAAATTGAGAACAAAGATAAATGCTGGTTGAGGCTGACTACTACTACACAATGAAGATGTGATTGCACAGCTCAGGAGCCTATTTGTTAGATAGGGCTTAACCGACACCTCTATTATTATTATTATTATTATTATTATTATTATTATTATTATTATTATTATTATTATTTATTTCTTAGCAGACACCCTTATCCAGGGCGACTTACAGTCGTAAACAAAAATACATTTCAAGAATCACAGTACAAGTATTAATGCAATTAAGAGCAAAATACAATCACTTCGGTTCTAGCAAGTGCAAGTATATGACAAAATACAATTCAATAACGGAGCAGATAACAGTGTCAGTGATAGTTACATCAGGATATAACTAAATACAAAATACTACAGATTAAATTACATTTGACAGATTACAGTACTCTAAAGTACAGGATTAAATGCAGTAAAATAGGGAGCAGATAAGAGCAAGTAAAGTGCATTTAAGGAAGAGTGATGTGTTCAGATGGAAAAGAGGAGTTTCTACAGGTGCTGTCTGAAGAGGTGAGTCTTGAGGAGGCGCCGGAAGAAGGTCAGGGACTGGGCAGTCCTGACATCTGTAGGAAGGTCATTCCATCACTGCAGGGCGAGGGTGGAGAAGGAGTGGGCTCTGGAGGCAGGGGAGCGTAGAGGAGGTAGAGCCAGTCTTCTAGTGCAGGAGGAGCAGAGAGGTCGAGTGGGGGTGTAGGGAGAGATGAGGGTCTGGAGGTAGCTGGGTGCAGTCTGGTCAAGGCATCTGTAGGCGAGTACAAGAGTCTTGAACTGGATGCGAGCGGTGATCAGGAGCCAGTGGAGTAAGCGGAGCAGTGGAGTTGCGTGGGAGAAGCGAGGCAGAGAGAACACCAGGCGAGCAGCGGAGTTCTGGATGAGCTGGAGTGGACGGGTGGCGGACGCAGGGAGGCCAGCCAGGAGGGAGTTGCAGTAGTCTAGGCGGGAGAGTACCAGGGCCTGGATAAGGAGCTGGGTGGCATAGTTGGTGAGGAAGGGTCGGATTCTTCGGATGTTGCTCAGGAAGAATCGGCAAGTGCGTGGAGATGTGCTGGGAATAAGAGAGGCAGGGGTCCAGGGTGACTCTGAGGTTCTTAGCTGAGGAGGAGGGAGAGAGTGTGGTAGATTCCAGAGGAACAGAGATAGAGAGGTCAGATTTAGAGAGGTTGAGTTTGAGGTGATGCAAGTGCATCCAGGAGGAGATAGCAGACAGACAGGTAGAGATACAGGAGGGGATGGTGGAGTCAGAGGTGGGAAAGGAGAGGAAAATCTGAGCATCATCAGCATAGAAATGGTATGAGAAACCATAGGATGCGATGAGGGGGCCCAGGGAACGGGTTTAGAGAGAGAACAGGAGAGGACCCAAGACTGACCCTTGGGGGACTCCTGTTGAGAGAGGGTGAGGTGTGGAGGTTGCGCCACGCCAGGCTACCTGGTAAGTGCAGTTGGAGAGGTAGGAGGAGAACCAGGCCAGAGCAGTGCCAGAGATTCCCAGGTCAGCAAGAGAGGAGAGTAGAATAGAGTGATGAACAGTGTCAAAGGCAGCAGAGAGGTCGAGGAGAATTAGGACAGAGGAGAGAGAGGCAGCTCGGGCAGAGTTTAGTGAGATAGTGACAGACAGGAGGGTGGTTTCAGTGGAGTGAGCAGAGAGGAAGCCAGATTGGACAGGAAAGCAGAGAGCTGGCAATGCACAGCCCACTCGAGGGTTTTGGAGAGGAAGAGTAGGAGGGAGACAGGACGGTAGCTCTGGAGGGAGGTGGGGTCAAGGGTAGGTTTTTTGAGGAGGGGAGTGATAGAGGCTTATTTGAAGGCAGAGGGAAAGAGACCAGAAAGGAGAGAGGTGTTGAGAAGGAAGGAGATGAAGGGAAGTAGAGCAGGAGCAGCAGCTTGAAAGAGGTGAGTGGGGAGGGGGTCCAGGGCACACGTGGTGGGTTTGTGACCCTGGAGCAGGGAGGAGAGGTCAGAGTCTGAGAGGGGAGAGAAGGTTGAGAAGGAGGGACCTGACTAGTAGATGGCGTCTTCCGGAGCGCTGCTAGGTTCGGATCTTTTCCAACAGCGTCTTGGCGCAGGCCTCCCCTTGCTGGACTCCCGGCTCTTTTGTTGTGAGGCTCTTCGGTTGGCTGGCGCTTCGTGATCAAATAGCAAATCAATCTCTATTCAATTGACAATTGACAAAACACCTCTATCACTGACAATGGACAAAATTGCCAATGGTACGAATTTACAAACAAGTATGAACTTTTCAATTAGTTTTGAAGTATGTGGCACTTACAAGGTAGTAGGGGTTACCAATGTCATCGAGGCGCATTGGCACATTATTGCATGGTTTAAGCAATCTTTTAACTAGTAGTGGTCTTCTTCTAGTTTCTGACAAAGTACTCAATTAGTGCAATGAAGGACCTTTATTTCAGCACTGCTCACAGCAAGACAAGACAACAAGAAGAAAAATGTACTTTAGGATCATCAAGGCCCCTGCAATACAAGACTGGCTGGAAAAAGAACTGGTATTTGCTAAAACAAATCGATGAATTCTCTGATGCAAAATATTCTCCGTCACTCAACTGGGGCTCAAATGGGATATTTCTCAATGAGCTGTTCGACTTGCTTGCACATACCGGGCCAGAAGAGGATGTCACAGGCTCTTTGCTTGCACTTTTCCGTGCCCAGGTGTCCAGTGTGAATCCTTGCTAGCATGTCTGGCCTCAGTGAATGTGGCACAACTATTTTCTCACCCTTGAAGATGATGTTGTTTAGCTGAGAGAGCGCATCCCTGTGATTCCAATATTCAGCAATATTGGGTAGGCATTTTTTCCTTGTAGCTGGCCATCCTTCCATTATGGCTTTCTTTAGTGCAATAATTTGGGCGTCAGTCTCAGTTACTTCTGTGATCTCAGCCATCTTATGATCACTGACTGGCAAGTTGTGTAGAACCATGTGAACCTGCATGTCCATGGCTTCACCAAGGCCGTTACAGACAATTCTCGACAATGTGTCTACCATTGGTATTTCCTTCCCGGTCAATGTATGATGGTAATGTCATATTTCTGTAACTGAAGGATCATTCTTTGTAGCCTAGGGGCCCGGTTGTGAGTGGCTTCTTCATTATGGTCCAATTCCACAGTGGTGGGGCAACCATCAATCTATTACTGTAAATGTTTACATCCAAACAGGGTTGCATAGAGCTTTTTTCTATTTGTGTGTAGTTTTCTTGTGGTTGTGAGGGATTTTGAAGCATAAGCTACTGGCTTACCCTCCTGTAGCAGTACTGAATGAATTCCACTCTTAGACGCCTCCACTTGTAGGTTCAGATCTTTATCGGGTCAAAGTAAACAAGCACAGGGCCTGGTTCCCATGTGATTAGGTCTTTCATGTTCTGAAAGGCAATGTCGTGCTGTTAATCCCATAATAATTCACGGGATTCTTTGAGCAATTGATGCAGTGGTGCGTTGACTTCTGAAAGGTGAGGCAAATCTGGCTAGGTAATTAACCATGCCAAAACCGTTTCAATTTATGCACGGTTACGTGGCGGGTCCATATTCTTAATGGCTGTTACCTTTTCTGGATCTGGTTTGATCCCATCCACTGTGAGGCGATGTCCAAAATAGCTTACTTCTGGAACGCATATTTAACTTTTTTCTGGGCTGATCTTTCAAGTACGACATGGAGATTTGCATCATGTTCTGCTTTAGTGTGTCCAGACACTAAGATGTCATCAACAATGGCTGCTACTCCATTGAGACCTTCATATGTCTCGTCAATCTTGCGCTGGAACTCATCCTGCACTGAGATGATGCCAAAGGGCAGAGGGAGAAATCGGTATTGGCCAAAGACAGTGTAGAAGGTGGTCAGTTGTGATGACTGGTCTGATAGTTTGATGGCCCAATATCCGGATCTCCAACACACTGAAATAACATGCACCAGCAAGCTTTGACGTGATATCATCTAGAGTTGGCAACAGGTAATGCGGGCGCTTTATGGGCTTGTTGAGGTCACAGGGTTCAAAACAAACACAAAGCTTTCCTGTGCAGGGTTTCTTAACTACAACTAAAGCATTAACACTAGAATCCATTTTGGATTTAAAGTGTTAATTACTCTTCCGTTGTAAATCGTATGTGTTTGTCCATTTTTGACTTTTCCTAAATATATTAATTAAATAGCATAACGGCGTTTAAAATCCAGAATCACAAAAATGATAAAGTTATAAACAGTTCTACCTGGAACTGCCACGTGGGTCAATGTTACCCATGCATTACAATACATGTTGTTGTTTTTTTTAATATAACATAAGATATTCTATTTTTTTGTAAATTCAGCAAACAAGACACATCTCTTCCTCCTCTAGCACACATGGTTTTTTTTTCAAGCCTTTCTTTGTTTGTTTGTGACTATGAGACAGAGATTGCTATGATTGTGGATTTGTACATTTGGCTGCTGCTCGCTGGTGTGAGAGCCGTCTCCCTGTATGCTAATAGCTTCCATAACAGCAAATTATGCTTCTGTTCATTTTTCGTGATCTTGTTAACATGCATTTTGATTAACGAGTTCCCTATTTATCTGCCAAACTGCCCTCAACTATTTGGTGTTTTGGCCAGAATCCTTTCCTACAGCACCTCAGGTTCTCCATGGTCCATCACATTGGGTTCTGGCCAGTATACTCACTCTTAAACACTTTCTTTATAAGGATTACTATAAATGTTCATTATAAGTCATATGCCAATTGGAGCCTATTAGCAGCAACTACACTTATAATTTCTCTGAGTTTGTAGATCTCACACTCAAAATGTCAATGACAAAGAATTCTAAATGTTCACAAAAGAAACCACATAAACATATTAAATATGTAAACATAGCTTCGTTAATTTAGATATAATGACTTATTTAGGTTTGTATTTAGATTTAATGGCTGCCTCAATCAATTTGAGCCTGTATCTTTTTCACGGTGTATGACAGACCTGACACGACTGGATTAGAGGTAGCCACTGAACACTTATAAACATACATTATAAGTATCATATACTGTACAGTATGTGTGTATTTGGAAAGAGGAATTGTAACAGGGGAGATCTGTGCTGACTGCCTGGCGCATGCATAGTTCTGCAGGAAGAGGGCTGCAGCCTCATAAGATCTGCCTGTCAGTCATGGCAATGAAACGGAGAGGTTGGGAGAGGGTGTGTAGTCTCTCCCTCTCTCTGAGTGGTTGGGAGGCGGGCCTTGGGGAATTGCTGGGCCTGTAAAATAACACTCTGTTGTTCCCTCAGATCTGGCCCTATAGGACGACAACGAGCTAGCGGAAGCTGTGCTCCCAGACCGAGAACGGCCAGAGAAACCAAACAAAGCAAGACAAGAAAAGAAATATAGTGGTAGCGGGGAAACCTTGGGCAGACCCCCAAAAGTATATAGATATCACATAGTTTAAGGGAACTGGGGATTTTAGGGCAGAGACCCGGGCCGTGTGGGTAGCGATGGTTGGGGAAACGGTGCAGAGTGCAGCACATTTATTTTGTAGTTTTGTTAATAGTGTTTTATGTTCTCTTTTTCTTTGTACCTTCTGGTTTTGATTATTATTTTGTGCACCTGCGTGTTCACCCAAGGTGATCTGCCATCCACTTCTACCGTCATTGGTAAAAATAGTGTAACAGTGCCACCTTGTGGAAATAAATAAATCGTGCACCCGAGTGGTGTTTAACGCTGCAACTTTCTGTCTCCTGTGTCAGTGAATTCCCCACCCTTCCACAGGAATTAAATAAATTAACGCTACACAATATAATGTTTTGCTATTTTTTGAGCCTTTTTGCTAACTACTTTACTTTACTAGTCTACATAAAATAACCAATAGAATACTATAGAAGTTGGAATAATAGTAGGATGCACCATTTCTCCACTGGCTTTTAACCACAGCAATGGAAGTAATTATTAGGGCATCAAAATGGGTAGTGGGAGGAGAGAGCTTGGCTTCTGGAATGCGACTACCACCAATTCAAGCTTGGCTTCTGGAATGCGACTACCACCAATTCGAGCATGCATGGATGACATGGCAACCATGACTACAACAGTAATCGGTTATTGGGCAAATTAACCAATAATATTGAATGGGCACGAATGCAATTCAAGCCCACTAAATTAAGGAGCATCTCTATAATTAAAGGTAAAGTAGTAGATAAAATGTTCTACATTAATGGTGAGGCAATACCAACAGTGTCTGAGAAGCCAGTGAAAAGTCTTGGGAGATGGTACGATGGGGACGCAGTTCATGTGGGAGAAGTTAAGCAACAAGCAGTGGAAGGGTTGAAGAGCATAGACAGCAGCGCTTTACCAGGCAAACTAAAACTCTGGTGCTTTCAGTTTGGTCTACTGCTGAGGCTGCTGTGGCAACTGACTGTGTACAAGGTTTCTTTGACAACAGTAGAGAAGCTGGAAGCTTTAATCAGTTCATACATCAGGAAATGGTTGGGAGTTCCACGCTGCCTCAGCAGAGTGGGACTTTATGGTAAAGGAATACTGCAGCTACCAGTCTCCACTCTAACCGAGGAGTTTAAGTGTGCCAAGGTCTGACTGGAAATGACATTATTAGAGTCACGCGACAAATGCGTAAGGGAGGCAGCACCTGTGTTGAAAACTGGAAAAAAGTGGGCGGCAAAGAAAGACGTGGAAGATGCAAAGACTGCCCTTCGAATCGGTGATATCATGGGGCAAGTTCAGCATGGAAGAGGGGGTCTTGGTCTCAGTTCAGTTCCTCCCACATGGCACAAGGCAGTCCCAGCTCAACGGCGGAAGCTGGTAGTCAACGAGGTGCAAAAGCAGGAGGAGAGGATGAGGTGCGTAAAGGCGGTTTCCCAGGCCAAGCAGGGAAAATGGATGAGATGGGAGTGTGGGGAACAACACAAGATCGGCTGGCAAGACCTATGGACAATGGAACAGAGCAGGATCAGTTTTCTCATCAGGTCAACATATGATTTTTTCCCATCACCACAGAACCTAAACCTCTGGGTAGGAGAGGATCCCTCATGTCCTTTGTGTTCATCACCTGCAACATTAAGGCACATTTTGACAGGATGTAATGTGGCTCTTAGCCAAGGATGGTTTACTTGGCGCCATGACCAGGTGCTGCGATGTTTGGTCTTAGCATTGGAAGACAAGCGTAACATGACCAATAAGTTGCCACCAGTTCCATCAAAACATTACACACAAAAGACAACATTCCTCCGCCCAGAAGAGCAACCGCCAGGAAGAGGTGTTAAAACCAAGCCTCGCCTAGGACAACTGGAAGCTGCTAGAGATTGGAAAATGCTAGCAGATGTTGGTCAACGGCTTATTTTTCCACCTGAGGTTGCCACCACTAACCTTCGACCGGATATTGTCTTGTGGTCTGGATCAGCACGCCTTGTTCACCTGGTAGAGTTAACAGTGCCATGGGAGGATGCTGTAGATGAGGAAGAGGAAGAAACTGCGGTATGCTCAACTAGCCGCTGAAGCGGAACAGCGAGGATGGAGAGTCCAGGTTTACCCAGTGGAGGTGGATTGTCGAGGATTTGTGGCACACTCTACAACCCGGTTTCTCAGAGACGTCGGATTCAGTGGCCAAGAGTTGCGTCGCACAGTGAAGAACTTATCTGAAGCAGCAGAGAGGAGCAGCAACTGGCTGTGGTTGAGACGGAAAGATTCTGGTTGGGGATCTCAAGCACAAAAGAAAAAAAGAAGTGCTGATGTACGGGTAAGTAAGCTGGGCTGAGTTGAGTGGGGGACGGAGAAGGGTGATGCTGGGATGCCAGAATCACCGTCGAGCCCTCTTGAGGTGTTGTGGGCTAGTCGACGAAACACAGAGGATGGAAGGTGCCCACTTGAAGACCCCAGAGATGTACCCTACTTAAGAACATAAGAAAGTTTACAAGCGAGAGGAGGCCATTCAGCCCATCTTGCTCGTTTGGTTGTTAGTAGCTTATTGATCCCAGAATCTCATCAAGCAGCTTCTTGAAGGATCCCAGGGTGTCAGTTTAAACAACATTACTAGGGAGTTGGTTCCAGACCCTCACAATTCTCTGTGTAAAAAAGTGCCTCCTATTTTCTGTTCTGAATGCCCCTTTATCTAATCTCCATTTGTGACCCCTGGTCCTTGTTTCTTTTTTAAGGTCAAAAAGTCCCCTGGGTCAACATTGTTTATACCTTTTAGGATTTTGAATGCTTGAATCAGATCACCGCGTAGTCTTCTTTGTTTAAGACTGAATAGATTCAATTCTTTTAGCCTGTCTGCATACAACATGCCTTTTAAATCCGGGATAATTCTGGTTGCTCTTTGCACACTTTCTAGAGCAGCAGTATCCTTTTTGTAACGAGGTGACCAGAACTGAACACAATATTCTAGGTGAGGTCTGACTAATGCATTGTAAAGTTTTAACATTACTTCCCTTGATTTAAATTCAACACTTCTCACAATATATCCAAGCATCTTGTTGGCCTTTTTTATAGCTTCCCCACATTGTCTAGATGAAGACATTTCTAAGTCAACATAAACTCCTAGGTCTTTTTCATAGTTCCCTTCTTCAATTTCAGTATCTCCCATATGATATTTATAAGGCACATTTTTATTGCCTGCATGCAATACTTTTCTCTATTAAATGTCATTTGCCATGTCTGCCCAGTTCTGAATGCTGTCTAGATCATTTTGAATGACCTTTGCTGCTGCAACAGTGTTTGCCACTCCTCCAGAATCTATACCAGAATCTAAATCATTAATGTAGATTAGGAATAGCAGAGGACCTAATACCGATCCCTGTGGTACACCACTGGTTACCTCGCTCCATTTTGAGGTTTCTCCTCTAATCAGTACTTTCTGTCTTCTACATGTTAACCACTCCCTAATGCATTTCCTTGAATCCCTACTGAGTTCAGTTTGAGAATTAATCTTTTATGCGGGACTTTGTCAAAAGCTTTCTGGAAATCTAAATAAACCATGTCGTATGCTTTGCAATTATGCATTGTCGATGTTGCATCCTCAAAAAAAAATTACAGAGGTAGGCTGTGAACTGTGCATTATATGCAGTAACTTACAATAGGACATTGATTTAACATCTCACCCCGCAGTACTGTGCCATCTGACATATGGTGTCGTACCTGGGATAACAGCCTCCACGTACCCAGGCCAGAACAGGTACTGTGGGTGAAATTTGAGAACTTTTCTTAAAGGAAAAAGTGAAAAAAGAATGGAAGGAAAAAGCCTGGAAGAACAACAGTGCCAGTTAAGGGAAGGAGGGGCTCCGTGGTGCCTCGCCTGTATTGAGTATGGGCACCTCCCAGACGTGTGCCCCTACAAAAGACTCCCTCTTGGTGAAGGCCTTCTTTTGAGGTGAGGCGAGCACGGCAGAGGAATGGATCCTTCAGGGAGTTCAACCCCAGCCACCGGCCCAAAACGAGGAAATGCTCCCATGGTGCCTGCACTGTCCAGAATGCAGGCACTAAACAACGGGCTGCCCCTTTTGGAAGGAAAAGGAATTGTCACCTGCCCACAAAGCGGAGGAGCGGTCATTTCCAGAGGCGAGCAGGTAAGCAGTCTCCAGCAATATGCCAGGATGGCAGCTGGGACGCCGACATCTGAGCTCTCTGGGCCTCAAGTTGAGGCTTTGCCTGCGAGGAGGAGGGGAGCCTGAGCTTTCAGAACCCAAGAGGGAGGAATAACCGCTGCTGCTGGAATACTCTGCATAACTCGTGTCCGCACGACTACCTAAAAACCCTGGCGGTCTTGAATTGGTGCCGTTTGCAGGGAGTGTGGGCACTTCTTTTTCAACTGCCCCCTCCAGGAGAAGGGGGAGGCGGAACAGCGGCTGGAGTATCTCATGCTGAGGGCAGCGTTGCACCAGTCTCCAGCTTCAGGGAGACGACCTGCTGCGCCTGCCTCCACTGCCAGAGGAAGACTACCTGCTGCTCCTGCTTTCACTACCTGCCTCCCACGGGTCCGCTCCTGCACCGCCTGGGGGTCCTTTACTGCTGACCCCTGGGGATTTATTGTTGCCACTGCCAGCATGTAGAATGTGCCTGAGCTAGATTGAATGATTGACAAGCAATCTTGCTCGGGTACATTCTACACACGTGTTTCTTTGGCAGGGGAGGCAATTAACCCTTCCCTGCCAACTCAAAACAGCATAAATAAAATACTACAAATAAACACAGGGGCGGGCGTACCCTTTCACACACAAAGAACTGTTTCCAGGGTTAAAAAGGTACATTCAGTTAAAGCATCAATACATGTTAACTTAGATTGTTTCATATAAGAGAAATAAATACTGCTCAATGACTGAATTAAGTTGTTACAGCCTGCTACTGAACATAACACACCACATTCCAGGCCCGTTCTTGCCTACCGCTCTTCACCACACCGCCCCACCTACCTCCAATCCCTCGTGTCTCCCTACTGTATTGGCCTGACCCAAGCACCACGTTACTGGATCCTCAGCCGATGCACCATCCTTCCACTATTACATTACTATTATATCATTGTAGAAGTAAATTGTTGTAATCTTTTTTCATATAGTACTTTGTGTATACTTTGCACTTACTGTAAACAATACTGTATTTAAATATTGATTTTTCATTGTAATTCTGTACTGCCCTGTACGTCGCCTTGGATAAAGGTAATAAGAGAATAATGCATGGGGTAGTATGTGATTTGAGAATTGAATGCCCATCCAAGGGGTGGGAATCTACATAATAAAATAAAATCAATTTTTATATTATAAACAGCAGATAATGTAAAAAGTCTACACCTGAAAATAAATTGCACTAGCTTTTCCATTTACATACAGCAGCAATCAATCATCCATTCTTTGTTATACACTTTCTTTTTTTAACCTTGTTCGTAGTTTCAAATGATTACTCCTATTACCACTTAGAGCCTTCAATAAAAACACTACAAATAAGTGTACTAACTTTGTTAATGTTTTATTGATATGTACCAGTAGGTTGGAAATGAATCAACAACATAATGTGAAAACAAGTAATTCGGTTCAAATCACAAAGCCCAATCAATTAAAATCAGGAACTCAAAACATTACACCAAGGTGCAGACAAAGCATTCCTGCATTTATTATTGAGTCGGCTCTAGCCAACAACTGAAACACTGTGATAGTCGGTCAGTGAGGTCACCACCAATAGTGCATTGAAAACAGTGCCTTTAGTGTGCGTAGACAATTCCCAATGATGTGTCTTGAGGCATCAAGGTCACAAACACCCCCTGGGCCCAGGATACACAGTATGCCACAGTGGAACGTATTATGCAACTTCCTATTTGTTGCAGACAGAAGTTAAAGCAAAAACAGAGCACTGCGCTACCTTGCAACAAAATACTGCCAAACAGAAACGTTGCACTGTATAGACAGGGCTTTACATAAATCTCATTGGTGTACCCTTTGTGTATATATTATTCAGGAATGGCTACACACGGAATTTTGTTAATCTGTTTTTTTTTTTTAAATGTTTGGAGAGTGGGGGCTACCTTAAATATTTATTTAGTAAATTATTCTACCTGGGTTGTGCCTAAACCCACTGCATTGGCATACGCAGAAAGGAGGCTGACTACTTGTGTAGTTTCTAGGGTCAGTCGAGCTTCATTCAACCAGTCCTGAGCCACTCTCCTGGACTCTCCTTTCAGCTGGTTGATAAACTTAGCTGCCAGCTCCAGATCGCCGTGCTCAATGCTGTACGTGGCGTACGAAAGCAGCTTGAACGTATCCAGGTCTTCGGGGGATAGCTGCGCTGGAGGTTTGAGTTGCTGGGGTTCCATCAAGAGGAGAGACTGCAGGTAGGAAAGGAAGTACTGGTACAGGCTGTTTCTGGTCTCGTCAATCATGGCGACTCGGCGGACCAGCTTCCTGATGATAAAGAAGCGTGCCCTAAGGGAGGCCTCACTGTACACCCCGCGGCTCAGGGCCACTTCCGGCAGGGCAGTGCTTAAGGTCTCGGTGAATTCGTTTTCCGCGCAGCTAGCTTTCATAGCCTGCACTGCTGTATCCAGAGGTTCCGTAGGCTTGTCCCCTGAAGTCATCTTTAGAGTGTCGTTTAGAGCTTCAATGGAAAGCCACAGCTGGTGTGCTTTCCTGGCCTCCTCTTCAGCAATTGCGTGGCCTGAAATTTAAATGATACGTTATATTCCATGAAGCTCAAATCAAGACCTCTTCTGTTTTGTTAAGCTTTATCGAAGCATACAGAAGCTCCACAGGGTACAGTTTTACCATTTCCCCTTATCTTTATTAATCTCAACCCCTCAAGTTTGAGAATCACTACCCTGAAAATAGTTTCAGAATCCCTCCCAACCCTTCCAGTTTGAGAAACACTTTCCTGGAGACTCAGCAATAAGCATTATTATCCGAGCAACTTTACATAAATATAACCCTAGGATAACTAATGAAATACATTTACTTTCTTATAAAATTCAATAGCAATACAATTGAGCTTACACAATATTAGTTTTATGATCTTCTGTTTTGGGTTGGGTTATCTTTCCTATACTAGTGGTCTGCAGTTTTGAGTGGAGTTATCTTATCTAGACTTCTATACTGTATATAGATTTGCACCATTGGAAGAGTTAAATCCTTTTTTGGCTAGAAATGTATTGCTCAAGCTCATTTCATCAAGATTAGCACTACAAATGAATGTAAAAATACAGCCGATGCTGAATGATGTACTTACTGTCGATTGCCTGCTCCATCCCTTTGAGCCGGGCGTACGCTGCGTTCATGTCCAGGGTGAAGTTATCCAGCTGTTCCTGAGTTAGATGTCTGAAGTGGGTTTCTTGCTCAGACAGCTTATGTGCCATCTCCTAATAAAGAGTGAAAGGGTTACAAGCGCCATACTTAATTCAACACCACTACAGCTGCTGTAAAACCCGCGACATCATAAACTCATGATGACATCAATAAAATGTGTAAAAGTACAGTTCAGTATGTCTTTTTCCGATTGCAATCCCACAACCTCATACAAATAGCAATAATTGTGTGTATGTTGGGAGTTTTGTTGTACTTCACAGAAGACGTGCTAAGTCAAGACTTGAAAGGCTTCCCTGTAACAGATATGTTAAGAATCCGAGAACAGAGCACTAGAGTAGTGGACTATGTTCATGCACTTGCCTTTCACCCCTGGATCACCTCAGGTCTTGGTTCAAATCAGGCTTAGGCCACTCTGGAAACAACAGTCCACATCCTATAAATCACCCCTCATGCATGCAGTCTCAAAGAAAGGTTAACCCTTTGCGGTCCTATGTCGGACCAGGTCCGACATTACTATTTTTCCTTTCCGGTCCTTTGTCGGACCCTGTCTGACATCATCAAAAAGACGTCATGGACAGGTCTCTAGTCGTTTTAAAACTGAAAAAACCGAGAAAAGCTTTCAATGGCCGAGTGAGGCCGATAGAAGCCGAAAAAAAAAAAAAATGGAGGCAGATCTGAGCAATACGCATAGTCCCTTCACCACAAACATAATGCAGACATAAATAAACAAGACAGCTGCCTCCGCATCCAGTGCTCAAAGAATATCACAGACATTTGCAGAGCTTTTTGAGATGTTATAGTAATAGAATAATGACTTGGATAGCATTATTGAGGAGTTTGGTGATAGAACAAGTGATCAGGAGATGATTTATCAGTATGCACTACTATGAAGAGATATGTGAAAAATACAGCGAACAAGGAGTGGGGCAGGGCTGGAGATGCAGTACCGAGTGTCCTGTTGATATGCAGTGCCTTTTACTGTGAATAAAATTACTTTTAACACTAGAACCGCCATGCGTGTCGGTTTGACCCGTTTTGCATTTAAAATGTTAATTACTCTTCTGTTGTAAATCGTATGAGTGTCTGTTTTTGACTTTTCCTAAATATTAATTAAATATCCTGACGGCGTCTGATAGCCAGAATCGCAAAAATGATAGTTATAAACAGTTCTACCTAGAACCGCCACGTGGGTCAATGAGACCCCATGCATTACAATACATTTTTTTTTAATATAACGTAAGATATTCTATTATTTTTGTAAATGCAGCAAACAAGGTAGTTTGAAAATCCGGCGGTTCTGGTGTTAAACAGTGCGTGTGAAAATAAATTGGACCTGACGCGCCTGACAGGCACTGAATAAATGGACCACAAAGGGTTAAAGGCCGGACTGTGAAAAGAGGACGACAGTCCACCAAGGCAGCCTTGAGGTGTGCCAGCCGGGCCAAGTGCTATCACCGTTTATAAATAAAAAGAAAACCAAGAGAAACTTGCCTGCTCCACCTCTGCTTTGATCTCCTGTTCCTGGACTTTCATCACATCCCTCAGGTGGTCAGTGTGGGCGGCCGTCTGTCTGCGCAGCTGGGTTCTCATCTCGACCTCCATCACCTCCCGCACCTCCTCAAGCTGGGAACAGATGCACACCCATTACTAAAGTAGCTGCTTTCACGGGTGCATCTTTAACTCAGTAAAAGTTAATCGTTTAAAATGCAGTTTCCTTGTGGACCATAAAAATAAATAAATAAATAAATAAATAAATAAATAAATAAATAAATAAAAAAGACAATTTGCTCCATTCTTTGCTTCACAACTGTATTCCACATAAATACAAATATTTCTGAAAATGGCTGCAGTATTGCAAATCTAACCTTGTCATACTTATAGGGCTGCAACGAAGGGTACATTTTGACCTTCGAAGGTTTGGAAACACATACCGAAAGAAGGTTCGAACCTTCGATATTACTAATTTACATAATGTTCTGCGGCCAGTTTTTAAAAACTTTTAATATGGATCAAAGTGATGAGGATTTTGTAATCCTATATTTTGTGATCGAGATTACTTTTATCTGGGTCATTTCGATTTTCATAAAATGTCACTGCTGGATTACATTTATCCAGATGACAAATTTGAAGTAGGCCAGTTCTTAAATTAATTTATATATATATATATATATATATATATATATATATGTAAGCAATAAGGCACGACAGGGTGTGTGATATACTCTAATATCCACACGCACTGTGTGCGTTATAAGTCACGCCTCTTTATTTAATATAGTGCCCTTTGCAACAGGTTGCCACAGAGCGCTTCACGTGGGCAAAACAAGAAAATATACATAAGCAGTAAGCAAATTATTAAATACAATAAAATACAGAAGTACGATCAAAAAAGAAAAACAATAAAACCTACAGTCAAAAGGCAGTAGTAGTAATCATGTACACGATAGACTGTAAAAATAAGTTTTCAGCCTAGTTTTAACTGTGAGATACCCAGCATCCTGAGATCAGAGCGGGCGATCGCTAACATATGGGACCAATAAGTCACTAAGGTAAGATGGAGCTAACCCATTTAAGGCTTTATAGGTTAAAAGCAGGACTTTAAAATCAATCCTGTATTGTACTAGGAGGCCAGTGTAGGGATGCCAATATCGGCGTGATATGATCAAACTTTCTTGTTTTCGTTAGGATCCTGCCAGCAGCGTATTGCACGAGCTGCAATCTGGACAAAACACAGTTTGGAATACCAGAAAACAGAGCATTACAATAGTTTATTCTAGAAGTCATGCATCAGTCTCTCAGCATCCTGTGCTGAGAGAAAGCGTCTTAATTTAGCAGTATTTCTTAAATGGGAAAAAAGACACTTTAGTTACGTTCCTAATGTGGGATTCAAATGTAATGAACTGTGGATTGATTCTTTTGTTTAAAGGGACGGTGCTTTAGCCTACTCGTGCTCAGTTTTAACAATAAAAATGATCAGTGTTAGCGTATATTTTATGTTTCATACTTATTCTACCATAACACTTCTCTTACGTCTTGTACGCTAGGTATTCAGTGCTTTTTTTTTATTAAAGCAATACTGCCGCTATAGGTACTCCCCCAGTGCTTTGGTATTATATCCTGCCCCAAAGCACGGCTGCAGCATCATTGATGATGAGGTGCTACGTATAACAACCTAGTAGTGGATTTTAATACAACTTTTTATTTGTATAATGCCTAATACTTAAAAGAAAAAAAAATTGCAGTGACATTTAATGTGTGATTCATAGTATTCACACATTGTCAAACAGTTTCTGTTAAAGAAAAAAAAAATTAAAAAACATCTGACAGTGCATGAATGCCGCCTGACGAACCTTCGAAGGTATAGAATTACCTTTGAATTCCTGGCTACCGAACGAACCTTCCAACCATTGAACACAGCCCTACATACTTATGATCCCCATTTCATCTGAGCTTTCAGCTTTGTAGTTTCTGTTCTTTAATCAATCAAGTTGCAACACATCTAAAACCACACATTTACCGTATAAATTAAACAAAAGCTATTCTAAATCTAAAAGCCAACACATTTTCTATGCCACCGTTCTGTGCTACTTAACATCTAATCATCAATATTACTTACAGTTAGAAGAAGCTATACACGGTGAGGCACCGATACCGACTTGGAGTTGGGGAGGGGGGGAGAAAAACACCAAAAAAAATAAAAATAATAATAATAATACCACAATTTTACATTATAAATTCAGGTTTCTTTGTGTTCGAAGTATTTTAATTTAATATTCCTAGTGTATTTGTTCAGCTGACAACAGTCAGTCAGTCAGGCCAGATTGGTAGATACCGAACTATGTGAAACCTGTAGTTGTAACCAGAGACAGCTCCTACCTTCTTATCTTGCTCCACTTGGATTTCTGCGCGGTAGTGCTCCAATGCTTTGGCCACGGCTACCTCCAAGGCCTTCTTATGCTCAGTCTTCTGCTGCCCCAGAGCAGTCTCAATGTGCTGCCGTTCCCGGACCCTCTGCTCAGCCAGCTCCTTGTTCAGCTGGTCGATGCGCCGGTGAGCATGGGCGATCAGAGAGTTCAGGTCGTCTGTGGTCAGTCTGCCAGCTGCCGGTTACAAATGCATTTAATAGCCACAAATATCTCATACAACACAGAAGGCTGCCATGGGTTACAATTTAACAAAACAAGAACTGGAATCAAAATGACATGGAAAATACATAGGTGGGAGAATTATTTAATTCTGTACATCCCGTTTACTATATATTGCAAGATTAGTTTAGAATACATTCCAGTTCTTTACATTAAAGCGTCCTCTGAGGAACCAGATTAATTACTTGGACTGGATTACTGAACATAAATTTAAGTTTTCACACCTTCTCAAATATGCTGGAAAGACCTCTGAAATGCTACTACTAAAGGGGATTAGTCATTGAAACACATATTAGTCTATGCCAGGTCGCCCTGAAGCCTGTACTGATTGCCAAAATAAATTAATAAGCACGAAAATCAGCACAAAGCTACTAAAAAAATAAACAAAAGTACAGCAGTGAATTTATCACAAAATAATCATTATCAAAGCTGAAGGAAGCAACTGAATTCCTACAATGTTTACAGTCTGCTCAGCTTATGAAGACCCACAGCTATGAAGTCATTTTGCGTTGACCCTGCTGTGCCCCTACAGGGCAATCAAGCCTGACAGACAGAGCCAACAGACGATGGGCAAAAGTAGTTACAGCATTAACACCACATTAAGGCCATCATTTGGTTTTTGTAGGACATCCATTAGCCACTAGAATAAAAAAGGACAAAATGCAGTATTTCCATTGCAGCCATTATAAACAATTTTACCCAGAAAATCATAACTTAATCCATTAAGTGACATAGTGTGAAAATATTTCAGATACGTTGCTAATGATTAACTACTACATCCTGATAACTTCAGCTATATTGATTAACAACTACATCCTGATAACTTCAGCTGTATTGATTAACAACTACATCCTGATAACTTCAGCTATATTGATTAACAACTACATCCTGATAACTTCAGCTATACTGATTAACAACTACATCCTGATAACTTCAGCTGTACTGATTAACAACTACATCCTGATAACTTCAGCTGTAGGTCACATGGTCTGTTTGCAGCCAGACCGTCATTGCAGTTAATAAGAACTACAACACATGGAGTTATTAAATACCAGGAAGCAGTGAGCAATGTTTCATCTATAGCATGGTCTTTGACATATCTGAATATTCCATACTGAAGTATCAAAATACAGACAAAAGAAAAGAAACAGAAAGATCTTCAACAGAAGAAAAAGGGAACAGGTGTTAACATTAGTAGCACTAATAAGCAATGGATTTCAAAACCGTGGTCAGCACCCCCTTTTGTTTAGAACGACCAAACCTTTTAAAATCTCCTTTATTATCCACCAGTATAATTTTCACTGTGAAGCTGAAATTCAGATTTTATTTTATTTTTTTTTTTTTAATGTGATTTAAAAAAAAGTTACAGGGCTTTTAAAGCCTAAGTTGCTACACTACTGACAGTTGGTAGGATCTCAGTTGCAGCTTGATCTAAAGGCATCTAAAATTCAGTGACACAGCACTGCTCATTAGCCTCTATAAAGCACAGAGATCCAGGATTAATGATTCCAAGGAGCATTTTTCTACAAAAGCTAATGAAAGGAAAACACACAACAAAACTGCTGAGACACTCACCTAAATCAGACACCTCTGTAACAGAAAAGGGATAGTTTACAAAGGTTAATACACATCCACCACAGCAAATTAGTCACAAAAACAGACATGTGTAATGGGCTGTGTTGTGTGATGCAATGCTGTTATGCATTCTGTCCAGTCCCCTGTTGGCGAGATGAGAGGTTAAAAGCTCAGATGCAAATGAGCCTGGTTCTTTAGCGGTTTGCGCCCAGCCTCCGGACTGTTACACATGGACGTATACAGAATCAATGAACAATAAACGGACAGCTATGGTTTTAGTTCTTCAGATCAAAACAACCAGGAACACATGCAAATAGCCCCACCAGAATAAAACAAGACTGCAGGCAGAATAAGCATTAAAAAAAACACACCACCACCACCAACTTTTTAAATCAGCCACTATTAATGTTTTAATGTACAAATATGGTAAAATATTGCTTCAGCTGGGATCTTGTTTGTCAGGCACTGTTCATTTATGAAACTCATGTGTACATATAAAACAAACTTTAACTCCTCAATTTAAAGTATATTAGCTTAACAATGTTAACATGTGCAGTGAAAAATGTCCCATCAATCCAGTACTTTTGGATTGAAAAAGATCTGACTTTGCCCTAAACTTGTTAAAAAAATGTAAAATGCAGATTAACTATTTTTACTTTTCAGTGCAGATGTATTGTCTGTTTCAAGTGAATTCCTGATCCTACCAAGTTATCATACCAAGGTAGCATTGAGGCATAAGGAGGCATGTGGCATACTGCATGTCTGGGTCTCAGAATATGCTGGTTCTCTAACCAGGAGACAAAACTGTTTCCTGAAAAAAAATTCACTACAGTGTCCTATATTCATGTTAAAATTACTCATCTGTACATTGCTCCATTTCATACAAAAGGAGGGGAAAGTTAATATTTTGCATTGTACCCATCACTGCCATGTCTATTACTGCAAACCAGAATACCTGCATCCAACCATCCATGCATGCATTATGTTTCTTCAGACCTAAAACAACCAGGAACACATGCAAATAACATCAGCAGAATAAACAAGGCAATTCTATTCATTTTGTTTTATGAACAAAACACTGGGAAAAGGTCTTCATTTTGCAATGTAAGAGGCCCGTGTTCAGGGAGTACTGGCAGGAATAGCTGAACAGTGGGCCAGCTGAAAATCCATCTGCTGTTACAGGCTATGATAGCAAATACAGATGACATTTAGGTGACTTTACAGTTGTTGATCACATCCCTGCACAGTTACAGGGCAAAGACCCCAAGACTCCTTGTGGTAATCATGCATCTATGTTTTTTTGTATTATTATTTCTGCTTAGGTTATTTTGAGTATTCTTTAACCTTTTTGCTACCACCCTGGAAGTGCTGCCAGCATATATTTAGGATTGCCTGATGATTCGAAAACTATAACAAATATGTAATATAGAAATGAACCGCATATAGTGATCAAAACCACTGGGACCAAATAATTCCTATACTAACCAATGTAACTCAGCTTGTAAGAATCAAGCAATCCGCTTATAAGAATCATTTCGGGGCAAGCTGACAACATGTATTTGATCACATCTCGCATGATTAGGCACGTACCCAGCGTGGATAGTGCAATGATGCAGGAAACAGTGCATTGTTTGTAATCAAACGTGACTGCGCCACTGCATTGTGCAGGTATGTTTTTTTATTCTCTATTAGTGAAAATGTGTTTCAGTAAACTGAATACACATTCATTGAATACACACGGAGTACAGCAGTGTTATTGTGTGATATGAATGTAGACGGTGCGGTGCGGAGGAGGAGGAGTGGGGGAGGAGACTGCAGAGCTTTGCATCTCCGCTTAATGAAAAAACTGTGAGATTTGCATCGCAACACAAAATAAGTAAGCCACAGATGCTTAAATGCAGTGGTAGTCCTGACAGTAAACTACTGTACTGTAATGTCATTTTATTCAAAGGCCACTACACGTAACACTGCATGGCAGTTAAACTAGGCACCCTCACAAGACAATCCCTTCTCAAGTATACTGTAGTAAAATAGGATTCTGCAGCCTTGAGTAAACATAATCATGATCATATAACAAGCTGCTTACACATGGACTTGTTTTGATGTATTATCCTCAATGACTGAGCACCATTGACATCTGTATACTGTATTTAAACTGCTGATGGCACGCTTTTGCTAATTGTAATGCGACAGAGTGGCCAAGGACAGTGTAAACTATCAGGCTGGAGTCTTGATTTACAGTTTTAAACAGGTGTTGGTTTTATATTTCTTACACTGCAGTGTAAGAAACAACCGCAAGTAAATCAAACAAAATAAACCTAGCTCTCAGTTGGAGCACTAAGTAAAAAAAACTTTGTGTGGAACAAACACTAGATCTCTTACTCAACTTTTGGTTTCTTCTTCTTTCTTCTACTTACTTACACTTCTGTACCCCCATCACAAAGCTGTCGGCTAAGTCCTGTTTATCATGGTGCCATTAACACTAGAAGGACCGGAGATATACTCATACCTAGAAGCCCCGCTTACAGAAGCACACAGCACAAGAAGTTATAAAAAAAAGGTGAAAAATGGTATTCCTTTACCTTGAGTAAGGCTGTTCACAATCAATACAGATAATGTGCTTCTCCACACCGCCTTTCTGCACAGGGCACAGCTGCCCAAAGTTTTATTTTTATTGCACTTGCCAACCTGGCATTGGCATCTCTTGCAGCTCTCAGAGGGGTTGCCAGTTTCAGCTGTGGGTACAGGCGTGGCAGTCTCCCTCTGTTTCAAATGCTTCTTGCGAAGTTCCTGTGCCAACTGTAAAATATATTCTCTCCTTGGTAAATTCTTCTCCATGCATTCTTTGTAAAGTATCCAGGAGTTGATGGCTGCTAGATCCAATACATTGTGAAACACCTGAAAAGGCCACCGTCGGGTGCCAGCTTTCACTGAATACTTCCGTGCCATCTGATCTAAAACATCAACTCCATATTTTCTTGCGTTATAAAACCCCACGGTCTCTGGTATTTATTTTCACTAATCCTGATGCTAATTAATTGACCAAAACAGCACAGCTGGCAAGCAGGCAACAGCCTTTGAAAAGCCTGATTGAAAAACAATAGACTGTCAGTCATTCACTCAGGTAGAGAGTAGACATTGCGGACTGGTAAATAAAAATAATAAAAATAATAAAGTAGAATACCGTTCTGTATAATCAAAATACAATTGTTTTCTGTGTTGCCGTCAATGTGACTGCTCCCGGGGCTTTTAGGTATAATGTAATATATCTCCTTTATTTCTGCACTCCCGTGTTAAATCTTAACTCAGGGATTGCATAGCAGTTTGATCCATCCCTGGTTTTAAAAGGAGTTTAATAAGAGACACCTGAGCTTGTTATACACACACTGTGGCTAATCAAGCTTGTATTAAAACCTGGAATGGGTGAAACTACTATGCAATAGGAGTCTTATTTCCATTCCTGAACACTGTGTAATTCCCCACAGCAGTGTTGACTTACTGAGTCCCTTCCATCCAGTCTGTATGTCTGGGGTGATGCTGTCAAGTTCTTTCTGGAATTGCTCCTTAGCCACAGCCACAAGCTCATGATACTGAGCTATGATCTTAGCTTCTGACTGAGCTGCCTGGACCTGACAGGAAGAAAATGGAAGATAAATCCATCAGTATATCCCAACACTGAAATCCAACAGTACAGTGTGCTGTTTTAAATTAAAAAGGGTGGTTTGATTGACCCAGATTAACAATGACCCTGGACTTCCTAATGTTATCTATGGTAGTCCTACAATAGTGCTACTGGGTCTGTGAAACCAATATTAGAACCTATGACCACCTGGTTCCCATGTCCTCAACTGTAACCTCTACGATACATTGCATGATGATGTTACTGTAAATTATCCAGTGAATCAGCGACGGCCAGCGAGAGCTTTATTCTAATTATATAATGAGATGGATTACAAAGACTGACCCATTAAAACGAATCTGAGTTTTCAGGCTTTGCAATTAGAGGAAGGTGGCAGCTGTGAGTTTATTTGGCAGCTGCACATTATTATGTGATTCCAGGCCCATTATCAACCAGGAATAGACCTGGAATTGGCAGGTCTTATAGTATTTCATATAGTATCATATAGTACTTCAGCTTTAAGATGATGATAGTAGTTGAATTTTGCGTACCTTTTTGACGACATTATCCAGATCGACGAGCATGTTGTGCAGGTTCTCCTCAGCAGCCAGAATCTGTGGCTTGGCTCTGGCGATATTAGTCTGTTTTGCATCATCAATCACCCCTCGCAGCTTCTCCAGTCCATCCCTACCAAGCAAGGAGCCAGGTTACAAGTTACAAATGACACCACCAGAAGACATCCAAACCTTATGATGGTTTAGAAGTGCCTCCGAGGCTCCTAGGGGAGTGACTATTTCAAGGAACTGTGCATTACTGCTGCAGCAATAATAAACGCGATACTAGTTCAAAATTAAAAAAGAAGCCTGTGTTTAGATGGTTTCCAACTATATTACGCACTACCACAGTAAAGTAATAGGCATAATACCTATGACAATTAAAGTGTTACACAAAACCCAACAGGAAACACATAACATTACCTGTGCTGTCTCCAGTGTTGTCCATACTGCAGCGTTACATTTTTAAACATATTGTCGACACTTTTCAACACTGTAATCACACATCATGGGCCATAAATCAACTAGGTAATACATTACTCAACATTTACTCAGGAGTGTTTGATAGGAGGAAAAAAAAAAACCTCTAAGAATCGCAATGTATCCTGATCAAGCTTCCTCCTGCAGCAACGCTGGTTTTCTGTTCCCACAACACACCACTCATTTTCAATCAGAGCAACAGCATCGTTGCAGGAGGGATCATGATCTTCATACACCACAAAGTTTAGAAGAACAATTCTCTCTTCTCCTGCCAAACGCTCCTGAGTAAAAGTTGAAAAAAGTACAGTCATTTCCTACTTGATTTACCGGTGATGTGTGAATAAAAATATCAAAACAATTAGCAATATGTTGAAACAAAACGGACATACAGAAAAGGTAAAGTAATGCGTTTCTTGAAAACACGGCAAGGGGTTCTATAAAAGCAGCATAGAAGTTTTAAATATGTAAACGTAACTATGAAGTCATGCCATTATACACAACAGTGGACTCAGTCTGCACAGGTTAGGAAGGATCCACCAGGAAAATGTGCTGCACTGTTGCCAAATTATTTACCCTCCAGAGTACACATTAAAATATGTTTGATGATATGTTTGACTTTTTTTATATTTAGACATTTTATAAGCATATGAAAACACATTTCTAGGTGTCTGGTTTTTGCACTTTTAAAATGCTAATTTTTACTTGGCTTTCAGAAGGGTGTTAGCAGCTTCATCCACCGCCTTCCTGCGTTCAGTCAGAGCATCCTCAAGGACACGCCATTGTGAAGATTTCTGCTCCGCCGAAGCCTAAGAGCAAAACATTCAGGCTGTGTCAGAAGCAGGAGACAACAGTCAGTGGTACTATAAGGCCAGTAGTAAAGCATGTGGCTTACAGTAGATCTAAAAAAAAATTCAACAAATAAATGACAGCTATGCTGAATTCCAAAGATCCTAAAATACCAACACAGGGGTGGAAATAAGGCTCCCGCTGCATAATGGTTTGATCCATTCCGAGTTTTCTCTTCTGAGTTTAATATTAAAACGTACCCGAGCTTGTTGCTTATACACACAGGGGCTCATCAAGCAGGTAGAATGGGTGAAACTGCTATGCAATCAGACTCTTATTTCCATCCCTGCCAACACAACACCACAGTATGTGTAGTCATAAGCCAGAAGCTGAGATTCAAGTTCCAACATGTATGACTATGTAGTTAATTTAATTCCCTCTACCTCTGTTTCTTCCATAGCCTCTTTTAACTTGCAGGCGTGGCTGTTGATTGACTGAACAGCAGCATCCTGGGCAGCAATGGCCTTTAGAGTCAGACGGGCTGTGCTGCCCAGAGCCTCTTCCAACATTGCCGCCAGAGCTGTGGAAAACACGGGTATCTTTTTAAAACATACTTAACCTAAACATCAGAAAACATGTTTATCATAAGTACAGTTTATCAGAAGCAAGGATGTTATAATCGTCATGACAAATTGACTTGAAAGCCACTCCTATGCCTTTATACCTGCTTTACTGATGGATTTTGTAGACAGCACTGGGCAAACTCGTCACAGCAACTTTTATTTTCTACTGATTTCTTCCGCTAATTTGTATACAGCTTTGAGGAATTTATTATATTTGCTATAATAAGAAATACATATATGAGGACTACAGTTGGCAATGCCTTCCATTAGATGTTTAACAGCGCTATGTGCAGCACATACAGGCAATCTTCTCCTGCTCCTCTTGGTCCTGCTTGGCGAGCCGGGCTGCCACCTCCTCAGGTGGGCGTTCCTTCACTGTCGGCAGGACCTCGTGTTCACTCTCCTCGCATTTCTCGCACTCCTTCCCCCCTGATAAAGCAATCCACAGACGTGGGAATCGTTAGTGATCTGACGGAGACGCAGTAAACAGGAACGCATGCAAGTTGTTCTCCTCAGCTGGCGATTTGTAATTTTGTTAGTCATGTAAGTTAACTAGTTCACTTAACTGTCACCTCATATTTGTGTTCGTAGTGGTTCATTAAAAGCAACAACACTGAAAAGCCACAGACAGTTGCTGGCATCTCAGTAGGAAGCCTGTTAACATATGGGTTGGGTCACAAGGTTTGCATTCTTGGAGATAAACCATATACCAGGATCCAAAGAGGTCTGTGTGTTTAAGGGGAGTTGGGGGGCTTTTTATATAAAAAAAGGTTGTCTTATGAAAAAGACACTATAAGATGAGCAAAGGCAATATGGACCCCAACAAATTCTCCCAATTACTACATAAGGACAACAACAATTGACATTTATATATAGCACCTTCATCTCAAGGATCCCAAAGCACACACACACACACACACACACACACACACACAGAAAGAAAAAATTAAATTAAAAACAGTCAAATACAGAATCTGATCAATCACAAAAAAATAGATAAATGTGGTTTTAATTGCAAAACTAGATAAAAAGCTAGTTTGTAGAAATAGAACATTTGAAGAGTCTAAAACTAAAATGTAATAAAATGTCCTGCTAAATGTCCTGCTATCATTGTTTATTGCTGTATTTGCTAACATTAACAGCTCATTCGCAAGCTGAAAAAAAGGCAAAACAAGAGATGAAAACAACATTATTTTATTATTTTTTCATTGTCTTTAACAAGCTAATTTGTGAAATGCACTTTTTTAGGCATGCGTTTACCTTTTATTAATCCTATTCATTTTTTTAACGATATTACAAAACTAATGAGGAAAAAAATGTGAATCATATACTCAAGCATGATATACAGCAAAACACCACATTGTACTACAATTTAACACAATTGCAATATCAGCAAATTATATTAACGTCAAGGAGACAGATGGCTGTAAAAAAAGTATAAGTCCAGACTTATTACAAGCCTGATAAAGTGATTAAAGGATGATGGGCATCTAGAGCAATAGAACAACTAGTTTCACACAATGCTTTTTTTGTTTATATAAACAAATATCTAAGTAATTGGCAGTAATAAGAAGGGGAAACGTTCAGGGCTAACTGCCCCATCTTACAACCAGAGACATTATACATTTACATCTCACCAGTCACGAGAACAGGTTGTCATGGGCCATAGAGAGGTGGATTTGACAAGCAATACCCTTGAGTTTTATTCAAACTGTGAAATCCTGCCGACCCCTTTCCTCCTCTTGCCCTGATTGTTACGAGAGAAGACTGCCTAACCCAACACCCACCTTCCAGTTTCTGTTCCTCCACAGGGGCTGGTGCTGGGGCAGCCTCTGCCGGTTCACTCTTCTTTCCCTTTGGTTTGGGCTGCTTTGATTCTTTTGCCACCTCGCTCATGTAAGAACTCTGTAATGGGCCTGGTTTTGTCTTCAAAGACAGATTAAAACACAGAAAGAACATAACACTTGACCATTCTCATGGGAAACGAATGACGAAATAGCCATATAGCAAATCGCAGATTCATTTTTGTCCTCTGACTTTGTTTTACGGAAATGCACAGGGGTCAAAGTATTCAGCATTTTTTTTTTCCAATCTTGCAGAAATGTGAATGCATTTAATATATATTCTTGACAGCCAGTGTAGCACTTCTATCTTTAAACAATGTTGTGGTTCAGACAAAGGCACACAAAGCTGTATATATAGAACTGCAGTGCATGCTGTAAAATGTACTACTGCAATGAACACCATCCCCTGCTTACCTTTGTCTTTGGCATAGGCACTGCATAAGGGGCTGGGCCAAGGGTGACGTCAAACACTTTGTCAGCGTAGGGGACGGACTGCTCTACATTCTGTCGGAATTTTGGATCCCATTTTGCATACAATATTGTGCCACCAAATCCTCCCCCAACAAACAGAAGGCTGGCTGCAACTATCTTTCCTGCAGAACCACTGCATTACCAAGAGAAATAAAAACAAGAAAAAGATTTCAACAACAGGAAATCCCTGTGTAATCTTTTAATAGATAGATAGACAGACAGACAGATAGATAGATAGATAGATAGATAGATAGATAGATAGACAGAGACACACACACACACACACACACACACAGTTGTAGTCAAAGGTTTACATACCCCAATGGAAATTTATAATTTCTCGAAAACAAAGAATTTTAGGAAAAATCTTTTGAAGCACAAGTTTTGCTTTTGTGGATGAGGAAAAAAAAAGTTACAAGAAATAGATGTCTACAATTATTTATTTCAGCATTTTCTTTTTTGCAAAACTCAAAAAATGCTAATTCCAAAGTATTCATACCCTTTGATGCTATGAAATATTATTGTCTACAAGGTGCGAGAAATTTCAATATGATAATCAACTGAATTCTAGAAAATTCTGGATTGTAAGTGAACATGCTAGAGAGTATGAAAGGGTTAGGCATATTGCTGTCATTACCAATAAGTCAACATGGGAGAAAAAGTAAAGAGCTATCTGAAGACCTGAGGCAGAAAATTATTTATTGTCATAAAGCTGGACAAGGATTCAAGAAGATTTCCAAGCATTTGAGTATCCCAATTTCAACTGTTTTTATTATCAAGCAGTACAAGACTCATGGTACTGTTACAACGCTCCCTTGTCCAAAAGAAAGAAGGTTCTTTCACCAAGAACAAGTAGAAGAATTGTGAGGAAGGTTAATAACAATCTGAGATTGACTGCCAAAGTGAACTGGCTGCAAGTGGGACTGGGGTTTTCATGTCAACCATAGATCAAGAAAAAGCCACTCTTAGGAAAACGTCACAATGACAATCGCTTAAAGTTTGCAAAACAGCATTTGAATGACAGATATTTCTGGTCAAAGCTTTTGTGGAGTGATCGAGCTATTGATCAATCTGAAAGTCGTTACGTTTGGAGAAAGTCTGGTGAGGCGTACAAAGAAAAGAACACCATACCTACTGTCAAGCATGGAGGTGGTATTATCCTTCTATGGGGCTGTTTTTTTTTCTTTAATTACACAGGAAATTTAGTTCCAATGCATGGTAAAATGGATTCCAAAGCATACCAAAAGATATTGGCCAATCATCTGAAACCCTCCACTACAAAACTTGGTTTAAAGTGCAACTGGACGTTCCAACACGACAATGATCCAAAGCACACATCAAAATCTACTTCAGAATGGTTAAAGAAGAATAAAATCAAGGTTCTGGGATTGGCCTAGTCAAAGTCTCAATCTAAATCTGATTGAGAATCTTTGGTATGAGTTGAAGAAGGCTGTGCACAAGAGAAGTCCTCAGAATTTGAATGAACTGGAACAATTTTGCATTGAAGAATCACTGAAGAATCATGCCAAAAGCTCATTGACAAACATCCTAATCGTTTAAAAGAGGTTATTATCGCTAAAGGTGCCTCAACTAGCAATTAATTTTATTTTCCTTGTCAAGGGTATGACTACTTTTGAATTAGCATTTTTGGAGTTTTGCAAAACAAATTTTTCTGAAATAAATAATTGCAGGCATCTATTTCTTGGATTTTTTTCCCTCATCCACAAAAGCAAAACTTTTGCTACAAAAAGATTTCCTATAATTATTTGTTTTCGGGAAATTTCTAGAAATTACAAATTTCCATTGGAGTATGTAAAATTTTGACTACAACTGTGTGTGTGTGTGTGTGTGTGTGTGTGTGTGTGTGTGTGTGTATATATATATATATATATATATATATTAGTGTGTGTGTGTGTTTTGGAAATTAATCAGAGGGACTGTGCCAAAGTCCTACAATGTGACTACCCTTATAAAAGCTTACCTTAGTAAAACCATAGCAAAGTCTAATAAAGCACAGTGAAAGCAGTGTAAAAATAGCAAGGTACTGTAAAGCACACTAATCAACATGGCAAACCAGGGTAAACTATGGGAGATGCATTGTATAACCATGGAAAAGCATGGTTAAACTGCATAAATAGTGTGGTAAACTTAGGATGGTCCATTTATTTAGATCGGCTGTATTCCACTTGGGGAGATTATTTGTAAACATGGGGTGAATATTCACATATGCAGATGATACACAGATTTATTAGGGATGTGCTTTTGGTAAATTTTTATGAACGTTTATACTCTTTGCAATGTCAGCGTTTAAACCATATCTACACACACACACTCTTTATATTACATTCTGATACTGACAGCCCTGGTTAGTATTTTATAAGCAAATAAACCTTAAATAAGCAAATAAAGTTTTAACATCGCAAAGACTTAACTACGAAGTAAAATAAATAAATTTAAAAAACCTACACAAAGTATATATTGAAATGCTTATATTTATGATTGTAATTAGTTGTTAGTGAAGATATAACTGTATACTATGTACATATTGAACACATTTTCGGATAGTATAATGATTTTAGAATAGTGTGTTTCTTAAAGGTTCATTTAACAACAACAAAACAGGAACCTATTATTTTTTTTTTTGTTTGAAGTAACTTTCCCCCAAATTATATGGTTTAAAAAAATAAATAAATAAAGAGAGATGAACATCACCCACTGTACAGCGCGAAAGCGAACGGGAAAGCATGTTGTGCTTACAATTGAAAAAAGTTGGAAATACTTTCACTTCTGGAAGCTAATTACCAGGGATAAAATAGCACAATATTTTGGAATTTTAAAGAGCACTGTGACTGATATTAAAAAGTCTGCCTCAGAGATTTAAAAGTTTGCGGTCTTTGATAGTAGTGGTGGAATTTTTGAGATGAATTGTTGCTTGAAACGAGTACTTGAGAATCACAATTTCCGAGTACTCGAATCAAACGCCACTCTCCTCTACATACTGTACTAGTGTACATAAACCTCCCAAACATTGCCACAAGTCCTATTTTAAATGCCAAACTAACACACAATCAAGTACTATATTAAGTAATTAATATAATGTTTGCCTTCTTGTGCAGTTAATTGTATACGGTCAAGTATTACTAAATAACGTAAAGTATTCAAATTCACGTATCCAGACAACTTTACATTAAATTGTAAAGAGATGCCTGGCCTACCTGTTTGAACTGTGTCTCAGGGGTCACTTACTTTAGTGCAGTAGTTCCAACATACAAATAAAAACTGTACCAAACATGATAAACGGCCGTTCAGTCCAAAAGCTTACAGAAAAATTTCAAGTGAAAAATGCTTTCCACTATGGGAAGATTGGGGAATGGGGTCCACGAGTCTGTGGTAATTGCAACTTTTTCTCCCTTTGAAAATTTTGTATGAACAGCTGCAGCACAATTTTCTTTAAGTGTTTCCAGCCTTACTGTTATTGTTATATGGGTCGGCACAGTGTTGGGATAACCTTAGATGGATTTCAAAACTGCTGTATTCACGATTCACACACACTGTCCACAGGGGATAACTCGATCATGCCCAACGTTCGGCCAAATCTATAGCAAATGTTGTTATGGATGTTTGCTTTTTATTGCCATCAGTAACTCCATCCACAATAATTCTGAATGTTTTCATTTCAAACTGTGAAGCATTGAACTTGTGTTTTTGTGGTACGACAATTTCATTTGGCATAATTATTTACATACTACGGTTTTCTAGTCCAGTTCCTCAAAATACTTCCACACGTGGCCTCCTTTGTTTAGAGATGCCATTTTAAATATAGAACAAACATAGAACAAACATAGAAAAAACGCTTGGCTTCTTTTGTTTAGAGATGCCATTTTAAATATAGAACCAACTCAGAAAAGAACGCTGATCACTGAATTTATTTAACCCTGCCGTGGAATTGATAACACACCACGCCTACTACAGGCATGAACACACACACACACAGTGCACCAATGAAGTGCCAGATCGACCGAGAATAAAACCCGCCCCAGTGTCAATCGTTCTGTTGCACCAATTAGAAAAGCTACTTGGGGGCAATTGACAAACCCCTTCCTTTTTATAATATCCGCTCTTACTGTGGCACTAGAGCAGTCTCATACATGACGGACTACTGATGACAAATGACTAAAATTATTGTATAAAAAAAAATATGTGTTTGGTGACATTTGTCATGTGACCGGTTAACGTCTAGCATATTATTAAACGTTTTACCGCTTCTTTAGAGTTTATACATTTAAAATTCACATCCCTAAGATTTGTATATCTGTTAAACCAGGTGACATAACAGCTATCAATGTCTTACTCAAGTGTCTTGCTGCTATTAGAAGCTGGATGTCTCAACATTTTTTACAGTTAAATCAGGATAAGACAGAAGTCCTACTTTTAGGCTCTAAGCAACAGATGGAATTGACAAACATTGATTTAGGTTTGTTTAACTCAAATATAAAATCTGAGGTGAGAAACCTGTGGGTTATTTTTGACTCTGAACTTTGCTTTGAATCACATATTAAGCATATTACTTTCTATCATTTGAGGAATATTGCTAAAGTTAGATCTTTTCTGTCCTTTGATGATGCTGAGAAATTAGTACATGCTTTTATTTTCTCTAGATTAGATTACTGTAATGCTTTATTTTCTGGACTTACAAGTCATGCTCTATCACGCCTGCAGATTGTGCAAAGTGCAGCTGCTAGAATGCTAACGAGAACAAAAAAAAGGGCTCACATTACTCCTGTGTTGGCATCATTGCATTGGCTTCCTGTGTGTTATAGGATTGATTTTAAAGTTTTATTACTAGTATTTAAAGCATTGAATGGATTAGCTCCAGACTGCTTGAATGAGATGCTAATTCCATACCAGCCGGAATGCATTCTTAGATCTGCTGATGCTGGCCTCCTGCGTATTCCGAGGGTGAATCATAAAAGGATGGGAGAGGCTCCTTTTTGTTTTAATGCTCCCACAGTCTGGAACTCTATATCGTCTTTTATTAGAGATTCACCCACAATTGTTATTTTTAAATCTAGATTTTTTTTTTTTTTTAATAATATTGCTTTTTCTTAACCCTTTGCGGTCCATTGTTGGACCTGATCCGACATTACAATTATTCCTATCCAATCCATTGTCTGACCCTGTCCGACATCATCAAAAAAACGGGTTTCTAGTCGTTTTTTCTCTGGAAAAAGCAGAGAAAACCATTCAATGGCCGAGTGGGAGCGACAGGAGCCGAGACAAGCCGAAAAAAAAAAAAAAAAGGCTTATCTCATGAATAGTCATACTTGCCCCTGGCATCATATAGGGTCGGTCATAAGGAAACAAGCTGGCTGTTACTGTATCAGCGCACACAGACTATCACGGACATTTGCAGAGCTTTTTTGAGATGTTATAGTAATAAAATAATGACTTGGATTGCATTATTGAGGAGTTTGGTGATAGGCTGTGTGGAGGAGGCTGTGTGGTTCAGTGGTTAAAGAAAAGGGTTTGTAACCAGGAGGTCCCCGGTTCAAATCCCACCTCAGCCACTGACTCATTGTGTGACCCTGAGCAAGTCACTTCACCTCCTTGTGCTCCGTCTTTCGGGTGAGACGTAATTGTAAGTGACTCTGCAGCTGATGCATAGTTCACACACCCTAGTCTCTGTAAGTCGCCTTGGATAAAGGCGTCTGCTAAATAAACAAATTATTATAATTATAAAACGAGTGATCAGGAGATGATTGTTCGGTATGTACGATTATTATTATTATTATTATTTATTTCTTAGCATATGTGAAAGCGATAGCGAACGAAAGGGTGGGGCGGGGCTGGAGATGCCTAGTGAGTGCTTTGTTGATATGCAGGGCCATTTAAACCCGTTTGACTGTGGAAAAAAAATACTTTTAAACAGCTGCGTCTAAAATTAACTGCGCGTGTGAAAATAAATAGGACCTGACGCGCAATTAATAAATGGACTGCAAAGGGTTAATATTAACATGTTTTAGTTTGAGTTTTGTTGTTACTTTTGCTTTTAATAACTGTACTTTTCTGATTTATTATTAAATATTATTAAAGATTTATTATTATTATTATTATTATTATTATTATTATTATTATTATTATTATTATTATTATATGGTGACTTGCAGAATAAACTAGTAGGAGGTCATCAAGACCATGCACAGGTGTGTCCCTGCAACATATGACTCTGTTTACACCTTTAAATTCAAGACAACCAATTGGATAGGAGACTGGAACATATATTAAGCACTTGCTTGTCTCAGTATGTGTACAATTCTAAGAAAACTTAAAAAAAAATGATATAAAGCAACAAGAAGTACATACCCAGATTCCCTGTGTGTTGTATATCGCCGGCAAGGTTGCAGAGGACAGAGTGATACTTTACCACACAGGCACTGCTGTAGAAGGGAAATAAGAGCTGAGATTCGTAATAAAGCAGTGGATGAAGAATTTATCATTTAAAAACAGGTGCTGTTTTCTTCTGTAGCTTAAAACAGGCCACAGGTTCAACAGTGAACAAACTCCTTAGGATGTAGCCCCTTCTTGTGCCTGGTTTAACTTGAAAAAGATTTGTTGGCCTCACTCACTACTTTTTTCCATTCATTCATTCACAACAAGGTCAATAACAAATATGAATAACATCTGAATTTTAAAGGGTAACAGGTAAAGCTAAAAAGAAAAATGTGATCAGGGTGTTTGTAATTGCTTGACCACAGTAAACTTAACCAGGTTTCCTACAGGACAATTCATTTATTTAAAGAAAAATGAATACTTTGGATTGATTAAAAACTAAAATATGTCAAGATATTTTCTGTTAAATATTTCATCATGGGTCTAATATAATTCGTGAAATAGGCAACTTATTACAGTATTTTTGACTGAATGGTCCACAGCTTTTAGTTAAAATAGGTAACGTCAGGATAAGAAATAAAAAGCTGGGGGAAAATGGGCCATTTCAATTTTTGTTGTGATGGGTCTAAGTGTAATCACCAGAAAGTCATCAGCTTGCAAGCAGTCTGATATTGATGAGATCCAATGTTGCAAACATCATCTTTTCTTTCACTGAATGTTCAAGTTCAACTGAATTCCATTTATTTAAAAGTTTTCTTCTTCTTCAAAATAAAGAAAAACAGTAACAGTCTATATAGTGTCTACAATGCATCATATAAAATGCTTGAACAACTAAGTCAAAAGTGTAATTAATTATTTACGGCAATATCATATGCATCTTCAAACTTGCTTTTTGGAAGGGGGGGGTTTGATCACATCAGCTGACACAGTATGTTTGCTGTTTTGGGGGTTGATCGCATCAGCTGTACACAGTATGTTCTCTGTTTTTGGGGGTTGATCACATCAGCTGACACAGTATGTTCGCTGTTTTGGGGGGGTTGATCGCATCAGCTGTACACAGTATGTTCTCTGTTTTTGGGGGGGGGTTGATCACATCAGCTGACACAGTATGTTCGCTGTTTTGGGGGGGTTGATCGCATCAGCTGTACACAGTATGTTCGCTGTTTTGGGGGGGTTGATCGCATCAGCTGTACACAGTACGTTCTCTGTTTTTGGGGGGGGGTTGATCGCATCAGCTGTACACAGCATGTTTGCTGTTTTTGGGGGTTGATCGCATCAGCTGTACACAGTATGTTCTCTCTTTTTTGCATTGGGAAGTGTCACCATTCGTACTGTCAATCAGTATAGTAGCTGTAAGTCAGGAATGTTTGAAAGGTAACCCTCTTCAGGCAGCAAGTTATTGGCGTGTGCAAGTGTGGTACTTGGGAAATACTTAACAAGGTCACGTCCTTCTGCCGTCAAAAACGCTTTCAAAAGATATCGAGGTCAGCACGGGAAAGGATTTGCCAACTGGTGATGTACAATTTAACATTGAAAATATGCACATATCAAAAGAAAAAGATGACATATCAAAAGAAAGTTGACAAGTACTGTGGCGTCAGCCAGACCGTTGACTAAACGCTCTCGCTCTCGCTCTCTCTGTCTCTCGTTGGAAATCCCACCCTTTTACTTTGACTGGTTAAAACACCAGCCAGTCCCTGAATGCACTGCAACGATTTGTCAAAGGCCAATGCTAATCAATACAAAACTGGTGCACCACTTCCTGGATGTAGGCTATCAATTTTCCCAGGAAAATACGATAGCTACTTTCAAAAAAACAATGGGCACTTATTAACACAGACGCACACTTCTACTAAAGCGCTGCTAACAACAGTTAAGTACATATATTCCACCAAAAAAGAAAACAGCTTTGTTTTTTACGACAAGTCCGTCCTGTAGGCCTACTTTGCCGCCGGGTCAGTGAATGACAGGCGCTCTTTCAGCTAGGCTATTATTATTATAATATTACTTAGCCTCTTACCTGCGCTACTGCACGGCTCGCGTTCCTGCAAACACGCAGCATGGTTGTTCTGTGCCTTTTTTCTTCAGTAGAACATCATAAAACGGGAGAGAAACGTTGGGTTGGAGAGAGGTTTTCCAACACACTATACACCACCTATCCACACTCCCAGCACAGTGTAAGCAGGCAGCACACACCGAGCATGCGTGCTCCGCTGCCGAAGGGAACTGCGGGGAGCGTAGATGTGTTGCCGGTGACTAGACCCACGAGTGATATCTCACATGCCCAATGCGATGTGAGGATTGGAATGGAAGTCATTTGGCAGTATTTATGGCCATAGACAAAAAAGAGAGTTAAAGAAAAAGGATATTGTGATTTTCACAGATTCTCTAAAGTCGATACCTGTAGGCATTAGAATCGGAAACAGGAGATAGTCACATACGAAATTAATCAGAAATTACATACTAGCTATAAAAATGTCAAAAAAAATTCTGCCTTGATTCCAAGTCACTCGGGTATCTTAGGAAATGAAATTGTGAATTTTGAAGCCAAAAAAATAATTCTAAATAAATACATTTACATAATAATACCTTTGAGTCCTGCAGAGGTGAATGCTGTGGCTAAAGCAAAGATAATAAGAACAATGGGAAAACAGTGGAAAGGGAAGATATTATTATAAAAAGCACTCAAAGTAGGGAAATACAAACATGGGGAAAGGGAAAAACAGGGAGGAAGAAACTGATATTAATAGACTAAGGTTAGGGCATACAGCATTAAATTATCATCTATACACAATTGGGAGTCATGAGAATGGGTTATGTAGTAATTGTGGTGAACAAGAAACAGTGGAACATATATTCAGGACCTTCATCACCTGCAACATTAAGGCACATTTTGACAGGAGGTAAGGTGGGTCTTAGCCAAGGACAGTTTACTTGGCGCCATGAGCAGGTGCTGCAATGTTTGGCCTTAGCATTGGAAGACAAGCGTAACATGACCAATAAGTTGCCACCAATTCCATCAAAACATTACACACAAAAGACAACAATCCTCTGCCCAGGAGAGCAACCGCCAGGAAGAGGTGTTAAAACCAAGCCTCGCCCAGGACAACTGGAAGCTGCTAGAGATTGGAAAATGCTAGCAAATGTTGGTCAACAGCTTATTTTTCCACCTGAGATTGCCACCACTAACCTTTGACCAGATATTGTCTTGTGGTCTGGATCAGCACGCCTTGTTCACCTGGTAGAGTTAACAGTGCCATGGGAGGATGCTGTAGATGAGGCGTATGAGAGGAAGAAACTGCGGTATGCTCAACTAGATGCTGAAGCGGAACAGCGAGGATGGAGAGTCCGGGTTTACCCAGTGGAGGTGGGTTGTTGAGGATTCGTGGCACACTCTACAACCCGGTTTCTCAGAGTTGTGTCACACAGTGAAGAACTTATCTGAAGCAGCAGAGAGGAGCAGCTGATCCCTGGAGCCAGCATTACACTTCAGCCATCAACACCAGGCAGAAGGATATCTACATCATCATATGGAAGGAAACGCAAATGGATAGAGACACAGATGGATCACATTAGTTTACTTTAAAGCTACATCTTAGTTGGTGCTTATCTTGGCGAGAGCCGAGTTGAAATCAGCATGAAGTTTTAACATCTACTCTCATGTAATGGAAATCATGAAATGCAATACATACTGTATATTCAGCAAAGAAACATATTAAACAGAAAAATAAGGGAAATAGAAATTGAAGTAACAACAGTAAACTAGATGGTAACTTAACAGTTAATTCAACAGTGGGAAGTAGCCTACTGAAAGAAGTTGATGCGGTTACTAAAACAGCTGTACCTCTTGATTGGTAGACACCATTCCTGTTTTGATTTCATATTTGAATAGCTGAGAAGTAGAGGAAGATTTCATTTCCTCTAAGTATTTGTCTAACTTGTTGGGAAAGTGGTCAAAACGGCAGTTATTTCTAAAAGTTCACAGACAACGTAGTTGGTGCGGTTACTAAAACAGGTGTACCTCTTGATTGGTAAAAGTTATTTCTGTTTTGATTTCATATTTTAATAGCAGAGAAGTAGAGGAAGATGTCATACCCTCTAACTTTTTGTCTAGCTTGTTGGGAAAGTGGTCAAAATTTCAGTTGTTTATAAAAAGTTAGAGAAAATGTAGTTGGTGCAGTTACTAAAACAGGTGTACCTCTTGATTGGTAAAAGTTATTTCTGTTTTGATTTCAGATTTGAATAGCAGAGAAGTAGAGGAAGATTCCATATGCTCTAACTTTTTGTCTTACTTGTTGGGAAAGTGGTCAAAGTAGCTGATTTGTGTCAAAAGTTACATCATTTACAGTAAATAGAATGTTGGAAGTCTGGGAGTTTTTAAACAATGGGGAGCTTTAGAATGTTGAAAAAAGTCCCATTAAAGTGAACGAAGATGGACAAAAAAAGGACAAAAAGCTTAATAGTTTAAAAAGTATAAAAAAATATATAAAAAGTTGTATACAAGCACACTATTCCAGACCGGTCTACACGTTTTTAAGTTTGAACAGCGTTTATAGCGTAAACTGTGTAAGAGGAGTAGCGTGCCAAAGAATAATAATAAGAAGTATGTCGAAGATTTAAAGTGGGGACTCTTGGTTCGCAAGCCCCACTAATTATATTTTGAAGGTAGAAGAGAAAGAAATGGAGAAAGAGAAATGTATAGTCAGATTTATAAAAAGTATAGGGAAATGGGAGAAGAAGAAGAAGAAGAAGAAGAAGAAGAAGAAGAAGAAGAAGAAGAAGAAGAAGGAGGAGGAGGAGGAGGAGAATTGGAATTGAAACACCACAAAGCACTTGGAGAGCAGTCCTTCAGCTGGGTGGAAAATGCAGTGCTGTAAACAAGTTGTCTTTCAAAAGAAAAGTTCCAGAGGATGATAACATGATGACTTCAGAATAGAATGTTCATTCCAAGAGGTTCCAAAGTGCCTAATTTGAAAACGAATTTGTGTTCTTTTTGTTTCCTGGCTGTATTTGTTCCATAGCAGTGATTTATCCCACAAATGGTGATGTCTTCTGCAGTGTGGTCATTTGTGTTAAAATGTCTGACAACAGGAAATGTAGAGGTGTTAGTTATTATACTTCTTAGATGTTCCACGAAACATTCAGCTAAACGCTGTTTTGTTTCTTTCTTTCTATATATATATATATATATATATATATATATATATATATATATATATATATATATATATATATATATATATATATATATATATATATATTAAGGTTCTTTGAGTATTAGTTCAGGAGTTGCTCTTCTGTTCTACTTTACTACCATAGACTTTTGGTTTGGTTTGTAGGCTAGATAAGCCAAAGTGTTTAGCGCCAGCACGATCTAGTGCACAGTGGTGTGTTGCCAGCAACACTAAAGTAAACTTGGCTGGTAATGGCGCTTTCTTCTTTAATGACAACCCGGGTGCTATAGCCCAGTGTTTCCCAATCCTGGTCCTGGGGACCCACTGTGTCTGCTAGTTTTCATTCCAACTCAATTACTTAATTAAACCCTTAATTGAACTATTCGTTAGCTTAATCATTTTCAGCTTTTAAAGAGTTGGATATTTCAAGTTAACTATATAATTTTATAAGTAACTTGAAATCTGCAACTTTTTAGGGACTGAGAACAATTAAAAAGATCTAATTAAGCATATTATTAGTTCAATTAAGGGTTTAATTAAGTCATTGGAATGAAAACCAGAAGACACAGGACCAGAACTGTGAAACCCTGTGAAGCAGTTTGACCTTGAATAGCATGGCACCCTCAGTGCATGTGCTTGGGATATTGTTTATGCTATAGCTTCACAGCACAGAATAAATTGTACCCTTAAATCCACATATTCAGTCATCTCGTTATGTATTCATCCGATTGTTTTTCATATAATGGAGTTCTTGAGATGCAACATCTTGTTGTGTGTCACAGTCAAATATATTGCATGAAGCATCCAGCAGGTGGCACTGCGGTATTTGGTTAGTTCTGTGTGTATCAGAGATTAACAAGTGAAAGAGGCAGGAGGTTCTGGGCTCAGATCTCACCTAGACCAAGATAAATGGAGCAGGGAATGTTTAATTATGTGTTTGGTTGCGGTGTTGGGGCTAGTTATAGTACTGTAACATTTGGAATTTCTGGGGTCTAATGTTAGTTACCTATCAAGTCACTGTGCTCAAATCTAAATGATTTGCACTACCCAAGTTAAATCCAGGTAGCTAATCCTACACCAAATAAGAATCCCGTGATTACATTCATAATTAATTATTTTGACACCCACTATGAGAACCTGAGCCTTGCAAAAGGGGGTTCCAATGATTCCAGTGGAACTGAGCCCAGACCTGTCAGGGGCCCATAAAGAATTCGGATCACCATTGGTATGGCACTTTTTAAATGCATTTAATATGTTCTTTGAAGCTAATATATGCCTGTTGCTTCTATGTTAAGCATGCAAAGGTGCTAGCGCTTGCAGTAGTTTTCACTCTTGTATCCTTGTCACTTTCAGGGTGTGGGTAAGTTATCCAGAAAACTAGTTAACCTGTCTGGTGCGCTTTATTTAAAAACATCTCCCTTTGTTTTGTGCAACAGCAACCGTTGCCTTGAGGAGAAGAAAGGAATCACACCTTGAGCTTGGGAATGGGTGTGATTTTAAAGGTACAGTACAGAACATTGTTTTCATTTATAAATATTGTATTTCTATAGCTGATCCATTTCTATTGACTGTATAACTGAGCCTGTGTGGCACAGTGGACATGCCTTGACATCTGGGTCCTGGTTCAAACTTGGACAGGGGTTATAAGTGGATTGAGTCACGGTGATTTCAGTTTCTGCTCACAAGAAACAAAACCACCACATTTTAAAGATCAGTGCCAGATCTAACCTTCATAAAAGTTTACCACATTTGCAGTTTCCCCATGCATTTCTCGTGGCTATACTTCGCATTGACCATAGATTAACATGCTTATGTTTGCTATATTTTTATATTTGCTTTACCATACCTCTATGTGCTTCCAAAATTTAAAAAGATTTAGAGACCGCATACAGAACTGGGCAGAAAAGTGGCACATGAAATTCAATGTCAGTAACTGTAAGATCCAAATACCAAATGTGAGGTGATATAGAACTAGAACAGGCCCACACAAAGAAAGACCTTGGTGTTGTAATAGACTCCTCATCAGCACCCAGAAAAGGCAAACAGAAAGACAGTTTAAAAAGATTACGTATTTGCATTTTTTTTAAATGCAGATCGCAAAGATATATTACTTTTTGTAAAAAAAAAAAATATCCTAACTATATTTTAATAAAAATGCAAATATGTTTACAAAAATGTAAAGTCACAATATAATCTTAACTAAATGAAATCGCGTTTAGGGTGGTTTCGTTTTCGTGTTCTTTTCTGGCCCAGCAGGGATACTGTAGTTTAGCGGTCAGCCTTGGAGAATAAAGATGGCGGCCGCCTTGAGACGTGTCTCTGGTGTGTATTTATATGCATTTGCAATTTTAAGTTACAATAACACGCGATTTATCTAGGTGAAATTTATTGCGGTTTATGAATGCATTTTTTTTTCTTTTATAATTTAGAAACATCGAACATGAAACTTGTTTAATTTTAATACAATTATGTGTAGCCTTAAAAAAAATGTTCCCTGCAGTATTCCGCATTAAGAGCAAGGCAAGTGCAACCTGCGCACCAGAATTATTATTTATCTGTTCATTATTTTAGGAAGTACTGTAATGGAATGACATAGTGCAAAATGAAATTACTGCATACAAAACCTTGTTTTACATTGGTGCAAATAAATACATAGATACGGTCTATTATGAAAGAATGATGCTTACGTGTTACATTTTTATATTTGTTTTCACAATGCAGCTATTGAACCTCTGATGGATTCGAACGAGTTCAATAAGCCTAATACTGAATACAACAAAAATGCTACATTAAGAAGCGCGTGTGTTAGTGTTTTTTGGGGGGGCGACTGACATTTCACTTGTAATTTCGAAAGACTGCGTTTGGTAAAATTGCCAGAAGGGGGCGCCTTTAGCTAAATACTAATGTAGTAAGACTATATACCGTTTACTGTGGACCAGGGTTGGGGTCAATTCCTGTTTTTCAAATCCTATTACATTTCCAAATCCTTTTTTAAACCCATTTCCATTTCCAGTTCTTTGAATTGCAATTAGTATTTTAGTTATAGTAAACAATTGTTGTGATTGTTCAACTGCTTTAATTTGAAGCCAATGTAATCGACTAACAGTGACTTCAATTTAAGTAATTCGTTGCCACTGTGAGGAACTCATTTTAAGAGAATACTGCCAATTACAATTTTGATCGATGTGTTGAAAATGATTAAAAGGGAATTGGAATTGGGAATGGGTTTTATAAAAGGAAATGGAATTGGAATTGAAAAGCAGGAATTTATCTTAACCCTGTTGTGGACAAAATGTAATTTGAAGCTACTTGTACTGGATATGTTAGTGGGCTTTTGAATGTTTTTATCGTTCTGGTTCACATTCCAGTGCAGTAATATGTTACTGTTCTGCAGTGGATAGTTATTATATGGGTATATTTCTACTGAGCTATAATATTGCTTGGTTGCTCTTTGGCAAGACTTAATCAGAGGTTGTTAAAAGGTGTCAACAATGTCAACACAAGACATCATTTCAAGTTGAGCTTTTTCACACGGAATGGGTTGCCAATTGCTCCTGATTCATTGGGACCGTGGATGCAGTCCTGTAATCAATTTGGAACCAAATGAGCATAGGTGGACCAAATGGCCTCCTCTCATAGGTAAAATGTCTTTATCGCTAAAATGACTACTCACTGTTGAAGGCTTGCTTGTTTTTATGGTGGTGATTATTAGTAATTTAGACCCTGTAGACAAACTGTAGTCCACTGAAGCCCACAAACAACACAGAACCAGGTAACCAAGCTGTAATTTGTGTTAATTTCTAACCATTTTTAATGTCTAGGGTTGCTGAGGCCTCTTATCCCTTGGTCTCAGAGGGGACAGGGTTGTGCCACACAGCTTGCCTCCAGGTTTTCCACACTGACCCTCGGCCACACCCAGAGACCAGCAATCTGCTCTGCTGTCCAGCTGTCGTCAGCCTTCCATAATCACCTGACCTGGACACACAGTGTTCTCAAGAAGTATGTGCAGTTTGTCATGCCACTAAATCGAATATCAGGACACACTACAGTGTATATTTAACAAGTACTGTAAGAATACACACTGTGTTTAATGACATAAATACACATGTATCAACACTAGAAATAATATTGTGGGGGCTATGATTTTGAAGAAGGTTATTTTTGTACAAGTGGTAGTTATACTTCATGTTTTGTAAGCAGGCACTACAATTTTTTGTTCCTTGTTCATAAAAAAGGCAAATACGCTGGAGTGGTCATACATCCACACTGAATGTGAGTCATCTTCTGAATTGATAACATATTCATTTTCCAGGGTGTGTTTTTTCTTTGCTATAATACTAGAAGCATTTACTTTGTAAAAAGGTGTTTGTCTCAAACTCATTAGTGCTGCATATTTCCAGACATGCCATTTGAATGGCAGTAATAATGACTTTGGCATCCTTCAGAGTTTGAAACAAAAACAAAGTTATTTTTGTTTAATATGTTTTTTGAATGACAATAACTTTGACTTTGTATAGTCCATCAATCTTACATGGCATACACTTCTATTCGCTATGTAGATCTTTGAAAGAATGTTTTATTTAATTAACTGATATCTGGTAGCCGTTTGCTTGCCGGTAGTCTTTTGCCATTTCATGGCGCAGTTAATTTCTCCTCCCTTTTGGGGGCAAGCATGTTACTGGCTGCAAATCATAGCAGTCATTAGGAGAAGCAGATTATTGGTTAATCACCTGAAAGATGGCGTTGAAAGGGTGGGGACAATTTCAGTCTCCAGGAAGTACAGACTACCTTGCAGAGCGCTTTAACCTTGAATGGTCTGAGATATACACACACACACACACCGGTATTTATTATTATTTTTTTATTTTATTGAAAATCCATGTCCGCTGTACAAAGTCCGTGATACGCAAGGTATAGGAAATTTTTTTAGTAGCGGTCTCACTTTAATCACAATTGCGTTGATGCCCACCAGTATAAAAACACTGTTACAAACAGTTGAACTAACACGGGTGACATGGGCATTTCCTGACTCATTGTCTAGTTTTAGTTTTTATTAGTCTATGTAGTTTATTAGTTTCTTAGTCGGTGTTGGAAGTTATGGATTAAGAAGGGATGTTCCTGTAATGGCAAAGCTATTGTTGAAAACGTTTTATTTTGCTATTATTTTTGCTTTTGTTTTGACAGTGTTACTCCTCTGCTTCCAAGCACTGTTCAGCCAGCCAGGACTCTCACTTACATCAGCCTGAGGAAGGGAAAGAGGAAGTCTGTGAAGTCCGTGGTCAAGAGGTTTCTGCGGCTGCACTGTGGTCTTTGGATAAGAAAAAAGGTAATCATGCAGAGGGGTGACTGTAGTTAATGGGAAACCTTTTATCAGGTGGAAGTTGTGTTAAAAACAACCAAACAAGGAAGTGTCTGCAAGGAAATGCTAACAATTGTAGACAGTAATTCTACATGATACAATTTGAAGCACGGAAAATCTATTGTTTCTCTGGCGGCTTAAGTAAGTCATATTGCAAATGTTTTTTTGTTGGGGATGGACGGACAACGAGTTAATAACACCTGGCATAGCACTGTCAGTGTAGTACACATTAGGGAGGCCATTTTTATTTATTTTTGTATAAATCAGCCATGCAAATGACAGACTATTTATACATAAACGTCCAGTGTGAAGGTCATAAGTTCTATATGTGTTCTTAACAGTTGATTATCATAATAAAAAACATCTATAGTAAAATGTACTTATTTGGGATGCTTAGAACATCATTGCTCCCTTTTAACGTGTGTTCTTATTATGTATTTTTTTTGTATTTGTGTGTTTCAGGCTGGGTACAAGAAGAAGCTGTGGAAGAAGAAGCCAGCCAGGAAGCAGAGGCTGAGGCAGCATGTCTTCTGTAACCGGACCCAGAGCAAACTCCTGGATAAAATGACCACGCCCTTTTGGAGGAGGAGAAACTGGTTCGCCAATGACCCCTATCAGAAGTATCATGATCGCACTAACCTCCAGGTTTAAGAGACTCCTCTTGGACTGCAGTGCTAGTAAACACAAGATTTTTCCAGAGTGAAAAGTAATAGAATAATTAAAGCCTGTTCTTGTGTTGACCAGAATGTATTTAGAGGTTCAAGGGTGACGCAATAAATCATGTTGGTGTTGTTTTTTAAACCCTAGTAAGTGCATCATGTATTACTCCTATACACACATCTTGTTCCTTCAAGACCATATCCCTATGATGGTGTGTTTGGAATCTCATTGGCTTTTGTCATAAAACACCTATTTATTTGACTTGCATAGAAACGCCAAACAGGTAATGGATGTAATGTGCATATGAACTGCCATTTTTGACTAATTGTTTGAAAGGTTTGTGTAGGTATTCTTTTTTTTATCACAAATGAATATAATTGCATCCCCTGAATGGTTTGTTTTTATTAGGAATATTAAAATTAAAATAAAGTACAGATTTTTTCTGACAGGTACTTCCATGTTGCCTGGGGGGGGGAACCCAAAGAAACAAAACCACCTTAGTCTGCTGTACATGCATGTGAAAACATCTAGAACAGCCATGAGAAATCCATCATGGGAAAAGTTAGCATAAAAGCTCATTAATATGAAATAATTCAAAAGGGCTGTAAAGTGGTGTAAATAGCAAAGCAAATAATTTCTCAGCTAAGAACTACAGTATTATTTTTATTTCTGCTATTCTATCCTCAAAAGTGCAAGAACAGGGGAGGATAGAAAGTGTTTGAACACACCCCACCCCTGCTGCGTGGTTAAATGGCTGCAAAACTAGCAACACTAATATTAGGGGTGTAGCTGTTGATTGCCTATTCATGAACTGCAATACTTTCTTAACATGCCGTATTGAATCATAATATACAGTAAGTGCGGTTCATGTATCGACACATGAACATAGATACTGCAACTAAAATGGTTCTTCAGTGATAAATAACTGTGGTTTATAGTTAGTATTGACTAGAAGTATTTAGATATTTTTTAAAGAGCTTGAAAAAACTTTAGTCAAAACATTTGTTATGAAATAGATTTTTCTTTTAGTATTTATACAATTATTTCTTCTAAACCAAGTTAAAGATCTGCTTAGCACCAGTGGAAAAGGAAAAGCACTCCCACTCCCCCAGTAATACTCAAGCCTTTGTTACGTCTTTTTTTATTTAATGGTGTGGTTATTTCAAATATATATACAGATGGAAATATGCAAAACACACAAAGCACTTTGTGAAATCCATTCTATAACAGTGACATCAATCTTTCAGTTTTACAGGTGCTGCATTGTTTAATTCTTTAAATCAAGTGGAGAAGTCAGGGGTACAGTACAGTTTATATAAAGTTCTGGCCTGCCAGACAAAAACAGGTATGTGCCATAAACCTGGGGAAACCCCTAAAAAATGCCTGAAGATACAGAACAACAAAAGAAACAACCAAAAACCTTAAGACAGTTTGTCAAGATATTCAGACCATACCCATTGTCAGTTGAAATGCATTGCACCTCTGCATGTGTTTTGCGGAGCTACAAACTTAAAGAAAACATGCTGTATACACAAAAGTCCAAATTATTATAAACATTTTGTACTTGTGTGGCTATATTCACACATCACTTTTATTCAATGCATTTAAAATGGTGCAGTAGTGATTTTTAATTTGAAGTTTCCTGCAAAGGTTCATCATAACACAAATTGAACATACTTCTTTAATAATCTTTATTGTTTAAAATAATAACAAAACTTTAGTGTAATCAGCCATTCCACACTTGCATCTTTTAATGTTGTCAAATGTGAACTTTTATTCTGGTTTGTCCCAGTAGGTGGAGCTCTAAATTGCTGCCACCACACAGAAGATAAAAAAAAATTCAACCCCCATTAGTCAATACACATTTTAAATATATACATCATAACACAAGCAGTGAACATCGTCTGTGTGTTAAAGTTGGTTACAAGACTCGCCAACCAGATCAGCAAAACTTGTTCATTTAAGTTACACGTGAGCAACCTAACACAGTGTTTAAGTTTAATTTATTCTTAATTTTTAGAAATAAGGCAATTCAATCCGATCACTTTTATCTCAAACAGTAAAACACTACAGATGACACCAATTAGGTTTCACAAGTGTACTACTCAACAAACGTCTCAAATTATATATATATATATATTTTTTTTTTATATGTATATAAAGTGTTAGTTTACGCATCAACATCATCCGCTCATGACACCTAATGCCCGAATAAATGTGTCATTTATGACTAACCTTCGGCCCCTTTTTTCACAGCTTTTGATGTTGGTTATGACGACTTTTGAGATTCTAGATGTTGCAGATTTCTACAGTCTGTCAAGAAGGCTAGCAATGGCTTTTCTATTTATCTTCTCTTTTTCGCTGTTTATAATCGTTTTTAAATAGATATAATAGCATGTCAAGGCTTACCATAGCTACATCTTATGCTAGTTTATCCATGATGTTGAAGACATCTCATTTCCAAGGTAAAACAATAAGAAACCCTACTTGACTTGTGCTGGGATTACATTCAAACTGTGGAGAAGCTATCCAATCTTTTCAAGGTTGGTTTCACAGACCCCACTTGGACCACCTTTCCTATAGGGTAACATTAGGTAATCCATGATTAGTGTTTATCCAGGTTTGTGAAACCAGCCGTTAGTGTCTTTAAAAAAAAAGGTCAATTTCAAAACATAAATGGAAACTGCTGAAAAATAATTGTTGTTTCTGGCAGCGTTACCAATTTCAGCACAACATAATTCAAATGTTCTTTAGTTAATTAGTTTGTCTTTAAAGTCACTAGAAGTGTAGCTACAACATGAATAAAATGTAATCACAGCTGCATGACACCATAGTGTAAAGAATAGCATGCTTTCACCGTTGTGGGTTTCACACAGAGAGGAACTTGGGGCTTTTTTTTAAAGAGCTCAGCCAGCTCAGCTCAGGAGAAAAGCTTTAAAAGATGAAAACCAAAGCAAGCACAAAGAGAGAGACACAAATTAAGAAACAACATACAAAAGAGAAACACTTCTACAAAATGACAAGGGTAGCTAGATACCCAAGGTGTCTTTTACTAACAGAATGAAAAGTACCAAGCGTGGTTTGAGAAATTGAGCTTGAACAGTCACATATACAACTGCAAAATCCTCTCCCCTATTAAAGGACCCTACTGTGGAGCTGGTTGTCTCTTTTCTTCAAATCTAATTTTCTTTCACGTAATACATACCATGTAAACACACTTTGCTGGCAATAGAAGGACCCTGGGGTGTAAGGCTGCTTTTTCAAAGTGATTTTTATTCACAGAGGTTTGTTATTGCAAAAACCACAATGCTGCCATTCCATCACTCCAAACCACAATAATATTATAATCAATTGATCTGTAAACTACCAGTAAAAACAAAATCTAAATTATTTGTGTGATATTGTATGAATTGTATGAAATGCAATTGCATGCAACCAAAGCCTACAATACTGTTTCTTTCCAACAGGAGCAATTGGATTACCAAGGGAATAAACATGGACCATGCAGGAAACAACTTCCACAGGGTGATATTAAAGAGTAAGCAGCGGGTTCCGAAAAATATAGCGTTGTACGTCCCCATGTGTTGCTACAACTGTTTAAATAACGAACCTGTAATTTTTCTTTTCATTGTTAACATCCTGACAACTTTCTACACTTATAACTTTAAAGTCTGTTTCAAAGCTATTTTCAAAATGGATGCTCTATTACACTGATAGTGTAAGGATTATTGCCCACATTGTCAAACAGGTAAAACAGCAAAAACGATCCATGATGTGGTACGAAAGCCAGAGCGCCTGTTGTTATGTTGTTTTTTTTTTAATTGCTCTTCCTACAGAGATTTAGAGGACAGATCTCAAACCCCAGTGCACTAGAGCAGCTATTTTGAAAAGAGCTTTGAAACTAAAATAAAGTTATATGTGTAGAAAGTTGTCAGAATGTCAACAATGAAAAGAAACATTACAGGTACACTATATTTTTCAGAATCACACTACTTTAATGATACTCTTCACTTGGGGCTTTGGGTCGTAACACAAGTTCCATTACTGTCTGTCCTGAAAGTGTTAATTATAGAAATCTTCACTGTGTGTGGCTTGTGTTTATTTAAAAAATAACTGAACTCTCTCATGAGCGAGCCAGGATGGAGCAGTTTTGTGTCATCTACTTTAAATCTAAAACATTTTAACAGAAGATATATACTCTGGGAGCCTGAGAATGGACAGCCATTTATAAAGCAAGTTTTAATAATATTTTAGCCAAATCTAAATTCTTGTACTTCATGTAATTCTCAGATAAAGGGATACTCTCACCTTGTTATATACAGTACAGTGTTACTGTCCCTAATATTTTTAAGGACTTTTAGGAAAGTCTTTACAGCCCTTTTGCCAAAAATGAAACTTTCACTCTCATGAATGGATTTTGGTGCCACCACCAGCAAATAAACAGCTTCCAAAAGCCCTGAGCTTATATGGAACTATAAATACTCATCAACTGCAATTATTTTAATATTTCCAGGGGTTGGAAAGCATTACTCTTAGGCTATATTGTTTGTATCTCCAACACGAGCGATGTATTCACCTATTTTAAAAATCCCAACATCATTCCATCTTACATTCAAGAAATATACATGTATCCTGTCTATAGCTTGCTCCACAAGCACAAACAAAGGCTATGTAAAGTCACCTCAACAACCAGTTCCATTTAGAACCTATCAAAGTCTCCAGACACTGTTTCCTCACAATCAATTCTCTAATTGCTAATACACAAATGTTCAAGCTACGTGTGCTGTCATAATGGAGGTGTGTAAGGGTGTGCGTGTGTGTGCTTGCGCTTTGGTTTCCATGGATAGAACAGACAACATTAAACATGCATGCATGATTTTTCACCAGACTATCAATATTTCCGTAGGGGAAAATGGCACCTTAAACAAAGCAAAACAAAAATACACACAAACATACAGCCAGACAGATAAAAACCCAGCATGTGGGACACTGCCATGATATAATCTTCTCTACAGGTCAGAAAATACCTCCCAGTTGCGCACTGTTGATGGTTTCTGAGGAGTCACTGAAGTGTGTTCTCATTAAGGCAGTGAAGCAGTCTGGGTGTAGATGTCAATGGTAGCGTCCCCATGCTCTCTCACAGTCACATGTTATCACTGTTTGGAGACGAGGTACTCATTGATCTGGAGCAAGGCCCCAGGACTCTAGGGGGAGGCTGTAAAGAGAGTTTAAAAATGTCTGATCAAAGAAGTCATTCTGTAACTTAACATTGTTAAGCTGACAAGGCAAGTCTGCTTTTAAAAGAAGCTCTCCTATGTGGCGTTACATGAAGTTATGATGTGAAAAGATGGTTTACTGAATCTACTCTCTTGCAGGTTAATAAAATACACAAACCAAATCGAAAAGAAATATGGGGAAATAGCCCATGCAAATCACCAAATATCATAACAGCAGGGCAAAATCAATCTTAAGGGGAAGAATTGAGCACAAAATGATGGTACAGATACATTTTCAATGAGCAGCTTGTTGGAGTTTTCAAAGCGCAGTGTGTTCAGGGCATGTCCTCCCCCTGCTGTAAGTTTCAATGGAACAGCCTCATTGATCAGGTGCTGTATTTGTTGTTTAAATCCACCCCTTATTGTGTTTTTATTACATTTCTATTTTCATGCTTAGGTAACACGCCACAGAACCGAACCAAAAGTGTACCAACGCAAAATTCAATGAAAAACAACAAGCTGTATTTATTAATGACAGGCTAGAACACAATGTGCATACTGTGTAAAAAGTGCAAAGTGCATACAAATGCATTTGGAGAGCAGTTCCAGAATGTTTAATCAGGTTAGTAATACATACTCTGTCTGTACAGTACATGTACACATGTGACAGATATCAATGCAGCCAGACTATCAAAAATCTAAGTGTGACAGAGTATGTATGCGCGCCTCCACTAAATCACTGTTATAGGGAGTATGCATCCCCAGCGTGTGGGGGGATAAATTATGACATATTATTATCCACTGCTTAATTGTGAAATATAAAATATTCAAGCAACACAGACATAGGCTTTATTAAGCACAGGCAAATGCTTACTACCTACTAACTAAACAACGTTTAAATATCTCTCCCTTTTTTCATTATGCAAGCTTATAGTACATAATAATACAAAAAGAAACATATACAAACTGGCAAACATTTTTGCTAGAAGTCAAATCTTGTCAAATAACTGTATTTGTTACACTCAAGAGTCGGGATTCGGTCAGTCGCCAACAAAAATAACCATTTGGCGATTTGAGCATTTAAAAATAATCAAAGAACAAAATTAAAGGTTATTTCGGTCTTTGAGCAAATTATTTTGCTCAAATTGCGAAATGGAAAATATCAAACAAGCAAAGAACGAAACAGAAAAGAAGAGACAGCTTCTTGGTCTTTGAGCAGTCCGTCTTTATTCCACAGGCACAGCACTGTCTGGTGCTGATTGGGGTATTGGAAGTCAAAGGTAAGCATTTTCAATCCTGTTTGTTGTATAGTTGCCACTTGTGGTTTCCCTGGTAATTGTCTCTTGTGTTTTGTCATTCTTTGCCTAAATCTTCAACATGTTCGATAAATTTCTATTATAGCTTATTGTACACTCTGCCCTTAACCCTTTAAGGACCGGGATCGTCTTAACACGATCATAAGCCTGACTTCTATTATATGTAAACTTATGGAAACTATAATAAGATGCAAAATGGAATATGACCTATATGGTAATAATATCCTGGGAGACAGTCAGCATGGTTTTAGGAAACGGAGATCGTGTCTAACTAACCTGCTTGATTTTTTTGAGGATGCAACATCGACAATGGGTAATTGCAAAGCATACGACATGGTTTATTTAGATTTACAGAAAGCTTATGACAAAGTCCCGCATAAAAGATTAATTCTCAAACTGAACGCAGTAGGGATTCAAGGAAATGCATGCACATGAATTAGGGAGTGGTTAACATGTAGAAAACAGAAAGTACTGATTAGAGGAGAAACCTCAAAATGGAGTGAGGTAACCAGTGGTGTACCACAGGGATCAGTATTAGGTCCTCTGCTATTCCTAATCTACATTAATGATTTAGACTCTGGTATAGTAAGCTAACTTGTTAAATTTGCAGATGACACAAAAATAGGAGGAGTGGCAAACACTGTTGCAGCAGCAAAGGTCATTCAAAATGATCTAGACAGCATTCAGAACTGGGCAGACACATGGCAAATGACATTTAATAGAGAAAAGTGTAAAGTACTGCACGCAGGCAATAAAAATGTGCATTAGAAATATCATATGGGAGATACTGAAATTGAAGAAGGAATCTATGAAAAAGACCTAGGAGTTTATGTTGACTCAGAAATGTCTTCATCTAGACAATGTGGGAAAGCTATAACAAACCCATTCACTATCTTTTTAGTTTTGTTTGGGATCACAGAGAAGTTTTAGCACTCGCAACACATGCCTCTCTACACAGGATACTGGTGGAACTTCCTGTTCCCCAAACCAATCAACAGAGGCCAGCTCAGAAACTTCTAGAATCCACTATCATACCGGTCTTTCCAGACTACCTGCCACTAGTGGTGGGCAGTCCAAATTACACCGAAACTGTAAAATCCCAAATATAATGCACACAATACTGTATAAATTGGAGGTTCTGCACCCTAACCTCCTATAATTTATATAGCACCCTTCTATGACTTTGCCACACACGCTTGAAGTTTAATGTTTTAGGTCACTATCCCCATGCAAATGAGGCCATGGTCTCAATGGGTTAACTTCCTGCATAAATAATAAACACATAAGTAATGAATCAATGACGTGTATTTCATAAAATAATCTGCTGATTTTATGTTAATTCAATAAAAAAAAAAAATTGTATTAAAAAGTTTGAATTTCACTTGATGCCCATTTTTAACACCCCACAATTAATTGCTAATTGCAGATTGAGCAGCATCTTCAAAATCTCTTCTGGAACTGTGTATTTGCTCAAAGCACATTTCACAATTTGATTATATTGCTTTACTCAAAGGCCGAAGAAGCTGCCTCTTTTTTTCTGTTTCGTTCTTTGCTTCTTTGGGATTTTCCATTTTGCAATTTGAGTAAAATAATTTGCTCAAAAACCGAAATAACCTTTCATTTCATTCTTTTATAGCAGTGGTCCTCAAAGTGGTGCCCACGGGCAAATTCGTGCCCGCGAATCCATGCCATCGTGCCCGCGGCAGCTGTTCTTAAATTATTGGTCGTGAACACATTTCTGGCGGGTTGTAGCGTGGGAAAATAAATAAAGCTTTAAACACGTTTTCCAACGTCACAGCAGTCTGTTGACAGTGCTGCTCGCTTATGCTGTGCTTGTACATACCCGACATATTTTTTTTTTTCCTGAAGGGCCTCTGCGATACAATTAACCAATTGAATATCTGAATAATTGTACTGGAGATGAGCGATCTTTAAACGGAATTTTGCCAAACTGAAACAAAGCGAAGACGCTATCATCCTCTTTTATTTTAGTTTACTCATGGTTATCTGTGTAAACATGCTATTTAAAAATATTTGCATTGCATATTTTATATAAATTATTTAAAGAATAAGCGCAGCACGCACAATTACTGTCTGAGACGTGGCCTTATCAGAGTGAGCCAAGAATAACTCCCACTGAAACTCTGGGTAAAATGTATTATTTTTTCTCATATATATATATATATATATATATATATATATATATATATATATATATATATATATAAAACATACAAACTCAAAGCACAGAGAGTATAACGTATATATATATATATATATATATATATATATATATATATATATATATATATATATATATATACACAGTACCAGTCAAAAGTTTGAGTACACCTGCTTGAAACCAGGTTTTTCATGATTATCTATGCTTTTAACTGTATAAACTTGTCTATAAACACTTAATATTCTATTATATTAAACGTATACTTGTATAAGCTGATAATCATAAGTGAATTGCATTCAAAAATGTTATTTTTAAATGAAAATGTAAATCTTGTCAATTTCAATGAAATGGTCACCCAAAGCAAGGGGATTTCAGTCTGAAGCCCAAGTCAGTTAAAAGTCTGAAATGTGTATAACACGGTGTTAGAACACTGGCTTAAGTATAAAAGTGTCTTTGTTAGATGTTCTCCGAGTTAACTAACATGTTACCTAATTAACCTTTTGTCACCAATTGTTGTTAACAGATGAGGGTCCATGATTACTATAAATACAGGTAGCATAGGCACAAGTTTGTCATTCCTGAATGTAATGGAGCAGAAAATGGCAAAATATGCTCAGTTAAGCAAAGAAAAAAGACAGTCAGTAATTACTTTAAGAAATGAAGGTCAATCTTTAAGACAAATAGCAACAACTTTGCAAGTGTCTGTAACTGCTGTGACTAAGACCATCAAACGATTTGAAGAAACTGGCACTCATGAGGACCGAACAAGGTCAGGCAGGCCAAGGGTGACCTCAGAATCAGAGAACAAGCTCATTCGAGTCACAAGTCTGCAAAATCGGTGATTAACTGCCCCTGAAATACAAGCTCAGCTAAATGCTACTAGAAGTACAGATGTTTGAATAATATTTTATATATATATATATATATATATATATATATATATATATATATATATATATATATATATAATATGTCAAGGGAAGGCAGTTTAAGATAAGAACCTTAAGAACCTTAAGATAAATAGTCAGCGTGCCCGCAAACAGCCAAGTAAGACCAATTTATGCCCGTGCCCAAATTACTTTGAGGACCACTGTTTTATAATCTGTAAATGCTAAAATCGCGAAATGGTTATTTTTGTCGGTGATTGACCGAATCCTGACTGTAACATATACATTTATTTTAGTATTGCAACCAGGGGTTAATGTATACACAAAAAGGTAGCGGATCTTACAATTATGGAAGAGGGGTGGTATTGTTATTTATATACAGCTCTTTTTTATATCACTGTCACCTGTCAGTCAAAAAGGTACCGGATCTCGGATCTGGCACAAATTAACCACTGGATATTATTTTAATTCTGGGTTAGCTTTCTGTAGAGAAAACTTATATAATCAGCTTCATAAAAGTGAAAAGGGAAAACTCATCGAGCTCAAGTACGCGCTCCTCGATATCTTATTATTGACATATAAAGCACTAAATAAAATACATTGAATGGAATTGATATTAAGAGTACTGTGATTGTTGCATGCACAGGAGGCCTAGTCTCAAATTCTCTGTTATTTATTACTGTTAATGTTGACATATAAACAATTGGAGAGTGTATAAGCGACTCCATTGTTTGACTTTCGTGTGCTTTTCTCCTTTCAATCCTCCAAAAAACATGAGTGAAAATGGAGGACCCGCAGCAGCTGTGCTGTGGTTGTAAGTGTAAAACCAAACGGAGCAGTGGAGATGACATGGATTAGTCAGGGCACTCGAGCATCACCACACAGCCAGCACATGTACCTCTGGAGCCCTTCTCTTGAGCAGTCGGGGTTCTGGCTGAATTTCCATTACATCATCATTAGCATCTCTGTGAGAGTGCACTAGAGGTTCCTTTGCATCACACTGCTCTTTGCTCAACACTTCATACTCTGTGGTGTCAACTTCATCACCTTAATTCCCATTTTCAGAGGCTACATATTGAAAAAAGGAATTGGTTACATATATATCTGACACCACACAGGATCACAAGGAGAATCTTAAATTTGAAAGGACTGCTTGCCGAAGCATATCTTCACAGCTTTACTGTTGCTTGTTGTTTGGAAAGCTTTAAAAATGACATGGAATTAAAAATGACATGGACTATTGTTCTAATAAATAACTACGGAAGAGGCAGCTTCATATACATATTTTTTATTCACCAAACCAGAAATCAATAGCTAGAAGTCAAGAATAATATTTACGGTCTCCATAACCTGTTTTCTGACACTCAAGAACTTCATTAAAACAGGATACATGTACAAAGTGAGAGTTTTCATTGCTGTTTCCTTCTTCAGGGACAGCTGCAATGGAAAGCACTTGCAGGTTAAAGTGCAACCTAACAAAAGGAAACTTGCACAATGCATGCAACTCAAGAGTCACTGTCACTGCACCACTTCCTAACAGTGAAAAAACTGTGTAAGTAGCATTTATGAAGGGGTGACGGCACACAACGCTGCAGTCTCCTATCTCCTAGATTACTCCTGGTTTACTGCAGGTGAGAGTGTTTAAAAAACACATAAACTATGTAATTAGCTACAATTCATCTGAGTGGGGTAACAATGAGCAATGTAAATAATTTCTACAGGGGAGCTCCACCTACTGCCCACAGGTAGAGCACAATGGGCCCTATATATTATTAACTAATTAAATACATATAAGTTTTTTTTTCAGACAAAGGATTAGGGCTAACTATACTTAGTTCAAACTAAGACCCATTGTCTCTACAATGCCATACAAAACTGCAGAAGGTCTGCCTTTCTCCACCTCATCATATTTCTAGAGTTAATACAGTGGGAGGGAGAGAAGGGCTTTTATTAATAATACAGTACGGTTCCACTGAAGAGTAAGTGTCTAATTTCCAAAATGAGTAATTCCTGAAGTGAATTCAATCATCAGTGTCCAATGGAAAATAATCAAGCACTTAAGCAGTGTGGCAGTGTGCCCATGTGTGTGTTTGTGTATTATTATTATTATTTGTTTATTTAGCAGACGCCTTTATCCAAGGCGACTTACAGAGACTAGGGTGTGTGAACTATGCATCAGCTGCAGAGTCACTTACAACTACGTCTCACCCGAAAGACGGAGCACAAGGAGGTGAAGTGACTTGCTCAGGGTCACACAATGAGTCAGTGGCTGAGGTGGGATTTGAACCGGGGACCTCCTGGTTACAAGCCCTTTTCTTTAACCACTGGACCACACGTTGCGTGTGTTGCGTGTGGTGTGTTAATGTTGGTGTATAGGTATTGGTGCACGGGATATAAATGGGTCTGTGTAGCACGAGTGATTTAAAATATATATTTGTATTTAGGCACAGAGATTGCACAAACACGTCACGTGCATTTAAAGTATGCAATAGTATGTGAGCACGGGATTGCACAAATTAGTTCACGTGCTGGGATTTAAGTGAATAATTAATTAGTAATTGAATCCCCGCAAAACAGTATATACAGATGCACATTTTACTCACTCCGGGCTGGGAGTCCAGTGTGGAGAGAACGGGAGAGAAAGTCGGGAGTAAGATTTAAAATATTAATTACAATTGCTAGATGTGCTGAGTTAGATCAGCACGATACTTGTTTGTTTAGTGTTCGTCCACCCTGTTTGTTAGTGTCTGTTCATTTTGTTTGTCTGTTTATTTTGGCCTCAAGTGCCGTATTCTGTTTTGTTCAACCTTTTATCTTTTATGTGTGTTATTAAAACACTGAGCACCGCAGCGCCTCAGTTTCACTCACCAGTACTGCCTGTCTGTGTGTTTCTTTCTGGCCTACTCTATCTTTAAAAACCCTAGCATAGCTGAGAAGCTGGGAAGTCGTTCCTTTATTTAATCAGGGATCCTGTCCACTACGAGAGGTGAAATGGTACTTGTTGGGGTGCAATTGGTCCCTATGTTCATCCGAAATGTCAAGTGTAATTTTTTTTTAATCAACTTACTCTATTTGTTTGCTGCATCTGAAACCTCCCCTTTGATGGTTCATTTTGTTGTCAATTAACAGCTGTTAGTAACCCAGCTCTGAACAATGTAATGAATGTAACACAGTAAAGTAAAGCACAGCACCAAACCAAAGTCACATCACTCTGCGATGCACTCTGTTTATGACTCAGGTGAGTATAGTACACTAGTAATCCCCTGTATTTAAGCACCTCTAACATTCAAAGCACTCAAATTACACTTACTCAGTAGCAGTTCCAGCATGTTTCCACAGAGCAGAGGAAGGAAAGAAATATCATTAAAAGTCACATCCTGTTTTTTTTGAGCTACGAAGGCCATTAGTTACAGCATGCACTCTCCTGCTCACATACTCTCCACCAACCCGAAACATTCCAAAGGTCTTTGCAATGCAATACAAACTGATGTTTCGTGTCTGTAGGTTGATAATAATTGCAAACCTGTGCAGTGGAAATGTTTAAAATGCTTCCTAAATGGCAAACAGGTCATAGGTCCACTGGGACACACTTTCTGTGCTCATCTCATGTCAGCAAAACATCAGAAACAGGAAAACTGAGACCTGAAAGGTTAGGCTTTAGGAAAACAAAGAGAAAGGCAAACTGGAATAAATTCAAACAAACAATGCCATTGACGGAAACACTAATCTGTAACTAGGACAAAGTGGACATTTGAACTCTTCACACTTGTCTAGATAAAAAAAAAAAGCTCAGTAGTTAGACAGAAAGAGTGGCTCAACAGCCAAAAACTAAAAGCGATACTGTACATTCCAGTTATGTTCCCAAGCATATGTAATGTAATGCTATAAAATGGTATCTAGAAGCCAAACCCATAGCAGTCTGAGTTTTTACAGGGTTTACTCATAGATATACATGTTAATGGACTGTAACAAAAAGGTGACTACTTAATAAAATCTACTTTTTCAGAAAATGAATGGAAATTTGTTGCAAGGAGTGGGAAAGAAATCCTAAAGAAAAATACTTTTCAGGAATGACTTGTCAGGAATGACTGTAAGGATAATCAAAATTAATTAAATATGCATCTACTTCCAGGCCACAGTTTATTGCCAGGACCCCCTTGAAAATCAAGGGTTATATCCTGTTTAAATAAATACATTTGCATAGGAAAGCTGAAAACACACACACACAAGTCTGACATGCTATGAAACCACATTTACAGAAATCACACACTCTTAACACTTCCCCCCCTTAGACAGCAACTCAGTTAGGTGCACCTCAGCATTACAGCAAACAGAACTTTGAGCAGTGTCACTGTGGTCTGCCAAAACTGTGGATTAACTGACGTGTTGCTAAGACAATGGCAATCCAAAAGGGGTAAACGTTAAATGTACAATAAAAAAAAAAACAACAAAAAAAAAACTCCCATACATGTCACACCCATCGCCGGGCAAATCTAAACTTAAACACACACAAATTCAGCAAACCAGAATCCCTTTAAATGCAATCTATTAGCTTTGTAGAGACATTGCATGTGAGTTTAGGGCCCCGCTTCATTGTTACAAAAAAGGGATGCAGTTGATATCTAGGATAAAGGATGCAGTTTAGGCTGGTGTCCAAGCTGCATCATGTATTTGTAGCTTAACCATTTTTTCACTCAAAATGTCATGCTTAACTCACCTGAGAAGAGGCCACAGTTAGAGCAGTGTATACAAGCTAGAGCAGGGGGGTACATAATTAAATTAAATTAAATACAATATACTAAGTATTTTCTTATGAACTAAACTTAATCTAGAGTGGACTGCATGAACGTGTTTTATTTTTAATAAATACATTCATTGAAAATTATTTCAGCACACATACTAAATTGTAAGTAAACTTCACGATCTTGATCTAAACACAACGGGGGGCAGGGTGGTCGGGGGTTCGTATGGAGAACTGCTGCACTTGCTATTTGGACAGCAGTAATTACTTTAGATAATTTATTGCTCGTGACTTGCTGCCAGAAGCCCTGCCAGGTAACTATGTGACTGCTGCCTTTTGTCCTTTTACTTCCTGATTTGCCCTTGTTACTCCGTTCACCGTGGTAACCAAGAACACAGAGGTCAGAAGGCGGGAAAGTCTCCTTCATCTGTCGCCCTTCTCATTTACTGCACTTACGCACAGGTTCTAAATGTTGACACAGGGCTGATTTAAGATGGCATTTAACGTTTGTGTTTTCATTATTTTAATCATTATCATGTAATACTAACTTAAAAAGTAAGTAGTAGGGATCTGTAAATATAGCGTTATACATCCCTCTGTGTTGCTACAACTATTTAAATAACGTACCTGTAACTTTTTACACTTATAAATTAAAATTCTGTCTGAAAGGTATATTCAATATGTTGGCCTAGTGCACTCGGGTTTGAGATCAGAGGTGTGTCCTCTCTGACCACTGCCGGAGGAGGCATCATTTTTCTTCCTACCCGTATTCCTGAAGAGACATGTCCCAATGAAGCTGGGGCACTGATAAGGCTGTTTCGATATATCTCTATATGTATACATACAGTGGCTCTCAAAAGTATTCACCCCCCTTGGACTTTTCCACATTTTGTTGTGTTACAACATGGAATCAAAATGGATTTAATTAGGGTTTTTTGCCACTGATCAACACAAAAAAAGTCAATAATGTCAAAGTGAAAAATAAAATCTAGAAATTGTTCTAAATTAATTACAAATACAAAACAGAAAATAATTGATTGCATAAGTATTCACCCCCTTGAGTCAATATTTGGTAGATGCACCTTTGGCAGCAATTACAGCTACGAGTCTATTTGGATAAGTCTCTACCAGCTTTGCACATCTGGACACTGCAATTTTTGCCCATTCTTCTTTGCAAAATTGCTCAAGCTCAGTCAAGATGGATGGGGACCGTTGGTGAACAGCAATTTTCAACTCTTTCCACATATTCTCAATTGGATTGAGGTCCGGGCTTTGACTGGGCCACTCCAGGTCATTGACCTTTTTGTTTTTAAGCCACTCCAGTGTGGCTTTGGCTGTATGTTTGGGGTCATTGTCCTGCTGGAAGATGAATCTTCTCCCAAGTCCCAGGTCTCTTGCAGACTTCAGCAGGTTTTCCTTCAGGATTTCTCTGTACTTTGTTGCATCCATTTTGCCGAGCTTTCCAGGCCCTGACGCAGAGAAGCATCCCCATAGCATGATGTTGCCGCCACCATGCTTCACGGTAGGGATGGTGTTCTCAGGATGATGTGCGGTGTTAGGCTTGCGCCAAACATAGCGCTTAGCGTTGAGGCCAAAACGCTCTATTTTGGTCTCATCAGACCATAGAATATTCTTCCACTTGGTCTCAGAGTCTCCCACATGCCTTCTGGCAAACTCTAGCTGAGATTTGATGTGAGTTTTTTTCAACAATGGCTTTCTTTTTGCCACTCTCCCATAAAGGCCAGTTTTGTGAAGCCACCAGGCTATTGTTGCCATATGCACAGTGTCTCCCAGCTCAGCCGTGGAAGACTGTAACTCCTTTAGAGATGCCATAGGCCTCTTGGTGGCCTCCCTGACTAGTGCCCTTCTCGCCCGGATACTCAGTTTCTGAGGACGGCCTGTTCTAGACAGATTCACAGTTGTGCCATATTCTCTCCATTTCTTAATAATGGACTTTACTGTGCTCCGGGGGATATTCAAAACCTTGGAAATGTTTTATATCCTACCCCTGATTGGTGCTTTTGAAGAACCTTATTCCGAATTTGCTTTGAATGCTCCTTTGTCTTCATGATGTAGTTTTGTTAGGAAATGTACTAACCAACTGTGGGACCTCCCAGAGACAGGTGTATTTAACCTGAAATCATGTGAAACACCTTAATTGCATGCAGGTGGACTCCATTCAACTAATTATGTGACTTCTAAAGACAATTGGTTGCACCAGAGCTTATTTAGGTGTGTCATAGCAAAGGGGGTGAATACTTATGCAATCAATTATTTTCTGTTTTATATTTGTAATTAATTTAGAACAATTTGTAGATTTTATTTTTCACTTTGACATTATGGACTTTTTTGTGTGGATCAGTGGCAAAAACTCCTAATTAAATCCATTTTGATTCCATGTTGTAACACAATAAAATGTGGAAAGGCCAAGGGGGGTGAATACTTTTGAGAGCCACTGTATAAGTTAGGACCCCAAGCCAAAATACGACCCCATCGGGGTGCAGAAAATTCACTTTACCCAAAGCCGATCTGAAGAAGAAGATTCGCTTTTGTACTGTTGAAAAAAAAAAAAACCTTAATGCGGTAATAACTAGGTATTGCCTACCTATGCTTTTAAATAAAATTATCAAGCTGTCTGATTTATTTATTTATGTATTAATATTGTATGAAATTGAAGACGATCCTGTATGAAGAGAAATGAAAGCTATCTTACTTTAAAGAGACGTACTGTATTGTATTCCGCATGTTCATCCACAACTTTAAACACCCATTTATAAAACTATTTATTAATAGTTTTATCTTACATAAAACTATTAAAAAACAACAACGGCAACAACTGTATACAATTCTACCCATAGGCCATGTTTATTTAGTTTTCATCCTTTCATGTAAACTTGTTGGAATTATTCTCCAGGGTAGACCCAATTGTGTCAAAAATATAAATGAACATGAATGCGGTAGCCTAATAAATACATTGCGACCTAGGCTTTTAAATAAATGCATCAAATGATCCACTGTATTAACATTTCAAGATTTCTTCTTCAGAGTGGCTTCTGGTAAAGTGAACTTTCTGAAACACGCTTCTATGTAAAACGCTATATTTTTCAGAACCCGGCTACTCACTCTTTAAATCACCAGTCAAAGTTATTAGTGGTTATTACTCACAATATTCATACAAATATGAGTTACTTATTAAGCCCGTCGCACACAGCCCGACTCAAGCCATCCCAACTCATCTCATCGGAGTATGCACAGATTCTGCGATCAGTTGTGCTCAGTTTTGGTTTGACGTCACAATTGAGTTTTTCCCGACTGGGTGTCGCACACTGCTAAGACTGAATTACTGACCACGACTAGATCCTGGTGATTACTATGTATGCAAATGTAATTAAACATAGCGACCCTCATATTATGCATGGCATCGTATGCCGATTAGATGACGGAGACAGCGCTGCGAGGCAACCAAGAAGTGCTTAGCCTATTAATTCATTTACCATTTACACCATGCAAACGTTTCACACAGTGTTTGACTTTTTGTATAGCTTGTCTACTACACTTTAGCCTGTGGCAAATAAAATCCAAACGGTTGATTTTTTATTTGACTTTGGCGTTTTTTTCTCAGCGTGTGGATCTAGGGGCTTGTGATTTGTGACCTATTGGAGATCGACGCACCGGTTACTTCTGATTTGCGCAGTAAGAAAATATATGCTGCCAGTAGATTAATAATAAAAAGGTTAATTGATAATTTACCTTTGATTAGTAAACGCTAAAAAAATATATTCAAATGTGCACATATCTGGTATTTTTTTAATTCGGGACACTCAGAGCAATTCAAGACTAATGTATTTTTACCTGTGGAACTAAAGCTGTCAATATTCCGCCATCTTGTATGACAAGTTACATGACAAGCTACATCACTTAAACCTGCTTCACCATTGGCTGACACCCTTATTACTAATCGGTCTCAGTCAGTCTTGGTCAGCAACCGCCGCACACAAACAGACTGATCACATCTGAACGAAACTGCATCTGAAAAATATTCAACATGTTCAATCTTCAAATCTAAAGACATCCCGACTGAAATCTGCATAATCTTGGTTTTAAAGGCACGCACAGTGCTACGATTCATCCAAACTCTGTACGGCCAGTTGAGAAGGGATGAGTCGGGCTGTGTGCGGCGGGATTTACATATGTTTTTTAAAAACTACCATTCAAACATGTGTAACCTTTTTCATTTTTATTCAGTTTAATACTCCAACAGAAAGTAATATAGCAGTTTGTCTGGATCTCTAGTTCATGAATCAACAGAATTCAGCATGTTTTCGGCTCAGCCGCTAGTAGTATATTGCTGAAACAGAAGCTTGCCCTAGGCCCTCTAGATAAATTATTTGCATGGAGGAATTCTAATATGTATATTTTTTGCCTGAAGACACTAAACATTCAGTGAAGACACCAATATATCATTTATGTCCAGGTGCAAAATCAAACGGGAGCGTCTGGAAACGTGCTCAGGAGCGAACGACTTCAGGCTGGAACCACTGCTGTAAACATCTTTAAATAAACTCTATCGGCCGCAAGCTACTTGACAGATTCAAAATTTAGATTTAGATTTAAATTCAGATTTAAGAAACTGTTGTAACAAGATTGTAGTCATCGCTTACTGTGTTCCTAGCCGCAGGACAGAAACCTGGAAATCACTTTTTTTTTTTTTTGGTTGTTTTGTCACACAATTTCCACATTTGTTCATTTAATTTTGCATTTGAAGCCAGCTACCCTTGGTGACCCCGTTATAGGTGTCCAAGATCCAGTTATCTGCACTTACTGAGTGAAAACTGGAATGCCTCCCCTTTGTTAAGAATCAGCCCTTATGTGAACTGAACCTGTACACGAAGTTATAACGGCATCTGTTTTCCTCATACACACTCTACACAATATGATGCTAAAAACGAACACTACCTCGAACACTAGTAACATACCTGAGGCTGTTTCTGATTTGCTCCTAGCAGTGGTTCTGGACCTTGGTTGTGCGGTAGGTGTCCTTGACAGGACTGGCCTGAGGACAGGTCCGGCCTCATCTCTCTGAATCGTTGACAGGTCCTGCATGCTGAAGCTTCGCAGCCTCTCCGACAGTGCTCCCTGCCCCTGACACACAGAACAGTTAAAAATAAGAGGTCAGCGCATTCCACAGATCTTTGAAGCACAGCAGCCCTCAAATCATTGCAACAATAAGAAATAACATCCCTGTCTTCTGCAGCTGTGCATTCACTACAGCCACAAGGACAGCTGCTCTAGGGAGAACTTGCATCACACAGGCAGTTTACATTTCATGCTGTAAGAGGGGAATGTAATTTAACACTGAATGTAATAAGGGTTTTGTTTTGATACAGTACATTACGTAAACTAATTAGAACAATTTATAGACTCCAATAGTCAGGCCATTCTCTCTATTTTTTTTAAGTAAAAATGGTAATTGTATTTAAAACAAAAAAAAATGAAACACAGACAGGGCAGCAGTGTGGTGTAGTGGTTTGAGCTCTGTACTCTTGAGCGAAGAGTTGTGGGTTCAATCTCAGATGGGGGACACTGCTGCTGTACCCTTGAGTAAGGTACTTTATCTAGATTGCGCCAGTAAAAACCCAACTGTATAAATGGGTAATTGTATATAAAAATAATGTAATTGTATGTAAAAATAATGTGATCTCTTGTAACAATTGTAAGTTGCCCTGGATAAGGGCGTCTGCTAAGAAATTAATAATATATATATATATATATATATATATATATATATATATATATATATATATATATATATATATATATATTTTGGGGGGGATACGTTTCTGTACCTTTACTTTTTAGTTTATTTTGGTATTTCTTAAAATACTTTGCAAATTCATTATGCAGGTCTTATCAATGACACTGTCCATTAAAATAAGTGTGGAATGTATTATGAACTCATGATCCCTTCAGTGCAGTTCAATAACAGTTCATATGTAATTACATACTGTAAAGAACTGCTAGCTTTGATCAAATGGAGCTGTGTCAGAGTAGCTGTACCCATGCAATGGACCTGGTCCAAATCTTAATGTTCAGTTTGGCAGAACAGTCAGTCTACCTTTGATCCCATGTAATTGAAAGTAATTTTATGCACCCAGGCTTTTCCTGAACATCACATGAGTGCAGCACAGTTTAACTGCATCTCTTCAGTCATTCATCTTAATAGTAGCCGAAAACAGCACCTCCCCCAACAACAAGGCTCTGTATTCTGTGCAGTGCTATTGCTGAGGCTACTAGAATAGATGACCGCTTTAACATGGTTGGTGAGATACGTACAATACTGACTGTGGGCTAATTCAGTGATGGATTGTAAGGCTTGCATTGCTATCTGGTTCATAGGAAGGTCACCTCGATACAGCCCGTGGCACAGTGTGAGATCTCTCTCTTTTACATCCATGAAGCAAAGATGGCATCTGTTTGTTTCACCTGACAGCACACAGCCCCTTCAGTCAGCATCATTTTATGTCATACGAGTTGAATTAAAACTTCTGGAATCAACATGCAATTTGACGTGCATAAACAATGCAACTCATTACTTGAAAGCAAAGGGAAACGACATTCCTCAAGCACAGTTCAGCCCATAATGCCTATTATTATTATACAGTGCAGGCTATTCTCCTGCTTCCGTACAATTTAAAAAACTCACCATTACACAATCTAAACACAGCATGGTATTTACCAGGCCCCTCACAGTGATATATACAGTAAATCCAACCACTATGCAGGTGCAGTTTTGAAAGAAGCACATGGTATAACAAACAAGCATTTAACTTTTTTTTTTAATCTGGTACCATACTTGGTTAATGCTTGCTATTATTGTAACACCTTTCCTGTCATTAATAAACCAGCTTCTTTTTAATTACTGACAATGTAATTAATCTTTTCTGTGGGTGGAGCTGCAAGGATAGGCCTCTGTCACTCACTCGCACAACTGCGTTCAGACACGCACTCCTTTATTTATCTCTTTGTATTAAACCGTGCCCTCCATCCTCCTTCACCAATCCCGGCATGCCATTCGACCTCAATCTCCGCCAGCATTATAGGTGTACAAATGCATTTCCAGGATTGGTGAACACGGACATAGCGGCAACCAACAGGTTTAGAGCGAACCAGAATCTCATGGGACTGAAATGCCTCGCTTAAACAGTACCCAACTTCCTGAAAATGCTGTGTAGTGATTTTTATATAGACTATATATTATATAAAAAAATATACATATTTTGTTGTGACTTTGTTATGTGGAATGTAATAAACTAGAACCAAAACGGTGAGTTTTTTTCCCCTTCACTTTACAACACCATTTCCATGCTTGTTTTATTTTAAGTGTTTAAAGTTCAATTTCAGTTTTTGTTTGCTTGTTCAGCTACAAAAAGGCACAAGTAAACCTCATGTTATTACTTAATGAAAACGTGTCTATGGCTGCTGTTTACTGTGAAGAAACAGCAATGGCAAGGAATAAAAAAATATATATATAAAATGCGTTGTCAACTTTTATGTACTATTTATTTCAGGAATAAACAAAACCATGTTTAACTTGAACTGCTATTTCTGGCATCATTTGTTTTGTAGTTAATTCACTGGAGTAAATTAAGTCCTACACAACTTATTCTTTACTCCTGGGATATTTATATATTTTAACGTGTTACGTGTTGTAAGGTCTTGCTGTAAAATAAGGCACACACAGGGGCCACGCCCCCTGCTCCTGCTGCTATGCTGTCTCTGCTCATGCTCAGCGCAATATAATGGCTTTTATTACTTTTCGAAAAACGAATAAATATCTGAATGAATATTTAAATTATGAGCAAATACCCAAACATAAAAATCCTGTGTTCATCCCAGCACCAATTAAAACCCGCCGTCGCAGCACTTTCAAATGAAGGAGGGCTGGGCTATAGAGGCGCTGAGCTACAGTAGGTCTGAAACGACACAAGCTCTGTGGACTGGGATTGGTCAGATTTAACAGGGGCTTGGTCAGATTGACCATGATCCCTGCCTGGGTAGTTTATCGAGTCAATCATCCTGGATGCCCACTGAGTCTGCCATTTACCGCAGAGCTTTTACAATCGCCAGTCAGAAAAATGTATTTTCCAGTCGGCGCCCCCTAATAACCTCGTCGGGCCCCCCAGGGGGGCACGCCCCACAGTTTGAAAACCTCTGCTGTAGGGCAATCCACAGAATGAACATTGAGGCTTCACACATCAAATCACAGATTATCACCTTTCATGTAGCATTTATTTCACTGCTTCTAAACTACACAGTCCTTCATGTTTTCCCATTTCATACAAAGTTGCAATGCTTCACTAACGTCTCGCTCTTTTAGACTGAGCCGAACTGTACCATCCAGTCCCTAATCTACAGTGGCAGGGCTCAATGTGTGACATAAAAAGGCATCTGCCCTAAACAGCTCTTAAAACGATCATTACAACAAGTTTTGATCCCAAAGACACTGCTGAGATTAAATGGCATAGGAAATTAAACATTAACAGACTGGAAGTGCACGGCCAGATAAGAAATATTTCATTACATATAATCCCATTTGGCTGCCACAGATGCTTAAGTCCCTTGTCGGAACTGCTCCTCTGGATCCCCAGTCTAAAAGGGACATCAGTCTCAATGGGTTCACCATGGTTAAAACAGAAGAACTGGTGCTTGATCACAAAGTCAACTGTGTTTTGAACGAGTTCACACGCCCTTGCTGCCATGCATGAGCGCAAACCAGAGCTGGAGTTCAAGCACAACACTACGATGCAGGATGTCTCAACACGCCAGCACACTGGAGGGATCTGAACCACTGACATTAACCCCTCAACGCCCTGATTAAACTGCCCGTATCTTGCCTTTCAGGTGCCAAGTTTTAAACATTGTGGGGGAGCTGTAACAACAGGGCACATAAACAGTGTAGACATGCAAGGAAAAACGTGCTCCAGCAGTCAGTATTTACCTACATATCCACACAGACTTCTTATAAATAAATCTGCAGATGACACTAACTGCTGGTTTTACCTCAGGTAAGATTGTCCACGATTAGTACCAATATGGGTCTGTGAAACCAGCCGTAACTATGTTTTATGCAAGTGACAAATAAGGTTTGGTGGCCACACCTTTCGCCTTGTGCAAAGCAGTGACTATTTGTGGTGGCTGAAGATGTTCAATAAAGTCTTCTGTGAGGGCTTTCTCCAGAACCTATCCACCTTCAACTTACTAGCAAAAAAAATCACAGCGGCCCAAAATGTTGCTCACGGCTTGATTGTCTTGAGTGTTGGCTTCTGTGAGGCGAGGCCCTCTCGTGTTGTTTCTTTATTACAGAAAGGCCTTCTTACAATTAAATGCCACACTCAAAAAAATACACATTAAAATAATTACTTGAAGATTACTACCAATTACATTATTAAACATTACAATAGATGTACTTGGATTTACTCATTCCACCAGGAACTACCTGTATTAAGCAGTTTTATTAAAAGATTTATCCAAAAAAATGAAACTATATTGCAAAATTATTGTAATTAATTAATATGTAATATACTTAAAACAAGTATTTACCCATAGATACATTTTTATTCGTAATAACCTTTTTCTGTCATACTCTGAGCAAGACACAAAACGTTTTTCAATAAAATTTTGTTTTACTTTAACAGGTATGAATCATTCAAGTGCATAATTTTGGGATAAAAACATTTTTGTTAAAAATACTAAGAAAATGCAACGGTTTTCTGCCAGAGCTGTAAACAGTTTTCCATAGTTTCTCTAACCTTATACTGCGTCAGCCTTCTACCAACGCAAAAGGATACTTTTGTTAAAACATGCAGGTGGATGGGAAGCTTGCATATCATCTGTGCTTATCTGCATATGCAATGTGCTACTGATCAGGCTGACATCTAGTTTAGCTGTTATTTATTTATAAACAGTCTGTGGATATAATTATTTGATGTATAATTCACCCAGGAAAGACTGTTGATGCAACACCTTGCTTTCAACTGGGATACTAATTCAATCTAAAAGGACTGAAGAATGTGTTTGGTAATTAAAGATGAGAAATCTTATTGGGGCTGCACTGTAATGCTTTGCAGATGGATCAGCTAACAGTTTCCATTTTGAGCTTTATATATAAAAAAATCTATGAAGACATTAGTGTGGAGTTAGTGCTTCACACAGCTGGTTACCTTCCCTTCTTTAAAGTCCCAGTGCTTGATTATTTCAAGAAGGTGAGATACCTGTGAGGAAGAATTGGTTATTATGGCAACAGACCATGTCCCGGAGGAATTGGTTCATTAGGTTTGTGTTGAACATGCCTGGACACAAACCCAGGGCTAGTCCAACTCAAAATCCTAGGTGTTCCCTGATCCTCAGCTTCACAACCTCCATGATTACGTCTACCGTGCCACATGCTGCACGCTACTATCACTGGTTATTAGTAGTCTCTGAACAAACACCAGCTATAGGTTAGGTCTGTTTTTAAGAAATAGATTTCTTACTGGTAATCAGTATTTTTTGTACACTAATTGCAAGGAAGTTGAGAAAAACCAGCACGTTATTGTTTTCAACCCCCACCCCCCACCCCCCAAATAGTTTTCAGATAATATAATATACATACAAGGCTGCTGCTACTAAATGATTGAGCTATTCCAAGTATAATAAAAACTATTTTAATTCAGTGTTCACACTTTCTCTGTCAGGTGCTGCATACTTGTTTGCTGTGGTTCACAGAGCTGACCCTCGGTTTATAAAAGAAATGTGGAGTATTTGTTGAAACTGCAGAGATGTCGTTCATTTTCCCTGTCTAATAAAACACTGCGTCGACAGGCACCGATGTCTTCATTTTATCTTGACCTGATCAACTGAGAATGAATCACTATTCTGCTCAACAGCACTCAGCCAGGCTTGGGTAATACTTTTTCCAACAATCAACAGAAAGCTACTTAAACAAACTGCTTTTTAACGAGACCTGGAGGCTACCTCTGGAGTCAAACTGCTATACTCACAGACAAAGTGGTTTTGAGCTACAGTACACACACCTACAGAGTGAGTTACTGTTGCCCCGAGGCTATACTGTGTTTCAACAGCGACCAAGTGCAAGCTATAAGGATGAGCTTAAAAAAATGCAGCATTTTAACTTTAAATACAACCATATACACCCTCTAAATATTTAATTTAAAAAAATAAGCAGATTAAATGAGGATATAATATTATAGAACATACAGACTCAACTATTTCAACTCGTTTTTTTTATGTCTGATTACACCCCATTTTTAAAAGCATTAAAACTACTGTATATGTATATTCATTCAAGCATACTAAAACTAAAGGTCATTAAACAGCATAAGGGCATTTAGCAAAGATTTAAAAAAAAAATCAGTATTGTGAAGTATGATAAATAGGGCTTTAAAAAAAAAAAAACACATGACTATTAGCAGTACCATCAGGACAATCTCAGTAATTTGTAAATACTTTTCTTTCGGCTGTGGTGGCCATTTCAGGGAACACAAAAAATGTGATCTGTTGCTGATGCATGATGAGCCTTTTGGGAAAGGGAATATACAGTATAGTGTGGGATGTTGTTTACTGTCAGTCTGTGACTGATGATTGTATTCGCTGGTTCTCAAAAATAATGCAGAAGAGAGCTGATGCTAATAAGTCTCCAGTCTAGCTCTGTGACCTCTCAGAAACACTATCTTTCAGGCTGCGGCTGATGAATAAACTATGACTCACTTGCATCCAGCTATTACATTCATGTAAGGATAACGTCAGCATCCAGACATTGTGTCAATGTACTCTAAACTATCCATAAGAAAAAAATAAATAAATCAATAAATAAATAAATAACCTCTATTGAAATAACATGTTTAAGTTTAACTCCATTATATATGAAGCAGGTATGTTGGTATTCCCTGCCCGTCAGGACTGTAAATACAAAATTAGAGCTATAAGTACCATGTTAAAAAATAGAACAGCATTGCATATATCCACTGTATGTACAAGTAAATATGAGAGTGTGAAACAAGTACAACACAGTCTGTTTCCACCGGAATCTGATGCTCTTGATAACTTTAGTTTTATCACAATTTATCGCATTGTGCTTCAGTAGTTTGTCTCATGCTGATACAGAGTGTGTGACTGTTACCTTCGCAGCAGCTGTTACTGCAGCTGTAGCCGCCACATTCAAACCTTTCCTCCCAAAGTGCACCAGGGCATCGTAGCTCTTGTCTTTTGCTTGGCAGAGATAGTCATCTATTTCCTGAGAGTAAACAAAAAATAATATTGCTGTGTTATTACTTTCAATTCATTTTTAAATGTTTGTCTTACCTAATGGAAATTTCAGCAACTGCTAGCTTCCTTGTGACCTGCAATGGTTGGGAACTCAAACACACATTTACTGATAATGTCGTCACTAGGTCCCGCTTAGGCCTGTTCTTAATTGCTTCTCTTTCAGTTTGCCTGTTATACTCACCATCTCTTTAGATATGTTTTCTAATTTACAGTGATTAAGTACAAAACCTAAGGAAAGACAAATATTGAACAGAGAGACACATGTGTAATTTAAAAATTGAAAATAACAATAAAGGCACTGTTTACCAGTTTCTAACTACAATAAACCGATTATTGGGCATTACATCAGTACTTGACCTTGCCTGTGCTTTACTCTTTCCGACACGGTCAACTACCAGACGATAATGACCTCTAATCAGGGTTCTATCGCTTAATTATAGCGGCCCCAAACTCTGATCCAAGTGGGAGATGCGATTGATACCAACCTGCCACACTGCATTCTCTTTCCTGGGGTTTGGTGGGATTTGATAGGTATTTATGGTATATGGAGTTTGCAAGCTGGGGAACATTTGTCTCCCCCCACACTTGCACTACTAACTGCCGAGAAGAAGGTTGGTTGGCATTTAACATATATTACTATAGAAAAATGTATTGGATAAATCAGGATCAACCTATGCCAATTCATGTGTAAGAATTCTAAGCAGTGCATGAAATATTCACAAGGCTTGTGTATTATTCATATAAGACCTACGGGACACCCTTTATGGAACAAAAGCCAGGGTCGTTAACTTCAACACATTAAAGCAGCAATGTGGAATCGGCGAATAATATGACTTGGCATGACCTGAAAATAATATGAAACCATGCCATTTATATAAAATAGCAGAGCTAAAATCAATCACTCTTACTTAAAGCTGCAGTATCCCACAATCAGGTTCAGTTTTATGCTAAAATATGCCCGGGTGAATGGCTGAAATACAGCCCCTTCTACTAAAACAGTGCCTCCTTCAAAAAGCTGCTTCAAAAAAGACAAAATGTTCATAATAAACCTCTTACCTTTTCTTTCGAGGACAGCATTGGATGTACAAACTTCCTATAGAGAACACTGGATCCCTTTGTGTAGGGGGACAGCAGCCAGACAACAAAAGCAATTTTAAGTTCATAATAAAACGGAATCCTGAAAGGCAAAATAAATTCATATATTTACTTACTGCACCAGGTAAGCCTGAAATGTCACGAGCGCTTCTGGCTACGGCTGCCCACGGCAACAAATCACGGTGCTTCCACGGCTCAACCAAGCGGCTGAGCGCGGCTATCTGCTCAGGTTTTGTGTCTTCTACTCGATGTAGCCAAACCAAAGATATTCTACACTGGTATATAAAAACTAAGCAACCTTAGCCAAAATGAGCTGCATAGGTTATTGTGGCGTTTCTTTACAATGTACTATTCTTTTACATTTCACTTTCCATCCAGGCTGTCTAAAATCATATGTAGTGCCATAATGAAAATAGAAATAAACATTCTTTCAATTTCAGCTTGCATGGCTCGGACTGCTTTGTTCTGAACGCAGTGTTACCGCTGGGTTCTTTAAAACAAAACAATGTGATCCCACAAACCCACAGTGACCTTTGACACATGGCAAGAATTTCTGAGGTTGGCCAGGTTTGGAAAAAAGCACTGAAACACTTTTGATTAGGGCAGCTAGCCGTGGGCAGCTGAAGCCTGTAGTGCCAGGAAGTGGAAACGAGGCATAAGACACTATAGTGAGGTTCCAGTGTGACAGCAATTTACAAATGTGAATACAATGAAACATGAGATAAATGTCACAGTCCTACTGCATATCCTCACAATATGAACAGTGAACGTAAAGACTTTTCTCCTTACCTTGTTGTATGTTTGCAATCATTCCGAGTACTTGAAATTACATACCAGTATACAATTTGCCCCCCAGGTTGCTCTTCAGTTCTATTTGCCAGGCATAGGTATACTGTACAGTTTTGCATGGGCTAGTTCATCCAGGATGCCTTTAGTTTAATAAACACTTGCACAATCTGGTGAAGAGCGACTATGGATCAAGTTTCTATTTGTATTGCTGGTAAGATGAGATTTTCACTTGATAGCTCTGGTGTTATCTAACATTAAGACACTTGGAGTGTCAAGGCCCTCTCACATCACATTATGTCTATGGCTGGCAACAAGAATCAAAGAGCAACTTCTCAGGTCAAAGCACCTTATACACAGTACAATATTTGAGGAAATGCAACTGCTCAAAATCATTGCAAACTGTGTAAGTATGTATGTACTGCTTTACAATTGTATAACTGTGCAATAATAAAGCATATATACTGTATATGTGTACTGTAGGCTAGCTTTAGATCTGTAATGTTTAACTATACCTTAAGAACAGTTTGCAATTGTAAGAGCAGACTGTTGTAAAGCATATAGAAAGCATGCTAAATAATTGTAAACGTTGGGCAATGCATGATATCAGCATGGGAAAGGTATAAGTGTAAAACCATCTCTCAAATTTGCCATGGTAAACTTTCATAATTACAGTGTTGCTGATTTCCCCAAGAACATTAACAGGCTCATTTAAATGAATAATTCCCTCTGTTGTAAAGTCCCTTTCTTGGATGCCACTGCACTCACCAGCACAGAAAGATATCTGTGAAGGTTTCTGCCGTTGTGAACAGTGCGAATACAATCCAGTACATCATCCATTTTACCTGCGTAGAGGAAAAGAAGGTCACTTAAGAAGCCATGATAAATTGAAGAGGCCAGTGCAAGTACATTAAAAGTCTCACTTTTTTTGAAAGCAAGTAGTTTCTGACTAGCTGTGATTGGAATAGGATCGAGCAGGTTCCCTCTTTGAGCCACTTACCAACATGACTTTGGTAACTTGAGATGACACGTTCTTGCATGACGGCTTTATTTATGTAAAGGAAGTATCTATTTCCACAGTACTCAGACGTTTAATGTAGGGCTGTGAGAGTCGTCTGAAGTTGTCTCTTATTTTCTTAGCTTTTTAATTGATGTTTTTTTAAGCACAGGTAGTTTTGTTATGTTAAAAACAGCAAATGAACAGGAAAAGGAAGAGTAACCTTCGACCCCAGATGCACACACGCTATATAAAGACCTACTACTTCTACCAATGAAGTACATCCATAATAACTTGAATATAACATAATATACAGCTATATAAACATGAGGCTGTTCTTACTGCACAATGTACTGGGGCAATGATTCCAATATGGTTAAAATATGTGCTCAGGATCTGTTCTGTTTGGATCAACCCCAAATTGAAATGCAAAACCACTTCAGTTTCACCTTGAAGTGTTCAGGATACTTACATATTCCTTAACGTCCTTCGATTTCACAGCTTTATAGGAGGAGTAGGCAGGGTAAAGTGTGCCAAAAATAAGCCTAAAAAGAAAAGAAAACAGAAACTTAAAAATGTGGCTCAGAGATTACCAACCTAAGTACAATTCACCACAGTGTCTGCATGCACAGCAAAGAGCTTAGAGCTTAAATGTCTCACAGATGTGTTGCTATGGGCTTGCATCCTCTTATCTTGTCAAGTGTGTTGTGAGTTGTTATAATCTAAATACATCTAATTAAAAAAAATCTTCGTCAAAAACTGTTTAATTTCATTACTGCAAATATGGCCAACTGGTAAATGATTTAAAATCTATCCTTTAATCTATTACTGTATTCATTACCACACATCAAAGGAAGAAGATAGAGCTATAGATAAAAGAGTGTGGAGTAGTGGTTAGGGCTCTGTACTCTTGACTGGAGGGTCGTGGGTTCAATCCCAGGTGGGGGGCACTGCTGCTGTACCCTTGAGCAAGGTACTTTACCTAGATTGCTCCAGTAAAAACCCCTTGTAACAATTGTAAGTCTCCCTGGATAAGGGCGTCTGCTAAGAAATAAATAAATAAGATATGTTCCATAGTAATGAAGCAGTGTTGTGAGTAGGGTTTTGAAGTGGGAGGATGGAGTCATCCATCAACATGTCCCCAATCTCAAGACACATTAGGAAGGTGTAGGTTAGAATTCAGAGCCCTGGTTACCATCAAAATAGTTTTGCCTCATTAAGTTACTGTTATGTCTGGCTCCAGATTGCACTCAATATTGCATGAAAACCTCATGTATTAATTTAGCATCAACCCTTAGGAAAGAAAGAACAGGAATCTCTTAACCCAAATAGAACACAGTTGGACATCCGAGATACTGTAGGCGAATTAGGCTATTTTGTTTTCATGAGAATATTTCATTTGCATTTTTCTGTGAATTAATTTCTATCTTGTGCATGTATTGTATATTGATGCAGTGGCTTATAAATTGAAATTACCCAAAACAATATTAAGTTGGGTTTCACCTAATTTTGCATATTTATGCAACGTGGGCATTCTGAAGAAAGTTATACAAAATAAAAAAAATGTGTTTTCAATAATGTACTGTACTAGGTAATAAGCAAAACAAAATGGTCAGGCAAGTTCAGCTAGTTGGAAAATGTGCAGTTTACTTCCTCAGTTAACCTTATGTGCCAATTACTGTCACGTACCTTGAGTCAATTACTGTGAACTTAAGAAAGGACAGAGATTTGTTTACAACTTATCTTAAACTGTAATGATACAAATTGGACGGAGACAGCACTGTTTTTTGTTTTTTAATTTAAATGGTTCTGTTCTAATGTGTGCTATATGTGCTATGCATGCTCTTTGGTTTATGTATTAAAATAGTACAATAAGCATGAGGGTTTGCAGTTTGTACAAGCTTCCCTTTGTTTACATCAAGATTTTGTTTTCTAAGGGACTTTATGCAATTGATAGTATCATGATAATATCGCGTAGCGTGGTATCGGTATCGTGATGCAAATCTTCGGTATCTCTCAATACCCAATGAGATCCCACTGCTGAATCAGAGTGTGTGTGTATTTACAATGCGTATTAACTCTATTTCGTGCTTTTCTCTAATATAAACACAAATCGAAACTACGGTAATTCCATCCCGCAAGCCAAAAAAATGTAGTTATTACAACTTTGCCATAGGGTTATGGACAGGTTTATAATAAAAACAAGTTTACAATGAAATGAATTGATCAAGTTGTAGTTTAGACCAACCTAGTCATACCCGGCATTTTAAATGTTGTAATGTGCTGTTATGATAGGTATTATACATGTCAATGTTGTTGCTGTTGTTGTTGTTCCTTTCAAATGACAATATACCATTTCTATTCTTATCACATTATGGACCACAGAGGGCATCCGATTTCTCGCATAGCATCTAACAGCACTTAACGAAATGTGTCAAATTCACAACATACCAGCTTCATAACATCCTCTGCTGCTTCACAAAACAACAGCTGTGTTACACATTTCTAAACCTGAGAGAGAAAGTGCGATCAAACAGACTGATGAACACAGGAAACCAAGTCGGATCGGTCATTGTGTACAGTATTTTGAATATGGCTGGTAATGTATTGATTTCCTTTTCTATATTTCTCTCTTTGTTTACTGTTTATTTGTTTTGCAGATTTCCCTGCCACTTCTATTATTATTATTATTATTATTATTATTTAGCAGACGCCTTTATCCAAGGCAACTTACAGAGACTAGGGTGTGTGAATTATGCATCAGCTGCAGAGTCACTTACAACAATGTCTTACCCAAAAGACAGAGCACAAGGAGGTTAAGTGACTTGCTCAGGGTCACACAATGAGTCAGTGAGTGAGCTGGGATTTGAACCGGGGACCTCTTAGTTACAAGCACTTTTCTTTAACCACTGTTCCACACAGTCCTCCTTTAATAGTTCTAGAAGTAAATCAGAAGTGTGGAATTATTTTGGAATCATAGAAGCCTGTAGCATGAATAGCCATTACATTGTACTAACATGGTATTGTCAATGGCTTCCTGCTCTTACATGGTAACTCCTGTGTAATTACACAGACATGGCTTTGTAAACTACATTTACTTATGAGCCATTTCCATGCAATCACACACTTATTCCATAATTATTACACAGTATTTAACATGTAAGAGAAGCAATCGATGGTAGTTACCAAGTTATTACATGATTATGTATGCCTCATAATCTAAACTGCTTCCCAGTCATATACTTCCTACAACTGTTATCTGTGTGCGCATGTTAAGTTGTTACCAATCTACTTTGCTACGATAAATTTGCATAGGAATTTTACAATTTTCCCATGCTTTTCTCATAGTTATACTATGCATTTATCACAGTTAACCCTGGTTTGCCATGGTTAGGGTTATGTTTTTTTTTTGTTTGTATTTTTACTTATTTTGCCATACCTCTATGCTTAACAATGTGTTCATTATGCTTTATTACAGTTTGCTATGCTTTTACTATGGAAAAAATATATAGGGGAAAGGGTGATTCCTGCCAGTTACAAGATCAGAGTGTCACACAAAAACAAAAGCCAGTACTGCGGTGTGAGACACGAATGAGCTCGTTACTTTATTAATCAAAAATAAAAGGTTTACACAAAACAGGAACAAACACTGAACTCCAAAACAAAACGGCACAGTGGCCAAAACAGACAAACAAAACAAACGGACACGGAATAAACAAGTATTGTGCTGGTGTTAAACCAGCATGCATAGCAATTGTTATGACTTTTCAAGCTTTGCCTCCCGACCCTTGTTCCATCTCCGAACACACTAAACCCTTTCTCACCCGTGATCACCCTATTTATACACCTGTGGCTGGAACCTTAATTAATCATTTAATCATTTATTCAATTCACAGCTCCAGCCACATTCCCACGTGTTTTTACAGGAAGGATTTTAACCGCCTCCTTGTCACCACTATTCCACACACACACAAACCCACATCCCCATGCTCACGTACCAATATACATTAACTCACTGGTGATACATAACCCAAACTATACAAAATAAACCAAAAATACACCCAAGGGCAGGGGTGCCCCATCACAATCTGACAGCTAATATATTATATTTCAGCGGCACCTCACATACATCCGGGTGCCTCCACTATATCCCCTTTGCCTTTGTATTGTTCCAGGTTACCAGCTGCAGGGTTTGCAAACCAGTGCTCTAAATCACAAGATCCACAAGTGTTGTTGCTGCAAGCCCAAGGAGAAGGGTTCCTAAGGAACTCATTACCCTTTCCTGCACTTCCAAATTAGGTCACAGTGCTACGTTGAAATCCGAAAAAAAAAACCTCTAATGAAACCAACTCACAATAGTCACACTTTCAAATGTCTTTGACCTGCTTCACATACCAAAGAGCCAGCTGGCAGACTCAGGTCACACAAGGGACCATTCATGTTTTGCAGCCACATAACTAAAGTTGTACAAATACCACAGAGGTGGACTGCTGTTTAACAGACATCAAGAGATACTTTATTTCAACATTGTTCTTTGAACCTCTTGTGGGCGGGTTGGAGGGTGGGTCAGTCCACCTTCCATCGCATCCAGGAACCAGTGAGAGGGGTCCCAAACGGGGTGGCAGGGGCGACTGGAGCGCAGGCCAGTGAACAGACGGGTGCGAAAGGAGGCAGAGGTGACAGCCCTGGAGCTGGCGCAGCGACGTCTGATCCACCAGGGGGAACAAAGCAGGAGGCAGGGGGAACACCATAGATGTCTGGTGACAGCGCAGCAACATCTGAGACATCAGGGGGAGTGAAGTAGGTGACCAGGCAAACGACTGTCTGGTGGTGCATCGACCTGGGAACTAGGTCCAGCCACACGAGGTCCAGACACAACGGCAAGGGTGTCTAGGAGCATGGAGCAAGGGACCTGAGGGTGCTTGTGGTCTCTTCATCTCCTCCCCCTTCTCTGTAGCTGGCGGCTCCTTTTTCTCGGGCTCTGCACACAGCGGCAGCTCTCGTCCTGGCAGCCGCAGTTCTTGCTCCAACGGCAGCAACTCCTGCTTCAATGCAGGCAACTCTGCTTCTGGCATAGGAAACTGGCAGCAGCAACTCTGGCAGCTGCAGTTACTCGCTGTCTGCGGTTGGCCTCTTGTTGCGCTTCAGTGCCCTGTATCAAGGACCTTAATAACTCTTCCATGTTTTCCTTTTAACTTATTTTTCTTCTTTTACACAAAGACTTTTAAAAGTGTGCCTGCATTCTCTACCATATGTGGCAAAGTGGGGTAGCTTTGCCACACTTCGTGACCTTTAACACTGTCTTCTTGTGCAAGCAGAATTACTGTGGCACAGCAGATAGGGTGTAAACAGGGCGGTGCCTGTATATTTATTTACACAACACAAAAATAAAATAAACAAAACAAAAGCCTAACTCCTCCAAGGAGTGCTAACTAAACTTACTAAATAAGTTCTAAACTGTAACTTGACAGCTAAGCCGTTTACCAGTCCCCAAATAAAAGTATGACAATACATTTTCGATATAGGCTTGTCCCCACAGGCTTCCTCCAGGCCTTAGCCTTCACGCAGACCACTCAAACACAGTTTGACCTGTTAATTTATACCTGCCTGCTAAATCCCAGGCAGATGTCCCTCATTAAATTAGAGTCAGGTGATTCCACGACTGGCTCTACTACAACCCTGTGGCATTCTGGGGGATGTAGTTCTGCAGAAAACCCCTGGACTACATCTTTCCTCCCCCTACTCTGCCTCAATGCATACTCATCGAATCCTATTAAAAGGTTTCATATGTAGACCAGATGGTCTACTTTACATTATAAATAGGGCTTCTGATTTCTGGTTTTAACCGATAAAACACCCCCGATACAAAAAAATGAAATCGGTGGATAGCCAATAAACACCGGAAAACACCAGAAAAACTGTGGAAATTGGAGACTATCTATTGGAGACTCCGCTTGAGAAATTTAAAACGAGATTTCAATCAGGATGGAGGCTTGTTAGTGGGATTTAAAGCTGTATTACAGTAAAGACACAGAGGATTTAAAACAGAATTGTGGCGAAATGTACAAAAATGCGTACACACAAAAACCCCAGAAGAATGTGCCCGTGACCATAGGGATTTCATTGTGGAAGACAGCAAAGGAAAGAAGGTACAACTTAAGTGTGCAAGTACTGTCGAGTTACTACACATATTTTGACACAAAAAAAACAACAACAAAAAAACGCCAAGCATTTTGGAAAGTAACCGAAAACACCAATTTCATACAGTATATCAAAAACGAAAGCCCCGAAAAAAAACATATTTACATAAAACTCGAAAATAGCTAAAAATAAGCATCGAAAAATACAATTAATAAAACCCGAAAAACAGAAGCCCTAATTACAAACATTTATATAAATCATGTATCTTTTTAATCATTCTCAGTTTTGATGTGCATTTACATTAATTTATAAATACTTTAGTTTTCTAGGATATCCTGTAAATTAGGTGTAAATCTGAAGGGGCTTTGTCTGGCTGAACTAGAAAAAGGACAAATGCAGGTCATACGTCCAAGTGTCAGAAAAGCTGTATCTGAAACCCCTAGAAAGAGTTCAAATGAGGTCAAACTGAAACCTGCAAATCTCAAACATCAGGCTTCTAGGTAAATGTATTCCCGAGATGTGGGTCAACCTGCAAATTAAGACTAATAAGAACTCTCCATCTGTAATATGTCCATAGTTAATTCATCAAAATGATTCTTATTCTTATTTGTATTGTTATTCTTATTCTCATAACAGGTCAGCCACACCAATTCTGAAACTCCACATAGAACAGACATTAACTACCGGCCCATACCTTTCTATTACTTGACTACTGATTACCATTTTAAACAATATGACATATTATGATGTTGATCTGAAAACAAATAGGAAAGAAACATTTCATACATTTCAGACTAACCAGACAGCTTCAAATGGCAGATCATTACAATTTACAGCGAAACTCATATTATTAAATTAGAGGCTGGCTCTCTTGAAAAACGAAATAAAGACCTATCTGACTGGAAGAAAATAAATAAGCAGTCATGTGAAAACTACTATCAAATGAATACGATCACATTAAAAAAAAATGCTTGTAACAGTCATTTTATATACAAATAAGCTAATGAGAAGAGTTAAAAGTGACAATACATGTTTTCAAAGACAAGATCAAGACCAGTGACAGGCCCCAGAACTCCTTTACAGGATCAATATAATCCTTAACAGATCTATGTGGTTATACTATAACTTATCCACATACCCGCACTGGAGATACCAAGGCCTGTCTGGATAGAAACATGCATAAAGATGATCTCCTGTGTGTGTACTGTATGCACTATAGGCTGGACCCAGTTAAAAAAACTACAGCGTTAATTAATGACCTGCATTATGCCCCTGTAATATGACGACATTCAATTACATCATCCAGAGGAGTGGATGTAGAACAGTGTACAATGAAAGAACAGGTCATAGAGTAGGAACCGCCCATATGTGGCTGTGGCCAAGCCTCATCTGCTTCATGAAGGGATCCCGCGTTTTTAAGAGTGCACTTCCTGTGAGCCTTGAGGTTGACGGCTCAAGAAAAACAAGGTATGTAAGTAACATACATGTACCACTCCTACTGAGGATATACATTAAACAAAGGTATTAATCAAATCCATTCATTTTTGTGCTGATTTCAAAACAAGAAATTATTTCTGGTACAATGCAGTTTTTATTGGCAGATAACGGCAGCTGGCACCATCTACACACTCTCCTCACACACTCACAGACCTCCCCTGCCCAACCCGGAGCACCGACTACCAGGGTGACACACACCCAAACAAGGGCAAACACAGGAAGGATTCAAGAAGTTCAGGACTGAACAACACAACAATAAATGCCCTTACAAAAAGAACCAAAAACAGTGAAATAACAGCAATAAACATGTTCCCCACAACACTCCCTGCGTCCTCTGTCCCTCACGTCAGCACTCTTTCCATAAGAGGCTGACTCCAGGCACAGCACCCGATCCGCCAATAGTCAGTCCGGTGTAACGTCAGAAAATGTGTCCCTCAGAAAAATGCATCCCATGGTCATATGGCCAAGTGCAGTACCTGTTTTAGTAGTCCACGCCTCACTCTTTTGTCCCACTTACTTATTTTGCATTCCGTTAAGAATGGTCTCTGTCAAATCATTTAAACTAGCGAAATACTTGAAACAATTGTATTGCCACACATTGTTTTAAGTTTTTTTTTTTAAATTGCCCACATAAGTTTACAGGATTTTATTTTTTTTAATTGCCCAAATAATTTTAGATGATTTTTTTTTTAATTGCCCAAATAATTGTTCAGGATTTTTATTCCGCCTTCCTCCTGTGATAAAGGCTGCTACCACCAAACGTTTTACACGGCCGTGAATGTGGTAGGGCCCTATGTATGTATCCGTATTGACGTTTTTTGTAACTGCTCTTATTTGAAATCATTCTCATCCATTCATCGTACTTATTGTGTGCTGATACTAGCCTTTACTCGTATAAGCACATAGTTTTAACATATGTTAACTGCTCTCAGTCGAACCCGCTCATGTAATTATTTACTGTATTCTGTATGTTTTGATCTTATTTGAATTTGATCTTTTACTACTGATTTTACTGCTCTTATTTAATGTGATATTCTGAAATGTGATACTTTACAATGTGATATTTTGTAAGGTGATTCTTTGTCTGTGGTATTTTGTAACAATTGTAAGTTGCCCTGAATAATGGCATCTGCTATTTATTTATTTAAATAAATAAATAAATAAATAAATAAATAAATAAATAATAATAAAAGAGAGTACTCTGATGTTTCGGCCAGCTTTGCCATCATCATAGAGTAGAAGCAACTGGAAAAAAAATACCTTAAATACAAACAATTCAAACATCAATCAATTACATAATTACATCATTACAAAGATATACTCATCATGAAAGACCATGTATTCATATAAGAATGGGTTTTATAATATAGCCAGTGCTGGGGGTTTATTGAGAAAGAGCAGATATTACAATTACAAAACAACAACAACATCAACAACAACAACAATAATAATAATAATAATAATAATAATAATAATAATAATAATAATAATAATAATAATAATAATAATAATAATAATTTGCATTGCTGCCTTGCCGATTTAATGCTATAATGTTTCAACTTCTGTGCTTTTCAACTTGCTTTTTCAATGTTAAGTTGTGTATTTTTGGTGGATTATTACAAATATATGTAGTTCGTTGCGTGTTTATCTCAGCAGCTGCTGATTCGCCGTGAACCAGCTTTGACAAAACCAGCAGAGCACATGTAGTGACTGGAAAAAGATATTTTTATTTAACCGCTGGACCAAACAGCCTTCTATCAATCATGCAATAAATATATGTATCATTAGTTTTATTTTTTAATTATTTTTTGATGAGAATATTGTGGTATTTGAATGTATTTTAAAAGAAGACTAACCCATCCCCCGTGTTTCTGAGCCATACTGTACATGTTTAGCATAGTGCAAATACAGCAACAAACAGTTAGCAACAGCTGCACGCGCGGCCTGATCATATAACTGAACTAAATTCAAATGCAAGCATATCGGGTTATCCCAGTACAACCTATTGAATTTAAACTACACAGCGTTTTTTGTATAACTCATTTTAACACAGACGATGAAATATAAGCCCATCTAAAATTAGATTTAATGCTTTGTACAAAATAATCCGCTGTCACATCAAGGTGATCAATGTGATCAATGTGATTGTGTATGTATATGTATATGTATGTATGTGTACTTATGTAACAGTACTTCATATTTCAGACACCTTAATACAGTAGATTAGCTATAACCAACTGTTGTTTCCCAAACAACGGAACCATAACAACACAGTGGAAAAATAACTCCTGGACAGACCACACAAAAACAGGTTTGTGTGTTGTTTTTCTCCTTGCAGCAGGAGAGGTGAAATGACACAATTCCCCGCAATGTGAAGTGTCAATAACAGAACGCAGTTTTGTGGTGTCTTTTTTTCTTAGTTGGGAAGAAACCTACCAATCACGTTTGGTGTTTTTTGTCTGTCGGGTTTATTATAGAGCCCGGGGGCCTTTAACCTAGGCATAATTTGCATTTAAATTACACAACTTTAAGCTGACAGATGATTTTTGTATTATACACTGTTATTACTAGTTCGTTTTTGTATTTAAAAAATAAGTGCTAAATGATGGAGAGACAGGAACAATAAAAGCCATCATATAGAAATGATTCCGTGTAATTCGAGTATGACTTTGGACAGCGCCTACTGACGTCAGGTCCATGTAATCGATAGATAAAATAAAGCAATTACGTTAACACAAAGACAAGCATCTATCTATCTATCTATCTATCTATCTATCTATCTATCTATCTATCTATCTATTTAGGCTATTTTATGTCTCTCTATATATTTGTTTCTATTTTCCGTAAGGCAAGCTGTACGAATGATCTATCCACGAGCCCTAATGCACTGCACTGTACTATATAATATACAAAAGAATATGTTTTGTATACAGTCTATGTCCTGTAGCATGTACAATATATTTGATTTTTACAGCACATACACACAATGGCATGTCTAAAACACGAACAGAATTGCATGTTTAAAATCCCCCCCCCCTCCCAAAAAAAAAAATAGATTTTTATTTTATTGCCATTGCTAGTACATCAGAATGCATCGCGATCGTCGTCTGGGAATAATTGCCCATTAATTCTTCCCCGGCACCAGAAAATAACATATCTGTTTTCAGCGCATACATGAGGTTATTTGGGAGTTTATAAAAACACTGCTAATTCGACAGTAAGCCTACCCCCGTTTATTGTATCCCAGACAGCAAGAATTACTAATATCTGCTGCCTAAATTTAGGTGACAAGTCCTGTCTACGGCAGTAAGCCCTCTGACATGCACCTTAGTGTTATATCCGGAGAAAAGAGAAATGGTGACATTAATGGATAATAAATAAATAGCAATAATAATAAAAACAAAAAACAGTAACTTACACGACCAATCTAGAGATGATCCATGAGACCATGGCGCTGTGCAGAGTGCCCGTGTGTGGTATTTCTGAAGGGAGGAGTTTCCTTTCTCTTCTTGCCTATAGAATGAACGGCCTCTCGTCTCGGCCATTTGTCAGTTTCGTCAGCGCAAGCGTCGGGTTCTGCAAAGGAGCTAGTCAATTAGATTTATTACAGGACCGCGCAGCCCAGCAGCAACATAATGAGAATTTATGAAAGTAAAATCACCAAAAATATATAGGCGTTTGATAAACATGATCAAGTTGTCTTTACTAAAGAGTACCTCAATCCAAGAACCATTCGTCTATCACTTCCAAAAAATCGTTTAAGATGTATGTACAGTTACAGTACAGTAATACCATAAAATAATTATTAATATACTAGTCATGTGTAATTTCCTACAAAAATCAGTATTAGTTTTTTTTTTTTTTTATATCAATTGTTTTGATTGATTTTTGTAAAATAAATGCCGCAGCGCTTAAACCCGCAGCCACTGTCTCTGAGTCTCTCTAACCCTTTGCCATCCTGTCACAGTACCTCATGAACCTTTCTTTGTTTTATTGAATTTCCAAATATTAAAAGAAAGCAAGGGATACAGATGTAGACATTTATACACTGTAATGCCTATTGAAGTTATATTTAATACATAAAGATATTCTAATACAAAACAGAATATCCTAGTTAAGTTAATAATGGTTCTGGCATTCACTTAGAAAGAGGGTTCCTGGGTGTGTAGAACCATGTTTTTTCTATTTTTTATCCTATAGAACCAAAATGAGGGGTCAGAATGTGATGAATAATAGAACCCCCAAACGTTTTGTTTACAACCCTTTGGTTTTAATAGAACCTATACTAAATGGAATCCTATAAATATAGAACCCAGGTAATAAAAAATGTCCCCTATTATCTATACGTTGTTGTTCCTCTATTCAAGGTGAAATACAAAACATCATTCTTCTGCTCTGTTGTTGTCAACACAAACAGTTCTCCGTAGATCTGCTTATCAGCATAGTGAGATGCTCAAATAAGGTCATGTTGACTAATTATCTGGACAGGAATACAGGAGTACATATCCACAATTTATCTGAATATATATATATATATATAGAGAGAGAGAGAGAGAGAGAGAGAGAGAGAGAGAGAGAGAGAGAGATACAGATACAGAACTAGAAACATTATGGCCTAGGGCTCACATAATATAAAGCTGATACTTGTGTGCCATGATGCCACCTCTTGTATTTTAGAATGTAGTATAGTCTTACATTATGTATAGTCACTGAATTGACTTGTTGGTCCAAGATGATTTTGTTAATCTTCAGGACACTACTTAAAAAGGTAAATAGGAAAAACTGACAGTTTTAAAAAATGTTTTATTATTATTATTATTATTATTATTATTATTATTATTATTATTATTATTATTATGGACTGTTTATAAGGAGTGTTTTATTAGTATGTCCTTAGGTTAAATATAAATAAAAGTAAACTAATCAACATTGACATAGTCTTAAACAATTGAAAGGGGTTTTGTGAACTACAGATTTTATTTAATTAATCAAAATTGGGTAGCTTGAGTTATCGTGACATGTGGCTTTAATAGTAGAAACAGAACTGAAATTCCATGCCAGAGTATTAAATCCTCAAAGCAGTATCCATGGTAACCAGTCACAAAAAAGAACCTGTTAACTCCTACCAGAAATTCAGCCCTTCAGAAACTTAAAATGCACTTATCTTGGTTTCAAAAAGGAGGGAGTTATCAAGTATGTGCACAATTCGTACATTGTTTTTAATTAGATTCCATTAGTGGTTAACATGTAGAAAACAGAAAGTACTGATTAGAGGAGAAACCACAAAATGGAGTGAGGTAACCAGTGGTGTACCACAGGGATCAATATTAGGTCCTCTGCTATTCCTAATCTACATTAATGATTTAGTAAGTAAACTTGTTAAATTTGCAGACGACACAAAAATAGGAGGAGTGGCGAACACTGTTGCAGCAGTAAAAGGCCATTCAAGATAATCTAGACAGCATTCAGAACTGGACACACACATGGCAAATGACATTTAATAGAGAAAAGTGTAAGGTACTGCACGTAGGCAATAAAAATGTGCATTATAACTATCATATGGGAGATACTGAAATTGAAGAAGAAATCTATGAAAAATACCTAGGAGTTTATGTTGACTCAGAAATGTCTTCATCTAGACAACGTGGGGAAGCTATAAAAAAAGGCCAACAAGATGCTTGGATATATTGTGAAAAGTGTTGAATTTAAAAGAAGGTAAGTAATGTTAAAACTTTACAATGCATTAGTAAGACCTCATCTAAAATATTTTGCTCAGTTCTGGTCACCTCGTTACAAAAAGGATATTGCTGCTCTAGAAAGAGTGCAAAGAAGAGCGACCATAATTATCCTGGGTTTAAAGGAGGCTGTGTGGTCCAGTGGTTAAAGAAAAGGACTTGCAACCAGGAGGTCCCCGGTTCAAATCCCACCTCAGCCACCGACTCATTGTGTGACCCTGAGCAAGTCACTTAACCTCCTTGTGCTCCGTCTTTCAGGTGAGACTCTGCAGCTGATGCACAGTTCACACACCCTAGTCTCTGTAAGTCGCCTTGGATAAAGGCGTCTGCTAAATAAACAAATAATAATAAAAGGCATGTCGTATGCAGACAGGCTAAAAGAATTGAATCTGTTCAGTCTTGAACAAAGAAGACTACGCGGTGATCTGCTTCAAGCATTCAAAATTCTAAAAGGTATTGACAATGTTGACCCAGGGGACTTTTTCGACCTGAAAAAAAAACAAGGACCAGGCGTCACAAATGGAGATTAGATAAAGGGGCATTCAGAACAGAAAATAGGAGGCACTTTTTTTACACAGAGAATTGTGAGGGTCTGGAACCAACTCCCCAGTAATATTGTTGAAACCGACACCCTGGGATCCTTCAAGAAGCTGCTTGATGAGATTCTGGGATCAATAAGCTACTAACAACCAAACGAGCAAGATGGGCCGAATGGCCTCCTCTCGTTTGTAAACTTTCTTATGTTCTTATGTTCTTATGCCTTTGTTGAAAAACAATGATGAGGTTTATTGTCGGTTACATATTTAAAATAAATCAAGTAAATGATTTATACACTTCCTTTAAAAAAAACAACTATAATTTAAACAGAAATGTTAATGAGGTGTTGACATTTTACACAGCAATGTATACAGCAACGGTGACCAGCCGATCCCATTAGGTGACAGGGATGCTGGGATTAGGGTGGTTACCTTCTCTGATAGAATCAAGCAGGTTTCTCCCGGCTGCTATTTCCTGTCTTGACCCCTGGTGAACAAAATAAAGCACTCCTTCGTGGCTGATCCCCTCCCCCCCTCCTTTCTCCTTTTGTGCCACTTGCCACTAGCAGCTGAGAGGAGACATGCATGGTGTATCAATCAAATAAAAAGTGAAACTTTCACTTTAAAAATGTTGACTTCAAAATGAATTATGCATTATTATTTTGTATTTTTTTTATTTTATAGTTTAGCAAATTGCTAAAATAATAATATTCCCTATGGAAATGTGATGTAAATCACATTTTAAAGATATGTGACATTAAAGAAATCTGAACACAATTAATAAATATTATTTAATTAATTGATGTACCTATAATTATTAGAATGTTAAGTAATCATGTGTCAGAGCCGCTCTTATAAAAATAAACCATAAAACAATAAATAAAACACCACTGAAGGAATGTAAAAACAAGCACCTGTACAAGGTAAAGTATAAGGCGTGTATGCATGTACATATTGGCTGTAACAGGGTTTTGTGTTTGTTTACTAGAGTATCCTGTTTTTTGTATCCTATCTGCTAATCTACTATGTGATTTTAGGACAAGCCAGAGCTATTAGAGGGTTTTTTATTAACACAAAATATAAATAATGATGTTCAAATCCCCATGGACATCAATGTTCCTACACAACATCTTCACATTAAGTTATCTGTAGCTTACAAAACATGAATAGCCATAAATTCTGAACTTCAACTTCTAACTTCCCCTTAATTTGCAATCATTTGGAATGGATGCACGTTATGTTGCTCTAGTAATATTAAGATGTTCTCATCTAACTGCTGCTGTCTTGCTTATATGCCTGTGGTTTTTTTTTTACATCCTGACTTAATCATTCTTACCTTTCAACTCCGTTGATGTTTCAGGTGAGATTTGCCCACGTCATGTGATCATAGATTTAGAGTGTAATGCTGCCTAGTATATTGTATAAATGACTGGACCTCCCCAGTGATTATACGTTGTGACATCACTAAAGGAAAGACTGCTGATTGATACCTCACAAAACACTCTATAAATGAGATCATTTGATCTCATTTCATGTCTATTTAATGTCGCAACTGAATAAAAATGCTTTGTGTTTGCCGTTATCACAAAAATATATAGGTTTGAAAATTGCTTTAAAAAAAAAAGGAGAAGGAGGCAACAAATAAAAAGATATTAAATGCAAGTCGGTGCTTGGATCAAATTGCATTTAATGCCGAACGGTGCGGTAGCGTCCCAGCCCAGATGGTATTGACAGGGACAGAGACCCAGAGACCCAGACACAGAAAGCCGCAAGGTTAATTGTGCTAATGCTCTCTTTTTAATTATAAATGAACAAAAATAAAATGGTACAAACACTAACAAAAACACACTGGTCAAAATAAAAGGCACCAGGGCCAAAACAAAAGGTTTTACAAAAACTCACGAAAATCAACACATAGCACAGCCCTCCATCTGTATCACCAACATCAATTCTAATCACTCTCAGGGCTTTTCACACTACACCACAAAAACCCGCGTTGTGTCAACACGGTGTGGCCCCCAGGTGACGCGCCCGAGTTCAGCCCTGCATGCATTCACATTTGCCATACTCTACAATTCTCGGGTTAAGATTCGCACCGGGGTTGGACATGACCGTTACACATTTCCAACAGTGGCGGAAATGAATATCCAACATGGCTCCCGACATGGCTTTAATTTTTTTTTAATAATTATTTTACGAAGGAGGGCTCGTGTACAACAAGCTCAGAGGAGGCGCTGGCAACGTCTGCTCCGTGCAAGACGTAGCCTTTTCAGGTTACTACTACAACAATCACAATCCCGGATGCTACTTTTAAGTTTATTTTTGTTCATGAAGCTGTCACTGGATTTTTTCATTTGCCCAAACTGAGCAGCTCCCAGACCTCATCACCGCTCCATAACACTCTTGCCATTTTTAACCCGGTCGCATTCATCCTGGGTTGAAAATTCTCAACGCTTCTTTCTTTCAGGAGTGAGTTCACTCTGGTTGAAACTGACAACGTGAAAGCTCTTGCTGTTTGACCTGGGGTCGCCCTGGGTCGAAATGGCTAGTGAGAAAAACCCTTATGTAACACCCGTGAACACCTATTTTATACACCTGTGGCTGGAGCCTAATTAATCATTGAATCATTTATTCAATTGTCGGCTCCAGCCACATTCCCACATTTTTTGACATGGAGAAATTTAACCGCCTCCCTGCCAACTCAATATTCCCTACACCAACACATACACATGCACTGGCAGGGCTTTCACCCTGCCTCACTGTCATTGCCTGACAACTGTGTGAAACATTATTTATCACAATACTGAATGCCTGAGCTACATCTTGGGTGCAGCTCATCCGAAACCATGTGTGGTGTTATGTTGCTCTCCGTGCTGCAGATGTAGGTAATCATGGTGATATAGTTGTTTGTGTTCTTGGCAGAGGATCTGCTGCATACACTGTAACTCCATATCTTTTATGTTGTAGAAGGGCATTATACTGCATTATGGGACAAATACAGTAACTGCAAGATGCAGCTGGGGTTAAATCAATCACTTGCTTCATGCTACAAATCCTCAGAAAGCTGACAGATCTCAGGTTTCTCACATCACCAGTGAGATGGCGACTGGGCACATTGCCTTCTATTAAATTTGGCCTTCAGGGTTATTAAATAAGGGTGTACCTTGGCTTGATAGAGCTGCCAAATATTTACTGGATCTGAACATGTCAAAGTTGAACGATCATCAGGGAGTGAGGCTTCAATTTGACGTGTGGTAGAAGGGGTGGATATATATATATATATATATATATATATATATATATATATATATATATATATATATATATATATATATATATATATATATATATGTACTGTAGTTTACATTTTTATTTTGTTTCTAATTGCCATATTTACATAAGTGCAAAAAGATGTGTGTTCAGTTGAAGTGCAAAAAGATGTGTGTTCAGTTGAATTATCTTTCAAGATCTCATGATCAAATAAAAGTAGAATTAGACCTGTTAATTTGTCACTTAAGAACAAGTTTGTTACCAACAGTCATGGGCAACTCACTCGATTTTACAGCAGGTTTAACTGGGATACTGAGGTAATTCCCTGCTTTAGGGCCTATCTTGACTATTACTATTCTACTTCCCTCTGGTGGAGAATTGGGGTATTGAAAAGCACACAACAATTATAAGTGAAGTACCCTCTTTAGAGTGTACTGAGGACAGAGGACACAAACCAGGGATCAGCCATGAAGAGCTATGCGTCATGAACCATTTTTATGACATCACATGATTTGAGCATTCTTTTGTTTTGTTTTTTTACCATCTTGTATTTGTATTCTTAAATAATTAGATACTGTAAAATATGATTTAAATAAAGCCATACTTTGTCGGTGGCGACGACACGTCCAATACAGCATGGCATGATCTTCTATCCAGTACATAAGACTCAGGGCAGTTAGCTGTTATTTAGTTGGCATATAAAATGTAGCAGGTCCACAATAAGAGCGGAGAGTGAATAGCACACTGCAAGAAATCAAGGTAAGGAGTGGAAAACGTCCAAGTAGACAACTACTGGCTGGTCTAGATGGTTGAAAGGGATTGTGGAAGACAATATCCTCAGAGGATTGTAACACCTGAAAGACATCAGTTAATATGTACAATAACTCAAACATTGAGTGCAGGCAGTGAGCAAGCTATCCAGAACAGTTACACAAGATGGTCTTTTACACTATTACAAAACACTATGGGATAGTAAAGCTCCACTATGGGCAGTGAATCATCATGAGTGGACTGTGGTCTGACTAATCAGCCTCACGTTGTTTAATAATGATGGAAGGGAGGATGGAGACAACCCTGCAAAGAACTGCCTCCAGATTGTGTTTTATCAAGCGTCCAATTAACTACCAAGTGGCAGATTAAAGGTTTTGCTATGCTTTTCCTGGCATGGGCACAGATCACTTCTTATAACAAATGGAAGTGCACAACATGTACAATTTATTGAATTATTTTGTTACCTACAATCACTTTAAGGTAGCATAACAATCAAGGTAATCAAGAACAGAATACATGCAGTAGCTGTAAACTGTACTTAGATTACCTTTTTTCCTTTTTTCTTTTACAGTCAAATTATATACATAATAATGGTCGGCTTCATAAACATGGCTGTATATATTAAAAGTAGTATTGCTACTATCCCAGAAATTGTTGGATAATGATGATATAATGTATTTACTGTACAGTATGCATTTTTTGCATTCATGTATTTTGATGTTATTATATTTTTAAATGTATGTTTTGCTTCTTGTTTTTTAGATTCCACATATGTCATATATTGTCCAATGTAATATTTTGTATGTTATTCCCTACTGGCGAGAGAGCCACATTTTCAAATAATGTCAAAATACTGTGGTCATGTTTAGGGCATGTTGACCTGCTTTTTCATGACAGACCTACTGGTAGCTCGGATGTTCCATTTACAGTTGTGGCAGGGGTGTACATATGTTGCTAGCATACTGTTATTATATGGCTTTAAGAAAGTATATGAAGGATGAATGTCTGCAGCTAAAACTAAATATGGGGGTATAAATAAAATGGATGGCAAAAAAGGTTTGTTTTCTGATGAAGAGCAATTAATTCGCCATGTTTTGATTCCTGGGCTGTATTTTGCATGTCATTAACCCCTCACTGGTTAATGTAGTACAGTAGTAGTATGAGCATGCCTATCCTCCTAACAGAGCGATGCAGCAGCAAGCACTTTTCATTGGCAGCTAAAAATACCTGATATGACAATGATTGAGTTACAAGTATTAGACACCTGTTCTGTGAGGTTTAATCTTTTTTTTTTTTTTTGCTATATAGATTTCTAAGAAACCACTTTCTAAGAAACCTCTAATGTATGATGTATAAATTAGTTCAGGGTATAAGCCTCTAGTCTGCTTCCATCAAACTTGCATTATGTTTATGACTTGAGAGCTATAATAATAATCACAAACTAAACAGAAAAAAAATAAACATGTCAATAATGTTGAGTGCGGTACCACCAAAGAACTGAAAAATAACGCAAACTCCATAACAACCAACTGGCAGTCGCAGCACTAAAACCACCCTTCTCTTCTCCCCCATTGTCACACCCCACCTCCCGGAGTACGCCGAGAACTGCACGTATGCAAACCGTATCACACCCCTCACCACAACAAAGGAACCTTCCACTTGCACGCGGTTATTAACAACGTTTTTTTTTTAAGCAGATATATCGAGAAATTTAAATCTTGCACAACACAATACTTAAATGTCTCTGTTTAAAATATTGTATTAATTATTTTCCATTCAATACCACTCTTGCTGCGCTATCTGAAAAGGTCTACTTTGCGCCAAATGAACGCGATGAAGCAACATGCACGCGCAGCGCATAAATTCAAGGCAAATTATCTCTGTAAGATGTGAACTGGTCCAGGGTTGGAATGCAAAATTAAAGATAACCAATCCCTTTACAGATATAGCTCAGAGACCTCCCCCTTCTGTATAGTAACCAATCGCTGTCAGAAGGGGCAGGTACGATGTATTTCAGCAGGTAGCTGCGTACATCACTGCGGGAGTGAAATACAAAGTGAGTAGGGTTTGTGTGTGAATGAAGGAAAAAGCGAAAGTTAGACTTTATTGCAACAGTGTAATAACCTGTGTTATCACCAGATTTAAAATAAAGGTTTTATTTAGGTTTTAGCTAAAATTAAATGTAAAGGGAAATGCTAAAATTACTGTGTGTATTTATTTTATATACTGGTGTAGAAACGTTCATCCCGGGAAAAAATACCGACTAGCTAATTTTTTTTTTTTTTTTTTTTTAATTGTTGTTTCTAGTTTTCTGAAATACTGGTGGGCATACTCGGTACGTCGACGTCTGTTTGTACAACAAAGGAGACATCAAATTAAAAACGGAATTAGAATAACAAGTGAAGGAAATTGAGTCGAGTCAGTAAAACAAAACGTTTTTCAGAATTGATTTTGGCTTGCATTAATAAACACAACTGGAAACAGTTGCGAATGGTATACTCCTAAAATTTGTGTTGAAGTACGGCACGTTCTAGGACGACTGCAGCCAGTGTAAGTCAAACAAGATGTGCAACAAAGCACGTCAGATTCTGGTCGGGAAAGGATTTCTCTGTGTTACTGGAGATGTAAACCTAAAAGTTGAGGAAATAACCAAGTGGCAATGGAAGTCTGGGAAAATAAGAGCAGTTTCTCACAAGGATGCTTCAGACCAAGATCTGAAAGTAAGTGGCTTTTTTTTTTTTGGTGTAAATTATGTTTTTATTACAATACCCCCTCTCTCTCTCTGCTGTATATTACAGAGAATGCAGAAGAAAATGTAGATATTACATTACTTTCCCGGAAAAACGCCAAGCCACCTGTTTTACAGCTACGGAATAATTTATTGTTAGATAATATAAACCTAGAAGAAAAAAAAACCCTATCAAATAACAAACCGGATAATTTCGGAAGTTAAATCCTAAAAAAATTGTATGATTAGAAATTGCCACATTTTTAAGTAAAGGTTTGTAAATGAACAAGTAACATTTCTGATGGATTTTTAAATGCAGGTGTATACTCAGACATATTGACCAGACAGTGACCTTATGGTCATAATTTGCAGAAGGATCAGGTGCATGCACCAGCTTTGGCTGAGGCATAACACTCTACCCTTTGTTGTTGAATCCTGCATATGCTGCACTTTAGATGTGTGCATGAACATAAAAATAAGTATGCTTTAGTAAATTTACATACTAGTGCTGAAGTGGCACTTGTGTCTCTGTTCACTTTAGGCTGAAGAGGTGAGTTTCAATAGTTGAGAAAGCAGACTGCATGACCCTATGGTAGTTGGTAACATGCATCTGTAATAGCCACTAAAAATAGCTAGAAAACAGTGATTTCAGTAGCTGTAGTGCTCTTTGGCATATAACAGAAACTAGGCATTGCCATCTAGTGTGTGGGGGATTTATTGCAGGCAGTCATCCCATCTTTCCATCTTCGCGATCTTGCTTTTAGTACGACCTCTTAAAGTGGGTCTTCATGGCTGTCCTGTGCAGGTACTGTATTTATTTTGAAATCTAAATTGGTCACATTAGTCCAATGAGCACATTATTATAAGTGCTTAAGAAGTAGGCCTAAGCGATTTCCTTTTGTTTCATTTGCTTTTGCCACTGTGATGAGATTATGTCACACCTGGCAGATGCTGCCTTGCTTTTGTGGTGTCTGTAATGGCCATACAGAACAGCAGGGATGTGTGCTGTTCAGTTTCAAGATAACTGTTTTTACACACAGCTGTGTTTTTGTTTGAAGTTAAAATAACAAGTCCTGCCTCATTTATAACTTTGTACAGCACGCACTTCTAAAATGGAAATATATAATATTTTCTCAGAGTATTGTATGCACACCCTTTTTCCTATGCAGGTGTTTGTGGAATTTGATCATGAGAAACTGGAAAATAGAAGATGGATTCGAGTTTACGAACCTCCGATGAAGATATTTCTCGTGGAACACTCTCTGACTTTCGCTGCACGGAAATGGCCTGGAAGTGCTACAGCTGTGCAGTGGCCAGCAGTGGTATGAGCACTAAATATTATCATTTGGACCACTGGAATAAGATCTGTAGGATTATTACATGGCTGTATAAACTCCTTCCAAATATCTGCCTCGACCTTTGAGCTAATGTGGCTGCTATATTGTGGTCAAGTGAGCTTTTGGACTAAATGCTTTTGGATAAATACTGTATTTACTGCACAGCTGTCTCTTCAAACTCTGTCAGATTCAGTTATGGGTGCTGTCATTTAAATATGACATTTCTACATAGATAGGGCTGTCCGTGCTGGTGATGATGCTTCTGTTCTTAAAATATAAAGCAGTTTTTTTTTTTTATATAGCAGGTTATGTTTATACACCCATGCGTCTTGTTTTTCAGCTATTTAGACCCTTGGTGGACAATGCTGGAGTAGTCCTCATTCTTGTGGAATACCTCTTATTTAAGGAAAGATGCTTTGTATCTCAAGGGACCTTGCAGTCAGTTCAGGTGAATTCAAGACACCATGTTTTGTTTTGTTAATGATTTGAAGCCCTAGAAAATGATATTGTTATATTTGCAGCCAGCCTTCAAGTTACAACACATTATTGTATCTGTTCCAATGCATTCAGGAATGCGACTGCAACCTAATGTCCAGGAAACATTTACAGGATTTTGATTGCTCACGAATTTCGGTTAAGGACTTGCAGGAACTTCAAAAAGAGGTTGAAGCCTGGCAAAGGAAACATTCATATTTACAGCTGCTGTTGGGAGGTAGGGAAAAAGCTCAGTTCCTCAGTGAAAGCTTTTTTGTGAGTAACCCAAGGTTAAAGATGTCTTCACATATCTACACAATTATGGGTGCACGCAATTGTTTTTTAATCGGTGAACATTTTCCTGGCAGCATTGTGTTTTGTGTGCACTATTGAGATGTTTCATCTTATGATGATTTTTTTTCTTCCTTTTATTTTAGGAACTCTAAACTTAACTGGCTGTAAAGTAAAGGTCTACTGTATGGAGTCTTCAAATCAGTGGTGCTATGCAACTGTTAAGCACCAAGATCAATATACTCAGACTTTGCAGGTCCAAAACGAACAGGTAAAGCTGGATGTGAAATATGGAATATGTTTATAATCCAGAAGCCTGTTACTTGTGAAAAATAAACACAAATAGCTCTGCCAGCATGATAGTGTTCTTTTGACAGATGGTTTATTTTAAATAACAAAAACTCACTATTGTAAGGTGTTGGTGTATATATGTGACCGATACAATAAGGCTTAAATGTGAAGAAAATAAAGGCTGTAAAACAAAAAATAACAAAGCATAAAATATCTATGACTTGGAGGGTGTGTAGAGGTTGTGGATACAGAAACATAAAAATGATGGTTCAGAAACAGAAATCTAAAACAGGAACCACAACAAAACCTGACCCAAGCAACATACTATATTCCTGTAATAAATTAGGATGCAAAAATATGCACCAGTTTATTCATATAGTTCATCTATACAACTGATGTAATTGTTAGACAAAATAAACCATAGTTGAGAATTGATTAACAAGATAATGTTCTCATTTACAATTGTTAATGAATTATTTTTTATTTTTTATTTTTTATTTTTTTTTCTCCCCAGTTTGGAACCTTACAGAACATTAACCCTGCTTTGCTTGAAATTGAAGTCCTTAGCCAAAACTTTGAACATTCACGTAAGCTTTTACAGGACATTTTTGCTGATTCAGAATGGAATTTCCTCTGTCGTGTGTATTGCATTTAAATTTCTTTGTTTAGCTCTTGTGTGTGTGTGTGTGTGTGTGTGTGTGTGTGTGTGTGTGTGTATATATATGTGTATATATATATATATACTGTAATATATATATATATATATATATATATGTATGTGTGTGTGTGTGTGTGCGTGTGTGTGTGTATATATATATATATATATATATATATATATATATATATATATATATATATATATATATATATATATATATATAAATAAATAAATAAATAAATTAGGGTTGCATCCATTAATCGATGCATCGATTATTGGTCCTATGTCCTTAAATTTCCAGAGCTTCGATTACATATTGCTGAATTGGTGAATCAATGCATCAAATTAGAACCCAGTTTGAAGTCTCCTGTTGCCGGTTAGCATTAAAACCTTGAGTGTGTGAGGGTGCTTCTTTTAGTGTTAGTACGGTAGATTAGCGCTTTGCTAGGATACACATTTGTGTTGGACAAGCCAAATCAGAAGTAGGCCTATTGTAGTCATGTTTTCTTGATTTAAAAATTAAGGCAATACGTTTTTAGTTTTTCGTTAAATGTATTAAATCTACCGATTTGCTTTTAGTATGATAGTTAAATTAGTCAGGATTTGTGACATTAATTCAAATGTTTTGCTTTCCTTTTGGATTTAAAATGTTAACAGCAATGAACAACCATAGATCAGATAGAAATGACTTCTGTTAAAATATAGCATTTTGTATTACTATTACAATGTTAAAGGGACATCTGATGCAGACACGCATATTCTTTGCAGTTGTTAAACTCAAGTCCTTTGTATTTCTTTTTTTATAATCGGAAGGGTTTTAATTTGAATATAAGTTGTGCCTTTTTTATTATGCACAACAGTGTTAGTTATTGGATATTCTGTTTTAAATAAAGAAATTATTTGAAAAATAAATCGTCAATGCATCGATTTATCGTTGATAAATGCCTATACGATAATAAAATACGAAAATAGGGTACCGATTGTACCACATATATTACACACACACACACACACACACACAGGGCTTGAATTTCATTTTTGTGTGCTAGGGCGATTTCCCCCCCTATGCTGCAGCCAATGGGGGAGGGGGTTTTCCAAAATTTTAGGGGGGGATGGCAAAAAAAAAGGCACTTTTGCATATAAAGTACTATATATATTTTACTGCATCATCATTCACATTGGTGTTGCTTTAAAATAGGCTGCTTTCAGGAGACCTAACAGCTATCCATCACTGTGAGACAGAGCACTCTCCATTGCTTTTGCCATTGCTTTTTTCAAAGCTGCGTTGTGTGTACTGCCACTAGAATGTCTCAATAACGTAGATGTGTTGTAACAGCGGCTAGCAAAGTTTACAGTTGCATAGAGACTGCAGACTTAACAGCTAATTTCACCGTTACTAAACTCCAGCTATGGGTAAATCTTCAGCCAGCTTGGCTGAAATGTATCTTTTTTGCCGTTCCCTTCACTGTTATTATTTGTTTGTGTTGTACATTCTGCACTTTTTGCCTGCGGCAGAAGAATCCACTGCCTCGTCAGTGCAAGGTGCTTTTCTTTTTAACCAGCGCTCCATTTCTTTTTTTTTTTAAATTGAATGTCACAGCTTGCAAAACACCACCAAATAGATTTAATATCGTCATTTTTTTCAAAACTGTTTACTTACTGCAGTGTACTGAGTTTCTATAATGCTTAAAGATGGCGGCCAAGAATTGCATACGAGAGAATAAAGTCTTGCGGCATTTAAAATATCCAGCACTACTTTTATTTATTTATTTTATCCAGCGCTACTCAGAATGCGGCTCATAGTGCTTTCATCACTGACACCCACTTCCTTAGAGATTGTTGTAGCGTTTTAATTAGGCATTCAAAACTGGGTGAATAATATAGTAGCTTGCAGTCTTAAACTATCCCTGCAGGAGTTTCCCACACTGGAAGTTGCAGATATTTAGTTAGTTAGTTAGTTAGTTATGTATGTTAGTGCTGGGACGAATATTTGAACAAATATTTTTTTGACATGTATTCGGATACGAAAATCAGATGTTCGTATTCGCTAGAAATGACAAAAATACCTTGTGCTTATTTACCGCCTCACCAGAAGTTGCGCAGCAGTTTAAAAAATGGCAAATGAAAACGAGCTCTGTGTGATATGTGAGATATATATATATATATATATATATATATATATATATATATATATATATATATATATATATATATATATATATATATATATATATACACCACAGCAGCTCTTGAGCCTCTATTTAAAAGTTTTAGAGAGCAAAAAATAAACAAACCAGATTATGTGTGCGCATGCATAGTGATCTCTATGGAAGGCCATCTGGGTCAGAAACACATTGTGCTGCTTAATGATTTTTAAATCGATTGTATATATTATATATTGCGACTTTCTGTTATGTGGAATGTAATAAATTCCCTCCATTTTAAAATGCCATTTTCATGTTTGTTTTATTTTAAGTGTTTAAAGTTTAATTTCAGTTTTCGTTTCCTTGTTCAGCTAAACAAAGCACAAGTAAACTTCATGTTATTACTTTACCAAAAACGGGTCTATGGCCGCTGTTTACTGTGAAGAAACAGCAATGGCAAGTAATGGGAAAAAAAAGTAAAAAATAAATAAAATGAGGTGTCAACTTTTATGTACTATTTATTTCGGGAATAAACAAAACAACGTTAAACTTGAACTGTTATTCCTGGCATCCTTTGTTTTGTAGTTAATTCACTGGGGTAAAGTAAGTCCCACACAACATATTCTTCACTCCTGGGACAGACTTCTATTTAACGTGTTACATATTGTAAGTTCGTGCTGTAAAATAAAGGCACAAACTCAGGGGCCACGCCCCGCTGCTCTGCTGCCTCTGCCTGCGTTCAGAGCAATATAATGGCTTTTATTACTTTTTGAAAAACTAACAAAATTATGAGCGAATATCCCAACATTAATTTGTCCCAGCAAATTATAGCTACTGCTTTTTCTCACCTTAACGCGAAAGCTATTTGTATTTTACTCTCCTAAACCGGCTTTCTCGCAATTTGATTGGCTCTTGTAATTGTGACATTTGCATATCCCAATTACAGATTCTATATACACCCATATATTTATGGCCTTAGCAATAAAAAATATGTTCCATATTTTAATATTTCCGCAGAAACCTCCAGTGGGAAAAGGAGGTCCAGTAAAAATGTAACAGACCTTGAAGCAAAAAAAGGAAGATTTGGCTGTGAGTTCTCAACAGAAAGACAAACCCAGTCTACTAATGGAGTATCTTCCTTAGTTCAAGTTGCTGGTTTTTGTCAGGCTGGAACCAAGGATTCAAATGAAAGAGCGATGGATTTGCCCACAACAGCATACTATGGAGACAACGACAGGACCGTGCTTGTGAAGAAGCAGCCTACACCTCAGGAGAACTTAAAGTCATTCTGTCGTCTGTATCAGCAAGTGGTAGGTAGTAATATTTGTCTGTTTCATCTCCTTCTTAAGGGGTATAACTATAACCTAATATTCATTGATTTTTTTTGGGGGGGGATGCATTACTAATACTAATCCGTACCATGTGTATTTTTTAATAATGCTGTAGACCGTGCCATCAATTCCTTCTCATGTCGGCGGGGTACTACTGGGGAGCACTGCTTCAACTCCCGGAACAAAAGAAAGATTGCAACAGACACCCCTGCCAGCATACTCGCCTCCCAGCATCCACGTGGAAACTCCTCCAGGGTATGTGGTCTTTATAATAGTGTAGACAATACATACAATAACATGTATATCAGATGATTTGACATTTATCAATCTCTTGATATATCTTATATGAAAACATCTTGTATGAAAATATCAAGATATGAGAATCTGTTGATGAAGACGTGTTTAAAGTGTTTAAAGTGTTTGTCAAATTATATATATATATATATATATACAGTACTGTGAAAAAGTTTTAGGCAGGTGTGAAAAAATGCTGTAAAGTAAGAATGCTTTCAAAAATAGACATGTTAATAGTTTATATTTATCAATTAACAAAATGCAAAGTGAGTGAACAGAAGAAAAATCTACATCAAATCAATATTTGGTGTGACCACCCTTTGCCTTCAAAACAGCATCAATTCTTCTAGGTACACTTGCACACAGTTTTTGAAGGAACTCGGCATGTTGGTTGGCCCAAACATCTTGGAGAACTAACCACAGTTCTTCTGTGGATTTAGGCAGCCTCAGTTGCTTCTCTCTCTTCATGTAATCCCAGACAGACTCGATGATGTTGAGATCAGGGCTCTGTGGGGGCCATACCATCACTTCCAGGACTCCTTGTTCTTCTTTACGCTGAAGATAGATCTTAATGACTTTTGCTGTATGTTTGGGGTCGTTGTCATGCTGCAGAATAAATTTGGGGCCAATCAGATGCCTCCCTGATGGTATTGCATGATGGATAAGTATCTGCCTGTACTTCTCAGCATTGAGGAGACCATTAATTCTGACCAAATCCCCAACTCCATTTGCAGAAATGCAGCCCCAAACTTGCAAGGAACCTCCACCATGCTTCACTGTTGCCTGCAGACACTCATTCGTGTACGCTCTCCAGCCCTTGGCGAACAAACTGCCTTCTGCTACAGCCAAATATTTCAAATTTTGACTCATCAGTCCAGAGCACCTGTTGCCATTTTTCTGCACCCCAGTTCCTGTGTTTTCGTGCATAGTTGAGTCGCTTGGCCTTGTTTCCACGTCGGAGGTATGGCTTTTGGCCGCAAGTCTTCCATGAAGGCCACTTCTGACCAGACTTCTCCGGACAGTAGATGGGTGTACCAGGGTCCCACTGTTTTCTGCCAATTCTGAGCTGATGGCACTGCTGGACATCTTCCGATTGCGAAGGAAGTAAGCATGATGTGTCTTTCATCTGCTGCAGTAAGTTTCCTTGGCCGACCACTGCGTCTACGGTCCTCAACGTTGCCCGTTTCTTTGTGCTTCTTCAAAAGAGCTTGGACAGCACATCTGGAAACCCCTGTCTGCCTTGAAATTTCTGCCTGGGAGAGACCTTGCTGATGCAGTATAACTACCTTGTGTCTTGTTGCTGTGCTCAGTCTTGCCATGGTGTATGACTTTTGACAGTAAACTGTCTTCAGCAACCTCACCTTGTTAGCTGAGTTTGGCTGTTCCTCACCCAGTTTTATTCCTCCTACACAGCTGTTTCTGTTTCAGTTAATGATTGTGTTTCAACCTACATATTGAATTGATGATCATTAGCACCTGTTTGGTATAATTGTTTAATCATACACCTGACTATATGCCTACAAAATCCCTGACTTTCTGCAAGTGTACCTAGAAGAATTGATGCTGTTTTGAAGGCAAAGGGTGGTCACACCAAATATGGATTTGATGTAGATTTTTCTTCTGTTCACTCACTTTGCATTTAGTTAATTGATAAATATAATCTATTTTTGAAAGCATTCTTACTTTACAGCATTTTTTCACACCTGCCTAAAACTTTTGCACAGTACTGTGTATATATATATATATATATATATATTAGTCAGGAATTATCGCAACGTACTCTTTTTATTTATGTGTATGCTCTGAGCCCACTCTTAAACTCAGGGGAGACGTTCAGGAGGACATTAAGATGTTTAATACTCCTGTAGTGGATTGTTTGTGCACTGGGCTTGCACCGTATCCAGATGACTTTTTAATAATAAAGAATCACACAGACTCATTTAATTTGAAGTTTTAACGAATCAGAGCAGTAGTAGTGCTCTTTTCGGTTTATTAAATGCCTATGTTAAAATTGGTTGGTTGCGCAGACCACCATAAATCCCAAGTAAAAAGCAGTCTGGGCGATCCAGTGCTTTACAGGTTTATCAGGTTCAATACAGTAATACAAATATGGTTATCATATATTTAGCTCTTAGGCTATAAAATGCAAAAATCTAAAAACGCCCACCGCTAAATTCTAGAACATTCAATATATGTCACTCTTAAGACTAAAACATAATTTCTATACCTTTATAGCAATGCATCAATATAAAAGAGATACTCAATTCAAATACATGCTTACTTTCCAGTATATGGAAGTGTAGTGTAGGATATATTGAAAAATAAGAACTGTCTTCAAAAGGCAGAGACTTGTGAATACGACCAAACAGCAATCAGTTTTTCAGGGCTCCTCAGAGCATGGACCACACAACTTGCAGTTAGCAAGTCACGCGGTACCTGACTAGGGTTTCTCCTTGGTTTTTATAGGATTTTCCCTCCATTGAATACATCAGGAGTCCCAAGTAAATCTAATCATCACTTGGCCTTGACATTTCTTATCTTTAAGTCAATGATACTTTCTAGAAGGTTCTGTTCAACTCCTTTTTCAAAACTGATTGAATATAACTTCTTGCCAAAAAATATTAGAACATGATTTCATCGCTCTCTTTTTCCAACTCCTCGTTTATCTGAAAAGTCAGGTGGACCAAAGTTCACAGAATCCTTGCTACCAAATAAGTATATGTGTGAAGTATATGTGTATATATGAGAGGTGTTTTTAATATGTAATACCAGCTCTATTTGATTATATTAAGCCGAGTCCAAAATACATGTCCCTCTTAGCCGCATATTACATTTCCTTTTCAGTGTGTTGTCAATGGGTCAGTTTAACTTCATATACAAATGTGTGTATGACAAAGACTGCCTTTGAATAAGCATACAGTGGTCAGTTCAGTTAGTTTCATTTACATTTTAAACTATAATGAACATGTTAAGTATAACAGCCTTATTTAACTGTTCCATTCTCGGACTATGCTTGACCTCTCGTTCTGTTTCTAAAAGTTGTCTGCACAAGCAGGATTCAGACACCCTGTTTTCTTGCCAAGACTAGTGTTTTGATTAATATGAAACACCATTTTAAGCACTTCTCCAAATTCATCGCATGAAATCAGTTTTCTCCCAATGAAAGTCGTTACTTATTTGATAAGAACTGTGACTGGACACAACTCCCCTAATTCGTGGAATGCTCCTTTATACTATGTTTTCTTATCATAGAAAGACCTTAGATTCAAAGCTGCGGACTACAAGTAAATCTCACTTTGACTGCTAAAAAGAACCTTCCATATCTAGCACCGCTCTGCTTGCAAGCAGTTAAGGGCAAGGCTATTTTTCTGTAGGTTTTTTGTACTAAAATTATTGAATACAGTTTACACTTTATTTGTCTAATATTCCAACCTAACACTTCCTGTTTTTTTTATTGCAGTAACACATTTATATAGTTTAATTTAATGGATATTGTAATGTCTAAAAGATTTTTGTTTAGTTGGAGAAAGAAAATTAACTAATTCTTAAATTGATTAAATGTTCGGTCCTGCTTTTACAGTCTATTTGTATTACAATAGAGCCTTAACAAGCAAAAACACTTTTTAGTTTAAATACTATGTTTCTTATTAGATCAAAATACTTCAAACATATTATTTCTCTTCAGAGAGTTTTGTCACTCTATTATTAGATCCGAATACTTTTTAAAACCTCTATGCTTAGTAACAACACAATCAAATAAAATGAAATAGGTCTTTTTAGTTTCAAATATCATTCTGTCTAAAAAGGGTTACCCTTTTGTTTTTACCGATTTGTTTTTACCAGTTTCACAAATGTTCAATTTGTATCCCAAAGATCAGCCTGCTTCCAGTAGGTGTGACAGTCTTGGGTCAGTTTCTGCTCACAGGTGTGGGTGACAGTCTTTAAAAGCCTGATACCTGCAAAAAACTTAAATCTTGTTAGCTGGGCTCCCATCTTTGCATTCTCATTTATTTATTTATATATATATATATATAATTAGTGTTTCTTTTATTGCAGAATTTAAATTAACATGTAAAATTGCTGTATGAGGATATTTTATTTTTTATTTTACAGACCTGCACCCCAAAATGAAAATCGTTTTCTAAAGGATATGTGTGAACCCAGCAGAGGATTACAACCAAACTCTTTGTTTCGAACGGAGTTCAGCAAAACGCAGAATCCAGTTGAAGCAGCATTTACCTCGTTTTTCACACCACAAGCTACCAGTAAGAAGCTGCAGCAAACACAATCAAACGCAGGCAGCATACAAGCAAGCCCTGTGAACCACAGTTTCACTCTCAGTAACTCCAAAGTGGATACAGCCCCTCCACCATCCCTGGAGCTGAGAAAATTGCTTGAAACGAGTTATCATGCGCAGAAACAAACAGCATACCCAAATCTTCTGAATGGTGCACCTTCTAAACCTACTGAACAAGCAGTGGGGTGTCCTGCAAACCAAGAGCAATGTAATCGAAGTCCTGTACTGAATACGCTCCAGCTTTTTAGTAGTGAAGACAGAAACATTACATGTCCCCCTACTTGTGGTGATAAAGAGAGCCCCTGGAGTCACTTAAATGGGAAAACTCAGGAAAATCAATGGGAGCAAAGGCCAAAGTCGGGGGAGGAGGAGGATGACAAAGATGTACTAAAGGCTTTGCTTGAGAGTGGCATTCCTGGTGGCGTTAACGGTTGGTTTTTACAAAAAATTGTAATTGTTGTCTCTTAGCAGACACCCTTATCCAGGGCGACTTATTGCTCTGTTATTTTCAGAAGATATGGTTGCACTAACAACAAAACAAACTTCCATCAGATAGGGATATAGTGCAGGGCTCCAGACAGTGGATCCTAGGCCCAAAATTTTGGATGGCAAATTCAATTGTTGAGCGCCACTTTAAGAGCAAGTTGTTTGCTTCCATATTCAACTGGTTAAAATACAAGAAAAACACTAAAATGATACAAAAACTTTTTTTTTTTTTTTTTTTTTAAACAGTGTACAACATTTTACAGATATTTTTCTAACATCTTGTCCCATGATGGCTAACTGGAACACTGCTGCAGCAGGGGGATCCTGGTTTCATACTCTGATGGCTTCTTTTTTTTTTTTTTTTTTTTGGGAGGGCAGCATCTCTCACTAGTCTCAGTGAAAAATAAATCCATAAATTAATTAATATATAAACACACTGCCATGAGATTTACAGTCTATTTTATTTTAAAATAAAACACTATTGTACAGATTATCTCATAAGCATTTAATTTCTATCATTAAACATACTGTATTTGTCAAATTGATAGATTGTGCATGTCCAGTAAATAACTAATATTGCTTCTGTTCAAATCTAGTAGTTATTTTTTTAAAATTTTTATATGACGTTTAAATCTTAAAAAAAAAAAAAAAAAAAAAAAAGTGTAAATATGGTAAATAGCAAACTAGATTAGCAACACTAAAATCGAAAGAAAAAACAATCATTACATTTTTTGCCAGAATAAATGTTCTACTATAACTATAAGGACAGTGTTTTCCCTTTTTTTTTCTTTCTTAGCTGTAAACAAATTCTTGTGTCATGTTTTGTTTCTGCTTGCTGAAAATGTCTCCACCCTTTGAAAATTAAATGCCCCTCGGTGACGTCACACAAAAACTAAACAAGCTAGCAGTGAAATTTGACCCCTCCCCAATCCATTGATATGCATTAACAAGCTGTACTGCAAAGTATGGAAAGTATACAGGCGCCAATGACACCTAACCCCCCCCCACCACCCCCCAAAAAAAGAATTGGTTGCATTTGCAACCATTTTAGTCGCATTTTAGCCTTGTAATGGAGATGTAATTGCACCTCCTTTGTTCATCTGAGTTAGTTCGTTCATTCATTAGTTACAGGTAATAAATAGGTTCTGCAATAAACAAGAGAAATGCTTGCAATGAAAAATCACTAATGAACCTTTTCATTCTATAGCAAAGGCCTCTAATTCAATTTTGAACGATGCTGAGGAAGTGAAGAGACTGCAGAGATCTGGAGAGTGCTTTCTTCAGGATGCTTCCTGCAATAGCATCGCACCTCAGCTTCATAAGTGTAGAGAATGCCGTCTGGTCAACTACCGCAAGAAAAGCCGCAGTGAAGAGGATGGTTCAGTCTTCTGCAGGTTCTTCCATTTCAGAAGGTAGATTATTTTTGGACAACATGCTAAACATTGTGCCATTCCTGTTGAGCAGCACTGGGCAGAGAAGTATTCTTGCTTTTTTTTTATGAATATCTATTTGATAATGTTGGTCAACATTTGCAGCTATAATTACTTGTGTATTTTGTGAGCTTATTTATGTATTTAAGTCCTATTGATTTGAGGCATCAGTGCACTGTAATCACTCTAGGTGCGTTCTACAGTATTGGTGTGTCATGTCTTTTTCAGCTGTATAATTTAAAAAGTCCAACTCCTTAAGCATTTACAACACTTTGGTTCTATATATTTTTTTCCTGGGATCAATTGTGTTTTACGTGTTTATTAATTCATTGCTATTTGTTAATTTTATTGCAGGCTGCAGTTCACTAAGCATGGTGTTCTGCGGGAGGATGGGTTTTTGACCCCAGACAAGTACGACTCTAAAGCGCTCAAACTCTGGATGCCTCAGCCTAGCCATGTGAAGGGACTGGATTTGGAAACTTCCAAGTATATACTGGCCAACATTGGGGATCAATTTTGTCAGCTGGTCATGCAAGAGAAAGAAATTATGGCTTCAATAGAGCCATATAGTAAGTATTAATAGGTTTAGTTGACACTTTCTTCTTTACTATAGATCTTTTTTGTCATCCAGGGTTTTTCATAGCTGTGGAAATCTGAAATTTGAATAAATTGGTTCTTCAAACTTTTGATTTGGGATGTGAGCCAATTAAGTTAAGGCTCAAACTGTTATGCACTGCATCCATCCAGGCAGGTGAAGGTTTCGAGCCTCAATACAGACATATAGTACAGCTACAGCAGAAGTAGTAAATCAATACACCACCATTTTGCCCATTTGTTTAAGGTATTAGACCAAACTGTCTCTTAACTGGCAAATATAAAATCCAAAAGTATCTTTTTGAAAACGAAGAAGGTGCAAATAAAGCAATCATTTCAAATCAAAGTCTTGGAACACTTGCCCTTGTTGTAAATGTTAGGTCTTATTTATGTATGTATTTATTTTTACCTGGCATGTTTTTAATATTTGTCATCTCCCCCCATTTGCTGTTTTCAGAGGAGATTGTTTGGAAGCGTGCAGTCCAGGGCGTGCGGGACATGTGTGATGTCTGTGACACCACTCTCTTCAATATCCACTGGGTTTGTCCCAAGTGTGGCTTTGGAGTGTGTCCAGACTGCTTCAGGATAAAAAAGAGCAAGAACTCAGATGGTATGAAGCATTCCTGAGTAATTCGTAATAGATAATGGCAATTGTGTAACTTAAATCACATAAAGGAATTACCGTAAAAGAGTATATATGTTATCTGTTGTACTGTTATAACGATTGGTGAAGAACAAAATAATTCTCTTCCGGTTCTTAACATCTAATTGATCCCAGAACTGCATCTGGATAGCTCTTGAAGGACCCTTGTGATTCCAAAAATGTATATATGTCCATTTTTATGTTTTCGAACAGATACGAGAGCAGATGTTTTCTCTTGGATGAGGTGTGTGAAGGGGCAGCTGCATGAACCTGATAACTTGATGCCAACACAGATCATTCCCGGAACAGGTACAATTCGTGTGCTAGCCTGTAACCAGTATACCATTTTTTGCAGTGTAGAAAGCATATACAGAAAAAATGCCTACACAATAACCTAGTGTGGCGGAGTGTCCGCCCTATATATATATATATATATATATATATATATATATATATATATATATATATATATATATATATATATATATATATATATATATTGCACTGTTTAATTATTATTTGTATTATTGTTTTGCGGCGGATAAAAGCGCCGTATCTGAAAACATGAGGATGCGTGACTGATCAGCTAGTGATTTATTTGACAGTCACGCATCCTTATTAAACTCGTGCAGACGGTGACCATCTCCCGAGTTAATTCATTGATTAATTTGTTGCTAATCGGGAGATGGTCACTGTCTATAAACCTGCAGCTCTCTACCCCCGCGGAGAGTGTACAGAGGAGAGTACGGGAGAGCGAGCAAGGAGAGCTTAAAACAACTATTAAAAACAACTGCTAAGCGTGCTGGTTTACACCAGCACGATACTTATTTGTTTATTTGTTTGGCCCTTGTGCCTTTTTGTTTAGTGTTTTGTGTTTTGTTCTGTTTAAATCTTTTGGTTTAATTATTTAATAAAATAGCTGAGCGCCGTAGCGCTCAGTTTCACCCGCCCATTCATTGTTTATGTGTTGCTCCTTCCTGGTCCGTGACGTCATCACTGCAACAGCTCGGCCACATCTACTTATCGGGTTTAGTTTGCATGGTTTAAATATATGTGAATTTGTAATTGGTCGTCTTGTATTGCAGCGCTGTATGATGTTGGTGACATTGTTCATTCTGTGAGAGGAAAATGGGGAATCAAAGCAAACTGTCCCTGTTCAAACAGACACAGCAAAACCAGTCCAAAACCAGCTATAAAGGAAGAGCGGAAACAGCAGGTATTGAATTCAATTCAGTAACTAATGTATATTTTGGATGTCGTATGTATTAACTCAATCCATCAAACTGAATCAGCAGGAATAAGCGATTAAAGTTATGTAGCATAATGAAGTGCAGCCAGCACTGACTGCATATAATCAACTTGAATTTGGCTACATTAACACTTCTGAGCTTTGCTGGTGTAACCTGAGAAAAAGTGCTAAAGTGCGTTACATTTGCCAAGTATAAACCGAGTAAGTACATGTTTATTTTTTTACGAACATGTTTTTTCTTTTTTGTCCCCTAGAATGTAATTGCTGCCATAAGTCTCTCATTGAGGCCTTTATTTCACAACAAGCCCAGTGACTTGCTCCCTAGCACTTCAACCAAGACAACTGACACAGCAGCAAACCCAGCAAGTAGCGTCCTGCACCAAAACCCTTTCAGCTGGATAACGGAATTTGCAAATCCGAGTGTAAACAAAGAAAATAAAGGTATGTTTTTGCTGTGACCTGGTTAACCATGAAGGGACAAACAAAACAAAAATGGTACTGAGTCCACTGCAAAGAATATGAAGTCGGGACACCTTTGGATGTCCCTGTTCTAGCCACATTTGATTGAAATCTGGAGGAGGAGGAGGAGGAGGAGGAGGAGGAGGAGGGGGGCAAATACTTTTGCAAGTAACATAACAATATAGCTACCTTTTAAAAATAGGAAGCTTCTTACCAAATCCAAAATGCAAATCTATTTTCATGTTCCCAAATGAGAACCCATTTTTTTTACGTTCCATACTGATTCTGTGTTGTTTTTTTTTAGTTGTTTTTTTTTTTTTTACAGTATTTCAAATATCTGGTTTTAAGCTTATATGTGGCATATATTGGAGGCAAAATTAGCTGCCAAAGCCTCAAATTCAGTGTTATGTCAATGATGCATGAGGAAAAAATAAAGTGGGGCGTGGTGGAAATGTACAATTTTGCACAGGTCTTTTGGGTTCTTAAGGAAATGTGACATGCATATGTGTACTGAGGCATACAAATCCTTGCCATTGACAGGTTCATAACGGATCCAAGTACTGCTTAAATACAAAATTAGAACCAAAAACATTTACTTACCTTTATAGACATGAATAAATTAAAGGTTGCTGAAGTATGCTTTTAATGGACCCTAAATCATGGTGGGGTTTGGAACTGCCACTAGTAATCATTTGAAAGTCCCTCATATGTTCTGATTTTATTATTTGTTTTTATTTTTTTATTTTTCTTTTACAGATAAAGTTCTCGCCTCAACAGTAAAGAACGAGACCAAACAAAGCAGTTTATTTCCGTCTCTCAATTGTCTTCTTGCCAAGCCTGCTTCCACCCTTCACACCTTTAATAGTTTGGTTTTAACACCAGTGCCCAACAGCAGTACTGGCAGCCTGCGCAGCTTATTGAATGGAGGACAGGTACCTGGTCATTTTGCAGTTTTGTTTATGTTCTTGGTTAGAATGCCGGCTTGATTATACTTTGGTACAGCATACAAATATTTCGCTTTTTTGTTCAAATGAGAGTGATCTTAAATGTCTTTTTTGTGGCACATGGTATTCACTCAAGTACCAGATGGGTAGTTGAATGAATACCATACTCTCTGTAGCACAATTTTGCATTTACAAAACTGTCAATGTTCTAATGCACGCTTGGCAAAAAATGTTGTGCCCCAGACTGACAGTGGACAGAAGAGCAGACCAAAAATCCTTGATGACATCTTTGCTTCAATAGTCCAAAGTAAAGTGCCCAGTGACTCCTCCAAAAGAGTGGATGTGAAGGAAGCTGTTGGTCAGAGCACAGTGCTGAGCCAGGAGGTGCCCCACAGCTGGCTCTGTGACAATCGTCTGCTGTGTCTCCAGGACCCAACACACAAGAATAACTGGAACATTTTCAGGGAATGCTGGAAGCAGGGGCAGGTGAGCTGTCAATTTGTAACCAGGGGTTTTCTGTTCTAGAAAAATGTGCTACTTGCTTGAGCCACTTTGTCCTGTGGAACACTTTTTTTAAGAGAAATTAGTTCTCCAATGTTAATTATGCATAGAATGTTTAATGTTTTTTGTTTTGTTTTTCTTCAATAAAATAAATATAAAATGTATTTTATTAAAACAAAAAATGTAATCGTAGTATTGTCAATATTTGGCCCCCCCCCTCATTCCTGGTTTCTGGATTCCCGTAATGGACGTACAGCCCGTAATGGTGTCTGGAATGCACAAGATTCTGAACTCAGACCTGTGGAAGCCTGAGACGTTCAGAAAGGAGTTTGGCGAGCAGGAAGTGGAGCTGGTCAACTGTCGGACCAATGAAATTATCACTGGAACCACAGTGGGGGACTTCTGGAATGGCTTCGAAGATTTATCAAGTAAGGCTTTTTATATTTAATTGTAATGATGCTGTTCACACATCCATGCGATGCATAATAGAATATACTGGAAAATGAAACATACTTTACAAATAAGTTTTACCTTGAGTACATACAGATGAGTGGAATATCAATACTTGACTTGATATCATTCAGTTGTGTGTGTGTGTGTGTGTGTGTGTGTGTGTATATATATATATATATATATATATATATATATATATATATATATATATATATATATATATATATATATATTTGTGTCTTGCTCTTAATTGTACTGTAATTCTTTATGTATTATTTGTATACAACTAAGTTGCCCTGGGTAAGGGCGTCTGCTAAGAAATAAATAATAATAGTAATAGTAATAATAATAGTAATAATAGTAGTAGTAGTGTGGAAGTGCTTTGGGGTGCAACAGTAATAAAGTTATTGCATGCATAAGGGGATAATAGCTCTTGGCACCAAAAGAAGAGTGTTTAACCCTTTGCGGTCCATTTATTAATTCTGCGTCAGGCTTGCCAGGTCCAATTTATTTTCACACGTGCAGTTAATTTTAGACGCGCTGTTTAAAAGTATTTTTTTCCACAGTCAAACGGGTTTTAAATGGCCCTGCATATCAACAAAGCACTCACTAGGGATCTCCAGCTCCTCCCCACCCTTTCATTTGCTATCGCTTTCACATATGCTACCAAATAAAAAATAATAATAATAATAGTCGTACATACCGATCAATCGTCTCCTGATGACTCGTTTTATCACCAAACTCCTCAATAATGCAATCCAAGTCATTATTTTATTGCTATAACATCTCAAAAAAGCTCTGCAAATGTCCGTGATAGTCTCTGTGCGCTGATACTGTAACTCCCAAATTGTTTCCATACGACCGTCCCATCTGATGCCAGGGGGGCTAGTATGACTATTCATGAGATACGCCTTTTTTTTTATCGGCTTGTCTCGGCTCCTTTCGTTCCCACTCGGCCATTGAATGGTTTTCTCGGCTTTTTCCACTGAAAAACCGACTTTTTTGTGTTTTTAAAATGATGTCGGACAGGGTCCGACAAAGGACCTGATGGGAATAATTGCAATGCCGGACCCAGTCCGACAAAGGACCGCAAAGGGTTAAAAACAAAGAGAATCCACAACTGAGGAAATTGTACCAGATGCTATTAAAAGTGTTGGCTTGAAGAAAGCCTTTCTCCTTGTTAATCAAATTGTTTCCTCCCGTAGAGCGACTTAAAACAAAGGAGGGAGAGTTGATGGTCCTGAAGCTGAAAGACTGGCCCCCAGGACAGGATTTCAGAGACATGATGCCGACGCGGTGAGTGGCTGCCCAGGCCTGGAATACAAGCTAGTAGTGATTTTACCAAACCGTAAGAAATGCACAACATGTCTGTTGATCATGATGATTATAGTTAATTTTAATGCAGTCTAAACATTTGTACACAATAGGCACACACTCTCATTAAAACACATTTAATTGTTGTAGCATTTTCATTACATGTTCCTGTACTGAATTTCTGGTGCTGTGGTTCCCTCTGGCAGTAGAAATACGTAATGAATCTGAAGATGAGCAAATTATTAATTTTTTTTTTTTTTTTTTTAAGCACTTTTTGTGTTGTGTAAATAGTAAAGCTAAATATCCCTTCTGTGTTTTTATGTTCCAGATTTGATGATCTAATGAACAATATACCACTCCCAGAGTACACCAGAAGAGTAGGCAAACTGAACCTGGCATCAAGACTTCCTGATTATTTTGTTCGACCTGATTTGGGACCAAAGATGTACAATGCATATGGTGAGTTGTGTTGACATCTGTGAAATGTTCAGAATGCTGCACACATCAACTTTGCTTTTTAGGTTTATAATATGATATGATTTAATTTTTTTTAATTTATCAGGTCTGATAACAGATGAGGACAGGAAGTATGGGACAACAAATCTCCATTTGGACATATCTGATGCTGCTAATGTTATGGTATATGTGGGAATCCCTAAAGGAGAAACTGATCATGAGAAAGGTAAGGCTTTGAAAATGTGCTTTTCTACTTGCACTCTTGTAGAAGTTAAAACATACATCTGGTGGTCACTTTGGGTTTTGTAATTTGAAACCCAGTAATTTTCTTATTTATGTTATTTCTGTGTCGAATGCTGTGCTTAAAGCATGACTGAAGTGTGTGTTACTAATAATAAACTTTACAGATGTTCTGAACACAGATAACTGATATTTTTGTTCATTTTGCACATTGTTTGAAATGCAAGGAAAATATTAATTTGGCAAACATGCAGTGAACAAAAGTAATTTGTGTTACATGCTAACTAGTTATTTTTTAACTACATGTTTAGTACAAGTGTGTTATTCTTTTCAACCCATCCTAACCCTTTGACTCACCAATGATTTGTGTTTAACTGGTTTTATGAGTAAACTTTTCCTTTCCACCGTTAACAGCAGTGTTACAAACCATAGAGGATGGAGACGCAGATGAGCAGACAATAAAACGTTTGGTTGAAGAAAAGGAGAAGCCTGGAGCTCTATGGCACATTTACTCTGCAAAGGACACTGATAAAATTCGACAGCTTCTTAAAAAGGTAAAAATTCTTCCATTGGTTCAACACAGAAGCGGAAAAATAAATGTTAGCCAGCTACATAAGGGTCCTAAACAGAAACAGTCCTAAACAGAACACTTTAAGGATCTTATCGCTGGGTCCTTTGGTTTGTTTGATTGCTTATTTATTTGACACTGCTGTTGAGGGGGTGGGGTAGGACAACTGCTCGTTCCTGGTGCTTCATACTTCTTGTGGTGGGTGGTGTTTTTTTTGTTTTTTTTCAGGTTGCAGATGAACAAGGTCATGAGAACCCACCAGACCACGATCCGATTCATGATCAGAGCTCGTATCTGGACAGGCCCCTGAGGAAAAGGCTACTCCAGGAATACGGAGTACAGGGTTGGGCCATTGTGCAGTTTCTTGGCGATGCAGTTTTCATTCCAGCCGGAGCTCCACATCAAGTAAGAACAGCTCTTTCTCTTCTGGACTATTTATGAGAAACATAATGGAGTAAATGTTTGTGTTTTTGATATTACTGCTCACAGCTGCTTAACACTAGAACCACTGCAGTTATACTCATACCTAAAATCGCCGCCGGCAGTCATTTATGACAGTTACATTTTAAATAACATCAATATTAAAAATTAAAGACTAACTATCGGATACAACTCAAAAGTTTTATTCAAGCACATCATATCAAACATCTGCACAGCCGAAATGCCGTATTTAAATGAACAATTCAACATAAAAGGGTTTATTTTCTAACTTTCCACATATAAAGAACTACTTCAAAATATGAAAATAAGAAAATGAGCATTTCAAAATAAACTGGCGTGTAAACAGGTATATGTACATACAAAACTGTAAAAACGAAATTATTAGGGATGTACCGAATCCAAGTTTTTGGGATTCGGCTGGATACCGAATCCATCTCAAAAGATTCGGCCGAATACTGAACCGAATACCGAATCTACAAAAACTGAAGGAAACTGTTGAATGAAAAACAGACTGGCAGCTACTAACAAGGGAGGCGCACAATCTATAGATCCTTTTAGTTAATAGTATTTTTATTACCGAATAGAAATATATCCCTGAATAAGATTTCAGTTTGAAACGTACACAATTTACCGCTAGCCCCCTCTCCCCACAACAGAAACGTCAAAATACAGAACCGTTTGCTTTTCCTTTACAAGAAAGGAGAGTTGCATCTTTGCCATAACCCACTATTTTCTGTAATGACGTTTCTACCTGTGTCACCTGATCTGAAAGCTATGAGGAAAAAATGACTGTGATGAGTGACCTGAATCTCCCTGCAAAATAAAACCCACGTTGATTTTAAATGCACCATGTGTGTAACACATATCAAACAGGCTACAAAACAGTTTAAAAATATTTTAATAAAACACAGCAGTTCCCAAGTGGATCAATGTGTATTCGCACATTACAATAACATAATTTAATTTACTAAAGCATATTGTTCAACAACATCTTGCACATATGACATTTGTAAAGTTATAAAAAATATATATTTCTGTGCACCTTTTTTTTCTTTTTTAAATCTCAGTATTATCACTAGAACACGTTTTGACAGACAAAGCAACAAAAGCACAAAAGTCTACAACAGTTTGCCTTTACTATATATTACAGGTTTACTGCATAACTTTACTCCATGAAAAGTGTGATGTGAATGTTCTGTTGCATACGGGGGTATGTTTACATTCAGCAGCTGCGTGTGTTTAGTGCGTGCGCCACCAGTAATTTAGGGAGTTGAGAGCTGCGACAGAGTTCATCAAACGTGTTCTTGTTATTAAATACCACAGTTGCGTTCAACACCGGATTCGTGTCTTTTATTTAAAGAACTTCACACATTGGGGGGGATGTATTAAAATAGATGTGCGTCTTGGCGGATATAGGATTCAGATTCAGTTCACCGAATCCTAAGTATTCGGCTGAATCCGAGCCCTGCCCAAAAAGTAGGTATTCGGGCTGAATCCTGGATTCGATGCATCCGTAGAAATTATTTTTTTATTTAAGACAGAAGTAACATATGTTTTCTCTTGCGGTTGTCACTCGGTGCAGCACTGAATCCAGGTTGAGCTGCAGTTTTCTGATTGAAATGTTTCTGCTGAAGCTCTGTGGCTAGCTTCAAGACTAAATCTCTCCTGATATTTTCCCCGGTGCATTCCTTGTACAAAACGAAGGAATTGATGGCTGCCAGGCCCAGAGAGATAACAATAAGCTTGTATATAAAAAAAAAGAATATTGTAGGTTTATATGAACTTTTTGTTTGTTTTTCAGGTGCATAACTTATACAGTTGTATTAAAGTGGCTGAAGATTTTGTGTCACCAGAACATGTGAAGCATTGCTTCCGCCTTACTCAGGAATTCAGATACCTCTCAAATACTCACACCAACCATGAAGATAAACTACAGGTAATCCTAATCTATTGAGGAATGTAAATGAATTCATCCCAGAATCCACTATCACAGTATTATTAATCTCTTATGTACACAGTGTTTATTAATTCACAGTGGATCATGGGATATGTTTAAAACATGTGTTATTTAATGTAAACTACAGTGATAAGAGTGCTTCTCAGATTTGAATGAGAATAATACTGCCTATTTACTTTCTATGAGTTTGTTCTTTACTGGGGGACGTGAACGCACTTCAATCTGATTTAAAACCCCGACCTGACTCCAAACAGTTTTACATGCAAGGATATATATAGAGGATTTGGGAATTGATTCCTGGTAAGGGTAGCTTGAATCTGATTTTAGGATATGCATACAAACAAGGCAACTGAGCCTGAACTCTTGTGCTGACAGAATGAAATTCACATACCCTTTGCGGGGCCCTACCAAATCTTTTTCTGCACTTACCTGTGCATGAGTATCCTGCAGCCCTGTTCATAGTGACCTCGAAGCTGTCCATTTGACGAAGGGATGGCACACTATTTAAAATACAGTTTAACTAGTTTGAGTACCAACACTCATGTTAGCCTTTTCTTTTTTCCAGGTAAAGAATGTTATTTTCCATGCTGTGAAAGATGTGGTTGGAATGCTGAAAACACACGAATCAAGCATTAAGCCCTAAGCAGGTTTTCTACAGGAATTGAGTGTGGTTGTATTACACTGACAGCTATAACTGTGACATGCTAAATTAACAGAACTGGTATTTTGTTTCTGATTTTTATTTATTGCAAATTTTGGTGTTGCAAAGAATATCTCTGAGAAACACAATTAAATGGTTTGTTAAAAGAAAGCAAAAACTCTTATCAGTATGGATCTGATGCTTGCACTAGAAGGATTTGAAGACTGAGCATGTTGGAAATCATTTGTTACAGTTTGTATTTATATTTGTTTGATCCTAAGAAAACATTTATCTTTATTTTTACTTGTTTATGTTTTAATGCAGGGAGGACATGGTTATGTGTTGTTTTGTTTTTTTTTTCTATTACGGTATTGTTTAAAAATGTTAAGTGCTGTGCAATAATTTTTATGCCAGAACTTGGAATCAAATTGATCTGCTTTTATTTTGTACTGTTGAAATATATCCTTGAGGAAATTGAAATATTTTTCTCTTGTGTAATTGATTTAATTATGGGTATGACAAAAGTATAGCTGTTGATGTGTAATTTTAAAATGTTACTTTTGCGTCACTGTTACTAGGTTATTGACTTTTCTCAACCCAAGTGTTTAAGGATCAGAATGTCACTGTGATCAATTTGAGCTGCATAAACTTACTTTAACAACATTTGTTTCAAGATATTTTTCCAGTCAATTACTTTTTTTCCACATTTAACCTACATGCATGGATGTGCAAAGCCTGAGCTGTGATTGATAGGGCTGATAGGTTAATAGAGCCTATTTCTTCACAACTGATTAACAGAATTAATCAGACTTTGCCTGCATATTTGCTACTGACAAAAAAAAAGCTTTTTTTTTTTTTTTAATTAAATGCAGTAATTTGCTATTACAAACTCTTATACATGATAGGGTGCAGTTCACGGTGACCTACGTTTTCATCGATATTTACATCCTTGGCGATTTTTTATTACTGACTCAACTTGTGAATGTAAGAAACAAGATAGGACATCTTGACCCAACCCTTTGCCTTATAGCAATCCCATTTTGTGGCATCCTGTGGATTAAGGTAGGGGATGTTGCTCTGCTCCACAAAGACTGGAGCCTCAAGCTTGGCAATATTTCCAGGCTTAAGATAATGGGGTAGATGTAAGGATACATGCAAAGTGATTTGCGGGTGCAAAACCCCCATAATGCAGTGTATGTAATGAATGGTGTTCACCTGGCGTTCTGCACACGCTATCAAATTTGCACTTTGCCATCATTAATCCAAATGAAAAAGAGCATAGATTTGGGTGGGATCTGGATACTAAGTGGGCGCAAACATTATAATGTGATGTAAGGATTTTGCCTTGCACTTACACAATTGCTGACCCTCCAAAAACTTTACACCTCTTCTTACAAGCTGCAAACCATTGTAGGAGTAATTAAGAGCTGTATAAAAGCACACACATGTCATTGGTTTCAGGGTGGCTGCTGTGGTACACTTCCTGATGCAGCGACACTTGGCTCTTGTTGAGGAGGCAGAAACACGTTTGGAGGGCAAGACGAAGACCCTACATATTCAATCCCAGGGTCACTTTGTTTGGGATGCGATGCTAAAGCGTTATCATCTCACTCCACAGGTCATCCTAGACCTAATAGCTGAACTGAGGGAAGAGCGTAAATCTAGGGACCGCTATCCCTGCACATGTGAAAGTGCTGTGTTCTCTGCACTACTTAGCCTCTGGTTCCTTTCAGACCACAGTTGGAATGCCTGGAGGGATAGCCCAATCTACCTTTCCAGAGTGCTAGGCAAATTTTTGTATGTCATGCTAAAAAGGACAGGCCAGTGCATATAATTTCCTCAGGATACTAGCATAACTGATGTTGGCTGAGGATTTTCCAAACAATTCCGTTCATGCTGTGACCTCGGCCGTAAGGACTCTGCTCCCTCTCGTTTTTCATACACCAAGAGGACTTTGCCGCCCTTCCTCCGACATTTATTTCTTTGTTTGTATTTTCATGCTCCACAAAGGTCATACAGCGCCTACTGCTCTATGTTCTTACATGGGGCTTACATTCACTTTTTACACCTGTAAAATGTGATTTGTATCATTTTTTGGGGATAAGTGTATTCCTAACAAATCTACTCATATAGTTTCAGCATTTCTAATCTTGAATGTATAGGGTTTTTAATACCAGAGAACAAATTAATTCTGTTGAGAAAGGTTGTATTTCATACATGTAGAATCTAGTGTTCTTAAACAACCTCTGATTTTGGAATCACTGCCATAAATATAAAGCCCAGTGAAGAAAAGGGATATCCAGTAGACTTGAAACTGGTAAAGTGCAGGAATTGACAGCATAGAATTAAGAGGAAAAGACAATGTCAGATTTCGGAATAGGCCAGAAAAACCTGACACATCAATGGTCTCTTGTGCTCTGGACAGTTTCTGAAGAGGAGCTGCTGTAGCCCTGCTTAGCTGCGCAGGGCTGCCAGTCGGGACTGCATTTCCTCAATATCTTCCTCCGCCTCGTCCTCGGATGTTGCTGTGGCTCCGATGGGCTCCATCTCTGGGAGGGCGTCTGTGACTTTGCTGGGGGCTTTCCCGAGGGCACCTGAACAGACACAATTAACAAATATTGAGCATTTGCTCATTTTAATATTTTAAATTGAACAGCAGCTTCATGAAAGTTATGCCCAATAATAAAGTGACTGTAACCAAGAATCCAGTAGTGGCTTGTGAGTTCCAAACACAGGACTGCAATTTACAGTATATTTCTATAACAGATAAAGTGCCAGGTTACAGTACCTGCAGTGATCTCAAACAGAATCTTGTCCACCTCCATCTCTGCTTCTTCCTCCATTTCATCCTGATCCTCCATTCCTTCAAAAGTATCTTCCAGCATTTCCTCAATGATACCGGCCTAAGAACAGAAAAGAGATTGCCTCATGAAATAAGGAAAACAATAGTCACCTTCAAAAGCTAGTGCTCAAACTGATACTTCCACATAAGGCTGTCAGTTAAGCCTCAAAACAGCAATCGATTAATTGGGCACACAGAATATAATCGTTTGAGTAAATATCATTGATTGTACCGCCAACATATATTTTCGCTCCTCTCCCCGCGACGTTATTATTTTAATATCATTGCTGTGAATTAAAAGCTTGTGCACAACAATTGAATGCGAGGGGTAATTATGCCTTGGTAGCGGCAGGAGAAAACTATTCATTATATAGCTGTTCATTTTGAAACTCCAAATAAGCGCAAACTGTATACAGTCAGTTTTCTTCAATGTGCACAATTTATTTACAGACTGTTTGCCGGGAATACAAGCCTGTCATCCTGCTCTGGATTCAAGGCTGCGTGCTTTTTTGTTTGTTTACAGCAAACACACAGAGGGGTGTAATTATAACGCATTTTCAAAACAGATTCTCTGGTACGATGGGACCAGCAAATCAGGTGCTAGAAGAGCAAGCCCACTGCTTGTCTGGCAGAAATACTCTAAATAGCAAGGCAGGGCGTTCGGTGCATTTTCGCTGATAAATTTAAATAACGTTATTAACTATGCGAGTTACAAAAATGTAATTATTGAATCAGTTATCAGGTATTTATAACGATGTATATAACGAGGAATTGAACCGATTGAAAACTCGATTTTATCACTGCAGCCCTACTTCCACATCATGTACAGAGGCGTCAGTCTTTAAAAAGTACAACATTTAATATATTCAATATAATTTCATAGGTCTCACATTTCCCAAATAAGACACATTATGGTAAACATGTATTTTTTTTATGGTATATTTTTCATGGCTACTAATGAATATAGTGTGCAACATCAATTAAAATGTCACAGGCTTACGAGCACCATAAAAGCTCCAAACATCTTAAGCTATTAAGCTACTCTCACTCTCAGTGTATTTTCTTTTTACCTCGGTTAGTCAGACTGCTAATGAGAATGTTACTTGCTGCTTCCAAGCAATGCATCTCTTCAATAGAAAGCAGCTGTGTGCCTCACCTTCGTCATTTCTTTGGAGAGCTCCCTCATGGTCGCCTGGATCTCCGGGATCTTCACCAGGTTATGCATGACTTTCATGACCTCTGTACTCTTCTGCAAAGTCCCCGCTACTCTCAGAACAGCTGGGAAACAACGCAGTATAGTGGATTCAATCGCAGTTTATCAAAATCACACTTTGCTGCCCTATTCTGCATGCCCAAATCCCTTTTGATGTCTTGTGTGGTGTCTAGATTTTACAAAGATTATTAATTACCCCCCCGTCTAGATAATGTATTTTAATAAGAAAGAGAAACGTTCCCAGCATCTGACTGAGTACAGGACATGGCTCCAATTAGAAGTACTCTCTGCTTCCTGTGTTTTAACCAGTTGAATTTCCACGGATTTGTCAGCTGCTATGTTTGTGTCCATCCTTACTGTGATCTAAATCTATGTTGGCTGACTATTATAATGTTAATACTATACAACTATTCAGCAGAAATTCTATAATTTCCAGGTAATACCTTTCTTAAAAAGCAGTCACACATCTGAGATCTGCAAGTTAGTTGGGACATCGCCTGTCTTTATCGATATGTCAAGAATCTCTGGCAGCGGTTTCAAATTGTCATGTATTAAAAGAATGAGAGCTGACATGCATTTGGGGCTGTTTTTTTGCAGAGCTGTGAGGGAACTGCTGGCCCCATGCCAGACTGCAGCCAGAGCCAGTGTCCTTAGATTCCTAAATTTCTTAGCCACCCAAAACGACAATCTATGTCTGAGCTTAATCAAAGCAACATATTACAGTGAGGAGTTTAATATCCCATGCCCAGGCCACCCAGTCCCTTGGCTTCACACACTGCTAAGTACTTACAGAGCTGGTTCTTCATGCTGAGCTGCACAGAGTTCATCTGAGCTTTGGAAGCGTATAGTTTGTTAACGGCCCTTCTCGACTGAACAACCTCCTTTGCTAGTATAACACACACGTCCCTCTGGCCCTTCTTGGCAGCATCCTTAACTGAACGTTTCACTTTCTCTTCTTCCCTCTGGATGTCTGAGGTAAAGGAGACAATGACCACTGTGAACTCACAGTAAATTCAGGCTGATCGTGTATATTATTGTATAAGCCTAGCCTTGAAAGCATGTATGCTTTGATATCTCTTCTAATTGTAAACAAAACACTTTTAATCAGGGTTGGGGTCAATTCCTTTTTTTTCAATTCCAATTCCATTTTAAAACAAATTCTCAATTCCAATTCCAGTTCCCATTCCCATTCCCTTTTAATCAATTCCAATACCAAGTACTTCAAAGTTCATTGTAATTAAATATGTGATGTCACTCCTGAGAGGGGAATGAAATTCTGTCACAGGTTATGATTCATGGATTAAAAACATGAAAGCTAAACTACTTTGTAGAAACATTACTAAAGTGATTCTGAAAATATTTAAAGATTAAAAATAATTACAAAGTGCAGCTCAGATCAAGCTTTGTATATCATAGCTGAAATCACATTTTAATAAGTGCGTGCTACTCTAGGTTTATCTGCAGCCACTAATGCCTCGTTTGCACTGCCTTTTCCCAGGTATAGGTGAACTGGACGGTCTGGGCAAGGTGCTGTTAAAGACGGCTGTCTGCGTTCCAGTGTCATTTTGTCCGGTATAGCTACAGTAGTAGTATGGCAGTGGATTGTGGGATTGATTGAATATATGCAAACAAGCGACGATGGACAAAGTTCAACAAACATTTGTGGCTGTTTTTATTTTCGGTCTTTACACAGCTGCCGACAGTCTTTTTAATGAAGTTTCGTCACGCAATAAGAGAAAAGTGATGGAAAACGGCTGCTACTGTTGAAAACTGTTTGTCTCTTTACCACGTGCCTTTTGATGACGTACTTCCAAACAGAACAGTTTGGCCACGTAAGAGATACAAAACTGTACTGTCTGAGGTGTAGCTGAGGTATAGCTGAGTGTCAGAGGAAACACCCTCCAGCTACACCTCACGCAGACCGTCCAGCTCAGGCAGTGCAAATTATTATTATTATTATTATTATTATTATGTAGCAGACACCTTTACCCAAGATGACTTACAGAGACTAGGGTGTGTGAACTATACATCAGCTGCAGAATCACTGACAGTGTCATCTCATCCGAAAGAAGGAGCACAAGGAGTTTAAGTAACTTGCTCAGGGTCACACAACGAGTCAGTGGCTGAGCTGGGATTTGAACTGGGGACCTCCTGGTTACAAGTCAATTTCTTTAACCACTGGACCACACAGCCAATGAGGCATAAGTAATAATGGCAGTGTACACCAGAATACATTATTCTACTTGTGCGCACCGAGCCTTAACAGCAATCAAAGTCAGGAGTCATTGTGTGACCAAGAACTTATAACCATTACTTAAATAAGAACTGCTCATGACAAAAAATGCTTTTAGAGAGCCTCAGGTTCCATTTATTTAGCTCTCCCCTTAATATGATCATTTAAAATATGCCACTGTGTAGGTGTCAAAGTGAACTCTATTTTCTAACTGATTATTTCAAAAGAGCTAAATAGAACATTCAGTTGCACCTTCCCTGTTGAATGCTCTTCACCTAGACCCCTGAACACATTCAAATCCCAATTAAAACGAAGCTCTGTGTTCTCAACTGTGTAACTGTTAACTGCTTTGAGATCAATTATTATTGACAGGGTATTTTTTTAACCTACCTCTTATTTGCCTGTCGATCACTCGCATCTCTTTTCGCATCTTGGAAGACCATTCATTAATCTGTTAAAAGCAAAGCACAGTAGTCAAACAAAGCTTTCCAGATTAGTTATTAGGGTTGTGCAGACTTTACAAAAAGCTTCCCTTGTCACAATATTTATGATTCTGATCAATGGATCAGATCAACAGCAGTAAGCATCATCAGAAAAGATAATTGTGTGATTAGGTGCCTAATCAGTCAACATGGGCCAAACCAGGTGTCCAATACAAACACTGACCATTTATTCTGAAAGGAAATATACAAACAGCTGTCAACCATGTCCTAAAACAAGGCATAACAAACTAATATAGGTAATTTACTATATCACAAATGTTTTCTAACATTATTCTTCAGGTTAAATTGTTCACATTTTACAGTGCAGCAAACCGCATTGAAAACCTTTAACACAATAAAGTAACAGTATTTGGGAGTGAAACGAATTGTTTAAGAGTGTGATTAGATGTCTCCTTCTGCGTCCAAGTCTTTCTGGGTACCTAACCATCATTTCAGGTGTTTCATCTGCTAAGGTCAATCCAGCAAAATGTATATTATAAATGTGGTGGTCTTCAGATGCCAACTATTTTACAAAATACAAATATCTGGATCAAGCTAAGTTTGTTTTGTTTTGTTTTGCTTTGCCTTTTGAAAGCATGAATTACTACACTGTAAAGTATATGCATTTGCCATACCTACATTGAGGAACCTGTTCCCATTAGAACAAAGGGCAGGCTTTTTCTTATATGACCTGTTTTATCATGTTCAGGGAGAGTGCAACTTTGCCTACTGGGGAAAACTTTAAAAAATGTGTGAATTGTTTCATGTGACACAGGAAAGTTTGTTCTCCTTTAGGGACTACAGTATACACTCTCATACCTAAATATAATTTGAATGCCACTGGACACATTTGTTGCAGATGAAATAAGATCTGTTATAGTGTTATTTTGTGGTACACCATGTACTGTGCTTGCCCGGGCATGCGCAAATGATTTTAGCTCTGAAAACAAGGAAACGACCATCTGAAAGGCACTTAAAACTTCTTTTTAATATACTTTTTTCCACAATTCAGCTAATTTATATATTTATTTTCCCGATATCTCATATCATAAAATGGCTATTATTTCCTGTATATCTTCTCATTGAAACAATGAGTGTTTATTTATTTTTTATTATTATTATTTTCAAAGCCAAGGTCACATCTTTCTAAAAAAACAAATAAATACAAGGTCAGAAGATACTCTTATACTATCCTGAACGCCATAGACTGAATAAAACACGTAACTGAAGTTACTTAATCCCGTTCATGCAGTCACGGGAAATGACACGGGCACACGGCTTGTTACCACTACAGTACTACCTGTACTACCAAACCACACACTTCGGATACTGCACACTGATGTCATGTTTTTCTGGCAGAGAAGTTGTCTAATATCTTGACGCCGCCTGATGTTAAGAAAGCATACACTGACATAAATCTGACAAAATGTCATTCCCTCACCAATTCTTTCGGGGGTTTGTCTTGTGCTTTCCCGAACAGTCCCATTTTCTACCGGTAATCTGAACAAAATATACAATCACCGAAACAGCCCCTGTATTGGTAATAAAAATACAACAATATCTCACTTCCTGCTTCCTGTGTGACGCGTTGGGTAGGTAATCCTAACAACAGCAGACGTTTATGGCAAGCCATCGGGGCCATAAACTTATTGACACAACGCGTAAGGAATTTTGGCAACGCGTTGTGAAAGCGCCAATGAAAGGGTAGCATTTTCATCACGTGACTGTTTCACAACGTGTATTTTAAAATGCAACGCATGGTGGATTTCTTACTAACGTGTAACCAATTTTACAATATCTGCCAAGAGGGCCATAACGCTTTGATTCAACGCGTTCGCACATAGCCAATCAGTCTATAGTTTTTAAATCACGTGGTATTTTGTAACCCTGCCCACAGTGCGCTATGGAATTTCAGCCACAGCCAATCCCGACTGCCCTTATAGGGCTGCATAATAAATGCTCAAAACACTGACCTGCTCACCCTGTCCGCACTACATAACCGATCTCGAGAACCGTACTCGAAACCGCTCTAATTAATACAGCGCAAAGCGTCCACACTGAAGTACCGTTTCATGTTTAGTCAGGCTTAATGCGTCCACACACCATTAGAATAGTTTAGTTACAATTCCCAGCAGCGCAACGAACCGTGGAAATTAATACGATAGTATCCCACCATGCACTGTATTTTATTTTAAAATAATGTGTTATGCCCCATATTAACAGAGGTCCATATTGCATAAATGAAATATAACAAGTATTGTGGAAAAAGTAAATCCGAACACACACACAAGTAGGGCTTGAAGTTTTCAGGTTTTATTTTTAATCAGGTGAAGTCCCTTTAAACAAATTGAGCTGATTCTGTTTTATAATTAAACTCAGAAAAAGCTGTTAATTACGAAACAATCTTTGTTTTTACCTTCATATCTTGCCTGAGCCTAATTCTGGTCCTCTTAATTTTATTTCAAACAGAGCTGACAAATTACGTAATTTGTTCATCCCCGATCCTACTTTTAACTCGCATTTCATTTTTGCAGTCGCCTAATTTAACTTTGTGTTTTTGTTATTTTCACCACTAGTTTAACAGAGATGTCCTGACAGATTTTTTGAAGCATAAAAATGAATACCTAGTGCGGAGTGTACACTGATAGCAAGTCCGTCAGGCGCCTGCTCTTGAGTATTTCGCCAAACATACCACAAAGCATTTTGGGATATTGGAGGATACACAAAAAAATGTAGTTTGATACTATTACAGAGTCCAGTCATGTGATAACCCGCACTACCTGATGCGATCTAATTAGAACCGGACTCCAGCCTACCTCCTGAGGTGGACTCGAGTACGGTATTAAATGCTGCGTAGTGTGGACGCTAACTGTATTTAGCACATTTAAGCCGGCTTAAATGCAACTAATACGGTTTAAAGGCATAGTGTGGACAGTAAGAATATTGAGTTAAAGCAGAAAATATATAATGTGAATGTGCGTGTATTTATATGTATATGCATCTTAACCGTTCATATTTATACATTTCAATCAAACAGTCAGGTTAAGATTTTTATTATGTATTTTTTTAATAATACAACGAAAATGTTTACATTACGATGTCTTCCATGATGTTTTATCTTTTTTTTTTAAAATAACATTGAATATATTCTTGTATGAAATTTAATTAGTAATGTAGCAGGGTTGCTCACGTCACTTCAAATAGGCACGTTTGATTTAATTATTGTATTATATTCACTTTTTGGCACATTATTTTCTGTTCGTTAATGCTCTCCTGTTCGCAGCTCCCATACGTGTAAATTGATTGATTTTACAGAAGCTCAGCACCTGGTATAAATGTTCCTGATTTCATGATTCCAGAGACTGGCTTGTCCAGTGTGAACCTGGGTTTGTTTGGAGTGGAGGCTGAGGCGCTGACAGCAGGAGTATTAGCAACTGGACCCTGATTCGGCGGGTGGTTGGAGAATACAAAAATGCCGAATTTCAGGGCGCATCCCTGCCTGGGCTTTTAGTCTTCATTCTGTCGTTGGTGTTTTGAAACAGTTTTAGTATTTTAAAAGGCATTGGGTTTTAGAGGAGTGCTGGAGATGGGGGCGTATTGGTTGTATTGTTGTTTTTTAGTGAGCGCCGCACTGCCCTTTAGTTTTAAATTGAAATCATATATTTTAGTTATTGTTTTAATTAACGGGCAGTGCAAACCTCATGCATTGACTGTGTATGTAGATCTGCCCTGTTTGTCAAGTATAGCGACCACCTGTATTTAATAAAACGATGTTGATTGCCGGACATAATATTGTGGTCTAGCTCATTTCCTTTCTGGTATTCTGCCTGGCTGATCCCACCCCGATCAGAAAGAACCAGTGCCCCTCACGGGTGCTATAACTTCAATTTTTATATTACAACTGTTTTAAGTAACTTTTTTTCTTGTACGACATCTTATTGTATAAGTTAACACTATGCATTGCCAGCGATGTATTAATAAATCATTTTGGTTGCGTTACCAGCTGTAGTATGAGTTGGACTATATATATATATATATATATATATATATATATATATATATATATATATATATATATATATATATATTTTTTTTTTTATCAGGCGTCCTTATCCAGGGCGACTTAGAATTGTTACAAGATATCACATTATTTTTTTTGCATACAATTACCCATTTATAGCCGGCTCTTTTGTACAGCGGTATCGGCGCTATGCTTTAGTGCGAGAGGTCCCGGGTTCATGCCCGCCCTCTGCCTGTGTGTGGATTACCTCACCCTGTGTGATGCACCTGCCTGCGGGAAACAGGATCGCTACATTGGTGTTAGCAGTGGGATGCAGGTACCCTGGTACACACTCATCGGACTGTAGCCTGGTGAGCAAGTCCGGGGCGGAATTGAGGCTGGCAGGGGAGAGTGTATCGTGCACGGGGGAAGGCAGCAGTAGGGCTGGTAGGTGACGTAATCACACAAAAAGACATAAGCCCAATATATGCGCCTTGTACAGCAGTATCGGCGCTATGCTTTAGTGCGAGAGGTCCCAGCTTCGCCTGCTCATGAAACCAAGATCGCTACAATATACAGTATATATATATATAAATATATATTTAAATTGTAATGTATGTCTGTTATATTATGCACATTCTAAGTGAGATTGCTCACATCCAAACTCTGTTGCTTTAAATAGTAACCCAGTGTAGTGATATTCCTGGAGTTTAAATATTGTCTTCGACTTTTAATTGAAGATTTCAAGGTGTGTTTTTGTTTTTTTAATTTCCTGATTCCTTTTTATTGTAAGAATATTTAAGCAGATTAATCTAGATTAATCTATCTATATCAGGATTATTTTAAAATACAGAATAGATAATTAAGTCAATTTACAAAAGTTACAATTGTTCAGCACTGCCATTTGAACATTAAAATGTAAACAGTATGAAAATAATGTTGTTACAGTACATTTGTCTCCACTTAGGAGGTCTACTCCCCCTCCCTGGATAAATTTGGAATTTACACTAATGAGCTGTTAAAAAATAAACATTATTTGGGTTGCTAGTAGTATTGCTTTCCCTTGGATAATTCCCACTTAATACATTTCCTTCCCCATGCCAGATATCATTTTCTTGAATATGGATTAGAGAAACATACACCACACAATATATGCTGTAAATGTAATTTTATTTAAGGATTCAGAAGTAAAATGTCTACACTTAGTTCACTGCACAAAGCTATAGCAAAACAATACAAATGAACAAGGGTTTTTTAAATGCTTCAGGTATCTGCTATTCACAAAAAAGGAACATTTCATATGAATATCAATCATTTGGCTTTAAGAATATCACCATGACATTGGCTTTTTTAAGGGGGGGATGCTAGTAGAAGAAATGCTACAGGAGTTTTCCCTAGGAGACAGAATGACTGTTCTAGGGTCCAACAAGTAAATACAGTCCTCTGAATACTATACATACTCTATAGTCTAATTTATTTTGCTAAATTAAAATTACTGCAATTCCAGATGTTTGAAAGTGTCTGTCTTAATATGTGTAACACTGTACTGTTGGATACCCGGAGAACGTTAAGCATACAGCAGGAGTGTAAACTGTAGTGTACATAGGTTCAAGGGATGGATAACCTCAAATTCCTCCACGGAAGTTAGGGACGGAAATCGTCAGCATATTCTTTTCTCCAGAATGGCTTCTAGAGTCACCATCTTTGACACTTTGTAAAGCATTTGTAGTTTGTACAGTCTTGGATACAGAGGCACCTGCCACCTGAGCATCAACACAGTCTGTCAGATCTGCGGTCTTGCCCACCATGACTAAAACTAACTTAAAACTTTCACACAGTACAGTGCAACAAAACTAAAAATCTCAATACCTGCCTGAAACCTGATTTACTCCCCCAGATTAGAAGATCAAGTTGGAAAGCAACCCAGTGCCAAATAGAAAATCAGTGAAGTTGATTAATCAAATCTACTGACTGAATTAATTGCAAAAGTACCTTAGTGCTCATGGTAATATAAAAGTGCACAGCAACTTTTTTTTTTTTTTTTTTAAACAAGTGAAAACAACATGTGAAACTTACAGGTGAATAACATTCAACATTATTGTTATGTTTTTCTTCATCTTCTTCAATGTACCTATTTAACAAAGCACATGTTAATTTGGGTAATTCTGTTTTGTAAAAACATGCATGTACATATGTATGTATATATGTGTTAGCACTACAACTGAATCAGAAGCATTACTTTATCTGTCCGCAGGGCAGGGCCATGCCTCAAAAGAAGATGTGATTCTGAGAGACAACTATACAGCTGAATTTGAAACTCAGGTTTAAATGCATTTTTCTTTTCTTAATTTGAAGTTTTAACACAGTACGTTGAAGTGCCTTGTGCTTTTGTAGTGTAACCCTGTTGTAAACAATTGTGACATACAACATGAAGTCAATTAATGACAACAGCACAAACTCACCATCCTAAAACTCGTTGCTTAATGTTTTTCAAAATTATATATAGCACCTACTGTGCTTATACACCTTTATCTTCATATTATTGATATGATTGTTTTGTCAAACATACCTTGATCTTTAACAGGTATTCACCATTTTTAGGTTTTTAAATATGTATTTATATTGTGTTAAACTTTGTAGAAAGATTAGTCTTTTTTATCTTTAAAATAAAAGAAAAATATTCACTACAGTTGAAATGCATTGTAGAAGGCAACCAAAAATAAGTTTGTCCTGTAATATTAGGGCTAATATACTGTGTTTTTTTTCTTCTCTTTTTTTGTCTGAACATGTAAAACTAGACTTCAAACCACAAAATCAGCACAGACCTAAACAACTAACATTAACACATCAAACATTAAGATATTTAAATGCAGGAGGCAGACTTTCAGCCAGCATTAATAAGCAGTTACACCCAATAAGGAAGCCGGCTGATGCCGCTGCTACTGCTGCTGCTGCTGTTGCTGTGGTAGTAGTGGTCTGCAATGTTTCTTTTTGTAGGACGGCCACCTACAAACTGGGCAGCAGTGTTGGCCGCCTGCAAGCCAGACCACAATGCACTGCTGGTGGAACACATGACCACATGGAAGGCCCATTAATATGCAATCACTTCCAAAATTTTCTAGACACACCACGCATTCCGTGCATTGCAACATGTCAACAGGCCACAAGGACCAGTCAGGCTCAATGTTCTCTTTAGTGTTACAAGTCCCTTGGCCCTTGCATTTTCTTCCATTGGGGCTGCCTTCAAAGTTTTTAGTAACGCAAGTACAGTCAGGAAGACTTCTTCCAAGACATTCCTCTTTTGATAGACTCTGGGCGGCTCTCATCGCATCATCCGACAGTTCTGTTTTAGTCTTGGTTTCGTCCTCGGACTCGCAATCACTTTCCTGCCAGTTTTCTGCAGCTTCTTCTTCGGACTGGGCATAGACACATATAAAATGCCAAGTGGGCAGACTCTTGATGTAGTCAGTGGGGATTAATGGGTGAAGCCACAGATCTGGGAATGCCAGTCTCTCCAGAAGCAAGTTGGGGTCATCATCCCAGTCTGACTCAATGGGAAAGTTCTGAAAGGAAACAATGGGGTGGAACAGGTAGCTTGTGTACCAGTCCCAAAGGCTGGACAGCCACTCAAGATTATTGGCGTTGATTTCGTCGTCATTGTTGTTGCGCCTCCTCTTCTTCTCAAAGTAATCGATCAGTAATCCATGACCAAAGTAAGTGCTAAGAAAAAGAGCCGGATGGGAGGAATAAAATGACCAATCAGCTCTGACCCAAGAGGCTATGGTTGTTGTGTCGGCATACCTTAAAAACTTGAGGCTGTATTCATAAAAACTGTCTAGGTATGGCAACTGTAGAAAGCCCAGTATAGGGAGCCAGGAAATTATTAATAAGGAGTTGTATGTCCCAAGTGTACTTATAAGGACCACAAAGCGCTTTACAGTGGCGCCTTGCGTTATAAATAAATCCATCCAGGCCATTAGGTTGACCATAACCAGGCTTAAGACAAATAAATCATTCACTTCTGGCTGTATTGAACGTAGGAAAGCGTCCATAGCATTGAGAGATATAAACTCCCCTGTACTGTTCCCATATCTATAGCTACCTTCAGGTGTTTTAAGTAGGTATGAAGGTATCTGTTGTACACCGATCTCTTTCAAGTAGTCTTGACTCTTCCAATTTTGTACATCCACAAAAATGAATTCTATCCTCCCAGTGAATTTCACACTGAGAGCAGAGAAAAATGCAGGTGGTTGGTCTAGTTTGGCAAACAGGTACATTTTTACTTGGTACTGGTCACTCTTGTTCCACTCATCCATTAACTGATTGGTGTAGTGGATGGTTTTTATCCGGGAAGCAATGTGAGCAGTCATCCACTTGAAGATGTGCTCTGTTTCAATCCTGTTGCCATTGTACTCTTTCAACATCACCTTCCCTTTAGAAGTGTTGGTCTGGGGGACAGACATGATGAGTGTGGACTTCAGCCAGCCTCTTTTCCTACAGTATCTGGGAAAACAGAATTCAGAAGCATTAGCCCCGCTCAAACATTAACCAGTTGAACCATGCCAAGTATTTGCCACCTTAAGGTTTGGTGCAAATGCACTATTAAAGGGTTCATTTTTTATTTTATATACACTAAACAGGGGTCTCCAACCCTGGTCCTGGAAAGCTACTGGGTGTTCTGGTTTTCGTTTCAACCGAGCTCTCACTTACTTAATTGCACCAATTATTGGTTTAATCAGTCAAGATTAACATGTGTTCCAGATCTTTAGTCATTGACGATGTAAAGACACCTAGAAAACCTGCAGGATTGGGGCTCTCCAGGACCAGTGTTGGAGATCACTGCACTAGGCAGTGTCTCCTACCCTGTCCTAAATCAATCTGCACTTAATTTCCAACTATGACCTCTTGTCCTGGTTTCTGTGCTGCATTTGGTTAGGGTTAACTTCCTCAACTCCTTTTAAGACTTTGAAGACTTCAAATCATGCTCTTTGTTTGGCTCCATGGCCACACTGTCCTTTTGGTAATGTGGCGATCAGACCGGGAGTCAGTTACAATTGTAATTGTGCAATTTGTAATTAATTGCAATTACAATGTAATTGCAGTTGCTTGTGTTACAAATTTATATAATTGTAATTACTGTAGTATAATTGTAAATGAATAAAATAGCATTGTAATTGTAATTTCAGCAAACAATTCTGCTACAATTGTGGTGATCAAAATTGATCAAAGTGTGGTGTCAAGACATCATAACCATCTACTGATTTGTACTTTGATTAAAATGACTATCCCCACACTGACTGGTTGCTGACACTGATGACTACAACAACAACAACAACGTGGTCTTTCTCTTGTTGGGTTTGTTCTAGTTCTATACCACCCACTTGGTATTTGGATCCTACACATGTTTGGTGACCAGCATGTACTTTTACTGTACATTTATTGAAGATTAATTTAATTTCTCACATTTCTGCCCAGATACACGGACACACACACACTGATGGCCATGCACCCCACCCACACACACACACACCACAGTGATCACTATGGCACACACCATTTTGTTATGAAAAGCCTATTGTTTGTTTTATGTTTAATGAAAAATCTATTTGTAACAATAACAAGCAAAAGAAAACCTGATAAACAGTTCTGCAAAAATAAAATAACCAGGCAAGTATCTTGTAGTGCCATGGAAAATGGCTGAAGACAGCTTTTAGGAAATGGCTGGCAGGACACCGACAGTGTGCATTCACAGGCTTCGGGGATCTCTCACCTGGAGTCATTCGAGCAGTGGAAGGTGCCAGTGCGGATGCCGAATTGGGAAACTTTCCTCACCATTTTGTCCCAGTTGACTTTGCTCACAAGAGGATGTCTGTCTTTAGCTATGACCTATAAGAGAGAATAACATTTTAGTTAACTATCCATTGCAGGACAACCTTGGTACAATTCAAGTACAGTAACTACTAAAGACCTTACTAACTTTTACTAACATTTGTTGGGATCAACTTCTAGGGGAATCCCATATACACTAACTCTAAAAGCCTGTGGAGAAGGCATCTTATACTGAATAGGGGATGTAAACATATTAATGTTTGTACAGAGGTTAAACGTGTTGGATAACCTGTAATGCATACTGTAAATGAGTTCTAATGGAATGCTAATGCTAATAAACAATGCTAATAAACCGATACTTTGCAGGAATATTTTCTTAAATCTAAAATCAACTCTGCTTGCCCCCTTGGGCAAGTATATGTATGTATATATTCACGGGAAAGTTGCAAGGCCACAACAGCTAATGCTGGTGTGAACCAGAATTGTTTTGCCATCTTAAGTGATAAAGATTTGAAGCAAACGGAATTATGTAACCAGAGCAATGTGGACTCTTGCGTGAAACAAAGAAGCGGTTATGAAAGAAGTACACATTAAGTTAGGTATAAAACAGGCTGATTTAGAGGCCTTCCTTGGAGCAGGAAGATTAAATAAGGACTGCAGTCTGTCTCTCCGGAATATAAGTAAATATTGCTTAATTCTGTATTTGGCATGCTGTTAATAAAGTTTATTAAACTTAAACCTTGTTGTATTTCAGCAGATACATTGGGTCAATCCACAAAATGCAGTTCTTATTTGCCCAGCTTATTACAGAAGTGCTTTAATAGGCTGATGGCAATCTTATAAACATCTTTATTTTGCCATGATTGTCTTAGCAAGGGAAAAAAAGGTTCTCTCATAAGTCAGGTTCAACTGCTCATCTTATGTTTTATTCATGTTTTTGTTTTTTATATATATATATATATATATATATATATATATATATATATATATATATATATATTAGCTCCTCTGATAAAGCAGTGTGGGTGAACAGTTCAAAGCATTAACCACAAGATTACCAAAGTACAAAACTAAGCTGTTTGACGGGATTAATCTAAACAGCTGGAGTCCCTGTGTCTTGTGCTAATAAGGTTGTCAAATGAACCTTTAATTCAGCAGAGTTTCAAAACGATAGCAAGGTATTTGTACAAGTTTTCGATTGGAAGATGATAATATAACAACTCCTTCCTGTAATCAGGTTGTTCCTTGCTTCTTTTAGTACATTTTTAGCCACAGTTTTAATCTTACAGAAAATGCATTTTAGCCACTATACTTGCTTCAAATCAAGCCTTTTAAAAGCCTTATATGCTTTCTACTGTACATTAACTATTTACCTGGATCAACCAGATGCCATCCTTGGTGTCTTCCACAAGCTCATAGAAGTGCATCTCACCGCTGAAGGTGGTGCTGGAAACTGTCTCTGAAGCCTCTTTCTCATTTTTGAGGGCTGAATAAAGTTCCCCCTCCATGAGATCACCTGCAATATAAATACAACATGGTATGTAACAGTAATGCACACATCCCTGCAAACAGCATATGTCAAACATTAAAGCAGCTGATCCTATTAAAAATGCCCCTGGTACACAGACATCTTATAAGAAATTCTTCTATAAAGTTCAGTGAAAGGCTGTAACTGAGACTCGGACTGAATTGAAGCTGCTGTATGAAACCCCTCCCCCTCAGACACTCCCTCAAGAAATGTGTTTATTTTAGGTTGCACAACATACAATACAACTTAAGAATATGTATGTGTAGCAGGATAGCTTGTGGGTGATGTCAGACCATGAAGTAGGACACAGTATGGTGAGTAAAGCGCTGATTTATTAAACAAAATGATTTAAACAAAACAAACAAAACACTGAACCCAAAACAAAATGGCATGTTGGTCAAAATAAACAGACAAACAAAACAGTGGACAAACCCCAAACAAGTATCGTGCTGGTCCTTCCAACACAAGTAGCAATTGTTATCTCTTTAGTTTTTCTTATCTCTCTCCCGTTCTCCACTGCGAACACACCAATCCCAAGTGTGAGAACCATGCTCCTTTTAAAGAAGCTGTGCCTGGACTTGATTGCTTGTTAATTATTCACTCAAGTCCAGGCACAATCTGCATGTGAACTACTTTACACCCCTGTGCCCAAATACATGCATTTTAAATACTAATAATTCAACACCCCATGCGCCAATACATACATAGACACAATAACACACCACATAAAACATAAAATACGCACAGGGGTGGGGCTACCCCACCACAGTATGGTACAGTGGCTTTCTGCTGTTTCCTAAAATATATACTGCAATCTTTAGTAAGATCCTTTCTGGATTATAAATTGAATGCAGCCCAGCCATCAAAGATACACTTTATAAAACATAATGCACTGAAATCATACTGTACAAAGAAAGCAGCTTTCAGCGCATTTAAAAAAAAAAAACCAGGAGCATTTTTCCACCAAATAAAAGCAAGTGGTGATAGTTAAAAAAAAATATTCTTCATGTCTGTATGTTGAAGTAAATAGAACTTGAATAAAAATAAAAAAACTAATTCCATTTAGATTTGGCAGTCACTGAGAGTTTATTAACCGAAGATTATAATTTAACCAACAGCAAAGTCTTCTAAAATGTTAGCCTTGGGGTTGAATAGTACAAGTGACCAACAACCCAAAGGCAGACAGTCTCTCAGAAATGATTTATAGTATCAAATCAAACAGGATTATGGGTCAGTGCATCTTAAATAAGGGCAATTTAAATGGGCTCATATCTGGAGTGCCCCATGTCTTATTTTTGAATGATTGGTAAATATAAAAAAAACTGCAACAGTGAACATCCAGAAGCCACCATCCTCTCAATAAAAGTTTTAAATAAACATTTGAAAAGTATTCTCTAAGTAACTGTATGGATTAACCCTCAGTAAAACTCCCTTGGCTTTCAACTAGAAGTACAGATACGCCATAAAATTACAAACCCCATACGAGCTTCAAGTCCCCTGGAAAGGTGCCATGTACAGTACTGTACAAAAAGTAAGTGCACTGAAGTGTACAATGGACCCACTGGAGAAACTATTAGGAGCCTTTTGTTTTCATGGAAACTGAGGAGACTAAATAAGAAGAAAAGATAGGGGATCCAGTAGCTGATTAGCTATCCATTTAACTCTAATGTTTAAAGGGAACCAGAATGGTCACTTGTGGTCTGTTCACTAGTTTACAGTGGTATAGGGTCCAGCTGTTGCCAATACTGAACATCACTGTGGGGATTTACTGTGATTGTATCCTTGTAATCCAGCCTTTCACGCAACATTTGCCCCCTGGTGAAAGTTGTACACTGTTATAATGTATTAAAGAGATGCTTCAAAGTAAACAAATCGCTAATGTCTAACACAAGACGAAAAATAAAAAAAGTTTAGTAAATTTGACCTGTTGCTGTATTTCCACATGGATATTCAAAAGGTGTTATGGAGGCTTGTGTTTTTGCAACAGGTTTTAGATCCTGAATATGTTATGTAAAAACATATTTTAAAAATCCTTCATTTTTCCAAAAGGACAAAACTCCAAAGCTGTACGCAGCAATTGTTAGTTATAATAATAATAATAATGATAATAATAATAATAATAATAAATAGTACTGTTTTTATTATTATTTTGTTTAAACTTGTTTTGTATATCATATGTATTTGACGTGGCATAACTGAAAAACAGCAAGCTTAATTAAGAGACATGAAAAAAACATAATTATCATTCAATTCTGTGTTATCATCAACACACGATTGAGGGGTTGCAGTCACATGACCCCAGGATATTTTAGGCAAGTTGAAAACTGAACAGAAATCATTTTTGCACAGGATAGTCCTACAGTCTTGTCTTAACCGTTTAGCTGTTGATTTTACAGCAACTTAAATGACAGATTACTTATGCTTTGTAGAACTTTTCTGTTTTGTTTGTTTTTTTAAATCTATTTCTGCAACTGTTTCAGAGCTGAAAACAAGTACAAATGTCTAATTAAACAAATTCAGTTCAATTAAGGGTCTAGTTAAGTAATTAAGAGTTCAAGTGGAATGAAAACCAGCAGCCACAGGGGATCCCCAGGACCGAGTTGGAGAAAGCCTGATCTACATACAGTTATGATACTCTAGTCCAGGGGTCTCCAACCCTGGTCCTGGAGAGCTATTGGGGCTTCTGGTTTTCATTTGAACCCATCTCTGTTACTTAATTGAACCAATTATTGGCTTAATTCACAGGTGTTCCAGATCTTTAGCCACTGATGATGTAAAGACACCTATAAAACCTGCTGGATAGGGGCTCTCCAAGACCATACACCAAACATGTCATAATATTATTTATTTCTTAGCCGACGCCCTTATCCAAGGCGACTTACAATTGTTACAAGATATCACATTATTTTTACATACAATTACCCATTTATACAGTTGGGTTTTTACTGGAGCAATAGGTAAAGTACCTTGCTCAAGGGTACAGCAGCAGTGTCCCCCACCTGGGATTGAACCAACAACCCTCCGGTCAAGAGTCCAGAGCCCTAACCACTCCTCTCCACTGCTGCCCAAATACATTGGTTTAATTGCAAGTTAATTAACGAAATATGTTAAACATGTATATACAAACAACATAGAAATACTGTATACAATTCATATTAGTATTGCATTTTTAAACAAACTATTGAAAATGTAGATGTTATTAATTGGTAACATGCAAGTACGTTTTCTTAAAAGGAAAAATATAAATGAGAATGGTGTTTATACATCAAATAACCACGTCAAAGTTTGCTCGCTGACCAGTGGTGCATAGTAGGGGTCACACATTCCAAGTATCTGGCACTTATTATATTTTTCTAATTCCTGCTACTGGAGGTGAGAAGTGTGTTGTGTGGTTGGAAATACATACATTTTGTTGTGGAAAATACCGTTTTTGCATAAAGGCTGGTTCACACTGGGTATATGATTCAGACGGTCGCTACGAACGAACCACCTTGCGTTCAAATCGTAGTCGCTGCGGACGAGTTGGTAGAGTTCAACTAATCAGCGTCAAGTTGGTGACGTCACTCACGTTCAACCAATCACACGCCTTTCTCTTTCCTTTAGAATTTTACAAGTAAAATACAATTTACCGTTTATTATTTGAAATAAATACTTGTATAAATGTTGCGGAAAATGTCTAAATAACTAATAATAATAATAATAATAAAGCATGCACGGTACCATAATAAACAGATAAATCAGAATGAAAACTAACAAACTAACCGTGTTTGATGTGTGTCTCAGCAGCCCACGTACAATGCTTACATGTCAGTGATTTTACCATGAAACTGAATGGTGGCATTTGCTGTCAAATCACACAATAATTATAATTTCTTCTTTTTTTTGGATCAGCTGTTTATAAAAAAAAGAGGCGCTGCGGTTATACAGTGTATAAATGCGGCTGTGTGCAGGACTCCCCGAACCTCCAGAAGAGTGTTTTTTTTAAACTAATCAGAATGAATCAACGCAGGGAGAAGCTCGCTCACTGTGAACTACAGCCTGCGTCCGTCTGAATCGTATGCCCAGTGTGAACCAACCAGGCTTTAGCCTCCATGGTTGTTTTAACCGCCAGTACGGCCGCGCCGTGTTGTGGGTACGTCACATGAAAAACCTCAATACCGACTTTAGTTTAACCGCATTGATGAATACATTTCAGAGTCACATCAATGAATTCCCTCGCCGTTTCTAGGTGTGACTTTCTAGGTTACAGATACCTTATTTATTTATTATATATATATATATATATATATATATATATATATATATATATATATATATATATATATATATACACTTGAAGTGGATGCTTACCCGATTTCTCAACTAGTTCCCGGACATCCTTCTTTTCTGGCAGCCCAGAATATCCCAGCCCTCTGCACTCCAGGATAGTCTTCAGCTTTTTGAAGCTCAGAGTCACCGGGTCCACTAGCTGAGTAGCAAAGATACCCGACTCATACCAGACACTGGCTTCGAAAAACCGTGCCAGAACGAACAACATCAAAAAATAAAGAAGCAACAAAAACAGCTTTAGCCACATCTTTTTTTCTTGCTTGCTTGGGTGAGATCTATTCCTGCTTTGCCACTGTAGTAATTTCCTGGTAGTACAGGAAATTCACATGTAACCTTCGTTTAATTAGTTTTGTGTTGGTTTTGTTTTAATAGGTTTTTAAAGTCTGTTCTTTTTATCTTGTTCCAACCCTTAAAACGCAAGACCAATTTCCATTAGAAACAAAACAGCAAGGCCCTGACCCAAGTATACCGTCTCCGAATGTCCACCATTTTCAGAAGTTTCCTGCTACAAAAATAAATAAATAAATAAATAAAACCTTGTTTGCATTCCCTCTTGCCCGTCACGGTTTTTTCTGACAGCTTTAGTTTCTTGCGTTTTGTTAGCGCTGTATTTCAGTGTTTTGCTATCCCAGGATTTAAAATCGAAAGAGTGTTGCAGCTTTTACACCCGCAGTTGCTGACGTTGGAGCTCTTCCTCTGATCCTAGTCGTAGATCAGCTGGCATACATAACAACGTGACGTCACCGAGCAGGAAAGACTGACAACAAGCATTCGGCTCAACGCACATAAAAAAAATGCACTGGAGATAGCCCTCAGCTTTAACCAAAAAAAAAAAAAAAAAACACTTAGGCTATAGGGCGAATATGAAACAAACAGCTGCTGTGAGCGTGCTATATTTATCTCGAAATTATATTCATTACTATACAAAACCACAATCTTCTTTGCGATCACGGTGTTTGGGTCACCGAAATGATAGAAAGAAAAAAAAATCATACATTTAAATTCGCTTCGAAATCATTATAGACACGTTTTTCATATATATTTGATTTCCATCTAGTCAAAGTTATATGCATTAATTGTGATGTTTTATATTGCTATATGCAATTTAACGTATGGGGTCAATGCTTTGTTTACTGGATTTTCTCATTTAAACCCCACAATAACAGTAAGGCGAGGAATATTGGGGTTTACCCGGGATTACAGACCAAACAATATACATCCCATTGCCATGTAATAATATAATAGAGGATAGTTGCAGGTCACATATGACGGGAATTGGCATGCACAGTAAATCTGCTTGTACAACGGACTCTAGCCTGACTAATTAAATCTGGCATTTTTGGAATATACAAATTACTTGTTTCAGCTAAGGGGGAAATAGTGTAGTACTGTATACTGCATTTCTTATTATAAGGAAAGTCTGCTGCCTGTGTTAAACTTGATTCTGGTGTGCACATGTGACCTACTAGTGCATGTTGAATAATGTATTTTGCTTTTGGTAGGCAGCAAGGCACTTTGCTTTTTCTGGTTTTATATAATTTGTGTTTTTAATAATTAATCTGAATTATATTAATACATTTGCAATTGTATTTATGTTTAACATTGATAAGGGTCAGAAATTATTATTTTAATTTGTGAATATAGTGCTTCTGAAAGGTAAAAGGCAATGTCACTGGCTTCATCAGGCATCCTGCCAACACTGTGATCAGAACAAATACCCTGCGATTCATTTCTGGGTACAACATTTGTGGCATATTATCCTGTAACTTGGAGACTAAAGAGGTTCTTCACATTGAAAAAACAATGTTGCCAAGCATTTCTGTTGCCAAGCATTCTTTTTTTCCAATGTATAGGTTGAGGGATAGTGAAATGTATTATCATTAACATTATAAAAGCATTTCAGTACAGAATAAACCCCACACAAACTAGCCACAGGAGGATTGCACAATCAGGCACTTTGTCAGCCATCAATTACAATTTAGACATTTCTTCAAACAACATGAGTAGTAAAAAGCCAGCATGAAGCCTACTTTGTCAGGATACCACAACATAAAAAAACAGAATATTCTTTAGTTTCCTTAAGTGAGCAGGATAAGTAGAAAAAAAACAAGAGCTGCTTTGTAAGCACAGAAAATAAAAGGAATGAAAGCTGACACTTGGATAAATTCTGTGAAGATGAAAAAATGGTCTAATAATAAACATAGACATCGTACTATATAACAAGTACATTTTTTCGAAAGGCTATACTATTTGTTTTCTTTTGAAGATGTGCTTTTACCAACCATGAATAAACAATATAGGAAATAAAAATGCATTTATCTTGTTGGAGAATCTTAATGCCCTTCATTTACCATTCATTGCTTGCAACTCATTTCTGGTGGCACCTGCCTGTATCAAAGTCAGTTTAATATGCTTTCTTTATCATCATGACTTAAAAGTGCTAGGTATTGTTATTCCAGTAGTTAGTTATTATTAAGTAAATTATAGAGCAAGAGATCCCAGAATTATGGGAAATTTTAATTCTGTCATCCCACCTACTCTACATTTAGACAAAGATTGAGCGGTTCTGGCAGAATTGAAACGTCGCATTGTCGCCTTATTTGAATGGAATGATGTAGGCTGTTCTGCATATTTAGCACACGCTCATAAAAAATTCGAAGCCAGGTTATGGCAGATTTAGAGAACAATGATAAAAACTCAATATTGGAGAAACAGAATCCATAAAATAATAAGTGACATGTAAAAGTTTAAATCAATTTAAGTTTGGGAATAATATGTCTCAATTTCCATGAGAGGCAATCGGCCAATGAATGTACATCCCATGTAATTTTTCCTTTTTTTATAGCTCTTTGGTCTTCATTTTGCCACTGGTTATCTGGTAATCTGAAAGGTATCTTTAAAACTGTCAGTAAAATGTGTTGTTGAAAGTAATAGATGATCAACCCCCATTTCAGGCTTTATTTTTAGCTTGTTTAGTCACACCTTAGCCTAAAATGGATATATCCTACAGGCCACAGGCTTAGGTGTAACAAATTAAGCTCACAGTAAAACCTAAAACATGGCTTAGACGTGCTTATGTTAAAGGTGCTGAAGGTTGCTATCAATCATGGGAGACATGTGATGCAAGTGAGTTTGAGAAAGGTGTCTGCAAAAACAACTGAAAGAACCTGTGTAACTGGATAACTAAACTGATTGCATCAGTGGAAAAGAAGCAAGAGGACACATTGATCAACTGGGCCATAAGCTAAAGAAAATGTTCAGACGGTCAGATAAATGTAGGGCCCTTGAAGCACTACCCACTCTATATACAGTCATAATGACTGTACATTTAACTTGATTTTAATCTGTTACAGGGTATTTCAAACAGCTGATCCATCTCATTGGCTTATGGCATGTATGTAGTAATACTAATTCGTTCAGCAGTTTTACTTAAAGGATTGACTAGGCTTTTATTGGGGAAATACATAATTTACTGTACTTTTGGACAAGTTCACTTTCCATGGTCTGACCAAGGACCTCACTGGTAGACCATTTGAGTGAGTCTGACACATAAGCAATATTCGACCAGAAAGATCAGATCAAAGTTTTATAAAGCCACAGAGTACAACTTAAAAAAATCTACACACCCCTAATTAAAGGATGGATCTCAAAGTCTTGGCTATGGCTCCTTTGCTATCACTAGCATATACATAATTATTATTTTTATTTTTTTACAGATTCCTCCTTTTTTTTAATTATTTTTTCCATCATTTAAATTGTTATAATTTTCACTATCTAACTTACCGGCATCAGGCTTTGCTTCCTGGACTTTATATTGCAACATTTCAAATTGACATTTTAATATTGTGTTTAGCAAATTTCCTTTTTCTTAAAAATTATTTTTTAAACTTTGGTCTCAGTAGTGCCATGGAATTCTCCCTAGCTACAGGGAGACTGCACACAACGCCCTTAGCTGCAGTTATGCTACAATGCACGTGACTTGAGCTACACTTACACTGCAAAATGGACCCAACCATCACTGTTCTTACACAGCCAGGAAAGCTAAGGCACATCTCTGCTATCTTCTACTTCATTTATGATAAGGCCCATTTCTAACATCTACTTTATTTATGCCCACTGTTACCGTAACTACAGGAGATAGTCCATCTTGCTACTTGAGATTATGTTTTACCAGCTGTTAATAACTGATTGAGACCCATATGCAACGTTTTTAATAATACAAAATGTAAATATAATAACTTCTATTCAAACATCCCAAAACAAGAATTAACATGCATTACATATTTTATTAGTATAATACGTTATCTATGCATGCAACAAATTTATCCAGCTTTTGTTTCCCGCTGATTCCTGTATACTGTAATTTAACTGCTACTATGATTCGCTATTATAAAAAAGAAACAAAAGTAACCCGCCTAAATGGTTCATCTCGGCCGGCTACAATAACTTGAATTCGGGGATTTCTCTTGCAAGTGACCAGACAAGATGCATTACGGGCAAGTGCTTTAACTGATAAGTGCTTAAGTTCTACATATCCCACAGGGACATTATCCATACCAAAATAAAACAACGATGTGAAAGCATTAAGTTAAACACACAAAAAAAAAAAACATTTACAAAACAAAGTGTATGCACTTCCCCTGAAAGCGTGAAAGTGAAAGGGTCACAACTTTGACAGGTCAAGAGGAAGTTCCGCTCCGCTCCCCAACAACATTTGAGAGCTTGTCTCACAATATGTGGGAGGGGAACTTAATTGTAGAAAACATACTGAGGTACACCTCAAACCGGAAACTGTTAAAATATTAACTTTTAAAATTATTATTTTTTTATTTTAATATATAGGTTTCGATTTATATAAATGGAGAAATCGGCTACAGTTTGTGTGATTCTCTATTTGCTTTTACAAAGCGCCCCCTCATTGTCGCCTTTTGGTTTAGCCCTACTAAAACGGGTCAACATTTTGGGAAAAAAACAAAAACATTGATACTGGTTACAGGAAAGTTGCAGTTAAGGTGTAGTTGATCTTCACATCGTATTTCTGTTTTTATTTCCTTTTTTTCGTCGTCTTAGTTTAATACACAGAAGCTATGGATCAGTGTGTCAATGTGGAGAGAGAGTTGGAGAAAGTGCTCCAGAAATTCGCCAGCTATGGCCAGCACTGCGATAGAACTCTGGAGGAACTGATCGAATACACCAGCGGCTTGAAACAGGAAATATCGCAGACTGGAGGTGAGTTTCTGTGCAATTCGTTTTGAATTCTTAATTCTGTTACCATGGAAAAATTATAGTCTGGTCACCTGCTCTTAATACGTACCTTAAGCATGGGGTATTACGTAAGGCCTAAATAATGTTTGCGTTGCAATAATAATAACTAATACTGACAAACGTCTATTAATCTCCCTTTTATCATGATCGTCAATTTTATCGGAAACGTAGTTGAAGGATGATGTCGAAAAATAAAACTAGTTGTTGGTCTCTAGTCAGCATAGCCATCCTCCTCCTAGTTTTCAATTCGTAGGGTACTAGTAATTCTTGTTTTAACAATAATCTTGTCACTCTAACTATGTGGTAATGATCTGTTTTCAAAATTGTATTTTGTTTTCCACACCCCATGTATTGTGAAGTTTTAGTCTGATAGTGACTAAGAACAAGGAGTAAAATGCTCAGGATACATTTACTTCATTGAGTCGATGTGAAATATACTCAACAAAACAATGTGGGAATTGTACAATGCCTATTATTATTATTATTATTATTATTATTATTATTATTATTATTATTATTATTATTATTATTAATTTCTTAGCAGACGCCCTTATCCAGGGCGACTTACAATTGTTACAAAATATCAGAGTACAAAGTATCGCATTATAAAATATCACATTACAAGTTATCACAGTATAAAATATCACATTACAGAATATCATAATACAGATATGAGCAGTTGTGAAAGGACAGTAAGATCAAATTCAAGTAAGAGCGTAATAAAAAATACAGTAAATTAGAAGTAAGAGCGAGTTTGACTAAGATCAGTTATGGTAAGGTGAACAGTGCTTTTAAAGTCTGGGTGATTAGAACTTTTAAGAAGAATCTGGAAGTTGTCTGCCTCATCTGGTAGGAGTGCTGTCATGAAAACCCATTGTTGAGCCCTCACAGAACTGTTTTACCTTCAAGTACTAGGAAGTTGTGATCTTCATATGACTGGATCCATTTAAACTTCCTGTAGCTGTTCTTTATAATGGCCATGGCAGCGCCACAATTTTGATTTAATTCTGGCCTGTGTGTTGTTTTTGTTTAGCCATCCTCTTAGCTTTACATTTGCATATTGAAATCTACATAGCTGGGTGCCTTAAAAAAAAAAAGAAAAGAAATGAATAAAAAAAAAAATATATATATATGTTATTTTTTTCTACTATAGCTAACTGGTGAAAAACACAGGAATATAATGCTAACCAAAACAACATCTTCATTAAAAATATATATATATATATACATTTTTACTCACAGTTTCAGTCCATCAAACTCTTGGAATTGAACAATCATGGTGTCTTGTTCCCCCCTGTAGATCGGGATGTTGAATTCTCAGGAACACTTTCTCTTGTCCTATCACAATGCTGTAAGAGGATAAAAGACACAGTACAGAAACTAGCGTCAGACCATAAAGACATTCACAGCAGTGTCTCTCGAGTAGGAAAAGCCATTGACAAGGTATGCTGGTTTTTATTTGTATCTTGTTCAAAACTTTGGAAAAGGGATTGGTAATGAATACATCGGTTGATATTTTTTATTATTATTATTATTTGTTTACTTAGCAGACGCCTTTATCCAAGGCGACTTACAGAGACCAGGGTGTGTGAACTATGCATCAGCTGCAGAGTCACTTACAATTACGTCTCACCCGAAAGACGGAGCACAAGGAGGTTAAGTGACTTGCTCAGGGTCACACAATGAGTCAGTGGCTGAGGTGGGATTTGAACCGGGGACCTCCTGGTTATAAGCCCTTTTCTTTAACCACTGGACCACACAGCCTCCTATATTTGTTTTCAGAGCTGTAACAGGATTTTTTTTTTAAAGCAGCGATCTTGCTTTCTCTCCTTAAAACAAGTAGGACTAATGTTACTTCTGTTTAGTAAAGCATGAGGGTATCAATCAAGGTGTTTTTTTTCTCTGCAGCTGGCTTGAAAAGGACGTTTGTATAGATTTTTTAAGTATGTTTGTCTATTTCAGTATGCCGTCCATCTGCAGCTTCTTTCTGTTGCACTGTACTTGAAACTTGGCTGAATATCATAGCCTTAATATTGATTCAATAGGAAAAAAAAATTGAGGTTTGTTGAAGATGTTCTGAAAAACACAGTTTATATTTTTTGTAGAAGTGTCTGTAAAGCTGAGGGAACACGCATCCACTTTTGGCTAGGGTTTCAGGCCGCTGCATGGCACGTCAGGGGATACATGGGGATACATGGGGTTTGATACAGCAAAGTTGCCTCAAACTAGGTCTCCTGGAACCAGGTTTCAAGCCACTGTTCCTGAAAATAGTGGCTTCATGTTCCCTCATCTATAGAACAGCACAAAATAAAGATCTATTATCCATGGAGGGCATCTCTGAATCTCAGCTCAAGTAATGCAGCTTCTCCCTTATAATAAATGATACAGTTGCAAGTGTAATACTGTATAAATGGGTTACGTTTTCTGAAGGTCACATTGTCAGCTATCAGGTGACATAAAATGTTTTTTTAAGCCAATGATGGGCTGAGAAAAAGGTTTTATTGACACTCATCATTTCACAGATTTGCTGAAAAAGTAGGAGCTGTCTGTCTTCAATAAAGACCTGTAGGAGCTTCAATACTTGATTAGGATGATGTAGTTGCTTGAATTCTAAGCACACACACTAACTGATGCTAGACTATACTTATAATCATGTTCTTAATTTTAGCGATTTAATAGGCTACTTGTACAGTGTCTGTTCCGTTTATTTTCGTTGTCTTTGGAGTCAGTAAAACAATGTTTTAAAAAAATTTCTCTCTCTGTGTGTCTCTTGGGTCATGCAATTTGCAGTGACCTAGCGTCACACAAAATTGGTTATTATTGGAGGACGTATGTTTTGTCTGGCATATCTGAATGAACGGCATAATGGTGTATGTATTCGCGAGGGACTACTGTAGAGTGATAAACTATTACCTCATGGGAAATTTATGTGTAGGGCAAAAGTCTCCTGCAGTCATTTTTGGTATGTTTTCAGAAGAAGAAACAGCAGGTTTATTACTTGAGGAAAGAGTTTCAGGCTATGAGGAAAGTTTGTGATGTGTACTTGTATAAACAATCAGCAGCTATCATATGGTAATTTTTCCCCTGTTGCACTTTTTAGAATTTCGATTCAGATATCAGCAGTGTTGGCATAGAAGGATGCTGGCAGTCTGAAAGCCAGCGGATTCTCAGTGAGGTTATGGTGGAGCACTTTTTCAGACAAGGTATGCTGGATGTGGCTGAGGAATTGTGTCAGGTAAGCTACACACATGTTCTGATTGTGTTAACACTACGTTTTTAAACATATCTTTGGAACACTTCTATAAGGATTGGCATTTATCACAAATGTAATGCATACTAGGTGTTTTACACATTCAGTGCTTTTACATGGCCAGTAATAATCCACTAGTATTTGGAATACTGAATAATCTGAATATATATTCCACCATGTAAACGGCATATTCGGAATATGAAGAGGAATATTCCACCTCTGCATATTCTGAATATTGGAGGTGGCACATTCTACTAGTATGTGGAATACTAGTGGAATATAAAGCCATGTAAACAGCATATTCTGACTATGATGCGTAATCCACAACAGACACTCACAATAACAAATACTCACAGCAGTAAACATGCTGGCACGTGCGAGAACATACAGCTACTTTTGGTCTGATGAGGAGACATCACTTTTATTAAGGATTTTAATGTCGTAAAACAGCTTGATGGCAAGAAACAGAGATGTGCAGAAGTGTTTAAAAGGATGGCGGAAAAAAATCATGAAGGGGGATTTGAGAGAACTGTGGATCAAGTTCGTCATCGATGCAAAGTTTTAAAAGCACAGCACTAAAGCAAACAACAGAAGTGGGGCGAATCTATCATTTTTTCCTTACTCAACCTTTAATCGCCCTTTGTCTTCACCGACTCGGTGTAGCATGCGAAAGTGCATCCCGTGAGACAGTGCACCCCTTCAGCGCAGCAGTGTACGTTTAACATGTGCACGTCATGCGATGTAAGGGGAGACGATGGAAAAAACCCTGTAGCGTAGTCACTGAGTTGAAAACAAAAATAAATAAAGAAGCTAGAGTTTACCCCTGGTGGCCACTTTAAATGGAAAAAAATGAAATGGTGAAAACGTTCAGGTGCCGAAAAGAAAAATGCGTTTAAGAATGTATTTATTTAACTAACACGGTCAGTACTGAGGTTGCCAAAACAAACTACGGAAACACAGGTAGGATTACATACTTATGTTATATCTACCGGTTTATTTTATCTAACCTGGTACAAAAAATGGGAAGTATTTAAATGTGATTTACTATGTTTGATTTTATCTTGCATCCTTTCCATGTAGTGTGTTTTGCCCACTAAATGTCATGCTTCACAAAAAATCGGATCTTCTTCATCTGTATCTGTTGCACAGAAAAAGTACTGTAATTTAGACTGAAGCTTTATTGCTGAATGTATAGATTATGTGTGTTTTTAACGTTGCTGTGGACTCTATAGTGTTCTAAAGCTTATCGCTTGCATGATGTGGCTGCAGACCATTGAAGAGACAGACATGTGGCACAGGGAATGATTAGTATCAGTAAGTGCTGTACTTGAAAAATGTGCATCCCCTGCATAAAAGAAAGGTGTGATAGTCATATTATCTACTCTAAGGAGATCAGTGGTAATGGTGCTGAGGCTTATGTAATGCAATATTTATTTATATAGCAAATGACAAGACACATTTACCAAATTTTAATTTTTCTCTGTACAATGCTAATCACAGAGGAGCTTGCTTTGTGTTAATGCAGCCCGTTTTGTAACCATGTGCTTATCTCTTCATTTTCAGGAAGCTGGACTGTGCATAGACCCAAGTCAGAAGGAACCCTTTGTAGAATTAAACAGAATACTAGAAGCACTTCGAGTGAGAGACTTAAGACCTGCCTTAGAGTAAGCCTTATTGGTTACGCGTACATTCTACTCTACTTGAAAAAACGTCACTCAAAAATTATTTTGAGCAATAAACAAGACTGAAACTTTTATTCTTTTTAGCTTAATAGGATATGAAATGGAAAATGTTAAGGTAACATCAATTGAATAATAACTCTTATTGCACTGCTTTGCACTCCTTAAACCTGACCTGTAATTTATTTCTTATAGCGATATTATTTAAACAGTAATATAAAATAATACTCTTGTTTGTTTTAATCACTCAGGCTGGATGGTACATTACATTATATAGAGTAAAGGGTGATTTAAATGCACACTCACCATAGAACAGTGAATAATTTGAGGTGGTGGCACCAAATGAGAGACTAAATATTCCCACAAATCTTTTCCATTTTCCACTTCCATTGGCTACATAGGTCTCAAATGTGCAGTTTTAAAGGAGAAATTTTCTAGCACACATGTATTTTCATTTTATAATTAAGCTCACATAATATCTGGTACTACTTTAGGTTGAAGCAAACTCTGTTTCTATGCCTTGTTCTTTGGTCATCTGTTTGCACTTGTGCTCCCTGGCAAATTTCACCTCAGCAGCATCTTCTGGGTCAAAGCATGTTACTGGCTGATGTCTGTCAATAAGGGAAGTAAATGATTAGTTATTGACAGGAAAGAAGCCAGTGAGGGGGTGGGGACACTGTCCAGGTGAAATGACTCAGGAAGTACAAGACAGAAGAAGCATGATTTCCAAACTGAGTTTCTTTTACCTACTGTAGTACCAGATATCATGTGTTTCTTTAAAAACTGCACATTTGAGACCTATATAATGAATAGATGTGCATGGTTGAGAAATCTTATGGCTGCAGTTACTTTAAGCAAAAACAATTGCATAAAATATGACATCAAAAGATACTACACATATTGACTACATGTACAAAGTAGGTGCATGTCAAAAAGAATATATATTCTATGACTTCATATAGCAGTAGTCTGAAGCTTGATCCTTTATGTATATTGTTACAGGTGGGCAGTGGCGAATCGGGAAATGCTTATGGCCCAGAAGAGCTCCTTAGAATTCAAGCTGCACAGATTGTATTTTATCAGCCTGCTAATGGGGGGTACAGCCAATCAGAAAGAAGCACTGCAGTATGCAAAAAACTTTCAACCTTTTGCAGTAAACCACCAAAAAGGTATTTTTTTTCTTCTAATTATAAATGAAAAACACAAAATAAGTAAAGGGTGCTGTAGAACTGTTTTTTTGGTCATGCCAGTGCTATTAAAGGTACACAGACAGCACACACTCAAATCTGATTGCCTTCTGTTTTCCAGATATCCAGGTCTTAATGGGAAGCCTAGTGTACCTGCAGCAGGGGATTGAGAACTCTCCGTACGTTCATCTGCTGGACTCCAATCAGTGGGCCGATATCTGTGACATTTTTACCAGAGATGCCTGTGCTCTCCAAGGCCTTTCTGTTGAATCTCCTCTCAGTGTTAGGTGGGGAGACTTTCAGTCCAGTTCACCATTGGCAGGACACTTTCACGTAGGCGTGTTTCCACAGGCTTGTTCAAATCTGGCCCCCTTTGTGCCTGGCTTGCTTTTAAAAAGAGCTTAGGTCATGTGTGGTTTTTCCCTAGTTTTTTAGCTGGTTACCTACAGGACTGAGTATGTGTGGCTGCTTATTGAAAGAGAAACTTTAGAGGACTGGTTTCACAGCACTAATCTAAGGTAACATTACGTAGTCCAGGTGTAATGCTAACCTGGGTCTGTGAGACTAGCTGTTTTATCATCTACATTTTCCTAACATTTAATTTCTGACAATTTAAAAGCCATGTTTTGTAAGTTCTGTAGAATTGCTTGCTGCTGTTTCTGCTTAGATCCTTATTCACCAAGCTTACTAACTATCCTGCTTTCAACCATGGAGGCTGATTGTGACAAAACTCCTAAAAGCTGAATTTTAGAATGGACCATGAGGGGTGTGCAAGTATAGTTTTCTTTTTTCAGAATAAATACTAGCAGCCTACATAGACAGGAGTAAAAGTAAAGTATAATTAGTGTTAAAAACAAATACATGAAAAATACATTTGGAATTGATTAAGGGATAAAACACTAATTGCTTAGGACAAAACTAATGTTATTGCTTGTTTAAAAGCAAAACATGTGGCTGGTGATGTTTCAGTATTTAACCCTTTCTCGCGCAGTCTTGTTTTGGTGGTGGTGGGGGGGTTTTTTCGGTTTGTTTTTTTTACAGTCTGCTTCACATGAAGGTCTAGCATAAAGCATTTCAGGCTTGTATTGTAGCTTTTACTAACCAGCTTCTGCCCTTTTCTCTTCAGTTTTTCAGCCGGCTGTGTAGCACTGCCAGCTCTTATAAACATTAAAGCAGTCATCGAACAGAGACAGTGCACTGGAGTGTGGAACCAGAAGGACGAATTGCCTGTGAGTATGCACTATATCAACTATATACACTATCTCAACTATATACACTATATCAACTATGTCATCTATATACACTATATAAACTATATCAACTATATCATCTATGTCAACTATATACACTATATCGTCTATATACACTATCATCTATATACACTATCATCTATATCAACTATATACACTATCATCTATCAACTATATACACTATATACACTATGTCATCTATATACACTGTCATCTATATACACTATCATCTATATACACTATATCATACTATATACACTATATCATTATTATTATTATTATTATTTGTTTATTTAGCAGATGCCTTTATCCAAGGCGACTTACAAAGACTAGGGTGTGTGAACTGTGCATGAGCTGCAGAGTCACTTACAATTACGTCTCACCCGAAAGACGGAGCACAAGGAGGTTAAGTGACTTTCTCAGGGTCACACAATGAGTCAGTGGCTGAGGTGGGATTTGAACCGGGGACCTCCTGGTTACAAGCCCTTTTCTTTAACCACTGGACCACACAGCCTCCTACATCTATATACACTATCATCTATATCCACTATGTCATCTATGTACACTATATCATCTACCACTTAAAGGTACTCTATTGCCAGAGGTGCAGGACTCTTGGGTCCAACTGATTTGACAATTTGTATTCTGCCACATTTGCCTTGTACATTTTGGATGGTCTATAAAGCAGAGAGCATTGTTTTAGTAACGTATAGTTTATGTTAGTTTTCATTGTGTTTGTTGTTACCAAGATTGTGAATTTAGAGAATTTGGCAAAATTTACAGTAAAGGTGTCTCAGTGGTTGAATAAGCCAGAGCTGGAGTTTTTTTTTCTTTTAGAGCACTGAAGAATCACCATGAATTGCATCAGCTGCTTATATGTGGTTATTCTGGGATAACCCCTAAGAAACACAAGGCATTACATGTTGCAGTATATTGACATGGACACACAGGGGCACTGTTTGATTAAGTTTAACTGATGGCAAGAGCCTCACTTCTAACTTTGGATTGTCCAATCAAGTCGTGGCTAAAAACAGACATTTTGAAATGAATTGTGTGTTGCCAAATTCAGTGCTTAATATACTGTGGTTATTAGCCTAAGGCAAGGGTGATGTACTAGAAACACACATCTGCAAGCATTTAAAATACATGCAGTGTGTCACACTTCTTTACATATCCAAATGTGATGGGCTTTTCTTAAAGAAATAGCTTCACGGTTTTTAAATCTGTCATAGTGTACAATGATACCTACGCATGTGATCTGGGCTTTTGAGGGCTACAACTTAAAAACTGCTTTCTTGAATCTTGCTTTGAATGTAGGTCATAGTAATCTGATTTTTCACAATACTGACTCCTGATTGATTGATTGATTTAATGAAGGCTACATAGCCCAAGACAGGTCTGTATGTTTTCAGGGAAACCTATTAGTCCAGAGATTGTACGGTTAACTGCAAGAATGTTGGTAATTTCCCTGTCAAGTGAGCTGTGATGCAGAGTGGATAAGTAAATATTGCAGAGTATCACCTTCCTATCAAACTCCTGTGTGGTCCAATTCAAACCAGAATGATCACTAATCCTGTTGTATTGCTTCTAATTTGGAACATGAAATGTATTTGTTTATTGGATGCAGTATTTTTCTGTATCGTTTTTTTTTTGTTTAAACAGATTGAAGTTGAACTTGGTAAAAAGTGTTGGTACCACTCAGTGTTTGCTTGCCCTATTCTTCGACAACAAACAACAGATAACAACCCACCTATGAAACTGGTGTGTGGCCATATTATTTCCAGAGATGCTTTAAATAAAATGATCAGTGGAAGCAAGTAAGTACCTGTTTCAAAGAGCTTTAACTAGGGGATAGATGTTTCCTGTTTTTAATTATAACTCGTTTTATATCTGAACACATGCCTATCTATCCTGAGACATCCTGCTGTTAGAATCGTGTTGAATGTTAACATGAGACATGTTATGAATCCATCCATGGGTTTAAAAAAGTCTAGATTTAAGGCACTCTTAAGTATTGTTTATTCCAGTGTCTTAATAAAAGGGGTGAGGAGGTGGGGTTCACAAGATTCGTATTCCACATGTCCTATTCGGAATGCATCTTGCCTTATTCGGATACTGTTTACATGACTGTATCACTTACCGTATTCCTCCAAATTTAAGATGCAGCCCAAATTTCCCACCCTCAATTTGAGGAAAAAATAAAACATGAACTAAGTATGTATTTACAAAGATATAACCTCAATTACACTGAGTTTAAAACAAAGGATTCAGGTAAAGCCAAAAAGCCTTGCTATATTCCAAAGTGTAATTGTAGTATTATTTTCAAAAAAAGAGAACATCACCTTGATACAAAACTAGAAATAACTAAATAACTTGAGAATGCATAACGGCCGAGTGTTTTGTTTTTTTTAACTTTTAATGAGTGTGTAGCAGGATTGTGTCAGAAAGGAGACTCAGAGTTGGGAAAGCTGCAGTTCAAACGCGTATGCACACTTTTAATAAACAAAGAACAAAACAGGTATGAACAGGGCACGAGGGCCAAAATAAAGAGTTTAAACACAATAAGCAGGACTATAGAGTCAAAACTTATACTGGCCAGGTTGGGCAACATTTTCACTGGCTTTTCTCCTTACACCACTACCTAAACAAAGGATTGTCTCTCCTTTTTGTACACAGGCCACACCCCAATTAGCACTCAGTTACTTAAGTGGGGAATGGCCACACGTGTGGTTGTTGGCAGGGACAGATTGAACCCCATCCCTGCCAACCTTGCATTCACACTCTATTTACATTTAGGGCTTTCGCCCTGCCACAGGGTGCTTTTTTTCCTTTTAGAAAAAAAATACATCTTATTATACTCAGGTGGAATATGGCTTTGTGAATTGTCCCCCAGAAACTTTAGGGTTGATGTTTAATGGTGTTTCCTGATTAATAAAGGCACATAGGGACATTTCTTTCATGTTGTCTTATACTGGTTTTATGTGTTCCAGGTTGAAATGTCCTTATTGTCCAATGGAGCAGGTTCCAGGAGATGGGAAGCAAATATACTTCTAAAATGTCCTAAATCAATGTGTTAATGGCCATTAACTTTGAACAAGCTGCTTAATGAGTATCTGCAGAAGTAATTCAGTTTTTTGGGAAGGTTTGCCAATATTGAGTAACAGTGTGCAGAAGCCAGAGAAAATATTAGTGGCAATAGGGCTTTAACCTTGATCTGCATACACTGATCAAGTTAATACACCAGCACTCCCTATGAAAGGCAATTATTTATTTGTATTTTAAGCTAAATTAAATTTGTGTTTGGATTTTACATTGTGGAGGTAATGTTACCACCCAAATTAACTTTTTTCTTGTACTATCACTGTATCATCACATTGATCAATTGTAAGTCATCTTTTGAGGATTAGTGTGGAATATTTTTTTTTTCTTTTCTTTTTTTAAGTGTATATAACAGTATTTAGAAAACTATAATGGATACATAGCAAGTATTGCTGCAGAGTTTGCTTCTATAATTTGTATTTTCTGGTGATAGAGCAAGCTGTGAAATGCTTTGACTTATGTTTATTTTTTTCCCCTCCCAGTCTTCTTTAAAAAATTAAAATTAAAAAAAAAAAAGAAATTTCAAATAAACTGTACAGAACCAAGTTAATATTGGAGCATTTGGAGCTTAGGTATTTAAATGTATTGCTAATTTATATGATTGTATGCAGTTTATATTATCTTACTGGAGAAGAGTGGCATGTAAGGTTTCTTTGCTCTGATAATTAAATAATGTTATATGTGTAATGCCATCTATTAAAGATATACTTTTGAAAAATGTGAAGTATTTTACAGCATTTTTCAGTGAATTGTACTTTTTTTTTCTTTGCACAAACAATACTAACATTTTTTTTATGCTGATGCTGTACAGCTGCCAAACATGTTATAAGTAAAAACAGAACACACACTACCGTGTCAGCACTTGGGCGTTATTCTGTAAATGCAGTCATCCTAGTTAATTATAGTTAAGTAAGCACAACAGAAATACAAATTAAAACTTTTTTTGATTTTAACCCTAAATTCTTATAGCTATACAGTCTGGGACACTACACTGTGTGTGCAGTCTGTACAGAGGTGCTGTCTGCTTGATTAGCTGCAAGTCTCAAACTCCAAATACTCAACCTCTGTAGGTGTGGAAAAGAGTTGATCACCACCTTCCTGTAGTCTTTCCTCAGGAATAGGTACATAATTGGATCCAGGGCACTGTTGAGGCTGAGTAAACCAATAGCAAATTGGAAATAGATAAAGGTTCTGGATTCATAATCACAGCTGTCTTCAAATAAGAGAACCCCCATATAATTCACATAACACATGAGATGGAAGGGACCAAAGACCAGAATGAAGATGATTATGATAAGTGACAATAAGCCAACAATTCTTTTTTTCTCCTCGTCTGGCACTGAAATGACTTTGGTGATGTTTTTTTGAATTCCACGGTAGAGAAAAACGAGGAAACACAAGGGCAGGGGAAAGGTTATTGCCATAGCAACCAATTGAAAAACAGCAAAGCTCCGATCAGAGGGGTACTTTTCCATGCACAGGCTGCTTTCAGCATCTTCAAAACCAAGCTTAAAAGCCACAGAAGTGACCGAGATGACAAACACCCACAGGCCCACACAAATCAAGCAGGTGTTCCTGAGCTTGCCATACTTACGAAACCAAAGAGGATGAACAATGGCCAGATATCTCTCCAAGGCGATGCAGCACAGGAAGAAGATGCTGACAAACATGCTTATATAGAAAATACAGCCAATAATGCTGCAAGCTCCCAGACCGAAATTCCAAACGTGAATGTTCCTGTAGTAGTCCATCCAGAAAGGCAATGTGCTGATTTGTAGGAGGTCTGATAACAGGAGGTTGATGACAAAGACGGGAAGGACATTCTCAGTTTTGACCAGACGGTACAGGCCGTAAAGGGCCAGGAAGTTAGTGGGCAGCCCAATGCAGAAGACAAAGCCGTACACCACAGGGAGAATGACCTGATCAGAGGTGAAGTCAATTCCACAGGTATTGTTTGCCACATTACTCATTATCTGTTCAATAGCACAGGAGTTGTTTGTAGCGGTGGACATTTTCTAGTTGTCCTTGCTTTACCAGATACTTTTTCTTCCCAGGGAACTTGAATCTCTTGACTGAGATGGCCAAAAGCTGTGACTAATGCCTCGCATTGCCTGCCTTGCCATCTAAATAAACCAAAAAGGAGAAACAATTAGTCTGTTTCCAATAGGTCAACAGTATGGTGTGTGTAGAATTTGCTTTTAATTTCAATAGTATTGCATAATTACAACATTTAGCAAACAGTTGACTCTGTTCATTTATGATTGCAGGTTTTGAAGTTATGGATAAATTACCTAACATGATTGCAACAGACGCTCATCATGAGAAGATGCAAATGGTCACAATACCTCTTGCCAAAGGCAAGAAAAAAGGTGTAGCCCAGACTGTGTGTGTGTATGTATATATATATATACATACATACATATATATATATATATAGCTCTGGAAAAAATTAAGAGACCACTGCAAAATTATCAGTTTCTCTGGTTTTACTATTTATAGGTATGTGTTTGGGTAAAATGAACATTTTTGTTTTATTCTATAAACTAGTGACAACATTTCTCCCAAATTCCAAATAAAAATATTGTCATTTAGAGCATTTATTTGCAGAAAATGACAACTGGTCAAAATAACAAAAAAGATGCAGTGTTGTCAGACCTTGAATAATGCAAAGAAAATAAGTTCATATTCATTTTTAAACAACACAATACTAATGTTTTAACTTAGGAAGAGTTCAGAAATCAATATTTGGTGGAATAACCCTGATTTTCAAGCACAGCTTTCATGCGTCTTGGCATGCTCTCCACCAGTCTTTCACATTGATGTTGGGTGACTTTATGCCACTCCTGGCGCAAAAAATCAAGCAGCTCGGCTTTGTTTGATGGCTTGTGACCATCCATCTTCCTCTTGATCACATTCCAGAGGTTTTCAATGGGGTTCAGATCTGGAGATTGGGCTGGCCATGACAGGGTCTTGATCTGGTGGTCCTCCATCCACACCTTGATTGACCTGGCTGTGTGGCATGGAGCATTGTCCTGCTGGAAAAACCAATCCTCAGAGTTGTGGAACATTGTCAGAGCAGAAGGAAGCAAGTTTTCTTCCAGGACAACCTTGTACTTGGCTTGATTCATGCGTCCTTCACAAAGACAAATCTGCCCGATTCCAGCCTTGCTGAAGCACCCCCAGATGAGTCCAATTTTCAGCTTTGCACAACACCTGGTCATCTAATGGTTAGACGGAGACCTGGAGAGGCCTACAAGCCACAGTGTCTCGCACCCACTGTGAAATGTGGTGGAGGATCGGTGATGATCTGGGGGTGCTTCAGCAAGGCTGGAATCGGGCAGCTTTGGCATGAATCAAGCCAAGTACAAGGTTGTCCTGGAAGAAAACTTGCTTCCTTCTGCTCTGACAATGTTCCCCAACTCTGAGGATTGGTTTTTCCAGCAGGACAATGCTCCATGCCACACAGCCAGGTCAATCAAGGTGTGGATGGAGGACCACCAGATCAAGACCCTGTCATGGCCAGCCCAATCTCCAGACCTGAACCCCATTGAAAACCTCTGGAATGTGATCAAGAGGAAGATGGATGGTCACAAGCCATCAAACAAAGCCGAGCTGCTTGAATTTTTGCGCCAGGAGTGGCATAAAGTCACCCAACATCAATGTGAAAGACTGGTGGAGAGCATGCCAAGACGCATGAAAGCTGTGCTTGAAAATCAGGGTTATTCCACCAAATATTGATTTCTGAACTCTTCCTAAGTTAAAACATTAGTATTGTGTTGTTTAAAATGAATATGAACTTATTTTCTTTGCATTATTCGAGGTCTGACAACACTGCATCTTTTTGTTATTTTGACCAGTTGTCATTTTCTGCAAATAAATGCTCTAAATGACAATATTTTTATTTGGAATTTGGGAGAAATGTTGTCACTAGTTTATAGAATAAAACAAAAATGTTCATTTTACCCAAACACATACCTATAAATAGTAAAACCAGAGAAACTGATAATTTTGCAGTGGTCTCTTAATTTTTCCCAGACCTGTATATATATATATATATATATATATATATATATATATATATATATATATATATATATACACACACACGCATAAGTATTCAACCCCTGTGCTGTGGAAGCTCCCAGTTTACACCGATGAAAGAAATTGCCCTAACGAGGACACAATTACCTTACCATTGGCCTCCACCTGTGAACCATTAAAGTTGCTGTCACATTTTCTGGATAAAAAACCCACTGTTGAAGGATCATTGGTCAGGCTGTGAATCTGAAGGAAAATTAAGACCAAAGAGCATTCTACAGAAGTTAGAGATAAAGTAATACAAATACATAGATTAGGGGCACGGTACAAAATAACATCCAAGTGTTTGGATATCCCAGTGAGCACAGTTGGATCAATAATCAGGAAGAGGAAGCTGCATCACACCACCCAGGCACTGCCAAGAAAAGGCCGTCCCTCAAAACTCTTAAATTTAAAATTGAAGGAAGAATGGATGGAGCAAAATACAGGGAAATACTGCAAGAGAACCTGCTTCAGTCCGCTAAAAAACTGAAGCTTGGGAGGAAATTCACCTTTCAGCAGGACAATGATCCCAAGCACAAGGCCAAAGCAACACTGGAGAGGCTCAAGAACAAAAAGGTGAATGTCCTACAGTGGCCCAGTCAAAGTCCTGATCTCAATCCCATTGAGAATCTGTGGCACTATTTGAAAATTGCGGTCACAAGCGTCGTCCAACCAACCTGAACAACCTGGAGCAAATCTGCCAAGAAGAATGGGCCAAAATCACTCCGACGCTGTGTGCAAAGCTGGTACATACTTACCCCAAAAGACTTAAAGCTGTTATTGCAGTGAAAGGTGGCTCTACCAAATATTAATGTGTGGGGGTTGAATACTTATGCAAGCAAGATATTTCAGTTTTTTATTTTTCTTAAAAATATTTCCCAACATAAAACCAATGTCACCTTACAATAATTGATTTTGAGTTTCAGTGTTTTAAAATAAAATATCAAACAGAACGAAATTTCAATGTACCATTTGTAATTCAGTAATATGAGACAATTGGTCAGGGGTCTGAATACTTTTGCAAGGCACTGTGTGTATATATATATATATATATATATATATATATATATATATATATATATATATATATATATATATATAGAATGTTCTTGCTTTTAAGAACAGTCTGAGGTACAATTAGATTCAATATAATACATAAAAAGAGAGCTGTGCTACAGCAGGAAACCTAAACCTGACTAGAATAAGAAACATTAAAGGACCGCTCTCAGACTCTTAGACAAACATACTTTTTAATCTTCTGCAAGGGTAGTTATTTGTTGTCTCCCTCAATTTTGCTAGTTTTATACTAGTGGTAAGCTTCAGTTTAAATGATGCAATCTGGGTTGTTGATCACAAATGATTAAACGTTTTGCACAACAAAACACACAAAATTGTCTTTGACAGTGGTAACTTAATAAACAATAATGTCAAGACTGGAGATATGATAATGAATAATTACAAAGTTATAGAAAATGAATATCCTGTGCCTTGTGGAATGTATTTTCCACAATGCTGTATATTCAATAATTCAAATATCATCCCAAAACCTCTAGCCATTGAGAAAGTTATGTACAACAGTGCTAGCTGCAGTTTAACTCGTCTTGTCCTACTAACAGATATTTGGTCAATATTCACAAAACTTTTACTCATCAGTTATTTAAAGTTTTTTTTTTTTTTTTTTGATGGATTTAATAATGTTTTGCTTTCCTGGACAGCTGTTAATCAACATTCTGCAACAGTTTCCTGGATCTACATTGAATCCATGTTTTAACCAGCAATTCATATTTTTTAGCCAATACAGATGTTAACATAAAAAAAAACACTGCAGTTCTCAACTGTATCTCTTTTGCTTAGTATTTGTTTTATTATGCTGGAAGTATTTAATCAACTACCATATTTTGATTAAAGTATGATACCAAAATACAATTCAGAAGTAATTAAATAAAACTGTTAATGTTACAAAACAAGGAACTTATAAGGTTCAGTCAAGGAATTCAATGTATGACTTTAGTAACCCAAAGTTTTACTTACATGCAATGTTCAGTATGCTGCAAGGACTGCAGGGATAAATGATGACTTTTCTTTGTGAGGCATTTCATACCCCAAACTGAACCCCCACAACCTGCTGGCTCGCAAAATATAGCTTTTTTTTTGTTAATTAAGACTGACTTCTCGTTTTTGTTTCGTCTTTTGTCACAGGTGGTGAGAGGTGTGAATGCTGAATATCACACGTACACACAGTTCCAAAAATGCAAACATAAAATCAGCTACCAGAATGATACCCACAAAAGCAAATGCATGAGAAAAAAAAAAGAATTACATTTTTAGTATTAAAAAGATATTTTGGTAAAAATGCCTATATATACAAATTAAACAGCACATGGCGTGCACCAGTAATCTCTCTCTTGCCAAATCTTTAACAAACTCACTGTTTCAGGGGGCAAAAATTACCAATGCACACCCAACTGGTCATGCTCAAAATTAAAACAAAAACTCTGTCAAACAAGTCATACAGTGGGTTCTGTGGAAAGCATCCACCACACCACAGCAAATCTGCAGCAACTTGAGGCATGGCACAGTATACCACAGTTATTCATGAGTGCAGAAACAAGAAGTCATGATTAAGAACACATTACAGGTATAATCAACAGATATAAAGAAAAATGCAAATTCAGAGGGTTTAAAGACCATGTGTCGGTGTCCCAAAAAATCTAGCGTTATCTGCCCCCACATGTTGCTATAAGTGTTTAAATAATGTACCTGCAATTTTTCTTTTCATTGTTAACATCCTGACAACTTTAAAGTCTGTTTCAACGCTCTTTTCAAAATGTTCACTCTAGTGCACGGGTGCCAGGCCATTCTGGGTTTTATAGGTTAGCAGCAAAGTCTTAAAATCAATTCTAAACTCCACTGGGAGCCAATGTAAAGAAGCCAGAACAAGGGTAATGTGTTTTATTCCTTTAGTTAGGATCCAGCAGTGTTTTGGATGCGCTGGAGTTGAAATAGCACACTTTGGGATACCAGAGAGGAGTGCATTACTGTAATAAATTCTGGATGATACGAATGCATGCATAAGTCTCTCGGCATCACATATGGAAATTATGTGTCAAAATGTTGTAGTATTTCGCAAATGATAGGAGGAAACTTTAGAACCTTCTCAAATCTTTCTCAAATGATGGGACGGGGTCAAAAATATATTTGATCTAAGACCTGAAGAGAAGTTACTAAGCTTAGGTTCTTGTAATGCCACATTATTTATTTGTTTTTAGGAACCTACTATCATAACCTCTGTTTATTCTGAGTTCATGTGGCAAAGTGGTTTGTAGTGCGCAGATGTAGTTGGTGCAGTGCTCAGGAATGACACACACATGACAGTGAAAGTTCAATAAAACATCTCCTTTATTTGGCTGGGTTGCATGTCTACAACACTTAAATAATAAGCATGGGATGTACACAGCCATGTGTATCGCTCCGTGCAAAACAAGGGTTTCAGTCCCGAAAAAATAAGACACTAATAATTAACACACACACATACACGATCACTTCTCCCGATAGTGAGTGCTCTTTGTGCAGGTGTGGTGAAAGACAAACAGTTCATGAAACAGTGGTGTTCCGGGTTTAGTGCTGGCTTGTAGCGACAGCTCCTGGCTAGTGTATAGCCATCTAACAAAGACAAATGACAAACAGTTAGCACAACAAATAAACAAAACACGAAACACTCACAATAATTAATTACTTCTGTTTCCTTAATGGGTCCTTTCAGATTATCGTGTCACATCCCCTAAAATACCCTTAATCATGCCCCCTCCGATCAAGCTAGCTCCTTTTGCATGGCAATCCATGACTGACACATCACTTTCTCGTGGGAAAAATTAGGATATTGTAATACACTAAAAATCCCTGCGACTATGTGCAATGCTTTAAAAGGACAGTAAAAAGGCTGGAAATGCATCATTGCTGTGGCATACGGCAGGATGTTTAACATCTGGTCCAAGTCAGTCACACATGACTTCTTCCGTACAGACTGAGAAAATGTTACCTATGGTTAAAGAAATCGGAAATTATAGAGAAGTGAGTTAGCTCTGTTGCAAATATATCCGTCCCTTTGAAATAGTCTCTTGGAAAGGTATCATCAATCTAGCACAAGAGTTGGTTAATGTGGGGGCTACCTTCTGTCAAGTACTAGCTAGTAATGTGTTACCACACCCAAGTACAGACTTAGTAACACTGTGTATCTGACACTGAATTCAATTCAGGAGATTTATAATCACCTACACAAAAACTGCAAGGGAGAGCTACAGTACAGACTTGAAAATATTGCCCCAGATATGTTGCCGTTTTTTGTGACAGTCTTCTGACGATTTTATGAACTCGAGGGAGATTAAGATCAATACATTGAACTTGGTAATTTTGTGGTTTCAGAAACTCGAACGGCATTGTCAGCCGCTAAGTTCAGAAAAAAAGTAGCAGTAAACAAAAAACTGCACCAAGTAGCTTTTTTTTCTGTGGCCTAAATTTAACCTGGTCTGTACGCTACCCTGCAATGAACATGAAGACGTTTAGCAGAAATATGCAGAATAATCAAGGACTTCAAAGAAGCCCATCTGTCCAAGCAGAAAGGTCTAAATGGGGAGGACTGTCTACTGACAGCAGGCAAAAAAAGCTGCAGCCCATGATAGAAAATAAACAGGGTTTGATGAACTGGGCAAAGGAACACAATGTTGAGTACCTAAAATTACAAAAAATGGCACCAAGTGTGCCATGAATATTGGTTCCCCTGAATATCTGTTCCCCTAGGAACAAACACAATATTATATATTAAAATAACCCATTTTGGAAATCTTGCATTCATTCAAATCCAAAGACAGAATTATAGAGGCATTTCTTTAATTTTTACAGTATTTTCAATAACTGTGGAAACATTTATAGGAAAATTTAAAGCAAATCCTATGCAAGTATATGTTTTTTATATCTATCAGCTTGTCAGTACCCAAAGATCACTCTATCCTATATAACAAACAAACAAAGCACACAACTGTTCTGAAATGGTTTACTTGCATACAATATTCTATACAGCAAGGACAAAGGAAACACAGGATGACTTCATTGCATTCTGAGACTCTTACTGGCTCAGTATATGCTTGGCTTGGTATATGTTATCAAGTAAGTCAGACCCCAAACTTATTCCACACAGCCTCCTGTCAATCACATTCACTACCACTGCTTCAATGAAAAAAGTGTATTTAAATAATAATACTAATAATAATACTAATAGTTATTGAGACTTGCTTCTCGTCTTCATTTCCTGTTTTTGTCATGTGTGCAATTCGGGTGAAACTTGTGGTGAAAGGTGAGAAGATTAAATATCTCACACACACACACACACACACACACACACATACAGACTGAATAATAAATCAAATAATAGCTTAAAATCATCAAAGCTCAAAGGCATATGTTGGTTAAAATGTATCCACTCCTCATTAATTGTGTTCATCATGATTGTTGCAGGTTTTGTATTCACACTTCGAAATACAATATATATCGTTGAACTTTTTACCACTTTATTTAATGATACCAGAAATGACTTGTTTATTCAGTTAAGCTGACACAGGACACACACGTCCACTTTATTTTCTATTGGTTGTAGCTAAGTCATATTCAATTCACATCAAGTAAACTTTACAACCAGGAAGCATATGATGAAGTAACAATCTAAGTCAATACAATTCAAAGTGTACTCATCTACAGCATAGTAGTAGGGTATATGAATCAGTGTTTTTGTTTTTTTCCAATTCTTTTATTTACATTTTTTTTTAACATTTTGCATATCATTTTCTATTTTTGAAGACATTGAACGAGACTTATAGTCAAAATGTTTATTAAGAATATTTTAGCATTTTTAAACTGTAGCAACTCTGAAGCTGTTAAAATTACTGTATATAAAATACAATCATAATGTAACAGTTCTGGTGTATTTATTGTTGATCATGACATAAAATGTGATTATGATTTTTTTGTGTAAAAAATGGCTGTGGTAATCAAGGCACAAATGTGGCTTATTTCTAGGCTAACTTGGCCAGTAAAAAAAATCAGTACTCAAAAAAAAAAAAACTAGACATGGTCCAGGAAGATACACAGAATCATTAAAACAAACAATCACTCTTACTCTGGAAACAAAGCATATTATGGTGTATGTATATATATATATATATATATATATATATATATATATATATATATATATATATATATATATATATATATATATAAACACAGCAGGGAGGGGGTTAATATCCCCCCCAGCATAAAACATGTGCATATGCACATTTTGTTTAATTATGTTATTGTTAATTATCCCCTGCACCTGGTGGTAATTGTAAATTAGAGCCAGGTGCAGGGTATTTAAGACGTGCAGTCAGTCTGCACAGGATGGTTGAGTAGAAGGAAGCAGGAGGTGTACCCTGCTGTCGAGCCATCACTGAAAGGTATCTGTGTTTCTTTTGTTTTGGTAAACTGGCTGTTTTTAGCCGGTCTGTTTTAAACAGCTTATCTGTATGGCTTATTTAGACAAGGTTCCTGAAAAGTGTTTAGTGCTCAAAATGGATCTAGGCGTCTTGTTTTGTTTAGTTTATTTGTTTTGTTTATTAAATATAGCTCATCAGCACTTTAAACTCAATTTCTGTGTCCTGGGTCTCTATATTATAGGGACAAATGAACAACCGTGAGTGCGGCCGGTTACATATGGTGGCAGCGAGTGTGGGTGCCCCTAAAGACCCAGAAATTAAAATGAATTTAAAAGAATTGATAATAAGGATCAACAAAAACACAGCACAGCAAGAAGTAAGCAACCGCTGACTACAGGAGGAGATTGAGAGGCGGAGAGGGGAGATGGGTTTGCCCCCATTAGATATAAAAGAACGGGATCCAACAGAGCTGGAGCTGCTGCTCCAGAAGTGGAAGCCGGCAAGAGTAGCCCCGCTGTCTCCCGAGTCAGAGGAGGAGGAGCCATGGCTGTCTCTGGAGCCAGCAGCTGCAATCAAGGGAGAGGAGGTGCTGTCTCCCGAGCCAGAGGAGGTGAAGAGCGCACCTCCACCACAGCTCCATCTTGCAACCCCGGGAGCTTTTCCGGCGCTGGTCAGTGCAGTCCCTTGCCCCATGCTCCTGGACACCATACCTAAGGTTCCTGACCTTCCATCGCTGGACCTGGAGCCCCAGAGTCTGATCCATCTCGTCTGGTTCCCCACCGCTCCCCCTGCAACCCCAGACATCGCGATGCAGGCGGCAGACATCGCTTGGGCTCTCCCTGCCTGTAGCTGTGCTCCCCCTGGCGGTTCAGAGTCGCTACGCCAGTACCCATCCGCAGACCTCTACCTACTGCACCACCCACCAGGTTTCCGGTCGGTGAGCCAGTTGCCCCTGTCACCACAGTGGGGTCCCTCATCACTGGTTCTCGGTCCCTACTTAGATATAAATATATTGGCATATAAATCTTCTCAGCTCTTCAGCATCTAAATAAATAAGCATAGCAAATAATAAGCAAATAGAATTCTGCATTCTCATCCTTAATCAACAATGAATCACTATGTTCTGCTATCTCATTTTTATAGGCAATAGTACTACCTGTCTGTGGTTTTCAACCTTTTAACCTTATCGCATCACACAACACTGTCTGTTACAGCGGCACTGTAAAATAAGCAAGATATAGAAGGCTCTCATAAGTAAGTAAAGTTTTGTTTTAATTGTAGATTGAGTTGTTGCTAGTTTTTGATGCTGTAAAGTTAATGATATTAGGCTGTGTGTATTTTGAGTAGAATTAACTATTTGCAAAAGTCACAGCAGGATGTGGTTGACTTGATTAGACAAATTTGCAAAGCCATTGTCGAATGCACCAGTGATTAAACTGTCTTGTTTGAAGTGAAGAGTTTAATTTCTCTCGGCAACGGCCACAGTTTGCATTATATAGAAAGCAAGCAGGGAAGCAAAAGGACCAGATCGCTCTCATAACACATACCTCCAGCTCACCGAAGGGCCTTATCACCAAAGGGCCGGTAGTCTAAACTGTGGTAATCTAAACTGTGGTAGTCCAAATGAGGACAGACTTCTCCCTGCCACTGCAAATCTAGCTCCTCTAACCTGATCTCCCTGCCTCTCACCCTTTCCTCTGCTCTTACCAGTTGTGACAGAGACAGAATGATTCTTGGTGATAAATCTCTCTCCCGACCTGTGAGGGCGCTGTGTAAAGGGAACAGACTGCCCTGGACTGAATGGTGTACGAATAAACCTAAAACCTGCCTTCCCTTGTACAAGGTGCAATCACCTTTTTTGAGTGAAAGGTGTATGCGGCAGAGATAGATGTATCTTTGATAGAAACAGTTTAATTTATTTGAAGTCTTCCCACTGATGATGGGAATGGGAATGAAGTGATGGAAGCCCTGCTAACAAGATTTAAGTTTTTGCAGGCATCAAGCTTTTAAAGACACACCTGTGGTGGTTTTGAGAGACTCACTGAGAGAAGAAACTGATCCAAGACTCTGACAGCTACTGGAAGCAGGCTGATCTTTGGGATGCAAATTGAACATTTGTGAAACTGCATGTGTGTTAAAATGTTGTAATAACTGTACTGTGTTTTAAAGAATATAAAGCCAGCAGAAATACTAAACAAATTGTTAAAACACAATGTTCATACAAGATGTTGTAATATGCTCTGTATTAACCTATAGTTATGTGAGAGCATTCTATATTCCTGTTTATTCTGCTATAACAGTGACAAATATCTTTGTAAGTCTGAGTAAAAAGGGAACTAGGTTGGGCTCACGCTGACCAAAAAACACCTGTGAAATGAGCTAAGCTTGTCTTTGTCTGAGCTACTGGTGCCAAGGTTTATAACCTTGAGGAGAAAAGCAGAAATGAGAATCTCATTTAATTAACTCAAATGTTCACAGTCAAGTCTCTTATTTAGAGAAGTAAGCTTGATCTGAAGGTAGTCTTTAAGCTAAACACAGGTATTCTAGTATAATTCAAACAGAATATAAGTGTAAATGTTTTATTTTAGCAGAAGAACTGTTAAGTTTGAAAATAAGAGAATATAGTGCAGAAATTAACTTAAAGTAAAAACTTCAGTCAAAGCATAATAGTACCAGTCTGTGTCAGACATATAGTAGGATGTGCCAAAGAGAATGTAATTCATTTGTTGACCTTGTCTTTGCTTGAAACGAAATGGTACCAGGCACGTGGGTAATTGAAGAAAAAACTTGTTGGCAATTAATGTGAGTTTCAATGTTTGAGGGGTTTGAAATCCAAGGTTTGTATAATGAGCGATCTTTTACATATAAGAAATATCTCCTGGTACAGGAAAGAGGAGTCAATGGTGAATTACATATGGCTTCATTAAATCATAGAGATTAATGAAGACCTGGTAAAGACAAGTGAGGGGGAGCCATAGCATAGAACCATGTTATGCCATACGTCTGAGAAAATGCTTACAGAAAACTCTTCTATTAATGATGAATAACCTCAACAGAGAAGCAGGTGGTTCGGAACTTGCCTGAACAGGATTTTTGTAAAAAAACAGAGAGAGAGATCAAGTTTAGTTTAAAGCAATAGCTCAAATGGGAGTGTTATAATTTGACTTTGTTCTTGATAGACTGGATTTAAGTGAGAATAATTGGATATACAGTATATAGGAGTGGTCCAGTGTGGTCCAGTGGTTAAAAAAAGGGCTCGTAACCAGGAGGTCCCCGGTTCAAATCCCACCTCAACCACTGACTCATTGTGTGACCCTGACAAGTCACTTACCCTCCTTGTGCTCCGTCTTTTGGGTGAGACGTAATTGTAGATGACTCTGGAGCTGATGCATAGTTCACACATCCGAGTCTCTATAAGTCGCCTTGGATAAAGGCGCCTGCTAAATAAACAAATAATAATATATAATTGCAGGCTCAGAAGTTTGCTGTGGAACTTCTACCAGCCCCTGTCCAATATGTTTTAGCTAATTGTTAAACCACATCTCTACATATAATAAAGCCAACTGTTGTGTCCTATGATAATTCATTATTTAGTTTCAACAGTAGATGGCGCTGTTATAAGGATATATAGAGAGAGAGAGAGAGAGAGAGAGAGAGAGAGAGAGAGAGAGAGAGAGCATGCTGAGAAAATACTGAGAGTTGAATAAGATGGTGTAGCAATAAAGACGTGAGATCTATACTGCCCTGCTTCTTGCTTTAATTCTACTACTAAACACCACAAATTGGTGACGAGGATGGCTGCTGCTACTGTTCCCTTCGAGATCAACTTGTGGAACATGCTTCAAATTACAGGATAAGGGAAAGGTTGCTGTTGGAGCCAAGACTTACTTTAGAGAAAGCTGTGGAGGTGGCCTGCCAAACCAAGTCAGCTATTCAAAACGCCAGTTTGCTAAAAAAAAGAGGATTCGGTTCCAGTGCAAATGCTCCATGCCAGACATTCAAATAAACCTACACATCAGCGAGATAAGCACACATCTACAGCCTCAACTAAACCTAAAGGCGCAGACTTTCCAGCTAAGCAAAACCGCCATTCCTGCTATTGGTGCGGCTCCTCGACTCACCTGGCAAATGCTTCCACCTGCCCTGCTTCTAAAGTTAAATGCAACAACTGTGGCAAAATGGGACATTTCGCGGAAGTGTGTCGCTCTGCCAACACACATGAGGTACATGAAATTGTTGTTCCCGAACTTACAGTACTATACATGAATGATGCTGTCTCATACAAAGACAAACTTGTCTGTACTGTGCATATTGGAGTGTCGGATACTCATAGCTACAATATTGACCTCATTGTGGATACAGGTTTTTTCAGTCTCTATACTGCCTCAGGACTTATATCAGCAATACTTTTCTGACTGTTCTTTAATTGAACCCAAAGTGAGACTGGTAACATACTCCAAAGAGGACTTACCTGTACTTGGATGTTTGTCTGCTCGCGTCCTGTACGATGGTATGACTGCCCTTGCTACTTTTTACATCGTTAAATCTGGATCGCCTTTACTGGGCATGGACTTGATCAAAGCTTTACCCGTGCTGCATAGTAGGCGATACAGTTTTGACCTCAGAACAAAACTTACTTATGTTGGAAACGTCTGCTGGGACCATGTTGGGATGCGCTAAAGGATTCGTACACAAGATTAAAATTCAAGACAGCATTGCTCCGGTACAACAAAAATTATGCCAGCTGCCGTTCTTGGTTAGAAATGCTGTCTCGGACAATATAAAAAGGCTACTAGAGACAGGCAGAACTAAAAAAATCGATGCATCACCGTGGGTTTCTCCGATTGTGGTCATTCAGAAGAAAACAGGAGGAATTCACATCTGCGTGGACTTGCGGGGACCTAATAAAGATATAGTAGTTGATAGTCACCCTTTACCACACATGGAAGAACTCTTTACTGAGTTAAGAGGTGCTACGGTCTTCTCTACAATAGAACTTGCCAGCACTTACCATCAGGTTGTTCTACATGAAGACAGTCTTGATTTAACAGCATTCATAACACATGATGGACTGTTTCGATATTGCAGAGTACTGTATGGATTAGCATCAGTGCCTGTCACATTTCCAAAAACGATGGCAACAATCCTGCATGACTTACCAGGTGTACAAAATTACCTGGACGACATCATTGTTTATGGTCGCTCCACCGCCGAACACAATGCTAATCTGCGTACAGTTTTACATCATTTCAATCGCCCTTGCATCCCGAACACTATCTCCTGCTGTAACAGGGGAGATCTGTGCTGACTGTCTGGCGCATGCATGGCTCTCCAGGAAGAGGGCAGCAGCCTCGTAAGATCCACCTGTCAGTCATGGTGATGACATGGAGAGGTGGGGAAGAGGGTGTGTTGGCTTTCCCTCTCTCTGAGTGGCTGAGAGGCGGGCCTTGGGGGATTGCTCAGCCCATAAGTACTGCGCTTGGTTATGCATTTGGGTGGCCGTGATTGGGAATACACAGAGATGCTGGCCGAGAAGGCCAGTGTAAACATAGACCAGACAGGAACTCCAGTGGTTGGAGTGAGAGATCAAAATAGGCAAGCATGGCTGAGGAAGACAGCCAGCCTAGAGAAAGAAAATAATATATAAAATAAATTGTTACATATCCAAGGGAACATGTATGAGTAGAAGGGGAACCTTGGCCACCCCAGTGTATAGTGCATAATAGTGTAGGACGGAGACCTGAGCTGACCGGCTTAGCGGCGATGGAAGCACTGCGTAAGCAGCACCTTTATTTTGTAGTTTTATTACTGTGTTTTTTTTTCCCTTTTCTTTCGCCTTTTGTTATTTATCATTTCGGAGCACCTGTGAGTGCGTCAGCTTTTAACTGTTTACCAGTATTGGTATTTCTATGGTCCTGTTTACCATTGCCGGTATTCAGGCCAGGGACAACAGCGCCCTATGCGGGCTAAAAGTTTAAACCTTCTGTCTCCCGTGTGTGTCAGTGAATTGCCCACCACCCTTCCACACCTGCCGAAAGAAAATATTAGACAGCTGAGAAGGAAGCTCTTGCTTGTGTCTGGGCGATAGAAAAGTGGAGAACTTACTTATGGGGATTTAACTTTACACTGTGGACTGACCACACTGCTGGCTACTAAAGGCACTGGTCGCACTGGAATGCGGATTGCTAGATGGTTGGCTCGTTTGCTCTGTTTCACTTATGATGTCACATACCGACCTGGATCACAAAATTGTACTGCTGATTTTTTGTCCAGACTGCCTCTGCCTAATTCCAATGACTCTGTGCAAAATACTGGAACCTGAATTGATTGCTGCTGTATCGACTGCACTTGCTGCTTTGCCAATATCGGATTTTACTGCTGCTTGTGAAGCTTGCCCCGAACTCTCAAAACTGCGAGCACAAATAGATAAAGGCTGGCCTAACTTAGCTAAACAAGTTTCACCTGAACTCGTGGCTTTAGTTGGCTGTACAAGATGCGTATATCCTGAGAGGTAACCATTGTCTGATCGTACCTATAGCACTGAGAACTAGGCTTGTTCATTTAGCTCATGGGGCATGGTGCACACTAAACAACGCCTCCGCGATTTGTACTAGTGGCCAAAGATGGACATACTTGTTCAGTCAGTTATATCGTCTTGTCTGTACTGCCAGCTAAATGACAAAACAGCAAAAACAAGTGCTGCTCCACTTCAGCCAGTCCAACTACCAGATGGACCTTGGCATAAAGTTGCTATCTATATAGTGGGACCTTTTGAAATTGGAACCTGGGATTGCCGCAATGCAATAACTTTAGTGGATTATTATATTAAATGGCCGGAGGTAGCATTTACTTCAGACATTACCACCGTTGTTATTACTTTGTTCCTCACTTCAGTTTTCAGCCAAAAAGGAAACCTTCACCACATTGTTACTGATAATGGTCCACAATTGATTTTTATTGACTTTCTGTTTTTCTGAAAGAGAGAGAGATTCGATGACTCTGCTACCCCAGTCCATTTTGTCACGACACACCACTGTTAAAAGGGAAATATATTTTTATCCCAGGATTGGATTAATTAAACCAAAGTTGGTCTTATATATTAAACACATATTTCTATATGTATTCTTCATATACTTGCACTGTATTCACATGCATGCTGTGTTCAGGAACTCCCTGGTACCAAAAGAGAATAACATCAGTTCAAAAGTTCACCTTACATATTTTGGAGATGTAGGAGAGGTGGACTAGGGGATGATGGCTAATTAATCTTATATAAGGAGTTACCGGGTGTTTTGAAAATGTTATTAACTTGAAGGACAGGAACTGTTAAGGCTTATTAATGTTTGAGATTTAATTGAGACTTCTGACGTAAGAAGTGAAGCAAACACAAAGGTAAAACCCCAGTCAAGTGTGACTCAACTTGCTCAACTCATCTACAAGCTGATGTGTGGAGATCTCTGATCGAGCTGATTGCTGTTGGTGTCTGTAACAGGGCGAGCAGCCCTGTACAGGGTTTGTTTATTTCAGAACGGGTCTCCCCTCTGTCCATGTGTTATTTTTGTATTGTTTATTTGTTTATGTATTTATTATTTATGACGCGGCGCCGCCGTATTTTGTTATTTATGTATTTAGGACGGCGTAGCCGATTTGTTTGTTGACTACTGCAACTCCCTCCTGGCCGGCCTCCCTGCCTCTGCTATCCATTCGCTCCAGCTCATCCAAAACTCTGCTGCCCACCTGTGACGGAAATATAATGAGTTCTGGTTGTAAAGCTGAAAGGGAAAGGCTTTGGATGGGTTGGCCTGACAGTTCATTTTCTGGGTCGGAAAGTCAGTCAGCCTGGAAAAAGGCAAGACTCCATTGCAGGAACGTATTGACCCGGAAGGTAAATGAGGTAGCAGCTGCAGGCAATAGAGTCAGCTGTAATCGTTTACCAAGGGGTCATGCATGATTGCATAAAGGGGGATTGTAAAGGGAGAATTGTAAATCTTTTCCTTTGCTTGGGTTCAGAGAAGCACGGAACTGGAAGGACCAGGAGAGTTCCCAAAAAGATATAAAAAGTATTTGTGAGTGTTGTGTTTGTTTGTAGCACTGTTTGTAATTGTCTTTTGTTTGTAAATTCACTAGATGGCTAACACGTCTCCGGAGCTGTCGCCTTGGGCCAGCACTACCCGGAACAACACTACACCACAGTCACTGTTATTTGTTATCATCCACCTTGAGCTCTACTGCACACACCCAGACTGGTGATTTGTGTTTGTAGTATTGTGGGAGCGGATAACGTGTTATTTTTTGTTTTGTTTACAAATCATTATTATTATTTTCCTGCCGAGCTTTACACCAGGGGTGTATTGCCAGAGGATTATTGTTTGGTCGCCAGACCGGGATTTGTGTAATAATAAAAATAACATTTCCAAATTGGATTCCAGTTTTCACTTGTGATTATTTCTGCACTGCATCACCTCTGCACCTGTTCTTAATCAGCAGCCACTTTGCCACACAACCTTGTCTTTTCCCTTCCTCATTTTTCCTGTAGCATTGCCTATGGCATCCCCAAATTCAATCTGCTGAAGGTCAAAACATGGATAATCCAATACACCATCAGCTACTTTGCACATGCTGCTAATGTCTCTGTACTTCAAGCTTCTAGATGAGAGACTCATCACTTGATGCATCTTCATGGTACCTTTGATTGTTCCAAGAGAAAACACCTCAGACATCTTCTGTGTCCACAACTCTACCTTCTGGTTCTCAATAAAGAAGAGTTCAACTGATGTAACAAGGCCAGCAAGTTCTCTGTAAAGTGATGCTGCATCTGGAATGTCTTTGCCATGACGAACCATGTAATCTGCTGATCGTTTTAATGAACCACCAACTCCATCTGGAGCCCCTTTTCCATGGCTTGCTTTAAAAAAAAAATCCAAGAAATGGCTTTGAAACCTTTCTTGTGTGGCTCAGTGGAAAGTAAATAGAAATTGCCTTTCTGCCTGTACTGTGTAGCAGGGCCATCGCTAAAGAAATGAAGACTAGTTACATCAGGATATTCTTGTTTGACAATGTTTAAAACAGGATCAAGATGAGCCCAGATGGCTGGTGGGTCATGCTTTCGGCTAGGTGAAATGGAACAAAAAGAAACTGGTGATTGCTCAGCTTTAACATGGAGGACACCTGTATGGAGAGTTGCCTGCTAATGCAATGCACCAAAATGGACAGACTGTATTTCATTTGCATATTTGCAGGTGTAATTTTCCCTGAAGTCCACATGAATTAGGCATTCATTAGATTTCAGATTTTCTCTCAGTTGTCTGTAGGTCTGATATTGCCACTGAATGTTAAATAGGTGTCGTCTAAACTTGAAAAGCGTGTCTTGAAATTGATTCACAAAATCATCTTCTGTTGCAACCATTTCTTGCTTGACTGTGATTGTTAAGGTATTTTTCTCAACTTTTCCATCTGCTGTGTATACTTGTTTCACCCTTTCTTTTTGCCAATCAGAGCAAAGTGAAAGGTTAATGCCCGCTTCACAGGCAATGGTACTGGGCATTCTTGTAGAATTTGACTAGTTTTTGTTCTTGGGCTTTCTTGTAGTGAAGGAAATACATTTAGTGATTTATTTTGCAAATGTAGCCATCTTTTCTTGTACTTGTTGGTGAACTTCTTCTGTTCATTGAGCTCACATTGCAACTTGTGAAAATTTCTGTAGCATCTAGACTTTTTATTGAGCCGCTCTTCGTTGCCCTTCTTGCTGTTGTCTGTAAAAAAATAAATATAGTGTTATAATTAGGCTACATTATATTTGTATTGTAATACTATGAAATATGTCTCCAGAACAAGGGTTTGAAATGTAGTTCAAATAACTCCTACATTTTAGAGTAAGCAATTCAGAAGTCCAACATTGGCTGCTTGGAGCTACTCTGAGGGTGATGAAACATTTCCTTCTTATTTAAATATTCAGGCTCCTGCATGCAAATACCTTGAGGTACTGGGAACACTGTCTGGTGATGGTGGGGGTGTTATGACTGCCTGTCTGGACTATATCCTTGCCCTATGCCGTTCTTGACTTTACTTCCACTTCCTTTGCTGTTTGCTTTTTTTCTCTCTGACAGTTTGTGGCGGAGTGTCCCGCCCCTATGTATTTATTTATTATTTATATTATTGTTTGCGGCGCAGATAACAGCACCGCGTATTTCTTATTGATTTTGTATATTTTAAAAACCTCGTGAGGATGCGTGGCTGATCAGCTACTGATTATTTAACTAGCTGACAGTCACGCATACTTACTAAACGCGTGCAGACTGTGGCCAAGGGGTAATAAGATAATTAACAGCTAGTTAACCCCTCGGCCAGAGTATAAGAACCTGCAGCTGTCCGTGCTGCGGGGTTGAGTGTAGAGAGAAGAGTACGGGGAGCGGAGAGAGAGAGCGAGGAGAATATAACGAACAATTGCTATATACTAAGATATACTTGTTTCTGTTTATTCGTTTGGCCCTCGTGCCCTTTGGTTTCTGTTTTGTTGTTTGTTTAAATCTTTTATTTTGTTTTGTTTATAAATAAACACCCTGAGTGCCATAGCATTCAGCTTCACTCGCCCATCCATTGTTTTGGTTCAGTTACTTCCTGGTCCGTGACGTCACCACACTTCACCACTGCAAGCCATCCTGCCACACAGTTCATTTATGCCTTTTCTTTTTCTACTTTCTACATCCCTACGATAAGTTTGCTGCTTCTTCTCCAGATAGGCTGCTCTACGAACTGGGTCAGAATCTCGATGCTGGCGATAGAGCTTTTGCTTTTCAGCAGCACTTAACTTGGCCATACCTAAATTAAAAACAATAGATATAAAAGTACCAAATATATATATATGTTTATATTATATTGTCTATGTAAAAGCTTAAGAAACCATGAAAAGAACACAAAACATCATTGGTGTTATGAACAAACAGTGGTTTTAGACAGTCAGACAAAACAAACAAAACACTCTGGTTCTTTTCAGTATTCAGGTCCTTTCGGTTTAGCGTAACCATTACAAGGAACAGATCACCTTGCTACGTCCCCTTATATGCCGTCAACCACCCCTTGGTTAGTGCAACAGCTCCTCCAATCCGCGGCTGCCACATCATTTCTCTTCCGGGTTGATGATTTAGTGTACCGTAGCTCCGCCCCCTTTCCAGATGGCCGACTTCCGCCTAACCCTGAGAATGAATTGTTGGGCCATCCAGTCCAGGGTACTGTTCCCTTTGCATAGCACCCTTACAGGTTGGGGAGGGAGATCTAACACCAAGAATCATTCTATCTCTGTCACACCCCTATACACATTGAAAATGGATCGAGGAAGACGCAGGACAGCAAAGCAGTGTTTGTAATTACTGCAAATTTTACCAAACAAAAATTCTGCTGCAGCAGAGACAGCCAATAACGGATCTGGCTCTGAAGCAGACTGTTGTGCAGTGTCTACATTTTCCTTTGCCAATAGGCCAACCAATTCAAGGCGGTCCCTGAGTTTGAGCACATATTTAACAATATTCTGTGCTGCTTTGTCCTGATTCCCAACCTTCTTCACCAGATTGAGGATTCCCCTTGGCTGCCTACTGTAAAGCAATTGAAATGGCGAAAAGCCTGTGGAAGTCTGGGGTACCTCTTGTATGGCGAATAGAAGGTAGGAAAGCATTTTCATCCAATGGTTGGTGTCTTTCTGCACAAACCGAAGCAACACTTGTTTTAGCTTCCGATTAACCCTTTCAGGACCAAACATTTTTCAGTGGGATGCTCCCCCAGGGCCAGAAGTTTTTTGACTGTAGTTGACTCGCTATAAAAATTCACTAAAAATCTATTTTTTACAGTAGCATCTTGGAAATGTCCTTTTTTCAGAACACTCTGGGGAACATTATAAAGTACTTCAGAAACCATAAAACCTCTTTGCTTTTTTTCAATACCATATTTCATTTTTTGTTTTAAAGTTAAGTATATTTTATTATGAATTTTGCTTAGAGATACATGTATAAAAACAAGATATTCTATGACCCGAGGGATCTTGCAATACTTCCTGAAAGTTTTGTTGAAAAATATTGATGTTTGGTCATATTACAAGACATTGTTTCACCTGAGCGATTGTAATGACATAATACACGTTTATTCTCAGGGTCTTTATAAGCAATAATGGACACTACTCTCAACTATTTTCTCAAAATACATATTTATAAATAAAATATTATTCATTCCATTATTATCAGTAATAAGGAAATCAAAACATACCCGATACATTTAGTTGAAAAAGTATCTGCTCATATCCACTCATTTCTTGATATTTATTTGTAAAAACATATATATATATTAAAACACATGAGACATAAATGTTCAAATACATCGGATTTACAGCGTTTTTCCATGTCTTTCTTACCTTTCTTACAAGTTTCTCTGAAGCAGGCTGTGATGTCTTTTCTCGTCCATGCCAAAACTTTCTCCGCCCTTTAGACACAAAATGCCCCTCTCAGTGACGTTACACAAAAACAGTGAATGTCAGTCCTTCCCCTATCCATTGATATGTGTTTCACACCTGTACTGCGCCCTGTAAGTCATCAAATTGAAATGCTATTTTATCATGTTTACACGATCGAGGTCTAGAAGCCCACTTCAGTATGAGCGTGTTAACATGATCCCAGTCCCAGTTAAACCGCTCCACCAATCCGTCTGTTTGGGGATCATATACAGATATTCTTATGGACCGTACTTTAAGCTACTGAATCCAACGCCATTCCTGGTCAGTGAGTATCTCCTTAGGAATACCCACCCTAGAAAACAACTTTACCAACTGTTCAGCCACAGACTGAGTGGTCACCTTACGCATAGGAACAGCTTCAGGATATCGAGTCGCATAGTCCACTATAAGTAAAATGAATCGATATACTGAATCTGTGCCATCCAAAGGGCCCATGATATCTACCCCAATCCGACTAAATGGCATGGAAACAAGTGGTAGTGGAACCAAAGGTGTCGGCTTAACCCCCATTTGCGGCAGTCAATTGGCACTGAACACGATGCCACATATTTCCGGATATCACTCTGATGCTGCAAGGCTAGAGTGGGCAACCAGCAGGAGTGGCACCAGCAACCCACACAGCCAGACAGCTACGCTGTCTCGCTTGCTTTACAGAGGAAACTGTTAAAAAAGGTATGTATATATCTTAATTTATCTTTAATGGTAATGGTGTAGGCAAAAAGAGCCCTCTGTTTTAACTGCAATGTTACTTTGAAGTACTGTACAACCACGCGTGTGTTCTACAAGGTTCTTTATTCGCTTAGCGGATTTTTTTCGAGGTATCACACTGACTGAAAATTAATTACGTTACTTATATTTTAACATTAAATTCTTAAACTCAGTGAACATGTTAAAACTTTGATATAAAACCATATAGATACATAAAATAAATATATTAATAACTTATAAAACAGTTTGTTTTATATTATAGGCACATTTTTTTAGCGGTTGCCTCTGATGATGGTTCCAGTTGGATAGCAGGACTGGGATGTTTACACTTCGACCTGTGTAGCTTTGCATTTTTCTTATTCTTGCTGTGATTGGCTGCAAAGACATGAGGGCTAGCCAGAGATTGAATAATGTTTGTTGGGTTGGTTTTTCTTGTGCACAGTTTCCTAGTAATTGAAAACATTGCATTCTGGGAGATGTAGTTGTTAGTAGAAATTTTAGGGGAGGTGAGGCAAAAGCTGTGCAGCAAAATTGCTATATGCATTGAAGCAGAGGCGTATCTGGTCTGCAGCAGGAATAAATGAAGACAAGAAGCTGTAGTTCAAAGCAGTTAAAACTGCTATTTTTATTGAACTAGAACAGCAAACATAAGGATAAAGCTGAGTTAGGCAACCAGAACAACACACCGACACACAACACCTCAAAGGTGCGTGCAGGCAGCACCTAAATAAGGGTACATTTACATGCATGTGGACCAACCGCTGAGACTTTTGGTCCCGCGCAAACATACAGCTGCACTGTGCACGTGACGCCCAAGACACGAAACTCGCTTCCACTCACAGACTTACGCAGGGTGACACACACAAACAGCGGGGAAGATAGGACAGCACACACACACACACACACACACACACACACACACACACACACACACACACACACACACACACACACACACACACACACGAGTTCAGTGTAGAACACAAAAAGCCCCACTCGGCTGTACTGCGACACACGACGCTACAGTATTTGTAGGCATTCAATTTAAATGTAGTGCGTATTTCGGATTTTTTAATGCGTAAAACACTGCAGGTACGCAACTTATCTGGACCGCTGAATACAACCAATATTGGAGAAGGATTACTGATAACTTTACACAGACTGTATTTATGTCACATTGCTTAGAATATTTTAAACACAATGCTGAATAAGTAGTGGTTGGCAATGCATTTGTGTGAGATATTTCAGAGGCATACTTTTGAAGCAGCCTTTGTATTGGTCAATTCCATTGACAATGTAGCCTATTTATGTTTATTTTCCATAAGGGACAAATACCTGTCACATTTACAATTCATTGTGTTTATGTATTTATTTATACTAACAAATGCGTTTTATTTATGTAACTAAAGCTGACCCGAATAAGGGTTAGAACACGGCAACAATGGAATGGTTGAGATTTCAGATCCAACTTGAAATCTCTATGTGACCTTGACCAAGTCATTTTTGCTTTAGTCTCATTGCATCAAAGGCTGTAAAAAAGGGGACTGGAGAAGAATGCTATGCATGCAAGAATAAGCAAAATAGTTGCTGGCAACGTGTTTGAAGAGGTGTTTTAACGGAATATAATATTCCATCACAATAAGCACCAACTATACATGGTACAGAGTGTAATTAAAACACACACACAAAAACATCCCTACAGCTTCACAGTTTCTGTGGCTGTTGCTAGGGCTAGATGTATCCAATCAAAATGACTTGCTACACACATTCTTTTCTGGTTGGTTTAAAGTGTCTTTGGGCTGGCATTGGGACCTATATGTGATTTTAATTAGAGTTTTGTCGTGTCAATCACATCTGTATCCATTACGGATTGGTGGAGTTGCTAAGCGCTGGTTTTGGGAGGGCGTCTCTCCGGATGGAAATGGTGGTCGGCTTTACCCAGGCTAAGGGAAAAACGAACAGATGGAGGTTTAAAAAACTACAAAGTACAACATTCAAATCATTTAACATTTTGTTTAAATTCTGTTCATTTTCAAAATGGATTCCGAGAGGGACGATACAGAGTCGTGTATTGATTTAAATAAGGTGGAGGTAAGTGTTTATTATTGTACGGTACACAAATAAGAATGATTAATTACGGTGAGTACGGTAATAACCGCATTACAATAAGCATCGTTACTGCAGCATTCTCTTCAGCCACTAGGGTTGAGTTTGTATTAATAATTCAACAGATATGTTGCTGTAAATATCCCTGATAAAACGTACTGTATATTTTATTTATTTATTTTTTTTAATCCCAGACAGTACGACAATAAAATAGAGAATACACAAGGTCCTTATTAATATGTCTAACTAAGGATTATCTATACGGCTTGTCATTACAAATACGACTTTTATTTAGATATTTAATTATAGTACAGGTAATATAAACACATCATAGCAATGCTTTAGAGTTATATAAAACAATGCATTATATATATATATATATATATATATATATATATATATATATATATATATATGTATATGTGTATATATATATATATATATATATATATATATATATATATATATATATATATATATGTCTATCTGTATACTCTGCTGCAGCCAGGTAACTGGAAAAGTACTCTCTTTTTTATTTCAAACCAACCTGACTGGTACTTATACAAGAACTCGAAAAATGACAAACAACAGCTACAATTTTGCAAGTGAATATTATTTCATAAATGTAATAAAGTAATACTGTAAGGTTTTAGTTTGATTGGTAGATACTGCAGCTGCAACTCGCTGGTAATGGGATTTCACCAATGCAGTTTTTGCAGTAATGCAAGTCTAAATTGGTTGGATATGTCCTGGGACTTGAAATATTTGCTCACATTGACTGTCCAGCATTTTATTATCCGTGACTAATTCAGAGAATTTAGACCAGAGGTATCCAGTCACAGCCATGGAGGGCCATTCCAATCCAGGTTTAACAGGTCCTATGATATAATTATCTCTCTCAGGGTCTGGATGCAGGTTTAATTGGTCCAATTAAACAATTTAGAACAGGGCTGGAACAAAGACCAGGAATGGAAGGGCCAACTCTGACCACACCTGCTAGTCCAGGGGTCTCCAACCCTGGTCCTGGAGAGTTACTGTGGCTGCTGGTTTTCATTTCTGCCAATCTCTCTGTTACTTAATTGAACCAGTTATTGGCATAATTAGTCAAGATTAGCAGGTGTTCCAGATCTTTAGACACTGCTGATGTAGACACCTATAAAACCTGCTGGCTAGGGGCTCTACAGGACCGGGTTTGGAGACCCCTGTGCTAGTCTATCCTCCTCAGTCCCTGTATCCATTTAAATGGATCTTTGGATTTTCAGTATAAATCATAAACTAGGTTTTTAGGTGCTGGAACCTAAAATGCATTTAAATGGAGCCTTTATGGGACCTCCTGGTGTGGTTTATATTGTATTTAACAGTGTTTTTGTTAAGCTTTGGAAGCACTAAAGTATGACCAACTTATCCCTTTAAAGGGATATCTTGCACCAAAAAAGTGAATGTAGAAATTTAGTGACACATCTTTCAACTCGCCTACGGCTTAAGATCAAGAAAATACCATTTATTGAAGAAATAATAGTCTGAGGAGGCTGTATTACTTGTATTCACTGTAGAACAGATTGGATACCACTGTAGAGGTATGCCACCTTTTTTTTATCATTATTTGTTTATTTAGCAGACACCTTTATCCAAGGTGACTTGCAGAGACTAGTTTGTGTGATCTATGCATCAGCTCCAGAGTCACTTACAACGTTTCACCCGAAAGACGGAGCACAAGGAGGTTAAGTAACTTGCTCAGTGTCACACAATGAGTCTGTAGCTGAGCTGGGATTTGAACCAGGGACCTCCGTGTTACAAGCCTTTTCTTTAACCACTGTACAGAATCTCATATCCAGCTGTGATTAAACTTAATTTGGAGATTCTGCACGTGTTTATTTTTAGATTTGTGTCTTTCTGCGTTTTGCCTAAGTCGGGGTATAGATGCCTACTTTCCCAGTCTTTTTTTGTAGATGAGTCACAACTTCACATATCTCATGAACGTTTGAGATGCCTTCATGTTTTCAATTTTTTAGAAACTCTTTATGCAAAGTCTAACAATACCTTTCACTTTATCCATTGTTGACCTTATTTAGCTCCGTATTGTGGCCACATGACCAGGGTTGGGGTCAATTCTTGTTTTCAGTTCCTATTCCATTTCCAATTGGTTTTTGAAATCAGTTCAGTTCTCTTTTAATTAATTCCAGCACATCATTATTTAAAATTGCAATTAGCAGTATTCTGTTGATACGCTTCTCACCGTGGCAACAAATTACTTAAATTGAAGTCTCTGGTAATCAATTAAATTGGCTTCAAATGAAAGCAGTTGAACCATCACAGCAACTGTGTCTGTAAAATATAAGTTCCAATTCCTGCAAAGGAATTGGAACTAGGAATTGATTTTAAAAAGATATTAAAAATGGCATTGGAGTTGACACCAACCCTGCATGTAGCCTTATTGTTTTCAGTGATGATGAACAAACGCTTTGAGATATTGACTATACTCTGCTTCAGCTCTACAGAGTGAATTTGATACAATAAAAATGTTCAGGTGCTGTTGAAGCCCATATGTGTTTGCTATGATTACTATGCACCACCCCATAAAAACTGGCCAGTGGCTGCTTTTCTGACGATCATGTTTGCAGACCTGTTTTTTTGCTTGGAATGGCCCAACAATGTGTCTCTGTGTTCTTAAAACCATTACAGCCAAAATTCGTAAGCCATATCTCAAATCGAAGGCCTTGCAATGTCCAGTCAGTACATGAGCTGACGTGAAGGAGGTGGATACACTAACACGTCTTAGCGTACTCTACATATTTGAAGACTTGATCTGTGCAGCTGTATATTCTGTTCTCCTTCCCTGGAGATGAAATAGGTGATTCCCCCATCACACATTTTATGCATATGTTTTAAATGCCGTAGTTAGATTGTAATTGATTCTTTGTTTTGCTTTTATTGTGTCATTATGTTCCTCCATGGCTGGTAATATGCCAGTGCCCAAATTCAGCATCCTGACAGCAAGATAAGTCATAGCCTGTGTGGATATATCCCAGCCGAATTTGTGTTCTTCAACAAGAATATGAACACAAAGACAATTAATTAAATATCTTTCTTTATGAAAATTCCTTTACATTTCTCCAGAGAATAACTGTGTCTGTAACGGCTGGTACAAGAACAAACTATCCTCATAGTATCTGGGTTAGAATAAAAACGGTTTGATATACTGTACAAGGCTATATGATTTTAAGCTGGGGTGGAGAGACCACAGGCTTGAGGTATGTACCATTTTATGGTAACAATGAGTATCGTTTTTTCAGTGTCTTCTGTAGCTTGATCACTGATTAAATTCAGTTTTGCTTTTCTGTATTTTCCAGGCCACAGAGTTCTGCCCTAGAATCAGTAATTGGCAGTGTTAACAGATGCTCATCTGGATGCACTGCAGCAGGGGAGAGAACTAGCACAACAGCCTTGTAGTCAATATTATTTTGACAATTATACTACATGGTTGTTTTTAAACCTCCAATAAGTTTCATAAAAGTAATTTGCTTTCCAAGTCCTGCAGAATGGAAGATCTGTCTCGGTTTGGCTGCATTGAGCAGCTACGTCAGTACTGCTGTATTTTTATTGATAATTAGATCTTTACAAATTCAGTTAGTAATTTAAATGCCTTGTAAGGAAACCTGTTGATTGTTAATACTGTGAGTGGTGTATTGACATGTATGACTCACTTTGTTTTTGTTATTTGCTTGAAGACAATTCAAAACGGCAACTTAGCCAACAGTAATAGCTTGTGTATACCACATGACTTTTGATTTGCCAGTAATATCCATGTCTGTGTTAGGTGGACTACAGTACTTGGCTGGAATTTCTTTGAATTGTTGTGCAATTTGTAATGGCAGTGTACAGCTGGTTATTTTATGGAAAGTCCTATTTCCCGTCAGTTATACAGTAGTCTATTGTTTATTCAGCAGGCCTTCCTTGGCTTTGAAAGATAGTGTAAATCTGTGGAACATTTTGTATTCTAGTATTTCTGGATTTTAATGAAGAAAAGGAAAGACAAACAACTACTAGAGTGAAGCAAAATTTCAGACTTAGAAATGTACACTCTGCAATGTATTTAGCGGTCATGTAACATGTCAATTGGTATTCAGCCATAATTATTGAAAAGCAGAAGGCTCTCAGTTACATCATAATATAAGGGCATAATGCTGGGTGTCTGGCAAGCGGGTTGTCACTCAACACAGTACATTAGCTACACTGGCAATCTGTCCTGTCAACTCTAGTTGCAAGCGGGTCATGACAGTGTGAGCATGCAGACATATGCCACATATAGTGCATAGTACAGTATGGTACCGAGTGAAGCTGGAGCAGCTGCCCGATTGCTACTGTCTACCACACAAGAGGATCTTTTTCACTAGGGTTTAACTACGATGCAGTGGATTTGTTTGTCAAACCAAGTAGCTGGATGTCTAAAATACCCAAATTGTCAACTTTGTGAAAACACTGTTTCAGTTTAAATCATAATTCATTTTCAAATTACAGATACTTGCAACATCAAGTAAACACTATCAAAATAGATAACAAACAATATTCCTTTTTAAGCAATACATAATATAATAATTTAATAAATGAGGTAGAAATGGGTTACTGCCTGGAAGCATATGTTGTATTTTTATGCCACTCATGGGAAATTCTTATATAACAATTTGTCCATTCTCTTTCCTAGAATAACTATAGTATATGAATGTTCAGTATTTTTGTTTAAAATTATTATTATTATTATTATTATTATTATTCTAGCGGCATGAGGAGTCACAGAACGCTATGTCCCCCCTTTTGAACATGCTGCGCAACACTGAGTTTAGAAAGTGTCATTCAGTGCGTGGACAAAGTGCTAAATCAGAAAACGACACGTTATTTGGAACAGTAATCCAAATAAGTCTTCTGATATGTTTTATTTATTTATTTATTTATTTTAAAATCAGATTTAAACTACAGTATCAGATTTAATGTGTGTGTAACCTTGTTGAGCTGCACCAGGATTCGTTGGTATAGGTGAAAGTGTTAACTTTGCATTTTGTCTCCCAGTACCATGGAAGCGGCAGCCGGCCCTTCATAGCCAGCCCCAAGTACTGCCCTGGGGTGAATAAAAACAGCGGCTATGAGTGTGAGACGGGCCACTGCTGTGGAGAGACGGGCTGCTGTACGTACTACTATGAGCTCTGGTGTAAGTGGCAGCTCAGCAACTTGTCAAATGCACTATTGACCTTGAAGCTGCTCTAGATTTAATGAGGGTTTCAAACTGTTTTAAGGGTGGGGCGTTAATTATGTATAATTATTGCCAGAAGAGATCTATTTATTTTAGAGTAATTTTTGTATCACATGTACTTCTACAGAGCGCAGTTTGCTTGACTGACTTGTCTGTGGTGGCTCTGTATACATGCACTTTGTTCTGCAGGGTTCTGGCTCCTCTGGACCATCCTCATCCTCTTTAGCTGTTGCTGTGCATACCGTCACCGCCGGGCTAAACTGCGCATCCAACAGCAGCAGCGACAGAGGGAGATTAACCTGATAGCCTACCATGGAGCCTGCAATTACCCTGCATCCATGATGGACCTCAGTAGGTGCCATTGTTAACTTAAACATGAATGAAATGTCACAACCTTCAATGACCAGTACAAAGTAACAGTTTTTAACTGTATGTTTAGTAATACAATTCAAGAAAAGTCTTGATTTCTGATGTATATTTTATTATGAGGTGGTGGTTGTTTTATTATAATTTTTTTTAACACAATTGGAAAAGCAACTTCGAATCTGTCTTATTCCAGTGACACTGCCTGGGTTTCGCATCCCATGTTGGTAAAAATAGCTGGCTTTTCCCTTAGAGTGCTGCCAGTGGATCTTAAAATAGGCCTAATGAGTAGAAGACAAAACTGAGAGAGACTTTTGCATTCAGTAGGCCTACTTGTATAAATAATGTAGACATGTCATAATTGCATTGAAAGAGGATCCCAGCTCTGTGAATGTTACCCCATTTACACTTGCCACTTTTAAGCAGACTCTGAGATGGCTTAGGTCCTTGTTTCTGTAGTGTAAACCCTGCTGGACCAGTTCCAGCTGTCCTAAAAGTGGCCTGCTGCAAAGATGAATCTGCGACGGCTTTGGTCTGTTTTTTGTTCTATTGTGAACTCGAAGGTTCCTGAGACAGCTCACGTTTGCCACATACACTCATGGGCAAGTGTTAAACAGGGACAAACAACAGCAACAGGAAGTTGTGATTGCTACTCTGACAACAGAACCAAACAATATCTTTGACGGAATGCTCTGTTCCATTTCTGATAGCAAAATGAAATCTCAATTAGCACGGAACGACCACCTTGGAAATGTCTATATGATGTCATCAGGCACGCACTACAGTTCAGGGGCAATCTTGCAAGATACGGGCCAGAGCCAGCCGAGGTCTGTGCTTAAGTGTAAACAGGGGGGTTCAAATGATAAGAATCTTTTAATCTGGTTGAACCTAAGCCAGTTCAGGTCTAAGTTGTAAGTGTAAACACACCATGTGTGACCTTGGGCAGGTCACTTGACCTCTTTGTGCCTCTAGTCTAGACATGAATTCTGTAAAACTCTGTGGCAGAGAGGTTGCAGTGCGCAGGTGTGTGGTGATGTCATGGACCAGGAAGTAGTATAAAACAAAAGGTACAGAGCTGAAGCTGAGGCATATTGGCGCTCAGTGTTTTCTTAATTAAAAACAAAATGGTGCAAGGGCCAAAACAAAATAGACACACAGAACAAAAGTATATGCAAGTATATATTACTATAGCAATTGTTATATCTTATTCACGGACTCACGTCTTGTCTCTTCTCAGGCACCCTCGTCTCATGAGCTGGGAGTGGGTCTTTTATATCTCTGGCTGGAGCCTTAACTACCCATAAATTACCTCATTAAGGCTCCAGCCACATTCCCACAGGTTTTATTAGGATGGGGAATTTACCCCCATCCATGCTTGCTACATTTTATGAGACTGGCTTTTTTGCCGGTCTCCAATAATAATAATAATACGGATGGACGGCTTTGTCCGCCCAAGATACAAATACATTATATACAAATAATAATATAATACAAATACAAATGAAATACATACATACATAACTAAATAGGCACAAGGGGAAGGCTCCCCATCACACTTGTCCCCCTTTGTGTGCAGCACACATTGCCCAATGGCCTCCTCCCCCCTTAAAACTCCAAAATTCTAAGTACACCGTAATCATTGAAAAGCAGAAGGATCTCAGTTACATCTTAATATTTTGGGGTGGGAACAGAGGCTTCCAAAGGCCTCCCAGTGGCAACTCGGACCGTGGCATACTGGCAACCTCAGCCAGTAGTATGCAGGCGGCATCCCAGGCGACGGCGAGCAGGCGACCCCAGGCGAGGCAGTTGTGGCAACCCCAGGCGAAGCAGGCTCAACAGCCCTGGACGGTGCAGTACAGGGTCGGAGCTTGTCCTCGGGAGGCAACGACTGCAGCGGAGCCTCGGGAGGCGACGGCTCTATTATTATTATTATTATTATTATTATTATTATTATTATTATTATTATTATTATTATTATTATTTATTTCTTAGCAGACGCCCTTATTCAAGGCGACTTACAGTCGTAAACAAATACATTTCAAGAATAGACACCTTGGCAGCTCTAGACACCTTGGCAGCGCTGGCTCTGGACCCCCAGACAGCGGTGGTTCCGGACCCCCAGGTAAAGACAGCTCCGGGCCCGTCTGCAATATAAAAAGGAGAGACAGCGGCTGCTCTGGCCCCTCCAATAGCGGACCCTTCGACGGCGACAGCTCCGAACCCTCGGGCAGTGATTGCTCCGGACCCTCGGGGAGTGAACTCGGGAGGGGAGCCCCTGGCCAAGATGACGGCAGCGGGAGCTCCACTTCTCCCTCGTACTCTGAAGCCGACGGCTCCCTTTTCTGGGGCTCCGGCCCCAGACTTTCCAGCAGCTGCTGCTGGATTTACACCACCCAGGGTGGTGACTTGCAGGCATCCCCGGGCAATGGCGATCAGGCAGCCCCAGCCGGTGTGGGCTCGGCAGCCCTAGGCGGTGCGGGACAGGCAACCCCAGGCGGTGGAGGCGGGAGCAGCAGGCACTCCTCCCATGCTGGTGGAGCCGGGAACAGTGGCCCATCTCCCTCGGGTGGTGAAGGTAGAGGGAGTTCCATCTCTCCTCCTTTGGGTGGTGCGGTTGGAAACAACAGGCAGTCTCCCTCAGTCGGACTCAAGTCCGGCCAGTTGTCTCCCTCATGTGACGGGTCCCTCCAATCTCCTTCTGCATCGCCGGGCGATCCAGTTTCACACCACGGGTTGTCTTCCTCAGTCGGAATCGAGATCAGCCCGTGACTTCCCTCTGGAGGTGGAGGTGGGAGCTATATATATATATATATATATATATATATATATATATATATATATATATATATATATATATATATATATTCAGCACTCGCCATAGTTATCTTTAAATTAAACTCCTCAGTTTATCTCCTATAGCATGTGTGTGCAGCATTATCAACATTGTTATGCATTTATATGAGTTTTAAAGTAATTAAAGGAGTTTTTTGTTTTTTCTCTCTGCAGGTTTCTTGGCCTCGTTCAAACTGCCATCCTACGAGGAAGTGGCGGCTTGTCCCAACACCCCTCCTCCGCCTTACAGCACTGTTTTTGCACTCCAGGGGGGGCAGTATGCCCACCCTGGGCCCAGCGGCATCACGTCATCCCAGAGTTCTGACAACTACACCAGCTGTTCCTGCGAGTCCTGCTCAGCCTCCTCCCCAAGCAGCACCTCCTTCTCTGTGCAGGTCACTGACGAGACGGATACCAGTAATGCCACCACCCCTAGTGAGGCGGGTGACTCCAGACCACCCAGCGCCTCTGCAGCCACGGCTGAATCTGATACCTTGGGGGCCATGGCTTCACAAGGTGACCCACAAGGGGAAAGTGCTGCCACCGAGAGCAGCACAGACCAGCAGTCTCCCAAAGCGGCCCAGTCACCACCCAAGCACGCCCTCTTCTCTTCCAACATCGACTTTTTTGAGCCTGAATGCCATGCCTGCTGTGCCTCAGACATCGAGGAGGAGGAGGATGCAGAGGAAAGCCACTTCCGGCACCGCAGGCTCACTGGAGATTCTGGAATTGAGGTTTGTCGCTGCCAGGTGGAGAGTGAGGAAGAGGATCTCGATGAGAACAAGGAACATGCGGCTCAGGAGACCACCTGCTTCATGCACGACAGCTCGGGGTGCTCCCACAGAGCCGATGCCTCTCAGCCACAGTGTGAGGAGACAATGGGCCAAACACAAGAGGAGTGTGCCAGTCTGTGCACAGCTATCACCCTGCAGCTGAGCGGGGAATCTGTTGTTACAGTGGAGTCAGTGTGATGTCATACTCTTTGTGGGGCTAAGCTTGTGCCCTAAAGAATTGAGGAAAGGAAAGAAATACAGTCTGTGAATGTATTCCAAGTGTGGAAATTCTGAGCCCCGATGGCAACATGTGGCAGTAATGGAAGTGGCTTTTAAGCTTTGTTTGTGAACTTACCCATATAGTAGAATAAATAATGCTTAAAAAGGGGAGGAAAAAAAATCTGTGTGTATGATCTAACTTATGTGCATTAAACAAAAGGGTAAGTAGTGAAAACGAAAGTGAGCCTTGCTTGCTCGCTTACATTCATGTGTCTTAAAAACCAACAATGAACAAAGGTTTTTAAACAGCACAAAAGAAAACAAAGCACTAGTGAAACTAAATTTGCATTATTTGGCTTCCAGAAGTCACGCAAAGAATAACACCAGCTGTTGGCGTAACATGAAGTCAGCATCGTTGTTAGTACCGCCCTTGTGTTAATTCAGGGGGTCACACATTGTTGTTTTGTACCCTTCTTGTTATAATGTTATAAATCATATACTTCTGATATCACCCTTTTCTCATCTAATGTAAAATAATGTAGTTTTTCATTAGTGCTGAGGTGATAGTGGATTAAACCACTTATTCTGCTTTTTATAACCAGGCTTTTGTATTGTATGAACCTTGTGAAAGACTTCAATCCATCTGTGCTCTGTTGATTTCTCATTGTGTTGAACAAAAGCAATAATATACTTTTTTTTTTACTCAATTGCAGTGAATGGCATTTGGGTGTTATAAAAATCTATCTATCTGTTATCTTTTGGATTGAACTGCAAGGAAATAATTATTTTGGGTAGATGTGTATATTACTAACAAACATTCTCTCCCATGCTTAGTCTCATAGCTGTTTCTTAAGGGCTTGAAGGGGAGGGTACCACTTTGCAAGACAGTGCTTGACGTAACTGAACTGATAAAATCAGTGAAAATACCCTCCAAGGCACTAGTTTCGCATCGATAAAATTGAATGCATTGGTATCTTGTATTTCAAATAATAGATCAGCTGGATTTGATATTAAGTTTATTTCTCCATGGTACTGTAAGACCACATTTTATGTGTACACATTCCTTTATAATGCCATACTGAATGCCATTCTCGGTAGGAAATTTGAGCCAAACCATTCTCCTTGCAAAACTGTGAAGAAAACAGAGCATGCAGCTTTAAAACCAGTTTTATTTTTAATGTGTCTCTTTTTAATTCATGCAAAATATTAGATACCCTGATTTAAGCAGCAAGCTGTTAATTTCCTAGATGGTGATTATAATGTATGCCCTGTATAAGTAAAAAAAAAATAAAAGTTGGTTTGCTTCTACCTTCACACCAGAAACTTTTGTTGCTCAAAAAAAATTATAAGGTACATATTAACTTCGGAAGCCTGGGTTGAGGTACAGCAAACCAACAGCCATGCACTGTGGTGGAAATGGGAATAGCCAAAAAATTGGGCCATCTTTCAAGACAAACTGTACGAAGAGAATGCTTAGCAGACATTCTCTCCTTTTCTGTGATCTGTACACAGTTATTTTATGTTTTGTTTATACCAAGTATAGAACAGTGCAATTATTATTATTATTATTATTATTATTATTATTATTATTATTATTATCTGACCTCAATGTTAATAAAGCTGCAGCACTGCTTTTCAGAGTGCCCAGTCACATCAACTCACAATACCTGCAGTGTTGCCTGTCATTTCTCTGCCAATCCTAGCCAGCTATTCGCTTTGATCAAGCAGTCCATATGTAACCAAACTGCGGCTGCATTATATTGATGGAATAACTGTGCAGGTGCACAACTTATCCTTTACAATTTTCGCTTACTGAATGATACCACAGTTGCAATAAAAGGATAAATAATATGATTAACAATTCTTTTCCCGTTTTTATTTAATATATAATTTTTCACGACAGTTTGTGACTGACAAACAGTAGGCTTTATTCTTAAAACTTATTTACATGTCTTTGGATGCACACAATTAAAATACAATATTTAGGAATCTTTTTGGAGACACTGGTATTCACTTTCTGTTTGGCAAATTTATTATAAATAATACAAAATTGTCTGCATTGTAAATGTTTATCATGTTACTATTCACTTACCATCTCAGCATAATTTAAAATGTTTACAATATCAAAAACATTAACATAAAAACAATAATAACTAACAATGATTTTTTTTTTTTTTAAAGCCAGCAAAAAATATATCCAGAGGGACTCTCTGTAACTCACACCTGTCAATGTTGTTTTCAAAATAAGGGAGCTTTTGTAAACTGAACTGAATCCCGAATTGAAGCAAATACTTACATAAGGCAAAGGCATACAACTATTGCATTTTATTACTTGATAGAATGATAGACTGACACAGTGCTCCTTCTAATTACTCTTCAAAAGGAAAAAAATCAAACAGAAAAACAACCATGAAGTGCTTCACAATCAAAGTCTCTCTTGGCCCCTGTGGTTCTTATTGTACTGTTGTAGGTGGCTGATATGGCAGCAGCCAATACTTTAACAGGTCAATAAGTCCATCATACATTTAAAAAAAAAAAAAAAAAAGCCAAAATCAATCAATCAAAATTTTATATAGCGCCTTTCATAGTGGACGACCATCACAAAGCACTTTACAAGATAGTGAGGAACAATGCATAATACATTAAATACAGTGAAATACAGGGCATAGTACATTAAATACAAAGTAAAACTCACTTCAAATAGAAAAATCAAATAATCATGATCGAATACCATTTGATGGTACTACATACATTATATACACACACACACACACACATATATAATGTGATTCAAAGCAATAGAGACACCAAGCGGGTCAATGCAAAATGCACCACTGATTGAGAAAGATAAAGTTCCCTGAAAACTCAAATTTTGCAAATCTGATTTTGTTTGAAGAAATGTGTTGGTCACAATTAATTATAGCAACCAAATCGCTAAAATTGTTTTCATAATTTAGTACATTTATTTTTCAACTTTAGATCGAACATATTTAACTTAAGTAACATAGCTTTACATGTAATAAGCTTCAAACTGCGACTGGCAGAAATTAAACTCTTTGTTTGATATTTTTGGTGGCTCTAAAAAGAGCCTTTGTGTTGTAAAGACAGAGTAGCGATGGTCTCGGTTTACTTGGAGCTGGTGTATTTGGTGACTGCCTTGGTGCCCTCAGACAGGGCATGCTTGGCCAGCTCTCTGGGCAGCAGGAGGCGCATGGCTCTCTGGATCTCTGGAAGTGATGGTGGAGCACTTGTTGTAATGAGCCAGGCTGCACACAACAACATGGTATTGCAACATTATTCATTACACTGCACATGTTATCAACCTGAATTTCTAAAGCAATCGATGCTGAAATTGTGATAGAATCGCCTTATTTGTTTAAGTATACTGTAGCGTGCACAGGGGTTGGACTAGATTTGTAGCAGTAATCGGCAATAAAATAATTTTTTGTGAATTGAGAATCTCGGAATTTGATATTACTGAATTTCTATTGTGTAATGTAATAACTATACTTGTTGTGTAGAAATTAGATCAAACATTGCCAAAGTGAAAATAGAACCCCTAGAGCAGGGGTGTCAAACTCCTGGAGGGCCGCAGTGTCTTCTGGCTTTTGTTCCACCCAAGCTCTCAGTTACTTAATTGGTCTAGTATATTTGATTAACTGGACACATTTACCACTTCTCTTCAGTCCTCAAAATGTTTCACAGGCAGTGTACCTTGAATGAAGTGCATTTTTAAAACCATCAACTGTAAAAGACCTTGAAAAATATTAAATATGTCAAATTGAACAAATAATTAGATCAATTATGTTAATTGAGAGCTTAAGTTGGAATGAAAACCAGAAGCCCCTGTGGCCCTCGAGGACTGGAGTGTGACACCCCTGTTCTAGAGCTTCCCCATAACTTGGCAGTTCACAATATTATCATACTTTTCCCAATTTAAGAACATAAAAATCTGGTCACCTAATTTATACTTCTAAAAATGTGCTTCACTGATACGACACGTTGAAAACAGCAAAGATCATGAGCAGCACAGAGCGCTCTCCAGGCACGATCGCCTGCTTTACCCACCACTACATAAACAGTATATCAGAGTGAAAATCCGCTCAATCAAAATCATGCACAGGTGGAAAGTGACGTGAGAGATTCTGTGTTTTTTTCCCCATCTGCGGTTCACTTTGAGCTGCTAAACAAAAGCATTATGCACAGTGGTTTAGAGATAATATATAATAGTTAAAAATCAATTCAAGATCTAGACAGCATTCAGAACTGGGCAGACACATGGCAAATTACATTTAATAGAGAAAAGTGTAAGGTACTGCACACAGGCAACAAAAATGTACAATATAAATACCATATGGGAGGTACTGAAATTGAAGGAGGAATCTATGATAAATATCTGGGAGTTTATGTTGACTCAGAAATGTCTTCATCCAGACCAGGGGTCTCCAACCCTGGTCCTGGAGGACTACTGTGGCTGCTGGTTTTTGTTTCAACCAATCTCTCAGTTACTTAACTGAACCAATTATTGGCTTAATTAGTCAAGATGAACAGGTGTTCCAGATCTTTAGCCACTGATGATGTGAAGACACCTATAAAACCTGCTGGATAGGGGCTCTCCAGGACCAGGGTTGGAGACCCCTGAGCTAGACAATGTGGGGAAGCTATTAAAAAAGGCTAACAAAATGCTTGGATATATAGTGAAAAGTGTTGAATTTAAATCAAGGGAAGTAATGTTAAAACTACAAAGCATTAGTAAGACCTCATCTAGAATATTGTGTTCAGTTCTGGTCACCTTGCTACAAAAAGGATATTGCTGCTCTAGAAAGCGTGCAAAGAAGAGCGACCAGAATTATTCTGGGTTTAAAAGCTTTCAAAATTCTAAAAGGTATTGACAGTGTCGACCCAGGGGACTTTTTCGACCTGAAAAAAAAAAACAAGGACCAGGGGTCACAAATGGAGATTAGATAAAGGGGCATTCAGAACAGAAAAAAGGAGGCACTTTTTTACACAAAGAATTGTGAGGGTCTGGAACCAACTCCCCAGTAATATTGTTGAAACCGACACCCTGGGATCCTTCAAGAAGCTGCTTGATGAGATTCTGGGATCAATAAGCTACTAACAACCAAACGAGCAAGATGGGCCGAATGGCCTCCTCTCGTTTGTAAACTTTCTTATGTTCTTATGTTCTTATGCCTTTGTTGAAAAACAATGATGAGGTTTATTGTCGGTTACATATTTAAAATAAATCAAGTAAATGATTTATACACTTCCTTTAAAAAAAACAACTATAATTTAAACAGAAATGTTAATGAGGTGTTGACATTTTACACAGCAATGTATACAGCAACGGTGACCAGCCGATCCCATTAGGTGACAGGGATGCTGGGATTAGGGTGGTTACCTTCTCTGATAGAATCAAGCAGGTATAGACAATGTCGACCCAGGGGACTTTTTTGACCTGAAAAAAGAAACAAGGACCAGGGGTCAGACAAGGAGATTAGGTAAAGGGACATTCAGAACAGAAACTAGGCACTTTTTTACACAGAGAATTGTAGGAGTCTGGAAACAACTCCCCAGTAATGTTGTTGACGCTGACACCCTGAGATCCTTCAAGAAGCTGCTTGATGAGATTCTGGGATCAATAAAGTACTAACAACCAAACAAGCAAGATGGGCCTAATGGCCTCCTCTCATTTGTAAACTTTCTTATGTTCTTAAGATCATTATTTTTTTTTACTTTCTTTTTTATTTGTGCATTTCTGAGTCATTCTGCGTACCACCTATGACCTTTAGAAGTACCCCCAGGGGAAAAACCCTACCCTAAATAATCTGGACCTGCATTTTTAGAACACCACCCTTCTTTGAAGACATGCTATCCTCTGTTTAATGCATTGTCTGCCAAGTATTTGGGTAATTCTGTGGGACTCTGTTCACAAATTAGATAGAGGTCGATGTTTGAGAAATTTGTCCCTAAAGAAGACTGAAACAGTGTTTCATGAACATCAAATGTATTTAATTGATCAAAGATTATTATTATTATTTTTTTTAATAACTCCATTATAGCTTTGTGAGGAGGGATGAGAACACTACTTAACACTACTTACAGGCTAACAGGTTTTTTCTTTATTTTATATGTTACAGGTGCTATGGATCGCATGTCAGCGTCTCTAGACGTGGCTGTGTGTATCATTGTGATAGCAAAGCACACTTTGTGTGATAGATCTGACCCAGTTTCAATAATCCAGAAGCCTTTGCAAAAAAAAAAAGAAAAACATTTGCACAGTACAAAATTACAGAATAGTGCTCCCCTTTGACATTGGAGTTGAATGGGGCAGCTTTGGGACTGTCACAAGTTGTATGGTCATTATGAGTGAGATTTCTGAATGGGTTTCATAAGAGAAAGGGATGAGTTTCTGACTTAAACAGTGTGCCCTCAAAACTACTTCACAGCTTAAGATTTATTTTTTTAAATAAATTGCTTAAAGTGTGTCATTGATAATATATATACACAGTATATATATATATATATATATATATATATATATATATATATATATATATATATTACATAGTTAAAGTTTGTAACCATGTTACAAAATAATAATAATAATAATAATAATAATAATAATAATAATAATAATAATAATAATAATAATAATCCCTATAGCAAAACTTGAAGATCAAGAAGTAATTTATAACCATCTGCTGCTGCAAGTTGACTAGGGACTTGACTGGTAACTTTCAGTGGTGTTGATATAAGCAACGGGGATAGTAATTAGATATTTTGTTTTGATGGTAGATCAGTGTCATTACTAAGGCTGGTTATGTTCTTGGAAAATAAGGTTGTTTTGATCATAGTTATCAGGAGGATGTTTATTGAAGGTTCATGAGCTTGAGAAAGACCTTCAACTGTGGTTGTTTTCCTGTGGGAAAGTATACAAATTAAAAAATTGAACCAATTACCTGGCAACAGGTTGGTCTCTGACTTGGAACAGCAGGCAGCTATACATGTGTGTGATTTGCTAGAATTTTGAGGGACATATTTCCAAAAAATGTCACATTCTCTTTTAAAACCATTTTCACCAATTCATATAATTGCTATGTACAAAATGTAGGGAGGCTTTGTAGGTTACGTGGTTCTGGTTTGATAACTATGTCCACAATAGTGGAAGTTATAGAGTTGTTTATTTCTAGTTTTGAAATGTATTCTGTTTTTGTTTTGTTTTTTCCAGTTGACCTTCCTATGATTACTCATTCAAGGTCAGTTTGATGAAACATTGGCATACAAAAATGCTTGCGTCGCCTCTTTCCTTTTTTTCTTGAGCAATATCTCAGTTTTGTCTAGCAATAATTTAATACAGTTTACCTACACTGCCAATATTCTGTCAGTCGGATCTGTGCAATTTCCACAAAAAGCAGCAACTTTTTCACTTTGTGAAAATTGGCTTTGTTTTTTGCTGTGATCGCATCTTGTGAGTTGTAAATTGCGTACAGCAGTGAATTGATACGTTTGGTGAATGCATTTAATTGTTAAGATAGGTGATTGGCCAGCTACTGCTTGTTTTGTCCTTCATGCCACACTTGAATAGAGGATACTGTAGTTTTTTTTAGTTTTTTTTTAAATGGGATTGTAAATTGATTCATATGTATACATCCCAGATCCTACTCAGGCACACATACCCCCTTTGTGCTTATTTGACTCTGAAAAACAAAAAAACTGAAAAACGTCCTCTACAGTTTCTTAAATTCCACACGTCTTCTCAAAAAATGGCTATAAACTGTAACATCATGCTTGTTGCACCCAATCTGATTTGTCTCATAGGGCGTGGTGTATTAGAGTAAATTCATCATGTGATTCTGCTACCTATTTTTTTTGGTTATTATTGCTACAATGAACCCTGTGTATAACCTTAGTCTTGCTTCTTAGGACAGCCATACCAGCTCAAGTGGACCAAATTCTGTGGAGGTGTTTCCCTATCACGTACGAAATGTAACGTTAATGGGTATTTATCCTAAAGTCAAGACCCTGTTAACCTGAATAAGATATATCAAAGCTGCACGTCAGAGTCTGTGACGTAGTCATGCCCGCCCCCGAGGGCATAACTGGACAGCGCACACAGACATCGTCATCATTTTTCCTTTCATCCTAACCTGAGCGGGAGAGACTACGAAATGATCAAGTTACTTATATCTGCTTATTGGCTTGTGTAATGACACTAATTAATGTGATTTATTGTTTCGTGCATAGGCGCCGTCAGGGGGGGAATTTTAAAAAGGGGGCTCAGGCCCCTGGGATTTTGATAGGATGTTGATGAACTTGTAGATGTGGACTCTAGGACCACGCGGAATGCAGGTTGTAGCTCCCTTTTGCAACCACTAAGAAGCTATACAAATGGAAACGCTAGCCCGTTCATCCGAACAGCTGGGGAACAAAGCAGTGGTTTAGCGTTCAAATGTTTACAAAAACAGCAATACATGTACACGTATTGGACTCTAAAGGTTTATTTCAAAATGAGTATTTTTTTGATAGCCCCTATAACATCACTCTGCAAAGCACATCTGGTACTGCAGCGTTAATATACAAGTATAATAAAAGTAAAACTTCAACTTTTAATACTGTTCTCAAAACAGCAGGCTGTAGTGCTGTTGGTCTTAGTTTTGCGCTTATGTTTGTGTGGATATTTCCCTCAAAACAACAATGAAAATTGACAGTTTATGACGTTTGAAATTAAATCAGCGACAATACAGTATCACGTCTTTCTGAACAGCTTCTGTACAAGTTTAAATTCCAAATGAAGGTAATTCGGGTTCCACCTGTAATTTGTAACTTGCCTTCCTTCTCAATAAATTAATTTAATATTTTAACTGTCTTATCTCTTCATACAACGTAAAAGGTTTTTAGTGAATAATAATTATTATTCAAAGATCTGCATGCAGCTCCCAACAATTAGGCACAAAACCCAGGCAGATACAGATAAGAACTTGAACTTGAAGCACATGTGGAAGCGACTGTAAGTGTAAATCACGGTCAGCATATACTAGCATAGAAACAAAAATCATATCCCTCTTCCCACAGTATATAATGAGTACAAGTTAAATAAATTAGTATTTTCTTATGTTTTTTTCTTTTTACATTTGCTTTTGTAATTTCTGAATATTGTGTATATAAAACTCAACTGCGGTCAAGCTATTAGACAGTTTTGAAATGCTGGTCAAGCTATCAGACACTTATCTCGCAATCAGACGCCTTTTTATTTACAGTAAGCCCAATATCAGCCTTATAGTCGTTATATGCTATTTATGCAGATTTCCACCTACAGTAGTACAAAAAACATCCATCCCTAATTTCACTGCAGATGTGTTGTACACATGTCCCTCTCTCATATATCACAGTGTGAAGTTATTTGCTATTGCTTCCTGAAAATAAATAAAAACAAACACACAATAATAATTTGCTCAAAAGAGCCAACTTCCCTATATATACACTGCTGTGCAAAAGCCTTAGACACATTCAAGAGTTACATCAATCTTAGGAGCATCAGCAATTTATTCAGAGCCTCCACTAGTGTTTTCCACTATTATAACAACTTTGACTGTTATTAATACAGCTTAGTTTGGGTAAGAAGAAACCAAGCTTGTCATTTAGCAATCTTTAATTCGCATTGATCAGAATCTTCAAAAACTTGTGATCACAACAACTCAAAGTAAACTATGCATGAGCAGGTAATATGAAGTGTTGTAGTAGGGAATCCATCACATTTACACAGTGGTTCTCAACAGGGGGGGTGGGGGGTGGAGAAGAGTCCAATAAAAAAAAAAAACTTTTTTTTTAATGAATACGTGATATGAGGTTCTTTAGATAGTGCGGGTTCTACAGTAACCCTAACCCCACCGCCCAAAATGGGCAAAATATCTAAGACTTTTGCACAGCAGTGTATATATACATGTATATAGAGTTGTAGTCAAAAGTTTACATACCCCAATGGAAATTTATAATTTCTTGAAATTTCTCAAAAACAAATAAGTATAGGAAAAATCTTTTGTAGCAAAAGTTTTGCATTTGTGGATGAAGAAAACATGTAACAAGAAATAGATGCCTACAATTATTTATTTCAGCAATTTTCAAAAGTATTCATACCCTGAAAAGAAAAGAAAAATTAACAGCTAGTTGAGGCACCTTTAGGAAATGATTAGGACATTTGTCAATGAACTTTTGGCATGATTCTTTAATGATTTTTGACCATTCTTCAACGCAAAATTGTTCCATTTCATTCAAATTCCGAGGACTTCTCTTGTGCACAGCCTTCTTCAACTCATACCAAATATTCTAAATCGGATTTAGAACAGGACTTTTCTAGGCCATTCCAGAACCTAGATGTTATTCTTCTTTAACCATTCTGAAGTATATTTTGATGTCTGCTTTGGATCGTTGATGTGTTGGAACATCCAGTTGCACTTTGAACCAAGTTTTGTAGCGGAGGGTTTCAGATGATTGGCCAATATCTTTTGGTATGCTCTGGAATCCATTTTACCATGTAGTGGAACTAAATTTCCTGTGCCATTAGAGGAAAAACAGCCCCATAGAAGGGTATTACCACCTCCATGCTTGACAGTAGGTATGGTGTTCTTTTCTTTGTATGCCTCAGCACAGTTTCTCCAAACATAACGATTATCAGCGTGACCACATGAATTGATTTTTGTTTCATCACTCCACAAAACCTTTGACCAGAACTCATACCCATCATTAAAATGCCATTTTGCAAACTTTAAGCAATTGTCCTTGTGGTGTTTTCCGAAGAGTGGCATTTTCCTTGGCTTGTGACCATTGAGACCTTCACCATGCAATACTTGACCTATGGTTGAAATGGAAATTTGAATATCTTTGGCAATCAATCTCGGATTGTTATTAACCTTCCTCACAATTCTTCTACTTGTTCTTGGTGAAATAACCTTCTTTCTTAGAGACATGTCTATCTTGTAGATAATACTATCATAATATCAAAGGATATGAATAGTTCTGAATTAGCATTTTTGGAGTTTTGCCCAAATATCGCTGAAATAATTGTAAACATCTATTTCTTGTAACTTTTTTATTTTCCTCATCCACAAACAGAAAACATTTGCTACAAAAGATATAAATATATAAATATAAATTTCCTTTATTTTTTTGATGCTTCTCAGCCCCCACCCCTCATATCCTTGGATTGCTTCGCTCCCCCCTAGAGGGTGTGCCCCCCCTATTGAGAAGCACTGGGTAAATGTGATGGAATAACCACCACAACACCTCACACCAGCTGCCCAGGCACACTTCACCCCGAGTTGCTGTGATCACAAGTTCTTGAAGACCCCGATCAACGTGAACCAAAGGCCGCTAAACAACAAGCCTGGCCTCCCCCCACCCAAACCAAGCAGCATCAACAACAGTCAAAGCTGAATGTGTCTAAGGCTTTTGCACAGCAGTGTATATATAGGGAAGTTGGCTCTTTTGAGCAAATTATTATTGTGTGTTTGTTTTTATTTATTTTCAAGAAGCAATCGCAAATAACTTCACACTGTGATATATGAGAGAGGGACATGTGTACAACACATCTGCAGTGAAATTAGGGATGGATGTTTTTTGTACTACTGTAGGTGGAAATCTGCATAAATAGCATATAACGACTACAAGGCTGATATTGGGCTTACTGTAAATAAAAGTGTCTGATTGCGAGATAAGTGTCTGATAGCTTGACCAGCATTTCAAAACTGTCTGATAGCTTGACCGCAGTTGAGTTTTATATACACAATATTCAGAAATTACAAAAGCAAATGTAAAAAGAAAAAAACATAAGAAAATACTAATTTATTTAACTTGTACTCATTATATACTGTGGGAAGAGGGATATGATTTTTGTTTCTATGCTAGTTTGTGCTGACCGTGATTTACACTTACAGTCGCTTCCACATGTGCTTCAAGTTCAAGTTCTTATCTGTATCTGCCTGGGTTTTGTGCCTAATTGTTGGGAGCTGCATGCAGATCTTTGAATAATTATTATTATTCACTAAAAACCTTTTACGTTGTATGAAGAGAAAAGACAGTTAAAATAGTAAATTAATTTATTGAGAAGGAAGGCAAGTTACAAATTACAGGTGGAATCTGAGCTACCTTCATTTGGAATTTAAACTTGTACAGAAGCTGTTCAGAAAGACGTGATACTGTATTGTCGCTGATTTAATTTCAAACGTCATAAACTGTCAATCTTCATTGTTGTTTTGAGGGAAATATCCACACAAATATAAGCGCAAAACTAAGACCAACAGCACTACAGCCTGCTGTTTTGAGAACAGTATTGAAATTTGAAGTTTTACATTTATTATACTTGTAAATAACGCTGCAGTACCAGATGTGCTTTGCAGAGTGACGTTATAGGGGGCATCAGAAAAATACTCATTTTTAAATAAACCTTTAGAGTTCCATGGTGTGGTTGTCTTTGTATAGTTTTAGTCTCTCTACAGACTCTAGTGTATAGTTTTAGTCTCTCTACAGACCCTAAATACTTGGTGTTTCTTTTTGAACGTTAGCCTCACCTGTTAAACTAGAAATCTGACATTTCCTTCTCTCTAATTCTCTCTAAATCTTTCTTCTGATACATTAGAGTCCTGTGGTGCTCTTTATACTTTATCATTTAATAAAACTGCTTTGAAAAAGGCAATTTTAAAATGCACTTGTGACTATTGACTTTCATTTAATTGAAGGGGCTTGTGTGAAGGAACCCATATCTTGGTCACAAACCCATATGTAGATCCCCTACCTCTCTACTAAAGAAGGGGTGGCTCAGTTTTTGAGGTGTATTTGACTATATTTGAAAGGGTATTCAACCTTAAATTTCCCTAACCATGGCAGACGCTACAAACTGTGTTTTATTGGAGGGAAACTGTGCTGCACTAATTGAAATACTGGCTTAGTTTTAAAAAAGTCTTAATAGTTGTAAAAAAAATATTTGCCATGCTTTAAGTGCTTGTTTCAACTGACATCGATCGCTAGTCTTGTAACAAGAAACTACCAGTGCCCAGTATTTTTGCTGTCTGTACCGAAGAAGTTTCAGTATGCTCCTAGCTTGTTTTTTTATTATCAATGTACAGTTCAAGTTGGAAATCTGCTGCATTAGATGTCTGTCTATAATTTATTTTTATGTTTTAGTAGATAAATCAACTGCAGATTAAAAAAAAGATATTGAACAGCAGCAACACAATTTTAGTATTTTGCACTAAAACTACTTGCAGCGCGGCATTTAGCGGGGGGAGTGATGACTAACTCAGCCCCCCCCCCCAGCCCCGTGCCGGGAATTTCAAAACTCTGCGCCTATGGTTACTACTTACACGTGTTGTGCACTCTGCCGTGGTTTTCGTTAGTCCTGCAGCAGCCTTGTGCCCCGTGCGAAGCCAGCAGCTCCGTTACTTTATTCCCTGGAATCAAACAACCTTAACTCAGCTACTTGTGCTGTCTCTCAGGTGGCTAGCTTTGTTGAAATAAAAAAAATTAATTAATTTTTTTTGTTATGAAAATTATATAAATTTAACAGTAATTGGGTTGTTACTGTTTTTTGTGAGAAAATGTGTTTCTCTGTGTGTATTTTTCTGTTTTTTTCACAGAAATACAACCGCAGCTGATGGGCTCAGCAGCACTGCGTTGACCGAGACACTCGCTCGTTGCCACATTAATTCTGCTTGCATTGTGAAGGCTGGTAGGGCTCTATCAGTAGGCTTTCCTCAGTTTCGAAGCTCAGGGAAAGTATATTGGGCCCCACTGAGACTGAAACGTATCAGAGTACTCTATTATTTGGCCCAGTCTCCAGCTTACACATAACTGTTCATCGGCCATCCTTCAACGGTTGGGGCTTACGTGAATCTTCTCAGACAGCCTCCTATCTTGGAGTGTGCTTGGACTCCAGGTCCATGCTGTCCTCTCTGTCGGATGGTAGAGTGCAGGTCTGGGTCTGTCGAATAGGGTTATTGACATCTTGCAGAATGCCACAGCAGCGTCCACACGTTCCCAGTATGTGTGTAAGTGGAGCGTCTTACAGACGTGGTGTCTGCCTCGTTGGTTCCACCCCACGACTTGTCCCATGGCAGTAATATGGCAGTTTTATTCGGCTTGCCATGTAAAATTGACTCACTCCCAAGGAGCTCAGCTTCCTGGGGAGGGGTGGGGTGGGGAGTGGGTGGTAATTTTTGAAAGTGGTTTGGCGGCTTCAGTCACCTATGAAGGACATTGTTCCTTGCTGGAGGTTAAACGTGGTGCTCAATGCACTCTTGAAGCCTCCATTTGAGCCCACGTATTCAGCTGAGCTCAAATGTCCTGCCTGTTGCCAAACACTGTCTCAGCATTCTATGTCAACCAGTCTGTGGAATTGGAGGCTTCCTTCCACCTCCTTCCAGCCTGACAGGGAGCTGCACCTCCATACGCTCTACCCAGTGCGGGCCCTAGCATGCTATGTTGACAGGACAAAACGTTGGAGGCAGTCTGGATGATATGTTGTCTATTCTGGGACTAAGTCCCATGGTCAAGCCCTGTCTAGGCAGAGGCTGTCCAAATTGTTAGCAGACGCATGCAGGACTGCCTGTGAGTGAGGCAACTTGCCCTCCAGAAAAGCTCACTGCCCATTCCTTCAGGGGAATGGCAATTTCATGGGCTTTGTTCCAGGGTGCATCTTGTCAATGACATTTGCAATGCAGCGGTGTGGGCTACTCCACATACCTTTACTAGGTTCTACAGACTTAGGTCGTGGATCCACAGAACCCTGGCTTTGGAACTAGAGTATTAAGGGCAGCTTCCAGGTCAACCTTTACAAATAGACGAAGAGGTGAGTTTCTCCCTCAATTTTTTAGCCCTAGCTACTTGTACTGGGGTTCCTCATGGTAATGTGAAAAGTGGCTTTTGGCCTAGCCTTGTGGCATTCCAGTTGGTCTGCAATATTGCCTGGCGACAGCTTTGGTAGTCATACCCATGAGGTAATGGTTACATTTTGTACTTGATAGGGAACGTTAGGTTATTATCATACCTCTGGTTCCCTGAAATAGAAATGTAACCATTAACCTTCAAGGGTGCTGTGTCCATGATTGCAGCAGTCTTGAAGGAAAAATTATGACAATGTCTGTGTCTGCAGTCCACTTATGCCCTTGGGAGCAGGCACAACTGCATCACAGGCACTGACATGCAGCTTTGATATATCTTATTGAGGTTATCAGGGTCTTTAGGATAAATACCCATTAGGTAATGGTTACATTTCTATTTCAGGGAACCAGGGTCATGATAATAACGTTCATACATTTGTGGTTGATGATAAACCACACCTGATAGAGAAAAGGATTCCAAGGGAGGTGCATTCAAAAGAATAGGTGGGTACTCATGTCAGGCATGGTGAGAATGTGGTGGTAAATGTGCTTATTTTGATTACAGATAACCTTGATAATTAAAGGATAACTAAAGGTTGTTTCAAAGGGGCTTCCAACAAAAAATAATAAATTGCAATAAAGATCCAAACTACGCCCAAGTGAGCTGGAATGACTCAAAGAAACATTAAAAATAAATATTGTAGACAACAGTATTAAAACTAGCATGCAGAAGGTACTGTAGTGGTTTTCCAATCGTCTCGTGAATACTGGAGTACAGCCTTGGTTGATCAATTGTGTAGAAATGTTATCATGCTGGCTACCACTAGACTGACTAGTAAAAGCACATATTCTGACATTTTAATGCTGGGATCTAAGGACTGCTGTACTGTTTAAAAACAAAAGTTACTTGATGTTCTCTATAGCCAGATGAAATGTAATAGGTGTCAATTATCTTACTGTGTACTCATATCAGTGCATTTTTATAACTCCTTGTGGGTGTATTTTTCAAATATACATTTTACAAGTTATACCAGATCATAAATTCCATGCTGTCTGGTTTTCATCCTGCTTGTCAAGTTTTGCTGTTGTTGTTAATATTTTTTGTTTGTAAAAGAGCCTGCCATTAATGACAACTCACATTCTTTATTTCACCATTACAGTAATAGTAACTGCTTAATTGCACTTGGCAGTGAATGTTGTTCATGAACAACCGCTGAATTTGTGTGAAAATAAATGTTACAAGTACTAAACATACTTCATTTTAATAAGATAATGCAAATCAAAGCATATGAGATTTATTTCTGTTAGAAATGTACTCTAGTCGTTAAGCTTTTGTTGGGTTTTATATTATCTGTCGATTAAATTATAAATAAAAAATACTTCTCAAGTTCAACCTTGACTGATCCTTGAACAGAATCCTTTGTTGCAAAAGGCTTGCATTATCATTTGCATGAAAGTCAACATTGATAAACGAATAAAAACAACAAAGAGAACGTGATGTTTCAACAGCCTCTAAGAACAAGTATGCCAGCTAAATACATACCCCACCATGGCTGAAAATTCAGAATTAAGAGCGATCAGTATGATGGAAAATGGTAGTGACCATGACACACGTCAACAGTATGTTCAGAATAGTATAGAAAGAGAATGACCAAGTTTCAGGACAGTTTAATAAACCATTATCCAGATATGTGCCAATAGGTAAGTTACATACAGACTAATCCATATATGCCCAGAATCGAATACTCTCTCAATAACTAGATAAGGTTAATACCAAGTTTCAAGGAAATTGGTTAAGTGGTTCTCCAGATATGCAAAAATATAAGTTTGACATACAGATAAAAAGACACTTCTTTAGAATATGTTATTTTCAATAACTTTTGCCAAATAATGTTAATACCAAGTCTGATGACAGTTAGATAAGTGGTAATCCTGATAAACAGTGTGAAGTGTACATGACCATCTCCACTGTATCCTCTTCATTGGGGTGCGGGATAATAAGTGGAATAGTGACTGATCATTACAAAATACCATAACTGATATAAACCTGACTGATGGCCAATCAGGTTCCAAGTAGAACTATCCCACAGGTAGATTCCTCTAAAATGAACATGGGTTTAACATCTCGAATCTCGTTTTAAATGGTAACCTAACTTGTTTTTTTTTTTTTTTTTAAAGCAGTTCTCAGTACCAGGGAATCTAGTCCATTTGCAAAACTGAGTGCAAGTATAAACTGAAACCAATGTAATGTGGAACTTCAGCTGGGTAAATGTGTTTCAGATTCTAATAAACTATTAAAATTCATACTATACTGTAAATAATTGGAAATGTATTTTATTTCTGTATGCAATTTAAAGTGGTTTTGTGGTGCAACCCAAACAAATTCAGTTCAGGATTAAAATGCACTGGTTAAAGAAAAGGGCTTGTAACCAGGAGGTCCCCGGTTCAAATCCCACCTCAGCCACTGACTCATTGTGTGACCCTGAGCAAGTCACTTAACCTCCTTGTGCTCCGTCTTTCGGGTGAGACGTAATTGTAAGTGACTCTGCAGCTGATGCATAGTTCACACACCCTAGTCTCTGTAAGTCGCCTTGGATAAAGGCATCTGCTAAATAAACAAATAATAATAATAACTGGTGTTAAAAGTAAGCATTTTTAACAGGCATTTATTTTAAAACTCAACGTGTTGAAATAGAGTGGGTTAACCTTTGATTTAGAAAATATTACCAGTGCTGGAGGTTGCTCAACACACTGTAAATTCATGTTTGTAAGCCACCTGCCATTGCCACAAGGAACACCATCCACAAATTCCAAGGGCACTTCTTGCAGAATTGCCCACCACTCTGCACAATGTGAGATACACTCCTGTCTTGTGTTGTTGGACTAGAAGATTCAAAGTAGCCATGCTGATTTTCAGAGCATAACTGCATTGACTTACTTAAACAGCTGTAACTGCACAGGGTATGACCAGGCTGTATTGTGTGTGAACAGTGAAGGGCTTTTCCTGATTGGTAAAATGTTTTGGGTCAAAATGTCAACACAATTCCTCAGGGTGGTACAGGAAACTTGCTTTTGTGGATGAGGAAAAAAAGTTGATGTCTACAATTATTTATTTCAGAATTTTTTTTTTGAAAAACTCAAAAAATGCTAATTCAAAAGTATTCATACTCTGACAAGGAACATGAAATTAATAGCTAGTTGAGGCACCTTCAGCAATAATAACCTCTTTCAAACAATTAAGAAGTTTGACAATGAGCTTTTGGCATGATTCTTTAGTAATTTTTGACCATTCATCAATGCAAAGTTGTTCCAGTTCATTCAAATTCTGAGGACTACTCTTGTGCACAGCCTTCTTCAATTCATTTTCATACTTTCATACTTTGACTAGGCCATTCCAGAACCTTGATTTCATTCTTCAACCATTCTGAAGTAGATTTTGATATGTGCTTTGGATCGTTGTTGTGTTGGAACGTCCAGTTTTGTAGCAGAGGGTTTCAGATGATTGGCCAATATCTTTTGGTATGCTGTGTATTGCAACGAAATTTCCTGTGCCATTAGATGAAAAACAGCCCCATAGAAGGCTCCATGCTATGGTGTTTTTCACCAGACTTTCTCCAAACGTAACGACTATCAGCGTGACCAGCGTGATTTTTGTTTCATCACTCCACAATGCTGTTTTTCAAACTTTAAGCAATTTGTCCTTGTGACGTTTTCCTAAGAGTGGCTTTCCTTGGCCTGTGACCATTGAGACCTTCACCATGCAATACTCGACCTATGGTTGCACTGGAAACCCAAGTCCCACTTGCAGCCAATTCACTTTTAATATCTTTGGCAGTCAATCTTGGATTGTTATTAACCTTCGTAACAATTCTTCTACTTGTTCCTGGTGAAAGAACCTTCTTTATTCCAGACCGAGGGAGCGTTGTGAGAGCACGATAAGTCTTGTACTTCTTGATAATAGAAACAATAGTTGAAACTGGGATACTCAAATGCTTGGAAATCTTCTTGTATCCTTCTCTAGCTTTATGACAATAAATAATTTTCTGCCTAAGGTCTTCAGATAGCTCTTTACTTTTTCCCATATTGACTTATTGGTAATGACAGCAATCATTCTATGCCTAACCCTTTTATATTCTCTAAGAATGTTCACCTACAATCCAGCATTTTTGAGACTTTTCTAAAATTAGGTTCTGCATTATGATATTGAAATTCCTAGCACCTTGTAGACAATACTATCATAGCATCAAAGAGTGTGAATACTTTTGAATTAGCATTTTGAATTGCTGAAATAAATAATTGTAGACATCTATTTCTTGTAACTTTTTTTCCTCATCCACAAAAGCAAAACTTTTGGTACAACAGATTTTTCCTAATTCATTGTTTTCAAGAAATTTCTAGAAATTATAAATTTCCATTGGGCTATGTAAACTTTTGACTACACCTGTATATAGGGATTTCTGCCCAATACAAGGTCATGTCCATTGGCACACCCCTTCAGTAGCATGCTGAACTGTAGGTGTTTTATTCCTTGTTTTTGGTTCTCCAGTCATGACGCGAACGGACACACACCCTGTAGCTTTGTGGCTGCAGGACTACCCCATATCTCCCCTCAAGGTTGGGCAGGGGGGCCCCCGGAGGGCAGAAAAAGCTGAAATGCTGGAGCAGCCAGCTGGTGAAGAGAAACAGTTCCAGCTTAGCCAGAGACTCCCCAATACAGACCCGGGGCCCTGCGCCGAATGGGATGAAAGCTGGGGGAGAGAAACGCTGCCCTTCGCTGTCCAAAAAACGCTCTACAAGAAAGATATAAGTGCAAAATCAATCCGCTTGATTCACAAAAGTTTCCAAGCATGATATTCACATTCAATTACGTCACCCAATAGTGGAGGGAAAAAAAAGTTTGCACGCTCCTTTCGATCTCCATATTTCGATTGTTTATACTGTATGCACCGGAATTACTTAAATAATATAATTTATGATACTGAAATAAATTGTCATGAAACTCTTTTTAACAGTCTTTTTTTAGTATAAATACAGCTGTTAGTTTAAACACAGTGTGAACAAAAACTATTTTAAATAATTACCACTCTCTCCTGAGTAAATAGAAGTTTCCTAATATTTTACAAATCCCAATATGTCTCTCTGTATACAAATCTTGGACTGGCAGCTTACAGATGCTGCATTTGGCATGGTTTCATTAAGGTTTCGTGACTAAAGTTCCTTTTCAGGCAGCACTGAATCCCAATGAGATTGGTGACGTGATTCAGCTGTAAATACAGAATAGGGATCTCTGAGCAGCATACAAAGCATCTTCTGTTACTTACCCGGAATAAAGCTGTCGGGATCCTCCCACTCCCGGGGGTCGTGGTGAATGGACCACATGTTCACAACCACACGTGTACCTTTAGGAATGACATGTTCTCCGATACTGAGGAAATCGAGGAAAACAAAATAATGGCTTTCGGCTCTTAGTAAATTGCACAAGGCCTTTCTTTCAATACTACTTGGAGTTATAAAGCGCATTTCCTGTCAAGCAAGGCAAGATGCTGTTCAGAAGCTAAAAGCACCCTTGCCTGAAATTATAAATGGTACCATTCTCTGTTAATTTTTATGCTCTATATAAAATAAACAAATTTGGACATTACTTTACCTCATGCTGTTGCAAGTACACTAGGATCATTGCTAATTATCTCACAAAATGACTTTAAAGTGGCAAGCAGAGTACTTTTTTGTGGGCCTTTTAAAGTTGGGGGTTTGTAGTAAACAGGAATTATATTTTGATGTTCAATTAAAATGGACTTCTGCCAACTATCCGTCACTAGCTTTTGAATTCTGATTAACTGTCACACATCCCCACAGCCAAACTTCTATTACAGATTTTCCACATTTAAGTTTGCTAAAAATATTTTGGGATTTTGCTCCGCTTACCTGGTATTTTCCAAGGCCACATGAGGGATAAGCAGCGGGGCTACCGGCCTTATTCTCAGTACCTCGTTCAGTGTGCACTCTAAGTACGGCAGCAGCCTCCGGTCTGACAGACCTGGGTGGCGATTCCATCCGATCTGTTCATCAATTTCTTGCTGGATCTTTTTTTGGACCTGAACAACATTTTTGTAAATTTGAATATTTTAGGGGATTGTAACCATTTACCGACCTGGATACATAGTCAGAAAACCTGCAGTGGTTGTAGCTAGCAAAACAATCCCATTTGTACCTGCACTGCTACACAGGCCTCCAATGTTTTGAAATCAAACATGTGTTTTCGTTTTAAAACATCTGGGGCTACATTAAAATGTCTCGGTTTCCACGCCTTACTGAGGATATATGTTACACATGCACTTCCTAAGTCATGTCGCCTCAGCAGTGTCTTCTCAGGTTCTTAAAACACCTCAGCTTTGGGGCTGACGGCACACGCTTCGGAGGACAGCGTGTGTTCGTCTTCGCCCTCCCGAGTCAGCGCAGGGGTGGTAGCGGTGAGCTGAGCCTAAAAATAATTGGCCATTCCAAATTGGTAGAAAATAATAATAGAAAATAATTGGCAACAACTACATTTTTCTAAAAAAAAACAAAAAAAAAACACCTCAGCTTTGAGATTTCTTCGAGTGGGCATAACTTAAACACAGAGAGTTTTTAAAAAATATTCTAAAAACTCCACAATGATCAAACAGGGACCGAAAAAGTCTACAGCAAATAAAAAGGACACAGAACCCTTTCATTAATGCAGTGCCATGCAATAACTGGCTTTACTCACCAGCTGCACCCATAAGAGAGCTGAACAGATTTTTTTTTAATTCAATTTTTTTTTTTAATGGTCAAAGTACAGTAAATTCATAGTAAGCATGGGAAAGGCATGTAAAGCTTCAAAATTAGCATGGAAATCTATCCTGTTAAACATTTAGAAGGGAATACTAACTATGAAATCAAACGTTTACCTCAGGGTGATGAAGCAAGAAGGCTATCATCCACTTGAGAGTGGTTGCCGTGGTTTCCACTCCAGCACCGAAGGCATCAGCTGCAATCATCAGAACGTGATCATCACTGAACCTAGTCTCCTCCAGGCCTCGGCTCGCCATGGGGCTACGCTGGGCTGTGAGCAGGATGTCCATCAGGTCCCGTGTCTCAGACATACAGTAAGTAGCCTGTGGGCAATTAGTGATTATGAATCGTATCTTAAGAACCCCCCGTCCCATCCCACCCCGTCCTCAATCTCCCCTGATCAAGAAGCAATAGCTACCTTGTGTTCCTCCAATTTCTGTGTTAACAACTCATCTCGCACTTGAATGCATTTGTTCAGTTTCTTTAAGTCTTTATTTGGAAACACCTGAAAAAAGAGAGCCTATTGATTAAAGCTTCCAACTGATCAAGCATTCGGTGACCTAGTGCACCCATAATATTTCAGCAATCCCTTCATTCCTTTGAATATTGTTTTATTCAATGAAGAGAGTTATTCGAGATCATTTTTTCTGACCACTTGTTGTCTCTTGAAAGTGTATCCATCTACGTTTTAGATTTTGAAAATGTTGGTTCCTTCTCTCTAAATATTTGAATACACGACTGGCAGATTCAGGATTTTAGGAGGATAAACCTCAGTTCTGAGGGAAGCAGAAGTATTTGAACAAAACCAAATGTAGCCTATACTGGAACAAAGTAAGTCAGAAATCTGAATGCTGACGGACCTCATGTTAAGATAGCTAGATTTTTCAAACAATACAGTGAGATGTAAGAACACAGAACACCTAACGATCTGTTTAACTGTCTAGTTTTGTGTGTGCAGGTTCTTTTTTCAAGTCCTTTATCTCCAAATGAATATGCCGTACTTATTTGCAAAAGAGAAAACAGACATTTACATATTCACATTTACAGAACATATTTACATCATCCTATTAGAAGCTATCAAGGTTTGAGAAAGCAATAGAGTTTACAGTATTCAAGTAATGCTGTAACACATTATACATTTAGTGTCTTTACTTTGTAATATGACCATCTATTCTTTGCTAATTCCACATGTATATCTCCTGCTGTTGGAAATGATTGATCTATGTAGTGAAGGCACCAAATCCCTGCATGAAATTAAAAATCATTACTAGCTCAAAAATAATTAGAAACAGCTTAAAGGGTAGAAGACACCCATAACATTTTTGCTCTTTCCCAGTTCAATCCAGGATACCTTAAGCCACGGGAAAATGTCCACTAGGCTTCCTCTGGCGATGGTTTCCACAATGCCGCTGGTGTAGTCCATCACGCTCTGGAGCTCGCTGTCCCCCCGCTGGTATTTGGAGTTGAAGACGAGGGTGCACACCACGTTGGTGACGGCTTGGGACAGGCCTAGTCCCGGGTCCAGCGGGGTTTCAAGATTATCCATCAAAAAGGAGCACAGGCTGGAGGCTTCCTGACAAACTAGGTAACACAGCAACATGTGCCATTACTGTGACGCTCCCTTCCTAATATCATCTGGTGTGTCAGTAACATACACCCCCCGCCACGGCTTACAACATGTGCCGTTACTCTGACGCTCCACTCGTAATATCACCTGCTGTGTCAGTAACATACACCCCCCGCCACGGCTTTCAATGCAAAATGATTGCTATCAGTATGATGAGAAAAGTTGATGACCATGACGCAATATCACCAGGATATAATAGGAAATGGCAATGAATAGTTTAATGAAAATTGGATAAGTGGTCTTTAACACCTAGTGGTATGCTCATGAGGTGTTTGTATCATGGTAAAGTATATTAAAATGAATGTTATACAGGATGTGAAATATAACTTCTTGTGTTCTCAAGATGGTTGACAAACAGAAGGACGGAAGTACAGATAGAGAAGCACCACCGTATATCCTCACAATCTGATACACCCCAAAACTTAAATATCCTACCCCATGTTCTGAACAAGTGATTTGTTGAAAAGAATGCACCAAACCTCTCACCGATGGTCTCAAGTTTGCTGGTGCCCTCTCCAAACATAGTGAATGCAGAGTGTACCAACTTGCGGTGGAACTTCCAGAGAGGACTGTAGTCAGCAAATGCAATGTCTTTCCTATCCCTGCTCAGCAGAGCTGTTGTCACCTAAAGAGAAGCAGGAAGCAATAAGTGCACACAGTTAGTAAAAATGTGCTTGGTAAAAGTTTTTTTGCCTTCTAAATGGTCATTTATGTTATTACAGAAAAACATCTAATTGTCATGTAATCTGTACCCCTTGGTGACAGCCCAAATAGTACTGTGATTTCGGACATCTAGAATTAGTTGAGGGTTTACTTAAATGTATGCATTTTACGATCATTGTGGAGTGTTCTGCATTGGCTGTATTCAAACTAGATGCATTGTTTAAGCCTAATAAATATTTTAATACATCACTGCACCTATCTTATTACTAAAAAATAATGGGAGGGTTTGTTTATAGCAGTATTCACTGTTTAGATCATTTAAAAAAAAGATTCCAAAGACTTAAAGAGTAAGTAGCGGGGTTCTGAAAAATCTAGCATTATACGTCCCCATGTGTTGCTACAACTGCTTAAATAACATACCTGTCATTTTTCTTTTCATTGTGAACATCCTGACAACTTTTTACACTTATAACTTTAAAATCTGTTTCAACGCTCTTTTCTAGTGCACTGGGGTTTGAGATCTGCCCTCTAAATCACTGCAGGAAGAATGATTACAATACAAAGAAAATAAACATAACAAGTGGCTTTTCTGTTCAGTACCACATCATGGATCGTTATTGCTGTGTTACCTGTTTGACTATGTGGGCAATAATCCTTACACTATCTGTGCGCTAGAGCGGACATTTTGAAAAGAAACAGACTTTAAAATTGTACGTGTAAAAAGCTGTCAGGATGTTAACAATGAAAATAAAAATGACAGGTGTGTTATTTAAACAGTTGTAGCAACACGTGGGGGCATGTAATGCAATATTTTTCAAAAAATTCTAAAATAACAAGACCCTTAATTAAACATCTGAGTTCGTTATTTCTAGTTTGGTTGGGTTGCATTTCTCCAATTTTAATTTGGAGTAAAGAGCTCAGAGAATCTGTCCCATATTCTTACACTGTAACAGTACTGAAGAAAAACAAATGCAGTAACTGCAAGAAAAGAGCTCACCATATGGGGTCTCCCAGCGAAGACCTTCCCTTTGCGCAGCAGGATCTCCTTGGCGTGTTTGAAATTGTTGATCACCACAGTATAGTGGGGCCCCAAGTACAGACCAAAGAGGCCCCCATACTTGCACCCCAGCCTGGTGAAGAGAAGGTGCGGAGGGGTGGTGCCTCCCAGGCTGAGCAGGCTGCCCACGATGGGGAAGGAGGGCAGACAGGGCAGTGTAGTCGGTGACGGGCCCACCACACTCTTCAGGAGCTTGAAGATGACCAAGGCAGCCACTACAGATGCCAGCGAGATGCCAGCCAAGGAAAACACCATTGTCACAAGACTTCGCAGCACAACCCAAATCAGGCACACAGAGAGATACTCCAGGGATAGACCAAGAATGAGAAACTGTCCTGCAAGGGAAGGTTTTATCTTGTTTGACTTGCCTCTGTGACATCATAGAGCCTTGAGGAGATGGGATGAATGGAATAAATCTACACATGGTACAGGGACTGCTAATTTATTGGGCTCTTCGTTATCATTACTTAAACACTATGAGATGGATTTGTATTAGCAAAATGCTACAGTGCTACAAAAAATGAATAACAAACAATTTACTTGCATGCCCCTTAATTAAATTAATTATGTGTTGTGTGTCCCTGTAAAAAAATTCCAGCAACTGCTGGGGAGCTGGTGACCAGCTATGAGGTGGAAACTGGAACAAATATTGGATTGCATCTTACCAGCTCCCTGTGGGGATCGTTGCTGGCTTGTCGTCGGGTTGTCGACATCATGTTGACCAGCGTGGTCACATAAGAAACACTCGGGCAACACAAGTCTCCCTCTTGTTGCTGTCAGTAAAATGTGCTTGTTTGACCAGACAAGGTTTACAGCATTCGATTAACTTAGGAGAGTAGGCAAAAAATTGTTGACTTTAGAATTTTAAAGTAAATGGATTTTTAATAGACCAGGTTTTTTTTTTGGAACAGGTTTTTCAGCTCCTCAGCCAACACTAAGTTTACTGAACCAGCACCACCAGCTGAAAATCAGCAAACCACTAGATGACCAGAAGACACCAGCACTAGTCATTGGTGGAATTCCCTTTCGGTCAGTATCAATATCAATATAAGGTCCTTTGGGTTTCTATTTTCCTCCTCCAGGACATAGACATTAAGAAAATGTATGAATGAGTGGAGGCCAATCAGCCCATTTAGCTGACTGATCTTAAAACCTTCTCAAGTTGGGTCTTAAAGGATGATTCTGCCTCGACAACATGAATAGGTAACCCATTCCATACCATCACCACTCTCTGCATGAAGACCTGTCTCCTTTCCTCTGTCCTAAGTCTTTCTTCACTTAATTTCCAACTGTGTTATCTGGTACTGGTTTTTATACTGCGCTTAAAGTATTAGTTTTGGTTAACTATGTCCTTAACTATCTCCTTTTAAGATTTTGAAGACTTCAATCGTGTGTCCCCATAATTCTTCTTTGTTCTAGGTTCAGTTCTTTCAGCCTATCTTCATAGCTAATTCCTTTAAGCCCTGGGATCCTTTAAGTCTGGTTGATCTTTGTTAGACCCACTTCAGGACCACAATGTCCCTTTGGTACTGTGGTGACCAGAATTGGACACAGTGCTCTAGGTGTGGTCTCATCAGTGCATTAACAACCTCACTGTAACCTCCTTGGATTTATACTCTACACTTTTGGCGATGTAATCAAGCGTTCCATTTTCCTTTGTAATTGTTTCCCTGAACTGTCTGGATGATGACAGCAATGAATCTATTACAACAAGGCCTTTCTCTTGGTGAGCTTGTATAAACAAGTATCAACACAGCCTACCGCAGTGCACAGCGCTTTTCTCAGCCAACAGTTTGGTATATGTGCCAAATAGCTTAGCTATTGATTTGTTAGCACTTATTTTGTAAAACTAATCCTTGTTTTGGGCACCGTCCAAACACTTCTCATTACTGCCTTATCTCCCTCTTAGATCCTTTTTCTGAAGTGCAAAGGCAAAGGGACATTTTCAGAGAAATAATTCTAACGGTTTAAAACTAGCAGGGAAGCACGTAGAGGAATACAGTAATTGAACACTGATCGTTGCAGTACAATACAGGGTCATATTATTTAAAATATTTGTTTATTTATTCTGAAAGGACCAAAAGATAGTTAAGTGTTGATTACTATTCAGCCAACGCATGCTTAAAATAATTTGATAGTATGCAAGAGTTTAGTTTTAGAAGCTGCCTGATCATACAGCAGTATTGCCTGCATGGTGAATTGGGCACTCTTTCAAAGCAACTAATTTGGATATTTTCTGTTTTATTTTAAACTTCATTTTCTGTTCATACTACTAAATATGTTTAGTGACAGTTCTGCTCGAATAGTGCAGTAAACTAATTCTTAACGGTTTGCAGGTGTTGATAAAGGTGGCAAGTCTAATTGAGGGTAGGAGAATTAAGGTGTGTCAAGGAGTTAATTAAAGCAGATTATTAGCACAGCAACTAGGGGTTCTGTTCAGTCGCCGGAGCACTCTAGCTCATTTCTTTGTTCTTGTTCCTGAACACCATGCAAGCATCTCCGCTGCAACCGTCAAGCTTTCTAGGGGCCGTCCCGGAGGGACTAGCTTCAGCATCCTCTATTGTTAACAAGATGAGGAAGATGTTCAAAGGGTGTGAAGACAATCTAAAAACTTACGTCAATCAACGTGTAAGATCCCTGAAAGAGGATCGATATCTGCAAAGCGAGAAAATCGTTAAAAAAAGTAAAATTGCACAAGGACACCTTGCATTTCAGGGCTACTATTCTGGAAATACAACATCCCCAGATTTAATGGCAAGACTCTTCTACATGTACTACTCAGGTTATTGTCTACTCGGATGCTAGCAGCACAGGTTATGGGGTTACTCAGGTTATAGTCTACTCGGATGCTAGCAGCACAGGTTATGGGGTTACGCTGTGAACAGGGATAACATTGGGATGACTGGGACGTCAAACGAAGCTTTACTTGGAGAGAGCTTGCCGTTGTGGCAAGAGTGCTAGAGACATTTCTGGGTGTTCTGAAAAACAAAGCAGTAAAGTGGTTTACTGACAATGTCAACGTGACTAAGATTGTTGAGCATGGCTCTTCAAAATTGCATTTGCAGCGCTTGGCATACAATATTTTTGTTTTATGTGTTGAGAACGGTATTGACCTCCAAGTACAATGGGTACCCAGGGAAGAAAAGCTGGTTATATCAGCAGGGTAATCGATTGGGATGATTGGGAAATATCTACAGAGATTTTCAACTCTTTCGACATGATATGGGGTCCTTACACCATTGATTGTTTTGCAAGTAAACACAGTAAAAAGTACAACGGTTCAATAGCAGATTTTGGTGTGCTAGCACTTCAGCAGTAGACGTCTTCACACAAGACTGCAGCAATGACAATAACTGGATTGTTCCCCCTATTCCTGTTATTAACAGAGTTCTGCACCACTTGGAGAACAACAAAGCTAATGGAACCGTAGTCATACCCAAATGGGAGTCAACACCATTCTGGCCTTGCTTATGCTACAATAATGGACAATTCAGAAAATAAATAGTTGACTTTCGTATCCTGTCTGGGGACTATCATAGCTTTTCTTCTGGCATTCATCACAAAGGAATGTTCAGAAATATTTCCTGCAAATTTGATTTTGTTGCCCTGAGATTTGTGCATAAAACCCTATGAAACTATTTCATTTTAAATAAAGTCAACATAGTTCAAGTAAAAGTAGTACTTGTGTGTTTGACGTACGTTCTTGTTATCTGAATTCCGATACAGTACTAATATTATCTTTTTTTTTTTTTTTCAGCCGCAGAAGGTTCATGATACATGGAAGGACTGCTGGACAAAGTTAAAGAAACAGGCTTGTAACCAGGAGGTCCCCGGTTCAAATCCCACCTCAGCCACTGACTCATTGTGTGAACCTGAGCAAGTCACTTAACCTCCTTGTGCTCCGTCTTTCGGGTGAGACGTAGTTGTAAGTGACTGTGCAGCTGATGCATAGTTCACACACACTAGTCTCTGTAAGTCGCCTTGGATAAAGGCGTCTGCCAAATATACAAATAATAATAATAATAATAACAATAATATGCTTTGTTGATGCCTGCTTTTTTGGAAAAATCTAAATCTGAATCTACCAATGTAAAATACAAGTCTGTTTTTCAGAAATGGGTTAACTGGGCAATGACTCATAACGTACATTATCTTCCAGCAGATCCCTCCCTCGTATCCGTCTTTCTTTTTCAGCTATCAAAAACAGGGATTTCTATTGCTTCGATCAATGCAGTCGTGTACGGGATATCGTACATGCATAATCTGGCAGGTTTTGACAGTCATTTCTTAAGTGTATCAGTAAAGCTGGCATTTGAAGCCATGAAGCGTATTGCTGCTAAGCCAGTAGTTAAAAAATTGCCAGTTAAAGCCAGTATTCTAGAGAAGATTGCCATGAGGGCAGTCGATTCTAATCTCCTTCCCAACTTGAGGTCGGAATGGGAAGGAGATTGGAATCAGTTATGCAGCTTTTCTCAGGGTCCAAGAAACTTTACAATTAAAGTTTTCGGACATCAAGTTTTTTTAGTTCACTTGCAGAAATTACAATAAGGAGGAGCGAACTAGATCAGTATAGGAATGGGCAAGTCGTAATGGTTGCGGCTACTGGCAAGGTAGCTTGTCTGGTTGCTATGCTGCAGAGGTATCTGTTCTCCGCAGGTACAGAATTTCATTCTGAGGATTTTATTTTCAGGGCACTGGCAAAAAATAAGAAGGGGCATGTGCTTCGCAAAACAATGAAGCCACTGTCCTGTTCTAGGTCAGGAGATATTTAAAGATGTCATATCCCCTTCGACATGATGCAAGCGCCACGGGCTGCAGTGTTAGGGCAGGCGGTGCGTCTGCGGCAGCCAACACTTCCATCTCCCATGTCTCTATTCAAGAGACATGGGAGATGGAAGTCAGAAAGTGCCAAAGATGGGCTCCCGAGTGGCGATCCAGTAAAGGCGCCTCGTGGAGTGCAGGATGCTTCTATAGTCTGGACGTCGCGAGTTCGAGTCCAGGCTATTCCACAGCCGACAGTGGACAGGAGCTTCCAGGGGCGGCGCCAATTGACCGAGGGGGAGGGAGGGTTAGGTTGGCCAGGGTGTCCTCGGCTCACCTCGCACCAGCGACCCCTGTAGTCTGGCCGGGCGCCTGTGGGCTTGCCTGTAAGCTGCCCGAGAGCTGCGTTGTCCTCCGACGCTGTAGCTCTTGGGTGGCTGCATGGTGAGTCCGCAGTGTGAAAAAAAGCGGTCGGCTGACAGCACACGCTTCGGAGGACAGCCTGTGTTTGTCTTCGCCTTCCCGAGTCAGTGCAGGGGTGGTTGTCCGTTTCACAAAGCATAGGCCTTTGATACCTACGTTAGTGCCTATCTTTGTAGTTTCAAGGAAGTCGACCAAGTGTCCAACTGTAATACGTGTGTCTGTGTGATTAGTTAAGAAATATGTTTAGTGATGGTTCTGCTTGAATAGTGCAGTAAACTAATTCTTAACGGTTTGCAGGTGTTGATAAAGGTGGTAAGTCTAATTGACGGTAGGAATATTAAGGTGTGTCAAGGTGTTAATTGAAGCATATTATAAGGCACCGCAACTAGGGGTTCTGTTCAGTCGCCTTAGCTAACGGAGCACCCTAGTTCATTTCTTTCTTCTTTTTTATAAGTTATGAATAACATAACACTCAATCATATATAATTTTCCTCTGTTGTCATTCAATTCCCAGGTTACGTGGTTGGATAAATCCCTGTACAATCCTGCATAGGACAGGTGCACCTCACTTCACCTTGAACGTTTTAGTGTTGGGTGGGTCGTGGATTGTTTAAAAAAAAAAAAAAGCCTTCTGTTTTGAAAAACTGTATAACTGTAGGTTGTTGCTTTTTACTTTTACAATAAAAGTTGTCCAAACTGGGCGCTCCAAAAGTCAACCAAGGCGGACTTCCAACTGTATTACATGTGTCTGTGTGATTAGTTAAGAAATGTAAATGTATCATTGTACGTGTGCTTCTGGTGAGGCAGTACAATGTAAACATTCCTCAGAAATGCACTGTTTTAACATTTTCTTAGCAAGGCAAGAAAGCAAGCTTGGTATGTTTATTCTTCCCTGTTATGTAAGGGAAGTTCCAGCCCAATGTATAAATACTAAAACTCAAATTCAATGTCTTGCAATTCACATACACACTTTTGAGAAAGGTAAATATCTGATAGAAAAATACAGATCAGATCCTTAAAGCCAAAGCTGAACCATGTTGGGTAATAATAATGTTTACTCAATGAGAGCACAAGCTGTTCTGGAATTGTGTGAGAGCCCTGGAGTTGAAGAGGAGTTCTGATTGGACAAGGGTGTGTCTCTGATGCTTGTTGTGTCTGGAAACCAGCCTTGGAGGCTCAAACAAGGACACCCTGACCTCCTACACTGAAGTTTCGTAAGACAACAGCAACAATATGTTTATCTTTTAATGTCTGAGTGTGTTTTGATTTGAATGTCCCCTCAGTTCTGCAATCTACATATGACGCAGGAGGACTGAATATTAATGGCCACACCTCTGTTACTGTATCTACATATGACGCAGGAGGACTGAATATTAATGGCCACACCTCTGTTACTGTATCTGCATATGACACAGGAGGACTGAATATTAATGGCCACACCTCTGTTACTGTATCTGCATATGACACAGGAGGACTGAATATTAATGGCCACACCTCTGTTACTGTTCTCTTATCATAAGCAGCTAATTTTACCAAAATACTGAGCTACTTTCTTCTGGCCTCACCTAACCAGCAGGGGTCACTATGGCACAATTAGGTGAAATAACCCCACCAGTCAACAGGAGCACAAACACCAATACAGTGTCTCCAGCAGGCTCCCAATTGCATGTGATGGAGCACATGTTTTCAGTGCTTTGCTTGTCTGATTCACCCATGTTTCCCTGAAATAGTGCACTGTATGCTTAAGGATCTCTTGGGTCCTTTACAGCATGTTCTGTAACTGTCACCTTTTGACATGAGGAGTGGGAAAATCTCTTTGGAAACTTCCTGTGGGCTTTACAAGGGTTGCAATACTGAGCTTGTCATCTGCTTGCCTGCAGTTCCAGCAGTATCTAACTGATGACTCTGTAGCTAAACCCAAAAGAGTGTCTCTCTATTGGCCCACTGAGAGATTCATGACTGGACAAGCAGTTCTCAGGCACCTCATCTGGCAAAGGGTTTAGATTTGCCTCACCCCGGACGGATGCATTTTTAAAGCTGCGGTATAATGAGTTAAATAAAAAAAAAAGGTATAGCCTTTAACAAATCATCCAATCAAGGGTCAAGAGAAATGTGTCTTATGAGAACAATATTCAAACGTCAAAGAGCATGCTCAGATCCGGGAATACATGCAAGAGATGGAAATTAAAGTTTAAATCATGAGATAAAGCAAGCATAATGCAAACGTTTGTTGTGGCTTACTGTCATTGTTATTAGCTGTTCTGTGGCTCCTCATGTTCCAGCTGTCCCTGGCACTCTGCAATAACTCAGATAAAGACGTCAACATGTGTTTAAACCTTGGAGGTTCTGATAAAAGCGACCCTATACAAGGCCTTCACAGCCAGATCACATTTACACAACTTCACTGCATAGTTAATATTACTATGGCTCAGTGAAGGGGAGACTTTTTTATTTTAATTTTTTTTTAATCATTTTCTCCCAATTTGGAATAGACAATTATTTTTAGGCTCAGCTCACCGCTACCACCCCCACGCTGACTTGGGAGCGGTGAAGACGAACACACACTGTCCTCCGAAGCATGTGCCGTCAGCCGACCACTTCTTTTACACACTGCAGGCCCACCATGCAGGCACCTCATAGCTACAGCATCGGAGGACAACACAGCTCTGTGATGCTACAGACAAGCCTACAAGCGCCCAGCCAGACCACCGGGGTTGCTGGTGTGCTGTGAGCAGAGGACACACTGGCCGACCTAAGCCCCTTGGCGGCGCCGCCAATTGTGCACCGCCCCCTGGGAGCTCCTGTCCACGGTCGGCAGTGGAATAGCTTGGACTCGAACCAGTGATGTCCACGAGGAAGCGATCCTGCACTCCACGTGGAATGCCTTTATCGGATGCGCCACTCGGGAGCCCCATGGGAGACTTTAAACTTAATTCCTTATGAATAGGGATGTCCCGATGCTCATATTTTCGGAGTAATTACCTTTTAAGAAGCATTTGTCAGCAAGCATTGAATAAATCTATTCATTACTGTGTTGCTCTCAAAACAGGAAAAGCTTACCTTCCTCCCAATACCTTTACAATTGCGTACGAAAGAAGCTGTAAACTCCCAATGAAAATAAAAAGTGTAAAATAAAGGTAAGACAAATATCGCTTCAAATATAAATTACTTTTAGTTAGTTTGATCACGACAGGTTCTTTATATAAAGAAAAACAGATTGTTTTTGATTGAAACTCAATAATTGTGTGTACAAGTGAAAACAAGACATGGCTTTTTTTGTGTTGAGTAATTAACATGTTTTATTCCATTTAATTAATACCTAACAACTTAAAATTTCTTAAAGGTAATTACTCGGAAAATAAAGTATCCCGTACTTATTAATTACCAATTAATCTAAAATGTTTATTATTTACACTAAATTACAGTAATCCGTCTTGTATTCGCTCGTCACATAGCCGTTTATCCACCATGATCAAGCTCTTCAGCAACGTCATTGTGCTTACAATTGAAAGGTTTTTTTTTGTAAACCTATGCATTTTGCTACTGTGAATTACCTGACACTAATGTAAGTGTATTCAGCGTTGTGGCAGGGCAGGAGCCCTGCACATGAAGAGGATTTTTTGTATAAATGTATATTGTAAATCGTGTGTATTTATTGTAATTAATTAATGAAGCACCTGACGCTCCTGGGAGAGCCTGCCCGTCGTGTGTGGAATCTAATCAGCAGGTAGGTGTGTTCCAGCGGGGCGTCAGGAATAAAAAGATTCAACTGGGCTAATGAAGCTGACATTTGTGTGGGTGTGGGTGTGGGTGTGGGTCAGGGACGGACTGGGACTAAAAAACGGCCCTGGACTTTGACCTAGACCGGATACTCCACCGCCCCCGCCCCGCCAGCGCACGCACATTCACACACCAGCCCCTAGTACCACCACCTAGCTGCATCACAGCTATTGTTGTACACTAATGCAGTACTATTTTCAGAGTGCTACAGAACACACACACACACTCTGTACACTGTTATAAGAGTTCTACAGAACACATACTGAATTGTCATGATTGCCTCCTCTTGCGAACCTGCTCTCTATGAGCAGACATCTGACTGCCACTGCGCAGATTTTCAATATCTGCTTTGGAGGCCCTTAAAACATACGCCTCAGCACTACTTCTGTGCATGTTGCTCTTCTCCTCTTTGATGAATCTGTTTCCAATCTGTCGTTCCACTCATGAAAATACTGCTGTCGGTGGGCTTGGCAAATGCCATACAAATTGAACAGTATAAAGCATGGCTTTCTTCACTGTATGACAGCCACTTTCGATTGGTGCCATCTTTAAAACAGAAAACCTTCTGCACCACAGGGTTTTTTGATTTATGTTGAGGGTGGAAACTAAAAAACACGTTTAGGTCATCTGACTTGGGTATCTTGAAATAATCAAAAGTTGGGCTGGCATCCTGGCTCTCTCTTCCACTGCAGCTGAACTGGGCCTATCATCAACCTCAACCTGGATACGAATTAATGAATAAACAAATTAATTATAAAGGCCCAATATTTTGACAAAATACAAAAACACAGCAGCAGCCCCACCATTTGATCAAATAAATGAATGAATAATAATAATAAACCTTTATTTGTATAGCATGAATGGGGCTGGAGAAAAGTAGCTTAGCACTAAAATTCAGTTGTAATTCATAGTTATTTTAGCTACAGATTATAAATATAGCAACATAGTGGAAACAATAGCTTATAGTCAGGCTGAATCATCATGAATTTAATTAATAAAAGGCAGCTGTGCTGTGTCAAGGACTGACTAATGTAAATAGTAGGGCTTCAAACGAACATTAACCTGTTGAATGTAATGTAAAAATGCAGATTTCTGCCTAAATAGACATACCCAAAAGTAATTATTTATCATGAGAAGGCCATACACAATAACTAGTAATGCTGCATACTCCAAGAGGTCATAGTACATAGTAAAAATATGATAAAAATATGAAATATCATATATGGTGTAGTTCCTATTCAACAAAAGTTGAGGAATAGGGCTTGAAATGACTGATATGGCTGGCATGTACATTCATCAACAAACTGGCTAGAATCATGTTACAGGTACAGTTAGTTAGCCTACTTAGCTTGCACAATATTGATGTTGTGTTATCTGTCTCCCTCCCTGCCCTGGCTCCATTGCCTACCGCTTCGGATGCAGCCGCTGCACTGACTTTGCTTGTGCTAGACTCACAATCGTCGTCGGCTATGCTGTCGCTGTCTCCTTCTTCTGCTACTACTCTAGTTTGAACTGGGGCTGCAGCATCCTCCTCGGCATGGACTACTACATACACATTGTTGGCATTGCCACTACTAGCAGCACTACTACCGAATAAGTCGAATAACTTCCTACATTTGGCTGCATCTGACTCAAGGGACTTTACTTTTATCTCCCTTAACTTTTCAGCCCCACCTTTGCGTTTTAACTGTGTTGCTTTTCCATGATGTTTTCCAAAATTTAAGCGGACTTCCCTTGATAGCTTGCTACATCAACGTCTCGTGGCTATGTCACTGTGTGTGTGTGTGTGTGTGTGTGTGTGTGTGTGTGTGAGGGAAGGGGGCGGGGTTAAGGGCTGCAGCCGCTGCACAGAGGGAGGACCAAACTGCCGGGGCCGGGGCCGGGGCCGGGGGGGAGAGATGGACCAGTGGGCTGGCCCGCATCGCTCAACTTTCTAGCCCCCCCATTAATTGGGCCGGCCGGGAGTGTATATATATATATATATATATATATATATATATATATATATATATATATATATATATATATATATATATTCGGTGAGAATTTTCCCGGTGCTCCAGATGGCCAGTAGTATATATAGTGCTTGCTGGGTCAAAAAAGTCTCCACAAGGAAGGAAAATGTGACAAAACCTACCTTATGAGGACATCGGCCAAGTCCTTGTAGTGTTTAAACTCACCGGCTAATGCACGAACCCACACTGCAGATGGCTACCAAGTCACATGCATTAATACCCTTTATCTATCTAAACAAGGGATTTGGGGGAGCTCCCTAATAAAAACTGAATATCAAAACAATAATTGTGTGAATATAGTAATGGTATTTAAAACGGGATTAATTTATCCGCCACGTGTACTATTGTCAGTGTTAGTCAATCTCCTTAGTTTTACTAACTAACCACCTTCTAAGCTGTCAAATCATTCCACACGTTTCACCTTTACAAAAAAATATTCCCGTCTCATTATTACAAAATCCTGAATTATTTTTGTCAAGCTGAAGAATAAATTCCTTAACTAAGAATACAGAGGCAGTGTGGTCCAGTGGTTAAAGAAAAGGGCTTGTAACCTGGAGGTCCCCGGTTCAAATCCCACCTCAGCCACTGACTCATTGTGTGACTCTGAGCAAGTCACTTTAACCTCCTTGTGCTCCGACTTTCGGGTGAGACGTAATTGTAAGTGACTCTGCAGCTGATGCTCAGTTCACACACCCTAGTCTCTATAAGTCGCCTTGGCTAAAGGCGTCTGCCAAATAATACAGGACAACATTTATTTATTTTTTTTACATATATTTATACACTACCCCAGACTGGGACCTTGGAATCCAGTGATGTTCCGACCTAATTTCTGACAGCATATGTTTAATTTACTGCGCTAAAATAAGACGGGACCTTGAGGTCCTGTCAGGACTGAAAGGGTTAAATACTGATTTTCGAGATTTTTCTAACACTGCCGCTTTATTCAGATCATGTAACATATAAAGTGCGCCATCTTGTGGACTCAGGTCACACATACATCATTGTTTTTCCTTCAAACTTTTGTTTGCTGTGGCTATATTTTTTTTTTTTACAGAAAACTGGTTACTCAACATTTCCCTTCACAGAAACATGCATTCAAGTTGTTGTTAGTTGATCTTTTTTTAAATAAATAATGTGCAGCAGGGGTTCTTCAAAAGCTCATTTGCTGAAATTCCATGCAACAACTGGGTATTAAAATTAAAAGTAGAAAAAAGGGAGATCAAGGTGCAGTGGAAATCCCTATTGAACACAGAACTCATACGAATGATGTCAAATCTGTGACACACTATTAGTGCAAAAAAAGAAAATAAAGAAACATACAAATAGGGAATTGTTGGGGTACTGATAGACTAGTATCAGTGTGGGAAGGGCATTTGAACCCTTCATTCTTAAAGGGCCATTCCAAAAACTAAAGCATTTTGTTTTGTTTTAAGAAGACAGTCATAAATACCTTATGGCTATGAATACCTTATAGCTGAGCTTGTGGACCAACACCACAAGCCTTGCAAAAGGAAACTCATATATTCAGACTGCAGAGCTTTGTTTGGATAAGTATCATGCAGTTATAGTGACATTGAAGAAAGCATGTAAAAACGACATACAGTAACTTTCAGGTTCTATTGCAACCCTGCAAGCCCTTGACCCCTCCTTCTAGCAATGATGCCCTTTTAGAAATGCAATTTAATATATACTGAGATGACTTTATTTTTTATTTTGAAAACCACTGAAACATAGAAAACAATGGCCATCTTCAAGTGTACACAGGTGAAAAAGAAATGCAAAGCTTACACAGAATATATTGTTGCAACCCTATTGACTGATCAGGAAGACTGGAGATCAACATGTAACCCCCAGTCCTACTCCCTGACCAGTAGAGGTTGCCGAGGATTATAAAAGCGCTAAAAGTGAACTATACCTAGCAAACGCCTGTGCGGAGATCCCTATGGGGCCCTGGTCACGTTTAGCAGCTTGGTAGAAGCAGAGTTTGAATCAGCAAGCTCCTCATCGCATGACTCTCGTACACCAAGGGACTGCCTTTACTGGGAAACCCACAGGCGACCTTCCATATGAACGGGTCTTTCATTTTCACAGAAGACTTTGATGTTCACAGTACATAGGTATGTATCGTAAATAAAAAGAAAATCTATTACTGCATATCGTTTTGATTGCAGAAACGGAGATCAGTGACCGCAAAACAATTACAACTGGCCTTAGAAGGGCTGTTTATTCTACAAGAAACATTGCATTGCCGTACAGGTTTGGAGTATCAATTTTCAATTGTATTTTATATAGCACCTTTCATACCACCCAGCAGCTCAGTGAAAGAACCCACTTAACGGCATGCTCAGTTCCGCTCCTCCTGAGCAACTCAAAGCGCTACAGAACAGATTTCATGTGATCCGAGTGAGCTTATAAATTCTTGCTCTGTTACTTACACGCCCACTATCTCTAAGTGCTTTACAACATAGCTAGATAAGCAGTTACCCACACAGTAGTGTTTCCCAGTCTCTGTACTATGTCACAGTTAACAAATGGAACATTAAATACATTTAGCCAACGTTCTGAGACAGGCGTTGTTGCATGTGCTGTGTAGCTGAACCAGGACAGGCAGGGTGCTGAACCAGGACAGGCAGGGTGCGAGGGGGGGCTAATTTTTAAAATGCAGTGCCTTCTTTACACCAACAGATGGTACTAAAACAACGTTCCTTAATGTAGACTATTACAGCTATGAGCCTTAATGATCCTACAAACACATATCATTGCCCGGACCAGTCGCAAAGGATCACATATACATTTAGAAAAAAAACAAAAACACATTAGTGTTTTGGACATTTTTTTATGGTCACCACCAAATATTTAAATTTACAGTGAATAAAATAAAATGTAACTTTCTAATTGCAATAATAAGAACAACAAAACACCAGAGGCCTACGATAACCAGCAGACATGTTGTATTTTTCTGCATTTCCATTACAAAATGAAACATTTATCGACTTCCTTACATGTATTTAAACACTGCCTTTATATTATTGTCGTTACGACGAGAAACAATAAACTACCTCGAAATATCTATTAGTGTAAGAATAATTCGGTATCTGGAAAATAACAAATTATATTTATATTTATATTGAGAAAACAAAAACGAAGGTATAATGTTACAGCATTCTGTAGGGGTACTATAATGTGATTATATGTGTCCTCCTTGTATTCTGTAAAAAGACACAGCTGTCTCGGTACATTCTGGCACATTACGTCATCATTCCTTCTTTTTGCTGCAGCAGTCAGAGCACCGTCAATGTGCACTTTGCAAGAAAGGTTTGCCACTATCTGTCAAAAGTAATGGATCATTGTGCCTCCCAATGTGTATATCTACTTTGAAAAATCTGACAAAAACGTCCTTGGGCATTTTCAAGCACCCCACTCCCAAAGCTGGCTTTATTTGTTTACTGTTCTGCTGCTTTTCTTCATTTCACTTGCAGCATGATTGGCTGAAACTCCAAACCGCCTACCTCTTTAACAACCAATCCACACTCACATTTTCACCGTGTGACATCCAGTGTTTTCCAAAGTTAAAAACATAATCTGTTTACGTTCCAGAAGGTGTCTTAAAAAATGTGCACGGGTCCTTTAATATTTGTGTAAAAAGAAAAAAAAAAAAAGGATAAGTTGTTTTTTTTATTTTTTTAGAAACACAGCATAAAGCTTTAACGTAACATTCTACACAAGTACTTTTTTAAAAATATAATAAGATAAGTTTTTGATTTGTGCCAGTTTTAAAGACGGAAGGTGAGATGTTTTTAAATGTACTGTAAATAATTGTGGACAGAAATAATGCATAATATCTGAAAAGCGCAATTTTGGACAATTGTGCAAATGATTCACGTTGGGAAATTAACATTTTTTTAATTTTTTGCAGGAGTGAAAAAGCAAGAATTTGAAACATAAAAATCACAGAAGGGGAAATGGCGACAGAAGTGGAAGCATGGACCGCAGTGCCACAACGGGACGGTGAGGTTTATATTTTGTTCATAATGTAAACGTGTATGTAATATATATGTATATGCCAAAGCCTATTTACTCATTTGCATGTAATATTGTATTTTACTGCACACAATGCAATTTGCTTAACGCTGTTTATAGGGCGTAAATTGTGCAGACCCTAACATGTGCTCTTACCGTACAAGTTTTCGACATGCAGCTGCTGCATTGTGTATTTAAATTAATGCTGAATTAAATTAAATTGTAAAACGTGCTTATATTTTTGCATTTGCATGTATAGTAAGTGCTAAACAGCAAAGCATTTCTGTGGGGATTCACTTAGTATTTTTTTTTTAAGACTCAAACAGTTTTAAAAAGTTTAAATGCTGGAAGACGTTTATAGTTTAAACTTGTTTTATATAGTTCGAAAATGTTTTGTATGTTCTCTCACTGCTGAATTTTTTAAGGAGCCTCCACATTTTCTGTTTTTATTTTGAATCACCACTAGGCCAGATTGCCATTAGCTCGAAAAAAGATTGCCAGAAAGTTCCATAATAAGAAATACGCTAGAAAACACTGACTGTGTTTTAGTGTTTCACGGCATAATCGCAGTGTGTCATTTTCGATCGATTATGCTTTGAATTATTACAGTACATTACAACACAATTGCCACATATTTTTATTGCCATTTTCGTATTTGTTCTTTTGTGTCAATGACCACGCCCCCTTGGTTTGTTTGATCTGTCAATGAGTTGCAGGGCTGCAGTAATAACTGTACACAAAGGATGGCTTTTGCAATACAAACACTGTAGTATGTGGCGATTTTGATAGGAACAAACAAAACGAATATTAAAATACATTTTACTATTGGCTGCGCCATTGTGTCGAGTGTCGTATCAAAAACAAAACGCCACTCACATTTATGTAAAGGAATTCTAGTGTGTGTGTGTCGTTTTCCTGTCCCGGCCATAGTGCACCATGGTGACCATATTTCACATGTTGAAGTGATTTGTGGCAAACTGTATAGGCATGTGATTATTTTTAGTTTTTGGGTGTTTTTACAAAATAATTCCTGTTTTTATATTTTTTACAAATCTCTTGCTACCTACCTGCCTGTAAAACATAAAAAATAAATAAAAGGAATGGATACAGGATTAGCATATAGACTGTTTTTCTAAAGTTCCATAGAAAATAGTCTTTGGTAGAAGTCTTTAGTCAGTAGACAGGCACACACCCAGCCACAGCACACAAAAGCACACCAAAGCACACATGCAGCATACACACCCTCTCACTGCCACTGCAGGCCCTGCCATACCAGAAAATAATGAACTTGATAATGGAGCTTACACATTGTTAGGCTCAATGGCCAGCATGTGGTTACAGTCTGACAATTTCATGAGGTGACCATGTTTAGTAAGGACGTTAGTCTCTTTAATTTCCTAAATGTTTAAACATTAGTATAAAAAGGGGAAGAAAAAAAAAAGGTTTGGGAATTTTTGGAACCAATCAAAATTGGGAAGCCCTCCTCGCTCCAGTGCTGTAACATTTTGTATGATTACTGGCTGCACTTGTTTAATTGAGGCTATCTGAACAAGATTAATGTGTATATGGAAAAAACTTGCCTTACTTACACTGCACGCATGCCACTTTATAAACATTACAGCTGACCCCTGTTTGATACACATGTCTTTGACACTTGAAAATTGTTTAAACTCTAAACTTATCAAACTTTTTTCTTCGTGGACCACCAGACTTTTTTTTTTTTTTTTTATCTCGGCGGACCGCACAATAAACAGTATAACGGACTGAAAAATAAGCACAGAAAAAAAAAAAATATCACTATAATACTAAGAATAACTGCAGAATTACCTTTCTTTGTTGTAATGTGATGGGTGGGCCTGTATTTGTGAGCAAAGTTAATTTGAAATTGGAGTTTTAAAGAATGGTTCTAGTTTACTTTTCATTAACACAAATTTACATAGAGCGGGGAAAAAACTGAGTGCTTTATTTTTAAATTGATAATTACAGCAGAAAATGATTTATGTGAATTAATAATCTGTGAAGTTGCACCCATGAGGTATCAGCACAGTCTGAGCTACGAATCTCCAGCTAGAATCTTTATTTATAAAACAGAATGTTTGAATGCTGCATGCTGATTGGCTATTAAGGATTTTTTACCCTGCAGTTAATAGTACAATGTATGGCGGAACATATTTTTGCTGAAGCACAGTTCAAATAAATATACACATTGTTGTGAGAGTGACATTCCTTTCATCACATTTGATCTTTTCAGAGGCATGACAGTAGAATGGCTAGAATGACAAGAACCAAATCTCTGTTGCAGGTGGGGAAGCAAGAGACAAAAAGATTTAACAAGTAAACAACTTAATGAAATTGAAGAAAAGAAAAATTCTTGGGCAGCAGGTGTTTTTATTGATTTGATGAAACATAAAGAAATGGTAATCGACTTGAAAACAGTGTAAACTGTAAAATGTAAACGATCTGTTACGAGAATTCTATAGAATCTTGTTTGAGTGATTTCATTTTTCTCCAAAGCAGGCGGATATAATATATATTTTTTTAAATAAAAATACTTTTTTTTTATTGTATGAGTTTTATAAGCAGGATAACACTCCAGGGCTGTCCTTGCTGTGTGTGATCCCTTACTTTACAAGCTGCTGTGTTGAGTGCACATGAGCGCAATACACGAAAACTCCCAGTAAAGAATACATTTTAGACACTCAAATTATACATGACGGAGAGTTTAGACCTTTTTTTTCTCTATGTAGCATTTTCTTCCTGCTTTTGTAGCTCAGTTTTTAAGGTCTCAGATTTTGGGTTTGCAATGGGATCTGTAAACTATGCTGCCGCTTCCTTTCTGTAATTATGTAACCTTTCCATGGACCACCTGAAGAGAGCCGGTGGACCACAGATTGAGAACCTCTGCTCTAAACTATACATCCTTGATGTTTAAGTAAAACAAAGACTGTAAAGTCCTGTATTGTTGTGGTTCAAGCAAGGGACTAACCACTAGGGAATTTCAGGCACTGACTCACTCACTGTGTGCCCTTTAGCTTGGTGTCTGTGTCGCATTGGGCTATTGTGGATGGGGTGACAATAACATGAACACAGAGGAAGTTGGCAAGTCTGGACAGATGCCAATAGCCATGGTACTGAGATACCCATTCTTGAAAGCTGGCACAAATTAGACAAGTAATGTAAAGTAGACTTTAAAAATATAATCTGACCCATAAAAGATACATTTATTATGCATGGAACTCCCTGTTCACAAAATATCTTTAAGCCCAGCAAATATGTTTCTGCATTGAAGACTGACAGGTATTCCACCCATCCATCCGTTAATTTGATTTAAAATAATTAAATAAATATTGAATTTACACCAACTGTAATTTAAGAGCCCTAGCTGTAAGTCTAGCCACCACTGTGCATGCCTCATTTAAGCGCAATCAACTTTCTGGCCATCCTGTAGTCAGATAAGGGCAGTCAATGTGTGTCTTTGAGTTCACAGCACCCATAGGCCTGGGAAGAGAAGTCATTTCCACTTGCCTTTGTAAATTCTTCACTCTGTCATGGAACACAGCTTTGCATTGCATATGGATTATACACACTGTTCTTGATTTGACAGCCTTTTATCTAGCCTCCAGGCAATGAGATGGGCATGCATAATTTACCAACACCCTGGGTGGCGTGTGGGGTCACTGTGCTGTCAGAGGTGCTTTTGTGCGAGTTGCATAACCTGTTACTGATAGCTTCTGAATTGCAGCATCAGTATGCAAGCCATACTGGCGGACGATATTGTGGAAAACATTGAATACTTCCACTACTCTTTCAGGTTTTATTGGACTCACTCACTTCACCCAGTGCAGTGTACAGTATTAGACCAGGAGCTACATACAGGAAGATAATAAATAAAAGGGGTTTAACAATATCTATTATTATTATTATTATTTATTTCTTAGCAGACACCCTTATCCAGGGCGACTTACAGTCGTAAACAAAAGTACATTTCAAGAATCACAGTACAAGTAATAACACAATTAAGAGCAAGATAAATACAATGACTTTGGTTCTAGCAAGTACAAGTATGACAAAATACGATTCAATAATGGAGCAGATAACAGTGTCAGTGATAGTTAGATCAGGATATAATTAAATACAAAATACTACAGATTAAATAACACTTGACAGATTACAGTACTTTAAAGTACAGGATTTAATGCAGTAAAATAGGGGGCAGATAAGAACAAGTAAAGCGCAATCTAGAACATTTTCGTGACTAAATCGGGATTAAAAAACAACATTTAACAATCTGAATGATAGTAGGAAAACCTTAGCCATTTCTATAAAAAAAAGTGTACGAGTGGGTTAACTTGTATTATGTAAGTGTTTTTAAGCAAACAAGTGGAATAACTAATTAAATAATTTTAAAGTGCCATTTCACAGTTACAGTACATGCATTTTGTTAAACAGCTGACCTAGCAAAAAATACAACCTCCAATCTGTGGTTAAATCTGTGACAGAACATTTCCTCTGTACTTTTATACAGTGAACTGCTGCTGCAGTATTCGTGACTAATTGTATGGTTTCAGTCCTCTGCTAATTGGATAATGTGGGGTTTGAAGGGCAGATTTGATTGCTTGCCCAACATAGGAGCTGTAATTACACTGGCACAGGTAGAAAACAACAGAAAATAAGCTTGTGATAAAGGTATTATCAGGTGAACAATCAACTGGCATGCATTATCTTTGACTGAATCACTGTGATGTTATAACAGAAATCATGTTGCTGTTAATACACAAAATGATTATCTAGAATGTAGGGCTAAAAGAGACCGTTTTCTTAAAGTGCCTGTGCAATGCTCTCTTTTCATCCTGCCTGCCACCTCCAGGGTTCATTGTATGTTTGTGGATGATGCTGCACGAGCAGCACTGCAGAGATATGTATTCCAGACCTCAGTGAGCAGTGAGAAACTTTGTGTTTGTTTGACTTGCATAAGTAGTTATTGTGACATAAGAACTGTTGTGACAACTGCTGTACTAAAGGTGTGTCAAGAGAATATAAGAACTCATCCGGTTCTGGTAGATGAGTCCACAAGCTTGTGTCATTGGCTCGTAACGGACCCTAAGGACCCAACAACAACTTTGCTTGCTAGCCCAATCGATACACTGTCCTTTCTTTAAAAAAAGGCTTTAAAGTCATTGCAGCTAACAAAATAACTCTTTTAAAAAAAACTTTCCATGGCATGCATATTTTTTCACTGTGTACTGTTGTCTCAAATATGTTTGAATCAAATCTATGTTTTGTACCTTATGTGGATTCGTGCCTGCTGTTCATGGTCTATGTAGATAATAACATGACCGGAATATAAATCTTCTGAGTAGTGATACTGGTAGACATGCTCCAGGGTGTTCTATTTAAAGCAGTCCACACCTGTGTCCCAGCTGTTTCTCAAGGAGTGGTAAAGGCAGGATATCCATGGATTTATACAGCAGTTATTTATTTTTTCACCCAGACGATAAAAAATGGATCGCATAGCAAACTGTTTTCATCCAGTTTTATGCAGGTCTTCATTATGACATCCTACACCTCTACTAAAGGCCAGACTATGGCAGCTGCAATGTTAAGATATAAATCTGTGACAAGCTTTTTTTTTCTGCATTCAACCCTCAATGTTCCCATTTCATTGCAAGGTTAACGTCTTCAAACCTAATATGAAGAAGGGCTTTGTTACTGAATGCCAAACGTGTGTTTTATTGCTGTAATTATGAAAAATGTAGCCTATACAATACATAGGTATTGGTTTTTATTTGTAATAATTTTATAATAAACTGTCGTCATCTGGTTGATTTAAATCCAATCGGTGGTGCTTCTCGTTGTGGCTTTTATCTTGCAACAAGAGGAGATGTTCTGTGAAGAAGCTTTCTAAACATCACTATTCATTCTTGGAAAATGCTCTTATCATAGGGAGTGAACACAACACAGCCAGAATGAACCGTGGCTGACCCTGTACATTGTACTGTATAATGTAAATAAATCAGATTGATTGTATGCTGCTGACACGTCTTTTTTGGGTGCAGGTGATAACAGCTATATGGCACTGTATTTGTATTTGCCCAGGTTGTGGCTGCACAGGGTTGGAGTCCACCTCGATTGAGCGTGCTGTGTGTTATCAGATAACTGCTTCTATTCTCTATCTGCTGGGCTACACTGCCTGTGCTGTAAATCTATTTCAGCAATATTGTAAGCCTTTCAGATATGGAAATGGTTTTGAATTTGAGATGTATGCAAGCTCCACCACTTTTACCCATTGAGGAACAATCTCTCTCAGAATCAGTACCTCAAGGAGAGATCATTACATCTAGCTGTTTCTAAAACCACGTCCAGCCCTCTTTGAAATGTGCATGATTTCAGCCAGAGGGGATAGTTGTATTTTCCCACCTTGAACTAATGGTTTCCAACATTAAGTTAAATCTACTGAATCTGACCCTGAAAGTGCAACCTGTTATGTGTAGGAAATAGCTGATGGCTCTTAACTAATGTATTCATGTGCAGTCAGTACATCCTGATGACCTTTTAAAACTCAGAAGTGTAAAGCACCCCTTTGGTCTCAGTAGAGCTCTCATAATCTCATCCTCCAGTGCACTAGTGTCCCCGTGCAACACTATGCTGGGCAAGGGAGTTTTCACACTTGAAATATTGAAAACAATTACTAAACTTCCAGAGTAGTAAATTCCCTTTTAAAAGTGAATTCTTCACATTAATGGAGAAGTTGCAGAACTTTGATTTGAGCTGCAGTATGTCACTGGGATATATTTTTGATAACCATAGACATTATGACATTTTGTGCATCAATGTGGTATACTGGCTGGAAAGCTTCTAGTCTGAACACAATGGGAGCCAGTTTGATGACTAAATGTGTTGGTTTTGATGTTAAAATGAAATACAACATCAACCAAAAAAACAAACACACAAGTCTGAAGTGAAAACTTTGTTGGCTTTCATTAATTTAAATTAAATGTGTACAAAGTTGTGTTCTGTTGTAATGGTATGCTAATTTGTAACAAAATGAATGGTTTCTCTTGAAATTAAAGTGAAACACACAGTCACCAAAAAGAGAAGCGAGGTAAGAGTTTTAGAAACAATAGAAAGCAAAACATTCAGTTATTGTAAAATTACAGTCAGTGTTTCTTTGTTCAGAAGTGATGATCTGAGTACAGTAACAAATTGGAAATGAAGGGTGTTCATAAGACTGAAATGTCCGTAATTCTGAAACTTGAATTTTTACTGTGCATGGGGTATTGTAATCATGAAGATCAAGCGCATTCAATTTGAGGAAAAGAAATAAGAAAACTGCAGTTAACCTGCTAGAGCCGTGTTGCACTGGTAAAATGTGTGTTATTTAAAGTAGGCAGGAGCCCTGTTTCTGGTTTCAGGTGGTGTGTTTGGTTATCAGTTTGTACATGTGGTGCTTGTAACTGTATTTATAATGTGTGCGTGTGTTTGCAGGTGTGTTCCTTATGGGAGCTCCGGAGGAGGAGTTTGTGGACGATGACATGCTGGCGGAGGGGGAGGTGAATGGGAACTGGACCCCCCACGAGAAGGCTCTGCACGAGGCCCGGCTCAAGGCCAAGGCCAAGCGGAGACTGCGTAGGACCTCATCCCGGGATTCCACCCGGGAGTCCCTCTCCGAGACAGCAGGGGAGCCTGGCACTGACCCCAACAGCCCCAAGGGCAAGATTAGCATCAGCGACCGCAAGTCCAGGATGGGCAAGGGCCGGGGGCTGCCCAAGAAAGGTAAACAACCGAGCCAAAATATGCAAGCTAAAATTGTACCTTGTACCATAAAACAGGATCAACGGTCATAAGCAGTTTGTTCTGTATGAGTATATGCTACATTAACCCCTTGTTGGGCTGAAAAAAAAACTGTGCAGACGATCTGGGAATGTGGGTGTGAGAGAGGGACAGCTACAACATCAATCAGAGCCACTATTTTCAAAGTGAACAGCCTATCCTTTAAGCTGTGTAAAAGTCTGGTAGGTTCGCAAAGGGCTTGACTGTCTCTATTCAGAGTTTACTGCAGTTTAATGATGGAATGCCGTAGTTGCATAGCTAAGACAATCAATGGTGGCTACCCAAAGACCACTAGGGGAATCGAACATAGCTAATGGAGGCTGCAAAGGGATTAAAGCTCATACACACCCAAAGCAACTGTCAGAATGGTTCTTGGATCAATCACATGTTTAGTTGAACCAGTACAACACCAAATTATTTCAAAACATGACTTACATTTGAAAAACACTAAATATTGAGGGCTGTGAGTTAGGATTAGGATCCTGTATAGTAAGTACATGCAAAATTTGCTGTGTTAATACTGTGTTCATTTTGCATATATCTAGAGAATTGTGTATCCAATTCAGTTGGAATGTGGTTTTGGACATGAGCATTTTTATCTGGGGATATAAAGTTATGCTTGTCAGTCAGTCATGTGCATGGTTCACACTTATGTTTTTGCGGTTTTATAGTTGATAAAACTTGTTGCTGAGGACTGTGGGGATACACTGGATTGGGGAGGATGTTGGTCATGTGATGTTTTTCTTGATACTGATAGCTGTGGTTTTGTATTTCCAGCAGTGGCGGGGGATGTGTATGTTAGTAAGATGCATGCTCTTGTTGTGTGTTGCAGGGGGGGCAGGTGGAAAAGGCGTGTGGGGGGCAGCTGGGATGGTTTATGATTACGAGGAACCAGATGCCAGGGATCCGAACTATGATGAATCCTCACAGGTATGGGGTCTCACATTGATGTGTATGTAAAATGTGAACTATGATGAATCCTCACAGGTATGGGGTCTCACATTGATGTGTATGTAAAATGTGAACTATGATGAATCCTCACAGGTATGGGGTCTCACATTGATGCAGTGCTCGAAGTAAGCTTTTTATTTTAGGCGCCAGCAGGCTCCTATTTTTTTCTTTATGGTCGCCAGAAAAAGAAAATGGTTGCCTATAACTGCATTGAAATTTATTAAATATAAATAAAAACTATTGTTCAAAATAATATAATATTAATGTATACATTTTTAACTTAAACAATAATGTGCATCTGGGTGGCGCATGGTTAGCGCTGCTGCCTCACAGCTCCAGGGTCCTGGGTTCGATTCCAGCCTCAGGGGTCTGTCTGTGTGGAGTTTGCTTGTTCTCCCCGTGTTCGCGTGGGTTTTCTCCAGGTACTCTGGTTTCCTTCCACAGTCCAAAGACTTGCTGGCTAGGTGGCTTGGCCTCTCGAAATTGCCCCTTAGTTACCCTGCGATGGACTGGCGCCCCATCCAGGGTGAAGTCCCACTTTGCGCCCTGTGTCTGCTGGGTTAGGCTCCGGCTCACTGTGACCCTCTATAGGATTAAGCGGTTACATAAATGCAGATACATAAATGTACTCATTTTATTTATTATTATTATTATTATTATTATTATTATTATTAATAAGGCTGGGATTTTGTCACGGATGCTGTTTTTTTTAATGCCTGTGACTTGCAATATATGTGATTTTTGTTGACGTGTCTGTGGTTTTTCATTGAAGTGAAAGCATTCAACTTTACCAACGCGACTAGTGTAAAATGTACGATAGCAGGCGCTCCATAAAGACAGGAAACCTCTCAATGTACAACATGCTGTATCAGAAATAATATGTAAATAAAAAACTTCTACGATGACAAGAAAAAAGATGAACTGTTTTCAAAAGATATGCAAAATCAGCATTTTTTTAATTTATTTTAATTTATTATCTCTTGTTTTATTTGTTTTGTCTCTTGTTTATATTTAGATGCATTTTCCTTTTTCTCTTTTTTATGTGTGTAAAGATTACAGATACAGTAATATAACGATCTGTGTGGACAGATGCGCCTGTGACGTAGGCACTAAAAAGCCGTATTGTGTTTAACATGGGTCCAAAGGTATTTTAAAAATAATAATAATAAAAAAAATACAAAGTGTTATTAAATATTGAGAAAAGTGCATATGTTACAAAAAAAAAATCCAGTACAAAGTGGTCGCCTGTAGGTGACTAAAATAATATTTACAGTCTCCAAAAGAAAAAAGGTTATCCATGGTGACTAAAATGGTCGCTACTTCGAGCACTGTTGATGTGTATGTAAAATGTGAACTATGATGAATCCTCACAGGTATGGGGTCTCACATTGATATACAGCAAGTCTAAGTTAAGCCATAACTCAAGCCCATACGACTAGTTTCACAGACTATTCCATGTTAATTTACGTAAATTAATCCGAGATTAGAGCTAATCAGGGTATATATAAATTATATGAGCACTAGCGGCACACAACAAACTAATGAGAGCTGTGTTTTGACTGTGTTTGTACTGAGTTGCCATAGTGACTTGGTTACTAACCACACAAATGTACGATTACATTCGGAATGCGACTTGCATTGCCTCCTCTTGTTGTTATAACTTAAATTCCTATAAATAATTATTTTATGCCCTTAGAATGTACTTAACATCATATTTTGCATGTTTACTAAAATAATTATCGGTGCACCCTCTAGTGTTCTTTTTTTATACTGGCCTCATTACACAATTTCATAAAGGCTAGTCTAATGAGTTAATTTGTGTTTTTCTGTTAAAGGGTGACACAGTTTATGCGACTGTGGTCCCTGAACTGGATGAAGAACAGCTGGAGAAGACGGTGAACCCCATTGTGCAGGAGTACTTCCAACACGGAGACACCAAGGAAGTTCAGGCAAGTGCTTCCTTGCAAAAGAAACGCACACGTGTATATATATATATATATATATATATATATATATATAATATATATATAATAAATAATAGGAAAGCTGCCCTGTATTTGGATGCTGCTGCATTCAACCTGTTAACTCCCTCATTGCGTGTTATTTTGTGGATTGACCGCCCCAAAATATTTTCTCAATACAACAAGATTGAAGTTAAATACTTCTGACACCATGAAAAATACAAAATAAGGCAATATTTACTTATATTCCGGAGAGACAGACTGCAGTCCTTATTTAGTCTTCCTGCTCCAAGGAAGGCCTCTAAATCAGCCTGTTTTATACCTAACTTAATGTGTACTTCTTTCATAACCGCTTCTTTGTTTCACCCAAGAGTCCACATTGCTCTGGTTACATAATTCCGTTTGCTTCAAATCTTTATCACTTAAGATGGCAAAACAATTCTGGTTCACACCAGCATTAGATGTTGTGGCCTTGCAGGTGCATGGACTCCCTAAAATTCTGCCCATTCTCTAATAAAGTTTTAATCTACGTATTCTGTATCTAATGAAGCAGTAAACGCATGCAAATTTCCCATGACATATATAATAGATTTTAGTGGCAGAGTAGGGGAGGGAAGGTGTAGTCCTTGGAGGTTCAGGACTGCGCCCTCCAGAATGCCATGAGAATGGAGCCAGTGGAATCACCTGGCACTAATTTAATGAGAGACACCTGCCTGGTAATTTAGACAGGCAGGTATATAAAGCAGGTCAAAATGTTTGGTCTTGGTGTGTGTGAAGGCTAAGGCCTGGGAAACTTTGAACAGTGGTACATAAGGAATATTGTATAGGCTGCTATATCTACTATATATTTTACATCTTTCTCATAACAGAAAGCCTTTGAGAATAATGGATGTTTTATTACCATTAGCTATGGAAATGCCAGAGGAAACAATGGCATGCTCAAATCAGTTGCTGTGATGGTGTGTCACACCAAGCATTGTGCAGTTCATGCAAAATAGTGTCCTGAATAGCTGCTGCTGCTGCAGGCACATAAGGTGGTGCTCCTCAAGAGCGTATCTGATAGGCAGGAGTGCTGGGTTTGGAGGTTTCAAGTTTCCATTCCTGGAATAAAAAATGTATCCAAGGAATTTACTGTATGCTGTAGCTTCAGCCTGATCTTTAGCAACATGCAGTATTGCTTAGCAGATGGGATCTTTTACCACTTAAACTGTAAGCACCAGGATTTAATTCAGTTATTTAAATGACATTTTAAACGTGCTGAAATGGATATACATTCTACAGTGATCTATAATTAAGGGAACATGCCTTGCAACGAGAAAACAAGTGAAATGGCATCGCAGAGAAAATGGGTTCTGTGACCGTACTGCTTTCTAATGAGTTTGCTGAATATATTCTCCTTCCAGGCCCTTTTGCAGGAGCTGAACCTGGGCAGTAAGAAGTTTCAGTTCTCGTCGTTGGCTGTGGCGCTGGCGCTGGAAGGCAAAGCCAGTCACAGAGAGCTCACATCGCGGCTGCTCTCTGACCTCGCGGGCAAGGCCCTGAGCGAGGACGATATATCGAGAGCCTTTGACAAGATGCTGAAGGACCTTCCTGACCTGATTCTGGACACACCTGAGGCTCCACAGGTAACCTTCTCCCAACACAATCTAATTATACAGCAATAGCAAGGAGAATATTCACATTGAATTGCTTTATTCATTCTATGTGTGTTACAAAGTGTATTTGTTTACCATACATTGATGGCCAGTTCCTGAGGTCACAAAACACCGCTCAGTGTCGGCAGGTGTTTTTTTGGCAAAACGTTTGGTTTCACAGACCCGATAAGCACTTATCTTGGAGTTCTTTACACAAAAAAAACATTGGGTAGTCCAAAATGAGTACTAATTGGGGTCTGTGAAACCAGCCCCAGGAATAAAAATAAAAAAAATTAAGAAAAGATTACTCATTTATGATTTGTGAGGAAAGACTTCCTCCTTTGCTGGTTATGGATTCTTTCACCCACTGATTATTTATAAACACAGCATATGATTCATTCATTCATTCATTCATCCATTCATTCATGTTGCACTAAAGTTTTACATACGTAGGCAACCGTTTATCCAGTTCTATTTATCACAATTTTAACATTGTCAAACGGGGTGGGGTGGTGAAGTTGTCAAACGTTTTTTATTTTTATCAGCAATGCAGTGTATTGTGCTTAGCAACCAAATGCACCAGTAATTTTACAAACAAGAAGATACAACATGGTAGAACTTCCAACTTTGATTGTAACATCACAGCATGATCTAATGCTGGATGAATGAACCGATGCTACAGGCATAGCTTTACAGCTTCTCGTAGATAACTGAGTTGTATGCAAATATTGGGCTTTACTGCATCATTGTGTTTCCCATGTATTGTTCTGTGCCAGTCCCAGAAATCAGCTCTCTACATCTGCATCTGTAAGGTAAGCCTCAGAAGTAACCTTGCCAGGTTCTGTATATTGCACAGAACTCTGCTCTCTCTTTATTTCTCAGATGCTGGGCCAGTTTATTGCCAGGGCGATGGCAGATCATGCTCTTCCAATGAACTTTCTTGACCGCTACAAAGGAAGGGTGGACTGTGACCATGCAAGGTGAGAACAGAATTGCAAAGCAGGCCCTGTCAGTCAGTCATGTCATGAGTCCCATTGAAACCTGTGTGCGGCAATCTCAGATTTTCATGCCAAAGTTTTTAAACATCCCAGGGGGAATTCACAAAGCTGTTCACTCTGAAGTGTCATTAGCAAAATGTTTTCTGAAAGAGAAAGAAACCTCTAAAATAAAATGTTGTAACATCGACAGTGCTCATGACACTTTGGAGTAAACTGCTTTGTGAATTTTTCTGTCTGTGACAATCTTAATATACCAGCCCTCAGTTTTTTCAGTTTTGTGACTTTTACTTGATTTTTTTGTTATAGTTGTCCATCTGTTGTCAAAAAATGCCCTTTGACAATTTTAGGACTTTTTTAAGGATTTTTTTTTTGATTTTGACTTAAATGGTTTACAGTAATTGAAACCCTTTTCAACTGTTTTATTATATTTTAAAAATGTTCAAAGCAATGCTTAATCTAAAATAATATTTGTTTATCAACACTTAAACAAATATTCAGTTTTGTGAATAGAGACCTACTGTCACATCAGTGTCACTAGCATAAGTAAGTATTGTAAAGAACAGCAAGGTATGGTAAAGAATAGCAAACTAGGTAAAAAAACAAAAAAAAAAAAAAAACATTCAGTGTTAAAGTCTTATGTGGGTTGTAAGGTAAAACCTTTATAAGGACTACAGTTAATTCTGAAGTACTGGCTAGATATACATTTCTCCCTCCTGCTGTGATAACATTAGCTTATTGTAGAGAGAGGAAGGCCTTCTGGGTGCAGTGAAGTGCAATGAAAAGAAACCATAAGACATGGGTAGAATTTAAAGAACTGTACATGGGGCCAGGGGGGCATAATAAAAAAAATAAAAAAAACTGCCAGTGAAGAATATTTAACGTTTTAGTAACGGTAATTGTAGACATCTATTTATTCAAACCATTTTGCATCCAAATCTGTTGAGCACTCATGCAGTCTTACAAAGAAGCATGTGTGGTGAAATATCATATTTCCTGTGGGGTCCTGCCTGTGCTATACTGAGGCACTGGGAAGGTTAGCTGACCTGTCAGTCACGCAGGGATTAGTTTGCATTTCGATTTGCTCTCTGGGATACCCCTCTAAAGTACCTCTTCGAATACCTCTCTGATGCAATGTGCTTTTTCACTGGCAAGGATCTGATTGGAGACCCCCGGAATGGGTCGTTTTGAGAAACATGAATAATGTACATGAAGCATACTTTTGTATTCGCTACAAATGGAGCATGATGCATTCCCTGAGGTGGATCTTTTTTTCCTAAGCACTAGTTATTGAGTGCATAATAATCTGCGGGGAGGGGTTGACATTTAATCATGTGATTTTATATATATATATATATATATATATATATATATATATAAAATAAAATAAATGGCTGTTTATCAAAACACAATTGGGAAAAAATGGCACCAGCAAGATACAATTTTAAAAAACTAGACCTGGTCAAAGAAGATAAACAAACAAAATGTGAATAATTAAACAAAAATGGCATTAGCACAACCAGATACATTGCTGTTGACCTTCTGAGCACACTGCTACAGTTTTGTAGGAAAATGTGAATACAATTGAAAAAACGGGATGATTTAAAAATGTTACGGGACAAAAAATGAAGGCTGAAAAACTAGGATTGTCCCAGTTTTCCTGGGACGACTGGTGACCCTGTCTGTGGGTATATGGAGGCTGTCGCACTTAGTTATATCAGGGTTAGAAACTAACAATATTGTGCTGCTAGTCCAAAGGACTAGTACCTTTTGAAACTTGCTAGTCCTGATGTAAACTCGCTAGTCCTTATGTGAAGTACCTAGGTTGGAATCAACAACAACCGTTGGGATCCTTAAAAATAGGCTTAGATTTTATTTTGCTAAAAAATAAACACCGTTATAAATTTAGATTTACATTTAAAAAAAAAAGCACCTTCGTAAACGCTCATACAGATCGATCAATCACCTGTTTGCACCTCATTACTGAGCGACTAACTGTACTGTGTGCTGAGAAACTGACACTGACACTGACAGCACCAAACGGGATGACAGAGGAAAAAATTCTCTCAGCTGTGTTACCTTGCCGACCATGAAGCTCCGCCTGAAACTGACACGGATGACACAAATATTTATTTTATTTTACATGTGTTACTATTTACAAAAATGCTGGCTGGCTATGAATTACTGTCTACAATAATTAATGTACTCACTTAGACATGCAGTCTTCACTAAACTCCCAATTTAGAGACAGTACATTTCACTGTAGACCTTGGGATGAAATTGTTACTATAATTACTATAATTTGACAGAACAGGTGATTTATTTGCACTGTGCAGGACCTTATTTTCCCCCATTGGTGCTTGAGCCCCAGAGCACTCGCTCAAGCATTAGTACATTAACAGCATTAGTACTTCAATACAGTAATACAAATGGTTATTATATGCTTAGCCTTCAGGCTATAAAATGCAAAAAGCTAAAGTGCCCACCGCTACGTTCTAGAACATTCAATATATCATTCTCGACAGCTAAAATATAAATCCTATACCTTATAGCAATGCATCCAATATAAAAGAGATACTAAATTCAAATATATGCTTACCTTCCAGTATATGGAAGTGTAGTGTAGCATATATGAAAAATAAGAACTGTCTTCAAAAGGCAGAGACTTGTGAATACGACCAAACAGCAATCTGTTTTTCAGAGCATGGACCACACAACTTGTAGTTAGCAAGTCGAGCGATACTTGACTGGGGTTTCACCTTGGTTTTTGTAGGATTTTCCCTCCATTGAATACATCAGGAGTCCCAATTAAATCTGATCATCAGTCTGCCTTGACAGTTCTTATCTTTGAGTTAATGATACATTCTAGAAGGAGCTGGTCAGCTTTTTTTTTTTTTTAGTTTTTTTTTAATTTTATTTTTTTTTAAACTAATTGAATATGAGCTCATGGTTCACTATCTTCCACCCCTCCTTTCCCTAAAATTAGGTGAACTGGAGTTCACAGGGTCCTTGCTACCACATACAATACAAGTATATGTGTATATATGAGAGGTGTTTTTAATGTGTAACACCAGATCTATTTAATTATATTAACCTGGGTCAAAAATATATGTCACTCTTAGCCGCATATTACGTTACCTTTTCAGTGTGTTATCAATGGGTCAGTTTAACTTCATATACAAATGTGTGTTAACAAGGTATTTGACAAAGAGTGTAGGGGTTTATCATAAACCTTTGAATAAAACCGCTAAGCATACAGTGGCAAATCCAGTTATTTTCATTTAAATTCAGGCTATAATAAACATGCTAAATATAATAGCCTTATATTAAGCTTGGACCAAGCCTGGCCTCTCCTCTCTGTTTCTAAAAAATCGCCTGCACAAGCAGGTTTCAGACACCCTGTTTACTTGCCAAGACTATTGTTTTAATTAATATGAAACTCCACTGTAAGCACTTTTCCAAATTCACCGCATGAACTCATTTTTTGGCCGATTCAAGAGACACCTGGACCGGTATCTTTTCAGATAATACCAAAAAAAAAAAAAAAAAAAAAAGCTTACATCCTAATTTTTCTAACTCAGCTGTCATTATTTTCTTATAATATAGAGATACATATTCCTGTCTTTTTTAAAGCACCTTCCGTTTGTTATTCAAGGTTAGCAAATCTCGCTTTTAAGAGCCAACAACAATTTGTCATCTCCAACACTGCTTCTGTTACAAGCAGGCAAAGGATGAGGTCACAAAATTAGATATATTCCTTCAGCAAGTTTACTGTATACTAAAGTTTATTAAATACAATCTGCACTATATTCTCTTATTCCTCTTGTTCCTCTGTTTTTTATTGCAGTAAAACCTTTATATAAACTAAACATTTATATTCTTTAATGGATATTGTAATGTCTAAAAGATTTTTTGTTTAGAGAAACTGAACTAGTTCTTAAAATAATTAAATTAAATGCTCGCTCCTGCTTTTATAGTCTATTTGTATTACTACAGTAGAGCCTTAAACAAGCAAAAACACTTGTTAGTTTAAATATTATGTTTCTTATTAGATCAAAATACTTAAAACATATTACTTCTCTTCAGAGAGTTTTGTCACTCTATTATTAGATCAGAATACTTTATTTAAAACCTCTATGCTTGGTAACAACACAATCAAATAAAATCAAATAGGTCTTTTTAGTTTCAAATATCTTTCTGTTTAAAAAGGGTTACCCTTTTGTTTTTGCTAATTTGCAGTACCTAGCCTCTGTGTCTAGCTCGCCAAAAACCATGGCTCCACTTTCAAGCCAATCTAATGAGGTCCCTGCTTCTGCCAAGGCCACAGGCTTCCATGTGCAATAGTCTTTATTACTTTAAAAACAGGGAAGACCCTATTTTTAAATCTGACCAGCTTCCAAGAGTTTGTACACTTTAATAACAAAGGCATACAGACAGCCTTTTTTTCTAACATTAACACTTGTTCAGTTTTCTGAGTTCAAATCATTGTAACCTGTTGATAATTTGCTGCAATATTGCTTATGCTGGTTTTATGTTCTTTAAAACACAGTACAATGATTACACTATTCTGAGTGTCTGTTAGTACTGAACTTCTTTTGTTTTTAACCAGATTATTCTGCCATTTATTACAATTGTGGTACTATTAAGTAGAGCAAACATTTTAAAGGGGTAAATGAGCTGAAAACTCTAGAAGGGGTACAGTTTAGAAATGTTTGGCAATCACTGGTATAGCAGGTATATGTCAGTCCGTCTGTCAATATTCCATTTTTACTTGCGCTTACAGTGGGTGTTTGTTGCTGACTTGCATGTTTCCTTGTTTATTGCAGAGCTGCTCTGGACCGTGCTGCGGTGCTGTTGTCTATGAAGCGAGAAATCATGCGACTGGACAACGTGTGGGGCGTGGGGGGAGGACAGAGGCCTGTGAGGCATCTCATCAGAGAGGTAGGAGCAAGGTGTGAAGCCCACAGCAGCAGCTTGTTAAATACAGGTGCATTTGTGTCCTTGGCGAGTCATGATCGCAAATGTAGCCTATTTTCTGCAGAGGAGCCAGTTGGGCTGGAAGCTGGAGCCCTTAAGTAAGCTTCTGTGTGCTTTCAGTGCAGTCAGTTGCATAACTGTTTCAGCAGTAGACTGCCAGCTTGTGTCATTTCCTGTCTTCCCACGCAGTTTTTCACTCTAAAAAACATTCTGCCATAGGGAAAGAAAGACACACATTTAGCAAGATGCAATTTAAAACCACATTCATGCACTCAGTCAGTATTTTTATTTATTTATTTATTTTTAAGAACAACTATGTGTATGACCTGCCCCACAGCAACATTACTTTCTGTGCTCAGAGTTTCTAGATATTTTTTTATTTATTTATTTTTAAATGTACAGATGAGCTGTCTCTAGATTTCTGCTGTTGGTTGACTTGAAACAACGCAATATATTGATGTATTTTTATAATTAATTTAAAGCTATTTTTAAGTAGTACACGACTGCGGTTTAAAGCTAGGAATTAAGATCAATAAGAACCCTACAGTTTAAAGTTCTGTTATATTCTGATGTTTTTTATGATTCATACAAACCTCCAGATCTGTGTTGTGATCATGGGCAGGGGTCATGTTTTTGATAAGGAAAAAACTTTAATGAAGTTTAAAGCACCCACCAAAACCAATATTTTAGATATTAATTTGAGCCTGAAGGTGCCTGCCCATTGTTCTTCCCTGGTTCTTTCTGTTCTCGGAGTATACGTGCCATTAGTTCTTATGAATAAAAGCCGCCACACACCAGACACAATGTGATGTGTTCATTGGCTGGCAAGACACTTTCACAGTCACATGACCATACACACTAGAACTGACACGGTGGCAATGCGACAAATTGGAAAACTGCCAGATCAATAAAACTATAAAAAATTGCTATTGACAAAACTATGATGAAGACTGGTACATGTTTGTCAACATGATGTAGTAATTGAGTATCTTCTGTAACGGTATTTCAACATATATGGCAACATACCAGGCTTATCCAGTTCCTTCGAAATCTGTATCTTTATAATTGTGATAGTCTTTGTCATAAAATTCTGGGTATTTTTCCAAATACTATTTTTTCCTCCATCATTTTGGATACAGCTTCACCATGCTGGACCACATGCATTGAAGCTGTTCTCTGATTGGTCAATTCTCTAGTTGTTGCATGACCAATCTCAAAAAGTAGGATTCGATTCTATATATTTCATGTCATTGCAGTGTCACCTGTGGTGTGAAAGATACTTATCAAAAGTATAGGTTCTATTCATTTTGTCGTATCGCTCCGGTCTCGTTTGTCTCATCACGTCTGGTATGTAGCAGCCTTAAGGCTGTATTTTTTTCACGATTCCCATTCAGTTTACCCATTGCCGTGCAATATGTATTTCCCTGTGAAAATTCCCCTTTCTGAAAGAATAGTGTAAATATACATATTTTTATCACATACAGCAAACATTGCCGGTTTAGAGCTGCATGATTTCTGTAAAATGTCTTCAACGAAAAAGACACCAGCTGCATCAAAGATCGCAAATATTACAGCTATAGATCGCTATATCCAGGACAGGAAGGAACCATGACTGTTATTTTTACATTTATTCATGTTTTTAATCTTGTTTGATAATTCATTGATGGTGCAAATAGAATGTATTTAAAAGGTGGACACAAAAAACAAAATATTCTACAATTTAGCATTTACGGTTTTGTAGGTATACATTTGTATAATAACTAGAGAATTTTGAATGTGACAATGCTATTTTTTTCTGCTTCAAAATATTATGTTTAATCATGAAATATCTTGAAACACCTATTTTTTAGACTGAAATGTTGAAAAATAAAAAATACGGCCTTATGAGGCAAAGGGCATACTGCTGTTGTGGCTGTCTGATCACAGTTGATCAGTGTAATTGGGATGTGATCAGTGCTGTCTGTCTCCCCCTGCTGGTCATGCAGAGCACTGCTTCTGTTCCAGGTGAACCTGCTGCTAAAGGAGTACCTGCTCTCGGGGGAGGTGTCTGAGGCGGAGCGCTGCCTGTGTGATCTCGAAGTGCCTCACTTTCACCATGAACTTGTCTACGAGGTTGGTACTTTTTTTTTACATTTTTCATTTTCGTTCATTGACTGATACTGTGGACTGCCTAGGTATGGTCTTTGATTTACTCATTCCTAAAAGATGATGTAACCTTCCAGCCCTATAGTATGCAGCATCACAACTCAAAGACTGTGCCTCTGCATGTAGAATATAGTATAACTGCTAGCCAGATACGGAAGAGAGATTAAAACAGCTCAATATTGGAGCAACAGTGTCAAAAAGGGATGTATTAAACTTTCTTTTGTATTTTTATTGAGGTTTCCAAATTCACCAGACTGGTGTAGTCCATTTAGCTTGCTACCATACTGCAGATGCACTTTCTGTGCAACAGTTGGCGGGACCTGACCTGAAATCTGAAACTCCTTTTGCTTTTACATTGGATTTAACAGTGGGGTTAGGGGGGATCCTAACAGCTGCTGCACAGGAAGTCATTCTGCAGTGCTGTGGAAGGATACATTCACTTTGTAAGATTCTAAGGGTTTTGCCCGAATGTGATAGAGAATAAACAACATGTCACAAAAGGATGCAATGTTAACAGTCTTTATTATTTACTAACATAACAGTGTCTGTTATATTAAGCCATATGCATACATAAAGAAAATATATTACCCATTCCAATATGAACAGTCATGTGGTGTGGAGGAGATTGCTTCTTGTGTGTCTGGAGCCTGAACTGTGAGTTGTTAACATTCTCAAAAAGTCTTATATATTCTGTCCCTACCTACATAGGGTGAGAAAGGAAACCAACAACTATTTACTTCTCAGCAGTCTCCTACGGCTGCAGGCTATGGCAAGTTAATTAAAATAGCTCCTAGTGTGACCTTTCAAACTATGCTTGCATAACAATCACACAAGTACACAATACATTCTCACCTACCTAACCTACTTCTGCTGCGTTTACACTGCCACCTGGGACCTAAGCCAACTCAGGTCCGACTGATCGCTGAGATCTTTATCATTTTTCATGTGGCGTTTACACTGTGGTTGTGCCCTGAGCTGGCATAGGTCTAAATGCGCGCGCATACCATCTAAATTACAATACATGCTCGGTGACGTAATAACGACCACTGAAGGGATGACGAGTTTTCTCCTCCACAAACCACAAAGGCTGAAGAGGCAGAGTGGTATTACAAACAAACAATACAGTGCCGTGTTCATATTGCGGGGACTCGTCTTAAAAAATATATACTTATCTTGCAGTCTACGAGAAAAATGGTTATTCGTTTAGCCAGTGTTTGACACAACATAGCGGTTCCTGACCCATTTGATATGTGAAGGATTTCACCTTGAGTAAGAAGTCAATTTGCTGTTTATTACTGTAATAATAAAGACCCTTTTGTTTTCAAAATAACTTTTATTCTGTTTCTTCACCAATATTATCTCACCTTGTATATATATACATAATTGTATGAAGCTTCAGTCCTTTATTTTTAGTTAAAATGGGCTAAGCAGCCATAGGAATACTAGTGCTGCAAATGAATAAATAATAATAATAATTTGTTACATAAGTACACTATCTAAATTGTTTGTAATTATTTAAAACATTTCATTACTTTTTAAAAAAATGAAATGACAGGGACTGCAAATAATTAAAACATTCTTTATTTAAAACTTAGAACATAACATGTAAAATGCAATTGTGTAACAGATCAAGTGTAATCAAAAAGTGCAGAGAGGGGGTTGCACAGATCTCTCTCTCTCTTCTACAGTGCTTGAGAGACAGCTTTCACAGACAATGCCAGGTGAGAGGTGAGGCTGGCACTGGGGCAGGTGTACGTTCATTGTTCTGGGTAAATTCCTGCGAGGGGTAGAGGTTGGGGGTGAATGGTCCTGGTTGCTGCCATGATGTGGGTTGCACAGACCTTGGTTCGCCAGACCTGCTGCTATTTCTCGGTATAGGTATTTATTTTGTGTTTCCGCTTGGCGCACTCTGGATTTGAGTTTCGCCCCACAACGCTATGACAGCTCTGCTTTCTCCCCGGTTCACGCTGCGGTAGTCAGAAACAAACAAACAAAAAAAAAAAGATTCTGTGTTTTTAAGCTAATCATGGGTACAATCAAAATTATTTATTTAAATAACAATAAAAACAAACAACAAAAAGACGGTGTGTTAAAGCATGAAACTAAACCAATAACTAAGTGGTTTACAATAAAATAACTGGGAAAAGCACAATCCAGGATAGTTTTTGTATAAAATTATTTTTGATAGCATTTTTTTAAAATAATTCTCGCTGATATACTCAAATAACTACACCAGTGTCTGCACCTGTTTAACAAAGCAAGAAGATATCAAAAGTTTACATAGACTAATGTATGAATATCTGGGGTATGTACAATTTTGACGACAACTTAATAGTAAAACGTAGATATTTACAAATACTCCCCAATATAAACAGTTAATAAATTCAAATCTTCAGGATGCTGTGTCTCAAGTCGTTCTTCTCTTTTTGTGACGCTGCAACAGCACTGCAGCTTCTTCCTGTTTTAGATTCCTTGGTGGAGGAGCCGAGTGGGACTCGCGTCGTGCGTGAGCCGTCCTAAAGACCAAAGACGGCGCCGAGCCGAGCCACATCTTTAGTTGGCCGTTTTTCAGACCGCTGAGAGTCATCCGTTTGCGTTTACACTGCAGAAAAAAGACCTGAGATTAAACTTGTAAAAGTCCTACTTCAGCAAGAACATATCTCATACCAGATTAATAGCATTTTACTCCTAGCATACCATATTAACCCAATAAATGCTTGATGCCCATAAACATTGATAATGTAACGGCTTCACCTGATTCAAAGTGAAAATGAAGTCTGGAAAACTATAGAATGTATTGAAGTCCTGATCCCCTGTGTGAATGGGTTATAATGACATTTATTGTGTGAAATCAATGACTGTATTTTTGCTGAGGTTGTACAATTTGAGAGCCAAATAGCCTAAGGCCCAATGTATATCTGTAGTGTTCCAAACCAAACTTCATCTACATTATTCCTGGTTGTGTAGACTAAAATGAATGAGTACGCGGGTGGTGGATCCATTGCATTAAACCAGTGGGTTAAATAGCCATGGAAACTGCTCTGTCTGATGTTCTTGTGCACAGTAATTCTCCCTTTTCAGAGCACTGTAGTCTTTATTGAGGAGGGGGCCAGGGGGAGGGAGAGCATTAAAGCTGGTTTCACTGATAATGATTAGCACTAATCTTGAAGTACCTACAGTAATGTTTAGTGTGAAGACCAGCGGCGCCACACACACACACACACACACACACACACGGCAAGCAGGCATCTTAACCCCTCAGCGACGGGTCAGAATCCGTACCAACAGTGCATCTCATTATAGTAAAATTCAGTGTTTCAAGTGCAAAAGACACATTTAACTGTACTTTTATTGAAAGCTATCAATGCCAGTTACACGGCTGCATACGTTTTCATTCAATAACATTTGTTGCCACCTTGCCAAGAGCCCATATCTTGTGTTGGTTTAGTTAGTTTGTTTGTTTCCTCTGATCAGGCTGTGGTGATGGTTCTGGAGTCCAGTGGAGAGACTGCTGTGAAGATGATGGTGAAGCTACTCAAAGTGTTCTGGGAAACCGGGCTCATCACCATTGACCAGATGAACAGAGTAAGTGCAATGTGCTTTCATGAAAGTTTTATAATGCAAATTTTATACACCAATGGGCAAATACTCAAAGCATTGACCACATTGCTTAACAATAATGGAAGAGGTTCTACATGCACCTTTGTTGTTGCTGTTGTTGCTATTCAATCACTCAATTAATCTTTATTTTATATAGCGCCTTTCAGTGGACCACCATCACAAAGTGCTTTACAAGATGCAGTAACAAGAAAATCCATAATACTTTAAATACAGAGAAATGCATAATACATGCTATACAGTAAAACAAAAAAAATAATAATAATAAATAAACACAATCCATAATACATTAAATACAGTGGAAAGTGCATAATACATGAAATAGTAGCATAATACATGAAATAGTACATTAAATACAGTGGAAAGTGCATAATATTCTGTATTTAATTTTTTTAGTTCTGTAACATAAGCAGTGTGTTTTCCATTTTACAAAAAAATTATGCAAACCTAAGACGGGAGTAAACGTTTTGTGACTATGCCCCTAAATGTCATCAAAGAGAACTGAATTGAAGTGCTGTTGGTATTCATATATCTTTTTTTCACAGAATTGAGACCAAAACAAATTATTTTAAATGGTCACAACTTTTTCTGTAAAAAAAAAAAAAAAGGCAGGCAGGCATTATATTCGCAGAGGAACTTAACGCATACACGCCTTGTCTTGAAGGGATTCCAGCGTGTGTACGATGAGCTGCCTGACATTAACCTGGATGTACCTCATGCCCACACCATCCTGGAGAAGTTTGTGGATCTCTGTTTCCAGGAGACCGTCATAACCAAACAGCTTAGAGATGCCTGTCCTTGTAGGTGAGTATCCAACATGCTTTCTTATGGAATGGGACCATTGTCTCTTGTGGGATTTCATTGTAGTAATGTACTGCATATGTGTATGTATTTGTACACATGGTAACCTTGGATTATGATAGGAAATTATGGTTTCATACACAGCAACGTATTTTATGTTTGACCGACCCCAGATAATTCATAGTAAGTTAGTAAGATTGAATTGTTTGTGCTTGGTCTGAAGTGTGTTATGCTTAATCTCTCCTGCACATAAATACACCATCAAAATATAGGAGCATGGGTTTATATTTGCTCTAGAGCTGTAACTTTGGCACATGTCGATACTATTATCTGTCCATACTTCTTCCAAGAGACGTTCTGAACGCTTTTGAGAACGAGACTCGAAAGAATATTCCCACAACATGGTGCTCCAGTGTTTGATCAGCAGGAGAAACCAAACAGAATAGCATTAATGTTGCACTGTGCTCTACGTACAAAACTATTAGAATCATCTTTTTTTTTATGCTACTGGTCAACATGTTGAGCAATTTTCTAAACCAGTACTAAAAGTATTGCAATTTGAAATTCAGCGTTTCAATAAAACAAGGAGATTTCTTTATTTATTTGTTGGTAAGAAAGCCTTGTCAGGATTGGTACTCGTCAAAACGACCTATTTATTTATTGTACCTACACTTCACAGATAATAATTCATATAACAGCACTGTACACCCTTGTCTGAAACTGGGGAAGATACTGTACATGGTGTGAATGAAAAGTTATTTATAATGATATAATGCTGCCATTTGAAAAAAAAAATGATGTTATGATCTATAGTATAATGCTACAATTGTAAACACATTGTTGTTTAGTTCTATTGAAATACTGTATTTCCATTTATCATAATCACAATAAAAGTGTGTATTTAAAAGAACATATAGCAAAAACTGTCCAAATTGCTTATTTGAGGGCTAAGAAAGAAAAATCTGCAAAAAAAGAGCATTTTTACATGGAAATTGCCAAAATAAATGGACAGCTGGGTGGTTAACTGCACTGTACCTGAAAGTTACCAATTTGAAACTCTTTACAGCATTACATAGTGTAAGTTTGTGCAAGTAACCCATTATCCTCAGAGGCTTGTCTTCAGGAAATGCACACTTGTGTCATAAATATATAGAGAGGGGTGTCTGTGTGTGTACCTTCATTTTTTTTTATTAATGTAGATGGCCTAATAAATGTTTGCCATGTCAGGCTAACCTCATGCCTGTGACAAAAGCTGTTACAACCGTCTGTATATTTTTCTGGTCAACCAGGGGACGGAAGCGCTTTGTGAGTGAGGGCGACGGCGGACTCATCAAGCAGTAAAACAGATCCAGAGCACATCTGTGCCTCTCCTAGCTGTCAGGGGGAGCCATCACAAAGACAGCCGACACCCAGCACCCCTCCCCAACTCCGCCCCCCTCCCCACCCCAGCCCTTCACAGCAGCGGCAAAGAAAAAGGCAATGCTTCCTTTCAGGGGAACGTGAAAAAGTGGCAATGCTAAAAAATATATATATATATATATAAATCTGAGTTTGTCGTTCCATATACTCTGTACAAAAGGAGGCAGGTGGGGCAGGGACTTTATGTTTTTTTTTTTTCTGCACTATTGACTGTCCTTTGTGTTTTTCATTGCATGTTATTTGAGTATCCATTCAGTATGTTAAAAAAAAAAATACTAATACAGAACCTATCTGATGATTGTAATGTTAACTTAGGTTAAAACTTAAAAGAAATTAAGCCAAGTAGATAAACGTTATGGCTAGTACCTTCATCAGTGTAATCAAGTCAAGGGGACTTGTACTCACTAAGGTCCTGGCTGAAGCGTCTATCTGCTTGTGTACGTGTAAAGGTGGTACTTCATGTTAAATTACTTAATGTTAAAATAGGCATTTTCTGGTAGTAATCTGAGGTCCAGAAGAGTTTCCATGTGTTCAGTAAAAAAGTTCATGTGGGCACGGCAGTAGTGACCTTCTCAAGTACTTTATTGTACGGAACTGTACTGCAGAATTCAGGGGTAAGTAAGCATTCTGTAGGCTTGGCTGAATTCATCTAAAAGCAAATTGGAAACGGCTAATAGGGTGGAAACCCCTTGGAACAATTGCAAACGCCATAAAAGTAAAAACAAAACATCTTTTTAAGTAATTTAGTCTTTTTATATTACATGGGACACTTTTGGGATACTTCCTAAAACTGTTTCTCTAAAATGCTCCTGTCATTCGGTTAGGGACCAGGGTAAGAGATTTGTGAAGAGCCTCGGCCTCATGGTGGTGGTCTACTTTTAGCATCCTGTTTCTATTTAGTCTACCTTGAAACTGTGGCAGGGAAGCAGAGTACGGCACTTACCGTTTGCTAACAACCACGTACCAGGTGTAGGTGATGGCAACTTACCTGACCTTCTATCACAACAGCACATGTTTATGCATGACTTTCTCCACTCCAAAACCTTTCTTGTCATCAACCAACTGCTTCCCCTAATGTCTGACATGGTCTGCTGCCAGGGTCATGGTTTGACCCCCTAGGCATTGCTGAGGTGATATGACCTAGGAAGGGAAACATCCTGTCTGAAAGCAAGTTCCAGGACCCCCTTGTAAATCTGGCCTTGGTGTCAATGGGTGAATCTCCTGGTTAAATAAGTAAATTAAATGTTTATAACAACTGAAAACGCTGGTGTGCAATAGCTACTTAAGTAGCTGTTGGAAATGCACAGCGAGTACAATTTATTGAAGTATTTCACTTGAAGTGAAGAGAATGATTTGAAATGAAAAGAACAATCTCTTTACAGAATGTAAGATTCCTGCAAGCATTTTGCGTCTTCTCAATAATGTGATTCTAGGAAAAGACTGCTCATAGCACTTCCTGTATGGTGTATGTTGCTGATGGGTTGTAGTTGACTCCAGAGTTCTGGAAGCTTTTTATTCCTACCAGTAAACGCATGTTAAACACTTACAATGCCAGTCTTAATATACTGCATTCAAAGATCTTGTGATTTCTTCATCTGTAAACCAGAGCTGCTGTAAGACTTCAAATTAGTTTTTATCCAAAAAAGGAATGTTAACACATGTTTGTGTTGAATACAAATAAATAAAAAGGCTTTAAATACATTTAGTATAAGCCAAAGATTTTTGATAAAGATTTTATCCTAGTTAATTTGCTTGATTTATGTTTGGCTCGCGTGTTCTTTGTATGACTGTTGCTTTACATTTAAATTAAGTGGTTCCCTGGAACTTTTTTTGAGTCTTTCTGCAGCCTGGGTAGCCAATTCTCTGTACCACTGCTGGTAGTTGCTCTTCCTCATCTTTCTTTCAAGGTTTGTTGTCACATTATCCAGGCAGCTACAATATTACAATGTTTCTGTTTATTATCTTCAAGACAATGTCTAGGTTTGACTGATAACTGCTGTATTGAGCAGAACAGAATCCTGAATGTACCAAAGTGATGCCAGCACAGTATCATATTTCAACCTATGTGTGTGGGGTGTGGTAATGTTGCTTAATATTTAGCATTCAGTTTAAAAGACATAGCTGTTTTTCATGATAAAAACTATTTTAAATGCATCCCTTGTCTACCCCAACAAAACAATGTTTTTGGTGCAACCCTATGCCAATCTACTAGTCTGCTCACTCAAGCTACTAACTGCCCCCCTTCCCCAATTGCAAGCATACTTCTGTATAAGAAGCAAGCTAGCCTGCCCATTTTTATAAGCTACAATCTTTTGCTAGTGGTGTGACCCTTTGCTGAAATCCTGTATACACCTCAATGGAATGTGAAACAGAATCTCAAAAAAACAAGCATTAATCTATCCATGGCTATTCAGTTATATGTGTGTCCTTATCTCTTGGTGATGACCTCACATTTTATGTGGGTGCTCAGTTGTGTTTTCTGATGCAACTTCTTTAAGCATGTTAAAGCTGAAAGAATAATTAAATAAATCCTATATTTAATTATAAAGCCAGTCACATATATATATGTGACTGGCTTTATAATTAAATGTTTTACTCGGTGTGATTTGAAGGAACCATTTGAACCATGATCAATGGTTTGCCAAAAGTAAGGTTACGAAAAGTATATAGTTTTATGTTGTTGCCAGATATTTTGTTTTGGGAAAAATATGTTGACACAGAATGTTATACAGTCAGCACTCGGATATCCGTTACGCAGATACACGTCAGTCATGTTTTAACACCCTTGTATTAAGAATAAAGTCAATCCCCATTTTATATATATATATATATATATATATATATATATATATATATATATATATATATATATAAATAAAATGAATGCACTTACCCGTCACATGCGAATTCCGACTCCATCAGTTTTGTGATACAAAGTCCATCTCTTCAATGTTACAGGTTATCTGAATATCCGTCACAGCCCGCGTTTAAAATAAATAAATAAAATTTAAAAAAAATGATCTCTAATGCCAAATCAGTCTGTTTTGTATTGTGCAGTTACAAAATGCTTCCTCCAGGTTCACCTGACTAAAATGCAGCCAAAACAAAGCGAATGAAACAAGCTATGGTAATGTAGCAATTAATCATTAAACAGTTTTAGATACTGTTATATATATATATTTTGTTGCTTTTGTGCATTTTCATTTGCAAGTGAACTGTGACATTAGGGCCTTATCGAGCACTATATTCTGCAATTTTGAATACTAACTTTGGGTACTATTTTAATTCAGGAAACTATGTTTTTTTTTTTTGTTTGTTTGTTTTTAATCTTTTGGTTTTGCTAAATTGCATTGCCTTTTATGTTTTACGCAGTTCTGTGCATGGATAACATTTAGATTTAATTTTGCTTTTAGGTAGTTTCTAGGGAATTTTACATACCGTTACAATACGTACCAGATTTAAATGTATGTCCTGTATTACAGTTAACGTGTTGTCTCTTTAGTTTTGGCAAGTGATATTTTCAGAATCATATTGTTCTGAATTAAAATACTACTTCTTTTAAAAATATAGTACTGTACCAACAAAATCAATACAGTACATCTAAATGGAAGCCTACTTATTTTAAAACAAAGTCCTTTCAGATATGTATTTTTGATATTGTCTTTTTCAGGGTATACAAAAAAGATACAAGGGTTGGAACGGGCCAAAATGAAATAATCACATATGCGTTTAACCGTCACTGAAGTCTAAATTTTATAGGGTCGGATGTGTGAGTGCTGACTGTATACCTGCATTGTTAACTTTTGTGTATTAGGGATTTTGGATGACTAGGTTTGGCTATCTTCTGCCTGTCTGTCTACTTATCCTATCAGTCCTGAAATATTTGTAGTCCAGCTGAAGAAGGAACCCCTTTATTGAGTATACATGATATAACAGACATGATGACATATTTATATCCTACGTCAGACTGGGACCTAGGAGTCCCGTGAGGTTCCAACAGAATTTCTGACATCATGTTAACATATGGCGCTAAGAGGACTGAAAGGATTAATGACCCGTTTTTAAGAATGAGCATTCATTGTTTATAACTTGACGTGCAGAGTTTCTTAATAAAGAAATTCATCAGGTCCAAAACCAGTTCCTAACAAAAGGAAACGGGAGTATGTCAGAAAGCACAACAAGGCACAACAAACACATCTGTGGTTTTTTAAAAGCAAGCATCCATTTTGGTGTACATACCTGGTCATCCTTTTGAAAGATCGTGTTTTTGTAACAAATATTTTTTACAAGCGTTTCAGAAATGTTGGGTAATTTTCTGACATTTTGTTAAATAAAAAAGTTATGTGTTGAACAAATTCACGGACACAATACTCCTTACACTGGTGTTGTGTAGTGGTTGCCCCTCGGACCATAGCCCCAGAGAGCTGTGTTTGTAATTTTGTTAATGGTAAACAGCTTTATTTCTGTTTTTGTTTTGTTTTTTCTGTTGCAAGCTTACAGTTGTGCTGACATTTTGGGACAAAGTAATTATTTGAGTAAAATAATTTAATCCCAGTGTGCAGGGTCTTTATTTTATTTTTTAAATAGAGCTGTTAAATGTTTAACCCCTTCAGACCTATATTATGTTCCAAGGTTGTAAAAAATATAATAATGCCTTTTTCCCCATCCTTAATGCAACCAGAAATGAGACTGAATCAATTTTTTTTTTTTAAATCAAAACTCTAATTGTTAAATTTTTTGTCCATTTGAATGGACATCGGGTCCAAACAGTTGTAAAATAGCAATAAAATACCAACATCATATGATAGCATCATATATACATATATCAGTGATTTCAGAAAATTGGGACTTTGGCTTTTTTTTTCTCTTTTTTCTCTTTTTTTTTTTTTTAAATGCAGTGTCTAGTGTTTGGTCCCAAAATGTTTTACTACCCCTAGAGTACATGGAACTGAAGTTGCCAAGCTCCCACCAAATTTGTGTTGCTATGGCAACAAGATAAACATTGGTCAACTTGGTCACGCAAAAACATTTTTAAAAAATGTAAATACAAATCATTATTCAAACCATTTTTATAGTGTTTGTGAAGACTTTACCATCTGATCTTGTTAATGATGCAAAAAAATATTATATTTTTTATATTTTCTTCCTAGAAATGTACACAATTAAGTGGTACAATACATTGGTATTTTTTGTTTGATTTTACAAAAATAATATATTTTTCAAGATATTTTTTTTAAAACTATGCTACTGATGATCTTTAGTATAGTGGATAAACATAACATTGAACAATTTAAAAAAATGTTGAGCAGTTTTATTTTTATTTTGCAATTTAATCTTGTGGCAATACTGTGTCCAAGTTGACAAGAATAAGAATTGACTAGTATTCTTTGAAATTGTTTAATGATTTTTAAATAAACAATATAGAATTAAAAAACATGAAAATATGTATTTATCAAATAGAATATTTCAAATGTAACGGTATGAACAAGTGCAATATTTCAACAAGAAAAAAATAAAACATCAAGTGCAATATGTCAACAAGAAAAATATAAAACAATCTATAATACATATTGATATTTTATCAAAAACAAAACTGTTAATAATTACACAATGCAAAAAAGAATTGAACTTTTCAAGTATTATTTAAAATTAACATTAAAATATTATTGGGTAATAACTTTCATAATGTAATAAAACTGACTAATGTGGGCTCCCGAGTGGCGCATCCAGTAAAGGCGCTCCGTGTGGAGTGCAGGATGCGTCCTATAATCTGGACGTCGCGAGTTCGAGTCCAAGCTATTACTTTGCCGACCGAGGATGGGAGCTTCCAGGGGGTGGCGCTCAATTGGCGGCGCCGCCGGGGAGGGAGAGAGGGAGGGTTAGGTCGGCCAGGGTGTCCTCGGCTCATCACACACCAGCGACCCCTGTAGTCTGGCCGGGCGCCTGCGGGCTTGCCTGTAAGCTGCCCGAGAGCTGCGTTGTCCTCTGACGCTGTAGCTCTTGGGTGGCTGCATGCTGAGTCCGCAGTGTGAAAAAAAAGTGGTCGGCTGAGGGCACACGCTTCGGAGGACAGTGTGTGTTCGTCTTCGCCCTCCCGAAGTCAGCGCAGGGTGGTAGCGGTGAGCTGAGCCTAAAAATAATTAGCCATTCCAAAATAATAAAAAATAATTGGCAACGACTACATTTTTATTGAAAAATAAATAAATAAAAAAAATGATTATTGTATTATAAAATTTCGGGGTGTGTGTTTCAGTGTGCATGCCTTCAAAATTGCACTGTATCTACAGAAAACAAAATATCCCCCCCCTTACCCCCTTAAAAAAATAATAATAAAGGCATCAGCTACATGTCTAAATAATAATTATCTATCCATTATCATAACCACTTAATCCTTTAGAGGGTCACGGTGAGCCGGAGCCTAACCCGGCAGTCACAGGGCGCAAGGCAGCACTTTCCCCTAAGCAGGACGCCAGTCCATCGCAGGGCACCACACACACACTCACAGAGAGGACAATTTAGAGTGACCAATCAACCTTGGACTGTGGAAGAAAACACACACAAACACGGGGAGAACATGCAAACTCCACACAGATAGACCCCTAGGCCGGATTTGAACCTAGGACCCTGGCGCTGTGAGGCAGCAGCGGTAACCACCACACCACCGTGCCACCCTAAATAATAATACTAACTCCACTACTAATAATAACAACACTAAAAAGTAGTTTGCAGCCCTAGTCACAAGCCATGTCAACTTGGTCACACAGATTTATATGATAAACTGTGACCAAGTTGACAGTTGACAAGTTTCCCGCCAAAAAATGACAGCAAAAGTCCCAATTTTCTGAAATCACTGATGTACATGTCCTAAAACCATCTTGCTCTGCTCAGAGCGCTCTGTTGTGGCACTTTGATAGATGAGGAAATCATAAGCAAGGCCACTTTTGCCACAGAGGAAATACACCTTGACTCCCCATGGTTCTGGCTTCCCTTTGACATACTAAAGCACAGAAAGTTTCCATCTGAAAGGCACAATCTGCTCATCAATAGAGAGATCTTCCTCCAATTGCAGCTCTAGACAGCGTTTCCTTATGGAGTCATAGAGTGGTCTGACCTTGTAGAACACATCAGTGTCTTCAGAAGGCCTCTCATTGTTGTTCAACACATGCAGGTTGGAGCGAAGCTGGAAAATCGATCACGAGACAGGGTATTCCGGAAAAGGCCGATATTACTGGAGGACCAGTACATTCGCACTCTTGGCAAACCCAGTACCCCCATTGCCATATGTAGACCGACAAGAACTTCAATGTCAGAAACTGATGCATGTTTACACCCCTTGACTGCATTTTGTTCTGCATAGATGTTAGTCATTGTTGTCATCAGCTTGAACATCTCACTGGGAACATACTGCTTGAAGTAGCCATCTGTCCATATATTCCTTAATGTATCTATATAGGCTTTTTGGGAACACTTTAGCCCTTAAATAACAACTTCATAACACATTCATAAGCCATACATAACATGTTAGTAACCAATATATGAGCATTTATGGAGTGCTTATGTCAACAACCGCAGGTTGACATAGGGTGAGCTACTGCTGTTGAACCCTTATATGTGACATTTTATATTATTTTATTTATCTTATATGTGAGATTATGTGATGTTTATACTAAAACATGACTTTTTCATATGACATTTCTTCCTAACTGACTTTCTACACTCACCAACTCTTGGAAATCTAGCAGCATCTCCATCTTCATCTTCCTCATCGCTCCTCAAAATGTCAACATCAGAGATATTTCCATTGTCAATCAGTTCAAGGAGCGCAAGGGCTGCTTATTCTGCATAGGGAATATTTTCAACTTTTTATCAACTCATTCTCTTGTTCTGATGTACTGTTTTTATAGTAGTAAGGTCATTCATCAGTACTGGAGAATTGAGTTCAATAACATGGTTTCCGACCCGCTGTCCTTTGTAATTGACGGCAATATTTGAAAAAATTCCTGTGTAAAAACTTGTGTTCAAACATTTGATATTAAACTTTAATTAATACGTTCCATCTTTCAATATTATATTAAATCTATGAAATCTTGGCACAAATATCTATAAATGTGAATAAAACTGTTGAAAATGTTCCTTACTTTGGCGTGTGTCCTGCCATGCCTCTCTTCAATGTGGTGGATTTTTTTTTCAAATGACAACAAGCAGAGCTATACTGCCATTTGATTGGTTGTTAAACATCCAATCAAATGGACTAGAGGGTTCAAGTGGTGTTAACTGTTACAAAAAGCAAAAAAATACAAGCTGCCACGTGACGTCCATTGTAATGGACGCAGGGTCTGAAGGGGGTGTATGAGAACATCAAAACTGTTGGGTCAAACTAAATGAGTGCTTACAGCTGGCGAGAACAAATTCATCCTATATATTTTTTATGATAATTCACTCACAATTGAACTTATTTTTGATAATTTTCTACAGCTATTTTCTGTGGCATTGGACTTGTGGACGTTTCTGTGAGAAGAGGACAAGCTGACAACAAATCCTGTGTTGTCCATCTTGGTTCCAAATGAAACCCTTTGGTTTCCCATAGAAAAATGTTGTGCAATATAGGAGTCTTAAGATGAGGCAACACAAAGCCACTTTGTGTTTTGGGAGACTTAATTTCAGGCCACTGCAAGGCACACCAGGGGAGACTTGGGATGTGATACAGCAAAGTTGCCTCAAACCAGGTCTCCCGGTCTCTTGGAACCAGATACAATGTTTATTAGTTATTTTACGTAGTAGGACCTGGGGGCACACTGAAAAATAAAATAAACAGTGCTCTTCTCAGGGTGTTTTTAGAAATGATTATCTATCATACTTCTTCGGAATACCAACCCTTCCCTGGTTTGTACTTGTTGTGGTCCAATGAGAACGGTGTCAAAACAGCCCATGTGTGTTGACCACGGTTATCCTTTACTCCCTTTAAAACAGCCTGGGCCCCACCGCACGAGCTGCAACTGTCTATATCATGTATAAACCTAATGTTGTAATCAAAAACAGAATTCAAAATTATACCAGCTTTGCTAGTTTATTTCATGGCATTGCACTTGGTTGAATATTTTATAGGCAGTCCGTGTGACCTGATATGGAGTGTTTTACCATGCATATACAGTACTGTGCAAAAGTTTTAGGCAGGTGTGAAAAAATGCTGTAAAGTAAGAATGCTTTCAAAAATAGACATGTTAATAGATTATATTTATCAATTAACTAAATGCAAAGTGAGTGAACAGAAGAAAAATCTAAATCAAATCCATATTTGGTGTGACCACCCTTTGCCTTCAAAACAGCATCAAGCATCAATTCTTCTAGGTACACTTGCACACAGTTTTTGAAGGAACTCGGCAGGTAGGTTGGCCCAAACATCTTGGAGAACTAACCACAGTTCTTCTGTGGATTTAGGTAGCCTCAGTTGCTTCTCTCTCTTCATGTAATCCCAGACAGACTCGATGATGTTGAGATCAGGGCTCTGTGGGGCCATACCATCACTTCCAGGACTCCTTGTTCTTCTTTACGCTGAAGATAGTTCTTAATGACTTTCGCTGTATGTTTGGGGTCGTTGTCATGCTGCAGAATAAATTTAGGCCAATCAGATGCCTCCCTGATGGTATTGCATGATGGATAAGTATCTGCCTGTACTTCTCAGCATTGAGGAGACCATTAATTCTGACCAAATCCCCAACTCCATTTGCAGAATTGCAGCCCCAAACTTGCAAGGAACCTCCACCATGCTTCACTGTTGCCTGCAGACACTCATTCGTATGCTCTCCAGCCCTTCGCGAACAAACTGCCTTCTGCTACAGCCAAATATTTCACATTTTGACTCATCAGTCCAGAGCACCTGCTGCCATTTTTCTGCACCCCAGTTCCTGTGTTTTCGTGCATTGTTGAGTCGCTTGGCCTTGTTTCCACGCCGGAGGTATGGCTTTTGGCCGCAAGTCTTCCATGAAGGCCACTTCTGACCAGACTCTCAAGACAGTAGATGGGTGTACCAGGGTCCCACTGTTTTCTGCCAGTTCTGAGCTGATGGCACTGCTGGACATCTTCCGATTGCGAAGGGAAGTAAGCATGATGTGTCTTTCATCTGCTGCAGTAAGTTTCCTTGGCCGACCACTGCGCCTCACGGTCCTCAACGTTGCCCGCTTCTTTGTGCTTCTTCAAAGAGCTTGGACAGCACATCTGGAAACCCCTGTCTGCCTTGAAATTTCTGCCTGGGAGAGACCTTGCTGATGCAGTATAACTACCTTTGTGTCTTGTTGCTGTGCTCAGTCTTGCCATGGTGTATGACTTTTGACAGTAAACTGTCTTCAGCAACCTCACCTTGTTAGCTGAGTTTGGCTGTTCCTCACCCAGTTTTATTCCTCCTACACAGCTGTTTCTGTTTCAGTTAATGATTGTGTTTCAACCTACATATTGAATTGATGATCATTAGCACCTGTTTGGTATAATTGTTTAATCATACACCTGACTATATGCCTACAAAATCCCTGACTTCGTGCAAGTGTACCTAGAAGAATTGATGCTGTTTTGAAGGCAAAGGGTTGTCACACCAAATATGGATTTGATTTAGATTTTTCTTCTGTTCACTCACTTTGCATTTAGTTAATTGATAAATATAATCTATTAACATGTCTATTTTTGAAAGCATTCTTACTTTACAGCATTTTTTCACACCTGCCTAAAACTTTTGCACAGTACTGTATATCTTAAATAAAAAATTATTATTATTATTTGTTTATTTAGCAGACACCTTTATCCAAGGTGACTTACAGAGACTAGGGTGTGTAAACTATGCATCAGCTGCAGAGTCACTTACAACTACGTCTCACCCGAAAGACGGCGCACAAGTGACTTGCTCAGGGTCACACAATGAGTCAGTGGTTGAGGTGGGATTTGAACCGGGGACCTCCTGGTTACAAGCCCTTTCTTTAACCACTGGACCACACAGCCTCCTATTATTATGTGCACACATATAAATATATGTTAGAGACGAATTAATATTTATGTATAAATGTCGGCCTATTTGTAACATTGTAAAAATGATTATTAGCTCATAATATCGTAAAATACATACATGACTGGTACAAATATTTCAAATGTTCTGATTCAGAGCCATCCTGCCTTGCACAGTGTCTGGCTCCCGGTAAAAGGATAAAGCGGTTCTAATAATGAATGAATGAAAGAATGATTTAGAGCCCCCTTGAGTTCCTGTTTGGTAACAAAAACAATGCTTGATCCTTATTACTGTACTGAAGGTAAAGCTGGGGATCAGCTAGTCTCCAACTTTGTTCCGCTTGTTTTTTCGACGCAATTGGTACTAACTTAGTACGCAGCTGGGGGTGATCCCGAGATAATACCGTACTAGCTAGTACGCAGCTCCGTAGTAACTCTGCAAGTTCGTTGCAATTGACCCATGAAGACCTCGACTCAGGCAGAGGGGCTTTTATCAAACCATTCTGCTTTCTTGTCCTGTGTGTCCGTGACGTGTTTTGCTTGCGCGGGGCGTGGGTGAAACCACGTCTGTGGTGAGGGATTCCAACAGGAAGTGGAGTGGTGATGAGCAACCGTAGCTAGGTATAGAGGTAAGCTATGAACCCTAAAACGTATTTTTTTTATTTTATTTATGTAGTCACGTAGACAGATTTTACAATAGTATGTGCATGTATAGCTACAATGACCAGACCTGCAACGCAACGTAGCACGTTTATCGACAACAGTGTGGTATCATGCACAGTGTCACTAAACACAAACTATTAATTGTAATCTTTGTAAAAAATAATTAAAAAAAAACATTTTTATATTTTAATCCATCGTTAATTGATTTGGATTAAACGTAGACGTTTTACAGTAATTTAAAAAAATACAAAGCCTAAAAATGATTTAGACGGAATCGGGCTTACTCAGTCACGTCCGCTTCCATCCTTGTGCTTAAGTAATAGGATATCTCTATGAACCTTGAAATATTCCTATAGTATTTTTGTTTTTAAATACAGTATATTCAATTCTTAAAGAAACATTCACTTTTTTTTACACTGCAGATGTGTAGTAGATCTTGGTAACAGCTAAGCATAACTCAAAACAATTAACGAATCTTTTGTATTTAGACACATAATATATAGGCACTTGGTACAGAAAGATTCAAATCCTTTAGAAATACCTACATGTTTAAATCCTTTAGGATGACCAATATGTTTTTATTTTTTTTATTTAAAAAAAAAAAAAAAAACACAAGGGAACTGTGCCATGAATGTTCTGAAACACCCTGCTAAGCAGAGGCATATTTTGAACTGGTGAGTGAACGCTTTGTGGTAATACATGCATTTCTTTTCAGGTCTTAAAGGAAAGCATGGGCAGGCAAAGGCACGGTAAGAGAGTGATCTCCAACAGCAGTAAAGATGGAAGCGATTCCGTTTCTCATGGCAAGGAGGATAAGAAAAAAGACATTGCGAACTCCATCCTTCACCGCAAAGAGAAGAAGAAAAAGGTGGACATTGCGAAGGTCTTCATCAACATTTCCATCGGCCTCTGCATATTTAGTTTAATCTGGTTCTTCTATGCTATCTACATGCGCTCCTACATGGCCAGAAGGATCATTACCCCTCACCCCTCCCCAAAAATCTTGGATGGTAACAGCACCGGTCCGGCTGTGTCTCCTCATCTCTTCTGGGGCTCCTACAGACCGCAGGTGTATTTTGGGATGAAAACGCGGAGTCCCAAATCGGTTGTGACAGGTACTACCATTTTTTTGTTGTTGTTATTAATACTAAGAGGTATGAAGAAATAATCTAATTGCAATATATATATATATATATATATATATATATATATATATATATATATATATATATATATATATACAGTACTGTGCAAAAGTTTTAGGCAGGTGTGAAAAATGCTGTAAAGTAAGAATGCTTTCAAAAATAGACATGTTAGTAGATTATATTTATCTATTAACTAAATGCAAAGTGAGTGAACAGAAGAAAAATCTAAATCAAATCCATATTTGGTGTGACCACCCTTTGCCTTCAAAACAGCATCAATTCTTCTAGGTACACTTGCACAAAGTCAGGGATTTTGTAGGCATATAGTCAGGTGTATGATTAAACAATTATACCAAACAGGTGCTAATGATCATCAATTCAATATGTAGGTTGAAACACAATCATTAACTGAAACAGAAACAGCTGTGTAGGAGGAATAAAACTGGGTGAGGAACAGCCAAACTCAGCTAACAAGGTGAGGTTGCTGAAGACAGTTTACTGTCAAAAGTCATACACCATGGCAAGACTGAGCACAGCAACAAGACACAAGGTAGTTATACTGCATCAGCATGTTCTCTCCCAGGCAAATTTCAAGGCAGACAGGGGTTTCCAGATGTGCTGTCCAAGCTCTTTTGAAGAAGCACAAAGAAACGGGCAACGTTGAGGACCGTAGACGCAGTGGTCGGCCAAGGAAACTTACTGCAGCAGATGAAAGACACATCATGCTTACTTCCCTTCGCAATCGGAAGATGTCCAGCAGTGCCATCAGCTCAGAACTGGCAGAAAACAGTGGAACCCTGGTACACCCATCTACTGTCCGGAGAAGTCTGGTCAGAAGTGGCCTTCATGGAAGACTTGCGGCCGAAAAGCTATACCTCCGACGTGGAAACAAGGCCAAGCGACTCAACTATGCACGAAAACACAGGAACTGGGGTGCAGAAAAATGGCAGCGGGTGCTCTGGACTGATGAGTCAAAATTTGAAATATTTGGCTGTAGCAGAAGGCAGTTTGTTCGCCGAAGGGCTGGAGAGCATACACAAATGAGTGTCTGCAGGCAACAGTGAAGCATGGTGGAGGTTCCTTGCAAGTTTGGGGCTGCATTTCTGCAAATGGAGTTGGGGATTTGGTCAGAATTAATGGTCTCCTCAATGCTGAGAAGTACAGGCAGATACTTATCCATCATGCAATGCCATCGGAGGCATCTGATTGGCCCCAAATTTATTCTGCAGCATGACAACGACCCCAAACATACAGCGAAAGTCATTAAGAACTATCTTCAGCGTAAAGAAGAACAAGGAGTCCTGGAAGTGATGGTATGGCCCCACAGAGCCCTGATCTCAACATCATCGAGTCTATCTGGGATTACATGAAGAGAGAGAGCAACTGAGGCTGCCTAAATCCACAGAAGAACTGTGGTTAGTTCTCCAAGATTTGGGCCAACCTACCTGCCGAGTTCCTTCAAAAACTGTGTGCAAGTGTACCTAGAAGAATTGATGCTTGATGCTGTTTTGAAGGCAAAGGGTGGTCACACCAAATATGGATTTGATTTAGATTTTCTTCTGTTCACTCACTTTGCATTTAGTTAATTGATAAACATAATCTATTAACATGTCTATTTTTGAAAGCATTCTTACTTTACAGCATTTTTTCACACCTGCCTAAAACTTTTGCACAGTACTGTGATATATATATATATATATATATATATATATATATATATATATATATATAATAATGTGCCATTAGTAGTACATAGCATTAATACATTCCCAGGGGTGAAGGTATGAAAATAAATCAAACGTTAGAAGGGGTTCTAATGCTTATTTCTGTTTTCTGATTTGAAAGTCATTACAAAATGTGTAAAGGGGGCATTTCGTGAAGAAAAAGTATGAGTCCTAGCAAAACTAAAACAGAACACTTCATACCTAAATCTTTGTATAAATTACCAGTGGGCCCACAGAAAAGCATGAGTACAGCTGTCTCGGTAACACATCCACTTTATTGTGTAGGTTTGATGTGGATGCGTCAGTTTGGAGGGATGGATGTGAACCTGCGGCACACCTGCGAACAAGGAGATGGGCTGCTAAGCTACGGCTGGCTGATGCATGACGGGGTGAACTTCGGGATCCAGGAGATCAGAGACACTGATTTCACTTTAACCACAGAGTTTGTGAAGAGACAAGGAGGGGAGCAGGGAGGAGACTGGACCTGGAGGATCACAGCCAAACAGCAGGTGAGGAGTAAAGAGGGTTACCCGGGTTTTCCACAGTCATGATATGACAATGCAATGCTCCCGCGCTATATGGCTTGCTGAGCTGCGAATCAAAAAAGTGTGAATTAGTGAAGGACACTCCTACAGTAAATTACATGACAAGTTACTGTAAACATAACCTAACTGAAATAGAAAGGGAACACTGTAATTAAATACAAATACAAAGCGGAATTATTGGTAATTAAACAATGTGTATAATATAAATATAAAAAATAAAAAAACTCTGCAATGTGCTTTTATTATGTGAATGATTTGTGATTTTTGAAGTTAAAGGGCAACCAAAATCTGCCAATTTATTGTTCATAAAAAGAAAAATTAGCCAGTCAAGTTAATCTTTTAAGACAGATATAAGCTTCTAGTTTAGATTTACATGTGTTTTCCACAGGTAACTTTGAAAGCCATCAAGTAAAGAAAACTGGGTTTGAAGTTTTTGATGAGCTGTGATCGAAAATAGAATTGCCAGGGTCTTGCTGTGATGAGGTACTATGAACACTGCTGCCTGATCCCTTGAAACCTTTATGCTTTGAAACTTCAGTCCTATGCCGTTTAGGTACTTGCAGGACTTTTGTAAGTCAAAGATAATGCTTGGACTGGATTTATTTTAGAATTCAAACAGTTGGTCTTTGTTTTTTGTTTTATTCCACTAACCCTCCAGAGCCCCGCACCCCAGGCCCCAGTGATCTCACTGATGTTTTATGTGGCTGCAGACAGTCAGGGGTCCCTGCAGGCACACATCGAGGAGAGGAACCGCCTGGGGTCTTTGACAGGCTCCTCCGAGGAGCTGGGCCAGTTCAAAATCACCTTCCGCAAACCTTCGGCTGGAGAGAGCTCGACTGCAAAGTATGCCAGGTATGTGAGGATCTTTCCTGTGATAAGCTACAACCCAGTGCATCCTGTTTCCATTGAATTAAAACATGCATGAGCACTTACACATTCTTCATTGACACAAATCAAGAACAGAGACACCGACACCTCACAACAGCATCAGATCATTGAGACACACATCCTAATTTGGTTAACTTCATCTAATATGATCATCAAATACAGTAAATGTACACAGCAGGCCCCACTCAAAAAACAAAAAAAGTATATAAAAATGCCGACATCCAAAGCAAGCCTTACAAATAAATTGCAAGAAGTATGTCAAGTTTTCTGATCTGATTTTGCAATGAAACTGAGTAGTATTGTTTGACAAGCAGAATTTTCCAGTCTAGCTGTATTTGTTTTAATTAGTTTACAATAACTTTTTTTGTATGGTATGGTTTACTGTATGAGGTTCTGATGCACATTTTAGACCTATTATTATTGTATGTCTTTGAATGAATTGTGCACATATTTGAATAATGGGGGAATACAGTAACAAATAAAAATGTTCACTATGGCATAAGACCACTCAATTCTGACAAACGTTGACTGTTGACAAAACATTAGTACTGTCGTAAAAGTACTAATGTTATAACATGCCTGTGTTCTTTTAAATGTGTTCCCTTTTAGCAATTGCAATTAAAAAATAAAATGAGTATGAATATATTCCATTTTTTTCAGCTATAACCACCTTAAGACTGTCAGTCCAGGCTTGGAGAAATTAACAGATATAGTAAAAAACAGTCTGAGTGGCAGGTTTGTCTACAACCCCCCCTCTGGTGAAAAGCGGTACTACATTGCAGTGGACACCTACAAACCCCTGCCGCAGCAGCACCAGCAGCAGCAGCGAGGGGAGAGCAGGAAGGAGAGTGACTTTGTGGTTCACCAGGTGACTATGCAGACCCCCTTCCAGATTGAGGTGCTTTTCGAGTCTGCCAGCTTCAGGGACCGGCCCAACCAGCTGGCTGCCGAGGTCTTGACGGAGGAGTTGGAGAAACGGAAATATGCTTTCGACGCAAAGTTTGAAGAAACCTTCGGTCTCCACAGGAAAGGGTACACCCCGGCTCAGATTAAGTTCAGCAAAGCCGCGCTGAGCAACATGCTGGGTGGGATGGGCTACTTCTACGGGCAGTCTGCTGTTCAGTCCAAATACAATGAGTATCCACTGGCTTACCCCGAGGGCCCCTTGTTTACTGCCGTCCCGTCCCGTTCCTTCTTCCCCCGGGGCTTCCTCTGGGATGAGGGCTTCCATCTGCTCCTCATCAGCAAGTGGGATCCTCAGATCACCAGGGAGTCCCTCGCCCACTGGCTGGACATGATAAATGTGGAAGGCTGGATCCCCAGGGAGCAGATTCTGGATGACGAGGCTCGCAGTAAAGTTCCAGTGGAGTTCATCGTCCAGAGAAATGAGAACGCTAACCCGCCCACCCTCTTCCTGGCCTTGCAAAAGCTAATCGTCGGTTTTGCGGCGAAAGGAGTAGCAGCAGATAAGGACACCAAAGCCTTCTTAAGGAGACTCTTCCCCAGGCTCCAGACTTGGTTTGAGTGGTATAACACCACCCAGGCGGGACCCGTCCCCAACTCCTACCGATGGAGAGGTCGGGACAAGGACACCAACCTGTTCCTCAACCCTAAGACCCTAACGTCGGGCCTGGATGACTACCCCAGGGCCTCACACCCTTCCCAGGATGAAAGGCACGTGGACCTTCACTGTTGGATGGCCCTGGCTTCTGGAATCATGGCGGATGTGGCCAAGCTGCTGGGGGAGCCCCACCACGAGTATGAAAAGACACACCAGATTCTGAGTGACAATTCTGTGCTGGAGGAGCTCCACTGGTCCGAGCAGCTCAAGACCTTTGCCGATTACGGGAACCACACTCAGTCAGTGGCCCTCCAGCGTGAGAAGGTCTATGTCCCTCCCGGCCAGCCCAGGCACCAGTTTCTGACCGCCAGGCTGGTGCGCTCTGTCCGCAAAGCCCCCAAGCTGCAGTATGTCAACTCGTTGGGCTACGTCAGTCTCTTCCCTTTTCTGCTGCAGATCTTGCAGCCAGATTCCCCCAAACTGGAGCACATCCTCAAGGACATGCGGGACGACCAGAAGCTCTGGACCCAGTACGGTTTGCGCTCCCTTTCAAAGTCCGACCCGCTGTTCATGAAGCGGAACACGGAGCACGACGCCCCTTATTGGCGCGGGCCGATATGGATCAACATTAACTATCTAGCTGTCAGGGCACTGCATTACTATGCCAATACTGAGGGGCCGTATAAAGAAAAGTCGGCAGCGCTCTATCAAGAGCTGAGGACTAATATCATTGAGAATGTTTACAGACAATACATGGAGACTGGTTATATCTGGGAACAGTACAATGACAGTACGGGGAGGGGGCAGGGAAGCCATCCTTTTACCGGCTGGTCTGCTTTGTGCGTGTTAATGATGGCAGAGCAGTACTGAAACGGGCTTTGCTGGGACGTCGTCTTTTTTTAAATAAAGCAATTGCTTAAATACATTTTCTATCTGAGATCTGTGCCACAATATTTCTCTAAAATTGTTGTCTAGTTTTTTTCCCATCATTTTGAATAATCCTCTGGAATGCCTCAATGATTCTTTTTCTTAAGCTGTTTTGTAAATAATCTTCAAAGAGCTGTTTTTATTGTGCTAATTATCTTGTGGTAATAATTGATCAGACAGGGCTTGTTCTAACTGGAGTTAAAGAAATTGTTCGTTCTGTACATAGTGGGACAAATTAGCAAAACCAATTTATCAAACTTCACTGTAACAAAACCTAGTTAACCTGCATCTTGAAACGTAAATGCTGTAACATCTTCTGTTGTTTCTCGCTCATTTTGTAACGTTGCTGGTGGTATTTTCCTTTAATAAAATGGTGAAAAATTGCACACTGGGTTGTAAACGCAAAATGTCAATTAAGCTAAAGCGCGATCGCATTATGTGTACGAAGAGATGTCACAGTCTTCTGTGTGGATAAAATGTAAGACCAGAGGCTGAGGATTTTACCCGAGGGAGGGATACAGTACACATACATATATAATATATATATTTTTTTTATATATTAATGCTGTCAGCGTGACAGTCATTCAGTGACAAGCTTTCCTGTGGCTGGGAGCCTATGTGATATTTCTCACGGATAACATAGGAGTCTGTGGTCCAGTGGTTAAAGAAATGGGCTTGTAACCAGGAGGTCCCCGGTTCAAATCCCACCTCAACCACTGACTCATTGTGTGATCCTGAGCAAGTCACTTAACCTCCTTGTGCTCCGTCTTTCGGGTGAGACATAATTGTAAGGGACTCTGCAGCTGATGCATAGTTCACCCACCCTAGTCTCTGTAAGTCGCCTTGGATAAAGGCGTCTGCTAAATAATAATAATAATAACAGGATTGCTTAACATCAGCATTAAAATATGAAAGTGCTCGACTGATGACCAGATATGACCCAGAATGTTCACCTGTATTTTGTATTTTAACCACTGCATTGTTAAGTAGTGTAGTCAGTGAAATAAGTCCTATTTCGTCTGTCATGTTTCTCCCATGACTTGAGACTCCTACAGCGCCAGCCACTATTTTGTTTGCAGCTGGCTCTGCACACATTTGAAACTGCAGGTAGTTCTGGGTCATTGCTAGTATTTGTGGTGTCAATAGCAACCCCGGAGCTCAGTAAAATGTGCCCAGCACAATATACATATTTATTTAGCTTCATTTGAGATTCATACCATGCTAATGGTTTTATCCATGAATTTGTTTTACAGTTTATAAATATTCAAGCGCATTATCCCCAACTTAAAAAAAAAAAAAATTCCATGGCAAAGAGAAATTAGTGGATGGATTTAAGAGCAGCTGTGAGTTGCAAGCCATGTGAAGATGTAGTGTTCTGGCTTGGTTGGTGTCACAAAGACAGACCTGGATCTTTGTTTTACTGTGTTTGGTTTATTGGGCATGAAGCTCGAATTGCCACTGAGAGTAAGCAAAGGGTGTGGGGATGTTGCAAATCCGGTGGCCCACTGCAGCTTGAGGTGGCTATGTAACACTACAATGAATTCCAGAACCAAACCCATGTTAAGAATCTGTCCATCTAAATACTGCAGCAGTCACTGCTCTAGGATATGTTTAACAGTAAAAACATTTGAGCTCAGGTATTTTCATTTGTTTGTATATGTATGTTGTATTTTGATTGTTTTAATTCAATGTGAATTGGTGCTCGTAAAAGACATAGGAGTCTGAAAAACTCTGCTCTCCCAGCAGCTAGTGTGATTTTAAAAACAACCTGGGCTTTGTTTTGTAAAATCCTGTTAAAAAAAAAAAAAAAAAAAGAAAAAATTGTGAAAATAAAAGTTGTTGAACGAATATGAATTGTGATGTGCTCATTTCACAGGATTTTCTTTTCGCTTTTTAAATCTGTGAAAGAAGGCAGATCTGCGAAAACCAAACATCTCTAAATGTGCGGAAGCCTTTGAAGCAGACCTGGGGTCAATTATAATTACAGTTGCACCATAATTGTTTGATCAACTTGCAGTTACAACTAGATACAATTATACTAAAGTAACTAATACACACATAACATGTTTACTCCATCAAGCAGTAATCACAGCTATAAATACAGAAACATACTACTGTATAATGTTTTTCCATACAAATGGGGTCACTAAAAGTGGTTGAAAATAAGAGAATAATGTTCATTCAATGTAAAACACATGGAACTGTGAATGATTAAGCTTGGAAAGTGTAATTAATCAATATGGTAATATTATGCAGGTGTGCCAAGAATCAAGTACAATTACATTATAATTGCAATTAATTACAAATGACACAATTACATTTGTAATTGACCGCAGGTCTGCTTTGAAGCATATTTTAAAGTAAAGTAGTGGTTGTGATAGAAACGATTACTGGTGGGGCTCCCAAGTGGCGCATCCAGTAAAGGCGCTCCACCTGGAGTGCAGGATGCGCTCTTTAGTCTGGACGTCGCGAGTTCGAGTCCAGGCTATTCCTTTGCCGACTGAGGACGGGAGCTTCCAGGGGGCGGCGCTCAATTGGCCGAGCGCCACCCGGGGGGAGGGAGGGTCAGGTCGGCCAGGGTGTCCTCGTTCTCACCGCGCACCAGCGACCCCTGTAGTCTGGCCGGGCATCTGCGGGCTTGTCTGTAAACTGCCCGAGAGCTGCGTTGTCCTCCGACGCAGTAGCTCTTGGGCGGCTGCATGGTGAGTCCGCAGTGTGAAAAAAAGCGGTCGGCTGACGGCACACGCTTCGGAGGACAGCGTGTGTTCGTCTTCGCCCTCCCGAGTCAGCACAGAGCTGAGCATAGGTAGCGGTGAGCTGAGCATAATAAAATAATTGGCGATTCCAAATTGGGAGAAAATAATAATAATAATTGGCAACGACTAAATTTATATATATATAAATATATATATATATATACACTACCGGTCAGAAGTTTTAGAACACCTCCATTTTTCCAGTTTTTATTGAAATTTACGCAGTTTAATGTCTCAATGTACTCTGAAATTAAAGCATAGAACAAATAAACAATTGGAGGTAAAAAAAGAAATCATGGAATCGTTTTGTTTAACAAATTTTAATCTAAATTTTTGACTCTTCAAAGTAGCCACCTTTTGCAGATATAACAGCCGAACACACTCGTGGCATTCTTTCTACAATGGAAATCAAATATTGTTCGGAACGTTCTTCCCAACACTGTTGCAGAAGTTCCCACAAATGTGTTGCACTTGTAGGTTGCTTTGCTTTCACCCTTCTGTCCAGTTCATCCCAAACCAGCTCGATGGGGTTTAAGTCTGGAGACTGTGCTGGCCATTCCATGATTTGAAGCCTACCGTCTTGTTCTTTTCTTCTAAGGTAGTTCTGACATAGCCTGGAGGTATGTTTTGGGTCATTATCTTGCTGTAGGATGACCCCTGACCAACTAGGCGTATACCAGAGGGTATTGCATGGCGCTGCAAAATGCTGTGTTAGCCGTTTTGGTTCAGGGTGCCACTCACTCTGTGCAAGTCGCCGACTCTGGATCCAGCAAAAGAGCCCCAGACCATCACGCTTCCTCCTCCATGTTTGACAGTTGGTGTCACACACCGAGGAACCATCCTTTCACCTACTCGACAGCGTACAAAAACCCTGCGTGATGAACCGAAGATTTCAAAATTTGATTCATCAGTCCATAAGACCTTCTTCCAGTCTTCAATAGTCCACTGGCGGTGCTTCATGGCCCAGGCAAGCCTCTTTTTCTTATTTTGCCATCTTAGCAATGGCTTTCTTACTGCTACTCGACCTGTCAAACCTGCAGCTTGAAGTCTTCTCTTCACAGTTGAAACTGAGACTTGCTTACATCGACCAGTGTTAAGCTGTGCTTGAAGCTGTTGTCCTGTGAGTCGCCTATCACGCAAGCTGTTGACTCTCAGAAACTTGTCTTTTGATTCTGTTGTGGCTTTGGGTCTGCCAGACCTCTTCCTGTCAGAGTTTCCTCCAGTTTCCAAGTGCTTTTTGATGGTGTAGGAAACTGTACTCACTGACACCTTGGCTTTCTTTGCAATTTCTCTAAAGGAAAGACCTACACTTTTAAGGGTTATAATGGTCTGTCTGTCTTCCTTTGTTATTTGCCTTTTTCTCGCCATTATGATAGCAATATACTACTTCCTGCAGTACAATACTGTCCAAATAATGCTTAAGAGGGTGTAGTAACACAGTCTGATCCAACACTGCTTTTATACAGACAGAGGGTTTGTAAGTAATCAACAAAAGTTGGGACACCTGTAGGAATTGTTAGCATCAACTTTCAAGGCTTAATTTACTTCCATTGCTGCAGAACAGCTGTAAGTTGTTAACCCATTACTTGTTCCCTGAAAAAGGCCTTTTGTATAACTCTGAAATGTACATTATTTTTCAGTTTTTGGTAACCTAAACTTTTTTTTAACCTCTGGCAGTTTACTGCTTACCTTTGTACCATTTCAGGTTATTCACTGGACTTGAACTGCTTAAATTTCAATAAAAACTGGAAAAATGGGGTGTTCTAAAACTTTTGACCGGTAGTGTATATATATATATATATATATATATATATATATATATATATATATATATATATATATATATATATATATATATATATATATATATATATATATATATATATATAAAAAAAGAAACGATTACTGGTAATTTGATTACCAAGGTTATATGTTTGACAATTTTTTTCATGTGAATAGTACATTACCTTCATTATCCAATGTGAATAGTACATTACCTTCATTATCCAAAGTGGACATCTTAGCACATGGATCTGATGATTGGACGGTACATTTTGAAACGGATGGTTAATTGCAGGGAACAGTAGTTAATGCAGAGCTACACAACACTGATGGGCCAGGAGAGGGAGACAGTGTTCTGAGCCACTGATATAATAACTTTAAAAAGTTTATCATCAAGAGGAGACCATTCAGCTTGTAAATGCTTGCTGCAGTAGCTGATTATTCCCCAAAATTTGTTTAGTCAGTTTTTAAAAGAACCAAATGGACCAGCAGCTGCAACGTGCCGTGAACTTGCTACTGACAGTTTTTTTTTCTTTTTTTTATATAAACAGTCTCCAAGCCTCTGACCTAAGTCTCTCACTTCTGAATTTCCAGCTGTGTCCTCTGGTCCTGATCACATATTAAATACAAATACATGTAAGCCTCTGCACAGTGCTACATCTAGAATTACCACATGTAATTTATTAAAGGAAAGTGTTAAACAAACAAAAGCACTGTTTTACTATATAAAAAAAGACTTCACTCTGAAGCAAATGCAAAGACTTTGTTTTATTCAACAAACAAACAAATAAAATCAACAGTATAAACTTAGTTATAGGAAGGACCAGTCAAAAGTTTCTTGTTTTATACCATTAAAATGGTCTTATTGCTCTAAGAAATTGTGTCTTTGCCTGTGTGCTTGCTTGTAAATATGGTCCATTGAGTTAGAGGTCAAAACAATAATGTAACTGCTGCTTGTGCAACAAGTAATTTCTTGTTAGTTTTAAAATATTTATATTTTTTACTTTAATATTCAGGCAAGTTTTACACTTGCTTCAGATCGGGTACAGGGAGAGTATAAGCAAACAGTTTAATTACTGTAGCGTTTCGATGGCAGGCAGAAGAAAGGAGAAGACACGCTTGGTTCAAGTTCAGTTCTTTTATTCAGGACGCGAGCTCTAGCACCCTGTCAGATTTGCACTTTTTTTATTTATACATATGATCTGACCACACTCTTAAACTCAGGGGAGATGTTTAAGGAGGACAGAGATGTTTTAAACTCCTGTAAGTGGTTTGTTCGTGCACTGGGCGTGCTATATGTCCAGACAACTTTTTAAAAATCAAGAAAACCACACAGACTCATTTAATTTAAAATTTTAAAGGATCAGAGCAGTAGTAGTGCTCTTTCGGTTTATTAAATGCTTTAAAAATTGGATTGGTTGGTTGCGCAGACCACCGTAAATCCCAAGTAATAAGTAATCTGGGCGATCCAGTGCTTTTACAGGTTTATCAGCATTAGTACTTCAATACAGTAATACAAATATTGTTATCATATGCTTAGCCTTCAGGCTAGTAATGCAAAAAGCTAAAGCACCCACAGCTACATCCTATAACATTCAATATATCACTCTCTTAAAACTAACACATAATTTATATACCTTATAGCAATGCATTCAATATAAAAGAGATATAAATTCAAATATATGCTTACCTGCCAGTATATGGAAGTGTAGTGTAGGATATATGAAAAATAAAAACTGTCTTCAAAAGGCAGAGACTTTCAACTTCAATCAAACAGCAATCAGTTTTTCAGAGACCATCAGAAAATGGACCACGTCAGCTTGCAAGATCAAGATCGATGGTATCGAATGGGGTCTTGCTCTGGGCTTATATAGGATTTTCCCTCCATTGAATACATCAGGAGTACCAATTAAATCTGATCATCAATCTGCCTTGGCAGCTCTTATCTTTCAGTTAATGCTATATTCTAGAAGGATCCGGTCAGCTCTTTTTAAAACTAATTGGAGTTATAAAAAAAACCTTCAAAATTAATTGGATATAACTCCTTTCCAAAATATTGGAACATGATCTCATAGTTCTTATTTTCAACCCATCATTTCTCTCCAAAGTTCACACAATCCCTGCCATAATTCAATACAATACAAGTTTATATGTGTATCAAAAGATGCTGTTATATATAGATCCCCTCTGAGTAGTATCACAGGTAGCCTTGGCATAGACCTTGTGTGCTATAAATCACTGGAACCCTTTGCATGGCAGGTCTCAGTTGCTAGGGTTAGCGATTCTTTAGGGGACCCCGATCAGTTACAATGAGTCTGCCCACTGATGATGTGCAAGAAAGAATAGGTTGGGAACGAAGTGATATGAAAAATAGTGAATTCTGGCCCACCCCTGTATTCTGGATGGAGGGCGTGCCTCCTAAAATGACCCTCTGTGAACAACATGAAATGTATCAAGGAAACAGTTACAGAGCCAGTACCATTGTTCATGGTACAGAACTAACTCTGAACAGAGCAGTTGAAAACAATCCTTTTCTAATGTGTGGGTGTGATAAGTGCAAAGGTGAATCACCACTGACCAGGTCCAAACCCTGCCCAGGGCTTGGGTAAGCTAGAATGTGAGGAGGGTGTTTCTGCCAAACGTGTACAAGTGTCTTACAGGTATCAAGTGAAGACCCTGGTTGCCCATACTTGTGATGTAATGATTGAAGTAATATGATATACTCTTTGTCAATAATTATAGTAATACTGTATATGTTCCTTTCATAAAGATCTGTATAATCAGTAGAATACAATGGATAGCTGTTGTGTGCAGTCTATGAAAGCACCTGCTGGAAGGAGTCAAACTTGGCAGGCTCATATCATAAGGCTGTGTTAGCATATTCCAGTTTTATGAGAAAAAGTAGCCAATTTCATTTATTACTTTCAGATAACAGAAGGTAGGAGTATTAGAAAATGCTTACGGTAATGCCACACACTAATCAACACCAAAAATTGGCAAAAGGCTAGGATGTCTTAAAACCTGCTTCAACTGGATTCTGTATGAACAGAGAAAGGGGTCAGACTTAATTCAGTAAAATAATATTGCCATTTCTAGGAGCAACTGTTATACTGAAGTAACTGAATTAGAAATACATGTTATAAAATCATTTAACGTTAAACTGTTATACAAATAACATTATTATTGTTGAAAGAACACATTGCTATAAAAAAGGCCAACAAGATGCTTGGATATATTATGAAAAGTGTTGAATTTGAAACAAGGGAAGTAATGTTAAAACTTTATAATGCATTAGTAAGACCTCATCGAGAATATTGTGTTCAGTTCTGGTCACCTCATTACAAAAAGGATATTGCTGCTCTAGAAAGAGTGCAAAGAAGAGTGACCAGAATTATCTCGGGTTTAAAAGGCATGTTGTATGCAGACAGGCTAAAAGAATTGAATCTATTCAGTCTTGAACAAAGAAGACTACGCTGTGATCTGATTCTAGCATTCAAAATTCTAAAAGGTATTAACAATGTCGACCCAGGGGACTCTCGACCTGAAAAAAGAAACAAGGACCAGGGGTCACAAATGGAGATTAGATAAAGGGGGATTCAGAACAGAAAATAGGAGACACTTTTTTACACAGAGAATTGTGAGGGTCTGGAACCAACTCTCCAGTAATGTTGTTGAAGCTGACACCCTGGGTTCCTTCAAGAAGCTCCTTGATGAGATTCTGGGATCAATAAGCTACTAACAACCAAATGAGCAAGATGGGCCGAATGACCTCCTGTCGTTTGTAAACTTTCTTATGTTCTTATGTAACCAATCACAGGGGAGACACAGAAGGCACCACACAGGCTACAGCCGAATGACCTCCTGTCGTTTGTAAACTTTCTTATGTTCTTATGTAACCAATCACAGGGGAGACACAGAAGGCACCACACAGGCTACAGTTGTACATACAGTAGACACAGAGACAGGGTTCACCAGCAACGGCAGGAAATACAGGGCCGGAAGGGAACACAATACTGCGGGAATTACATTATACAGACACAGCAGGATTACAATACACAAACACAATTACACGGATCGCTACATTACCTGATGATTCAGGTGCGTGCCTTTAAAGTAAGATTCAATTATTGTCATTATTTATACACAAATAAGCTTACTTGACTTGAAAAACGACTTAGGCAAATTCCTACTTGGTTTGCTTGAATGAGTAGTACACAACAAGCTTCAATATGAAAACTGAAAATTAATTGTAATAAAGAACAAGTTTTTAATGGGAAAAAAAACCATTTATAAAGTAAAAACAGATTCTGTTATTTTGCAATACCACGACTTCAGATTATTGCCAGTGCTTAATAGCAGTAACATTTTATTTAGAGTTGTTGTTGAACTTAAACCCGTTCATGGCCCAGCTGCAACACAAACCTACTAACGTCCTTGTTTAAAACAAATACATAAATAACCGTCTGAATATAATTTAATTAATAGAGAATAAAACAAACTAAACTAACAATTACCTAGCCTATATTTAATTAATAATTTTTTGTAGTATCCAAACTAACGCTAGCTGTTGTAAACAGTGCAGAGCAGACTATGGTGGGTCAAACCAATTTTCGTGTAGGGGTCGTTTTATTGTGGGTTTTTATTTATTTATTTATTTTTAATGTTGGACTTATGGCAAAACCACAACAAAACATGGAATAATAGTGTGTTTACACGGAGCAAAAAAAAAGTGGCAAAATATACTGTAATGAACCGCTGCATTGGAAGTGAAATAAGACTCAGGGAGACAAAATTCTAAAGTTGCTGCTTTTAATTTCTGCACTAAATAACATAAAATAAACTGAATCCCTGCTTGGCCCAGGGTTTATGCCAAATCAATAAATAAAAATAACTCCTTCGCTCTCTCTGCTCTTCCTCTCACTTTCCTCTTCTCTTTCTTTCCTCCAACACTCGCTCTCGTTTTCTGTTCTTCCGACTCACTCTGGGCTCACAGATAGGCACTCTCTTTCAGCCTTTAGCTCTGTCCCTCACAACCTCACTCCAGTCTTCTACACACGTTCTCCCGCTTGCGCTCGCCCGCCCCAACCCGCCCACTATATATCCTCGGGGAGTGGGAGTGTCCCTCACACACACACACACACACACACACACTCCATACGCGCGCGCATACACACACACACTAATGCACGCACACACACACATACCTCCCCAATTCACTCCAGGACCTGGCAGGGCCCGAGCCAGGGACTGTCCAGCTTGGGGCAATGGCCCCTCTTCCTCCTGGTCCTGTAGACCCAGACCAGCTCTCTGGTGATGAAGTGGTGCCCCTGAGTCTGGAGGTCATAGTTCCGCTTCTGCCTGGCACCAGCCGCCTGCAGCCTCATCATGAGCAGGGCTGGAGTGCAGGCAGTCAAGTCCTGCACAGCGGAACAGCAGCACCAGAGGCAGGTGGGTGTTCCAGTTCCGTTGATGGTTGCCGGTGGTCACGGCCAGTATGCGGTTAAATCACACCACCAATCCGTCGCTCTGTGGGTGTATTGGGGTGGTCCTGGTCTTCTTGATCCCCAGGCACCGGCACATCTCGACAAAGACTCAGGACACGAAATTGCACCCCTGGTCTGAATGCAGCTCTTGCGGGATCCCGAACCAGCGACCGTCTCTGCCTCCGGCCACTTTGTGAAATAGTTGAGGCCCACCAAGACTAACTGGTTCCCCTTCTCTGAGCGGGGAAAGGGGCCCAAGACATCCACTGCGACCCTCTCTATGGGTCCGCCGACCTGGTACTGCTGGAAGGGGGCATGTGACCAGACTGGGGGTCCCTTCCAGCAGTGCAGGTGTCACAGCACCACCAGTGGTCCTCCACGTCCCTTTTGCACTGTCCCTAGAAGAAGGCTTGGTGGAGCTGTCACAGCGTCTTCATCACCCCGAAGTGTCCGGTGCCTGGAGTTCCATGGTGGGAGTCAAGCACCTCCTGGCGCAATGCTTGAGGGACCACCACCTGCCACCTTGCCTCCCCCATCACTGGCTCCTTCTATTGCCGCTGGAGGACTTCATCCCTCAGGGCTAGTCCAGGCCACTGCAACCACAGCCCTCAGGTAGCAGTGGAGTGCCGAGCTACCTCTTCCCATGGGGTCCTCTGCTGGTACTCCAGCCACTGCATCACTGGACGCAGGTCCGGGTCGTCCTCCTGGTGCCTTCTCCACTCTGCCCTCTCCACCGGTACCACCACGCATCATCGCTCTTCCTCCCCTTTGGACAATGGTGCCTCCCTCTCCTCCTTCCTGCTGCAGTGTGCACAGACCTCAAATGTACAGGGCAGACAGGACAGGGTGTCCACGTTGGCATGTCTTTCTCCGGCCCATTGTTGTATTTTGTATTGAAAGGCCTGCAGCTTTTCCATCCAGCGGACGACCTCTCCCTCAGGCTCTTGGAACGTCATCAGCCATTGTAGGGTGGCGTGATCAATCCGGATTGTGAAGGAGAGTCCACAGAGGTAGTGGCGAAAATGGTGGGCCAACTCAACCACCGGCAGAAGCTGTCTTTGTGTGACACAGTATGATGACACAGTACGATTGAGGCTGTGCAGGGGGGCAGCAATGGTGGCAAAGCCCTGCACAAACCTCCTATAATTAGAGACGAGCCCCAGGAAGCCCCTGAGTTGGCGTGGGTTGATAGGTGTGAGCCAGTCCCGGACAACCTCGATCTTGCTGGCCTCTGTGTTGATGCCCTCCTCTCTGACCCGGTGCCCCAAGAAAGTGACCTCTCTACGCATCAGCTGGAATTTCTCCGGGTGCAGTCTTGGCCATAAAAGCCTGTAGCTCTTGCAAAGTTGCCATTGACCTCTTGGTAGCCTCTCTGATCAGTCTCTTTCTTGCTCGGTCATCCAGTTTGGAGGGATGGCCTGATCTAGGCAGGGTCTTGGTGGTGCCATACACCTTCAACTTCTTAATAATCGTCTTGACAGTGTGATATTTTTTTATACCCACCCCCTGATCTGTGCCTTTCAACAACTTTAATGTTGTTGAAGCTGACACCCTGGGATCCTTCAAGATGTTGCTTGATGAGATTCTGGGATCAATAAGCTACTAACAACCAAACAATCAAGATGGGCTGAATGGCCTCCTCTCGTTTGTAAACTTTCTTATGTTCTTATGTTTTAACTTTGTCCCAGAGTTCTTTTGAAAGCGCCTTGGTGCTCATGGTTGAGTCTTTGCTTTGAAATGCTCTACCCAGCAGACGGAACCTACAGGAACTGCTGAATTTATCCAGAAATCATGTGAATCATTACAATTTAACACTGGTGGAGGCCACTTAACTTGGTGTGTGTTTTTGAAGGCGATTGGTTACACCTGTGCTAATTTAGGATTGCTATTACAAGGGGGATGGACACTTATCCAACCAAGCTATTTCAGTTTTTATTTTTAATTAATTTTCTACACATTTCTAGAATATTTTTTTGACTTGGGAGTTGTGGGGTAGGATGTGTAGATAAATAATTTTTTTTTTTTTAATGCATTTTAATTCCAGGCTATAAGGCAACAAAAGGTGAACATTTTGAAAGGGGGTGTAGACTTTCTATAGGCACTGTAACTAACAAGACACACAAGACAAACACTATGTTCAGGACAATGCCATTGCCAGGATCATTACAATATAGTTTGCCTCCCCTGTGCTCTATGGGTTAGGTGCCTATGGTCTCAATCAAGTTACAGTTCAACAGGAGAAAAATATACAAAGAGTCAAAGTCATCAAGTACGTTCAAAATCATTACGGTTTTTCACCCCCACCCCCCCTTCTTCTTATATCTACTGAAGGATCACTTTAACTCATGTCAGCCAAAATTGTTTATGCCAGACTTGTTAGAAAGTCTGTGACAAAATGGTTGATTGTTATTGTTGATATGTTGTATTACCAAAGACACTCACCATTCAGATATCGCAAAGTCTATAAACAAAACAAAGCGTTAAAATAAATTAGTTCTGCACTGTATAAAACGGAGCTGATTTTACCAGTGCTTTCTAGTCTAACTGATTAGAAGGCCTTCTTTGTTGTTCTCCAAGTTGCTGCAGTGACGTTGTAGATGCTAGTATAACGAGTTACTGTAAATGAGATGCTGTTTTAGCAGACACATTTCATTAAGTAAACATTTACCAGCATTTGAATCTTTTTGGAATTCAAAATATAAATGCAAAACTGTGTTCAATTTTTCTTTGTGACCCTACTAAGTGAAAAGCGGCAATTCCAAAAACCGTAAAAATCCCCCAAGGTAGCAAATCCGCTGAATTTAATATCAGCCAAATTGTCCCGTTATGTTCCCACCACCTACAACATTTTTGATTGACATTTAGTGATATAATTCCCTCCCTGCCCCAATTCAGGCCAGCCCGAGGAGTGAAATCAGACCAGAGAACTGGGAGCCAACTTGAGTAATTTAAGTGTGTGTGCGTGTGTGTGTGCGTGTGTGTGTGCGTGTGTTGCCAGAGCATCCAGGGCAACTTACAATTGTTACAAGATATCACATTATTTTTACATACAATTACATTGTTTCTTACACACAATTACCCATTTATACAGTTGGGTTTAACTGGAGCAATCTAGGTAAAGTACATTGCTCAAGGGTACAGCAGCAGTGTCCCCCGTATTGAACCCACGACCCTCCGGTCAAGAGTCCAGAGCCCTAACCACTACTCCACACTGCTGCCCTATTACTTTTCTAATAGACTTCAGGTTTAATCAACTTCTGTTCCCTTGTTCACAATGATCTCACTATTTCCATTTTTCTGTACCCCATATTGCTTATTAGAGAACAAAGAATTAAGACGACATTATTCCTCTAGTTGGGGCTTTCTACATTTCTAGTTCTGAGGTAACTGCAATGGGGCTGCCCCATTTTTTTAAATATAATGATTATAATTTATATTTCCCATCTTATTGTTAATGAGTGAAATTAAAGTCAGTCAAAAAAGTTTAAACATGTTGTAGATAATATTAGTTGAAAATGTAAAGGTAAATGAGAAAAGCTGCAGCCTTGTCTATTTGTACCTGTACTACATCTCAATACCCTGGTTTCCTAAACTGATTATTTTATATTGCTCTTAAGAGGTTCTTGCTGCAGTACGCTGACAGAAGCGGGTGAATTAGTGGAATGGAGTGCTATTCAGATGCAAATAAGAAGTGAGATTCATGAGTCAGGATGGAGATCAAAGAAGAGCATTTTGTTTGTGTAAGATACTATTTTAATTAGACAGTATTGTAGGAAATAAAAGGATGCAGGAAACATCTGAGTTGTGTTCCTGGCTAGAACATGTTCAAGGCACCACTTCCTGCAATCTAACAATGAAGATACAAACATCAATATAAAGTGCTATATATCATGGCATTTTTTATTTTCCTTGTGGATATGTAGCTTGAGAATGAGTTGTACCCATCCCCACTGAAGAAAACCACTAATTAGTTAGGGCAGCTTGGTAGTCAAAATTGTTATTTAGTAAAATATGAATGATAAGCAAAAGATGCCTGCAATGTAAGACTTTTTTCACCAATAAACATGTTGCATTGAAAAAAGCATGCATTAGCATTTCCTAAATCATCTTAATGTTTAGTCTGCAAGTGCCACACCCAGTGGACAGCAGAATTCCCAGCAGTCCATCTAAAATTTCAAATATATACTGCAGCCATTTCACTATGTCAACTCTAAAGAAAAGTGAATCACGTTCTTCCTTAAAGTGGTTGTAACAAACAAAATCATTTCATAAATCCTCTCATGGACTTCTATTCACTATATAGGTGTCATAGCAAACATGTATTTTCATTTAAAACAGGACATCTGGTACTGCACTGGATTAAGAAAAGTTCTCAGTTGCCTTTCCTTCCAGGTAGTCTGTAACTGCTTCACTTCTTGGGTCATTTCACCCCAGCAGTTTCTTTGGGGTCAAAGCATCTTACTGGCTGTGCAAAGAATGTCAGACAAAGATCGATGCAAAGATCGTGCAGTTCAACCCAGGACTCCAGGAGCCTCAGGACTCCCTTATTAAAGAATGGACCCAGCTTCTTCTACAACCTGTAAAGTGTAACTGTGTCTCATGGCAGGCATTCACGGTACTAATCATGTACAATCCGACTCTTTAAAGAAACTGTTCATGACTTTGAACTTTCACAAAACTTTGTTTGGAGGGTGTGTCACTTTCCATTGCTCTCAGAGTCTACTACATTTAATCTTTTTTTGTTATGCATAATTTTCCACAGGTTAAACTTTATACAGTATTAACACAAGCAACCATTCAAAAAATGGCACAGTATGAAGTTCCTCTTTGTTGAAAATGTTGATCCCAAACAAATGTTGTATGATATTATAAAGCAGTTTAAATGAGCCCTTGTGGCAAAGTGGGTTACAATGCGCAGGTGTAGAGTTGATGTGGTGCCAAGTAATGACAAACAAGTAAGTTCATGGTTCAAACAATGTTTATTTTGATCTTGTTTATAATCCAGGATGTTATGATGGTAAATGATAATCCCAGGCAATACACAGCAATGTGTATAGCACTGTTAAACATGGGTTACAGTCACGAAATAATAAACATACTATTAACCATACATAAGACACACACACACAAGTCCACTGTTAGTGCTAACGTGCAAGTGGTGAAATACAATTTATTCGTGCACAGTGGTGAACTGTTGTACGGGTTTGGTGCTGGCCTTAAGCGACAGCTCTGGATCGTGTTAGCCATCTAACAAGAACAAACAAGTATAATTAGACACGACAAACAAACAAAACACTCACAGTACATTTTTGGTTCTCCTTTTGGTTCGCTCACAACCATAATAAAGGAACAGATCGCTTAGCTACGTCCCCTTTTGTACAGTCAGTCACGCCCCGTTGGTTAGCAAGTGGAACTGTTTCTCCGCCATTCCACGATTACCACATTGCTACTTTCTGGGGCGATGACTTGGTGTACCGTAGCTCCGCCCCCTTTCTAGATGGCCGACTTCCACCTTTCCCTTGGAATGAATTGTCAGACCATCCAGTCCAAGATACTCTGTTCTCTTTACACAGCGCCCTCACAGGTTGGGAGGGAGATTTATAACCAAGATTAATTCTTTCTCTGTCACAGCCCTATAAAAGAACATTATTAAAATTATTTATTATTATTATGTTATTTGTCAGACACCTTTATCCAAGGCGACTTACAGGTGTTGCAGGGCAATACAAGGTTACAGTGCAAAAGCAATATTTAAATACAGTATAGTTTAACATACATAATATACCATGTGTAATTTGCAAGGGGTGAAGCAGATCATTAAACTTGAGCATAATGATACTTTACATTGTCTATAATTAATGTGTATTTACTTGGTAGTTATTTAGTAAATACATGTGTACACATAATTACAATATACTCCATGTCTAAATCTTTTGCACTGTATATATAAGTACATAATTGTATCAGAAAAGGGTTGGGGTTAGGTTTAGAGTTCATTATATTGTGCAAAAAGATTTACACATTAAGTACATTGTAACTGGATAATAACATTGTAATTATATGTAAGTACACATGTTTTTGCTAAATAACTACTATGTAAATGCACAGTAATTAGAGACACTTAATGTAAAGTGTTACCCTGTTGCACTTGTTTATTTTTATTCTTGTCTTGTGATATTAAGGCAGACTTTTACCTGTTTATTTTTTTTTTTTACTTTTACCTCCTCACATACAGCTGAAGGATACTGCATGACGTCAATCCCAAGCAGGTAATTGTTACTGTTAGGCTGTGTTGCCATGGCAAAGAAACATTAGTAGGCCCTGCTGTTAGCGGAAAACAGCACAGAAACAGTTTGTATCAGAGCTATTAAAAAATGTTGATCGATTTGAATAAAAAACTGTTTGATAGAATTTTCTAACTTTGGACAAATTACGAAGCCAGTTAGAAAATGTATTTGAAGAAATTTGTATTCTTTCTAAACGTTTATTGCACAAGCACACAATAAACTACATGTACTGAAATAAACAGTTTTCTCAATAGTAATTACTTTTGTAATTTGCTTTTAAAAATTGCGTTTTAGGAGGTTGTGTGGTCCAGTGGTTAAAGAAAAGGGCTTGTAATCAGGAGGTCCCTGGTTCAAATCCCACCTCAGCCACTGACTCATTGTGTGACCCTGAGCAAGTCACTTAACCTCCTTGTGCTCTGTCTTTCAGGTGAGATGTAATTGTAAGTGACTCTGCAGCTGATGCACAGTTCACACACCCTAGTGTAAGTCGCCTTGGATAAAGGCGTCTACTAAATAAACAAATAATAATAATAATAATATGCTGGTGACTTTATTATATATACAAAATATTCAGAAACAGTAATAAATGTTGATATATATATATATATATATATATATATATATATATATATATATATATATATATATATATATATATATATATATAATGGGATAATAAACATAAAAATGACATTGAATATTACTATGATTATTTATTTATTGCAATGTTAAGCACATCACTAATTGCCTGTTTGCAGTTTTTGTTCATAAATAAATTGAACAGATAATCAAACAGGAAAGCAAAAACCAAAATATCAATATCAATGTTATTCTGCTGTCTGTTATAAGGGCACTTGTCGTTTGAAAGCAATGTGAAGATTTAAAATCATGCAGTCTGATAAATGAAGACTACTAATGAGGTTTAGGACGCATGCTTATTATTATTGCCAAGAGTTTGATATGTCAGTTACTCTGATTACTGTCATCTCCTTGAAAAATATGCTTATGTGCTCCGTAGCTTTCTTCCTGTGTGCAGTAAATTACAATGTCATCAGCAGTGGCTTAATTCTCAATATGCAATTCATCCCCAAATACCGAACAAATCAGTTCTCATATCTGCATAGATCAAGCCTAAGCAATAAACACAGCACATGCACTTTTTATGGTAGATCCACTGAGTACAAATCATTTATGTTTCAGTATACTGTAGTATTTTTATGCTCTGAGGATTATTTCTCTGTAGCAATGCAAGCAGTTTTGAATACAATTCATGATTACTACTTTCACCCCAGGCCTCATTCATGCTGAAATATGAATATGCTTTTTATTATTTTCAAAAGGCTGATTAAGTTTTACAAAGAACTATACCAATAGATAATATAGGATGGCAATCAGCTGTTTTGACAGGTCTCCATTTTACTTCTAGAGAGCACACTTTCACACTTTCAGAATAGCAATGTAAGCAGACTGACTTTATATAGGTGAAAAATCTGTATTTAATAATGTTACTAAGAATATGTGTTTGTTGTTGTTGTTGTTGTTGTTGTTTTTTATTTTTTTTGCTTTTAAAAGAAAATTGTAACAAGTATATTTCCTAGGTATGTAAGAAATGTGGATATAAGTAAGTAATGTGCACAATTCATCCTTTCTGTTTATGGGTGAGGTGCTAACCAATGCTTTATAATCAATTTGAATGATTGCATTAATATTAATACTCCTTGACCATTTTCATTCTGCTGAGAATCTTGTGGTTCTTCACTTGTTCCTTTTTGAGTTAATTACAGATATGCAAAGACTTAAGATACCGCAGTATTAATAAACTGCTGCATCCCAGTATCTTTGAAGTCGGTCACACAGGCTGAAGGCAGACAGTAGTTAGAATGCCACTTATAGAATGTTTAACACTGAATACATTAAACAATATATTTCTTTCCTTGCTACCACTGTGGTACTGTTCTACAAATAGCTTGTTTCTTTTGTGCTACCATGGCATTGCCACTGTAATCCCACAGCCTTACTATTGAAGATGGATATACCACTAGAGAAAACTGTCATTCAGTTTTTTTATTTTTTTTTATTTTATTCAGCAGCATACCTCTCTAACACTCAGACATGCAAAGTATTATGCAGTGATCTTTTTCAATTATATAACCAGAGATCTATAACTAGAGTGCTGTGTGTCTTTTGTTTTACCTTCTTAGAGTTATTTTAACAGTTTTGCTCTGTATAGTGAACTGTTGCCATGGATACATTTGGAATGCAGTGGATTGTGGGTCTTTTCTTGCTGAAAAGGATGCTTTCCTAAAGCTGTTTATATTATTGTCATTAATATTATTATTAAAGCAGTTAGTGGTGACCAAGTGACAATAAGAGCCTCAGAATTAGTAGGACTTTACTTGTCATCTAAACCAGTAGCTCCACGAGATATTCCAAACAGAATTCCTCTGTATTGTAACAGGTATATTTACAAGGTTTGTAAGAAGAGTGGATATAAGTAGGCCTTTTTTTCTTCTTGGATGCAATGTGGGTGATATGCCTCTGTTGTGTTAGCTGATGCTTTCACGTCTATTGTCTTCTACACCGCTTGAGGTACCAGCAACCTACTGATTGGTCGACATACGGTCACAAGTGACTGGCGACTGACTGTGAGTCAGTCACTATGCACAACAACCTGAAAGGGTGTGTCGGGTTGGATATTCAACAAGCATTGAGGGTTTGTCTACCCCAAGTATATTTATTAGCTGTTTGGATTCAATTAAAACACAAAATACAAGGAAAAGTGAGCGAGCTAATCCACATTCTAACCTTAACCCTGTTAAAAATTCCAGCAGGACCAGCACTAGTCTATCCTGATCAGAGCTGGTAGTTTGATGGCTCTTGGCTGGTCATGTTAGTTCAAATACTGATTGTGCTGGTTCAAGGAAATAAAAAAAGCAATCAATGTGCAGCTGCGGTTGGAGTTTTATATACCAACTGGGTATCCAGTAGTAAACCAGTAAATCTTAGTTCCATTGCTCTTGGTGGTCACAATCTCGCCTTCTTACACAGCCTGTGATAGCGAGACATGTTTCTAGTTAAGCTAGAGTTTAAGCTGCATTATGATTCCCAGCCCCTGTTCACAAAGCCTGACCAATTTAAATAATTCGGTGGGCCAGTTATGCAATTCTTTCAATCTAGAACATGTAATGATCCTTTACTAATTGGTTACTGTACCTTTAAGTAACATAGATCGTTAATTTGTGCCACCTACTGGGTTGTACTCTATGGAATATCTCACGGATGGATCCGGAGTAACAAGGGTTAACTAGTGGGCTAGATAGTGGTGGTACCTGAATGCTTTAAAAAAAAAATCTTTAAATAACTCACAAAGTTCCAATGGTTGGTTAGTAAAGTAGTTTATTGTTAAATCTTACAGGCAGGCAGCTCTCCCACTAAGCTCTGCTGGTGGGACTAAACTGTGGGTGAGTGTGTGTGTGTGGGGGGGGGGGGGACGACTTTGGATTTGGTCGTCTTTCCAGTCACGATGTTTAATTCAGTCTCTTAATCTTCGTTTTTCAGAGTTCAGGATGTTGTTGAAGTGGGAGGGATGTTATTTCTGAAGCACTAGGGATGCTTGTTCTTTTTTTTTTTTTACAATGGCTTGTTAACGGGATTTCCTAATACACACCTACTCACACAAGATTATAAACTACATTTTGCAGAAGGCATTTCAAAAAGTATTCATTTTTTTCATTTGAATGCAAATGCTGCAATGGAACTTGACTGAAGCAGCAGTCATGGCACATTGATAGATCAATAGAGTATTCATGGCTCTTGACTTGAAAGCTTGTGTATTAAAACTTACATATTGGTCCAGTAAATGGTATCATCTCTGTATTATTGTTTGTGATTGAAGAGGATTTATCTTACAAATGTTATCTTTTAACACCATTATGGCAACCAGAATCTCATCGTCTGAATACTAACCTTGTCTGTAGACCTTTTACTTTTAAACTCCCTCATACCCGGAACACAACTGCCTTCCTTACCGGAAATTTTAGCAAGGATTATTTTAAAGGGGTGACAGTGGATGAAGTCATTTCATACATCTTACCAGTTGTGCACTTCCGTTGGCTATACAGTTTTAAAGAAGCGCAAGTTATAGCTAACATGTATTTTCATATTAAAAATTGACACCTGGTGCTAGGATGAAGACATTTTGCAGTTTGATGGCCTTGCTTGCAGGAAATCTTTTACTCTTGGTTCATTTCACCTCAGCAACGTACTTTGGGGTGAAAGCATGTGACTGGCTGCAGAGTTGGTTTTGTTGAAACCTGGTTCCTGGTTTGTTAATGGCCTGAAAAAAAAGTAATTTACTCTCTAGATGAAATGAATCCAGGAAGTGCAAGCATAACTACAGTTTTTACTTTATATGAGGGATTGTAAATGAGAATCTGTGGTCAGCTGGCCCTACCTGATACATGGATTTAAGCCATGCTTCTTTCCATGCTGTTTTCATATTCGTCATGTACAGATTGCAGACCCATTCATTTGCAACAGGCACACCAGCAGTGTGTCGCACGACGCGGTGCTCTCCAGAAACACTTTACCACACTAAGAGCTCAGAGATCAGCTGCCTGCCAATCTGTAAGGATCCGAGTCATGGCTCCAAAGCAACAGGCGGGGGCAGGGTGTAAACTGGCAACCTCACAGTTCCCAGGCGAGCATCTTATTAACTCATACCCCATTTCCTTGAGTCACCCCCAGGGGGCAGTGGTACATCACGACACAGAACTGTCTGTTACACATGTGCAGGTGTGATTATCCACTATGTGTTACAGTCCTATACCTGCATGTAGAGCAAATGTTTCCCACTCATTTCTTTTGAGAAACCATTTATTTATTTATTTATTTATTTATTTATTTATTTATTTATTATTATTATTATTATTATTATTATGCATTACTATGAAAAACATTGCTCGACTTTGTCCTTCACTATGTTGTCCGAGAATATGACTCATGCCTTTGTGTTTTTCAGACTGCTTCAGCTCCACATTTAGGGTATGGCAGGGCAAGCCCCTCGCCCCCATCATATTATTATTAGATTTTGGGTAACTCAGCAGGGATAGGGTTACAATTTCCAGATCCCTACAGGAAAATTGATCACTGGCTCCCTCCCTTCCATCCATGTAAGAATGTGGCTTGAATGGAGGAAGCTGGGGCTTTTGATTGGTAATACAATTAATCAATTAAGGTTTAACCCTTTAAGGTACAAGGGACATATGTGTGCCACAAATAAAATTATGCTATTTTTCTTATTTTTGCAATGTGCACAAAAGAGGGATACTTGAGTCACTCTGAAATGTATTTTAAGAAGAAACCTGTTGAACATCTGCTCAATTCCTTGTGTACCTTAAGGGGTTAATCAATCCACTTGCAAAAGGGCTGCAGCCAGCCTAGCAGTTAGTTCAGGGGATCTCAGGAATGAGAGCATAGATGCTACTATGTGCTAAGACATTGCGCTGAAAGTCGATTTCTTTCTTTAAAAAGCCTGCTGCAAGGTGACTTGTTTTGTAATTTTATTTGACTTAATATCCAATTAATTGTTCATGTTGCCTGCCTGACTATGACAGCTTGGCCCAACCTAGCACAGAGGGATTCACAAACTGAAGCTTGCCAGTGTATCACACCTCTTCTGGCTTCCAGTCAAACACATTTTTTTGCAATTATTCAGTTTTCACTGAATAAACACAGCAACTAAGCCAAAACTAACACTTTTAGAACCATCGTCATTCACAAAAACTCCTTTTCAGTTCATAATAGCATTAGTTATTGACCTTGTCTTCCGTTAAGTAACACACCTTAACTAAGCAGCTACTACCCACTGCATCAGAGATTAATGGTTAAATACAAATCAGTATTTTCGGGTACTGTACACAGAACTGTGTTGAGATTGCTAAAGAAAACTAAAGGTAAGCATTATTCAATCCAACTCATTAAGACCTACTTGTTTGGTAGTTCAGCATAACAACCTAAAATGTGCACAAGTCTAAAACAAAATGAGGACATTTGACTTCCTTTATCTACTTCTAAAGAGCACAAGCGATACATTTGAGTGGTTCTCAATTTGATGTACTATACCGTAGACTACAAAAATCTTCCAAACAGTGTGATTAGCTCCTCACCATGAGGGCACTAACAAGAAATAGATTTATATGGTGCTGCTCGCTGGAGCGAACACACTGTTGTATGATGTGTAAGGCAGAGCTCTAAATGGTTGCATGTGAAGTTACCTGAATTACTGTTCAAGTAAGTGAAAAGCCTCCTTACAATGCCAGCTAAAAATCCCTCACACTTTCAAGGCCAACCTGAGTCTGGCCAACCTTATATAAACGCAGAGTACTGGGTCATGAAAATATTGTTTATACACTCACTACTTTTAAACCGTTTCTTTCTCTTGCAGCGTTTGCTGCTGTACCCCACACAGAATCTGTAACACCAACTTTGCGTTTCATTAAATTGCAGCTATTATATCAGAAATCACACTTCCACAAAAAAGCCCTGCTGCTACTGTGATTGATGTCAATTAAAAAATAATTCAAATTTTATAGAGGATGATTTTAGGTTTTTATCTGTCTGTTTTTTAGCCTCGAAATGGAATTTCACCCAAAAATACTGTTAAAAAATGTCTTACCTTTAATAATTTCTTGAGCCATTATTAATCAGCCACCTTTCAGTTGAATGCAGCTATGGTTTACAAACAAAAAAGTATTGTATGGAAGTCAAGAGATAAACCTAATTTGAACCCATTCCTCCTCCTCTGTGTGTACGTGCAAATTAAAACATCACCATCTGACATGACCAGCTCTCATAATGAGGTGCTCTTATAAGGTTGTTAGACTTGTTTCATTGTTCACTTTGTACAGTATAATGTATTCCCACATTCACTGACATGTCATTTGGTGATTTATATATATTTACAGAAAAAGAAGCTATGTCCTTGTTGTTGCTTATCTTGGCGAGAGCTGAGTCTAATATCAGCATGAAGTTTTAACACCTACTCTCATGTAATTGAAATCATGAAGATCTGGATACATCCAGTGACTGCTGTGAATAAGTACAGCTGGTGACAGGGGAAAGACCTTGGACAGCCTGGAGAGACAGCTGACAGGAAGAAATAGACCCCATTGGGGCTGGCTGAGGTTAGCCACCCTGGCATGTCAGGATCCAGCTCTGTGTTTTCAAATGGAACAGGATGCCGGAGACACCCGCCCAAGGTTTCTAAGCAATTAAAGAGAAAAATACCACTAGAGTCTGCGAGAGTTGGAGCAGAAGATGACTCAAGGTTTCACAACATGGTTAAAGACTTAGGAAAGGAAACAGATATGAGAATGGACAGTACTTTGCAAAGGACTAGCTCAAGATCTGCAGTTATCAAAGACATGGAGCTCCAGGTTTGTGTCTGTGGCTGGAGCAAAGTGACAATGGTTAGGGTTTTGAAGATTCATCAAGGGAGAATGAAATGCTTGAGGGAGAAGGGACAAGGGCCTGGCATTGATCGGTACTTTTTACGAAGTCAGTCAAGTAGGTCTAAAGAAATCCAGCAACAGGAAGCAAACCACAGTTTGCAGGATATCAGCACCCCTGTCATAGGTGAGAGGAGGACTTGCATAAACACAACTAGTGATGAACCTATTGATCGTTGTGAACCCAGTCAGATGAACCAGTGTAAGAGAGAAAATAACCTCAAAGGGCACAAGTCTAGAGTTAAATGGCCAAGAACAGTTTTGCATTGGAAAGGTTTGGTGGAACAGTTGAAAAGAAGCTGGATACATTTGGGGATACCATCTACGCATATGGAAGCGAGAGGTTTGGAGTTGAAAAGGAGAAAGTACAAACTATTCCTGTAAAGTCTAGACAGCAGCAGGAGATTGAGCATTTAGTTAGAGAAAGGAGGCAGCTGAGGAAGCAATGGAGGAGAGCAGAACAAAGTCAGAAGGAGGCACTCAATCTGTTATAAAGGGTCATAAAAGATAAGCTTGCAACATTGCGGAGAGCTGAGCGCCTACGGAAACGCTACAAAAAGAAGGAGTGTGTGAGAACTAACTTTTATAAAGACCCATTCAAATTTGCAAAGAAGTTATTCCCCAGGGAGAAAAATGGCACACTAAAAGCAACTGAGTCTGAGCTGGAGAGATATCATGAGGAAAAGCACACAGATTCAAAAAGGCAGAAGCCTATGTCAATTCCTTCAGACATCCCACCTATCAATCCACCAGAATACCAAATGGAGGACTGTGCACCTTAGTGGAAAGAAGTAGAGCAAGCTGTGAAAAAGGCAAGGGTGTCATCATCTCCAGGGCCTAATGGAGTTCCGTACAGAGTGTACAAGAGTGCCCCTGGTGTTCTATGAATCCTGTGGAAATTGATGAAAGTGGCATGGGAAAAACAGGTTGTACCTAGAGCATGGCACCGAGCAGTTAAGGTCTTTATACCCAAAGAAAAAGATTTTACAAGTATCGGTCAGTTTCGCCCTATTTCCCTGTTAAACGTGGAAGGCAAGATTTTCTTCAGCATTGTTGCACAGAGATTGTCAGCTTACCTATTGAAGAACTGCTTCATTGACACTTCAGTACAGAAAGCCGGTATTCCAGGTTTCCCAGGATGTTTAGAGCACATCAGTGTCATCTGGCAGCAAATTCAAACAGCTAAAAAGGAGAGGAAGGAGCTCCATGTGACATTCTTGGATTTAGCTAATGCATACGGTTCAGTACCACATGAGCTTCTTTGGACAACATTTGATTTTTTCAGTGTACCGAGGACAATAACAAACTTAGTGAAAGCCTACTTCTTAGATTTGCAATTTTGTTTTCAACTTCATAATTCACTACTACATGGTAATACCTAGAAATTGAAATAATGGCAGGATGCACGATTTCTCCACTGACTTTTACCATGGCAATGGAAGTAATTATTAGGGCATCAAAATGGGTAATGGGAGTAGAACGCCTGGCTTCTGGAATGTGACTGCCACCAATAAGAGCATACATGGATGACATGACAATCATGACTACAACAGTAGCCTTATCTAATCGGTTATTGGGCAAACTAATCAATAACACTGAATGGGCATGAATGCAATTCAAGCTCACTAAGTCAAGGAGCATCTCTATAATTAAAGGTAAAATAGTGGATAAGAGGTTCTACATTAACAGTGAGGCAATACCAGCAGTGCCTGAGAAGCCTGTGAAAAGTCTTGGAAGATGGTATGATCGGGACCTAAAAGAAACAGTTTGTGTGGAAGAAGTGAGACAACAAGCAGTGCAAGGGTTGAAGAGCATAGACAGCAGCGCTTTACCTGGCAAACTGAAACTCCGGTGCTTTCAGTTTGGTCTACTGCCAAGGCTGCTGTGACGGTGTACAAGGTTTATTTGACAACAGTAGAGAAGCTGGAAGCTTTAATCAGTTCATACGTCAGGAAATGGTTGGGAGTTCCACACTGCCTCAGCAGAGAGGGACTTTATGGTAAAGGAATACTGCAGCTACCAGTCTTCGCTCTAACCGAGGAGTTTAAGTGCATCAAGGTCCGACTGGAAATGACATTAGTAGAGCCATGGGACAAATGCGTAAGGGAGGCAACACATGTTTTGAAAACTGGAAGAAAGTGGGCGGCAAAGAAATTTGTGGAAGATGCAAAGGCTGCCCTTCAAATCAGTGATATTATGGGACAAGTACAGCATTGAAGAGGAGGCCTTGGTCTCAGTTCATCTCCTCCTACATGCCACAAAGCAGCCCCAGCTCAACGGAGGAAGCTGGTAGTCAATGAGGTGCAAAAGCAGGAGGAGAGGATAAGGTGCGCAAAGGCAGTTTTTCTGGCCAAGCAGGGAGAATGGACGAGGGGAGAGTGTGGAACAATGCAAGATCAGCTGGCGAGATCTATGGACTATGGCATATGAAAGGAAGAAACTTCGGTGCGTTCAACTAGCTGCTGAAGTGGAACAGCGAGAATGGAGAGTCCAGGTTTACCCACTGGAGGTGGGTTTTTGAGGATTTGTGGCACACTCCACAACCTGGTTTCTCAGGGACATCGGATTCAGTGGTCAAGAGTTGTGATGCATAGTGAAGAACTGGTTGAGATGAAAAGATTCTGGTTGGGGACCTCAAGCACAGTAGAAAAAAAACGTCAATGTAAAGGAAGGTAAATAAGTTGGGCTTAACTGAGTGGGGGACGGAGAGTGGTAAAGCTGGGACATCAGAATCACTGTTGAGCCCTCTTAAGGTGCCCACTTGAAGACCCCAGAGAAGTACCTTACTCCACTCAGTCCAGACGTTTGTCATACTGATGCTCTTGTGAGGCCGCACTGTGGTTGATCCCTGGAGTGAGCATTGCAGCCATTGTGTGTGCTGATGCAACAGGGAAGCAAAATAGGCTGATCCTAGAGCCAGCATTACACTTCAGCCATCAACACCAGGCAAGGATCTCTACATCATCAGATGGAAGGAAACACAGATGGATCACATTATATTATAGTAAAAGAAGCTATGTCTCAGTTGGTGCTTATCTTGGCCAGAGCTGAGTCCAATATCAGCATGAAGTTTTAACACCTACTCTCACGTAATGGAAATCATTATTGTTGTCTTTGCTTCCCTTGCTTCCACTTCCACTTGTAATGTGAAACCCACCCTGTACTATTGATTAAAACAGCAGATTTCCCCCACACCTTATCAGTCTTTTGATGTGTGCACAGTTCACAACAGACCAGCCATATCTTACAGTGTTTGCAGCATATACAGTTCTGACAATTACCGGCATGACTAATCACATACAACCGCTGGTACAGCCTACTAATGTTAGCCTGCCTTTTATTCTTTCTCATTCAAAACATTTTTTTTAAATGCAGAAGGCTGTGCCTGAAGCATGGGCTTTGTTTTCTGGGAATTACTTTAGAAATATAAATCATATTCTTTGTGTACATTTTGTTACATTACATATTCTGGTAGACTCATACTAGGCTATATAACATGTATGCTAAGTAACTTGTGGCTAAATCAGTTGTTGTTTTTTGGTCACCCTGCCACCCTGCACTATGCCAGTGGTGGCCAACCCAGGTCCTGGAGAGCAGCAGGGTCTTCTGGTTTTCATTCCACCTGAGTGTCAGCCATCAACACCAGGCAGAAGGATATCTGCATCATCATATGGAAGGAAACGCAAATGGATGGAGACACAGATGGATGACATTTGTTTACTGCAAAGCTACGTCTTAGTTGGTGCTTATCTTGGCGAGAGCCGGGTTCAAATCAGCATGAAGTTTTAACATCTACTCTCGTGTAATGGAAATCATTTTTTATATAGCCGAGCATTTTGTTGGCCTTTTTTTTATAGCTTCCCCACATTGTCTAGATGAAGACATTTCTGAGTCAACAAAAACTCCTAGGTCTTTTTCATAGATTCTTTCTTCAATTTCAGTATCTCCCATATGATATTTATAATGCACATTTTTATTGCCTGCGTGCAGTACCTTACATTATTAAATGTCATTTGCCATGTGTCTGCCCAGTTCTGAATGCTGTCTAGATCATTTTGAATGACCTTTGCTGCTGCAACAGTGTTTGCCACTTCTCCTATTTTTGTGTCATCTGCAAATTTAACAAGTTTGCTTACTATACCAGAATCTAAGTCATTAATGTAGATTATGAATAGCAGATGACCTAATACTGATCCCTGTGGTACTTCACTGGTTACCTCACTCCATTTTGAGGTTTCTCCTCTAATCAGTACTTTTCTACATGTTAACCATTCCCTAATCCATGTGCATGCATTTCCTTGAATCCCTACTGCATTCAGTTTGAGAATTAATCTTTTATGTGGGACTTTGTCAAAAGCTTTCTGGAAATCTAAATAAACCATGTCATATGCTTTGCAGTTATCCATTGTCAATGTTGCATCCTCAAAAAAAATCAAGCAGGTTAGCTAGACATGATCTCCCTTTCCTAAAACCATGCTGGCTATCTCCCAGGATACTGTTACCATATAGGTAATTTTCCATTTTGGATCTCCCTTTTTGTGGGTTAGTATTACGTTTGTAATTCTCCAGTCTGTCGGTACAACCCCTGTGTCAAGAGACTGTTGCATGATCTTGTTTAGCGGTTTGTAAATAACTTCTTTCATTTCTTTGAGTACTATTGGAAGAATCTCATCCAGCCCAGGACATTTGTTTATTTGAAGGGCTCCTAGTCCCTTTAACACTTCTGCCTCTGTTATGCTAAAGTAATTTAAAACTGGATAGGAACAGGTCGACATGTGGGGCATGCTGTCCGTATCCTCCTTTGTAAAAACTTGTGAAAAGTAATCATTTAATATATTTGCTATTTTTTCTCTTCTTCTATGATTTTGCCATTTGTATCTCTTAGACATTTTACCTCCTCTTTGAATGTTCTCTTGCTGTTATAATATTGGAAAAACTTTTTGGAATTGATTTTAGCCCCCTTAGCAATGTTCATTTCTATCTCTCTCTTGGCCTTTCTATCTTCCTTTTTGACTTTTGTTTGCAGTTCCAAGTACTCGTTCTTTGTATTTTGATCATGGTCCATTTTAAATACTCTGTAAAGTGACGTTTTTCTCTGATTTTTTTTTTTTTAAATTGATCTAGATTCTACCTAGATTCTGATGCTAAAGAATTTCTTTACTAAGTTTAGTTAACATTGGATAAGTGGTTTTCTAGGTATAAGTTAAGATGCAAGTACAACATATTCATGCAAGAGATAATAAAGCACTACAACATGTATCTTTATGTGAGACAGCATGGATACATCATATATATGGATTTTGAAAAAACAAGACAGCATGGAAGCATACTTTACAAAACAAGTCATTGTCAATGGAGGGGCATCTAAAACAAACTTAGCAACTCTGTTATTGCATCCACACTCACCATAAGTAGAGTCAACTGAAGTAGTTATCTTTGCAATATAAGCATACATACTAGTATCTAAATACCATTATATGCTTACTGTATATTTTAATCCTTATATAACTGCACTAAACATTTTTTTTTATTGTAACAGTATGATATGGACAAGATATACTGCATATAAAAGATCTATCTATCTATCTATCTATCTATCTTTTCTGTCTATTGGTGCATGCTGGGAGAGTGAGGAGTGAGTGTGTGCTGCTGCGGGAGAGTGAGAGGAGTGTGGAGTGAGTAGGTGAGCGTTTGTTTTTTCTTTCTTTTTACTTTATGGTTATTTACTTTTTTTGATATAGGTGTTATATTGGGTTTTGTTTTCTGAGGTGTTTGTCAACAAATAAGCTGACTTTTGTCAGCTTAAAAGGCCAGTATGGCCAATTCAAAGGAGGAATCTCTCCCAAATGTTGTATTTGAAAAGCTAAGCCGCCGCCATGGGGTAAAAATGGTGACGGAGGGGTTTACCTCGTTGGAACAGTGTGTGCTAGCTTTAGGTAATGTGGTTGAGTGTGAGCGTATTGTGTTTGCGTCTCGAATGAATGGAGCAATTGTTGCTTTTTTATGCGATATTAGTCTTGTTGCAAAGGCTGTTGAAAAAGGCATTGTTGTCAATGATACTTTTGTTGCGGTTACACCGCTGTCTGTACTGTCCCGAAGAGTCATTTTTTCGAATGTTCCTCCATTTCTAAAAAAATGATTTAATTGAGCGTGCGCTTTCCCGGTATGGTAAAATTGTATCCAGCCCCAAGAGAATACCGATTGGCTGCAAATCCCCGCAGCTAAAGCATATAGTGTCGTTCCGAAGACATGTCAATATGATTTTTAATGACGTGAATCAGGAACTAAACGTTGCACTTAAATTCAAGGCAGATGATATTGAATATGTCATTTTTGCCAGTACCGATGTAATGCGATGTTTTCACTGTAAAAAGGAGGGACACATTGTTAAGAACTGTCCTGAGTAAGGAGGTAATGCGGGCGAGAAGAATGAGGGTGAGCAAGGGGAGAGAGAAGAAGCTGGGCAGCCGAAGGCGCGTGGAGCTGAGAGCGGTTCCGTGGTTTCTGAAACCCCGGCTAAAGAAGGTAGCAAGGCGCAGGACACAATGCAGGCTAGCGAGAGTTTAAATCGGGACAGCAACGCTGAGGAGAGTGTGAGTGAGTCGGCCGGGGTTGAAAAAACGGGCAGTGGGCTTACTGACACTAATACTGGTGAGACTTCCACACTGGCTGCAGCTGCTGCAGCAAGCGTCAGTGTGGAATAGAAAAGTAGTGACCAGATTGAGAAAGGAGGTGTCTCTGCTGAGCCAGAAATGGAGACAGAAACTGAGAGAGACGATAAGAGTCTGAGAACGGAGCTTAGTGAGGAGCAGGAAGCGAGTGGCGGGGCGTTTCATTTTAAAGTCCCGAGAAAAAAGAGGCAGAGAAAAGTGACTGCAGATGTCGTCACTAAGAAAAAAGCAAGTTACACGGATGATGGTTCAAGTGTTTCCGATAGCTCTCAACCTGAAAAAAGCCGCGAGAGCACACCGTGGAGTGTTAGCATTGCCTGTAAGGATCCCGAGGAGAGCTCAGAGTTTGACAGTGAGGAGGAGGGGAGTCAGACTGATTGTTCGCTGACGGCAGAGCCCCCTTGCACTGAGGCTGGTTACAGCGTGGGCACCGTTAAAACGTTTTTAGAACTTACTAAAGGTAGGAGGGGAGTCAACGTTGAAGACCATTTTCCTAACATTAAAATGTTTTTACTGTCGGCACGTTTTTTGCTACAGAAAGTTTCAGGCTCTGGTCTTTCTGAGCAGGAGCGCTGGCGTCTAAAGAACTTCATTGCAAAGGTGAATAAGCAGTCTAAGACTGCTTAAAATAATTGACAGTTTTTTCAATTTTCTTCTCCCATGGATAAGTGGTTTCTTTCCTTCTTTCTTGTTTGTATCTTTCTATCTCTCCCTAACATGAGCTCTCTTAAGATCGGGTCATTAAATATAAACGGGTGCAGGGATGATTTAAAGAGAGCCGCGTTGTTTGAGTATCTGGGGCAGAAAGATTTGAAAGTAATTTTGTTGCAAGAGACACACACTGATTCTAGGAATCAAATAGACTGGGCCAGGGATTGGAAGGGGGAGACTTTTTTTAGTCACGGATCTAGTGTGAGTGCTGGGGTGGCAGTCCTTTTTTCAAAAGACTTTAAACCAGATTCTTATGATGTCACTGAGGTAGTGAAGGGGCGGTTACTTAAAGTGCAAGCGAAAGTCGGTGAAATCTCGCTTGTCTTTATTAATATTTACGCACCAAATGAGGGCAGAGAACGGATTGCTTTCTTTCAGATTTTAGATACAGTTCTGAACGGTTGTGGAAGTGAGGAAGTCCTGTTTTTAGCCGGTGATTTTAACTGCACTGTACACTGTTTAGATGATCGAAATCACCCTGAGCCGCACCCACAGTCTGCCAAGGAGCTTTTAATGATTTTAAATAAGCACGACTTGTCTGAGGTGTGGAAAGCATTCAATGGCACAAATAGACAGTACACATGGGTCAAAGTGTGTGAAAAAACGGTCTCTTTAGCGAGATTAGACCGTTTTTATACTTTTAAGCAGCATTTTAGCCTGTTTACCAAGTGTTTTATTTCTCCTACTGGTCTTTCCGATCACAGTATTTTAACAGTTCATGTTTTATTGCCTTCCCAAATGACAAAACGTTCTTACTGGCATTTTAACATTCAGCTGCTGAAAGATACACATTTTAAGGAATGCCTAACCTTTTTATGGAACAGGTGGAGAGAGCAAAAATCTGCTTTTACTTCTCTGGCTCAGTGGTGGGATGTGGGGAAGGTGCAGGTCAGGTTGTTCTGTCAGCAGTACACTGCTAATGCCACAAAGAGGATGACTGAGACTCTGGAAGAGCTGGAGAGAGACATGTTAGAGCTTCAGGGAGCTCTACAGTCTAATCCCTATAGTAGGATGATTCAAGACCTCAAAAGTAAAAAACAGCAGCTGGCTGAGCTGCTGAATGTCAAAGTGCAGGGGGCGCTGGTGAGGTCTAGAGTGCAATACCTTGCAGAGGTGGATGCGCCAACACAGTTTTTCTTTGGCATGGAGAAAAAGAGTGCACAGCGCAAAGTAATTCACTGCCTGAAGACACTGTCAGGGGACGAGTTGAGGGAGCCCAGAGAGATCCGGCGATGTGCTGTGGACTTCTACACAAAGCTGTTCACAGCGGAAGCTGAAGGACAGCCGGAGGAGACCCAGCGCTTCTTCGAGACTGCCGAAGATCTCTGAAGAGGAGAAAGGTTTTCTAGACAGACCTCTGACCGTACAGGAGCTCTCTGATGCTCTCATGAGGCTGAAGGGAGGAAAAACTCCAGGACTGGACGGACAACCTGTCGAGTTTTTCAAGTCTTTCTGGACTTTGCTTGGGAAAGATCTACATGTAGTCTACACAGAAAGTCTGGAGAAAGGGGAGCTGCCATTGAGTTGTAGAAGGGCAGTGATAACTTTGCTGCCAAAAAAAGGGGACTTGTGCCATATCAAAAACTGGAGGCCTGTGTCGTTGTTGGCCTCTGATTACAAAATAATATCGAAAGCCCTTGCTAATCGGTTGAGCACTGTAATGGGAAATATTATTCATCCCGACCAAACCTACTGCGTGCCCAGTAGAAGCATTTTTGACAGTATTTTTTTAATTCGAGACACATTGGCTGCCTCTGAGCTCTTCGGTTTCCCTGCTGGGCTTATCTCTCTTGATCAGGAGAAAGCCTTTGACAGAGTCGATCACAAGTACTTATGGAAGGTATTTGAAGCCTTTGAATTTGGCCTGGGATTTTTATCCCACAAACAGTCTGCTGAAGATCAACGGGGAGCTGAGTGCACCTTTCCCAGTTCACAGGGGTATCAGACAAGGCTGCCCTCTCTCGGGAATGCTCTATTCCTTGTCCATCGAACCCCTTATTTGCCGGCTCAGGCATGTTCTAACAGGGCTCTCTATCCCAGGTAGTCCGGCTCAGCCCATAAAAGTATCTGCCTATGCAGATGACATCTCAGTTTTTATAACCAGCCAAGCAGATGTTGATAAACTCTGTGACAGTCAGCAGCTTTTTGAAAGAGTCTCATCTGCTAGAATTAATTGGTTGAAGAGTGGGGCCGCCTTACTTGGGAAATGGACGAAGCCTGGGCCTCCAGTGTTGCCCAGTGGATTGCTCTGGAGCCGGGAAGAGTTTAGACACCTAGGGGTTTTTTTGGGAGGTGCGAGAGCAGCTGAGAGGAATTGGGAGGGAGTGTTGGAGGCAATACGGGGGCGTTTGCAGAGGTGGCGCTGGGTTTTGCCACAGCTCTCGTATAGGGGCAGAGTTTTAATAGTAAACAACTTGGCTGCTTCCATGCTCTGGCACAAGTGCATATGTGTAGAACCTGATCAGGCATTTAAAAAAAAATCCAGAGTGAATTTTTAAGTTTTTCTGGGATGGACTGCATTGGTTAAGGCAAAGCATACTGTACCTACCTCTGGAAGAAGGGGTCAGGGATTGATGGACCTGTCCAGCAGGATTGCTGCTTTTAGACTGCAGGCTGTCCAAAAATGCTTTATAGCAGTGAGAAGCCTCCCTGGGTTGACGTGGCTTTACACTTCTTGCGTCAAGTTGGAGGGCTGGGTCTTGGGACGCATATTTTCTTTTTAGACACTACTCTGTTTGTTTGTTCCAAACTACCAGCCTACTATCAGAGTGTGTTGAAAGCATGGCAGAGTCTGAGGGTGGGTTTGGATGAAGAGGCTTTAGATTTTTACTGGCTTTTGGAGAGACCTCTGGTTTTTAATCCTCTTTTTAAAGTGGAAATGTTAAAATCACAGGCTTTTACTAATGTAATGATAAAGGCCGGGTCATCAAGTTACGACATGTTTTAGATCTGGAGAGTTTTAATTGGAAAAGTCCACAGAGCTTGTCTTTAACTTTGGGGTTGCGGTCTGTGAGGGTAGCTGGGTTGTTGCTTTCCCAGATTCATGCAGTGTTATCAAATGCACAGAATGAGACTCTAAGAAAGGGCTTTACTAACTGTATCTCTTCCCCCTGTGAAACACCTTTCCCTCTCATACAGATCTCCCCAGCTATCAGCCGAGACATGGGAGACAAAGGGCATTTGTTTAAAATCGAGAACTTGACAGATCTCCCCCTGTCAAGTGTGAAGGGGGACACATTGTATGAATTATGTGTAAAGCTAAGACACGAGAAGCAATTACAGGGCCTTCCAGATACATCTTGGAGAGCACGGTTGGAGGTGGAAGAGCAGGTCAAGCCGGCGTGGAGAAGCCTCTATAAACCTCCCCTGTCAAAGAGGCTGGGAGATCTACAGTGGAGACTCTTGCACACGATTCTCGCTGTTAATGCCTACCTCTGCATACTAGACCCAATGGTATCTGATAAATGTCCATTTTGTTCACAAAGAGAGACTGTCTTTCATAGTTTTATCTTTTGTAAAAGATTAGCCTCTCTTTTTATTGTACTGAATAATGTATTTGTGAAACTGAATGTGGTCTTTTCCGAATGTGTTTTTGTTTTTGGTGTGCCTTATATTAAGGAAAAGAAGCATCTGTGCCAGTTGCTTAACTTTCTTTTGGGGCAGGCCAAGCTCCCCATTTTAAAATCTAGGAAAGCTCAAATTGCCCAGGTTGGGGAAACAGATGCCGTTACTGTTTTTAGAATGCTGGTGATTAGTAGAATCAAGCTGGATTTCAGTTATCACCGCATGATCCATGATCTAGATTCTTTTCAGTTAAATTGGTGTATTGGGGGTGTGCTCAGTGAGACTGAAGGAGAAATCCTCAATATATATTTATAATATTTATTTATTTATTTATTTATTTATAATGACTTAATGTTTTAATTTTTTGTCTTGTAAATATTTAAAGAAAAAATAATGTAATTATTGTTCCTATTGTGTTTTGTACCTAAAGTCAATAAAGTCTTTTGAAAAAGTAAAAGTAGTATCTATCTATCTATCTATCTATCTATCTATCTATCTATCTATCTATCTATCTATCTATCTATCTAAAATGAACAACGTTTTAAATACTGAACCTTTTGTCATTTTTAGAATGCTTGTATTTACACGGGTTAGACTGGATTTTAATTTCTATAAAGCAATGCATAATATAGCAATGTTTGAGGAAGTCTGGTGTGTAGACAGTGTGTTGTGTGCTGTTAAGGATGGTGATCTGGAGGAGTATCTGTGATGTGAATTTTTATGTGTCCATAATATTTTATGTATTGTTTTGTTCACCTTGGGTGGATCTGAATTGATTTCGTGATAATATCTGTTTTATAAATATTGATTTTGTATATTTTATTTAATTGTTAAATAAAGTTTTTTCAAAAAGTAAAAGTATCTATCTATCTATCTATCTATCTATCTATCTATCTATCTATCTATCTATCTATCTATCTATCTATCTATTATTATTATTTGTTTATTATTTGTTTATTTAGAAGACGCGTTTATCCAAGGCGACTTACAGAGATTAGGGTGTGTGAACTATGCATCAGCTGCAGAGTCACTTACAACGTCTCACCCGAAAGACGGAGCACAAGGAGGTTAAGTTACTTGCTCAGGGTCACACACAGTGAGTCAGTGGCTGCTGCAGAGTCACTTACAATACAATGTACATCTGTATAATCTATCTATCAATCACTCATATGTTGGCAGATAATCATATGCATCGCATAATGTTATCTGACTGCACATTGTGTTTACAAATTAAGCTTTCCTTTCTGTGAAACAAATGAAATGCACAGCACTGCCGACCTCTTTCACACAAAAATCATTGCGGTTATGTAAGTGCTGCAATTGAAGTGCCTGGCTCTCACGCCGTGCACAGGATCGCGCCTCCTGTGTGCACCACGATCTGCTATTCCTGTTCTAATCGCTCTGTAGATACAAACATGTCTCATTGACTTTCCTCCCAACATAGACATCAGACATACCGTTCTTGGGGAGGGCGTCAAAGATTTTCTCATTTGCTGTACCGTGGACCGGGAGGGGGGGTGGCTAACGTTTATAGCGGTACATTACTGAATTTTTATTTGAAATGCTTAAATTTTGCTCCTGATATTTTAACCCGACTTTTTTTGCAGCTATTTTATATTCAACAAATGCACAAAAAAGACTAAATGAGAGCCCTACTTCATTTAAAAAAAGTGTTGTTTTTATGAATAACAAAGTACGAAATTCATATTATTGATGTAGACTGTTGTTGACTAATTTCTAACAACCCACTGCAGCTAAATATAGGTACCTCTGCATTAGTAGTTAGAGGATACTGAGTGGAACTCTCCGTGGTACTGATTCTCACTCCCCGACTACACAAACTGTAAACCCCAGGTTTACATGCAGAGTTAAATAACACGAATAAGCACAGGCATTACCATTTGATTGTACGCGTGGCATGGCGCACTAGTATTTTTTTCAACGTGAGCCATTAAAGATAATGGGACAGGTTAACTAAAAAAGAAAACACGCGTTTCAGTAGCTACAAGCGCACGATAATAAACAGTAAGAAGTGTAAACAAGAATTCTTAACAATCTCAGTTGTTATTTTAAACACATGGACTATAGGACATATACTACCTACAATTTGCATGTGTTTGGCTATTCTCTGCGAGGGTTTAATATGTTACAACGTTTACCATTGTATTGCTATTTGAGACGGTGCTTTAATAAAGACGTTATGTTTGAACGCGTTTTATTTTTAAATCATGTTTGCTAAAAATAAGAAAGCTTTCTTCTTGGTAAAATGTCAGATTAAATATAGCTGTGGTTTCTGATGCTGAACGCATCGGGAGACATCACTGACACTCCACAGAGATTGATCGCCAATGAGCTTGGACGCCTTACTAGGACATTATTGTACTTTTAAAACACACACGCACGCACGCACACACACACACACACACACACACACACACACTATAGGTATTCATCTGTAACATTTTAGGTACTGGTGTAGATAATTGTTTTACTCGTTAATACACATTTTACATTCCATAAAGGAAAATTAAATATGGCAGCACATATACTGTACTTTGTAATCTATAATGTAAATTACAGTACCATTGGTGTAAGCCTAGTATAAAACATCCGTTGCCCAATATATAAGCTCCAACTTGACTCGAGTGGTGTGCATACAAGCAGATCTTTGAAGGTCCAAGTGCTCTTGTACATTTACCAATTTGCAACACAGTAAATCAGTTATTGTTACACTCAGTTTTAGTCCAATATATGTACATTATTTTGAATAATAAATATGATTTTGACTTAGGAAATGAATCACTATCTATGCCTTTGTTATCAGTCCTTATACATAACAGACTAAACACAATAAAAACGTATCTTAAGTGAAAGAGATGTACAAGTTTACCTTAATATATAGTATACAACATCAGTGCTGTGATATAAAAACATGTCCTTAAATGTAAAGTTAAATGCTTATAAAGTTGTACGAAACTCATGTCATGGACAGAGCCTTAGACACATCTATAGTCTTGCTTATAGTTATATACACGTCTCAAAGACTGTGTCTGAAGATGTACGTCACAAACGTTGGTCTCCTTTTTTGGGAAACCCCGTCACATCCTCTGTCCATGTATGGGCATTAACTTGACAAGCAAATACGCAGCAGGGAATCCTTTCACTGGCGAGAATGAATGGGGAGGCGGAGTAAGCAACGTGCACTGGGTATAAAACCAGGGGAACGTGAAACCATTGATGTGAATTCACAGCAACAGATAGCAGATGATGCACAGGACTGGAATTTCATTCTAAACCGAAAAGGATAATCCGGAATTATTCCCTGCAATTGAATCTTTTGTGCATGTGTGGAAATTACACCAGGGGGGACATCTACAGAAGAAGACAGGTTGCATCTATTTGAAGTGTTGCTTTTTAAATTATTATTAGCACAGCAGTAACCTGGATTGAAACATATAGCGTAATGATGCTTAACAATATGGATTTAAGCTCACAAGACTCATTCTACTCCCAATACAATGATTGTTGTAATAATTCTTCAGCTGGAATTGACACGCTAGGACCAGAGATGAATCAGAAACATTTCAGCGAAGTGCAGAAGGAATCACCTGTACAGTTTAGCCAAGGTGAGTGCAATTTCTATAACATTGTTTTATATACCAGCTACATTCTGTTATTTCAACGTTTATTGTACTTCATGGTTAATGTACCAGCAATTATAAAAACATAGCCATTAACCAATGTTCCATTGCATACACTGTCAAGTACATTATGTTTTGTAAATTATATGGGTTGCATGATTATAAATGATATTGCTGGTATTCAGAACAATATGCATGTCATTCGGGACTCAAGTGAAAAAAAGAGATGTCTTTAATAGCATTGAGGTTTTTGTCCAGGTTAAAGAATTGTAATTAATAATAAATAATAACACGCTGCCTTTTTCTTTAACAGGTGCTATAGTGGAGCCCAAAATTGAAACTTCCAACTCCGATTTCTTCTTTCACCCCAGTGAAAGCTCCAGTTGTGGATTCCCTTCATCCTTCAATTACTCTGGTAGTTTCTATGTGGAGACCTCCACCGGAGCCCCGTTCTGCGCCGAGACATTACTCAACATGATTTCAGAAATCGTTGGCATTTCTACTTTACCAATCTCCGAATTCCAGCAGAATCAACCCGAGACAGTGTATTCTTCTGCCACCCGAATTGACCCAAGTCAAGGGTTCTCTGACCCTACTTTCCAATGCCAGGCTCCCTTGTGTTCTACACAGCCACCGCTATACCCGCAGAATCAGCCTTACCCCAGTTACCCCGACATTCAGGTCAACCTTCACGTGCAGGATTCTGCGATTACCCAAACTAACCTTGCAGCACAAACTCAGGAGTTACCCCAGACGCCACTACGCCCTCAGTCAGACGGCACAACTTTCCCAGTCGTTGTGAAAAGCGAGTGCGAGACTAGTGTTTACGAATGGGACTCCTTTACTAAGCCAGAAGTTTATTTGCCGACAAACTATGAATCCGAATTGTTCGGTATCACAGGTAATTGTTCACCTGTGAACCAGCAAGTGGATTCAAAAGATTTCCTTGAGTCTTTCCCCCCCGCATGCCATGCCTCAGAACTCGAGGGCAAACTAGATGGCACACTCAGGCAGGACTTGTATTTTCTTGATAACCAGCAAGCATTCCAAAACCAAATCTCCAATAACTATCATTTGGGCGGCTTGGGCAACAATGACAACTTGTTCAAACAAAGCACATCTCTAGGGATCCAAACTTTGACAAGTCAATGTGACTTAGCATACACTTCGTCTTCTACACTACCCAGCGCGTTAGATTCTCTTCTTTATCCGGCTATAGTACATACTAATTACGTAAAGAGTGGGTTAAGACTTGAGAAGCCGGTTCGTGCTCGGAAAAGCCAAACTAACTTAAGTGGGCCTCCCAAGGAGAAGCCGTTCTCGTGCCCCATGGTAAACTGCGAGAGGCGCTTCTCCAGGTCGGACGAGCTTAACCGACACCTGCGCATTCACACTGGCCACAAGCCCTTCCAATGCCGCATCTGCCTGAGAAGCTTCAGCCGTAGTGATCACCTAACCACCCACACCAGAACCCACACTGGAGAGAAACCGTTTTCCTGCGACGTCTGCGGCAAAAGGTTTGCCCGAAGCGACGAAAGGAAAAGACACGGCAGGGTACACTTAAAACAGAAGGAGAAGGCGGAGCACAAACCCCAGCTCCTAACTGCCTATTCTTTTCCTGTACCTGAAGGAATTTGAACGGACATATTATACTATAAATGCACGAGTATGATATCAAAGTATTTCCGTCTTGGAAGGTTGAATGGTTTTGTGTAACAGACGAGGTCTGTTTACAAAATGAAAAAGAAGCGCGGTGTAAAGTCGACCTACTTGAGTTGTCAGATGTGATAGATGGTGATGCAATTGACAACGTCAGAAGGGTTCAAAGGAGAGGAAAGCATAGTGAATTTGCTTGGGATTGAGGAAACGAAGTTTTGAAGAGATAAAACCGTATTCATACTTGCAATGTGTTGCTATCCCAATGTTCTTAAAATACTGTTTTGTGCAAATGAGGATTGAAGTATTTTACTGTACATCAGCTTTTCCACCTACATCATAAGAATCATGTAATTTAATAAGAACTGAACGCTCACATTGGCTATGCTGCTTCACTCAGTGTCCTTATACACTTTTGTTCCTTCAAGAGATTAAAAAACATTGTACTTTTTAAAGTGAACTTCAGCAGCCTTCAACTGACTAGATTTCAGCACTGAAGCTTCGAAAAGCTCCACGGCTACTCGCACAGGGATTGAATGATTATTAAAAAACAGCATTGCACTTAAATGTGGCCTGCCAGTTCAGCGTAACGTCTGAGTAACTGTTTCTGCTTTTGTTTAGATAATTGAAGAATGTATTCGGTCTGCATGTTGATATTTTATGGGAGTTATTATTATTATTATTATTATTATTATTATTATTATTATTATTATTATTATTATTATTATTATTATTATTGTTTGCTTTGAAGATAAACACGTTTGCAATGCATATTGAACAACACTGATTATTGTTCAATATGCTGTTGAAATTATTATGTGCCTAGGATATTGAAAATCTGCTTTGCTGAATCAATATTTTGTTATGGTAAATGTGCTGTACTTATAAAAAAAAAAAAGATTTGTGGCCAATAAATATTTTTGTAACTAAAAACACCTTAGATTGTATTTTTCAAACTGGGTAATTTATTATTGTTTACATTTTGAAGAACAACGTGCTTTATGGAATCTCTAGCCAGATTGTATTTGCAATGGGTGTGTCAAAAAAAATAGACACCAACTTTACTTGTAAAATAGTTCTGAAAGGGTAAAACTTTCAAACTCAAATAAAATACTGTGGAGAAAAAAGGTGAAAGAAACACAGTTATGAGTTGTCAGACTATCCCCTTTTTATAAAGCAAACTACAAGGATTGTAATTGGACATTTATCTGTATAGGTAACTGACATTTCTCTGAATTGTTAAATAATTACAATATATATATATATATATATATATATATATATATATATATATATATATATATATATATATATATATATATATATATATATATATATATATATATATATATATATATATATATATATATATATATATATATATATATATATATATATATATATATATATATATATATATATATATATATAGTTTGATTAAACAAACCAGTAGCACACATTGGTGCATATTCAGTACAATAATACAAAATATACAGAAATAGACCGCAATTTAAAATATTTTTTAAAGCAAGACTGTCTGGAACTGTATATTAAACATACAAGTGATGGTTATTAGGTGTGGCGAATTTTAGATTGAAACAAAGTTACAAAGCAACACCAAAAGGCATTGTAAAAAAAAACAACAACAAAAAAAGAAAAACCTGTAACTTGAAGTTGCCTTAAGTTATATTAACTGTTTTAAAAACTATGAAAATATATATAAGCACCAACTTTTGTATTGAGTACTTTTGAATGAAAATGTGGTTATTTTTTAATACTAATGTGTATGAATAAAACATTTGTTTTTAACACATACTTGATGTTTAATGTATTTTTTTCTAAGAAATGCATATATATATATATATATATATATATATATATATATATATATATATATATATATATATATATATATATATATAGTACTGTGCAAAAGTTTTAGGCAGGTGTGAAAAATGCTGTAAAGTAAGAATGCTTTTAAAAATAGACATGTAAATAGATTATATTTATCAATTAACTAAATGCAAAGTGAGTGAACAGAAGAAAAATCTAAATCAAATCCATATTTGGTGTGACCACACTTTGCCTTCAAAACAGCATCAAGCATCAATTCTACTAGGTACACTTGCACACAGTTTTTGAAGGAACTCGGCAGGTAGGTTGGCCCAAACATCTTGGAGAACTAACCACAGTTCTTCTGTGGATTTAGGCAGCCTCAGTTGCTTCTCTCTCTTCATGTAATCCCAGACAGACTCGATGATGTTGAGATCAGGGGCTCTGTGGGGCCATACCATCACTTCCAGGACTCCTTGTTCTTCTTTACGCTGAAGATAGTTCTTAATGACTTTCGCTGTATGTTTGGGGTCGTCGTCATGCTGCAGAATAAATTTGGGGCCAATCAGATGCCTCCCTGATGGTATTGCATGATGGATAAGTATCTGCCTGTACTTCTCAGCATTGAGGAGACCATTAATTCTGACCAAATCCCCAACTCCATTTGCAGAAATGCAGCCCCAAACTTGCAAGAAACCTCCACCATGCTTCACTGTTGCCTGCAGACACTCATTCGTGTACGCTCTCCAGCCCTTCGGCGAACAAACTGCCTTCTGCTACTGCCAAATATTTCAAATTTTGACTCATCAGTCCAGAGCACCTGCTGCCATTTTCTGCACCCCAGTTCCTGTGTTTTCGTGCATAGTTGAGTCGCTTGGCCTTGTTTCCACGTCGGAGGTATGGCTTTTGGCCGCAAGTCTTCCATGAAGGCCACTTCTGACCAGACTTCTCCGGACAGTAGATGGGTGTACCAGGGTCCCACTGTTTTCTGCCAGTTCTGAGCTGATGGCACTGCTGGACATCTTCCGATTGGCGGGAAGTAAGCATGATGTGTCTTTCATCTGCTGCAGTAAGTTTCCTTGGCCGACCACTGCGTCTCACGGTCCTCAAAGTTGCCCGTTTCTTTGTGCTTCTTCAAAAGAGCTTGGACAGCACATCTGGAAACCCCTGTCTGCCTTGAAATTTCTGCCTGGGAGAGACCTTGCTGATGCAATATAACTACCTTGTGTCTTGTTGCTGTGCTCAGTCTTGCCATGGCGTATGACTTTTGACAGTAAACTGTCTTCAGCAACCTCACCTTGTTAGCTGAGTTTGGCTGTTCCTCACCCAGTTTTATTCCTCCTACACAGCTGTTTCTGTTTCAGTTAATGATTGTGTTTCAACCTACATATTGAATTGATGATCATTAGCACCTGTTTGGTATAATTGTTTAATCATGCACCTGACTATATGCCTACAATCCACACAAGTACTGACTTTTTCTTTTTGACGTGCTGTATTTCTTAACCATAGTTTAAGAAATAGATACTAAACAAAGACACAATTGATCTAAATTAATTGTATTATCCACCAAAACCAGCCAATCAATACTTTACATTGACAAAAGCAACCAATCCTGTACCTGCAACTGCTGAGTCAGCCAATCACAGCCTGTCAGCTCGACTGGAGCACAGATACAGCTTCTTTCAAGAACAGCAAAGCGAGAATCGGACAGCTGAGTAATATTACTCCATTCAGATATCTGGCACTGCTCAGATAAACTATGAGTAGCCCTGACAAGTAAAAAAGTTATTTGTTTAATAAAGTATATCTTTTTTTCTCTTATTATGTGTGTGATTCTTTACAGAAATTTTGGGGACTATTTTCCTAAAACTTTGCTCCGCGGAAGTGTACCTGATAAATCATTACAAGTTCAAGGTAAATGTAGGTTTTAAAGTGTTTATTTTTTTAAAGAAAATAATGAGAAAAATAATTTTCTATTAGTGATAGTGCCCTCTCGATGAAGGCTCTACTGTGTCTTAGTTGACCTTCGTTAGTGCCCTTGCCTTTAGCTCGGGACGCATAACTCCAGTCTCGGTCAGCTACCATGTGGTACAGCCTTCATCGACAGGCACTATGGCTTAACAGAACCTGAGGGTTATAGTTGGTGTTAGAAGAACATTACAACGTTAGTGGTTCTCCATAGAGGTTATGGTAAGCACCAGTAGCCTTGACAATTATGAGATTCTAGTTTCAAACCTGTATATGATTTGGATTCCATCTCAATTATCAAGCTTTCAATCCAACATGGTAGCCTGAAAACATTGACCAAAGGGTCCATCAAGTTTCCCGGGGTTACAGGAATGCCAACGCTTGCAGAAAACCACAACTGGAATGCACAGATCTAGTCCCAAAAGGACCTTGATGGATTGAGCTGCTGTCATTCAAAAAATCCTATAATCTAATTATAGAGCGTTATAATCCTTGATGAATCTGTCTGGTTGAGGCTTATACTGCAGAATGTATCCCGTATAGGACAATTTTATAATGCTGGGATTCAACATAGTAACTACATCCATCTACACAGTGCTTTAGTACTTCACATGCCAAGGTATTTTGAATCAGTATACTATAGGTGTATATAGGTTTTTGTTTTGTCCAAACAGATCCAGCGATAAACTCGTGGGGGCCCCTCCCTCCTCCCACTCGCACATCGGATGACTTCCACTGTTACTTTGCTTGGAAAATGACTTTCCCATAAGAAATAAACAAATCATTTTAAAAATTCAGAATGTGAACTAAAAGATCAGAAGGCTTAATTATTGTTACGTAACTGTTCAAAGGTAACAATACCATTTTGTTTTAATACTTGTCGTAAAATTACACAGTATCGTGAACTAGACTATGCCATTTTAAGATGACTTATACAGTTCTGTTATGGATTTTTTGTGTTAAATGTCTTTCACTACTGTGTAGATATGACCTACAGTAACTTAGCCTAGTTGGGCCCCCCATGACCCTGCCCTGGTTGCTAGCCCCTGAAACTGCAAATAATGAAGACATACATTAGACTTGGGGATTTTGATGGGAAGAAAAGCTCACCTAACTAAAGAATTACCACATTTAAAACAGAATGAGAAAATCTGGTGATTCAGGAGTTTACTGTACAATCTCATTGCAGTCTAATTGGAACAGATGGGCATAGCAGCGACTTTAGACAGTGAAGGAGAGGCAATCTGTTCAATATTGAGAGGCCAGAGAATTGTCGGTTTCAGCTGCCTGTTGTAGCTGCAAATGAGGGGATTGAACTGGTTATTAATCAGTACTTTAGATATTAGGTGCATAAAAGTGTAAAATTTTGTGGCTAACTATTGAAGCTTAATAAGAAATGTACTCAAATTGTCTTTTTAACACCAAGTGTACAAAGCAATCACTCATATGATGCTTACTAAATGCACTAATAACGTTTTATTCTCACCTTGCTTTATCAAACTGATTCATGTGTTTTTTTTTTTATATGATGTGTTGTTTATGAATCTAGGTGCATATTTAACAATAACACTTCTGCTTGTTGTTAAATTGACAGGGATGAAGAATTCAGCAATTTCAGCTTCAAAAATACATTTCGTATGTAAGCTCCCAATACAGTCCTATACATTATTTGTACACTCTTTGATAATCCTTATACTGTAGAACCATTGTCTATTATTCAAGTTTTTCCAGGAAGCCCTATTTATTTGAGCACTAAAAATAATAAATAAATAAATAAAATAAAACAAAATAAAATTCTGTTTATAACCCATACAATATAAAACGAAAGAGCTCTGCACAGAACTCTGAGAATCTTGAGGTTTCAAATGTGATGCTTGAAAACACGAAGATTGAATATATGGATGGAACACCAAAATGGTTATACAGCAAAACTCTAGAGTTTTATTGAACTATTTACCTCAGGATATATTAGAAAGTATTTTTATAGAATTTTGGCACAGTAAAAATATCTATAAGACATTGATCAGTACAACTGTATTTTTTTCACGGGCTGGTATTGAAAATAGTAGGAATTTACTGATTAACTGAAGATATTCCTGCCATTGTTAATAGAAATCACAAATACACGTTTGCACTGAACAGTCTTGAGATCCCATTGTATAAATAGCAAGTGAATTCTCCCCAGGTCTCAGCGGTAAGCGGCAGTGTTTCAATACAGTTTCAAATCTGCGTGTGACCGCACATGTGTGTCGGCATGATTTGCTTAGGGTGATCCCCGCTGGCTCGCACAAAGCCCGTTCTGCAAGGACAAACTTTGAATTAAAACACTTCTTTACATCCCCTTCTTTAGTGTGATAAGAAAACGAGTGATGTCATCATGGGGAGCTTTGTCTCACAGGATGCATTGTACTAATAACGCCGCAGGAACATGCTTATAACTACAGTATGTTAATGCTGTAGAATATGCGACAGTTCTCTTAAACGAATTAATCTATTCATAATATTTTGAAGTTACGTTGCAGACTAATATTTTACTATCGGTCTAGTTCTGTGTTGGACATGATGTCTCTCTCTCTCTCTCTCTCTCTCTCTCTCTCTCTCTCTCTCTCTCTCTCTCTCTCCTATATTTAGATGGAAATAAGAGTCCAATTGCAGAGCAGTTTGAGCCTTTCCCGGTTTTACTACAAGTTTAATAAGACACACCTGAGCTTGTTACCTGTGTGGCTAATCAAGTGGCCTGCTTCTTTTCCCATTTTAATAAGTTAATTAATTACGTTATCTGCATGTTGGCAATAGTTCTCTTCTTGAGAGAAGTAAAAATGGAGCGAGGTAACCAGTGGAGTACCACAGGGATCAGTATTAGGTCCTCTGCTATTCCTAATCTACATTAATGATTTAGATTCTGGAACTAAGCAAACTTGTTAAATTTGCAGATGACACAAAAATAGGAGGAGTGACAAACACTGTTGCAGCAGCAAAGGTCATTCAGAATTATCTAGACAGCATTCAGAACTGGGCAGACACATGGCAAATGACATTTAATACAGAAAAGTGTAAGGTACTGCACCCAGGCAATAAAAATGTGCATTATAAATACCATATGGGAGATACTGAAATTGAAGAAGGAATCTATGAAAAAGACCTAGGAGTTTATGTTGACTCAGAAATGTCTTCATCTAGACAATGTGAGGAAGCTATAAAAAAGGCCAACAAGATACTTCGATATATAGTGAAAAGTGTCTAGCGCAGGGAGGTCTGGCAGACCGAAAGGGTGTCCAGGAGCAAGGGGCAAGGGACCGCACTGACCAGCGCCGGACATGCTTCTGGGGTTGGGGGCTGGAGCTGTGGTGGAGGTGCGCTCTTCACCTCCTCTGGCTCGGGAGACAGCACCTCCTCCCCCTTGATTGCAGCCGGTGGCTCCAGAGACAGCCACGGCTCCACTTCCTCTGGCTCCGGGACGGACTCTTCCTCCCGCCCTTGACCCAGCACCAGCTCCTCTGGTGCAGGAGACTGCTGGGCTTCTCTCTCCGGCTTCCACTTCTGGAGCAGCAGCTCCAGCTCTGTTGGCTCCTGTTCATTTATTTCTAACGGGGGCAAACCCATCTCCCCTCTCCGCCTCTCAATCTTCTCCTGTAGTTGGCGGTTGTTTGTTTCTTGCGCCTCCGTTTTTTTTGTTGATCCTGGCGATCAACTCTTCTTGGCTTTCCATTTCTTTTTGGGTCATAGGGGCGCCCACACACGCTGCCACCATATGTAAACGAGCTGCCACTCATGATCGTTCGTTAGCCCCTTTTAAAGCCAGGACACAGAAATGGAGTTTAAGCGCTGTCGCGCTATATTTAATAAACAAACAAAATAAAAACAAACTAAATCCTAACTCCGTGTTGGAGCACTGACTACACAGGCAGGTTCCTGACTAGCTCGCAGGACTGCTAAGAAGTTTACCTGCCCAACAAACACAACAACGTCTTAAATACCTTGCACCTGGTTCTAATTTACAATTACTACCAGGTGCAGGGGATAATTAACAATAACACAATTAACACAAATGTGCATACGCACATGTTTTCTGCAGGGAGGATTTTGACCCTCTCCCTGCTATCTTACTATATATATATATATATATATATATATATATATATATATATATATATATATATATACACTACCGGTCAAAAGTTTTAGAACACCTCCATTTTTCCAGTTTTTATTGAAATTTACGCAGTTTAATGTCGCAATGTACTCTGAAATTAAAGCATAGAACAAATAAACAATTGGAGATAAAAAGAAATCATGGAATCGTTTTGTTTAACAAAATTTAATCTAAATTTTTGACTCATCAAAGTAGCCACCTTTTGCAGATATAACAGCCGAACACACTCGTGGCATTCTTTCTGCAATGGAAATCAAATATTGTTCGGAAAGTTCTTCCCAACACTGTTGCAGAAGTTCCCACAAATGTGTTGCACTTGTAGGTTGCTTTGCTTTCACCCTTCTGTCCAGTTCATCCCAAACCAGCTCGATGGGGTTTAAGTCTGGAGACTGTGCTGGCCATTCCATGATTTGAAGCCTACCGTCTTGTTCTTTTCTTCTAAGATAGTTCTGACATAGCCTGGAGGTATGTTTTGGGTCATTATCTTGCTGTAGGATGAACCCCTGACCAACTACGCGTATACCAGAGGGTATTGCATGGCGCTGCAAAATGCTGTGGTAGCCGTTTTAGTTCAGGGTGCCACTCACTCTGTGCAAGTCTCCGACTCTGGATCCAGCAAAAGAGCCCCAGATCATCACGCTTCCTCCTCCATGTTTGACAGTTGGTGTCACACACCGAGGAACCATCCTTTCGCCTACTCGACGATTCATCGGTCCATAAGACCTTCTTCCAGTCTTCAGTAGTCCACTGGCGGTGCTTCATGGCCCAGGCAAGCCTCTTTTTCTTATTTTGCCATCTTAGCACAGCTCGAAGACTTCTCTTCACAGTTGAAACTGAGACTTGCTTACAGTATATATATATATATATATATATATATATATATATATATATATATATATATATATATATATATATATATATATTGTAGCATTTTGGTTGGTATCGACTTAACTTAAAATAATCGACACTGCAAGCGCCAGGATTTAGTGTATATCTGAATCAGGTTTATTTCCTCACGCTAACAGATTAAGGACTCTGTTGGCCAAGCCCACGCCAAAAGAAAATAATAAAACTTATCTCTAACCAGTCGCTCTTTCCTCTCATACAGTCCCAGTCATTTTTATAACAAGCCATATAGTGTTTCTCTCCATAAGCTAGCACACTGTCCGTTTATCTGGTTCATTAGAGCACAACACAGCAACCCTCAGAACGTCGTTTCACCCAATAACCTGGAGGCCCCCTGAGGCCACTATGTATAGCTCCATCCCACGTGATCCCCTCCTCCCAATCGCAGCACCCCTGCGGTTTAAACACCGACCCCAGAAACTACCACAGCCCCTGAAGACGAGGAGGGGTCACAGTAAGCCTTAACCACCACACCTCCCACACTCTTTTCCCTATTTACCCCCAAACACACCGGCAGACACACATACACACGCTCCTAAACTAAGAAGATCCCCAAACGATCTCCCCCACACCACATACACACTTTTACAAGCCCCCCAATTCACGTGGGCGACCTCACAATACACAAGAATGACGCACAAACAACAGACACATAACTGTTTACAGTCATTGCAGGGGCAGCGGAACAGCAGTCCAAAAGTTCCAAGATCGTTACGTTACATATATGACGTTTCCGCCGATTTTCAGCCATGGTGATCTGTAATACCTGTTGTTCAGTTTAATTGTATACCTCGAGTGTATTTTTTTGATTTATGAGTCGTAAGATAAATTAGTTGAAACAGTATTCACTACTAACGAACGACATGACACCCCACTAATGAAATGTGAAAAACAATTTGGGCAAGACCAGTAAAACACATTATTAACCAGCCAGGCACGAGGTGATTGGCTGCACTGGGTAGCATTATTATTGGTGGCAAGGAGTACGGATGGACTGTTTGGCGCTAAAAACTTTTAATGTGGATCAAAGTGATCTGAATTTTGTAATCCTATATTAATACATTAATAATTAAAGGTATACCACAAAATACATGTTTCCCTTTTTGCTTGCATGGATATGAAACCTGAATAAATATGTAAATATTTTATATTCTAACACTTTATCTTTTATTTGGACATGTAGTTTGTGTTTGCTATGACAATTCAAACAAAATATCGATGTTCTATGATCATTTAAAAGCTAATCCACCTCCGCAATAGGATCACAATAATCCTGCTATTTTGGATCAAAGTCCTCGCCTTTAAATTCTGAAAAACCCAATTGCGATCGGATTACCAAAACGAAATCCGGATCATAGTAATCCCGATCGCATTTCGATGTTTTGAATTGTTGAATTGAACTTAAATTGTTCGTACGCACAGAGTTCAGAACGTTATCATGCACAATTCAATTCTGATTGATCAATTAAGCAATAACGCACGAGAGGGCATGGGATGTGCTGGATATTGTCTCTTCTTGGTGCGTTGTTAGGCACGAGAGCAGTCTCAAGACGTTGGTTGTTAGGCACTCGTACACACGTTTCTAAGTAATACGTGTTAGTAAATCAATGTTACTAAAATTGTTCGCATGTGGACATCTGCATTTTATGCCGCCAACTGTATAGTCTTATATGGTACATTCAGCTGCCTGTCACGGTTCCTTTTCTCCGCGAGTGCTCACACTGCTGTTCTGAAAAATAAATGAATCGTGGGTTCCGCCTGGTCATTTAGCCACAGCATTTAGTAGACGGAGTCTGGCATCTCATGTAACCTGCACATTAACTGAGTGGTACTGCCTCCAGTTCACGAAATAAAATTAATTCAATGTCGATGCTTTAATTGTTTGTGCAGTCTATAGCACCAACGGTACCGGAGAAGCCAGCAATTAAGTGAAAATCCCTTTTTATTTCAATCTGCTGTCCGTCAGTGTAAAGAGACTGAATGTACTGAGGACAAAGGGCAATGATGGAGTCCATAAACCACTGTCATCAGTGCCAGAGGCTTGTGAAATGCTACTTATGTCTCCGATCTGTCTTTGAAAGGTACCAGTCGCCAAGCCAAGAGTAGACAGGATTTATGTGCAGGAACGGAATGAGTGCGCTTGGTTGGTCTGTTAACCTAGGTCCCAACATATCGCACAATTCCAACAGGACTTCCTTGGGAAAACGTGTCTTGCAAAAAGATTCTGTGTTTTAAAAAGAAGCCATAACGACCCCTAAACACACTCTCTCGGCGAACACCGGCGTTAGGTCTTTCAAATGGTTTACAATTATTCTGTGAATTTATAGTGAAAATGTTTACGTGTTAATAGGCTGCGCGTCTATTTCTACTTATTATATTATTTTGAAATCCACAATGCACGACAGAAAGAACTAACAACAACAACAACAACAACATTGTTTCCTCTTGAGTTTGTAATACTCATGGTGGTGATAATCAATATTGATACAACTGCGTGGATAATAATTATAATATTAGGCTAATTATATAGACACGTCAAATTTCAGCTATGCACGCAATTGTTTTTCACTAAGCAGCGATGATGCGTCTTTATCCTGAATAATAGGGGTTAGATTTTTTCTTGCAGTACCGTCATTCGAACACAAGTTGTATGTTGATAAATCTGACACTTTCTGTTACACTGTCTGTAAGCACAGTTTAGAATTAAATTTGTGCTATGCACGATAGACAGACCCTGGTTCCTTAGTTCACGTGCAGTATGCAGGCTGGGATATTTTAATGAATGTAATACATTTGCGTTTGTATTTACTGTAAATGTTTTATGATTGGTAGTACTGTTTTATTTGTATATTTTTATGTCCTTGTATGTGAGTATAAAAATGAGGGATTGAAAAAGTGAGAGCTATCTGTCGCTACAGAGAATTCGTGAACTGCATTACGGTCTGTGGCGTTTACTTTCACTGTTAATTACTATATATATATATATATATATATATATATATATATATATATATATATATATATATATATATATATATATAGCACATCACTGTTTTATGCGCGAGAAAAGGGAAAGTAATAAAAAAAAACAGCAGGACGATTAGCAAAACGATTAGCATTGAAAGAATGCGTGGGTATTAATTGACGGTAATCTATTCAGTGACTGACTTTAATTTCATAATTTTCCAACCTCCTGAGCGGATTGCTCAGGACAGGTAAGAATAACGAGAGAATTCCTTTGCCCATTCACTAAACCCAATTAATATTTAACGAGATGTTTTTCATCTCGCTGGTAAACGATTACCAGACCAGAGACACCCATCACCACCGACCCTCCAGCGCTACATCAAACTGCTTTCAGGGTACATTAGGTTCCATTGTAATGCAATGTGTTAACATGTTAATGCAGGGTGATCAAACGGTTCCGCCATGACAGCCTGTTACCGGCGACTCCATTGCAACCAGGAGACTGGTGCCTCTCAGCTCACTCGGGGCTTGGTGTAAACATTAACCCTGTCAGTCGTTTGCAAATAGGCTGTAACTCTGTTTTTATTTTATATGTATATAAAACTCCCTTTGCAAAGGCAATGCATGCAGGCACCCATGCTCAATGCACAGGGTCTGCCCTCTATAAGCAACAAGAGCTGCCAAGGTGGTAGAGATTCCAAAGGGTTAGCAATCCAATGAAACCCCCTGCCATTCACGTCGACCAGTGTGTCATGGTGCCAACACTCCAGCACACCTCACAGATTCTTAATTAGGAAGCCAGATGTGTGAGCTCTGTTTCATTTCACTCTAAACCACTCACAACCCATTTATAACTGTGATAAGTGGCATTGTCATCTTCAAAAACACACCAGTGAAACCACTTCTGCTCAGCTACGGTGTGCAGAAGTGGGTGGGCTTGATGTCGCCCTTGTAGATTTGAAACTCCTTGGAGAAGCAGGATATGTACTTGATGACCCAGGTGCAGCCAGTCACTTGCAAACACACGTTTTAAGATTTGACCTCTACTCACTTTGTACACAGCTGCCTGCCAGATTACTGCTCAAGGTCTTATATACTGTCCACTTAGAGTGTGTTGCTTTTATCCACTGTGAGGTATTAATAATAGTGAGGGAGACGGTTGTCTTCAAATACCTTTTTTAAGGTCCTGGATTTTACAAAAAAAGGCTGTTTTATGGCTTTGTGACTTTTTTGTCTTGTTTTTAACTGCACCATGTATAACAGCATTGGGAATCTCAATGAAAGTGAATGGCAGGGAGAATCCACTTGTCATAATGTGCATTATTAGGTCTGTCAACGTATCATTTTTTTCTGTATTGGTCATTAAAACACTACATTTAGGTTACCTGGTAATATTCTAAGTAACTAAGAACAGAATGATAACTAATACCCATCTTTCTCTATTTTTTAATTATTATGATTTTTCTTTTTAAACTACAGGAGGCAAAGAGAATCTCATTTGGTTTTTATAATCAAGCTCCATTATCAAACAGCCCCATTATCAGCAAACCTTTGAATCATTCATGGAGAAACAGTTCCATCTTGAATCCTGAAGAACAGTGTAGGTAGCCTTGAGAGTGCTGCTTATTATTCACAGACAGAGCAGGGAGAAAACTGGATTATAATAAATACATTAATAAGTGTTTGTTGGTCCAGGGTTCCAAACATTTATACACAAAGCCTATGTTTCTCTTATTTAAAAAGATTCAATGATAGGTTCAACTTGAACTGTGAAGAGTTAAGTAGCCCTGTCTGTATTATATAATGTCCCACATGTACCTACGGTTACTATGGTAAGAACATCTGCAGTGTCAAGGAAACCATATGATTTTTAGAAGAGAAAAAGAAGATAATGAATCATTATACAGTAAAGGCTACACCACTCTTTAAATTAGGTCTGACTTTATGGTGGAATTATGTAAATGCATGCTGCAAAACGATTTGTAAAAATGTCCTACTGTATAAAACCTACTTTTGTTAATCTACATATAATCTACATGGGCAGCTGGTATATATATATATATATATATATATATATATATATATATATACAAGTGTACCTGAAAATCAACATGGTAATAAAATTACTGTATGTTGCTAAAAATAAAATATTTGACTGTGAAATAGAATTCAAGGGCCTCTTATGAGCACCCACCTGCAATGATGGCATTTCCCAGTACCGGACATTTCTATCAAACCAAGCATTCCCCCTTGGAAAAAAAAAACAAAAAAACCCTCAGATAAAAGGTGGTTCCCATTAACAGCTGTGTATGAAAGTGAAGACCTGGTTGTGAGCTGGTGGGCAGTCTGAACTGTAACCACTGACTGATTCACGAGTTGTCAACATTCATTAGTGTGTCTTTCTTCCTGATGACATGAGGGGGAGGGGGGCAGGCAGAGATTGAGAGAGGTAGTTGGGAATGTTTCTGTATTGTTTATTTCAGATGATAATCAATCTCAGGGAAGGCCGGGAGAGTCATATTTATTTGAGTTTCTGAAGTATGCCTTCTCACAAACAAACAAACAAGGAAAAAGGTGCATTTCTATAGTTGTGCACAGTCTGGTTGCAATGTAGAAAAAAAACATTATGGTTAGTCGGCAACCTTAAGCTGAGGGAACACAAAGCCACTTTGTAGCTTGGAGCTTGGTTTCAGGAGACTAGGTTTCAGGCCCCTGTATGGTACACCAAGGGACGGGGTTTGATACAGCAAAGGTGCCTCAAACTAGGTCCCGGTCTCCAGGAACTGAAAAACTACTTTACTCAATGTGGCTTAAAGAGGCTTAATGTGTCCTACAATATTTTATTTATGGCTCAAAAGCATCCATTGTCCAGTATTGATAAGTAATTGATCTAGCTTGTTCATTTACTGTTCTGAAAAACAATTTATTTCAAGTTAAATAGCTTTCTGTAAGCTTTGCAGTGGAGCAGCAATCTGTTGTAAGGAATCATGAAATAAAGTTATGATGGCACCATCTGTAGTCAACCAAGGGTCAGGTGTATCATGGTTTTCAGAGAATAAATTGATTAAACTTTCATAGCTCTTTTAAAACAAAATGTTAACTCCATTACTACAAAAGAGGATCCTATTTAGAATGATCTTAAAGGGAATGACCTGTGTCCTAATGTTGTCAAGCAGCTACAATAGCACATTTTTACTTCAAAAGAATATTGTGTAAAGGTTTCTATTAACCAGACAACATACAAAACATGACTATGGTTATACGATTTTAACAAGCAATTTCTCGTCTAAACCTTAACCATTCTTTTTTTAAAATTTAGTCGTTGCCAATTCGTTTTTATTATTTTCTCCCCAATTTGAAATGCACAATTATTTTTAGGCTCAGCTCACCGCTACCACCCCTGCGCTGACTCGGGAGGGGCGTAGATGAACACACGCTGTCCTCCGAAGCGTGTGCCATCAGCCGCCCTCTTCCTTACACTCTGCAGACTCACCGTGCAGCCGCCTCAGAGCTACAGCGTCGGAGGACAACGCAGCGCTGGGCAGCTTACAGGCAAGCGCGGAGGCGCCCGGCCAGACTACAGGGGTCGCTGGTGCGCGGTGAGCCGAGGACACCCTGGCCGACCTAACCCTCCATCTCCCCGGACGACGCTCGGCCAATTGAGTGCCGCCCCCTGGGAACTCCCGTCCACGGTCAGCTGTGAATAGCCTGGACTCGAACCCACGGTCGGCTGTAAATAGCCTGGACTCGAACTCACGACGTCCAGGCTATAGAGCGCATCCTGCACTCTAGCGAGTGCTTTTACTGGATGCGCCACTCGGGAGCCCAACCCTAATCATTCTTACCAATTACCTCACAAATGACTCTGTAAATAATAGTAATTGTTGATAAACATAAAATGTGACTGGATATTGCTCTGAGAATCTTGCGAAGTAACATTTCTGCTTGGTTGGTTATGAGGCAGACATGAAACATGATACTGATACAATAATACTGATTTTTAAAAAGGGTGATGCAGAGACTGACAGAAAGGACCCTCTTTATACAGCTTACCTGTTTTGCAATCTATAAGCAATGAGTCCACAGACAAGTCAGATCATGACTAATTCATAAAACATGACCTGATTGCTGTAAATCAGTCATGATGTGCACTGTTTACCCAACCGGCACTGCATTGGTAGAGAATATAAATGGTTTGCCCTCGGTATTGATCAAGGGGTAATGTGGGGGATGAAAAATGAAGATCTTCTTATTAACACACAGTTAAATACTCCCAATAGTGCTTCCAAAATGTAGGATCAATGGAGACTTTCATTGCAGTACAGCTCCATTGGCTATATTGTAACTTGGGGATTGATTAGAGGATATACTCTCATAACCATTAACCCTGTCACTTGCACTGTACTTAACTTTGCAGGGACACAGTGAAACAGATATGGCTTTTTAATGACTGATGGATGACAGGAGAAGCAGCTAAACCATTAACCATGTCACCGCAGCTACCCTGTACTGTACATCCCACCAGCAGCCCGGTGGCCACCGTGCTGATTGATATATGAAAGACATGTTTAATCATTAAGCTTTTTGCTCATTCCCACTGATTACAATGCTATCCATCAGTTTGATTAGATACCTAGCATTTCTCCTAACTCATGGTGCTGAACAAAAACACAGTCCACAGCATACAGTATATACTGTATGGCTTGATTTGGAGTTAAAACTCTCCTAATCAACTGATTATAAAAGTTGTTAATTTTTGTTTAGCTTTATTCCAGTATCTGGTCACATGTGAAAATGTCTGATTTTGAGGAATGAATGTGAGGGAATAATATTTAAGAACAGATACGTGACAAATGCTGTCGACTTTTCATTTCTTTAAAGTTCTGGATTTGAAAGTACAGAATCAGTCATTCAGATTTAGCTACCTATGCATGGTGCCAGCATTGGATCTGGGAACTAGAACTGTAGGCTTTTAGTTTTAGTAGCAGAGAGAGCATTTCACTTCAGCCAAAGGGTGGTTTGGAGGTTTATAAATAGCTGTAGTGCTTACATGTATTGCGCTTCATAAGTGCTTTACCATTGTAGCTCTCTAAATGAATGAATGAATGAATGAAATAAACCCTAATGGAAACTAGACAAGAGAACTAAAGCTTATGGTGAGATGCATCTTCTAATTTATTATTGAATAAAAATGGATGCCAAAGTTTAATTTTACTAAGTCCTTTGAGTACCAAGATGATTTATATACATACTGTATATGCACTGCAGGGGTTCATTTGTAAACAAAAAGTTACTGGATCTTATAATTAAGGAAGAGGGATAGCATTTTTGTTTTTGCTCCTTAATTTACAGCAGCTCCCACATATGCTTCAAGTTTTCATCTGCTCGTGGATTGGGATTTTGTGCCTTATTATTGTTTGTGTCGGTAGCTGCATGCCCACCTTTACCCTGTCATGTTTTAACATCATCTTCAGGCCTTTTTTTTCATATGGTTCATCTTTTGAAAACTGTTTATTTCTCAAATGGAAGAAAGGTACCAGATCTGGGATCTGGTCCAATCCAACACAAATTAACCCCTGCATATATGCTACATTAATGTCATTTATAGTTATATCACTACTGTTTAGTCGTAAAGCTAATTGTTATGCTATTCTTTCTAAGAACTGATTAGATTTAGGATGGTTTTCTTGTTAACATAATACAATTACAATATGCTGTAAATACAGTAAATCATTTGCATTATTCTTTTAGTAAATCAGTATTTCCTGTGATAAGGGTTTATTAAATTAGCTGATTCTCAAAAATGAGTCCCATGACATAAAAATAATCACAAAATATTGCATTATGTCAACAGTCAGATGCTGCCCATAGCAGTGCAGTATATATTTTTCAATGCAGCAAAGCTTTTTTCTCTATCAGTAAGAATGGATTGACAGCGGCTGGTTAGACAGCCCCTATCAGCCTGTATTTATCATATAATGCCATCTGGACCCAAATAGCATGCATGTGATTGATAAGATGGTGACCAGTTTAACCATTAACATAATCCCTGTGTTAGTGCCTTGCAGAATCTCTCTGCTACATACTTATTGTGCAGCACCAACAGCTTTATTGTAACTTCAGGGATTGATTAGAGGATGCTCTCCTCCTAGCCATTAGACACTGTACTTCACAGGAACAGAGTGACACACAGATATGGCTTTTAATGTGTGATGGATGACAGAAGAAGTTGTCTAACCGTTAACCCTGTCAATGCACTACACTGTACGTTCCACCACCAGCACATCGGTGTCTTTTTTTTTTTTTGCTGCTGCTGCTTCTTGATTGATACAGGGAAGAAACTTTTAATCATGAACTTTCAATTCCATTCCCTCTGCTTGAGATTCCTATCCATCGGTTTGATTAGACTTAAATGTGATTCAGTATGATTTAAGTCATGTCTGCAGTTCAGTACTGTCTCATCCCTCAAGTACTGAACAAAATTATTACATACTTCTTCTTATTCATTTACAATTCTCTTTAGCTATTTGTTTTCCCAAGGATGGCACTACCATCTGCAGTTAGGATGGCAGTTTGTGACACTACTAGTAGAACTTTGTTTCCCTATTTGTTTAGTTTAGTTGATTGACATACTGGCTCACACTTTATGTGTCTATTGTAAAGCTGAGGGAACACAAAGCCACTTTGTGTCTTGGAACTTGCTTTCAGGAAACTAGGTTTCAGGCCACTGCATGGCACACCAGGGAAGACTTGGGATTTGATACAGCAAAGTTGCCTCAAACTAGGTCTCCCAGTCTCCTGGAACCAGGTTTCAAGCCACTGTTCCTTAAAAAGAGGCTTTGTGTTCCCTCAGCTTTAGCGTGGGACTCCTGAAATTATATATTTTTTTTTCTTCTCATTAGTTCTTTATTAAGTTTTAAAACCACACACTACTTCACACATACAACAATTAAATTAGAATTATTGGTAACACATTATAATCATTTTTTATTCAAATGTAACTACATTATGAACACGCTTTATGGTTTTATTTTAACTTAAAATGCAGTAATAAATTACTTAACATACTTAAAATGTGTTCAACAATAACATTTATTGAACATTAATAAATGCTCATAAAATACAATGTCAACTATATAAAAAAGTATTGAATGAATCCTGAATTGATGTATACTTCATATACATTCAAAAGGAACAATGTTAGTTCTTAATTGTATTTGAATTATTTACACTTTTATACAGTAATATTGATTATATAGTGACATAGCATAAAATACAAGTTTAAAAAAAGGAACATTTTAAAGTGTACCTGTTTTTTAAGTAATTGAATAAATGAATAAAATCCAGAGCAATTAGAATATGAAATGTTTTTTTTTTTTAATTTTTTTATAGATGTATGTTTTTTCTGTTTGGTGCTTTCTGTCTCTCCAAATCTATCAGTTTGTCGTGAAATACCTTTAACAGCCATAATGGGGCCCATCTTCCATTGATAAGCAGATACTACATTACCTTCAGGAATTCACAGGTTTTTGTCTATGGCAAAAAAAAAATCTATGTTTATGGTTGCTTTTATTTTTTATACCATTTGAAAAGTGAATTGACCAGCAGTACTCTTTTGGACTTGAAGTTTTAAGTCTATCCAACTCAAATAACAGTATAGAGGGAATCATAGTGCTGTACTTTAGATTCACCTAAATATAGGAAACTGTATCATGAAGTAAATCTAAAAGTAGGTGTCCTGTTTATAGGATACATTTGTTTTTCTTTTTGTCAGGGGTTTATTAAAGCTTACAATCATAAACCATAATTATTATTATTTTTCTATCTGGGGTTATGGGTATTCACTTTTCACTCAATTAGCTGCTATGCTCAGATGCACAGTACTAATACCAGCAGTCCATTTACTAGGACTGTCAGTTTGCAGTTTCTAACATTTAATGCTTTCTCTGGAATTTAAGTGTGTTACTCCTCTGTATTTTAGCAACTCCAATTTCAAGAGCTTACTACTGGAAGACTGTGACGTGATTTTTTTTTTTTTCTGTGGATCTCTGTGGTTTTATTACTTCTTGTCTTACTGAATGGATTCAAGTGTTTGTATGGGTTTTTGCATTGCCTCATCAACTAACTAATGTTCTTCTAATCTGAAAGACCAAGGGTAATGGAAGCATTAATTATAGTTTTGGAAAACAACAAGTTACCTAGAAGCGAAGCAGACGAAGCTATCTAATTTTTGTGCCTTGTAAGCCAATAACAGACCCCTTCAGTTTTATTTTAAAAGTTCTTGTGTGCTCTCATTTTGCTGGTCGAAACACACTTGACACACTCCATAGTTTGTTTACTACATTTGCTATTGATTTAGCCTCCTGTGCAGTCTGTTTTTTTACAAAGAGCGTGTTTGTTTACCCAAAGGTAGTCTTAGTACTGTACATGTATTATTATAATTTGTGTCAGAAGTGTCTTTGCTTTTGTGTTCCATTTCATTAAGGCAGGTCTGTGGGCCAAGTCAGCACTGGGCAGAAACTAAGGCTACAGATGTAGCACACAAGTAGTCTGTGGCAGGCAGTGAACAACTGGAGAAAGCTGCTCAATAGAGACACAATCAAATACGTACAAGTGTTTTAAATCTGAGTATGTAACAGGGTGGAGGCTGGACAGGAACCGCCCACCCTGTGCACTGTTAGCGAGCTCATTAAACACAATGCATTTGTGGTTTGAGAGCTTTCTAACATCATCTTATCTCAGACAGGGGACAGAATCAATAATGGAAGGGTATCACGCAACATTGCCCTTTAAACTCTTTCCACCTTTAAACTCTGTGATCGGCTGCAGCCAATCTATGAAATCTGGGCCATGGCACCAATGTAACAGGATGGAGGCTGGGCATGAACCAGCGCTCCCTCGCCCCGCAAGCGGGCGAGCATCTAAACCACCAAAGAGCCGGGCTCGTCTGCATTCATGGTTTTAGAGCTTTTAACCTCATTTCATCTCACCGACAGGGGACAGGACAGAATACCAACGGCAATGCATCACACAACACTGCCCGTTGCATATTTTATTTGCAAGAAAATAAATGAATGCCATTTTACAGTAGGCATGTATTTTTGATAGATTGGTAAGTATAAAATATTGACCCACATAATAACATTATAACATCAAATAAGTGTTTTGAAATTAGGTTAAAAAATCAGGCTTAACCTTAATAATTTATAAATACACCGCTTAATATTCCAGCTCCAAACTTGCAATTTTTTTTTATTAACTGCTATTTTTTTTTAAATTCCTTCTTCCCCTTAACAAAAGTTTCTTTTCATACTAAGAAGTTATTTTCTTATTTTCATTGCAGTAAATGATTACTAGATCTGGACACCAGTCATTGATCAATTCACGGCACAATAGCCTGCATTGTAAATTTGCATCTTAACACAACAGTTTCTAACAGTAACCTACACTGCTCTGTGGAGGAGCTACACAAAGGATAAGATATTTTGGGACAACCAAGGCTGCACAATTATTTGTAGATCAAAGAATTTGACAGATGATTAACCCGCTCTTCAGCATCTCTAATTGTTCATGATATGCAAGCGGTGATCAGTGTGCAAACGGACCTTTAGTAAATCCCCAAATTACCAGCTGTGGCAACTCAATTGATATATACAGTATATATGCACTGATGCTGATGATTGTCATATGGATGTAAGGTACTGCAATTGATTACCAGTGAGTATTGGTTGAAACAGTTGTTCTATGTCAAGATATGAAAGGGCTACCACTTTTGTACCACATGGATCATACCAGTGCAGCTGTCCTTGCTGCCCTAGTGCAGAACCGTTATTGTAGTGACACTGAACATTTTTTTGTAAGGGTAGATTCAAAAGACCCTCCAAAGTTGTACTTGCTGATTGGTTTAGTTGCAGATTGCAAAAGTCTTCCTATGGTATCTCACACTGTTACAGTCCAGGGACTGACTGGTGACATATTTATGGAGTGCGGTCTTGTGAAATCATTAACCTAGCAGATTAGGAAAACGCTGTTAAAATAACAAAATAAAGCACAAAAACAATGCTATTGTACTGGTGGATCGATAAGAGGATGTCTACCTATTAGAAAATAACAAAAAAACAAACCTTATTGACAGCCACTGGCACACTTCTTAAAAAGATCACAGGATGAGCCAATAATCATTAACCCAATTCAAGACTGGGATGTAGAGACGTCTTTGGGATGTAGCTGAAATGCTGTGTTTCCGTACTGCGTCTTTTTCCATTAGGACTTGAATCACTTTGAGATGAGTCAGCACATGAAAAGGTGCAATCTAAATGTAAAATTATGCAAATAATCACTTAATAGAGCATTATAAAGCATTAAGGCCAGGGAGACTGCAGCGAGAGTGTAGAGTTTAGAAAAGTGGCACAGATTTTATATTTTATAATGCTCTAGAGTTTTAAGTAAAACAAAACTTTAAGGACTGTTTTTATTTTAAACAGTGCTTTGAAAATGAGAATAAAGCAATAAACCCTCTGTAAAAAGAAAGTTTCCATAAACTGCAAACTTCATTAAATCAAACAAAATAGTCTTTAGAAAAACAGTTCTTAATCAAACATTTCTTAAAATCGTCCTTAAGGTTTTGTGAATTTAGCCCTTGGTGTTGCATAGGGTTACCAAATTGAAAATCTGCAGTATTAAGCAATTTTCTTTTTAATGCATTAAAGAGTAAGGTTACCTAAAATATAGCATTATACGCCCCCATGTGTTGCTACAACTGTTTAAATAACATACCTGTCATCTTTTTTCATTGTTAACATCTTGAATACTTTTTACACTTATAACTTTAAAGTCTGTTTCAAAGCTTGTTTAAAAATGGCTGCTCTAGTGCACTGGAGTTTAAAATCTGTCCTCTAAATCACTGCAGAAAGAGTGATTTAAAAAAAAATAAAACAATAACAACAACAACAACAAAAACCATAAGAACAAGTGCTCTGGCTTTTCTGTTCCGTACCGCATCATGGACTGTTATTACTGTGTTGGCTGTTTGACAGCGGGGAAGTTTCCATGTGTGGTTATTTACACGTGAAGTGGTGTTGCGCGTGCACGTTTGAGAGAACAGCCTGAGAGGATCAGGTTTGTGGCCGAAAATAAACACGAAATGTATGGGGCAATTTTTCATTTGGCTTGAGCACAATGTCTTGAGTAAAATTAGAACACACATGGAAACTCCCCCAATGTAGTCAATAATCTTGAACTATTAGTGCACTAGAGCGGACATTTTGAAGAAAGCTTTGAAACAGACTTTAAAGTTATAAGTGTAAAAAGTTGTCAGGATGTTAACAATGAAAAGAAAAATTACAGGTACATTATTTAAACAGTTGTAGCAACACATGGGGGCGTACAACGCTATATTTTTCCCATTACTTACTCTTTAAATAGCCTTATTCCCAAAACTTCCATGGAAATGTATCATTTTTTTTTTTAACTGTTTAGATTAATTGAATACGTGTGATAAACGTATGTGGACAGCATCCACTGTGTACATGCTTGAGGGCTGCAATCAGGTTACATGGTCAGACAATGCAGTGTGTTTTCAGAAAGTGTCAGTTCGTGTAGTGGGGTCTTGCAAATATTAACCTACCAGTTACTTTACACATCACAGGGTCAATGCTCCATAAATCAACTAGGCCCATATAGTGAAACGCACTGGCACACTTCTGCTGTAAAATCATCAGAAGGTGCTCCGCTAACCATTAACCTTGTTGCTTACTTAAGAGCCATAAATCCACCCTTGGTCTGGATTTGTTTGTGTTTGTGTTAGGGTAAAAGATGTCCTTACATAACAAGCTGTGCCTATGAAATTATGATAGCTGTGGTATTTCAAATCAGGGAGACAGTTTCCTGAGACCTTCAGGCACAAGGCTCAAGTCAGTTACTGTTGCCAATGGTATGATTTATCTAACATTTGTCAAATACATACCCTTTCATATCCTGTAAAGCAGTGCAGTACTGCATAGTAAACGTAAAGAGAAAGCATGAAAAATCCTGGGAAAAAGGTATAGTTGCAGATATGGTAAAAAGCATTGTAAAAAAACAACAACAAAACAAAAACATGTAAACCATGACACACTAATTAAATGCAGAGGGGAATCAAACATTTCTACACTCAAAATGATTTAATAATGATCTGTTCAAGAGTAATGTTCTCAAAACCTAAAATGATGAATAATTTAGCATTAGCTTACCTTGTTCCAGAAATATTAAGTCATTAATTTATTCTTAAAACTAGAGGGAAATTCATTAGTAGCATGTTTAAATTTTACTTTTTGACATTATTATTCTTGAATGTTTTCTCATGAAATGTAAAATAAATAGACATCTATTTTCTGTAACCGTACCCATACCAGGGTACACATTTATTAGCGCTTACAAATCGATGTAGCATAATGTTCATATTGCAATAGTACTGGATAAGTATAAAGTGCATTTTATTGCATTTCTAAAGTACAAAGTCCTGCCATACATTTTCTGTAAAAGAACAGTGAAAGACAAGGTTAATGTTTAGCAGAGCATCCTCTGATCAATTTACAGCAGAAGTGTGCCAGTTATTTATTACAGGTTGTTAATCAGTCCAATCCAATAGTGTCCCCAATAGGTTGAACTAAAAAAAAAAAAGAATAGCACACGGCTCACCCATGAAGTCAATGGTTGTAAGCAGATTCTTGCACAATATATATATACTGTATAATACAAGCAACATATTGAAAAGTACACTGAAGGCCTGGTTTTCAATGTAGCCTTTCCTCAGCCATTGCTTTATCACTTTCTTTGCATTGTCAGTAGTGCTGAGGGATAATATACAGAAAAGGCAACATTAAACAGTGATGTATGTTTTATAGTGGTGTTGATTTAACTGCACAGTATTTCTCCTCAGCTTTGGTAATGTCTTGTTAAATTGCACTAAAATCAACCCTGACTGTCAGTAGTTCAGCTATAATTCAATTGGGCAAAGCAGCATTGCCAGATCAGTTGCGAGTGAATTGGCAGGAATTGCTTGTTTCTATTGCTTGCATATATTATATTTTATTATAAAAAGTGCCAGCTGCCCAACACTTCAGTAAGGTTCATATTGTATATACCAGTGCTAAAAGATTGTTTGCCAACTTACTTCAGAGTAGGGGTGCCTTGTCCTGGGAAAATATGTCAATTAGATACTTTCCAGCGTCAAAACCACAGAAAGGAAGAAGATGGCATGTCCCATTAATAAAACCCAGATCAGCAAGTATATTAATTAGAACAAGGTTTATTCTTACATTGTCATGTTAAAACAATCACAATATTGCTTACGCGTTTCGACAAGAATAAACCTTGTTTTAATTAATATATTTGCAGATCTGGATTTTATTAATTGGTGATGCCGTCTTCTTCCTTTCTGTGGTTTTGCCTCTGGAAGGTATCTAATTGATATGATATAAAAAGTTGTTGATGCCTATCAGTCTGGAAAGGGTTACAAAGCCATTTCTAAAGCTCTGGGGCTCCACCAAACCACAGTCAGAGCCATATTGTCCAAATGGAGAAAGTTTAGCACAGTAGTGAATCTTCCCAGGAGTGGCCGTCCTGCCAAAATCTCTCCAAGAGCAAGGCGTAAAATCGTCCAGGAAGTCATAAAGAACCCTAGAACAACATCCAGGGATCTGCAGGCCTCTCTCGCCTCGGCTGAGGTCAGTGTTCATGACTCCACCATCAGAAAGACACTGGGCAAAAATGGGATTCATGGCAGAGTAGCAAGGCAGAAACCATTGCTCACTAACCATTGCTCTTCTCAAGTTTTCCAAAAAGCACCTGGATGATCCTCAAGAGTTCTGGAACAATGTTCTATGGACAGATGAGTCAAAAGTGGAACTTTTTGGCCGACATGGGCCCCGTTATGTCTGGCGAAAACCAAACACTGCATTCCACAGTAAGAACCTCATGCCAACGCTCAAGCATGGTGAAGCGCAGCTGGGTCATGCAGCAAGACAATGATCTGAAACACACAAGCAAGTCTACATCAGAATCGTAGAAGAACAAGAAATTTAAGGTTTTGGAATGGCCTAAAAGTCCAGATCTAAACCCCATTGAGATGTTGTGGCAGGACCTGAAACGAGCAGTTCATACTCGAAAACCCACAAATGTCACTGAGTTGAAGCAGTTCTGCATGGAGGAGTGTGCCAAAATTCCTCTTTTTAGTTTAGTTTATTCACTTTGTGCCCACAGGGCCAGCACAGGTACATCTCAATAGTGCAACAATAACACAAAGAGAGACCCAAGTAGACCAATAAAATAAAAACACAATAAAATAATTACAAACAATTAGTATACAGTACATCCATCTCTGACAACCTGTAATAAGATCTGCTCTCATTTAAATGGTACTATTGAATGAAGTGTTACACAGCACGAGTGCCATCTGGTGGCAAAATTGTAATTGCACTGTTTTCGTTGTAATAACCCATTCTTTCAAAAATGTTTATCTATTTCAATGTAAATACAAGTTGGATAAAGTATAATGTAAGTCAATGATGGGTTTAAATGCTGCATTTTTTTAATTGTATTTTTCTGCTCTTGGCACTGGTACTGTACAGTATACACATTTTTATTAAATTTGAACTTTTGGCTGTTCAGTGGATATGACATTTGACCCTCATGGTCAAGTAAAACCATCAGGTTTAGATGAGGACAACTGAAATGGATCCTTAGGGTTTTCAATTTAATATGATGTATGTTGCCCCTATTAGTACTTGGCATGTATTATGCCATGCTGAGAGGCTCCATGCTGTCTGCCAATATAACCTATTACCTATTATTATCACTAAACAAACATAAAACAATTTAAAACACAAAGTTATTGACTGCGCTCTTTCTGAAAAGAAAAGTGGGCAAAACATGCATTATTCATAATTTCAAGGATAACTAAAAAATTATATATTCTAGCTTGAGAATTTTAACATAAATTTAACAAACATTTGTATGTAAGGAAAAGATTTTTTGGTCAATTTCTGTATAAAAACAGTAAATGCCATTTTTGGTTCAGCTTCAGGTTTTGACAAGTTGACCTGTTAAGAACTGGAGACAGATACGATCAAAAAAATCGAATCTAACAGAACTTCCAGTTGACTTAAATAAAGGAGTGCAGTCACAGTTCTCTGCAAAGGTAACACATTGTCTAATTGAAGGCCAGGCTGAGCTCCAGAAATGAACAGGTAATATCTCGTCATGTACGGGTTTTATTTATAAGCGAATTAATGGAGACCAGGAGTTAAATAACGTTCTGTATGTACTTGGAAGTTAACTGACCATTTTTTCGAAGAAAGTTGTTCAAACCCCACATACTTACTAACAAAAAGTGATTACACTTCCTCTTTGTAGGGTACTTTGAATCGCATGGCCAACTGTAAGTGTGGCCAAATCCCTTACGTGTGGGCATTTACCGTCATGTACAGTGCCATCAGGTGGCCAAATGTTGCAATGATAGAAACCTAAAGAAAAGTCACATTTTCATATCTGCAAATTTTACAAAATGGCAAATCTGGGCATCCAGTGTAGCCACATGCTTGAACAACTTCCATTATGCGGGAAATGCCACACTATAAACACACTTCTCATTTGTCCTACACCAAAAGCACGAATGGTCAAAGTGTTGAATGGAACACAAAATGCATATCTACTATACTTTTAATGTGTAACAGCTCTTTACAAACTAGTTTTATTCGGTTTGTAATGATCATGGCAGTACCTTAATGCATAATTCCTCATTCCTTAAGACTCAGTACTGAAGGGATTAAAGTAAATAGTGTAGCGATCCATGCACTTGTGCTTATGTACTGTATTTCCTGCTGCCTGTTTGTGTTACTCCCTCCCCGCTGAATTCCCGCTATTGCTTATTTACCTTTGTGTGCATAGTCCCGTACCATGTGCCCTGCTGTTTGTCTGCTTTGGTCTGTTCTCATTGGTTGTTGTTTGTCTGTCTGTGCCCATTGGTCCTGGTGTGTGGCTGAGGGCCAATGGGATGTCTGAAGCCTGGTAATCTATTTGCATAAGAGGGTGGGCTAAGCCTACAAGAAGGCGCGCAGCACCGTTCTGGAGGTTGTTGTTGTGCTGGTTGCCATGGTTGCTGTGTTCCTGTATGTGAATACTGTCTTCCTGACAGCGCTGTAGTCTCTGGTCTGGATGCTGAGAGAGCATCCAAGGAAATAAATAAAGACAAAGGATTTGAACAAGGAACAAGCATGTCTCCATTTTCTGCCACCTGCGAAACGCTACAATAGGTTGCTTCAAGAAGAATTTACAAACCACCTAAAAGTTTTGATACTACTGCAGAAGATTAACACTCTGTGAGTGGACACTATTCACAAAGCTTTAATACATTATTATTTAATACATTATTTTAAAATAAAATAAAGTTTGATATTCATGAAAGCGATTTACACAGTTAATACTTGGAAAAAATGTAGGAAGCCCTGCCATGGACACCCTGTCTCATTTTGAAATCCAGGAGTCCCTGAATCAGGCTGACACAGGTAAAAAACAAAAAACAAAATGACCTCTCTGGGGGCAAGTTAAAATCTTGACTTGGGCCCTAGACTATAAAGCTCTATAAATACATTTCTCCTTGTTTTGATACAGCAATGACGATGGATTACTGAGTAATCTTTATCATCTCATTGCATTGTTTAATACATCTAAAAAGTATTTTACTTGCCAACATTGTACTGCAACTGTAACAAAAGTACTATATTTATTTAAGCTTTGTTTAACCAGGAAAGTCCCTTTCAGATTAAAATATATTTTTCAAGGGAGACCTGGTCATTTAGGCCCTATTCACAAAACTGTTTAAAGAATGTCTGGTTAAGGGTTGTTTATTTTTTTAAAAGTTGGGCCTTATTGATAAGAAAATTAAGACTTTTTAAATTTTTCATCCTAGTCTAAACAGTGCTTTGAAAAGTGATGCCCTCTCAAACAAAGGTTTCATGAACAGGAAACATGATTGAATTCATCACTGTGATCTTTTTTTAAAACACAGTCCTGAACAAAACATTATGAAAAGGCTCTCAAATGGTAACCTTTCTAGGCTGGTTAAGGTGCTACTCTGCCAAACTGGGCCAGGACAAGTGGGCCTAACAACAAGTGGGTACAGTAGTTCACCTGCACCTTGTGTCCCCTGCTGGTCATATCATGAGGACTCCTGCCATAGTCCATTCTTGGCATACAGGACATATCCAGTCTCTCAGCTTATAAGGAATGCAACTTGATGTCTGTAAACGAGTTGGCACGGTACCAATTGCTATGGTAGTAAGTTTCCATTTATTGCTTCCAATATCCAAAAGTTACACACATATAACTCAAACAGAAATCAGACAGTGATCAATTACCAGATTTTCTGGAAGAAGCTCTGGTACGACAATGGTCTCAGGTAAGCTTTCTCACTAGCACTAATGAGTGCCTGTCTTAAATAACTTACCTAACTGTGTGTGTGTGTGTGTGTGTGTGTGTGTGTGTGTGTGTGTGTGTGTGTGTGTGTGTGTGTGTGTGTGTGTGTGTGTGTGTGAAGCTGAACTTTGTGAACTCTGCTTATACTGTTTTCCTAACAATATTCTAAACACAATCAATTTCATGGCATGAGTTACAATGTTGTTCCAGACGCACAACATACATCTCTTCCATAGGCGCCGACTACAGGGGGGCTCGGGGTCCCCAGCCCCGTCGGATTTTTAAAAAGGGGGCTCAGCCCCCAATGGGATTTTGAAAGGATGTTGATGAAGTTGTTGTTTGTGGGACACTAGGACCACACGGAATGCAGGTTGAAGCTCACTTTTTGCAATCACTAATTAAGAAGCTATAAAAATGGAAACGGTAGCCCGTTCATCCGAACAGCTGGGGAACATAGCAATGGTTTGTATTAATTAGTGTTCAGATGTTTACAAAAACAGCAATACACGTACATGTATTGGACTTCAAAGGTTTATTTAAAAATGAGTATTTTTCTGATAGCCCCTATAACGTCACTCTGCAAAGCACATCTGACAGCGGTACTGAAGCGTTATTTACAAGTATAATAACTGTAAAACTGAGTCAAACAAGTGAAGCACTGCTGTTTTATTTGTATGCACATTCATTGCTTTCACTTTAAAAAAAAAAAAAACGTTAAAAAAGGAAAAACTATAAACTGAATTCAGTACTGAAAACACGTTTCAATACTATTCTCAAGACAGCAGGCTGTATTCCAGAGTGCTGTTGGTCTTAGTTTTGCGCTTATATTTGTGTGGATATTTCCCCCAAAACAACAATGAAAATTGACAGTTTATGACACTTGAAATTAAATCAGCGACAATACAGAATCACGTCTTTCTGAACAGCTTCTGTACAAGTTTAAATTCCAAATGAAGGTAGCTCGGATTCCACCTGTAATTTGTAACTTGCATTTCTTCTCAGTAAATTAATTTAATATTTTAACTGTCTTATCTCTTCATACAACGTAAAACGTTTTTAGTGAATTAAAAAAAAAAAAAGTTAAAAATTGAAGATTATATAACATGCCTAGGCAATGATCTGCATACAGCTCCCAACAATTAGGCACAAAACCCTGGACCCAGGCACATGCAGATTAGGGTTGCCACCCCGCCGGTATTTTACCGGGCTGTCCGGTATTTTTATGTACTTTGACCCCTGTCCGTTTTTTTTGGAAGATGTCCGGTAATTCTAAGCAGTCTAATCTATTGGATTTGTTCTTTAAAAAATGTGTTACAATAAACAATTTAATATAACATGTTGTGCTTGTATGAGTGAAATTCAAATACTATAACACAGCGGTGTGTAAATGCACCAGAAAGAATTGAGGTAACAACGTAAGCCACCAAAACGCTATCTGGTGGTATGAGCATGCGCGCTGCTGTTAAATTTGACAGCCCTTTGAATGAAGAAGCGCGAAACTATTAAGCAACATACTGTAACGTTAGTCACAATGGCAGAGACAAATGAAGAAGCAGACAATAGGAGGGGATGGGGCGTCCGGGATTTTCATATCTCAAAGGTGGCAACCCTAATGCAGATAAGAACTTGAACTTGAAGCACATGTGGAAGCGACTAAGTGTAAATCACGGTCAGCAGCATAGAAACAAAAATCATATCCCTCTTCACACAGTATATAATGCGTAAAAGTTAAATACATTAATATTTTCTTGTGTTTTTTTCTTTTTACATTTGCTTTTGTAATTGCTAAATATTGTGTATATAAAATCAGTGGTCTGATCAGTTACTTTTCTTAACTTTAATATATGGTAAGACTGGTGTTTCAAACATATGTTAACTAAAAATAAAAAGTCTTCATGAATTTATATAACATTAACACGCACATACTGTACAATCCGCACAGTTACTGTCTTTTCCAATGAGCACGCACAGAGGTTGACTGAGTCTAACCGCACTCCGCGTGAGTTTGCTGTCTCAACGTCCAGGCAACGGCGATATTCTTTGATACATTTTCACATGTGTGTGGTCAAATTCAAACATAGTTTGCTGGAAAATATTTCTATTAATTTTTTTTAAAGTTTTCAAAAAGGGTGGGAACTTCGTTCCATCTACCAATAAAAGTGCAGGAACCCTGTTCTGTTGCGTTGCGCCAGGTCTCCAGCACTGCTGTTTGCAGACATTCATGTTCGGTAAATTGTCGGGTGTGCTGTGCGAGAGACACCTCCAACTTGTGTACATATTAACAGCTTACCAGGTATGTTTTTGTTTTCATTTTAAAGACTCGCACATATTGTTTTCTACTGGTTTAAATAATTATTTATAGGTATTGTGGCAAGCTGTGGGGATCTATGGTTTATGAACACGCCAGTCTGGCCGAGGACGTGAGCGCTGATTACCTTTTGCTGTAGTTTACTGTAAGTTTTATTGGAGGGAAACTGAGCTGCAAAAAAAAAAAATCTTAATAGTTGGAAAAAAAACAACTATTTGCCATATTGGTGCTTTAACTGTTTACTTCAACTGACATCAATCGCTACTTTTCTAAAAAGAAACTACCAGTGCCCAGTATTTTTGCTGTCTGTACTGAAGAAGTTTCAGTGTGTTCTTAGCTATTTATATTTATTATCAACGTAGAGTTCAAGATGTAAATCCGCTGCATTAGACGTCTGTCTAATTTATTTTTTATTTTTTAGTAGACAATATAATAATAAAATAGCAGCGCGGCCAGGGGGGCTTGACGACTAACTCAGCCCCCCGGGAATTTCAAAACTCGGCCCCTGTGATCTCTTCTACACAAGGTCAGATGTGCTCCACTTTATTAATTCCTTCTTCCTCTGTGTCCTCAGTTGGTTGAGTTTAAAACCATTCTCCCACCTTGTAGCTGAGCTTGAGCATAGTGTTCTCCAGTGTGCTCACAATATTTTTTAGACCTTCATTGACCCCTACAAGCTTTAATGTCTTCTTCTTTGATCATAACTATGATTTAAGTGACATTTTATTAACTCTATCAAAAGGTCTAGGTTTTGTTGTGCTTTAAAAGCATATTATTTTGCTGAATTGTTCTCAGCTCCTCTGCAGCACCCCTGCTGTGCTCAACAGTAAATACAATGTTCCATATCAACTGGACATTGTCCTGATTAAATATTTAGCAGAATAAAAAATGGATGAAGACTTTGTATTATTAACCTACTTTGTGGACGAAGACGCTGACAATAATTTGTGACCTGAAAATCATGTCATTAACAATATATAGCAATTTAGTCTTTGGATGCAGGCATCCAAGTACTGTATATCATTATTTTTTTTGTGATTTCTTTTTAGCAGTATTGTCAACTGATATTTGGTGAATGGGGCAGGAATTGATGGCATAGTAACTATGATTTTAAATGAGTGATAACCAAAACTTTAAAATATATTTTTATTCCATCACTTTTTTAAAATCATAAAAAAACAAAATAATTAAATAACAAATGTTTCAATTGAAAGAAAAAAGGTTTCTAGTATAAACATTTTAGTATTTCTCTAATTAGTACTAATGAGAGTTTTATAGTTACTTCTGTGTTATAGCAAAGTAATCACTGCCCCTCGTTTACTTGTGTTTACTACCTAGTACCTTATAGCATCCTATCCTGTAGATAAATTACAGGACATAAAGTAATTACGTACCTGGAATTTTTTGATGGATAGCTTTGTCCTTGGATTGATAATTAAAATGTGTTTTATCTTTTTGTTTTTTGTAGTTCAACTTCAGATTTATACCCTTTCTTAGCTCTGAGACTTACCTGAAGGCACAACACTGCAGAGCAGATCCCGCCTTCATGTCGGTACGCAGGTATTACAGTCCCCCCAATGTTTCCTCTGTTGGAAGCAATCTTCTCTCACACATTTCTGGTAGAGCATGACACAGAATAGAGTTTTAACAGGGGCTTTCTTGTTGATTGTATTGACTACTAGAAGTAAAATACATTTTCCAGTATCTCTGGACATTGCAGCCTTAAATATAATTCGGTCCTTTTGCCAAGATAAAGAATGTTTTATTGCTTCCCTTTTCATACAGTAGTTGCTCCTCATGTGAATTATAAAAGTGCCTGCATGGAATATCAGACAGTACAGTACTTAAGAACATCTGTCTGCTTGACGACATTTACCAAGCTTTTAGTGTAGTGTGTAGTGTGGGTTAGTCTAATAACTAAGGGATTTATTAGTGGCTATTAGTTGATCAGATTTAGGAAATTGTTTGATCAACCTACACCTGTTGTGGGAACACAGATGGATTTTTTTGAGCATTGCACTACATGGGTACAGGGAATCTCCGTGGATTGCATCGATTATTAGGGGTAATCACTAAATAGTCACAGGTAGCTAGGTGATGCAATCCAGGGTGACTGTCCAGTGCGTTGAAGTGATCTAATAATCTAACTGTGGTTTATCCTGGTGGGGTGTAGATTGTAAAGGACTGGCAGCAGCACCATTCAGGGCAGTACAGCCAGAGGCAGGCGCTGCCGCTGAAGCATGGGGGCATGGCCCCTGGACTGTGGATTAAGTGTGTTAGTTGTCATTGGCTGTGTTATATATATATATATATATATATATATATATATATATATATATATATATATATATATATATATATATATACAGTATATATAACCCCTCCCTGCTGTCTTACACATCCCCCCCTTGTCTTTCCAAGACACCGGCCATTCGACGGCCACCTCCCTCCACCCTTAAAAGACCACCCACCCTCAAGTCCGATTTCTTTAATCTTTGCCCTTTTCCACGGGTGGGCTTGAGGGTGGATCGGTCCCTCCGGCACTTCCAGTGAGGGACTGCGAACCGGCGACACAGGACCCAACCGGGATGATAGGGGCGACTGAAGTGACGGTCGGGGAACAGGAGGATGCAGCAGCAGGCAGAGGTCTTCACCTGGGAACCGGCGCAGCGATGTCCGATCACCCAGGGGGAGCGAAGCAGCGAACAGGGGGAGAACCAGCGACGTCTGGCAGCAGCCCAGCAACGTTTGGGTGCTCGGGGAGAGCAGAGTAGGGAACCAGGGGAGAGCTGTGGCCAATGGTGCAGACTCCTGGGCTCCAGGTCTAGCGCAGGGAGGTCTAGGCAGACCGGCAGAGTGTCCAGGAGCAAGGGGCAAGGGACTGAACTGACCAGCGCTGGGCGAGCTCCCGGGGTTGCAGGATGGAGCTGTGGTGGACTGCTTCTCTTAAATATCCTGCACCTGGGTCTAATTTACAATTACTACCAGGTGCAGGGGATAATTGACAATAAAACAATTAAACTAACTAAATAAAATGTGCATACGCACATGTTTTATGCAGGAGGAATTAACCCCTCCCTGCTGTCTATATATATATATATATATATATATATATATATATATATATATATATATATATATATATATATATATATATATATATATATACAGTCTTTTCTTAAATATCCAATAGGGTTTATATTAACCAATTCCATGTCTTTTGAAACAAAATGATGTATGAATTAGACAAACAATGAGTAATTAAGATTCAGGGTATGTGAAAAAGTAAGTGAACCTCTGGTTTTATCAACTCAATTAAGGGGATAATTAGAATCAGGGGTTTAAATAATTAGGTAGATCTTCAGGGGTGAGTTTGGGAGGCCCCACCCTATAGAAGGATCAGAAACTTTGTGAGTTTGGTCTTCACCATACAGGTGTATGGAAACACGTCATGCCGCGATCAAAATAAATCTCTAAGGACCTCAGAAAAACAGTTATTGATGCTCATCAGTCTAGAAAGGGTTACAAAACCATTTCTAAGGATTTGGGGCTCCACCAGTCCACTGCCAGACAAATGGAGAAAGTTCAAGCACAGTCACTCTACCCAGGAGTGGTCGTCCTACCAAAATCTCTCCAAGAACAAACCAGAAAATCATCAAGGAAGTCACAAAGAACCCCACAGTTACATCCAAGGATCTGCAGGCCACATTCGCCTTGGCTAATGTGAGTGTTCATGACTCGACTATCAGAAAAAGACTGGTGAATAGTGTTCATAAAAGGATAGTCAGGAGGAAACCATTGCTCTCTAAAAAGAACATTGCTGCCCATCTGAAGTTCGCCAAAGAGCACATAGATGATCCACAAGACTTCTGGAACAATGTTCTCTGGACAGACGAGTCAAAGGTAGAACTTTTTTGCCTCAATGAGAAACGTTATGTTTGGCGAAAACCAAACACTGTGTTCGAACAGAAGAACCTCATCCCAACCGTCAAGCATGGCGGTGGGAGTGTGATGGTTTGGGTCTATTTTGCTGCCCTAGGATCTGCTTTGCTGAATTCAGGACATGAATTCTGCATTGTATCAGAAGATTCTGGAGGAGAATGTCAGGCCATCCGTCCGTGAGCTGAAGCTGAACTGAAAGTGGGTCATGCAGCAAGACAGTGATCCTAAACATGCAAGCAGATCTACAAAAGAATGGCTGCAGAAGAAAAAATTCCACGTTTTAGAATGGCCTAGTCAAAGTCTGGACCTAAACCCCATCGAAATGTTGTGGCAGGACCTGAAGCGAGCTGTCCATGCAAGGAAGCCCTCAAATGTCACCAAGTTTAAGCAGTTCTGTAAGGAGGAATGGGCCAAAATTCCTCAAAACCGATGTGAAAGACTGACCAACAGTTACAGGAAATGCTTAGTTAAGTCATTGCTGCCCAAGGGGGTGCCACCAGTTACTGAATCTAAAGGTTCACATACTTTTTCACACATGGATATTGAATGTTGAATCATTTGTGGATAGATAAATGTTGAAAAAGTATCATGTTTTGGTGTCATTTGTTTAATCAGGTTATCTTTATCTATTATTAGGACTTTGATTAAGATCTAATAACATTTTAGGTTTGAAATATTGAAATATCCTAAGGGGTTCACAAACTTATATATATATATATATATATATATATACAGTACTGTGCAAAAGTTTTAGGCAGGTGTGAAAAAATGCTGTAAAGTAAGAATGCTTTCAAAAATAGACATGTTAATAGATTATATTTATCAATTAACTAAATGCAAAGTGAGTGAACAGAAGAAAAATCTAAATCAAATCCATATTTGGTGTGACCACCCTTTGCCTTCAAAACAGCATCAAGCATCAATTCTTCTAGGTACACTTGCACACAGTTTTTGAAGGAACTCGGCAGGTAGGTTGGCCCAAACATCTTGGAGAACTAACCACAGTTCTTCTGTGGATTTAGGCAGCCTCAGTTGCTTCTCTCTCTTCATGTTATCCCAGACAGACTCGATGATGTTGAGATCAGGGCTCTGTGGGGCCATACCATCACTTCCAGGACTCCTTGTTCTTCTTTACGCTGAAGATAGTTCTTAATGACTTTCGCTGTATGTTTGGGGTCGTTGTCATGCTGCAGAATAAATTTGGGGCCAATCAGATGCCTCCCTGATGGTATTGCATGATGGATAAGTATCTGCCTGTACTTCTCAGCATTGAGGAGACCATTAATTCTGACCAAATCCCCAACTCCATTTGCAGAAATGCAGCCCCAAACTTGCAAGGAACCTCCACCATGCTTCACTGTTGCCTGCAGACACTCATTCGTGTACCGCTCTCCAGCCCTTCGCCGAACAAACTGCCTTCTGCTACAGCCAAATATTTCAAATTTTGACTCATCAGTCCAGAGCACCTGCTGCCATTTTTCTGCACCCCAGTTCCTGTGTTTTCGTGCATAGTTGAGTCGCTTGGCCTTGTTTCCGCGTCGGAGGTATGGCATTTTGGCCGCAAGTCTTCCATGAAGGCCACTTCTGACCAGACTTCTCCGGACAGTAGATGGGTGTACCAGGGTCCCACTGTTTTCTGCCAATTCTGAGCTGATGGCACTGCTGGACATCTTCCGATTGCGAGGAAGTAAGCATGATGTGTCTTTCATCTGCTGCAGTAAGTTTCCTTGGCCGACCACTGCGCCTACGGTCCTCAACGTTGCCCGTTTCTTTGTGCTTCTTCAAAAAAAATTGGACAGCACATCTGGAAACCCCTGTCTGCCTTGAAATTTCTGCCTGGGAGAGACCTTGCTGATGCAGTATAACTACCTTGTGTCTTGTTGCTGTGCTCAGTCTTGCCATGGTGTATGACTTTTGACAGTAAACTGTCTTCAGCAACCTCACCTTGTTAGCTGAGTTTGGCTGTTCCTCACCCAGTTTTATTCCTCCTACACAGCTGTTTCTGTTTCAGTTAATGATTGTGTGTCAACCTACATATTGAATTGATGATCATTAGCACCTGTTTGGTATAATTGTTTAATCATACACCTGACTATATGCCTACAAAATCCCTGACTTTGTGCAAGTTTACCTAGAAGAATTGATGCTGTTTTGAAGGCAAAGGGTGGTCACACCAAATATGGATTTGATTTAGATTTTTCTTCTGTTCACTCACTTTGCATTTAGTTAATTGATAAATATAATCTATTAACATGTCTATTTTTGAAAGCATTCTTATTTTACAGCATTTTTTCACACCTGCCTAAAACTTTTGCACAGTACTGTATATATATATATTGTAAGGCAGCGGGATGTGTGAGACAGCAGGGAGGGGGTTAAAACCTCCCTGAAGAGAAAATGCACCTTTTGTTTTGTTTAATTTAATTTAATTGTTTTATTATTAATTATCCCCTGCACCTGGTAGCTATTGTTAAATTGGGACCAGGTGCAGGGTATTTAAGAGGAGCAGTCAGTCTGCTCAAGGCTGCTGAGTAGAAGGAGGCAGAAGAGGTGCTCTGTCTCCGAGTAGCCAGAGTAAAGTAAGTGCTGTGTTAGTGTGTGTTGTGTTCCGTGGTGCCAGGTAAACGGCTTAGCTGTCCTGCAAGTTAGTCAGGAAAATACCTGTGTAGTAAGCGCTCCAAACGGAGTTAGGTTTTGTTTTTATTTGTTTGTTTGTGTGATTATGTAAAAGTGGGTCTGCTTTAAAGCTCCAAATCCTGTGACCGTGGGTCTGCTTAAAGGCCGGTAAATGAATATATATATATATATATATATATATATATATATAGGAAGAAAAGTAATGCATTTTAGTTGTAATGCAGGAGCTGTATGATTATTATTTAAGTTTCTTAAATGCATTTCTGTTTTGGTTTTATGCACTGTATTTTGGCTAATAAGAGACGCTGCAGAATCCTGACCCAGACAGGAAGTTCGGAGAGTTGGGGGTGTGGCGTTTTGGAGTGTCAATGTTGAGCAGAAGCTCGTGTAGCTCTCGCTGTGACGTTGCTGTTTACTGGATAGCCACGGGATCAACTCATCTTCCTCACCGAAGCCCCGTCTGGACCAGAAGACCGTTATCTTAGAAACTGCTGTAAGAAAAGAAAGGGGAAATGCATCTTTTCCACTGTACAGCCGAGCCGTGCCGGGGCCATACCAAGCCCTCACGCTGTGGTAAAGAGAGCCTGGGTTGTTTTTCCACTGAAGAGCCCAGCCGCGCTGGGGCCGAGGGGGGAGTCTACAGGAGGAGGGTTTCCCAGTGGGATGTTTTTGATTAAAATGGATTAAATGGTGCATTCTGCTGCATTTTTGCATGGTTTAAGCATCTGCTGGCCTAGTAGTGGTCTGCTTGTGGTGTCTGACAAAGTACTCAATTAGTGCAATGAAAATGCTTTATTTCAGCACTACTCACAGCAAGACAAGACAACAAGAAGAAACATGGACTTTGAGCATCAAGGCCCAAGCAGCACAAAACTGGCTGAAAATGTGTGTGGAACTGGTAGATTTTTTTTACTGTAATAAAGTAAGCTGAAGTGCATTTCATTTAATTCCCTAAATGTTTTTTTTGAGGCAGTACACTTCCAAATTACAGTCCCAATTATTTCTATGCATTTTGCTTTCACCTTAAAATGGTCAGTTTGAGAAATAAACTTAGTTTTCCCTGCAACAGCTGACCCTTCTTTAGTCCAAAACTCAGCTACATGCTGTTTTTTATTATGGTAACGTCTTAAATTACCGATTGGCTGAGATATTATCAGCTCTTTATCTAACTAGTGAATCTGCTGCACAATTAAATCATCCTTAAACTCCTGACAGTAAAGCAATGGTGGAATTTCCATGCTTGTTTTTATTTTTTAGCTTGAGACATTTGCTCGAGTAAAATGTCTCTTGCAAAATGCTTTTTCGGGCTTCCATTTGCTCAATTTATTTTACTCAAGAAAACACGGCTTTTCACCCGACATCATGCACATGAAGGGGAAAGGTCGGGGCTGATATGTAAATTAGCTGTGAGTAAAATTCTCGTGCTGTTTTCACAGAGGGCTTGTGTAAATGTTGGTACACAAGGTAATGTAAGCTGATGTAATAAAGCTGTGATTTCTAAATACCTTGTGTGTGGTTGTTTAATAATATGTTTTACTGCTTTTGCCCAAATTGTTTTCAAATGTCATTGGTGGGGTGGCAAGTCCTTAGTAGTGAATACTGCTTCGACTAATTTATCTTAAGAGTCATGAATTAAAAATGAACTCAGAGGTATAAAAAGAAACTGATCAACATTGGTATTGCAGAGCACCATGGCTGAAGGAGGATTCTAAAGCTCTGTGCCAGACACCTTCCACGTATGCTCCCAAGGCTGTCTAGATTGGGAACAGTGGATGTTTTGCCTTTGTTTCAGGAGCTTGAACCTCCAAACATCCTCTACCAGCAAATCCTTATGCTGTGTTATTTAATGCCAATGGCTAGCGAAAGGACGGTTTGGACACATACTCGTCCGTCTTGCTGGTGTGAAGAGGTTGTGCTGCATCACTCTTTCACAGATCTGCAGTGGATAGAGTGTTTTCACATCACCAGGGCCACATTCCACATTATAGTGGAACTGGTAAAGGAGGATATGCAGCCAGCAAGGAATTACATACAGGCTCCTGTGCCAGTGGAGAAATGAGTGGCGATTGCTCTGTTTAGGCTGGCCTCCTCAGCTGAGTACAGGGTAGTTGGCAATGTGTTTGGTTTGCATAAAACCACAGTTCATCGCTGTTTTTACAAATTTGTCAACTCCTTTGTTCAGAGGCACTGCAACACGTACGTATGTATGCCAGATGTAACTTAAGCAAAAAGCATTGCTCTGCGTGTCACTGAAAAGCACGGGTTACCCCAAGTAATGGGTATGATTGCTGCTACCCACATTCCCATCAAAGCACCACGGCACTGTCTGCGAGATTACCCCAACAGGAAGTACTGGGCATCTTTCATTCTCCAAGCAGTAGTGGATGACACTGGCAGGTAAACTTCATGAATATTACTTTATTTGTGTATTTCAGTGTGTGTGTGTGTGTGTGTATATATATGTATATATATATATATATATATATATATATATATATATATATATATATATATATATATATACAGTATATATATATATATATATATATATATATATATACACACACACACACACACAAATTTGAACTGAACATCAATATATAGTACTTTTATGAAGATTCCTTCACATTGATCCACATTTAAACTTTATTGTGACAGCAAGTCTCAATTGAGCGCCCGTCTGTAAACAATCATTTGATCAAATATAACTCCAAAAAGCACACAAAACCAACCCCTTTTCCACACATAAATGACACCAACACGAATCTCCGCCTGTGCAGGGCAATCGCCCTGCTACAGGTATGTTTAAAAGAAAACAGTAAAGAAATGAAAAAGGAACGAATGTACACCTACATGCTGAATACAGTAATTGCATGTTCTTTCTCTTGAAAGAAACTGTCCAGTTTAGATTGCTCCTCACGCCCGTTGCCTGGTTGCAGTTTGTGTGAAGATGACGAACAGGCAACTATTGCATTCGTCATGCATGATTCGTACTACAATAGGTCATCTTTGAATTGGCGTTATCTTTGCATTAGTCAACCATGGTCTTTGTTTTCACTGAGAGAATGACACACTTGACACTGGAGAAAGTTCAGTGTCAGTCAGTACTGAGATCATTGTATCCGGATCGATCCTGTATGTGATCGTTCTAATAGGGCTAATTTGCATTGAAAAAATCAGTTCTTGCTGTTGGGATTCCTTAAAAACGAGTGTTTGTTATAAGCAGGGTTCGTTATGGTGAAGTTAGCCTGTATATATAATCTTGTGTTTACATAGGTCTTGACATATCTGTAAGGAATACAGTATGTTATGACTTTTATTGTAAAGTACCTTATAAAGTCACAAATCCATAATGTGTTAAAATACTGTTTATTTAAATCATTTTGTCATGTCTTGTTCCTTTATTTCAAATCTTTAGAGGCATCTCGTGTGGCATGCCAGGATCTGCGCACGATGCTGCAGCATTTCAGTCTTCAGGATTGTATATGCGTCATCACACACTTCTGCAGGTTATTATTTTTAAGGGATTAATGTATTCTTAACGGAAATAGGCTATTCAGTTATGTGTAGACTGAAAGTATAAAGATTTTACATTTTCCTCACATTTTCCTAACTTAACAGCGTTTGAGTTTAATTTTGTAGTTTCAAAGTAAGAGCTCGATATTTAATACTTTAAATGTTTGGGGGATGTTAGTGTGGCTCAAAATACAATATATTTAGACTTCTGCATACATTTCACATCCTTTTAACGATAGTAATCTATATTTCCCTTTCATTTAGGCAACACAGCATGTAGGGGATGAGGGTGTGCTCTTGTCAGTGATGCTGCGTACCCCCTGCTTCACTGGCTTATGAAACCCTTCCCGTCTGGATGGCTGACAGCTGCTGAGGAAGCATTGAACACCACCCTTGGGCAAATATGGGCAGTGGTTGAACAGATGTTTGGGCACTTGAAAGGGAGGTGGCAGATAGTGCTTAAACAGACTGAAGTGTAGCATGAGTTTGTTCCCAAAATTGCCACTGCCTGCTGTATCCTGCACAACCTGTGTCAACAACAAGTTGAGGTGTTCAGGAATCAGTGGCTGACACCTGTGAGACAGACGGGGAAGGTTACCTCAGCCACCAGTTTCAACTGGACAGCAGTGATCTGAGGAGGCTTGTGCTGTCAGAGACTCTCTCCTTTCTTTTTTAAAGTTTTGTTGGATTTACCGTTGTGTCAAATATTAATGATGCAAACAAAACAAAACCACAATCAATATGTTCATTTGCAATTTTATTTTGACATTATTTATTAATACATGTAACTGTCATGGGGTACGGGCGCCTATCTTTGGAGGGCCACCTGGACGGTGCATAGATTCTCCCCTGGTGGAGGGGGTGTCTTGGCTTCTGCCAGGAGAGGCAACAACTGGGTCAGTGCCAACGTCAACCGTCGGTGTGTTGCATGTTAAAATATATAGCAATCTGCAACATCAATCGTCAATTTGACATGCCTGTATACAGTTCATTTAAGCCCAAGAGACAACATAAATAAATACAAATAAAAATAGAGCCTGACGGCCTCCATCTGCCACATCAAACTGTGAATGCGCATCTCATCCAGATTCCTCATCCTCAGTATCCTCCTCTGGCTGCTCCACATCCATGACATCTGAATCCGGGTGTTCACTCACCTGTTCAGTTTGCGGTTGTGTCGCTCTCCTTGAGGAGGTTGTGGCTCCTGAAGTGATAGCACTGGTGGAGGGTTCGTTGATAAAATGAAAAGTATCACAATTACTTAAATCTGTTCGTGTTGACTCAAAACTTTATTTAGCCACTCTACGACTTGACTGGCGAAAGATAGCGTTGGTTTATTGGAGTTCACAAAGAAAACCTTTTCACCTTGATATAGTATCCTTTTCACTTTTTTTTTGTTTAATTATTGTCCAACACACAAACCTAAAGTGTGTTTTTGTTTTTCTCTCTTGTTGTAAATGTATTGAATGCAACTGTTCATTTTAAGCTACATTTTTCCACAACAGTACTCTTCACTTGAAAGCATAGCATCAGCTGACAAGGGGTCAGCTGACATCCCATCATGTGAACTCCCAAAATGACAAGCACCTATGGGTACATATTTTGCGATAGGAAATGCTATTATGTATTACATATGACACTGCGATAATAGTACAAAAACATTTATTGAATGATAATACTCGAAAATAGTCTTAATATTTTTAAATAAAAGTAGCCGGCGCAACTATCATTTTAGACGTGGATTGTGTCGGTGGCTGGCTTATTTTGTGTGTGTATTCTGAATAACAGAGCATGTTCATTTTTACGGGCTGATTAATTATCAACCACTAGACAGAGTACAGCACAGACATAAGTTTTAAGTTTTGAGACATTCCCTTATTGTAACACCGTTATTTTAAACTGTGGCACTCTAAACATAAATCAATGCACCGTTAACTTCGTATAAAACCCGCCCTTCGATTTAAACTGCCTGTTAGGATTTAAATAATAATAAGCCGCGCTTGAAGATAATCGGGGTTTGAGCAAAAACTGCATTGCGAGGTAAATAAAATAAATGAAAATTCAGTTAACTGTACCAGCCTGTCCACCCAGTATGGCATACCACAGAAGACTAACTCACAAACATGTCTGCGGTCAACACGAGATATATTTAATGTGTTGTATCTGTGTATCTTAAATATTCTAGATATATGCAACACTGCCTACTCCTCTGTACTGTTTCCGTACTGTTCTCCGCCTGCAGCTACCAGCTAGTTTACTATTCTGCTGCAGAGTGGAGCCAGTGACGTCACAGCTGAAGCAGTTCCTTGGGAAAAAAAAACGGAGAGGAAAAATCGAGGTGAGAACAATTATCCTTTTTTGTACGTTATGCATATGCCGAGGTGCGTTATTTGTGTTTTATTTTATTTTACAATGTTTGGTAATGCGCTGTGCCATTTATAAATGCACGCTATATAAATTATTTAATATTTAAAAGAAAAAAACCGCGTTACTATCATCAGCATTCAGTGGTTTTGAGAAAATGGTGATAAGGTAGCTATGTTCACTCATTTTTATTCCCGTTGCTTGCTCAAGTCTCTCTACATTGCAGTGCTATGGTGCTTATCTATTTAAATTCCAATAATATGTTTATTTATTGATTTATTGATTTATTGATTATGTGCATATTGGTATTTGGATGGTGAGTATATTTTAAATATCAACGTTCTGTAATAACGGTGTCTAAAACAGTGGATATTCATAGAAAAAAAAATAATTATAAAAAATATGCTGATAGACCAAATGCATTTTTTCTTCACACCCAGTGATTATATTTAGTCCATCTTCCTAATTGAAATCTACTTGTAGAAGGATGACACTTGAAAGTGTTCTTTAATCAATGACCCGCCAAGGAAGCTTAACACAGGTAAGGCGGTTTAGATTTTCACGTTGTCACCCGTATCTCAAACTGAAGTGGGCAGTTGTTTTGAGACGTTCGGTCGCTTCAGCTGTGTATCAATGTAAGTAACCGTTGAATTAATCTGATTTAATTCAGACCAGTACGTGACTAATAGGAAAGGTTCATCACTACATGTATATTATAAACAGGCCTGTAGAGGACAAAGGGGTTAGGAAATGTCAGAAGGCAATAAGATTTGTTTTTCATATTTATTACAAGAAAAAATCAGGGAACGGAAAACTATATATGGTATATAATCTGACATGCCGCTTATCTGGTAATTGGCAGATTTGATATGATTTAACCCTAAAGAACATTATAGTGTGCTGCTTCGGAATTGTACTTAAAAAGCCTAAACGCTAGTTCATTCTATCTGGCTGTCAGTCTATCTGGCTGTCTGGCTGGCTGTCCCTCTATGTAGAATGTTATGAAATGTAATGTTATCAATATATAAACAACTGTAAAGGTTTATGTACACAATTCATTCTGATTGTTATTATTATTTATTTATTTATTTGTATTTTCATCTTTATTATTATTCTCGTCACAGTGTTTAAACTGGGACTTGTCAGTACATTACTGTGACCATTGAAACCCTAAGCCACCACTGCCGGTTCAAGTCATTTCACTTAGTCCATGTCGTTTGAACATGATTTGTCTAAATGGATTACCCTTTTCACATTTCTGTGTGAATGGAAATTTAAACAGCTTGGCCTCGATTTGAAACAAGTGCAAAAGAAGAGGCACGTTTCCAGAAGGGAATAGAGCAGCTGTACTCTATCTGTATAAAACTAACAAGAAACAATAAATTTACTGGATGGAGCAGTTCTATGTTGGTTCTGGTGAGTTCTTGCGAGTTTTATACCAATACATTATTTGTATGTTACCAAACTCTTAACAAGCAACTCATAAAGATCATTTGGGATTCATAAGTGTGTACATTTGGTTCCGAGTGTAACAGGGTGGAGGCTGAGGGCGAACTGGCGACCCCGCACACCACAAGTGAGTGCCTTAACGACAGTGCAAAAGAGCCGGGCTCATCTGCATTCATGCTTTTAGAGCTTTTATCCTCATCTCATCTCACCCACAGGGGACAGGAAAGAGCAGCAGTGCATCACACAACACTGCCTGTTAACTAGCATTAACATTTTTATTCCCTTTCATTAAAATAAAATGTGATATAGCAGACCAAGAGTCCTCGATACATGTAAATCTTTTACATAAGAAAAAGAACATAAGAAAGTTTACAAACGAGAGGAGGCCATTCGGCCCATCTTGCTCATTTGGTTGTTAGTAGCTTATTGATCCCAGAATTTCATCAAGCAGCTTCTTGAAGGATCCCAGGGTGTCAGCTTCAACAACATTACTGGGGAGTCATCAAATTACGTCATCAAATTACTTGCCAGCATTTATCTTCACTTTCTCATCGCAGTCGAATTGTGCACCCCACACACAAGAGCACACTGCTCTGTAATGATTCAACTTCAGTCTGTGCTTGTCATTCTCTTGCGTTAGCCAGATTAATTAGTGTTTAAGAAAAATTTCAACCCAGCAACCTACACATAGAAAATCCATAGAGTATCAATAAAGAATGTAGTTTTGGTACAAATAACGTTGGTCCTGCAAGTAATCATTGGATGGAATAAATACAGTCACAAAAGAATCTGGCTGTACTTCAGGTATGGTGGAAACCAAGAGAATTTCAGTCTTGAGGTTGAAACCCATATAACCTTTCGCTATAAAAAAAAAAATGTTAATATTCAAAGAAAAAGGTTTGTACAACCTTCTAAGAACAGTTCCTTTTTTTGTGTGGTCCCGTTTTGGTCTCGTTAGAAGCACTGTGCAAGAATATAATTATAATGTACTATCAGAAATATTGATTTTAATAGAACAATGTGACGTGGCAGAGCAGGGAAGTAGCGCTCTACATGGCATTTAAATGGTTAACCAGTCTAATCAGTTGATCAGTCCATTTCTTTTTGGGTGGGGGGTTGGTAACAGTTGCCAAGGTTTTTTTTTCTGCATTAATTGATTGATCAGTGAGAAAAAGAAAGGTTTACACTAATGAATTAAGAACATTTGGCTGTGGGCGGATGTCTCCAGATTATGCAGTGCCAATTGATCACTGATTATCATGGCATCTTTACTTGTGACAGATCTTGCAGTACATTATTTAAGCTTTGAGACCTCAGACAGTAGGGGTTACCAGATATAACACACAGGGCCTTGAAATCATACCTGACCAGTAACTGCGGTTTTGCAGTATGTAAATGAAGATGCAGACTGTAGATTTCTACAGTCCTAACCTGTTTAACAAATGTAATAAATCTGGTAAAAAAAAGGAAACACAATTTGTAATTTATAGAGAGCCAACAAATAATTGATTCATCAATTATTGATATGCATGGCTTTTATTTTTCAAGCTTAAATCAAACTTTTATTGATCTACTATATATATATAGTGCTGTGAAAAAGTATTTGCCCCCTGTCTGATTTTCTGCATTTTTGCATATTTTTGACACTGAATGTTATCAGATCTTCAACCAAAACCTAATATTAGATAAAAGGGACCCTGAGTGAACAAATAACACAAAAATTTGATACATATTTCATTTATTTATTAAAGAAAGTTATGCAACACCCAATGCCCCGTGTGAAAAAGTAATCACCCCCTTAGACTCAATAACTGGTTACGCCACCTTTAGCAGCAATAACTGCAACCAGACGCTTCCTGTAGTTATTGATTAGTCTCTAACAGTGCCGTGGATTGACCCACTCGTCCATGCAGACCTGCTTCAACTCAGTGACATTTGTGGGTTTTCGAGCATGAACTGCTCATTTCAGGTCCTGCCACAACATCTCAATGGGGTTTAGGTCTGGACTTTGACTAGGCCATTCCAAAACTTTAAATTTCTTGTTCTTCAATCTTAGATGGAGCAGTGTGTGCTTTAAATTGGTGCAGTTAAGCAAATTAAAACAGTGACCTCATTCTTGATTTTTCTTCTATTTTGTTAGTAAGGGCTGGAGATCCTGTCTGTTATTGAAAAGTGCATGTTATTACAATGCCTTAACAGCAAGTATCAAAGTATAGAAACATTTTACTGAATTTTTGAAGTTTAATGATTCCTAAAGTTCTGTCGTGTCAAAGTCGTACTGAATTGTATTCTTTGATGATTTTCAAAGTTTAGTATATGGTACGTTTAATTACAGTATTTCATTACCTTACATGTATTTGTTAAAGTTTTACTGAATTGAATTAATTTAATGATTTGTAAAGCTTTGTCATTTTGTATGCTTAATGTGATAGAACAGGTTACTAGCTATATATCATCAGTAGGTATGCATCATGGAAGGAGTCATATGCAAAAAAAACACTCATTATCATATAATAGACTCCCCCCACACCCACCCCCACCCCACCCCCTGTAAACACACCATTGGAGTGTTCAGGAGTAGTAAGTGCCACATTTCCCGGGATTGTAACTACAGTTTTACGTGGTTGTGTTCTTTGTGGCATAACATTGTGATCGGTGATGGTAGTTTTTAATGTCATATATTCTTACTTGACTGTAATCCATTTCTTGTCTTTACTTAGTTTCATGAAGTCATAAATATCAGCATTTAGCGTATGAATAAGGCAACAGACTTTGTTTTAGTTGTATTCAAAGGCTTTCTTGAATAGTCTACATTTTTTTCATCTTTTTTTAATCAATATTTGTATTTCTATGTATTATGCTATGAGCATGCATGTTTCCAGCTGTATTTGAAGGCTTTTGCAAAGTCTACGCATTTTTTTTTCCTTCTTGCTTTTGTATAATTATTATTATTATTATTTATTTCTTAGCAGGTGCCCTTGTCCAAGGCGACTTACAGTCGTAAACAAAAATACATTTCTAGAATCACAGTACAAGTAATAATACAATTAAGAGCAAGAATAATAAATTGTTCTCGGTGTATCGATTATTGTTGATTATTACCTGTCTGATTTTCTCCTGTAGGAAATTAGTTGCTGGGTGCATAGTGTCATAGTGTATTTAGGTAAGGATTCAGGTACCATTGTTATACTTTGGTTGCCTTGTGTCCTGATCAGAGTTTGTAAGCCATATGATAAATAATACAGGTACAGGAATGGCTATGGAGACAGAAAACCAATTGTGGTATACTTATCCCTGGTGGAGGTGTATATAGTTAATGCATGTTACACTTGCATATCCCTGGTGGAGGTGTATATAGTTAATGCATGTTACACTTGCATATCCCTGGTGGAGGTGTATATAGTTAATGCATGTTACACTTGCATATCCCTGGTGGAGGTGTATATAGTTAATGCATGTTACACTTGCATATCCCTGGTGGAGGTGTATATAGTTAATGTATGTTACACTTGCATATCCCTGGTGGAGGTGTATATAGTTAATGTATGTTACACTTGCATATCCCTGGTGGAGGTGTATATAGTTAATGTATGTTACACTTGCATATCCCTGGTGGAGGTGTATATAGTTAATGCATGTTACACTTACATATTTAGGTATACCTTGGTTATTGTGATCAAACTTGATATGGACAATACTTAGCTGAAATTCTTGAGGGTATCAGAATCTAGGTTATGGTGACCTAGTTTTCCATTAGTTCTGACGTGTTCAGCTGGGCTAATAAACAGTAAGTTAATAGAATGTGTGTCTCTTATCTGCTCAAACTGTGAAATCTCTTATATAATATGAGATACCCTACACATAGCATATTAACTTGTTATAAATCACACACTTTAAAATTGTACACTGGAATAGGTTCAAAAGGATTTTTTTGTTTTGTTTGTAAAACATAACTATGTACTGTAATATGTGATATTGCACATATATCTATCACTGAGATTTAGAATGAAGTCATTATCGTGTTTCATGCAGTAAACGATGGATTATCTCCTGGGATCTGTTTTCAGGGTTATCTGCGCTTTCTGGCAAGTTCTAAAGAATGGGAATCTGTGATGTACATTCCATATACAGTATTGTTTTCTCCATCGGAACCTGGTTTGTTCTCTGTCATCAGAAATTATAAGAACTGTGAGTCACTCATGTATGAATTATTAAACTGGTATTAAACTGGCTGCTTTGTAATCAGACGTGGTTGAAGAGTATTTGAGAAGGCAATCAGCAGCCCTATAGTTAAGGTGCAGACTAACAGGTCTAAGTGACAGACTGTTCATCTCATTGCATGTCTCTCCAGCGTTCCATGTTTTCTAACTGCTACGATTTTAATGACATCTTACAGGTGTCAGTGTCATGAAACCCATTGTAGCCAACTTTTATCTGCACAGTTTTCTTTTTTTTTTACCATGACTTGCTTTAAAGGGGCCGAAGCACTGAACTGTAAGGACTGTTTTGTAAAGGGCTATTATTTTTATGAACTAAATTCAGTTTTTAGTTCATAAAACCTTTTTAAAATAAAATATTTCCTTAAACGCCCTTCAACTGATCAAATTGCTACACACCGTGCAATAGAGTATCAATAGCGAAAAATATAGAAATCCTAATACTAGAGCATCATTAACTCATTGCAATCATCATTAAATCAATTGCTGCTAACAAAATAGTTCCATAGATGTTCCCCACCATGGACCTCCATTCAGTATACAGGTCTGAAATGTGCAGTTTTAAAAGAAACACAGGTTTTATTACTTGCAAGGCAAGTAAGCTGGGAACTTTCTTTAACTTAGTGTATTACCAGAGGTCTGTTTTAAAATGTCTTTTTCTTTCAAAACAGCACTTGAGACCTACCTAGCTAATGGATGTGCAAAATGGAAAAGATGTATGGAATTCCAGTCAATTCTCATTAAAATAAACTCTGATTAGAAACATTTTCTGATACTACACATTTTATATAAGGTCCTGGCCAAATTCAGCTGTTGCTTATGGAAAATAATAATAGTAATAATAATACAAGTTCACTTAACACAAATACAAACTGTTTGTGCAAATTATTTTGGAGCCCCCAGGGAAAAAAAACAATGAATAAAAGGAATCGGCCTAGTTCGAACAGTGTAAAAGATATATGGAAAGGTATTAACTTGCATCCAGGTTACTATCTCTGGTCTGTATTTTAGCTGTTTTGGGAGTATTGATCCTATGCTGCATTTCAAGTTGCCATAGTGCTCACGTATCAAAAGAATTTCCATGAAGCAGCGCAAAAAAATGTGCGTTGAAGGCAGTGGATAATGCACCTCCGTGCAAGAAAAAGAAAGATGTTGCTGCACATTTCAACTTTCCCGCAAATACTTTGTACAATAATACAGGCCTATGAACAGCAAACTGAATGCAAGTCATCAGCGTTTCCCATTTGCTCAGTACCCAGATCTTGAGGATGTCTTGGTTTTGTGGTTTAATGATTTGTATCAACTGTACCTGTCCTTCCACATTCCAAATGTAAAACTTGTATGCAAGATTCTGAGTGTGAGGATTTCTTTAGTTGAGTAAATGCAAACTAGTGATAAATCTGGGTATTATTTTAATTGCTCTTAAGCGATGAGTAATATAGTTATAGAAGTCATGCAGCAGCTGCACAATGATCTTTACACTTGTGATCAATGGATACATGATTTAATGCATTGTCTACAAGAGTAGTTACAGTTATTTTATTTTCAGTACAGTGCAATTTTATGTTAATTGTGTAATAAATTTGTGACAAGGTGTGATTGTATAAACAATATATTTGAGTGCAGTTTGGAGAAATTGGCAAGAGAGGGATGTACCAGATGGGCTGTGCAGGTTTTCTCTTTGTAACGCCTGTGCTTATTGAATGTAAAGGCAAGCCAGAGCTAATTAAGTTGTTCTTCTACCGTGTGGGTGTTTTGTAGCTGTCACCAAGGCCTTTTTTTACAGCCTTTTTTCTGAAGTATTTTTGTGTTTTTTATTTCTTTCTGTTTTGTCACTTCATCAAAAAAAATGCTGGATGCTATGTAGCTTAGAGGTTAGAGATGAGGACTGGCCTGTCATTATCCTTTGTTCTCACATTGACTGAAAACTCACAGACCTGACTTCAAATAGGACTCTGCCAGTAATACTCAAAACCTTTTATTGGTCAAATTCCACAGCTGTCTTACACTCGGGTAATGTGGATGATGAAGTATGAGGTACTCAAAGTACTTCATAGTCCACTACACCAGAGGAGCCACTAAAACTATTACTTCAAATTACAACTGAATGAATGCAGCCTATATAAAAGTACAACTAGTGAAGTATGTATTTTAGATTACACAATCTATGTTAAATAATATTTGATAATATGATGTTTGAAATTGCTTCTGATAACCACTTACTTAGTATTTAGTGGATGTTATTGAATAAAACAAATGTTTATTTAAAAAACAAACAAACAGACATCTAAGCTAGTGTGTAAACATGGTTTCTTCTGGGGCAGTGTCCTGCCAGTTTCAACTTGTAACACCCCCCCCCCGTTCTTCTCACATCCATAATAAATCATTAATTTACAGTACAAATTGCTAAGCTTTTTAGTGTGTCCTGATCAGCTTTGTATTTCTGCTATAATGTGTGTGTCTGCTTCAATATTTAATATTTATCCGGATGATTTAGACAAGTTATTTTTTGCATTTAATTAATGTACCTTGACTTTACAAGAGTGTGCAATTCATATTGTCCAACGCCCGGGACACAAGATTTGTGTGAAAGCAAGTTTCTGAAAACGGAATTGCGGAAGTGTTTACGTCCCACCCCTATCACTTCTGATTGGCTAGCTGTCGAAAAAACTGATCTTCTGTTGGTTACAAAGAAACGTGTTGCTGCCTGAGAGCTTCTGTCATCGAGCAAAGTAATCTTTTTTGTAAATTAGCAAATAAGTGATACTGCTTTAATATATGAACCTGACATTTAAATGAAGAAATCGTTGTGTAATTTCGTGGTTAAACGTGTACTTCATTGTTGGGATGTTTTAAAAAAACAAAAAACAACAACAAAAAAAAACCTTAAGTTTACTGTTTAGAAGCATTTCAAGACAAAATTCCCCTGGCAAAAAAATGTATTATTCTTTTCTTCTTTCGATGTTAGTGTTGCTAACCTAGTTTGTTATTTACTATATTTATTTATTTTTTTTTTTTAGATTTAAACGCTATATTAAAAAATATAGAGCTATGAGATTATCTGTACAATATTTTATTATTTTAAAATGAAATACAAACTGTAAATCTCATGGCAATGTGTTTCTGTATTCATTACATGTATGTATTTATTTTTCAGTGAGAGTAGTGCAGGGAAAGAATGTTGTCCCCCCCCCAAAAAAAAGCCATCAGGGTATGAAACCAGGATCCCCCTTCTGCAGCAGTGTTCCACTTAGCCATCATGGGACAAGTTGTTAGAGGAGCAAAATGCCTGTAAAATGTAGTACAGTTTAATATTTTGTCTTTTCGGAATCTGATGGAGCCTTCTGTAAAAAGTGTGTGCAGTTAGGTAGAAAAACAGTACAAAATGTAGATAAACTTGACAGGTTATACACAAGTCTTTTGTAAAATCTGGGGTTCAGCAGTTACAAAACTGAAAGAACATCAAGAAAAATCTGAATTCCACAAAGCAGCAGTAATAGTTGGCAATTATTTCATATCTGATGCAACAAACTAAAACACCTGTACATTAGGAGTTGAATTCAGCTTATAGAGAAAGAGTGTAAACAGTAATTGACCTTCCCTCTAAAAAGACATGTGCTATATTGGTAGGCGAGGGGACAGAAGCTAGAAACAATGACATTGCTTATTTACACTTAGATGAAATTGGCCTGAAGAAGATGACACATATTCAGATTGTAGGTTTCTTTAAACCCAAATATTTCCTTCGTCAGTCATTCTTCATCCTAGGACATTGAAAATTAGGGCTGGGTAGATGCATCGATCCTTTGTATCATTTGATCACCTTTGATGGTCAAGCATATGCATCCTCAGCCTGTTTGAGTTTTGACTGCACATTCACACCTAAAAACGTAAGGTGATTGTATTTGTGTTAGTTTTATTAATTTTATACCACTACACATAAATGAATGATGGAAAAACAACAAAGATGGCTTTTCAAAAGTAGCTCGCTTGCCCAGAAGCATCTTAATAAGCATCCCAGCAACGTTAGTCTCCAGCAAGCAGGGTTTTTGGCTGTACTTTGAGGCGCTTCCTATAAAATTATAAAAGTCACTAAAAATCTATTTTTTACAGTAGCATCTTGGAATTGGTGTCCTTTTCAACGCGATATTTAGTTTTTTTCTAATTTTTTTTAAACATTAAGTATTTTTTTATTATTATGTATTCTGCTTAGATATAAATTTTTAAAAAGTGTTATTTTATGACCTGAGGGACCTTACAATACTTCCTGAATGTTTTGCTGAAAAATATTGATGTTTTGGCAAATTGCAAGACATTGTTTCATCTGAGTGATTGCAATGACATAAACTTTTATTCTCAGCAACAATGGACACTACTCTCGATTTTTATTTTTCTAAATAATAAATTCTTCAATCCATTATCATCAGTAATAAGGAAAAAAACGTACCTGATACATTTAGTTCATGAAACATTATCTGCTTATAGCCACTTGTTTCCTGATATTTATAAATGTTGTAAAAGCATATAAATGTTCGAATATAACTTTAAGTCAAATACATTGGATTTACTGTGTTTACCCCCTGGATATTGGTTGTGATTGCTCAACTTAGTGAATAGTTACAATATATTATACAGTTATAATATTTGTATATAATATAGTATTAAACAGTTATAATATTTGTATATAATATAGTATTAAACAGTTATAATATTTGTATTGTATGGAAAAGCAGTTAGGCAACTGAGTTGAAATGCCTAGTTTCTGATGTATTGTACAGTGATTTGTAAGTGTACTTATTTGTAATTTAACACTTTTTTTAGTACCTTCAATGCTATGCTTAATACTGATATAGGGCCATTATAGTAGATTGCAGGATGGGTTTAATCTGTGATTGAAAACAGGATTGTGCTGGCATCTGAAACTCTTTGTGTTCGATTGAAGTGGGTGTGCTAAATATAGCCTGAGAGGAAAGTAAAACAAATGTTTTAGTTATTCAAAAGGTAAGATATAGAATTGGAACAAATGTCTTAAGAACTGACTATAAGAAGTGTAAATATTTTTTTGAAAAGGCTGCAGAAGTTTTGGCAGGTACAGTACAAATAGCCGTGCCCATTTGATCATTAAGACGGCTGCACAGTTCCTGAAGTTTCTGTCTTGGAATTAATATTGTAGAAATGCGAAATAAAGGCTAGCGCAGCACACCAAAGTTAATATATAAAAATAAGTATCTATCAAGTCCTGTGCTTCAGTCTAAAAGCAGGACCAAATTGGGTGTCAGGCAACCTATTCTATGACACAATATCATCTAGAGGTGTTTAAAGTAAGAGTGCGCATATTTATGATTCTCACTCTGTTCATCTCTTTTTCTTCCAGGGTGTAACAGAAAGAGATTGACTCGTCTCCATTAGCAAGCATCGACGGAACCGGACAGTATTACTTCCAGTCTGCTCCCCTTTAACCCCCCTTTTTAAAAAAAAAAAAATACTAATAATTTGTGTTGCTGATGATTTCTCAGCATGTGGGCAATGGCCATGGTTTTCACTGGACTATCCTGATACCATGCTGTCTTGGTTCACAATGAGAGGAGCACTGCCCCCCTTGGAAAGTGCGCTGAGCAGCTGGCGTCTCGGTTGATCGTGAGTGAGGAATGGCCTCTCTGGACCTACCTTACCGCTGTCGCTGCTATGGAGAACACAAACGTTTCCGGAGCCTGTCTTCCCTGAGAGCCCACCTGGAGTACAACCACACCTACGAGACCCTCTACGTCCTGTCTAAGTCCAACAGTGTGTGCGACACCACCCTCGTCCCCTTGGTGTCTGATGGGCCCCTGTTGAGCCCTGTGGGCGGCCGAAAGGACGTCTTCGAGAGCACCTCTTTCAGCGCCAAGGAACACCGCTACCCCTTCGACCTGCCATGTGCTGATGACCTGGGCCTGACTGCAACTGCTGCTCGCTACATACCCAATGTAGAGATTCCCCTGAGCGAGATTTTTGTCAAGAAAGGAATGACCTCAACCACTCCTCCCACTCCCACTTCCACTCCCACTTCCACTGCCATCTCAGCAGCTACTGCTGCCGCAAACGCAGTGGAGGCCGCCTACGAGGAAGGGCTGGCCCGGCTGAAGGTGCGGGCCTTCGAGAAGCTGGAGCTGGACGAGCGGCTGGAAAAGCTCTCGGAGGAGGTTGAGCAGAAGATTACTTCCCGCGTGGGCCGTCTGCAGGTGGAGCTCGAGAAGAGGAGCTCGGAGCTGGAGAAGGCCAAGCAGGAGAGTGTGCGGCTCGGCCAGGAGAAGCAGGATCTGGAGGACAAGGCCTCGGAGCTCTCCCGCCAGGTGGACGTCTCTGTCGAGATGCTGGCCAACCTCAAGCAGGACCTGGTTTCCAAGGAGCAGGAGCTCAACAGGAAGCAGCAGTGAGTAGACAATTAACAATTGAGCTCATCCATCCCAAGTATGTTCTCTCGAGTAAGTAGGGGTTGGCCGATAACATATGTCAAGATATACAACCCTTCCTAGAGTATTTATAGTTCCTATAAGAGCAACTAATAAAATACAGACTGAAATAAAATGTTTAATTATTGGAGCTCAGATATATTCTAGCAGGTTTTGTTGTTATTAATAGATTTCTAAACAATTAACACAAATTAAACTGCCACAACAACCAATTGTACAATAATCAAAAGGTTGCATACTGTACGTCTATTGATTTTATAACCTCGACATCAATAGACATGCTGTATGGATTACTGCAGTGAAGTAGCACTATCATTATTTGTTGTGCTTGTGTTATGGTACTGTACTTCATTTGTTATGAGTCACTGTAATATGAACTGGGAGAAACTAGGACAAAGAACAATGCATTGTGTTTTTTGCATTTAGAATATGCAATGGTGTCTCTAGGAATACAAGATGCACTATCAAACATGAGGTTTGCACTAAAGCAGTTCAAATAAGGTTAGTGTCGGAGGCAATATTTCCTTTTAAAACCATATAATTATCATTAGACATAAGGCTACACAAGGCTTTTAAAAGACCCATTTCAGAGTCATAATGATGCTTCTGTAGATGCACTTGTAGCTGCAGGCAGTGTTTGCTTATTTTAAGATGCTTGTTCAGGATAGCTCTTCTGAGTACCGCTTTGCAATGCCCCCCCACTGGCTGAAGCAAGGAAGAACAGGACTCCTCCCTAACCCATGGGAAGGATTTGAGACCAAAATGTGTGTGTGTGTGTGTGTGTGTGTGTGTGTGTGTGTATGTGTGTTTGTGTGTGAAGGGGCAAGTAGTTTTTAAGACGATGAAGACAGGAAACGTTCCTTTCACACAATGCAGTGCTCACGCATTTTACTGAATACAGCCAGCTCTGCTGTCAGTTCTTCCTTACAAATACCGTAGTTTTCACAAATCAAATCCAGATGAGACTCCTTGACACTTTTAGAAGATGTTGTCAGGATGCTGTTTAGTGCAGTCAGTGCTTCCATATCATTCTCCTTCAATTTTTCTTTTATTTAATTTGCAGTTTTATCCAAAACTCTGTTCGGCACAAATCTTGAACCGCTTCAGTTCAACTTTTTCATGAATAAATCTTTGCCTTGGCAACTGCGGGCCTTGATAGTTATTCTGTGTGCAGATTGCATACCTCCACAATGGCAAGAAAAAATCTTCAGTTCTCATTGTCACTATTGTTTCCACAGTAGTGCAAACCATGTCCTTGACAGAAGCATAGTTGAGGATGGAGGACTGCGAAGCTTTAGAAAGCATGTTGCACTGTATTAGAACTCACTGCAACAGGAGGCAAGGGAACAGAAAGTGAAAGCTGGTAATCGATGTCATTATACCATTGGCTTGACCGCCCTGTCAAGCATCATTATACTATTGGCTTGACCGCCCCTTCCAGCATCATTACACCCTTGGTTGACTGCCCCGTCCAGCATCATTTTAAAAAATGTTGGCCAAAGCAGCGACAACTTGTTCAAAATTATCGAGAAGGATTTTCAGAACGTTTCAGAACGGCAACTCCATGTTGTGTCACTAAGCGATTTTAAAGCTGTAGCCTGTCCATAAAAATCACCTTTCAGCAAAGATTAAAAAATGGCATGCCGTTTAGATGATCCCCCAATAAAAATGTGTAGCGAAGATATATTGCTCATCATATGCCGAATTGTTGTTATGCTGCTATATACATCTACAATACACATTGCCAAGGGGCTTCATGGCCATGAAGTGCAATACTGGCATGGCCACAGAAAATTTAACTTTGACACACAGCTTTCAAGTATTGCCTGTTTTCCTCAACTTGTCGGTCATGTTCTGTATTTAGTTTAGCAGCAACACTACTAGTCTTTTGGGAATCACTGTAAGCAGAAAGCTTCACAGCTGCAGAAACATAAGAAGTGCTTTTTTGGTAATCGTTACAGTTGCCTTTTTCCAATTAGAAAAAAATCCTCTGTGCACCCACCTCCACCAAATGCACGGCAATTTTTGTGTTCATGTCCAGCTCTGACACTGGGGCCATTCTTCTGTGACTGGCAATGCAGAGGTCTCTGCTTCTTCCTCATCTTGAAGGCTGTCTCTAATTGCTCATTTTACTATGTTTCGTGAAATATGAATCCAATGTATAAGTGCGTTTAGCCATGTTTAAATAACCAGTACTTTCAAGCTGTTAATTGAAAGTTCTCATACCCCTTCCCATTGGACAGGAGCTGGGTTACTGTGAAAAAAGACAATAGGACTGTTTATACAAATAGTATTTTGCTATTACGCCATCTAGTGGTAAATCAAAATAACTACACACAAATGTGTGATATAATTATTCTACGGTACTTTTTTCCTTCTAGAGTACATCTTCCTATTCCTCACCTATAAAAGAGGAGGGGCAACTGCTCCCCTTGCCCCCCACCCCCCTGTAATCCCACCAGTGTCCTAACCTATGTGCTATGTGTTTTGAACTTGGGTTTATAATTAAGCAGATAGGTCTTTTATCTTGTCTTCAGGAGCTGGCCAGCTTAGCTTTTAATACAAAAATATCTTCCATGTATAAGCAAAATCCCAAGACGCTGTAGGTGTGCATCAGTAACATAGTGGTGACTTTGTGCACACGTCCAATGTACAGTATCTTTATGTGCTCTTCCAGCAGCTATGCTATTTATTTCATTATTATCCTCTCTCTCCTGGTAACCCAGTTCAAAAATGGATAACTGACATAACCACATTCACTAGAATGAGCCTTATAAAGGTGCTGAATATGAGAGATTGTGAAGTGGAAACATGGAGTCTCAGAAGAGCCTGCTTACTGTACATCGTTAAGCTTGGCTTGGAGAAACATGAATGCTAATTTTATAATAATATTTTAAAGCTTATAGAATGGTAAACATGTTCAAGTGTTTTTTTTTTCTCTTATCAGATACATAAAGCAGCACATTTAGGGGTTAGTTTATATCATCTACATTTTTAAATGTCAAATTTCTTATCTGTTCTTGATCTTACCCTATTATGTCCTGCTTAGATCATTCTCTGCCACTATTTCCTGAAGTGAGATGTATATTTTATCAGTGCAGCACAAGAAATAAATTAGATGTAGGTTAACAGTGTACAAAGCAACAACTGGCAATGAAATGCTGCATTGTGACCCTGCACCAGCTCACTTCAGTTATGACTGAAACAGCAACAGTCTAATACAGGTCCATTAATACCACATTTTATTTCAATGTAAAGCTTTATGACATGGCTTGAGGACGGCGAATTAATAGGCGAGCACTGAGGGTCCGGGTTTGGAATAACCATCTCTCACAATCACTGGGTTTCACCTGGAGTAACATTTCAATTATGACAACTGGCAGCACTGTTTCATGATGTTTGCAGTATTCCCCTTGGAAACCTAATCACACCCACTTAGTCTTGGACATAAATCAACTGTTATGTTTAGCAGACAGAGGGAACAGGACAACCTGTATCCCATCTTAATGCACCCTTGTCATATCTTGATGGGTGGTGTATAAATGAGCCTCACAAAGGCAACTGCATAAGCTGTAAGTGACAGGGGATCTATCAATCAGGATCCATATTGTCAAGAGACACTATACATATTGTTGACATGGGAAACACCAAGCTGTAGATCACTTGCATAATAAAACACACTGCTTTTATATTATAAAGAGAGAGAAAGTATACACTGTGAACATTCATAGTGTACTGATAAATATAAAAGTACTAACAGAGGGAAAAAAACTATAGAAATAAGCAAAACAAAAAACTTTCATTACTTGCTTAATTTTATGTTCACATGACTGTCAGTCCCACCCCCTTTTCACCTCCACTCCTAAACAAGATAAAAATGGCTGAATGAAAAACTGGTGAACGGCGATTCTGTGACAGAAAATGAATTGCAAAACATGCTACAAAAGAAAGAAAAAACTGGCGTTATGAACTTTAAAAACATTTTCTGTTAATTTATTTATGGTATTTAGCTGTATCAGCTATATTTAAACAAAATACTGTAAAACCATAAATATTTGCGACCAAAATATTTGGCGAATCACACACCTATTTTGCTCCAGAAATGTTGGTGACCTGTTGCACTGGTAGTAGTATATTACTTCATTATAGGTACAGCACTAAGATATTTGTGCCAAAAATGGTTATGCAAATATTTATGGCTTTATAAAGTCATATTTACTATCCAACCCTACGGCTTCGGGCATTATAGCCCCCTGTCGGTAACAATAGTCTTCCTTCGGGTCAATAATTTTCCACTATAGTCCTCCTCTCCATTTGTTGATAAGAATTACAAACAAAACGATGGTACAGCAATAGGATCTAAATTAGGAATGCATTTTGCCAGTACATACATGGGAACATGGGAAGAACAATTACTTAGAAAATCGTAAAGAGAACCTTTAGAATACATTCGGTTTGTAGATGATATTTTTGGGGTTTGGACACATGGAGAAGAGTCTCTCTTCCAGTTTCATAAAATAGCAAATGAAATACACAGTAATATTAAGGTGGACCTTCGATGGTCAAGGAAAGAAATAGAATTTTTAGATACCATAGTAAAACTTGAAGAAGGTTCAATTGAGACTGACCTCTTCTGTAAACCTACTGACATGCACCAGTATTTACACATGTCCTCTGCACATCCGATACACACTAAAAGGGCAATCCCAAAGGGTCTAGGAATAAGAATATGAAGAATATGCTCAAAAGAAAGTGACTATGTAAAACAAAGAAATGTATTAAAAACAAATCTTAAAAAAGAGGATACAAAGAAAGAATTATAGAGACGGAGTTAAGAAAAGTGGATAAACTAAAAAGAGATGATCTACTAGATTATAAAACTAGAGATAAAAAGGTCAAAAGAGTCCCATTAATAATGACTTACTCTAAACTTTTGCCCAATATTTCTAAGATAGTTTGGAAACACTTATGGATTCTACATAATTCAGAAAAATTAAAAAAGTATTTCTTAAGGCCCCAGTTGTAGCATTCAAAAGAGAAGCTAATTTAGGTGATATTTTAGTTCACAGTAAACATAAAAGAATAATTGACAAAATAGGTTCTACGAACATGTGCACCAGTAGATGTAAAGTGTGTAAATACATAGATAAAAGTAAAAATATAATTAAACATAAGAACACCACATATCCACTAAAAACTAATACCCACTGTAAAAATAGCAATGTTGTTTATGGAATAGCCTGTGAAAATGTGATGAAATCAAATATGTTGGAGAGACTGGAACTACTTTATATAAACGAATTCAGAACCACCTTTCATTAATTAGAAATAAAAAATGAATGAACCAATAGTACAGCACTTCACCAGTCAAGGACATGACATAAATGATGTAAAGTTTGTAGTATTAGAACAGCTAAAATTAGACAATGCAACATATAGAAGAATAAAAGAAAGTAAATGGATAAATAGACTGAATACAATTATGCCAGCGGGACTCAACAGAAAAGAATGAACTAATTAACTTCAATAGATATATAACATTTAAATAAATAAACAAAGTTTGTTCAAAAATTGTGCATGCTGATGCTGGGGAGGCCAAATCTAGACTGATCCTCAGAGCCAGCATTGCATGATATAATAAAATATAAATTTATATAAAATAATGTTTATTAGAATTAATACAGATTCTAAGATAGAAGTAAAAATGATGTCACAATATATAGAACAGCATTACATCATGTAAGAATAAATCATAGATTTGAATGTAAACAATAACAAGTAGTTGTCATGCCGTCAAAACCTATAAATACCTCCAATGTTTTGATTCAAACACAGGCTCCCTTGAGAAAGATATGTGCAACATATCGAAACGTTGGGCAGCTGGCTCTTTGAGCTAAAAATATATATATATATATATATATATATATATATATATATATATATATATATATATATATATATATATATATATATACAGTACTGTGCAAAAGTTTTAGGCAGGTGTGAAAAATGCTGTAAAGTAAGAATGCTTTCAAAAATAGACATGTTAATAGTTTATATTTATCAATTAACAAAATGCAAAGTGAGTGAACAGAAGAAAAATCTACATCAAATCAATATTTGGTGTGACCACCCTTTGCCTTCAAAACAGCATCAATTCTTCTAGGTACACTTGCACACAGTTTTGAAGGAACTCGGCAGGTAGGTTGGCCCAAACATCTTGGAGAACTAACCACAGTTCTTCTGTGGATTTAGGCAGCCTCAGTTGCTTCTCTCTCTTCATGTAATCCCAGACAGACTCGATGATGTTGAGATCAGGGCTCTGTGGGGGCCATACCATCACTTCCAGGACTCCTTGTTCTTCTTTACGCTGAAGATAGTTCTTAATGACTTTCGCTGTATGTTTGGGGTCGTTGTCATGCTGCAGAATAAATTTGGGGCCAATCAGATGCCTCCCTGATGGTATTGCATGATGGATAAGTATCTGCCTGTACTTCTCAGCATTGAGGAGACCATTAATTCTGACCAAATCCCCAACTCCATTTGCAGAAATGCAGCCCCAAACTTGCAAGGAACCTCCACCATGCTTCACTTTTGCCTGCAGACACTCATTCGTGTACGCTCTCCAGCCCTTCGGCGAACAAACTGCCTTCTGCTACAGCCAAATTTTTCAAATTTTGACTCATCAGTCCAGAGCACCTGCTGCCATTTTTCTGCACCCCAGTTCCTGTGGTTTTGTGCATAGTTGAGTCGCTTGGCCTTGTTTCCATGTCGGAGGTATGGCTTTTTGGCCGCAAGTCTTCCATGAAGGCCACTTCTGACCAGACTTCTCCGGACAGTAGATGGGTGTACCAGGGTCCCACTGTTTTCTGCCAGTTCTGAGCTGATGGCACTGCTGGACATCTTCCGATTGCGAAGGGAAGTAAGCATGATGTGTCTTTCATCTGCTGCAGTAAGATTCCTTGGCCGACCACTGCGTCTACGGTCTTCAACTTTGCCCGTTTCTCTGTGCTTCTTCAAAAGAGCTTGGACAGCACATCTGGAAAGCCCTGTCTGCCTTGAAATTTCTGCCTGGGAGAGACCTTGCTGATGCAGTATAACTACCTTGTGTCTTGTTGCTGTGCTCAGTCTTGCCATGGTGTATGACTTTTGACAGTAAACTGTCTTCAGCAACCTCACCTTGTTAGCTGAGTTTGGCTGTTCCTCACCCAGTTTTATTCCTCCTACACAACTGTTTCTGTTTCAGTTAATGATTGTGTTTCAACCTACATATTGAATTGATGATCATTAGCACCTGTTTGGTATAATTGTTTAATCATACACCCTTCTATATGCCTACAAAATCCCTGACTTTGTGCAAGTGTACCTAGAGGAATTGATGCTGTTTTGAAGGCAAAGGGTTGTCACACCAAATATGGATTTGATTTAGATTTTTCTTCTGTTCACTCACTTTGCATTTAGTTAATTGATAAATATAATCTATTAACATGTCTATTTTTTAAAGCATTCTTACTTTACAGCATTTTTTCACACCTGCCTAAAACTTTTGCACAGTACTGTATATATTTTTAAAATGAAAATAAATACAAAATAAATACTTGCCACAATATGTGCCTCTTTCAAAACTTCCACATGTGAGACACACACTGGGCCACATTTTCTTGGATCAGAAAATCAGTAGTCAACTGCATATACTGTGTCAAAATAAGATGGTGTGAGGTATATTTTATCCTACACAGTTATAAGTATAATTATAAGTCAGAGGTTCCCAATTTAATGTTAATGCATTTAATTAAAATACACATATTAAAGCTTCACCTAATAATATTTACCTTTCAAAGATGCTAATATCAGTGTTTTAAGTATCAGACAAAATTAAATGAACACCTTTTTAAAAGTAAAATCAAATTACTTTGTTTCTTCAGAAGTTACAAAATTCTAGGTCTGTAACGAAGGGTACATTTTGACCTTCGAAAGTTCGGAACACATTACCGAACAAAGGTTCGAACCTTCAATAGTACTAATTTACATAATTTTTTCCATATCACACATTCAATGTTGTATTTTTGTTTTTGACTTTTAAATGTTTATTTTATATTTTATTTCTTATTCAACGTAACATTTGGAGTTTATCACGGCATATCAAAGCAAAACTCCACATATTTTTAATTAACTTTGAAATCTAGGGGTTCATAAGTATATTCTTGAGTTTAATGCATTTAAATCTCAGCATTCATGGTGCAGTAGTAATCGCCTTTCGCTGCAACACATGTTCCAACTGTTTTTTCTTGAAGGTCCAGCACTTCAGAGCTGTAATCAATGGATCTGGTATAATCACCAGGGAGTCTGCAAACAGACAACCATCTCTATTCATGTCTGTATGATAAGAATTCATATCACCCTTCTTCACACAGAGGTCATGTCTCCAGAATGTTTTGGGAGTCTGGCCCCCCACACAAGGGAGGGGTCTGCAAACAATTCATTCCTTGACCTGGTGGATGAGATTGAGCAATACACATGCTGGTTAGAAGACAATATTCTGTGTATGCCCAATAAGGAAGGATTTTTATATTCAAACATATTTAGAAATGTTTTTTCTTCCACAGTGGCCCCTCTAGTTTTTGACACTATGCCGAGACAATTTGAATTTCAGCCCATTTATCTTTCATGAGTTAGCAGCCATGACTGTCCTTTGGGCATCCATCCAGTAAAATAATAATAATAAAAAATGCCTGCTAAAGAAGGCAGTGGGCTGTGATGGGATTGGAGTCAAGTTGTCAAGGAGCCAGATGCAGGTTCACTCAGCCCTGCGGCTTCTGTTAAGCTGCTGAGATTGGGAGTTATGGGGTTTCCTGTACCGTTCAGGATTCATTTCCTATCCGTTTCCCTCTTTAAGTACCATCACAAACGGGCGCAAAGAGTCTTGTGTGCATCAAGCACTGTACTGTATGGGCACCCCTAAGCAGAAGAGCCAGTAAAGCTTCTCTGCAATGAGGGTGTCTTGATGTTGTGTAGTGACAGGAGGTGTTTAAAGGTGTTATTTTTTGTGATCAATTATTTATGTGGTGTTTTGAATATATACAAAGCAGTAGAGCGCTCCATAGGAAGAAAAAAATATATAACTACGTCCATTATATTACGTAAGGCGATATTGTGCAACACTGTAACAACTGTAAGTCGCCCTGGATAAGAAACAAATAAAATAATAATAATAATAATAATAATAATAATAATAATAGTACCTGCTTCTAGAGAACTGCTTGTCCAATTGTGAGGAAATGTGGTTACTTTTGTTAGCAAGTTATTGAGAGATCAGAATATGAGGATAAAAGCAGTCCAAATTAACAGCAGAGCAGTGTACATGGCTGCCACTTCCATTTGTCCAGCTTATCTTCTTGTGTTGCTTACTGTCGTTGGTTATGTTAGTTTAAATGTATGATTGTGCGCTTCACACCATTGTTTTAGAAAAATATGCACATTACACTTAATTTGATGACAAATTGCCCACCAACATTTTACTATTTTTCATTTAATACACTGGGATCTAAATGCTGTTTATTTAAATCATTAATAGAACGGGGGCACTTTGAGAGATCTCTAACATTGTGTGTATTGTGTGTATTGTGCATTGTGTATTTCTGTCTTTAAAAATGTCTAGCATAATGACCACATTTTGTCCAAATTTAACATTTGTCACAGTCTGAATCAATTTAATAGACTCCTCTGCCTTTTGTGTTTTCATTCACCATTGCCTCTGCACCTTCCTGCAGCTAAGGCATCTCTTATTAGTTTTATATTGGCACAATTTCTGTTTTTTGTTCACAGAAAAAATTCCATTGCACTTGTAGAGTAGCCAGGATGGACAAGAAATATAGAAAATAACTAGGTCAACACTCGGTGCACAATTTTTACTTGTCAGGCTTTCAAACATGATTAAAAAAAACACTGGAAATTGCGAAGAAAAGGTTGCCTTCAGGCAGGCAGGCAGGCAAAGACGCTTACAAATATAAACACAGTTATCAGGTTTGCTGTCGGTAGCAAAGTACAGACAGTCCAAAGTAAAGCTTTTTCTTTTTTTTTTCTTCAGTATATCAGTTTATTGATTTTGCCCCCTGTTCATCTGCATTTTACCAAGCTACTGAACCATGCAGGTGAGGCCCAGCCTGTCTGGCCTCATCTGGCGCTTGACAATCAGGAGTCGCTAAAGCGTGATGAGGTGAACTATCCACAGCTGATTTTCTTCGCTAACTCAAAGGAGCGCAAGGCCAGTGCAACATTTGCTGTGGGACCCCAGCCAAGATCTGTGACTCACAGGCAATGTTTGTACATTGCCTCAATTCTGGATCCACCACAGACACATTTACAGGGGACAGGCCGAGGATCTCATAAATATATCTAGTTCTGTACACACCCCACTACAGCTCTCATTCAGTATTTAAGTTCAGGCTATTAGAGCGCCCTCCCCTCCCTGCTCCACCAGCACAGATAGTATGTTATACTGTAAGTGATTGTTATTATGTGATTCTACCTAAATCCTATGCTAGGAAGATAATCCCTCTGAATGTCAGACTTGGCAAGCTCAAAACACAACAAAAACAATAACCTACACACAATTGTTTAGGCAGGAATTAAAATGGTACTAAACCAGCAATCACATATTGCATTGAGAATCACTCCAGGCCTAATTTTCCTGGAATGTATTATTAACTTTGAGCCTACTCTAGACAACACTAGCAGGAAATTCCTCCGACAGGATGCTTCACATTAGGGGAAAAAGAACTGCCTTGTTATCTGTTTATAATTCCAACCTGATTTAATGCTAGGAGCACATTAGTTATCCAAGCAGCCTCTGCACTGAAGTTAACAATTTCTGGTCCACATTAATAAAGCAAATTGAAAAATCATATAACCTGCAATCCGTAGACAGAATAAAGGACAGTTTCATAAAGGCTGGTACTGTATGTGAGAGGGGGTCGCATTCTTCTGCTAACTACAGTCTGTCACAGTGATGATAAGACAGGATGTTCTGACAAGAATGAAACAGAAAGTTCTGTACTTTTCCCACATCCAGCGTAGCATTTTCACATTATTCGTGATTTGATTTGAGGGATCCAGCTTTACTATTAGATTATAGGGTTTTTATTTATTTATCGGTTCTTTTTATTGATCTCGTTTGCTGTTAAGTTACTGTTCACAACTCTGCTCTGAACAACTTCCCCGCACTACTCATATAATCAAGAAAACTAAACCTAAACTTAAATATCAATTATAAAGAAATAATGTACACTTTCTATTATTTACAGAAGATAACATCATCTGTAATTACATTACTGCTTGGGCAACACACATTGAAATGGAAACTTTTTTTCTAGACCTGTTTTAAATAAAAAATGTTATAACAATAAACAACATTTGTTTTTATTACTTTATTTACAAGTTTGACATAAAAAGCTAAGAGGGACATGTATCAAGATCAATCGATGCAGCGCTGAATTTGGTGGAGTGTAAGGAAATGCTCTGCCGTGGCACAAATTTTACCCAATCCCAAATGTATTAACTGGACCAAAATTAAAGAGGCATGGCATAAGCTGGCACATTTAAATGCTTAAATGTGCTCAAAATGGGCTACCGGTACACAGATTAATAGACAAATCTGAAAAATAGAGCCTCCCCTCCAAATGGATTACCTCAATTGAACAATAGGAAGGTCATTTGGAGAGGCAGAAGTGACCCGTGTTGACTGAGTGTCTTGACATATTATATTATTATTATACAATGGGTAAAACCAAATATGCATAATGAAAAGGATAACTTAATGAACCAAGTTTATTATACAACGAATACAAACAATTGTACATAATGAAATAGATGGTATCGAGATTGAAATTTGTCTTATTTGTGGACCCTTTTAGGGCCGGTGCTGCTGTTCTGTCACTTCATAAATCTCATTTTAATATCACAGACTTCATTTACAAATGAGCCCAACATATAATTTGTCCATGCATATAATTAAGGCTTGACACACCTTAAAATGCATGGCTAATGAGCGTCGGAGCGCATTGCACGGCGGAGCACATTTTGGCGGTGCTAACACGGCCTTAACTTGCCAAAATTGTCATGATACATAGGAGGCAATTTTAAGGCAGGCGTAAACTTGGCGCTGTAGGCCTTATTGCCATCATAAATGCTTGATACAAGACCCCTAAATATTCTACAATGTACTGTTTTTCAGGTAAGCATTTAAATATTTAGCCACATTTGTTGTATAATAATTTTAAATGTGACAATGCTATTTTTCTGCTTTAACAAACATTATGTTTAATTCTAAAATATCTTGAAATACCTATAGTATTTTAGACCGTCAAATGCTGTGAATTAAGCCATTTTTTGCCATGAGAAAATACAGCCCTACTTATAATACAAACACAAGTACATTTCAGAAATATAAGCAATGAGTACAGACGTGCAGTCTCCCAAAACGTAAAGTCTGGGTTAATGGGCTCTCTGCTCTGCTACTAAGTACCTCGTGATTTATCATGGCTGACTACGGCCCTGTATGTATACACAAAAGACAAATGAAGAAAAATAAGAGGCATATACGTGTAAGATATATTGCTTTTAATATATTATAAATATAAGTTATTTCCGTATGGGCAATGTGTCTGTGAAAGTCACCCATGAGATCTGAGCCACTTAACATGACATTTCAATTGATGCATTCTGCAGCTATTGTGCTCCTAATTAGTTTTTCAGTGTTTCTAATACATTAAATGAGTATTCCCTTCCCTCAGAGGCTTGGCTCTTAAACTTGAATATAAAACCGTTTATACCATTATCAGTGAACTAGAGAGTGTTTGCCCAGTGAGAGTGGAGAAAGCCCAGCACTTGAGGGATTTCAAATAGGTTGTCCATTTTTACTCAGACTTAAAAAAACAAGTTATAGTTCATAATTTATGTATTAATTCCAGGAGGTTTTTACAAGATCATCCATAAAAATAAAAACCTGTACAACGACACTGTCAGCTCAGAAACAGGGAAAATAATCGATTTATTTATTTGAAGCCAACACCAGTCAGACTGGTGTCAGTTAATCTGCTTGCCATGGAGTTTGTGCCGTGCCTCTCACTGGCTGTTCCCCTGCAGGGAGGGGGCACAGATTGACCAGTTCCTGCAGGAGACAGCGGCGCGGGAGGCCAATGCGAAGGTGCGTCTGCAGCAGTTCATCGAGGAGCTCCTGGACCGGGCTGACCGCGCTGAGAAGCAGCTTCAGAGCATCAGCAGCTGCGGCACCACTCCCAACGGCAGTCTGAGCCGCTGCAGTGTGCCGGGATCCAAGAGCACCGGCCGACAGGTACACAAACACAGTCACGCATGGCTCGGGTGAGAGGCAGCTGTAATGCCCCTTGGTTGTCATCATAAAACATACTATTATTGTCACTGTTATTATTAATGTTGTTGTTGTTGTTGATAATACAAGGAATAATGTACACTGTAATGCTCTAAGGCGATCATTCTATCAAAGGGTTTTGGTGACATGATCAACCACAAGAGTAAAGTGCACCTTTTTACATGCAGATTTATGATTTTTGTATTATTATTTATTTCAAACATAGATTTCAAATTTTTCAAAAAATTAAACTGAACATTTTATAGTCTTATTAACTATGGTTTCTACAATTTGTAGGGAAATAAATGTAGGGAAAAAATGTTCAAAATGTATACAAAATGTATACAGATTTATAATTGATGATGGTCATTTAGTCTTGTTCAGTTAGCTGACTGTAGTGGTGTTTTAAAATGCTGCAGCTTATTCCAAATTGCTGTTAAATCTGTTAGGTGAGGGCAAATTCCATAACAGTATTATACGTTTAAAATTGACTTTACACATTGAACAATGCAACAAGACAACAAAACATGTAATTGACACTGTGATGGTTATCAGTATAATTATTAAATAGGGAAACAATATCACCTTCGTACAAACAATCAGAAGCACAGAACAGATCTAACACAGCAAAGGGAATATTATTGGTAGCAACATGTCAGCAGTTTAAAGTATACAAATGTCAATGGTGCTCAATCAATGAGGGCAATACATCGAAACAATCAAAACATGTCCTCGTGTATAAGCAGCTTGTTATATGATCACGATTATGTTTACTCAAGGCTGCAGAATCCCATTTTACTACAGTATACTTGAGAAGGGATTGTCTCGTGAGGGTGCCTAGTTTAACTGCCATGCGGTGTTACTTGTAATGGCCTTAAAATGACATTACAGTACAGTATTTTACTGCCATGACTACCACAGCAAAGCATCTGTGGGTTACTTAGTTTCAGTTGCGATGCAAATCGCAGTTTTTCACTAAGGGGAGAGGCAAAGCTCCGTAATCCACCCCCACCCCTCCTGCCACTCCGCAATCCCACTCCCTCTACATGCATATCACACAATAACACTGCTGTACTCACTATGTATTCAATGAATGTGTATTCACTTTATTGAAACACATTTTAACTGGCAGAGAACAGTGGATTGCTTGATTCTTACAAGCAGTATTTTAGCATGGTTAGTATAGGAATGATTTTGTCCCAGTGGTTTGGATCACTATATGCTGTTGATTCTTACATCATTGATTCTTATAAACAGAGAGTACTGTGTGTATGTGTATATATATATATATATATATATATATATATATATATATATATATATGTATAGTCAACCTCTGTTAACTCGACACCCCACTGGGATGCCATTTAGTGTTGACTTATCCAAGGTGTCGAGTTAACCACGGGTGCACATAACAAGAACTCACATGTTTAAAGTATTTACAAGTTTATTTTTAGTTGCATGTCCTTATGAAAACGGTTGAAAGAACTGCAGTGAATGAATCAATTACAGTATACAGTACTGTACAAACTCGGTACAACTCTTATAGTTTGACTGAAATAAGAATTAATAAAATAACTACAGCTTATTTTTACGAAAACAATCCAACCACAAACTGCACAAACTGCTCACTATACTTTTACGTATTGGCTTGTACTGTCTAATTTGATGGCTTAAATAGCAAACGTTAACAATTGTACATTATACAGAATTAACTCGGTGAACAAGAACAATAAACAACGTACAGTTTCACACAGAAGTCAAGTATTGTCGTTTGTTTCGCATGCAAAAACACATGCTTTGAAAGTTCTACTGACAAGCTTGTTATCTTGAATAACCTGAGCTTTAAAGCCAATTGAATTAATTTTTTGCTTCTCACTCATTATAAACTGACACTGTAACCAGCTGTACTTGGTAGTTGCAAATGAATGAACGATCCGTTTTGTCAGAGGTCAGTCACGTGAACCAGTCTTTTTAATAGTTTTTATCTCTTCAGTACTGGTAATAAGTACTGATAGAATTATCCACCAGTCGAGTTAACCAAGGTTGACTGTATACAGATTTGTTTATATTTGTACTGCAGAACAGGTTATAAGGCAGTACGGCCATTACACTAACACCAGTAGTCTTGTTATATGGCGGAACACAAATAGCATGGTCTCTTAACTGTGGATCCCAACTACAGCATTATAAAGGGGGAGACCTGTGTGTGTATATATATATTTATTTGTATATAATGTTTGTGTTTACATGTGAATTTTTTTTTTGTTAAAGAGCCTTAAAAATGACTTATTTTCCAAAACAAATACATAAATTAGATTTTTTTTAACAAACTTGATGTGACTGTTATTGTGCGAGTATTTTGGTGGCACAGTATTATCCGTCACTCCCACAATTCACCACATTTTACCAGAAAACTGAATTCCTATCATGTATGAACATTTGACCCTTTTCAATTATATTGCATTTCATCACTGTATAATATGAGTTTTGAATGAGACAGAAATTTCCCCTTTCTTTCATTCAGTGCATTGCTTTAAAATTGCAATAATGGTTTTCAGGAATAGAAGACTTTGTATTTGTCATAACCCATATTCAGATTTAGTTTTTCAGTGATATGTTGTATGCCAGTATATTTAGGGGACATAGGTCTCACTCTATTGAAGCTGTCATACAGAGGCAATAAATATTGCATACTTGACTGGATTTTAAATATTAATAAACAAGACTGAGAACCATAAATAGAGTCTAACATGCATGTGGGGGTGTGTTTCCCCCTTTGGTAACAGCACATTTTGTTAACTATTCTACATCTGCAGTTTATCAACAGATTATTATTTATGTATTCAATTGTTCATTTATATAAAATCTTGTTTAGCGAGGGGTGTTCAATATAAATATGCCAAATACAAATATGAAAATATTATTTTCCAGTGCCCGTCAATCAAACTCGCAGACAGACGTCAAAGCTTTGTGATAATTCAGTTCTATATATATATTAAAATGGTTTTAATCAGTTTCAATAATAGAATCTGTTCTCCATCTGACGTGGCACTGCAAGTAAAATATCACCTGGGGATTTATCTTTAAAAATAAAACTAACAAAAATATAAAACTGTTCAATATTAATGCCCTCAGCAGTAGACGTTAGCTGGTAGGTGGCTGATCGTGTCAACAGGTATTTTGAGAATAAAAATGTGTCTCAAGATTCAAAGATAAAGTGTTTTTTTGTTGGTTATTTACCTTCCTTCCTTGACCAATATACTAGTAAAGTCTTGTCATTTTGCACCCTGTTCTACTCTTTACATTAAAACACCACCACATTCAAATATTTTACACAGGGTATTTATTTCATGATAGCTTCACTTTCTATCTCATATTAGCCTTTGCATTCATTTCACATCATCATAACTCTTATGCATACCGTCCTTTTTGTTTGCTAAAACTCTGCTGGCCTCTTGTTGCTATGATGGGCCACAAAAAATACAAAAAGACTGTGAGATCAGTAGCCACTGTGGACAATATTTACAATATTTGACAATTACACTTGTACATCAATTTTCTTACCTTCATTTTGGGTTATGCAGATTTTTAGATTCAGCAATATACATACAAAATTGCTGGGTTACCTTATCATGTCATCTATTGGAGCTCAGACTCACTACAGTAAGTCTAGCTTCAATCAGACTATGTGACCTACAGCACAAGTTCCAAGGTTCAGCAGGTTATCAACAGCAGTATATTTGAAATAATTGCTTATCCTGAATTAACATTAAATAGACTAGGTGATGATAGGTTATTAGTAATGAATTCCAATTATGTAGTGCTTTTTTTGTTCTGTGATGTAGGACTGTTAATAGTCACTGCGCAGCTTGCTACCTTTCCCTCAGTGTGTGCTAATTAAGGCAACTGCTACAGTAACTTGGGACCAATCCATCGCTACAAAAGGAATGTGTGTGTTTTTTGTATGTTTTTGTATTTCACATGAGCCCCACCAATGACGCAGCTGGCAACACGAATACTATATATAACTCTTGTCTGTCTTTATGAGTCAGTCTAAATCCAAGCAGGAATGAAGTCAACCAGAAATACCCTATTTTATTATTTCAGTCAACCAGACCAGAGCGCACAAACATTTTAGCCTTGTCCTGTTATGACTTAATTTGCTACAGTAGTCAGAGGAACATAATGATTGACAACATAAATGATGAGTCAATTGTAAACCCTGCTGTTGGGCAAGATAAATATATTAGTTTCAATTGCTGGCCAAATTAGGTTATGTAAATATATAAATGTATTCTTCAAATTCTGGAATCCTTTTCAATGGCCCTTGATGGACAAAGTGTTCATTAGTTTTGCCGAATGCATTTACGTTAGTCCTATATCCCCCATGTGTAATCTTATTACAATACTTTCAAAACCGCTCGCATAAATCAGATCAAACTTTACATGGACATAGGTTACAAGTTACTATTCTATGTGCTGTGGTGGATATTGACTTACAGCACTCATACAAGTGTTATGTGTTTCCCTGGCTGGGTATAAGCAGGTTGCTAACGTACCTTATTATTATTCGGCTTTATTGAAGATGTTTAACGTTTTTATTTTTCTAATCATTTTCCTTAGAGGGAAAGAAACTCTGGTTCCTCTGTTTCTCGAGGGGTATATGAGGTGTCGGATCGACGCTCCTCACCAAGCACTGGGTAAGTCTGCCAGATTTCAGACCTTATCTTTACACAGCTTTCATCAGGATGTTCCATGTGCCCGGATCTTACGAGTATCTGTTACTATTACAGATTTGTACAGATTATGAATAGCACACAAGCCAAGTATGTGTTACTTTTAGCATATTCATTTTGTATGTAGAAAAAGATTAAGCTTTAGACAATCTCAGATCTAGGCATACAGGACGATACTTCGCACATAGTTTCCATAGCAATAAAGTAAAAACAAAAATACATATTGAGGCCAGGTTGTGTCCTAATTTAATATTGAAACAATGAAGGCAATTAGGTCTACACCATTAAAACATTACATAGTCAGCATTATGGGTGGATCAGCAACAATGTTTAGGTACACACAGGACATTATTCAGACTTCAATGGGAATCAATAGACCCAGCACAGTGAAAATGGGACACGGGGGTCCGGTGCGTCTTAACAAATTGTCCAGGGAGTTTATTAGTGTTTTTCACTCAGAAATTGAGATCATCCAACAACATGTTTCACATGGCAGTCAGCATATACAGTGCCTATAGAAAGTCTACACCCGCTTGAACTTTTTTCACATTTTGTTGTGTCAGTGCCTCAGAGTTTCATGCATTTAAATGATGATTTTTTTCCACTTATCTACACACCATACTCCACACTGTTAAGGGGAAAAAGTTTTTATTGAGAAAAAAATTATATATTAAAAATACAAAACTGAAAGATCATAATTGGATAAGTCTCCACCCCCCTGAGTTAATACTTGGTGGAAGCACCTTTGGCAGCAATTACAGCTGTGAGTCTGTTAGGATTATTATTATTATTTATTTCTTAGCAGACACCCTTATCCAGGACGACTTCCAATTGTTACAAGATATCACATTATTTTTACATACAATTACATTATTTTTATATACAATTACCCATTTATACAGTTGGGTTTTTAGTGGAGCAATCTAGGTAAAGTACCTTGCTCAAGGGTACAGCAGAAATGTCCCCCACCAGGGTTTGAACCCACGACCCTCCGGTCAAGAGTCCAGAGCCCTAACCACTACTCCACACTACTGCTGATAGGTCTCTACCAACTTTGCACACTTAGATTTGGCAATATTTGACAATTCTTCTTTACAAAACTCTTCAAGCTCTGTCAAGTTCCTTGTGGAACGTTGATGGACAGGAATCTTCAAGTCATACCACAAATTTTCGATTGGATTTAGATCGGGGCTCTGACTGGGCCACTCAAGGACATTTACCTTTTTTTTCCTTAGCCACTCCAGTGTAGCTTTGGCTGTGTGCTTTGGGTCGATGTCATGCTGAAAGGTGAACTTCAGTCCCAGTTTCAGCTTTCTTGCAGAGGGCAGCAGGTTTTCCTCAAGGACTTCTCTGTATTTTGCTCCATTCATTTTCCCTTCTATCCTGACAAGTGCCCCAGTCCCGATGCCGATGAGAAACATCCCCATAACATGATGCTGCCACCACCATGCTTCACAGTAGGGATGGTGTTCTTTGGGTGATGCGCTGTGTTGAGTTTGCGCCAAACATAACGCTTTGCATTTAGGCCAAAATGTTCAATTTTAGTTTTGTCAGACCACAAAACTTTTTGCCACATGGCTACAGATTCTCCTGAGTGTTTTTTTGCATACTTCAAATGGGATTCAAGGTGGGGTTTCTTGAGTAATGGCTTCCTTCTTGCCACCCTACCATACAGGCCAGATTTGTGGATTGCTTGGGATATTGTTGTCGCATGCACACTTTGACCAGTCTTGGCCATAAAAGCCTGGTGCTCTTGCAAAGTTGCCATTGGCCTCTTGGTAGTCTCTCTGATCAGCCTCCTTCTTGCTCGGTCATCCAGTTTGGAGGGACGGCCTGATCTAGGCAGGGTCTTGGTGGTGCCATACACCTTCCACTTCTTAATAATCGTCTTGACCATGCTCCAAGGGATATTCAAGGCCTTTGATTTTTTTATACCCATCCCCTGATCTGTACCTTTCAACAACTTTGTCTCGGAGTTCTTTTGAAAGCGCCTTGGTGCTCATGGTTGAGTCTGCTTTGAAATGCACTACCCAGCAGAGGGAACCTACAGGAACTGCTGAATTTATCCTGAATCATGTGAATCACTACAATTTAACACAGGCGGAGGCCACTTAACTTGGTGTGTGATTTTGAAGGTGATTGGTTACACCTGAGCTAATTTATTATTATTATTTGTTTATTTAGCAGACGCCTTTATCCAAGGCGACTTACAGAGACTAGGGTGCGTGAACTGTGCATCAGCTGCAGAGTCACTTACAACTACGTCTCACCCGAAAGACAGAGCACAAGGAGGTTAAGTGACTTGCTCAGGGTCACACAATGAGTCAGTGGCTGAGGTGGGATTTGAACCTCCTGGTTACAAGCCCGTTTCTTTAACCACTGGACCACACAGCCTCCTAAGGATTGCTATTACAAGGACAGTGGACTCTTATCCAACCAAGTTTTTATTTTTAATTTAAACATTTTTTTCACTTGGAAGTTGTGGGATAGGATGTGTAGATAAATGGAAAAAAAAACTATTTTAATGTATTTTAATTCCAGGCTATAAGCCAACAAAAGGTGAACATTTTGAAAGGGGGTGTAGACTTTCTATAGGCACTGTAGCTGGCTCCAGAGACAATTGGTAAAAGATTTATCAACATAAAAACAAAAATGTTGTCTAACACTAACAGCTTTCATCAGAAATCACTTGTACTGGACAACAATAAATGGAAGTATAAGCCTGTGCTTGACAACTGAGGGTCGGACATTTGTTACCTTGCTTACTAAATATCTTGTTATGCATGCATTTATAATAGTCCGCTTTTCAAATACAGGCAAATTATTTTAATGAGCTAGCTGTCTTACAAAAGTAGTGGTACCCCAGAATATTATCCATGTACTTGTTATGACAAACCACTGGGGTGTGGCTTTACTGGTCCCACTTGGACCTTGTTTACTAAATATCTTTGTGTCTCTAAAATAGATAATCCTGCTGTCTACACTTTTTTTCCATGCTGCTGTATATTAATACATTTGCACACTAACCTACTGAAGCGTTCCTATTACTATCACCACCATAGCTGGAAATGTGTGGAATGTAAACTCTCTGCATGCCTATCTTGTACACCGTGTGTTGTCCATGTCTGTCAGAGTGTGTACACTGTGTGTTGTCCATATCTGTCAGACTGTGTACACTGTGAGGGTTATTCATAAAAATAGACAGTATTTCCAGAATGTCCTGTCAATACACTGTGACGTTTTTTTTTCTGATTCTTAAAACCACTGTCAGGATAAGTAAAGTAACGCCCATGTAGTACCAGCATGTTATAGGTCACGGAAAATTAGTTTCCAACAACCAATAAAATGTAGTATTGAAATTAAGTTGTCCAATACTTATGACGTAGCTGATGGTGAAGGTTATTCTGTGGCGGTATGGATTGTGGAAATATAAACAATTGGAGAGAAAGGCAAAGAAAGCCAAAATTCTCTGCTGAAGAACTTAATATTCTGAGAGAAGAGGTTGTGGCACATGCACATACATCGTTTGGAGAAAAAATGGCTTGTATAATACAGAGAAAAATAAATGTGGGCACAGATAACAACACATGTCAACGCTGTCTCATCTGTATAACGAAGCGCCCTAGATTGTCAAAAGAGGTGGCAGGACAAAAGACATGGTGTTAAACAAAAGCAGCACAGCTCCAAGCAATCGGAACTGGTGGCTTTTAACACCAGCAGAGGAGGCTGTACTCAGTACAATTTCAAATTAAACAGTTGGATTAGGAGGACACGACACATCTGTCAAATCAATGCAACACTGTGCCGCTGTGCAGGAAACATCTGGAATAGCTAACACATCAGGTAAATATCTATCTGCCTGTTAACCTGCTTAAAGTTAATAGAAACATTATTTAACATACATGTATAAATTATAATACTGGCATTTTATTAATTTTATTTTGATTCCAGCAGCACTCCGCAAATGCTAGAAATATGCGCTCAAAAGCACACCACTAAGGAAATAATAATGGGTGAAAATAAAACGTCTGACATCAAGGTGCTACAACTTCAGCCCATTGGAGAGGAAGTACAAATAATGCAACTGTTTTGACATCAATCAGTTCCTTTCAGCACCATGTAGTGGTCACATCAGGAGGTAAAGAACTGTCTAAACGAGGGAGGATAGGTAGAGCACACCCATACAGACCAGGGACCACCTCTGCGACTCAGCACTCTGAATTAGAACCCACCAATGTTAAATGGTCAACAAAACGGGTAATACATTTATAAAAAAAAGTACACCAACGTGCAATTAAAAATCAGGAACACCACTTTAAAGAAAATAGCTGCAGCAGGGCAACAAATACATAACTTTAAAGGTGCATTTATAAGCGGCATTACAAAACTCATCAATAAAATAGAAAAAGGACAAAATGCAATAACTAAGTCAGACAGAATGCAGTGGCCAACAGAAATGTTACATCATCCATAACCTCATTCACTGGAACCATACAAAGCTCACAGTCAATCTTCCAGACAGCCAACTGTCACACTACAGGCTTCCACAGCCACTACTGCACTGAAGTGGACAAGGGACTTGAAATAAGAGAGCAAAAGTCTAAGGAGGAAGAAGTAATTGTGGTTTCAAAACAGGGGCGTCCTATTAAAAGAAAGAGAAAAACAAACTAGGAGAATTATATGTATTTCCAAGTTATTTTTTTCACATATAATTTAATACAAATCATATGTGCAGATATTCATGTACTTCCATGACAGTAAACCTTATTTATGAATAGGAAAAAAGCACAACAGGGCAGTAATAACCTCTACCGCCACGGAAAAACAGACAGTACGTTGTATGAATAACCTCCTGTGTGTTGTCCATGTCTGTCAGAGTGTGTGCTCTGTGCCATTTCACTCTACAGGCACGGTTTGTTTCACCAGCCGTCTTCATCTCTTTGGTAGGTCTGCTTATATAGCAAGTGTACACATTCTCAAGGCTCCTCCATAGCCTCACAGCTCTCAGAATATCACTCGGCCTTCTCAAATGCGACTGTTCATTCGCCCAGCTGTGTTTGTACTACCTAGAGGCACATTTTGCACAATGACATTCTTTTAATATGTAGAATAAGAATTACATTGAGAATCTTGCATTCAAACACCCTTCTCTTTATGTTGGCTTTTGATATTGACATTTGATAACTAATTCATGTGGTTGTGTTTATCACTTGTGATGATGGGCAAATCAGCCCACAGAGAAAGGCTGTGACTCCTCTAATGGAAATGGAAACAGTTGTTTTTTCACCCTGTCAGCACACTCCGCCACGCTCACACATTGCATGCATCTTGTTAATAGCTAACTTAGTTGAACCACAGTATTCTCTGATTCAGGATCTTGTGCATCATTTTTAATACAGCGTCTCTCTGTCTACACTGGTTTTTTGCAATAAATTGCACTGCTGCAATTTGGTATGCAGACCTAACTTCTAAAAGGGTGATTTATTGGGGGTCTCCACATGATACAGTAATGTTGTGCAGCATTATATATACAATGTATTTATTTATTTATTTATTTATTTATTGTATTATATTGTATTTAAGTGTACTATGGTGGCCTACAGAGACATTTGTGTAAAAAATTTATCTGCGTAAAAAGACCAATTTTGTTTAACATTATTAGCTTGGACTGGACAACAATAAGTAGAAGTTTGTAAACAATTGTATTTTGTATTTCTTGGCTGTAGCGATTCTGGTTACATCTTTCGCTGCCTTGCAGGAAGTGTGTAACAGCATCTAGGTCCATGAATATTCAATACACACTGTAACCCATTAATCAGTCGCTTTCAGAGAATGTAGTGCCTCTGTTGTGAACCCATAGTTGAGAGGGATGTTAAAAAAAATATAACACAGCTAATTATAAAGCTAGGGTTTTAATATGATCAGTTGAATATGTACTGTATATAAAATACACACGTTACTGAAGTGGAAACTGAATACAAAGGATAATCCTTTTACAGGTGATATTCAAAAAGTAGAAATAAAGTAATTACAGTGTAAGAATAAAAACATTCTGTTTCTGTAGAATGTATGCTACTTGGCATTTCACTGGAATAGAGCCCTTCCTTTTCTATAATGCAGAGGTTCTGGGTTCTATTAACCTTTCAGCTCTGCTGGCCCCATCTGCTTACTCTTTTTATGCTGTATATATCGTTGTAGTCAAAAGCTTACATAGCCCAATCGAAATTTATAATTTCTAGAAATTTCTCGAAAACAAATAATTATGGGAAAATCTTTTGCTGCAACAGTTTTGCTTTTGTGGATGAGGAAAAAGTTACAAGAAATAGATCTTCAATTATTTATTTGAGTACTGTTTTTGCAAATCTCCAAAAATGCTAATTCAAAAGTATCCATACCCTGACATGGAAAATTAAATTAATAGTTCATAGCTGAGGCACCTTTAGCAATAATAACCTCTTTTAAATGGTTAGGATATTTGTCAGTGAGCTTTTAGCATGATTCTTTAGTGATTTTTGACCATTCTTCAATACTAAATTGTTCCAGTTCATTCAAATTCCAAGATTTCTCTTGCACAGCCTTCTTCAACTCATACCTCAGACTTTCTCCAAACGTACCGACTATCAGCATGACCAGATAGCTTGATTTTTGTTTCATCACTCCACAAAACCTTTGACCAGAACGTCCTTGTGACGTTTTCCTAAGAGTGGCTTTTTCCTTGGCCTGCGATCATTGAGACCTTCACCATGCAGTACTCGACCTATGGTTGAAATGGAAACCCCAGTCCCACTTGCAGCCAATTCACTTTGAATATCTTTGACAGTCAATCTCGGATTGTTATTAACCTTCCTCACAATTCTTCTACTTGTTCTTGGTGAAAGAACCTTCTTTCTTTTGGACCGAGGGAGCATTGTAACAGTCTTGTAATGTTTGATAATAGAAACAGTTGAAATTGGGATACTCAAATGCTTGGAAATATTGTATCCTTCTTCAGCTTTATGACAATAAATAATTTTCTGCCTAAGGTCTTCAGATAGCTCTTTACTTTTTCCCATATTGACTTATTGGTAATGACAGCAATCATCCAATGCGTAACCCTTTTATACTCTCTAAGAATGCTCACCAACAATCCAGCATTTTCTAGACTCTTCTAGAATTAGGTTCTGCATTATCATATTGAAATTTCTTGCACCTTGTAGAAAATACTATCATAGCATCAAAGGGTATGAATACTTTTGAATTTGCGTTTTTGGAGTTTTGCAAAAAAATTGCTGAAATAAATAATTGTAGACATCTATTTCTTGTAACTTTTTTCCTCATCCACAAAAACAAAACTTTTGTTACAAAAGATTTCTCCTAAAATTCTTTGTTTTTTGAGAAATTTCTAGAAATTATACATTTCCATTTGGGTATGTAAACTTTTGACTACAACTGTATGTACAGTAGATGGGGACAGCAGAGTTGAAAGGTCACAGCGACTCATGATTTAAATAGAATGCCATAGTCTGTTCGATACAGGAGTAATAATAACTCATTATTAGAGCAATTGGACCCAGAACTACTCAGAATGATATCAGAAATAAAGGGAGGGAAATGTTTGAAAAAAATCAATTAAAATGGATATTGGTGCTACAATAGTTACCTCCAAAGCATGAGCTTGTTGTAAAGCGTATAAAAAGTATTAGAAAGAAGAAACTAAGTCAAGCAGACAAACGTTTTGATTAGTTTGTCTTCCTGACTTAGTTTCAGTGTGGAGTAGTGGTTAGGACTCTGACTCCTGACTGGAGGGTTGTGGGTACAATTTGTATGTAAAAATAATGTGTAAAAAATAATGTAATTGTATGTAAAAATAATGTGATATCTTGTAGCAATTGTAAGTCGCCCTGGATAAGGGCGTCTGCTAAGAAATAAATAATAATAATAATAATAATAATAATAATAATAATAATAATAATAATAATAATAATAATAGTTTCGTGCAGTTTGACCCGAGAATTGTGATTGAGGGTTTTGAAGTTATGGACGCTGTGGTTTAATGCTGATGGCTGTGCACCTTGTTTCAGAGCCTCCAGCCGGGTGAAGACAGTGTCGCAGGGCTCGGGTGGGTACGACAGTGACAGCATCGAGATGCACCCCCTGGAGGAGTGCCCCGAGGCGCAGTACTACCACGTGCAATGCCGCTCAGGGGAGGTGGGGTTCGAGAGAGCCGGCATGTCACGGAGTTGGGGCCTGAGGAAACAGGCCATCCAGAACTGGCATCGGCGGCCCTACCGCAACAGCACCGAAGGGGAGGAGGGAGACATGTCTGATGTGGGCTCCCGCACTACCGAATCCGAGGCTGAGGCCTGGGAGCAGGAGAGGAGGGCATCTTCAGAGACACAGCAGTCCAACTCCAAAAAGGCCATTGGGGGATACAGACTTGGCACAGGTGACCCCTTCCTGATTCATTTCAAAGAGTGCAGGACCCTGCAGCCTGTTACCTAAAGGCATGTCTGAGATGGCATCAGTGTAGATCCGTACAGCACAGATATACAGCTAGCTTACGTAATTTCCTTGACCAAATTTGGACTTATTTCCCTAGCATGATGCGAGACAAAGCACATTAAAAGTTAACATTTGCATTTCTTCTCCAATGTCAGCAGAAACCCAGATAACAAGAAGTTACATTTAAGAACAATGCTATGAGTTTTGCTCAGTTCTCCCAGGCAGCATAGCGCTATACCCACGCATCACAAGGTCGAACAACAAGACTGGTGATTACAAACTGCTGATGTGCACCAGCTACCTACAGCTTAATTTTAAGACTTCATTAACCCTGTGTTGATTCAGAGCTACATTAAACACAGGAAAATCACACAATGTTTACAGACAGTTTCAATGAGTTATTTACCATTTAAATGGGAAACATACATACATAACAGGTTGTATAATGAAAAGGAACAAAGGCTGTTGAAACAATAAGAGCTTGTGCAATTTAACTGGAACAATGTGTATACTGCCCTACACAAGGTGCGTGTTTATCACAAAAAGCCAATGTGTTATAATAGTGTGTTTCAATTGGTTTGATTATGGTTTGTACGTAGGCTCAAAACTGTTTATTAAGCAGAAACAGTTTATGCAAATACAAAAGTGTTATCATCTATCCAGAGGCCACAGCTGCACTCTGAGTTATGAAAAGCCAGTCACTCCTTACAAGGCCAGGGCAATACATAGGCAAAAATCCTTACAGCTCTCAGCTGGCATATGCTTCTGCACCACAAGTAATGACTCTAGCAGCCACGCTGCAGATTTCCATCCCATTCTCTTTGAAGTATAAAGAGGCAATAATCATTGAAAATGGGTCACATCCCACCACGTGGCCCCCAGAATGATCTCAACATTGAGCCGACTCATTTTCAATTGTTTTATTTAGATTTTTTTTATTGTTGTTATTTATTTATTGCATACTCCTTTTTGTTTTAACCAACATGTAAAGGGCTTAGGGATACTGTGCTATGAGAGGCGCTATATTAATAAAATACATTGAAATTTAATTATTCCAAAGCAACTTCTAGAACATGCTGTCTCAAAGTTTCATGTTTTTGGATGTGATATTATCACAATGATCTTCGTTCAGGTCATCACAACCTCAGTGGCAACAGAGAAAATGTATTATTTTTTTTTAAGTGCAGCTAGCTCATGGTTAAACAAGCTGACATTTTTTATTGTTGATGTGGTTCACTCTCTCTCTCTGGACTGGATTAGGCTGAAAGGACAGCTGATTTATGTACAGATAATTCACAACTGCAACAACAAGTGTTTTCATGCAAGGAAGACATAAAGCATCTATGTCCCAAGCAGAAGACTTCTTTGCAGCTGTTTGTTGTTCCTATCGGGGGTTGAAGACTTCATTGTAGAGTTTGTTGATCCTATCGGGGGTTGAAGACTTCATGAAGACTTTATTGCAGAGAGGAGAGCTTTTCACTGGACACCTCAACATTGAGTTCCAACCAGCAGACCAAGAGTCTAAGCTTCAAGGAGCTGTTGAGTATAATTCCAGTTGCATTTTCCTGTCATGGAACGGAATTAATTAATGATAACACATTCACATATAATTCACGGGGCGGAGCTATGCCACCTGGTAGTGTTTATTGACAGAGTTAGTGAACATATACACAAGGAGAGAGGGGCTCCGCCTCTTCAAGGCCCAACATTTACTTGATCGATAGACACGATAAACAGGAGGGGGGCCACCGTCTTTGAGGTGACCCGACATACGAGAGGGGCACCGTCTCCGAGGTTACCCGACATACGAAGAGGCTCGCGAACCGGAAAGAAAACATAAAGTTAGTATCTGTTAAAACATGGAATGCGTGGTGTTCCGCCTCTTGAAGCCCAACATAATAGAAGGGGGTTCCGTGGCTGAGGAGACCCGACAAACAGGAGAGGGGCCACCGTCTTTGAGGAGACCCGACAAACATGAGGGATGCCACCGCTTGGGGACCCTCGCATAGAGGCATCAGACCTGAAAGAAGAATCCCAAAAGAAACATACATGCAGATGGAAGGGTTTGGCCGGGGTCCCCTCTGACTCATGGAGAACCCTCCTCTATGAGGTAAATGAAGCGGAGCTTAACAAAGGGTTGGAGAAAGTGGAATCACTAACCCCCAAAAGATGGACCCCGGCTCCCCACTGACGCTAACGTGAAGAAGAAAAAGAGAACCGCCAATGCATAAGAAAAGAGAAAAGAGAAAACATTTAGACGAAAGAAAACAAACACTTAACGTGACAAAGGGGTTAGTAGACTGTACCCTAATGACTATGTGAAGACCCTCTGCACAGTGGAAAGAAAAAACCCTTCTTTTAATTTAATTTCTTAGGGGAAATCTTTGGAGGCCCAGGCAGAAAGGTCGTCCCACTCCGGACATACTAGCAATGGACTGATGTGCGGAGGATATTTCAGATGATGAAGAACGAATATAAGTTTCAACTGCTGATGAAGTCCAGCGCCCCATATTTTTAATTAAATGCTGGTTAATGTTGGCTTTTGCAGCTGAAGTAGCTGCCCCTATTCTAAATGAATGAGGAGTGTAGAATTGCGAAGGAAGACCTGCTCTGGACACCACGGTGGAAAGGTGTGTTGAAAACCAATGCCTTGATACAATGGACCGGCTTGAATTGATAAATAAAGGGTCGGAGGATGAAATGGCCTTGCGTTCTGCAATGTACTTCAACATGGACGTGAAGGGACACAGAGGAGAGTTGATCTTAGAAAGCTGAATACATTGTCCTTGCCGCAGTTGATCTGTTTTGAAATGCGAAGAAATAAGATGAAATGAGAATCTGGGATGAGCTTGAGGTCACTGCAGCGGATACCGAGGGTAGGAAAGCTGGCAATGGAAGGAACTGTATATTCAGAACATCTCAAAACCCAAAAATGCAGATAGACATATGACTTCCATAGTTAAGTCATAAAATGGAGAAAAACAGCCATGGCGGAGAATTGAAATCAAGTTACTGAGAATGTCTATAGAAATAGGCAGGCGAGCAGAAGAAGGAGCGGAGAGCACTTGGAAATTCCTCGTAAAGGAGACGAACCTCTGGAATTGATAATAGAGTTGGGGAATTGATGGACATCAAGCGAAATTGATGCTGAATTCCTGACAAATATAGTCTGATTGTAGCTGGTGCCAGATGTAGAGAGTCCTTTGCATGCACTATGAACGCCATGATCCAGTCCTGGTTGAATGGAGTAGGATTAATCCTGCTTTGTAAACAGAAAGTTACATAACATGCCCAACCTGTAGAGTACGAGGATCTGGTAGATGGGGCAAGTGCTGATGCCATGTAATCTTGAGCTGAAATAAGAAGTTTATTAATAGTTGGATTTAGTTGAAAATCAGCTGATTGAACTGTGGTGTTGCTGCTGGATATTGCAGAGCTGTAGGCAGTAAACTGTGGAATTTGGAAATCTTCGAGAATGTTACGTCTGATTCGTGGAGATATAGTGTGACGTCTAGCTGCAGTTGGAGAGGAGGATCCGTATGTAGATGCAGTAGCGAGGTTGAATTGTGGAGGATCTGCTTCGCTGGCTGAAATTGGGGCTGGACCAGAAGAAGCTGTAGGCGGCGCTGCAGTGTTTGATGCTGGAATTAATGACAGCGCTGAAGATTGTTTTCCCTGTTCCATAATAGACACCCTTTTATTTAGATCCGATAGTTGAGAACTGACCGAAGATAGAGTATCGGAAAATGGCTGCATAAATGATTTTATCTCTTTAAATATTTGCGAATGTTGGATTTCAATGGCTGGCTGCTGATTAGCGGTGCTAGTTGTGGGGGTGGTTAGATCCGGAATAGACTGCCTGCTGTCTGTTTTAGGATGCTGAATGGCTGGGCGGCTGATTATGTTTTTCGGAGGAAAAACTGGTTCTGCTGATACTGAATTGCAATAGAGAATGAAAAGAGACTCTCTATCACTCCCTGCCGGAATCGCATTACCGTTTTTAAGGAGGGTTTTATCAATTTATTCATGGGCCAGTCCTTCCAAAACAATCGATCCGGAGGGCGTCCTGAGGCGAAGTCGCTTGGATCGGCGCAGATTCGATGTTTGGGTGGCAGGAACGGTAGGCAATATTTGAACTGGAACCTGATCGGGAGCCTGATCAGATGTAACTGAAATGCCAGAAGGGGAGAAAAACGGAGACTGGATGGGCCCTGGATTGAAGCTGGAGAAGAATGATCTGGTAATGACAGAAAATCCTGGGAATCCTCTGAATCCGATGACAACTGCTGTAAGTACTCCATTGTTGAGGTATACAAAAGTTGATGGGTCTTGAAATCGCTTAGGTTTATGCCAAAACGAAAAAACACAAGACAGATAGGTAGAGGTGACTAATGTTTAAATAAGGTAGATTTAATTGATGACAGCAGATGATAGGTTGTTGGTGCCTAGCTCCTCCCCCTGAACCCCACCTATAGGTTAACATTTGAACTATTAATTGTTTAGTTTGCACACATGTGAAATAACTTTTTAGTGAAACTTGGAGAAGTTAACTATAAGTAATGTACCTCATGTTGTATGAAGAACTTATTTTAAAGTAAACCTGCTATATCGTTAAAACAAAATACACATTTTGACAGGATGTAAGATGGGTCTTAGCCAAGGGCGGTTTACTTGGCGTCATGACCAGGTGCTACGATATTTAGCCTTAGCATTGGAAGACAAGCGTAGCATGCCACCAATGCCAGCAATTTATGACACACGAAGAACAACATTCCTCCGTCCAGGGGATCAATCACTAAGAAAAGGTATTAAAACAAAAACTCGTCTAGGACAACTGGTAGCTGCTAGAGACTGGAAAATGCTGGCAGATGTTGGACAACTGCTTATTTTCCCACCTGAGATTGCCACCACTAACCTTCGACCTAATATTGTCTTGTGGTCTAGATCAGCACGCCTTGTTCACTTGGTAGAGTTAACAGTCCCACAGGAGGATGCTGTGGATGAGGCATATGAAAGGAAGAAACTTCGGTACACTCAACTAGCTGCTGAAGCGGAGCAGCGAGGGTGGAGAGTCCGGGTTTACCCAGTGGAGGTGGGTTGTTGAGGATTTGTGGCACACCCCACAACCCGGTTTCTCAGAGACATCGTATTCAGTGGTTAAGAGTTGCGACGCATAGTGAAGAACATATCTGAAGCAGCGGAGAGGAGCAGCAACTGGCTGTGGTTGAGAACTTCAAGTATAGTAGAAAGAAAGCAACATCGATGTAAAGGAAGGTAAGTAAGCTAGGCTTAGCTGAGTGGGGGATGGAGGGGGGTGATGCTGGGATGCCAGAATCACCATCGAGCCCTCTTAAGGTGTCGTGGACTAGTCGACGAAACACCAAGGATGGAAGATGCCCACTTGAAGACCCCAAAGAAGTACATTACTCAGCTCAGTCCAGACGGTTGTCATGCTGATGTGCTATGGAAGCCGCACTGTGCTTGATCCCTGGAGCCAGCATTGCAACCGTTGTGTGTGCTGATGCGCCAGGGATGCAAAATAGACTGATCCCTGGAGCCAGCATTACACTTCAGCCATCAACACCAGGCAGAAGGATCATCAGATATCAGCATGAAGTTTTTACACCTACTCTCATGTAATGGAAATCATTAGTAAGCTTAACGTGATCTATTCTAAGATTTTCTGCACCATTTCAGTTTAGGCTGTGTGTGTGTGTGTGTGTGTGTGTGTGTATTAGCAAGCTACTAGACACGTCACAGCCCTGTGTGTGTGTGTGTGTGTGTGTGTGGGTGTGAGAGAGAGAGAGTATAAGCAGTGTCACATTCCACTGGCCCTGCTAGCTGCTTTAACTCAGGGTGAGAGCTATGACTTGTGTTTTATGCTTACTAGACTAAGAGATTGACTTTCTGATTTCTGTTTAAAATGTGTGCACTTAATAAAATACTACTATTGATTAAACATCCCTTGTGTCTAGTGTGTGAATGTGTGTTCATAGTAAATCCTCGATCTTGTAACACGTCAATTAAATATTTTTATAAGACATGCCAAAGGAAATAAAGACAAAAATAGGATTTAGTGGAAGAAATCATTACAGGCAATGTACTCAGGATATCAGTGCTGTTAGGCCTTCTACGCTGAACCAACTGCATCACAGTTATACAGTATAATAGAATTAAGCACTTGATGAATTGTGCAATATGGAGCTAGCTAATTCAAATCTTACTTTTGGTTGTGTTTCCAATCTTGGCTGGAGACCCACAGTGACTCATAAGGATCTCTGCGTTGACCTCTCTGTTGCTGCTGGCGTGGATGTAAAATCGCCTGTTCCAAAGTGACCTCTACTGGTCAGGTTCCAGACGAGGCTAGACGGAACTAACCAGGCTGCGTCTTGCTTCCAGGATTATTTAGCTTTGCAACATCTGGTACTTAGATTTGTTGGATAAAAAGAGACGGCTTGTAAGACTGCAAGAACAGAGGCTGCCCATTGATCTTTAGTCCTCCTGAGTCAGTACGTAGGAGGTGACATTCAAATTAGCAATTTCATTTTGCTGAGAAAACGGGGTAAAATATATGATTCTGCACCATAAATTTTAAAAAGAGAAAAACAGAATAACTAAAACACTCCCATGCAACTAGGTCCTGCAGCAGAGTGCAGTAAAAGCACATGTGAAATTGCTTTCCAGCTCTAAACTGTTCCAGGGACATACATTATTAATGAAATCACACCAGGATGCCTCTGTGAGTCAGAGGTGTTTCAGCTTCATTTGCTGCTTCATCTCTGAGCAGATTAATTGTTCATTTCAGCCTCAGCAATCAATGTTTATTTAAAAAAATTAAGTATAGGGACTAAAATTCCCATTTGTGTACTTTTAATTAGGCTTCCAAGCCCATGGCTGAGAAGCGTATTGTTGTTAAGATTATTATTATTATTACTTTTCTATCCGCCAACAAAACCTTAAAAGTTGCATAAAATTGCATGAAAAATTTCAGAGTTGTAGACGCCAATGGGAACTAATGTCCACAGCTGAATGAATGCGATTGGTCACATGGTTTGGCAGCCATATTGGATTTTACGACAAATTTTGGACCATTTACAAACATCTTGTCGGAAACCACTTATCACAGAGTTCTGAAACTTGGTATACATGGTTAGGGATTGTCCAAGATACATGGTGCTCGAAATGAAGCTGATTGGTTTGGTGGTATGGCGGCCATGTTGGATAACCTAATTAACACACAAATGTCTTCTCCAAAACCGCTAATCTGATCGAAGCAAAACTTGGCATACATGATCTAAATATGGTTTTCTTTGAAGTTTGCCCAAATGAAGTTGCTACAGTTAAAAAACATGGCTGCCGTGGGCCAATCAAATTTAAGCATTGCTCTAGTTGCATATATTGCGCATAAAATGAACACCGTTGAACAAAAACTCTTGAAACTTCACAGAGCAGTGGAGGCCTATGGGAATTAATGTATGCTCTATTAAAAAATGCCTTGATATTGACCTTGACCTTTGACCTCTGCCTTAAGGGCAACCAATAAAAATGCTTACATTTCACAATAACTCCTTGGAAGCCGTAAAGTTGCTTGCAACTTCTAGTTCTATTGTGTTTTTGTATTTCGTACTTATTATTTGGTGCCATGTTGTGTCCCGGGTCAAGTATTGCAACTGTGCTGCTGTTTTGAAGAAGAATTTCAATATTCCGAAAGGGAAGTGATTCCTGAGTATGTACTTTCACTACCTTTCCCTGTCCCATACTAGAAAACAGATCCCAGGACCATAAGCTTTGAACACTGGTTTGAATTGCCCCATAACATTTAACCCTTTCAAGCTTTCAAACTACAAAAAAAAAGGAAAAGAAACAGCTATCTGTTTTTTGTAACTGTAAATATCTACCAAGGGCTTCTCTGCAGTCTGGAGTCCTTACTTCAGTTTCGATGTGATTAGTTATGTAGTTTTCATATAAAAAGCTGGAGCCAGTGGAAGAAGGAGTATCTTAATTGTAACACTGTTGCTGTTTTGATGAACAGGTCGGTCGGAGGGTGGGTATAAGCCCTGCCGGCACGATAAGCACAGCCCTTCCCAGTCGAACGAGGTGATCAGCCCGGAGATTCTCAAAATGAGAGCTGCGCTGTTCTGCATCTTCACCTACCTGGACACCAAGACCCTGCTCCGGGCCGCCCAGGTCTGCAAGGACTGGAAGTTTGTGGCCCGGCACCCTGCAGTGTGGACCCGGGTGCTGCTGGAGAACGCCAGGATATCCTCCAAGGTGCAGTGTGCTGCTTTTCACCATGTCTATACTGTACAGGTGGACAGCATCAGCCTTCAATACAGGGGGGCCACACGCTTGCTTCCAGACACTGGGGACCTAAGAGTAACCATGGAAATGGACTGCACATACATTATTGGTTTTATACCTTTACTATGTAAAATTGCTTCGTTGCTTAGTTACAGGGTTGGGCAGAGATAGAGATTTTGCCCTCAGTATGTAAACTGTTCGGTTCTCTACCCCTTGTTGCAGTTTATGACAACCGTGTCTCAGTGGTGTACACAGACACACTCCCTCATCCTCCAAAACCTTAAACCACGACAGAGGGGGAAGAAGGAGACAAAAGAGGAGTACCTGAAAAGCACACGGTAAGCTGATAACTAGAGCTAATGAAATACCTTACAACTATATAACAGCACACAGGATTATTATTATTATTATTATTATTTATTTCTTAGCAGACACCCTTATCCAGGGCGACTTACAATCGTAAGCAAATACATTTCAAGTATCACAGTACAAGTAATAATACAATTAAGAGCAAGATAAATACAATGACTTTGGTTCAAGCAAGTACAAGTGTGACAAAATACGACTCAATAATACAGCAGATAACAGTGTCAGGATCTCAAATGTTATCCATAGAAACACTACTACCGATTGATTGAGCCACGACCACATGTCAGCTGCAATTATTGTCCCTCAGCAGGATTCACTGGGATGCGGTGGATATGCCAGCATGTATATATTTCACACAGTAGGACTGTACATGTATCTGCAAAACCGCTTGTAATGAAACTAGTTATTGAAAGTATCAGAACATATGGGGGGTGGTGTCTCTAATTTTATATTTACTAGCATTATTAACATGCCTGTGGCAATCCACCCATGTGAATGTAGACTGCAGCTACAGGATGCTAGCTTGTTGTACAAACCCTGCAAATCTCAATAGAGGAAAGATGCCTGTGAGTATGCCTGGGGTTTCACTGCAGTGCGTTCCTCTCCTCTTCCCTGCTCAGAGGCTGTCTGGAGGTGGGTCTGGAGGCTCTGCTGAAGGCTGCGGGAGGGAATCTGCTGATCCTGAAGATCTCGCACTGCCCCAGCGTGCTGACTGACCGCTCCCTCTGGCTGGCCAGCTGCCACTGTCGTGCTCTGCAGGCCGTCACCTACCGGTGAGTAAAAAGGCAGGCTCTCTTTATAGAGTATTTAAAAAAATTAAACCTTAACTAAAGGTGTAGGTGAGCCACTGTCTATAGTGGCAGCTCTGGTGAACACAGTTACAATGTTAAATGATCTGTATAGAAAAACCACATGTCTTGACTGGCCATTTTAAGTAGATTTGACTGTATTTATTTATTATTTGAAATGTACATTTTCAGGGGAGTGCAACTTCTCATTTACAAGTGCATCCCATTTACACAGGGAGGTGTTTCATCTACTATATGCAGGTGGAAGTTAATTGAAATCCTACAATATATACTCCAGCCATACAATCCCTTATAAACATTTACCATGGTATTGTTGCATGGTATTTATGCTATTTTAACGAATCATGTAGTTTATTGTATTGCCTCAGGAGACAGCAGGTGTCCTAATTATGCTTTACACTGTACAGCTGTACTGTTCATAAAAACAAAACAGCATTAGGTCACAAGTGAAATGATTTCCCTGACACTTTACGTGCCCTAAAAGCAATGGCACGAAAGTCAAATGTAAAAAATTTAAAGCAATCCTTTACATTTTGGGGATGTGTTCTCTTTCATTAAGTGCAGATAAAGTACTTTATTAATTAGTTTGATCCTGGCCTTTGTTGATTTAAAGGGGTCATAACTAATACTTTAAAAATATCCCTGTGGAATTTAGCTTTCCACAATTTATCATTGCTGTGATGCATATGAAGCTAACGTATGCTGTCACCTCACAAGAATTCACAGGTTTTATAACTACACAGACTGCAAGTGTGGGAGGCAAGCCTGCATTGGGTGTGTATCTGGTGTGTGTGTGTGTGTGTGTGTGTGTGTGTGTGTGTGTGTGTGTGTGTGTGTGTGTGTGTGTGTGTGTGTGTGTGTGTGTGTGTGTGTGTGTGTGTGTGTGTGTGTGTGTGTGTGTGTGTGTGTGTGTGTGTGTGTGTGTGTGTGTGTGTGTGTGTGTGTGTGTGTGTGTGTGTGTGTGTGTGTGTGTGTGTGGATGTGATCAATTAAGGCTCCAGCCACGGAGGTATAAAACAGATGTTCACGGCAGCTAATTTAGATTTAGTTTGGAGAATTGATGTCGTTGAAGATATGTTTTAGAGGTGCGTGTGTAAAGTAGAATGTATATAGAGAATTATCGTGGGTGTTCAGGGGAGTTTTGAAGCTGTGTGTGTAAGTGAAAGTGGTGACTCAGTCTCAAACCCTGGAGTTTGGAAGTATATGTTCTGTTTTGTTTAACCTGTTTGTTTGGCCCTTGTGCCTATTTGTTTTGTGTTTTGTTGACTGTTTTATTATATATTATTAAAAAGTGCAACAGCGCGTTTAAACCTGCAGCTCTCATGTTTGAGTCTCTTCCTGGTTAGAAACAGCTTGCCAGTGACGTCATCCTCGTCACACCTGGTTTGCCATGTTTTTTATTATGCTTTACCATACCTCTCTGGGCTTACCTAGGCTGTATCATGCTTTCGCTGTGCTTTATGACACTTTGCTATGCTTTTGCTAAGTGTTATAGGGGAAGGGGTCTGTGAGAAGTAAGAATATGATTTTTAAAACCTTGATTATTAACCTTTCAAGATGAAATCATTGTCCTCGGAATGGGAGCCAGTGAAGGTGAGTGGTGACTAGAGGAATGTTCATGACGTTTTCACTGTATAATCCTTTTCTTGTTCAGGAGTGCCACTGATCCAGTTGGCCAGGAGGTGATCTGGGCACTCGGGGCAGGCTGCAGAGACATTATTTCACTACAGGTGGCGCCACTCCACCCATGGTAAGCAAAAAGAAAGAAAGGAGATCTGACTATACCTGTAAAATCTTGCATTAATCACCAACACAGCCTCTACTGCACAAAAACATGAATAGACAACATAAATCAATGAATGATATAAATTAACCCTTTTTATCTCCAGTTTTAAAAGGGTTTAAGATATCAATAAAATGTAGTCTTAACCCATTCAGGCTACCAGAGAACAATTTTCTGGTAGCTTCAGTTGGATGCCTTTCTGTAACTTAAACATTCTATACATCCTTAAAATAGAGTTTTGAGAATCTTTGTTGCACACATAGTTTTCATGTGCATAAAAAAAAACCACACAATTTTTAAATATACTGTATTTCACCAAATGCAATCTTGTGGCAGCTTTTAAAGAACTGCAAACTACTGTGTACTGTAGTTGTCGCTTATTTAGATTTTCTCAATCCAGCCAACAGCCTGCACGATTCAGTAACCGCTGCCTTCAAACCATTGGGCGATGCTGGCCCCACTTGCGAGCTCTGGGTGTTGGTGGTGCGGGGTGTGGCATCCAGGGCCTGGCATCGTTAGGTGAGTACCGTCCCGCAAGAGCCTTCTCCCTCATGTCTCCATGCCTTGGGCTTTATTTTTGTCTACAGTAAAAAAACAGCATTTCATGGTCTAAACATTGGTATTTCGAGATACTTTGCGATTTAAACACAATATTTATATGGAATTTAAATAGTGTTGTTAAATTTGGAATGTATCATTTATTATACAACAAATGATCCTAAATATTTAAATGCTTACCTTAAAAACAGTAAAGCTAAATTGTAGAATATTTAGTTTATGTCCCCCTTTATATATATATATTCTATTTTTAACATCAACGAATTATCAAACAAGATAAAAAAACATTAATACATGTAAAAATAATAACTGGACAGAGCGATCTTTAGCAGAAATATCTCCAATCTTTGATGCAGCTGGTATCTTTTTCGTTGAAAAATGGTGCTTGAAAATGTCACATCTGACTAGTTTCCTGGCGAGTGATAGCATTAACACAGCACTGTAATCAGTGTTTATCAGGTGATATGTTTGTTTAGCTGTCTGACCTACATACGATACTTAGTGAAGATGTTAGACCACATGTGAATAACACTGGTACTGTAGTGTGGGAAGCTTTGAATTGCTGCATGAAGTTATCCTACTTTTCCCATGTGTGGTGTCATTCTTCTGTTTGCATCTGCAGGAGCTGTCAGCAATTCACCCTTGAATTTTTTTTTTTTAAATATGTGCATTTCAATAGTTTCTGCCACACAATAGAAGCAGCACAGAACTGAGATGAAAAAACTATTTTCATAAAATCTGTATTCATTGTACACCATTTAGTTCTCTGGGCTAAATTCGGGTTTAAATAGAGCAGGATGTAGAGGACTCTCTTTGAAGTACAAATAATGCTGAGACAGTATAGAAATGAAAGCCCCCTACAGAAGAGAATGTCTCCCTGTGGGGAATCGGAGATTATTAAAAACTGCCAGTATCCCATTCGGATTTCTTTTTCTCTACATATTTATCAAATATTACTCTTTCATAACTTGGTCTGCATCTGAACATGATGTGTAAGCTTGAGCTAGGCAGTGCCATTGGTCCAGGACAATGAATTGATATACAGAGAGAGAGAGAGAGAGAGAGAGAGAGAGAGAGAGAGAGAGAGAGAGAGAGAGAGAGAGAGAGAGAGAGAGAGAGAGAGAGAGAGAGAGGCAGAACTGTGGGGACGGAAAACCACACTTAACAAAGCAGAGACCCAATCACGGGCGACTTTGTTTGTGTTTAAGAATTATTTTTATTATTATTATAAAAATCGGTGACAGTTCTGTTCCTGCTGCACTATACACCTTTCCAATACATCAAATAGATTGGTTTGCGGTGCATGAAAAAAGACGATTGTGTAGGTGCGTCATCGAGTAAAAAATGAAAAGTTTGGAAATATGAAGTTACAGTGGATTTACAGTGGAGTTACATTGGATTTACAGTGCCGAGAAAAAGTTTGTGAACCCTTTTGGATTTTCACATATTTCACATATTTCAAACCTAAAATGTTATTGGATCTTAATCTAAGTCCTAATAATAGATAAAGATAACCTGATTAAACAAACAACACCAAAACATGATACTTTTTCAACATTTATTTATCCACAAATGATTCAACATTCAATATCCATGTGTGAAAAACTATGTGAACCTTTAGATTCAGTAACTGGTGGCACCCCCTTGAGCAGCAATGACTTCAACTAAGCGTTTCCTGTAACTGTTGGTCAGTCTCTCACATCGGTTTTGAGGAATTTTGGCCCATTCCTCCTTACAGAACTGCTTCAACTCGGTGACATTTGAGGGCTTCCTTGCATGGACAGCTCGCTTCAGGTTCTGCCACAACATTTGCTTTTCTAAAAGAAAACAACGCCGAATCAATATGGGTCAGAATAATGGACAAAAATTCAAAGGGCATAATAATAGGAGCATACTATAGACCGCCAAATTCAGACGTCGAGCAAAATAATCTGTTATACAATGACATTAGAAATGCGTGTAGAAAAGGAGAAGCCATACTAATGGGGAATTGGTTAATATAAACCCTATTGGATATTTAAGAAAAGACTGGTTTTGATTCAAGAAGACTATCAAGGTAAAACTATGGAAATTCCATAATTATCATTGGGGTTCACAAACTTTTTCTCGGCACTGTACCTTTGTTGGAACTGCATGAACCTCGTCCTCAGTGTGTCATCTGTGGCGTTGTACTGGCTAATGACAGTTTGAAGACTTGCAAACGGCGACGTCATTTGGAGACGAGACATCCTGGACTGAAGGATAAGCCACTTCACTGTTTCGAAAGAAAATTTGAAGCATTACATCAGCAAAAAAGTGCTATAGCAAGCATTCCGTGGTGTCTGCCAAGTGTCTTAACCCTTTAAGGACTGGGATTGTGTTAACATGATCATACTGAAGTGGGCTTCTTGGACCGTGATCGTATAAACACGATAATAAACGCATTTTGTTTTGATGACCTACAGGGCCACTGTACTTTTCAGCACAGGATAGGGGAGGGATTAAATTTCACTTCCTGACAGTTTTTTATTTCATGTGACATCGCTGAGAGGGTCATTTAGTGTCTAATGGGCAGAGACAGTTTTGGCAGCTTGGAGGGACAGCCTGCTTCAGAGAAACTTGTTTAGAGGTAAGCAAGACACAGAAAAACGCTGTAAATCCGATGATTTGACATAATTATATTAGAACATTTATTGTGTCTCTTGTGTTTTAATATATATAGTGATGCACAATGAAAACGCAACAGTCTAAGTTTTACATCAATAGCTCATTGGGAACATACATAATGTTATTTACATTTTAAATAGTGAGCAGATAGGTTTGTTAATTATTTGAGTAGTATTGTTACTTGGGATAACATAATACTGAGCTCAAGTAATGTGATTTCATAAAAATCCCAGGTGCTCAGTGTTTGGTATTTGAGTTGAGTTAAAATTGCCAAAATGAGTTGATTAAGAATCTATATAAACAGTCATTCGAAAAGACATGATTTTAATTAATGCAAGAACAGCGAAAGATACAACCATGTCCCGCTTGAGTAATGAAGATGAAGATTGCGTAATCATTTTCAGACTGCAGTGGCTACAGCACGAGAAATTCCATGAAGAAATAACCCACGTCTCAGCAGAATGACTGTAGCTCGCCGTCTGCATGACAGTGATTTGCATGCTCGGAGGCCGTTCAGGGGTAACATGTTGACAGCTGAGAGATGAAATCGTCGTCTTCTGTGGGCCAGAGATCATCTGAGGTGGCGGCAGAGAGAGTGGTGGAGTGTTTTATTCACAGATGAATGCCGTTTTGCTCTTGACAGACCTGACGGAAGACAACGTGTGTAGAGACGTCATGGTGAGCGTTATGCTGACTATTGCATTGTTCAAGCCAACTGGAGCAGTGGAAGTGTGATGATGTGGGGAGGAATCTCCTTTAACACAAGAACGCCTTTGGCGCAGATTGAGGGCAACCTTACTGCTCAGCGATACATTGACGAAGTCCTTGAGGCAACAGTTTTTCCGTTCCTGCAAGCCAATCCCGAAGTGTAGATTTTATCTGAGGACAATGCAAGAACACACAGTGCTAGGATTACAATTGCAAGACTTCAAGAAAACAATGTCGAGGTCTTGCCGTGGCCAGCTGTTTCTCCTGACCTGTCCAATAGAACACCTGTGGAACCAAATTGCCAGTGCCATCCACAGGAGACAACCTTCGCCAGCTGGCTGCAGCTGCACAGGAAGAGTGGCGGAACATCCCACAGCAGTCTATCCAGAGGCTGATCAGGTCTATGCGTCAACGCTGCCAGGATTGTGTTAATGTTGTGTAATGTTTTCATTTTGACAGTGTGTCACGTTTCATACTGAAAACTTATTTTTTTATCTGTATTTTTGTTCACATTTTCTGTGATTTTGTTTGATATGTTTAAAATATTTAATTAAATCCATTAGACCTGAGTGTTGCATTTCTTTTGTGCATCAATATATATGACATTATACTATGACTATATAATATTACATAATATCACTGTTAGCAGAGAAGGACAGGGAAAAGAGGGTCAAGAGAGCATTGATCGATTTTGCCAGAAAATTCCACAACAAAGGCCCCACATTACAAATATATAAGCAAAAGAGAGAGTAAGAGATTTTCTTGGACAGGTATTTGAAGACATCGACTTGTTTTGGTCATCGACAGCTGACCGTCTTTCTACATAAATGCAGTAACAAATACAGCTGAAGCTGAGCGCAGCAAGTCGCTAACGCGCAGTATAATTGTGTCCTGTCCAATCAGAGGCGTTCTGTTTCGGAAGACAAACTGAAAGAGCTGGTGTTCTTTATTGCAATCTTGGAATTTAGAAAGACTTTGGGCAGGATTTTCAAAAGGTTGTAAATGATAACTCCAGTGTTAATCAACAAATCGGTATGTAGCATTGATTTTGGCATTTTCAGCGGTCGTTATGCCTATCTCGTTATTCAATAATTATGCTAACGTGATTTCCGAAATTATGTTGATTTACGAAATAACGTTAATATCTTAACGAGCAGTGCTTCTTGCGACTATTTATTTTGTTTGCATGGGAATTTAAAAGCAAATGTGTGTTAATTGTCATAATTTATCAGGAGTTCATTTGCACTTGGAAAAGGAGGGTTTTAATTAACGAAAGACTATATAACTCACCTTGAAACAGAAATTTAACAGACCACGGCTGTGATGCCGACAATACAGAGACTACCTAGATAATTCAGTATTTGTAGTTATGAAAATATTTTAGCCTTTTATATACTTGTGGTTATGAATTAGATTTATTCGCTTGTTTTAACAATTTGACATTGCAGGAAGGGATGCATGGATGCATAAAGTAGAGTGGCAATGGGGCAAATCAATAGGTGAAAAGATAAGGCTATGGCAGTACTAATAAATATCTACAGTTTTGGCTAGAAGGCGTGATCGTGAAAACCACATATGACTACAGACATACATGTATTCTCTCTCTCTATTAAGCACACACACACACACACACACACACACATTATTTCATTGGTTTGTATATAATGTCCCTGCCGATATTTTCTGAAAACAGGACCTGAAAACAAGACCATACTGTAAGTGTTCAGTGGCTACTTCTAATCATGTTGAGTTTATTTATCACAGCGGTGAGCAAAGAGTACCAGAGAAAATGGATGATTAGAAGATTCACCGAACAATTAATTATAAAACAAATTGTGTATTGGGTTGGGGAGTTCTATCATAATTTTAAAAGTGCTCTGTCTTTCGGGTGAGACGTAGTTGTAAGTGACTCTGCAGCTGATGCATAGTTCACACACCCCAGTCTCTGTAAGTCGCCTTGGATAAAGGCGTCTGCTAAATAAACAAATAATAATAATAAAATGTATTTATTTATAGCGTACAATCGACCATACTAAAATAGATACAAAAGTAGATGTCAACATAAGAAAATAAATTCCAACCAATATAGATAGATGGCTTACCCCCACCCCATCCAAAATATAAATATTTTACCCACATGCCAGATAATCGTAAATCAGCATTTTATATGTGAAGTTATGTAAATAAATATACATTCTGCATGACAAATGCACAATTTTAAATTAAGTTTACAAATTATACACAAAATAGATATAGGGTTTTGTGTTCTGGGTTGCGTGCACTGAAGGGTTTTGTGTTCTGAGTTGCGTGCACTGAAGGGTTTTGTGTTCTGAGTTGCGTGCACTGAAGGGTTTTGTGTTCTGAGTTGCATGCACTGAAGGGTTTTGTGTTCTGAGTTGCATGCACTGAAGGGTTTTGTGTTCTGAGTTGCATGCACTGAAGGGTTTTGTGTTCTGAGTTGCGTGCACTGAAGGGTTTTGTGTTCTGAGTTGCATGCACTGAAGGGTTTTGTGTTCTGAGTTGCATGCACTGAAGGGTTTTGTGTTCTGAGTTGCGTGCACTGAAGGGTTTTGTGTTCTGAGTTGCGTGCACTGAAGGGTTTTGTGTTCTGAGTTGCGTGCACTGAAGGGTTTTGTGTTCTGAGTTGCATGCACTGAAGGGTTTTGTGTTCTGAGTTGCATGCACTGAAGGGTTTTGTGTTCTGAGTTGCATGCACTGAAGGGTTTTGTGTTCTGAGTTGCGTGCACTGAAGGGTTTTGTGTTCTGAGTTGCATGCACTGAAGGGTTTTGTGTTCTGAGTTGCATGCACTGAAGGGTTTTTCTTCCTCCCAGCGCGGAACTGCATGCGGCTGCAGGTGCTGGAGCTGGATCACGTGAGTGAGATCAACCAGGAGGTGGCAGCAGAGGTGTGTCGAGAGGGACTGAAGGGGCTGGAGATGCTGGTGCTCACCTCCACCCCCGTCACACCCAAAGCTCTGCTGCATTTCAACAGTGAGTACTGACGCCAGGATCGTGTTTCTATAGAAAGTGTAACCCAGTCAGTGCTATAGCGCCTCGATTGGACTGTCATCCAGCAAACTGGGCAGCCTAACAAAGGGAGGTGTGTGAAATCCTTACTGTGCTCATCAATCCAGACTGGAACCTCCCCATCAACAAAGAGGTGACGCTGTAGAGTCAGAAATGAATGGAAAGCTTCAGTTGAGGCGCTATCCCTTAAATGCTTGCTTTATACCTGGTAAATTTGCACAGCCATTTTGTACTTAGCCATGCTTTTGTAATGTATTCGCTGTGCATTTATCTTGATTTTCTATACCTCTCTGTTGCCCTAGTAAAATGAGAGTTTCTGCATTAACCCCTGAATCTGCCTTGTAGGTGTGTGTCGGAATCTGAAATCCATTGTGGTGCAGATTGGGATTGTGGATTACTTTGAAGATCCTAACAGTCCTGAAGCCAGGAAACTGTTTGAGGAAATGGTGAACAAACTGCAAGTAAGACTATGTGTAAATTCATTTCAGTTCCAGCCACATCAGTAACAAGGCAATTACTACATGAATGCTAATGTTTTTACCCCAGATTTACTGTACCCCATACAGAATGAATTACACTGCATTTTCCATGTAATGCTTTGTAACAGCTACGGAATAAATTGCATGCATTGCTTTACATCAAGAAACTTGACAGAGGCCCAGGAGTCAAATTTTACCAGCACGTCTTTCACAGTTGCACATACTATAAAGTAAAAAGAGTTTGAGTAGAAGTATTTATTGATACAGGGTAACATACTGTGGCGGGGTGACCCTGCCCCTGTGTGTATTTTGTGTGTTATGTTGCGTGTGGTGTGTTAATGTTGGTGTATTTGTATTGGTGCACTGGATATAATGGAGCTATGTAGCACGAGTGATTTCAATTATATAGTTGTATTTAGACACGAGGATTGCACAATCACTTCACGTGCAGATAAAATATGTATGAATATGTGAGCACGGGGAGTGCACAGATTAGTTCACGTGCTGGGATTCAAGTGAATAATTAATTAGTAATTGAATCCCAGCACAATTGTATATATAGATGCACAAAGCACTCACTCGGGGTTGTGTGTTCGGGAGTAGAGAACGGGAGAGAGAAGGAGAAAATAATTAAAAACTAAAAAAAGCAAAACAAATGCTACTCATGCGGGAGGAGTCGCACGATACCTGTTTTGGGGTTCGTCCACCGTTTGTGTGTATGTCTATTTGTTTTGGCCATCGCGCCGTTTGTTTTGTTCCGTGTTTTGTTCAACATTTTTTTTCTGTTTTGCAATAAACCGGCGCAACAGAGCAAATCACAATTCACTCACCACTACAGCCAGTCTGTTCACTCATACCCATCAAGATTCATTGTAAGATGGAACACAACTGGCATGGTCTCATAACTAGCACTGTATTATAAGGGAATTGCTTTTGCTTTGCAGAAACCCCCTTGCAACATTCCCAGTTGAGGCAGAAATTAGAATGTGGTCTCGCCCCGAGTGGGTGACATCGTAAAACCCAGAGAATGTGAATAGGCAGAAAGTAGTTCTGGTCTAATCCTGGCGCCTTGTGGAAATGCAGACTACCAAGCCAACAGCTGAGGCTGGGGAAAAGGCAAGGGTCCTTCCTCAGAAAGGAGAGCTGAGCAGAGAGATAAATGGTGGCTGAGAGAGATACAGAGTGAGCAGCAATACAGAAGAAACAGGTGACATGAAGCACAGAGGAGCTAGCCTACAGTAGGGGGGTATTATTGTCCTGCTCTGCATATACAGAGGGTGCACCATAAGTCGGACGATCATAGTATTATCATACTATTTGAACCACACATCAAAATGATCAGAATGTATTTGTCTTTGTTTAAAAACATTTCATACCAACAGAGAGACAATCAATATTAACAATGGCCATGCCTATGATGCCTGACTTGTGGGATATCTTGTAGTTACCAACAGGTCTGTTGAAATAACATGGACAGGATAACATGTTTTTATCTTTTCTTTCACAGGCACTAAGGAAAAGGCCAGGTTTTTCAAAGATTCTCCATGTGAAGGCAGATGGAGTTTGCTAACCCCGCTTAAGTACTGATAAGGCACACTTTACCTCAGAAAAACAAGACGCAATCTGAATACATTCTTTGCAGTTTGCCAGGAAAAAAACAAGCAAACAAACAAACAAACAAAAGAGAAGAAGTAGCAGTTCCTGAAACTCCTATGATCCCTTGCTTTTTTAAACAACAATTGAGCTTTTTTGTGCAAATCCTTGTAAACCGTATGGTGCAGGAGTAGAAGGAGCACAGACTTGTATTTCTAGAGAACAATTGCAGTATATGCCTGAGTATTTGATATTGTTTCCCTGTTCTTATGACTGGGAGGAAACCTATGGTGACAGTGAGAGTTCGTAAAGACAAAGTCCATCCAAGAGACTGAATTAGGGAAGTCTCTCACCACCTAGTAGTGCTTTCCATGCTTCCTAAACTCAGCATTCTTAAACTCAACTGGGATTACTTTAGTGTTTAACTAGCTGACGGGACTCCTGAGCCAAGATGATTCTACAAAATTTAGGGAATCTGGGGGAGTAAACTTCAGAGAAAGGTTTGTGGATAAAACATATTCATTCCTCTCCCTCTCTCCTTTGATAAGTCCTTCCCACCAAGTGATCATATAACCATAAGACCAAATCCACCTGCTTTAACAGAGAGAGAGAGAGAGAGAGAGAGAGAGAGAGAGAGAGAGAGAGAGAGAGAGAGAGAGAGAGAGAGAGAGAGAGAGAGAGGGGAGGGTGGGGAGAGCACTGTGCTAGGAGCATAAGCTGCATTCATCAAAAAAAGGCATTTACAGTCAATTCTCGCTAATATGAATTTGTATTGTCAGGAGTCTAAGCCAAATGCATACTGTGAGTTTTTATTGAAGATGCAGTAACTCAATTTCAATTACAGAACAATACAAGTATTATACATTTAAAAGTATTGTACATTTTATTGAAAATACAGTTGGAAGTGAACTTTTAAAAGTATGCATTGCAAATGAACTGCACTTGCAATCTGCATGTCTCATTCTGATCAAGCGCATTTTTAAACCACAAAAGGCATCCTCAACATCAGATATTGAGCAAATCGGAAACACTGACGACTTGCATCAACAGTTGTTTTTAAGCCTGTGTTATTGTATGCCTTTTTTTCAGAATGATTGAGAAAGTGTTCACGGTAATGTTGAACTCTGCAGCAGCATCTTTCTTTTCTGTATGATGATGCATTATCCACCACTTTCAACATTTCCACTTCTGTATGCAAGGTTATGATGCATGAGCACTATGGGAACTCAAAGTGCATCATAGGATCTGTAGTCCCAAAACAGCACTTAAATACACTACAGAGGATGCAAGTTAATACATTTCCCAATATCCTTTACACTCAGCTGTTCAAACTAGAGCGATTTGTTTTATTCAAATGTTTCTTCCTTGGGAGGGCTAGAAAATCATTTGCACTAGGAAATGTGTGTTGAGTGAATTCTATTATAAGAAATAATGGTAACGCTTTATATTGTGTGGCATAAATTAATATTAAATAGATATGCAATTGCATATTAAATTAATGTTAAATTAATATTTAATAGATATGCAATTGCATATTAAATTAATGTTAAATTAATATTTAATAGATATGCAATTGCATATTAAATTAATGTTAAATTAATATTTAATAGCTATGCAATTGCATATTATAATGTTAAATTAATATTAAATAGATATGCAATTGCATATTTAATATTAATTTATGCCATGCAATATAAAGTGCTGCCAAAGTAATTTACAATAAGTGACTGCTAAATTTGGCCAGGACCATGTAGAGAATTCCTAGTAACAGGAAATTTGGCTAATCCGAGTTTGTTTTAACAAGAATTGACTGTATTTGAAAATGGATGGGTGTACTTTTGTTATGGTGTACTGTATTTGCTTCTGCCCCAAGTTCAGCTTGTTGATGCCCTATCTGCATGCTAAAGACCACTCTGCAGCCCAGTACAGTTTTGTAGTCTCTGACTACAGAGCTGTGTACACGCAGGAGTTGCCTAAAATAGCTTTTGGTTTCCCTTTGTACATATCATCCTACCGTACTGTATCTGCCAATGAGTCCTATAGAGCCCATACGCTCTGTAGAGTTGCTGTCTAGCTGGGTGAACAAGTTTAGATTCAACCCAAGCTCATCTGCATTTCATCTATCTGCCTTGAAATCTTGCCTCTAGTAAAAATAAATATATTTTATAAAAGCAAATTAGTAAATAAATATCGCACACAGATAAAAGCATCCTACCGTTTGGCTCTTATCCTCATTTTATGAGCACACTTCACAATACAGGTACATTAGATACACCGTAGCTACACTGGACCTTTTTTCGGAAAACAAAATTTTTGGATTGGTCACCTAACCATGAATGAACCCAAAAGAAGAATGAGGAAATCATGAATTATCAATGTGGTAGAATATCTAGGGAGCACTGTACGTGTTGTGAATTCTGTGTTAAATGCATGCAGTTAATAATAGTAAATGGTAACAATTCAAATACATCTAGTTTCTGTACCTGTATTTTAAAGTGTATCCCATTTGACGTGCCTGAACCTAATTCTGAAAGGTGTCCAATCTTTTCTGAAGTGTAGTATATATTTCCCTAAATTGCTAGGAGGGAATAATGTTAAAAATGTTTTGCCCAAATTTGGAAACATAGTAAAACAAAGCTAGTATTTTGTTAATGCATAGCCTGAGCATTACTGCAACAGGAGACAGAACTTAATAGACAGTCATGAGTGTCATTTGGGACCGATAGTAAAAGCACCCTGTATTTTCCTGGTGTTCTGTTTTTGACAATCGATCTTTGACAGACTTAATTGTGCCATGTGTTCATATTTAATTTGGGGCTGTATTTGGCACAATAAAGGTACCACAATTTGAAAGACCTTTTCTTAAGCTAGAAATTAAATTAGTATGCCCACCCTTCTGTGTCTGTGCAGGCCCCCAAAATAAAATAAATATATTAAAAAAAAAAAAAAAATCATCCAATTGGCACATGCCCTAGCAAGGAGTATGCTGAGCAGTATATAGAAAGAGACCAAATATAAGAGTTTAGTAAAAAAAAAATATATATATATATATATATTAAATATTTATATCCAATGCATTAAGACCTATAAAAAAGATAACATTATTTAATAGAGGATACAAATTATTTGAATGATTTATTTCTATAAAAAGAGAGACATCTATACCGTTGGCATGCTTGTGTGTTGTAAAGCCACCGTTCATCATGTTGCCTTTTAGCTTATCTGATAGATTTTAAACTAGATGTGTGTATATAAGGGATTTTTTGCTTGCACAAGTTTGTTGCCATTATGTTTTTTGTTTTTTTGTTTTTGTTTTATGGTTGGTTCGTTCCACCAATGAAAAGCTCCTTTTGTGCAGTATTAAAAAATGCTATATGGTGTTTTTTCAAGTGTTTATATATTTATCAATATTTGTTATTAATGAAGCACTTTAGAATTTTTGCTAGCGCTTTTAGAGATCTGTAGTTGTGAATGCTAAAAACTGGTAGAAAATCAAGCTTATTTGGTGTACTCTATGTGATGACTGTGTATTCTTCATGGTTTTGTCAATTGTGCCAAGATTTGAAGCACCAACTCTTCTGCACAGTCACATGACCCAAGGTAAAAACAGTGAGGGCAAAAAGTCTCAATTTCTGTTTCCTTGAATTCTGATGAGTAGCTAATTGATGTTTTTATCGAGAGCATGTAATCGTTTAGACACCATTCTCCAGAAAAGCATTCGATTTAAAATATAAATATGAATAATGCATAATGCATCATTATTCTAAGAACTAATCATCTCATAATGCACAGGAATCAGCTACAATAAGTAGTTAGAATGTTATAAAACGTAAGGTGTGTGTGGGGGTTATAACTCTTAAATTCAGAGTAGGTTCATATTTTAATATGTTCATGCCGATTTATGTAATACAATCATCTCCTAATTCTAAACACAAGCCAGTTATTATATTGTGAGGACCGGTTCAGCTAATTTTAACCTGGTACAGCTAATTGACAGTAAATATTGTCCATTATTCTGGCATCAACCTGGAGTGAATTGCCATAATTTCTTTTCATCTGGAATCCCTGCTTCAGAAATGATAGCAATGAAGCAGACTTGCAAACATGACAGCAGCTTTCAGCTGCACAGGATAATAAGACAGCAAGATCCCACGAATTCTCTGCACAGCTACTGTAAAACAAGAAAATTACGTGAGCAAGAAATGTTTACTTTTTTCGCGTTTATTAAAAATCCGCAAAATTAATGTGCTGTGAAATATATTATTCATACATGAACAAACAAAAAACTAGAGAGAAATTCACCACTCTCCCCAAAAGGGTCAAGCATAGTAGGATGGAGCACAGAGGAATTTCTTTCTTAAAAAAAAAACGGTCAACAAGCTGTGCCAGTCAAATTAGCAGAACAAGAGAGACAATCCTTAAAAGTTAAGAAGGATCGTCCTCCCAGGGTACTTCTATTACTGTATCTACAAGGGAAGAGGGGTAATTGTTTGTGTGTTTGTCCCCCTTTCTTGTGAATACCCTGTGACGATGAAATATTTAGCTAATGCTCCAGGCAGCAGTTTTATCATCTCGACAGTTAAAGGCCCTATTAATCTGAATAAAGCCAGCTCACGTCGATTGGGTTAGAATGGGCTTTGACGGCATTAACAGGATTAATATAGAGTGCCTGAACATTATTACATACATAGGCAGATATATTTTGAGAGCATTCCTATTATTAGTTTTCTTTTCACATTACAGTGAGGGCTGTGGGTCGCTATGGAAACACTGTTTCCCAGGCTGTCCTGTGTCTTTTAGTGACTGCCACGCGGAAGAGCTGGTGCCAAACTGTTTACATTTGTGTAGATGTTGTGGCCTTGTTTTGGTCATCTACATCAACCCATTGCACTGAGAATCTCAATCAGTTACATTGCAGCATTGCACTATTAACCTTATTTTTTAATAGGTCAACTAAATCGGTTCATGAAACAAAAGGCTAGACCTGGCTTAAGTGTGTGGTATATTATGCCTTTAAAAGTTTATGAACGACATGACCTTGTTAAAGTCTTGTTTTTTGTTCTGTTTATATTTACTGTATAAAGTTACCTGTATAAGAAAATCTAGGGTTTGTAGTATGTTTAAAAATGTCAGTTAGTCCCAGTAATTACGCTATTTCTCTACCGATAGACTGAATTATAATTTTTAGTTTACAGACTGGTTGAAACTATGGAAATAAACCCTTATGGCTTGAAATTGCTAGAACGATGCCTCCCTTAGCAACAGTACCTATTACAGCTGTATAGCAACAAACCCCCTATTTTACATGCTGCTGTGAAAATCAACAGTAGTATGTTGATTTTTTAGTGTCCCAAAAAAGTCAAAACTACAAGTTAAGAGCTATTTTGAGCCATGTCAGGTGGATTATTGGTGAAATCAAATACTTTACAATCTGTTTGAACACAATGTACACTGTACATCTTAATGGGTGAAGCAGCTGGTTCAGCTGTGATTCAAAACATTGCTTTGCTCATAAATTACTCAGAGATGTGAAAAACAAGACTAGATTGATCACTTCACCCAAATCACATTCCTAACATGAGGTGTCTACCACACAACTGTGTAATGTACCAGTGATGTCTTGGAAAAGTATCCTTATGTAACAGAAAATTTAAATCAGGAGTCAAATGTATGTCTCCCATACATTTTCTAAAACCAATAGCTAGAACATTTCAAAGCCTACACCTACTTTTATGAGTCTTAGCTGATTTCACTACAGATTCAGGACCAAAAGCTTAAAATAGACACCCCCTTATCATTAAAGCACAGTGTAATAGAGTGCTTCACATTTTTCTGTTTAAGAATCAACAATGTAGACAACGCCATTAGGCAGACCCAGAGATTTTCTGTACAGGAAACTAGAATACCAAAAGTTCATGGCATTTATCCAACAATCATGGTACTTTAATGAATATGCCTGCTTACTGTAGTGGAATTAATACAAAAACAACTATTAAAAGCAGTCTCGTCAGGCATCTATTCTATAGCATATAATGCCTTTATTATAAATGTGGAATTAGAGGAGGTACTGTCCAAAACCACATCATGCAGATACAAAAAAAAGGAATAATCTGCATATCAAAGGTCCTAATTAAAACATAACTGAGTCCTTGGATTTGCCTCATAGCCTGGCTTGTTTATGTGATAGAAAACCACTGCATAGGAGAATCAAATCACAGGACTCATAAACCACATACTGACCCTTTGAAAATGACTGTACTGCAAGTCTGTTAAATTGACTCTGAATCAGTGCATTCAATTGCAGTTAATTACAGTTCTTGCATAATATTTACCAGTTGTTGCTATTTTTCTTACTATGAATGGTGCTGGTAGCAGTCCAATCTGTACAGCTGTTATGTGCCTATATATATCCAAACCGGTCAATAGATGTCTTGTAGAAATTAATTATGTTGTTGCAAGTAAAATGTATTTTCTCCTATTTACAGTTGTGTGTATGGTGATGAAAAAAAAAATCTATTGTGATATACTTTGTGAAATATATTTGCCAAAACATAGCTGCTGTTCTGGTCCAACTGTAAATACATCTTTTGTCATGCTGAGGCTTAATGAGTATAAAATCCTGTCGACTGTAGATCTTGATTTAATAATTTAGACTGTGTTTTTCATCTTTATTTGGAGCGGATGAATAATGATATACACAATCATATTGAACATATATTTACGGAAAACTTTCACTTAATCCATTGCTATTTACATAAAACAACCCAGGTGAAAAAATCCTATAGAAAATCTTACAAATATCCTTCTAAAAATCGGCATCAGAACTGTTCTAAGAATCCTATGCAATTCTTATATAAATGCTATACAATTGTTATGGGATTACTACAGAAGTATTATATGAATCCTTTAAAAAATCTTAAAGGAATCATTTCAAAAGACCTATAACAATCTTTTCAGAAATCTTATACGAATCGTATACATTTTATAGGAATTAGATTGTTTTAAATTTACCTGTGCACAAACCACTCATTTGATGCTTTAGCTCCTGCAACTACAATTTTGACCTTTAAAGTATGTATTTTGTTAAATATTGTTTATTTCCTCCAGAAACTACTACGCCATTTGTGACTGTTTCAGCTTTAAAAGCCAAGGACGATTACAATCTAAAAAATTCTTCATATAACATGCTCTTGTGTATTACTGTTGCTGTGTAAAAAGGACTGTCTCTGTACTGGTACTTAACTGTGAAAGATGTGTGTAGAGATACCCATTGTGTTGGATGGATGTAGTAACATTTAAAGGATACAGAAGGTTAGTAACTCCATGCATCAGACTTACTTAACAAATATGGTATTATGCATTCATTAATCTGTTGTTTACCACACTGCTGGAATAATGTATGTAATAAAGTTATTAAACTTTTTTTTTTTTTTTTTTTTTTTTTTAAAGATGCTTATAGCAATTGATGTATACTACAAGATCCATTTATAACTAATTATCCCCAAAGGTATTTAAAGGCTTTGAACCACACTTAGATACATGATTCTGGTAAATGTGGTGGAAACTGCTTTATATTCTGAAGAAGTTAATCTATTTAGGTATAATTACATATTATTTTAAGCAGTGTAATGAGAAAAAAAAAAAAGTTTTGTTATTCAGCAATGGGATTATAAATTTCTCCCTCAGGACAGAATCAGTCAATCTCATATAAATACCGGAATGTTTTTTGAAAACTCAAGTTGTGACTGTCTGTTTTTATTTACCACTTTATTCAAATAGAGCATCTCACTTCATCTAACCTGTACAACAAAAAAGCACCTGTAGAAGCACTTTAGATGTTGCTACTTTTGTTGTGTAATAAACTGTGCAGATTGCAAGCAAAAGATGTTATTGACAGATGTGTATCACGGGTCATTTTGTGGATACATGTTCAATAAAGATTGTAAAACAAACTCAGAAGCGTGGGTCTTGGGTTGCATGGTTAGTTCTGGAAATTGAAGTATTACTGAGAATACAGTATATTCCACAGGGCCTTTTCCTTTGCACCTGTTTAAGGTATGGTTATTTCCACTATTGACTTACTAACTAGCTGTGTTAATCAGACCTTGGATAAATATTGATTTTGAATATTTAAATATTTCAAATAATTGATCTGATATGATTCTAAATCGTATCAAATCGTGTTTCTAATAATGTTGCTGGAAATATTTATAAATATTCAAATATTTTTATTTTTATTTCAAATATATTTATAACTGTTTTACAATAACATGAAACATAACACATTAAGTTTTATATTAACATCTAATTAGTATTATCACATTCATATTAAACATAATCCAGTACGCAGCATGCATATTTACTGTGTCAAAACATCTAATACTTGAATCATAGCACGATTTAACTACTCATTAAAATGTTATCTGTTATGCTCAGTATAGTCTATTGTTTTCCACTGTGTCTTTTAAAGAACCCAAAGAATGTTTATGTAATGGAGATTAGATAAAGGGGCATTCAGAACAGAACTTTGAGGGTCTGGAACCAACTCCCCAGTAATGTTGTTAAAGCTGAATACCCTGGGATCCTTCAAGAAGCTGCTTGATGAGATTGTGGGATTAATAAGCTACTAACAACCAAACAAGCAAGATGGGCTGAATGGCCTCCTCTCGTTTGTAAACTTTCTTATGTTCTTATGTTCTTAATTGCGTAACAAGCACTTACCTGAGATGCACAAGGAGGTTGGAGGTAGATTTCACTGAGGCGCCAACTTGTTCTTCACAGTATTTACAAGTGACGACGTTGAATGTATCCCAGGCATTGTCTGGTATAATGAATTGCAAGCAGCCTTAGATCTAGGAAATAACATGTTGCTAAAATAAGCAAGAGCTATATGAGTGACTTGAACTTTAACTGAAGACAAGCAACATATGGATTTTTAAGAAAAATATATGGCATCTGCCTTATTTCCTTATTTTACGGCAATATTCAATCAAACTTTGCAGATGCAGAGTTTATATGTATAAATGATGGGTTCTAGTATTGTAATTCAAGTTTTACTTGTAATTTGCCAGTTTTGCTACTGTATTGTTGTGCTTGGGGAGTGGCCTGCTGTGACTAGAATTTTTTAATAGAGACATACAAGAGAGAAATGAGTAACAGTAAGTCAAATGAGTAAGTCCTTTCTCCTTGACTTCAAAGTTGATTTTAGTTTTACCAAATATACTGTATATGATCTTGTAGCACATTGCACAATATAAAAGATGTTAGAACACAATGAATACTAAACTTCAGTATTTATTTACAATGTTAGGAAAATTTGGAGTAATCAATTTAAAGAATACTGGAGTGTATTTATGAAGAACAGTAATTGCATTTTACTAAACGTGCATCAGTATTTGTCATTTGCTGGCATGTTATTTAGAGAACGGCCACTAGATGGTGACATCCACTAGATTAATAAACTAAGCGTGTTTTAGTGAGCTTCACTGTGCTATATATTTGCTAAGTGCTATAAACCTTAGGCTATGAAGAACCTTCGTAATGATAACTGTATCCCAATGGGGAACTGTATGCACTGTACACAAATAAGTCCTACATTTTGAAAGTCTGTTAAATAACATTATCAGAAAACATTAAAAAAAATAGAAAAACTTTTTTATATCAACAAAGCCATATACAAAAACTTAAGTAACTGCAAAATCCAGAAACCAGAATAGTAAACCCAGTCCACTTTGACATGGTCCTCATTCATTCTGTGCCTCCAATGTCTCGTTTCCACTGCCTTTCCTCAGGTATAGCTGAGCTGGACGGTCTGCGTAAGGAGTAGCTGGAGGGTGTTTCCACTGACACTCAGCTATGCCTCAGCTACACCTCAGACAGTACAGTTTTGTACCTCTTACGTGGCCAAACTGTTCTGTATGGAAGTACGTCATCAAAAGGCGTGCTCTAAAGAGTGCCATGATTTCAATATTTGAATACAGAGGTTTCATCCAGGTCGTTTTCCACCTTGTTTCTCTTGTGTGACGAAACCTTGTTAATAAGACTACTGACAGCTGTATAAAGACCGAAAATAAAAACAGCCACAAATGTTTGTTCTGCTACACTTGTTTGCATATTCAATCAATCCCACAATCCAATGTAGCCTTTTTCTGCCGCACTTCTACTTTCTTAGTCAACTATACATCTTTAACTACACCTCACCCAGACCGTCCAGCTCAGCTATACATCTTTAACTACACCTCACCCAGACCGTCCAGCTCAGCTATATATCTTTAACTACACCTCACCCAGACCGTCCAGCTCAGCTATACATCTTTAACTATGAGATTTATAGCTGAGTATAGGAGGCTGTGTGGTCTAGTGGTTAAAGAAAAGGGCTTGTAACCAGGAGATCCCCAGTTCAAATACCACCTCAGCCACTGACTCATTGTGTGATCCTGAGCAAGTCACTTAACCTCCTTGTGCTCCGTCTTTCGGGTGAGACGTAATTGTAAGTGATTCTGCAGCTGACGCATTGTTCACACACCCTAGTCTCTGTAATCGCCTTGGATAAAGGCGTCTGCTAAATAAACTACACCTCGCCAGACCGTCCAGCTCAGCTATACATCTTTACACCTCACCCAGACTGTCCAGCTCAGCTATGGATCTTTACACCTCGCCCAGATCGCCCAGCTCAGCTATGGATCTTTACACCTCACCCAGACCGTCCAGCTCAGCTATACATCTTTACACCTCACCCAGACCATCCAGCTCAGCTATACATCTTTACACCTCACCAGACCGTCAAGCTCAGCTATACATCTTTCCCAGACCGTCCAGCTCAGCTATACATCTTTACACCTCGCCCAGACCGTCCAGCTCAGCTATACATCTTTAACTACACCTCACCAGACCGTCCAGCTCAGCTATACATCTTTACACCTCACCCAGACCGTCCAGCTCAGCTATACATCTTTAACTACACCTCACCAGACCGTCCAGCTCAGCTATACATCTTTACACCTCACCAGACCGTCCAGCTCAGCTATACATCTTTAACTACACCTCACCCAGACCGTCCAGCTCAGCTATACATCTTTAACTACACCTCACCAGACCGTCCAGCTCAGCTATACATCTTTACACCTCACCAGACCGTCCAGCTCAGCTATACATCTTTACACCTCACCAGACCGTCAAGCTCAGCTATACATCTTTAACTACACCTCACCAGACCGTCCAGCTCAGCTATACATCTTTAACTACACCTCGCCCAGACCGTCCAGCTCAGCTATATAAAAATGGCTATGTGCCTAAACCGTTTATGTATGCAGTACCAAAATGGCTATGTGCCTATACCATTTATGTGTGTTTGTTGATATTGACAGAAATGGCTGTTGTCATCCCAACCCATCATCTGATTTTCAGGTCAAAGCACATGTTCAGTTGCTGTCCCATCTGTATTGCATGCTGGAGGTGCAGGTTGATAAGGTCAAGCAACAGTTAACACACTTGGCAGACACCGATGTATGTTAGGAAAATGCCTGTGCTCTGTGTTTTGGTATATAAGCCTTTAATGATACAGGGAGTAGAAATAGAAATACAAAAAATATATATATTTTTTTTAAATCAGAAGATACTGAAAAAGACTGCCAGTCAAAATGTTTGTCATTGCATATATTCAATTTCTTTCAGTATTTCTAAATGTAGCACTATTAAAGAGTTGGATGACACAGGAAGTTGCTAGTTTACTAATGACCACTGAAAGCTGTGAGCTGGATTTCTACACTGTTACAAAGACTCCCGAGCTGGGATATACACAAGATATTTGTTCTAATATTGTTGACACTTTTTAGAATGGTTTGACTCCCAAATAACACTACTTCTCTTAAGTATTTTTAACAAGTGTGGCTTCTTGGTGATTTGTAAAACCCACCTTAGTTTAAAGCATCAGCTGTGCATTGATTTTTACCACTGTTCTACTGGAGACACTGCTTAGCATCAGGGTTGCAGTCACCAGGGTGGCAAGGCGTTTCCTCAACATGCTTCCTTCCTGTGCTTGTCTGATTTTGTAGATATACTGTATGGCTCACCAGGACTTTCACCAGTGTGCATTCTGCACATAAATGCCCTTTCTATCAGTTACAACCACTCTGTTACATGTTTACACTCTATTGTGGGGAGTTGCTGTGGTAAAGGCACATTATTTAACATCCTAAATTAATTGGACAGAATACATTTTTAAAAAGTTGGATCTATCTATAGCCTCTTTCAAGCATCGTCGCCATTGTGTGTGCTGATGCGCCAGGGAGGCCACAGATTGGCTGATCCCTGGAGCCAGCATTAGACTTCAGACACAAAACCGGGCCAATAGGAAATCCATGTTACCTGGCAGACACTGGAGGCTCATCTCTTAATGCAATGGATGCAGATGTTGCAGTGAAGCTTCAGTATGTCTTGGTTAATGTTCACCACTACTATCTAATTTTATCTTGTCAAAAGCCGAGTCCAATATTAGCATGAAGTAAATAACAGCTACTCTCATGTAATAAACATTGTGACATCCCTGTATTTCACAAGTGAACAATGTCATGTAAATCACAGCACAGGATATATTATCTTGGAATCCAAATGTAACTAATATAATACAGATGTAACTAATATAACCCGTCATATTATCTATATTTATACCAACCTCTGTACAGTTCTGTTCTACAAGTCACAGAATTTGACACTATACCTCTGTCTGAAGACAGACTGAGTGCTCATATGGAATTTCTGTGTTCTAAAAACAGCCTTCCAAATGATATCTAAAAATATACCATTGCTAATCCAAGTCTATGACTTCGATCCTTCGATCCTTCGAACCAAAGGTGATACTTTTTATGTACAGGAGACTGAGCCAGATAAAATAAAAAATCTGCAATCTCAGCTTTACAATGCTGTATTAACTCGTCATAAATGTGCTGGCGTAACATAAAGGCACAGTGACTCACAGAGCACAGATTTTTTAAAATTTGATTTGAAAGCATCAGTTTTCCAGCATTGTATTGGAAAAAAAGTGTTCTGGAAAAAAACAAGGTTAATTTAATTTGTTGAGTTGTTATTTTGGGGTAGCCAATGTGTCCTATTAATTCTTAAACCAATCTTTTAAGTCTTTTAAGTCTTTTATTTGTATCATTTGGCAACCATATGCAGTTTAATCAGGAATGTTTCTTTTTTTTCTTGTATTTTTCAAAACCATTATCAATGAAATAGTACACAGCTGTAAAATGTTTGGATTGCAGTATGTTTATAAATACAATATATTTGTCTAAATCTGTGGCTCCTAATAATGTATTGCACCTCTAATGACATGAGTAACGGAAAAACACCCTATGGTTTCTATTGTATTTTATATATATTGTAAGGCAGCGGATTGTGTGAGACAGCAGGGAGGGGGTTAAAACCTCCCTGAAGAGAGAAATGGCACCTTTTAATTTAATTGTTATTATTAATTATCCCCTGCACCTGGGAGCCATTGTTAAATTAGTACCAGGTGCAGGGTATTTAAGAGGAGCAGTCAGAATGCTCAAGGCTGCTGAGGAGAAGGAGGCAGGAGAGGTGCTCTGTCTCCGAGTAGCCAAGGTGAATAAAAGTAAGTGCTGTATGAAATCTGTGTTTGTGTAAGGACGGGAAAACAGCTTAGCTGTCCCGTGTTAGTCAGGGGTTCCTGAAAGTTGAGTTAGTGCTCCAGAAGAGCTAGGTGTTTATTTTGTGTTTATTTTGTGTTTATTTTGTGTTTGTTTTGTGTGCATTAAAAAATAGCGCAACCGCTGCGTTTAAAATCGAGTTCTGTGTTTCTGGGTCGTATTTTTAAAGGGGCACGAACCTGTGAGTGGTGCGATCTTTCACATTTGGTGGCAGCGTGTGTGGGCGCCCCTACAACCCAGAAATGGACATTGCAGAGCTGATAAGGACTCTCAACAAGTCCACAAAAGAGATGCAGGAGATGACACGCAGGCAGCAGGAGAGCAACCGAAATTGAGACAAGATCTGGGGCTGCCAGAACCGGAGCTTGGAGCTGCAGCAGGTGCTGGAGAAAATAGTGTGGCCAGCACCAGAGCCCAGAGGGGAAGAGCCGCTGCCAGAGCCCAGAGGGGAAGAGCCGCGCTGCCAGAGCCCAGAGGGGAAGAGCCGCCGCTGCCAGAGCCCAGAGGGGAAGAGCCGCCGCTGCCAGAGCCCAGAGGGGAAGAGCCGCCGCTGCCAGGAGCCCAGAGGGGAAGAGCCGCCGCTGCCGGAGCCCAGAGGGGAAGAGCCGCGCTGCCGGAGCCCAGAGGGGAAGAGCCGCCGCTGCCGGAGCCCAGAGGGGAAGAGCCGCTGCCGGAGCCCAGAGGGGAAGAGCCGCCGCTGCCGGAGCCCAGAGGGGAAGAGCCGCCGCTGCCGGAGCCCAGAGGGGAAGAGCCGCCGCTGCCGGAGCCCAGAGGGGAAGAGCCGCCGCTGCCGGAGCCCAGAGGGGAGGAGGTGAAGAGGATACCTCCACCACAGCCCCGACCACCACCCCTGCAGTCCAGTCCGGCACAGCTGCGTGCGGTCCCTCGCCCCTTGCTCCTGGACACCCTGTCGGTTGGCCTGGACCTCCCTTCACTTGACCTAGAGCCCAGGAGTCGGCAGAATCGGTCACAGTTCTCCACCTGGTCCCCTGCTCCGCTCCTCCCGGACACAAAGACGTCGCTGCGCTGCTCCCAGACGTCGCCACGCTCCCCTGGTCACTGCTTCGCTCCCCCTTGGTGACCGGATGTCGCTACACTGGGTCCCAGCTGTAGACCTCTGCCCGCTGCTGCAGCCACCAGTGCCCCGGTTGTCGTTCCGGTCGCCCCTGACAAACCGTTGGGGTCCCTCGTCGCCGGTGCGCGGTCCCTACCTGGCTGGGCCAGGACGTGGACTGATCCACCCTCAAGTCCGCCCGTGGAAGAGGGCGAGAAAGGACATTTATGGACTCGAGGGTGGGTGGTTATGGTTTAGGGGGGGAGGTGGCCTTGGAATGGCCGTCAGTGTTGCACACTTGGGGGAAGGATGTGTAAGGCAGCGGGTTGTGTGAGACAGCAGGGAGGGGTTAAAACCTCCCTGAAGAGAAAAATGGCACCTCTTTGTTTAGTTAATTGTTTTACTTTATTGTGTAATTGATTTTTAATTGTTTTATTATGAATCATTCCCTGCACCTGGTGCTTATTATTAAATTAGAGCCAGGTGCAGGGTATTTAAGAGGAGCAGTCAGAATGCTCAAGGCTGCTGAGTAGAAGGAGGCAGGAGGGGTGCTCTGTCTCCGAGTAGCCAAGGTGAATAAAAGTAAGTGCTGTATGAAACCTGTGTTTGTGTAAGGACGGGAAAACAGCTTAGCTGTCCCGTGTTAGTCAGGGGTTCCTGAAAGTTGAGTTAGTGCTCCAGAAGAGCTAGGTGTTTATTTTGTGTTTATTTTGTGTTTATTTTGTGTTTGTTTTGTGTGCATTAAAAAAATAGCGCAACCGCGCGTTTAAAATCGAGTTCTGTGTTTCTGGGTCGTATTTTTAAAGGGGCACGAACCTGTGAGTGGTGCGATCTTTCACAATATATATACCAAAGGTCAACAATTCAGCTGTTGAAAAAGCCATGTGATTTTCCAAAATTGCAAGAAATGGAATACCAGGATCTGACACCAGAGGGTGTCAGAGAAGAGCGCCTGTGTTTCTGTGTGTCTTAACAGTGGCCAGGTTTCATAAAATGGAAATCCCCTGTCTTTGTCACCGGCAAGCACATCATTTGCAGGAAAACCCTGTTATTCATACAGTGTAGCGATTACACAAGACTTCATAATGCAGTTGGTCCATGTGTTGATTCACATTCTGGATTTTAATCTGGTTTAATTCACAATAACATAAGAACACATGTACGAATTAGAGGAAGCCATCCGGCCCATCTGAACTTTTTTTTACTTACTAGGAGCTAATTTACTCCAGAAGTGCATTGAGACTCTTGCAGTAAGAACATGGTCCAAAAACCCAATCTATACTGTGCACCCAGCATATTCTGTGAAAAACTGCTTCCAACCCTCTGTTCTGAAATTTTGTTTATGTATTTCAGCTCCACCCTTTTGAATGATGCTGTGAGGCAGTGAACAGGTGCAGAAAGAGAGAGAAGGTGTGACATAAGAGATGAGCTCTTGAAGTGGGAACCTTTTCCGATATTCGAAGTACTAATATAATATAGCTTATTATACAAACTGGAACCTGCTTTACCCTTTACACTCAAATAGTATGAACGTTGCTGCAGTTGTGCCTCTGGCTGATGTTATTCATCCACTAAACGTCCCATCTAGATCCCTAGCCAGGCTGCTATCCTCCTGGACCGAGCTGTCTGGTATGATGGACCCTCTCCTGCTACCCGGACCAAGGAGAGATTTAATTACAACCTGCCTCCACTCATCTTCCAGATGTACCCACCTTGTCTTGTTCTACTTGCTAAGATTGAAATAGTGATTGGGGTTGACTTTAAGTTTTAGATTTTAGGTTTTTCACAATTGAGCAGTCATGTAAGAGAATACTGTGAGAAGAGGAGTTGTCAGAGAACAGAACAGGACGGAGAGAGAGTGAGAGAGAGGGAGCGGTGGAGATGTGGGAGACAACTGAATGGGAAACCAGGAAAGAAACCAAGAAAGCCAGGCTTCACCTTCAACGCTTACATCGGTTAAAATAGGCAACCAAATTGCACACCCCCTGTCGTTGTGCTTTTACTAATCCGTCCCAATTGTTATAAGGAAGCGTATACATCTCTATGGATGGTATGTAAAATCTCCAGATTTTTCCGTTCTTGGTTTCTCCCTCAACACAGATTTCCATTACATGAGAGTAGATGTTAAAACTTCATGCTGATTTGAACTTGGCTCTCGCCAAGATAAGCACCAACTAAGACGTAGCTTCACAGTAAACTAATGTGATCCATATGTGTCTCCATCCATTTGCGCTTCCTTCCATATGATGATGTAGATATCCTTCTGTCTGGTGTTGATGGCTGAAGTGTAATGCTGGCTCCAGGGATCAGCTTATTTTGCCTCCCTAGCGCATCAGCACACACAGCGGCTGCGATGCTGGCTCGGGGATCAACCATAGTCGCGGTCTCCCCAGCGCATCAGCATGACAACCGTCTGGATTGAGCTAAGTAGGGTACATCTCTGGAGTCTTCAAGTGGGCACCTTCCATCCTCGGTGTTTCGTCGACTAGCCCACGACACCTCAAGAGGGCTCGACGGTGATTCTGGCGTCCCAGCATCACCCCCTCCGTCCCCACTCAACTCAGCCCAGCTTACTTACCTGTACATCAGCCTTTCTTTCTTTCTATTGTGCTTGAGATCCCCAGCCAGAATCTTTCCGTCTCAACCACAGCCAGTTGCTGCTCCTCTCTGCTGCTTCAGATAAGTTCTTCACTGTGCGACGCAACTCTTGGCCATTGAATCCGACATCTCTGAGAAACCAGGTTGTAGAGTGTGCCACAAATCCTCGACATCCCACTTCCACTGGGTAAACCCAGACTCTCCATCCTCGCTGTTCCGCTTCAGTGGCTAGTTGAGCATACCGCAGTTTCTTCCTCTCATACGCCTCATCTACAGCATCCTCCCATGGCACTGTTAACTCTACCAGGTGAACAAGGCGCGTTGATCCAGACCACAAGACAATATCTGGTCGAAGGTTTGTGGTGGCAATCTCAGGTGGAAAAATAAGCCGTTGACCAACATCTGCCAGCATTTTCCAGTCTCTAGCAGCTTCCAGTTGTCCTGGGCGAGGATTGGTTTTAACACCTTTTCTTGGTGGTTGCTCTTCTGGGTGGAGGAATGTTGTCTTTGTGTGTAATGTTTTGATGGAACAGGTGGCAACTTATTGGTCATGTTACGCTTGTCTTCCAATGCTAAGGCCAAACATCGCAGCACCTGGTCATGGTGCCAAGTAAACCGTCCTTGGCTAAGAGCCACCTTACATCCTGTCAAAATGTGCCTTAATGTTGCAGGTGATGAACACAAAGGACATGAGGGATCCTCTCCTACCCAGAGGTTTAGGTTCTGTGGTGATGGGAGAACATCATATGTTGACCTTATAAGGAAACTGATCCTGCTCTGTTCCATTGACCATAGGTCTTGCCAGCCAATCTTGCGTTGTTCCACACTCTCCCATCTCATCCATTCTCCCTGCTTGCCCTGGGAAATGGCCTTTATACACCTCATCCTCTCCTCCTGCTTTTGCACCTCATTGACTACAAGCTTCCTCCGTTCGCTGGGGCTGCCTTGTGCCATGTAGGAGGAGCTGAACTGAGACCAAGACCCCTCTTCCATGCTGAACTTGCCCCATGATATCATCAATTTGAAGGGCAGCCTTTGCATCCTCCACAGCTTTCTTTGCAGCCCACTTTCTTCCAGTTTTCAACACAGGTGCTGCCTCCCTTACGCATTTGTCGCGTGACTCTACTAATGTCATTTCCAGTCGGACCTTGGCGCACTTAAACTCCTCGGTTAGAGCGGAGACAGGTAGCTGCAGTATTCCTTTACCATAAAGTCCCACTCTGCTGAGGCAGCGTGGAACTCCCAACCATTTCCTGATGTGTGAACTGATTAAAGCTTCCAGCTTCTCTACTGTTGTCAAAGAAACCTCGTACACAGTCAGTGGCCACAGCAACCTTGGCAGTAGGCCAAACTGAAAGCACCAGAGTTTTAATTTGCCTGGTAATGCGCTGCTGTCTATGCTCTTCAACCCTTCTACAGCTTGTTGTCTAACTTCTCCCACACGAACTGTGTCCTTTAGATCCCCGTCGTACCATCTCCCAAGTAAGAGTGGGTAAGAGTGAGTCTTTAAGGTGAATGCCATGCACCAATGCAGTGTGATTGTCGAGGATAAGACAATCTCTTTTGTTCTCTTTCAGCTTTCCTGTATCCCTCTAGAGGTTCCTACACAGTTTCTGCTGCTGCCTGCACTTTCAGTGAATCTCTGACAGCAGGCATCTCAGGACACACAGGCAGCCTTTTCATTGGGCACAATCTTTGCAGATGTAGCAAAAAAAAGATGCATTGCTGTACTATTTCTATTCACTCTGTGCATTTACCTGAAGCAAACCTTTATTCTACTCCCTTACAATTAGCCTGTTTTGCTAAAAAGAGCCTCTGCAGATGTACACAAAGTGTATTGTATACTGTGCGTATTTGCCTGACACCAGCTTCTGTCTTGTGTATTGCAGAATAGGATATACATTGACTGAATATGCTCTGATGTATGGAACAATGTATCCTTCAGCAGCCTCTGTGTGTTCCTGAAGGACACGTGTCGTCATCCATTTCATGCTGCATCAGTGCTTCTCATAAAAAAATATTTTATTTACAAAGATTTTTTCAATATTTTTTGTTGCAACACTTTCATGACCAGGCCCAAAGTTACTAATTCAAACAGTTGTTAAAATGTCAGTCTTCCTTGTATTGGGTCATACCATTCATTCACAGTTTGACCTACTATTTGTAGAGTTCAGGGTATATACCCATAAAGGGCAGAATTCTAAATAATAGTTGACTACCACCCAAAAAAGGGCCCTACAGAATGACTTATTTTTCCCCACGCGCAAGCCTTTTCAATTAAATGAAAAATCAGAGACAAAGAGTACAATTATTGCTCTTTTCCAAGCAGTTCTTTATTAATAACATACAATAATAAAATTACAGCTGCAGGATGAGGAGTGCCAAAAACCATTAAAAGAAATAATTGTTGGAGTCCTGAAGAAAGTTTACCCATAGGAATAAAAGGCCTGAAGCACTAAGAGAGAGGACACCCAAGGTCACCAAGACCCTTAAACCTGCCCTCCCTGTTCACCAGGCCAGTCCAGACCAGGCCAATAGCGCCACCATGTGATGAATTATAAAAAAAAGTGCTCAAACAACAAAACATAAAAGAAACAATACAAAATAACAAATCTACATTTTTAACTAGTGATTTAAAATCCAAAGAAAGCAAACCCATGTGCTTGACACAGTCACAAAATGAACCCCAGAGAAAAGAACGGGCAAGCAGTGGCTCCTCCCCCAGCAGCAGCAACCCAGCTTGTAACAGAATAGGTTAGTATGCACACGCAGATCTGCATAAAACAATTGCTAGGCTTACCCAATAAGTGTACACTTATCCAATTGTTAAAGTAACTTTATGTCATTGTCCAAATTAGATTCCAACGTATTATATATGTATAAATCATGTTCACTACAAATTTAAAAAGGGATGGGAAACAAAAGGACTCAAACAATAACTAAAAACTATCCGCTAAAAACATGTGTGCTGTAAAACAGATACAGTGCACAATCTTGTTTTAGTTAAAAATCAAAAGCTAAACAAATACACAGATCATACTAAAACCAAATACAAAAGAGCAAAAAAGCAAGGTAAGAAAACAGTGACTGGCTGACGTCCGCGTCTCTCAGTGAGTCCAGGATTAACCCTTAAAGTGATATTGTGCACCACAGGCTACACCCTCCTTAGTACACTCTCTCAGTCATGTCTTTCTTTCTTTATGTGTTTAGGTATTATTCGATCTTTCTGATGCTGCAGAGAGACCTATCATTATATCTCGTAGTATGCCATTGCTTTTGTCAGCCAGACCCTCCTGTGAATGAACAGTTTTGCTGAGATGACGCTCACAGTGAAATCTGGAAATCCCTATGCAGAGGGGAAATCCAGTTTATTGCAGGTGCATCACACATGGCTTTGTTAATAAACCCATCTGTTTTCGGATAGGTTTAATCTTTGAGCATAGAATGCTTTCTCTCTTTCTTTGCAGGCACACCCAGGTTGAAGGGTGAATATGTGTGCAAACACTGAGTTCATTAGAGGGGTTGTTTCCGTATTCAGTATGATTCGGTTCGTTTGGAATGTATTGTGAACAATGAAGAGGTAATCTCAGTTAGTTTGGTTTGCTTACTAAAACTTCAACATGAACAACAGGGAAACTCAGTATGCACACAGGAAACCAATCATACACATTGACCTTTATAAGTAGATGAGGAGGATATGAAGTTTCTTGGTTATTTTTGTGTAGTTGGTTAGTAGTGTCACACGCCTTGTGTCATGTATTCTGCAGAATTGAAAAGTATAAAGTTTATTAAAAAATGTTAAGGGGAACAATATAGGCAGTGAAAGAAATGACGACACTTTTAGAAATTTGGTCAGTTACCAATATCCAGGCAGAACGTGACAAAGAGAAAAAATATACAGAAATGAAAGCACAGAAAACAGAACGATCCCCCAATCACTGCCATCTTAAAACAACGCCAAGATGCATTGCAGCCAGTGTGAACATCCTGTCCACTAATCATAAAACAACAGCGTTCAACTAGCAAATTGCAACATGAGCACAAATGAACTCAGTCCTGTAAAAACCCATAAATGGGGGAAAAAAAACCCCAACAAACAATGAAATTTCATAATTTCTTTGCGTTCAGGTAAGTGTGAACAGCAAGGAAATTGATTCACTGTTTATTTAAACCAAAGTAACTGAAATGGGACAGTTTGTAATTAACCAGATGTTAACATGGCCTGTAAGTAGAGATGTTCTTTTTGTCTGGGAAGCTAACCATCTCACAGAGACTTTTAAAAGAATGTATGACATTAGAAGTAAAATTTAGAAATACAGTGTTACGATGCATAATGTTTTTCTACTGTTATAGCATGCATATGTAATGTATCTCTCTGTCATTGCAGAGATACTGAAGACGGGTGTATGTACAAAATGAAGTGCTTATTTGTTTATGATGCAACTTGGTTTGGAGAATCAGAATCTGGGGCTTCTTAAATACCTCTGTACAACGGTGCAATGGCAGTGGAAGAGAAGCTACAATTGTATGAGCCATTGCTAGAATCGAGTGATGTAAAAATATGAAAGTATGCCATCACAATGGTATTAACCAATACACAGGACCGTGATAGCGTACCAGTAGCAGCAGTGTCTGGAAGACCACAGGAATAATGTAAATGTCAATGGTACATTGCTGTTTGGTTAGGGAAGTACAGTCTCCCATGAAAACAGAATTGAGGTCAATGTGGGCTTTGTTTTTTTTCTTCTGTTATTCATCCACCTTTTATGTACCTGTCAGGGTGCAGGTGAATAATCAAGATCCACATAGTAAAGTTCTTTATCAAAACGATCTGTATTTATTTATACAAAAACTAAATAATAAAGAAACCCTCTACCAACTATGGTATCGGGTGCAACCCAGCGGGGTTCAGTCCCCAAGTAATAATACAGTCATGCCCATCCCCGAGGGCATATAATGACTGCCCGCACAGATCACAGCATAATTTTCTCTTCAAGCCTGCTGCAATCATGGACGCAGCGATCTTGAAGGTTAATGGTTACATTTCTATTTCAGGGAACCATGTTTATGATAATAACCTAATGCTTCCTATCATGTACGAAGTGTAATCATTACTGTATGGGTGAGTGTACCAAAGCCTTCGCAAGAGCAATATTGCAGAACGACTGGAATGCTACAAGGCTAAGCCGAGAGGCTGCCTTGTGCGTTACCATAGGGAACCCCAGTAACAAATAGCTAGGGCTAACAAATTGAGGGAGAAACTCAGCTCTATGTCTATGTTGGTAGGGTTGACCTTAAGCCACCCTTAATACTTTAGTTCCAAAGCCAGGGTTTTGTGGACCCATGACATTCAGTTTGTATAACCTCGCAAAGGTACACCCCATAACAACAAAAAACTGTTCGGACTGCTTCCAACTTTTCATCCTGTCAACATAATACGCTAGGGCCCGCACTGGGCAGAGCGTAGGGAGCTGCCGCTCCCTGTCAGACTGGAAAGGAGGTGGATGGAAAGCCTCCAATTCCACAGACTGGTTGACATAAAATGCTGAGATAATCAAAATTCGTCAAAAAAGCAGGATTGGTACGAAGCGTAGTCTTTGTCCTGGCTTCTGCAAAAATGAAGCAGGCTTTTGCAATTGAAAATGCCTGCATCTCACTCACCCGATTTATGGAGGAGCAAGAAAGCAGTTTTTAGCAATAAAAAATTCAGCTCAGCTGAATGCAAGGGCTCATATGGAGGCTTCATGAGTGCATTAAGCATCACGTGATGAACAATATCCTTTCTAGATGGCCGAAGCTGCCAAGTTCCTTTTAAAAAATGCCCTGCCAAGAAGTGAGCTCCTGGGGAGACCGAGTCAATCTTGACATGACAGCTGAAATAGCTGCCAGACTTTTAACGTAGAGGGGGATTTCCCCTCATCAAACAGGTCCTGTAAAAATTGCAGTATAACTGCCATGGGACAGGTCGTAGGGTCAAAACCCCAGAGGCAGGCACGTCTGTACATATACTGGGAAAGCTTGGACGCTGCTCTGGTATTTTACAGGGTGTCAATAACCCTATTATACAGACCTTAAATCCAGTTGTTCAGGGGCCAAACCCAGAGCTGTACTGTACTTCACCTGACTGACCAGGCTGTGGAGCTTGGGCAATATCCACAGCTGGCCGCTCAGGAGCTGTCTCAGAGCTGAAAAGGGGCCAAGAAGGGGCTACTAATAGCACCCTGGCCAGGTCCTGTCTGATTTTCTCCAGACACAGCGGGAGCAGGGTGAGCAGTGGGAAGGCATATAACAGTTGCCTCGGTCACTGGTGTGCCAAGGCATCTATCGTCAGCGGGTCCCAGGCTCCCGTTATGGAGAACCAAAGGTGGGTTGATTCTTGGGAGGCAAAGAGATCTATCTCTGCTCTCCCACAAGCTTGTGGGCTACGTGATGGACACTGGGAGACCTGAGGCCGTCCTGGTGGTTACGTATGGACAAGCACATGTCTCCCTTGAACCTCATGCAAAAAATTCTGCAAGGCCAAGTAAACTGCCTGCAGCACCAAAAAATTTATATGGAGACCCTGCCATGGGGGTTCCATACCATTCACAAAATAATATCTTTTACAAAAACAAAACTTATTTTTAATTCCAGCCAGAGCTAAACAGCCTGTGAAGAGAGCAGGTCAGCCGACTGGTTGCTTGGTCCCTGGGAAGGGGCGACACGAGCCGCTGGCTTCACGCAGGGTACAAGGTCGCTATGGGACGTAACACAGGCTGTGTGCAAAAAATGATGTGTAACTAGTAAACTAATACGCCAATAATTATCACATTAATTAGTGTAATACACAAATAGCAAGTAATATACACAGATAAAAGCAACAAGTACTCATCCGTCTCTGACTCTCCCGTCAGGTTTCAGTCCTCTGTGTCACAGGCACTGGGTGCAGTTTTGATATATCTATTCAGGTTCAGGGTCTTTAGGAGGTAAACACCTTCATAGGGAACACTCTAATACTCTGTGCTTTTTCTGAATACATTACACCGGTAATGGATGACACAGAAATTGTTGAAATGCATGCTGGGTACTACATTTGCGGCTCTTGCCTGATCTGCAGTGTCAAACCTGACTGTTTTGTGTGATACAGCAGGAAATTAGAACTCATTGCTGATTCCGTCACCTCACCTCCAACTGTGTTCAATGCACTGCCATAATAGATTCTGTCCCATTGGTGAGAGGAGATGATGTTGAAAGCACTAGAACCATGAATGCAGACTGTGAAGGCACAGTGATTAAGATGCTCACTTGTGGTGTGCAGAGTTACTGGTTCTTGCTCAGTTGCCACCCTGTTACACTTGCATGAAAAAGTGTATGTTGGGGGAACCTTTTCTGAGAATAGCACATGGTGCTTGAGTGTTATTCCAACAAACTGCTGAAGACCTGCACACGTGCCATGCATCCATTTGCACACATGCAGGAAACGAGAATTTGCTACTTTTTATTATTATTATTTTTTTTTTTTACAAATAACAAATAAGCATTGGGATTCTTATTTCCAAAACTTTGTATTGTTTTTATTTACAGTTCAAGTCAATCACATGCAGAAAAAAATCGTTTTAATGAATAAACATAAAATTAGCAAAAAACAAGCATCTCAGTTTCAAAATAGCAATTAAACGTACAAAAATAGAGCTTACAAATACAGCAAATGTCTCAAAAAATATTCTGCTGCAGAATTCTTAGTTTACAAACACGTCTATGAAACTGAGTCTCGAGGCTCCATAAACACTGTGAGAGAGAAAAAGACTTCTAAAGTTCAATCACATTGTTACCTAAAATCTGTCTATGTTACATTTGTGAATTTATCTAACAATAATTAAAAATGCAAAATGACAAAGAAGAAGGGATACTACACTATCAAACATCTGTACATCACAACACTGAATTAAGAGCTGTCATTTTCTTGTAGCTTAAGAACTTGGGGAAAAAATAAAGATTGCCTGCAGAGACAGGCACTAGAGTGTTGCTGTAATGTCCTACTTTATTATTAATTTCTTAGCCGACGCCCTTATCCAGGGTAACTTACAATTGTTACAAGACATCACATTATTTTTACATACAATTACCCATTTATGCAGTTGGGTTTTTACTGGAGCAATCTAGGTAAAGTACCTTGCTCAAGGGTACAGCAGCAGTGCCCCCCACCTGGGATTGAACCCACAACCCTCCAGTCAAGAGTCCAGAGCCCTAACCACTACTCCACACTGCTGCCCTTGTTTATATTACAGATGCCTTTTGACAGACATCTTGTTCAGGCAAATAATAATAATAAAACAACAGTTTTAACCGTTCAAGGTCCTCATGTTAAAATCTTTCCAGATGCTGATACCAACACTCACAACTCATGGTGAACCGGACAGCCGGCAATCAATGCTTCTTTCCCTCAACTCATCCCCACCCATGTGACCCAAAAAGTTGCTTTACATTTTAACTTTGTATTCAATTAGTTCATTCCAAATAGAGTCCAGTGCTTTTTAACTTTATAGATTATTTAAATACGGTCATATAAATATCTGATGCTGCTTGGATGATGACCTAAAAGAGGCACAGGAAAAGAAGAATAACATTTGTTTTCCTGAAATATAAATGGCAAGATTGATCCCCGCGTGCAGGACCTAACACTGAATACCAAGAAATTGAAAAATGTCAGAAAGGAGTTATTTACATCATAAAGTAATCAACCCCCTCCCAACCCAAATTCCCCACAAGTAAACATTTCAAAGAAGACACTTAAACAGTCAGGATTCATTTTGTAATCACTATTCTGCAGGATGATATTTTGAACCACATGTCTTCCTAAACTTTGATCACTGTTTGCACTAAATGTGTTAAATAACCAGATTATCTGTAAAAAAAAAAAATACTACACACATTTCTGACAGTTGGAGACCAAGTGTGTTTACTCAGCACAGTAATAAACATACCTTAGACTCCTAACCAGGTCTGTACAGTTTTCAAGTCCTTCTTGGTCCTAAAAGTCTTATGTACATTTTAAAATGGGCTACAGCCCTGATGTTATAATTAGCATGCTGCAGGAGCTGGTGTGGGGTTTGAACAGCAGCACAGGCATTTAAGATACCCATCCTACGAGGACCCAGAGCTGACAGAGTACCTTGTGTAAAATCAAATAAAGTAAGGCAGTTGGGAGTGAAACCCCCTTTTTTTGTATTTATGTCAGAAAAACAGCTTTTGCTATTTAACAGTGCCTGCCTCAAGAAATTACAAAGGATTAAATGCAACATATATGTATGCTGGTGTTAGTCCCTGTGGTATTTACATCAGCGATGCTTTGCTGTAGGAAGTGCTGAATATTAAGGAGCACCCTAATATAAAAGTGATTTCTTTAGTTCTAAATTAGTATCCAGGTTTTTTTTACAATAATCTGTCACTTGTACAGAACAAGCCTATCCATTCCCAGCCATGTCATCCAAGATATCAAATATTTGAACAATTTTAACAAAAGTAGCTGAAATATGATTCTGACAGCTCTCTTAAACATCTAAAGCAGGTAATACAACTATAATTCCATGCTTGGTTAGATTAAGGGAGATGTGTTAGTCTTAATCGTAAAGTGGATCTAGACCCTGCACAATTCTAGATTGTAAACTTGCCCAATAAAAAGCTCTTTGATTGGGGAGAAGGGATGTGTAGCAGGTAGGGGGTTACAATAATAGTAAACTAGACAGTAATAAAGACATGACTGGAAACAAGTGCCACACCTAATTTGAATACAATTATTTAACAACAGGTGCTGTAACAACCACAATTGTGTATCTTTTTTTTTTTTGCTTTTCTTACACAAAAAAACAACCGATACGTTAAACATCAAGGTAAGACAACTAATTGCAATCTCCAAAAAACCTTGACTGTGCCCAACCGGATCCCATAAATTAAGATGATTGAAAATTGCATCAGGATTAATATTCACATGGAACCTTCATTAAGCCGATGCAATATAGCCAAGTTGGCCTTTTTAAGATCACAGATGAATGAGGATGGTTAAATCACTTCCCAAGTTCCAAACAAGAGAACACAGCACGAAAAAGGGGTGCACCATGAACACACCACAGTGATCCCCTGTACAATCTTTGGAAGCCAACGATTGTTAACTTAATTCACATTTCCAGAGCAGATGTAGGGGGTGTACAGTAGACATATTCAGCACTCGAAAGGACCATGGCACAGAAAGACACCTATCTCAGATTCCCCTTTAGATTGGGGAAAAAAGATTAAAAGACATTAAATCTACCTTTAATAAACAGACCAGGCTTTCAAATTATTAAGGCTGATTCATCCCTTACCTGACTAATGGTACTGTAAATTCTTCAAAAGGATAAATAAAAATACAAAATGGAGAATGTAATGCTATTTAAATCATGTTGAAGTCAGTGTTGTATGCTGTGTGCCATAATTTGGGTAGAAAGCAGAATTCTCCATACTAGCGAGAGACTAAGGACCAGGTCATATACTGTATATATTTGATAGGCCAATTCTTTATTATTTGGACAGCTTTGGCTCATAATAGAACCATAAGTGTTATTTTGGGCTGATCCAGTCATTGCAAGATTTGGGTATTGTATCCCTCTGGTAAGTCACAAAAAGGTAGGCTGGATTGCCAAGATCCTCCTTAGTTGTTCCAAAGCAGACTGCACAGCACCTTCATATGAGCAAGTGAGCCCAATATGCAGAGTAGTCAAAGGAACATGCTAGAATGAGTGGTAAAAGCCCCCATTCACTGGTTAAAAGCCCCCCTATTGGAAATTGCACTTTTACAAAGATGTCTGTTAGCCCTTTAAAGTAAAGTTCTGGACTGTAGCTCTGTTAAACAGAACTACGTTGCTGATAAAAAAAAATTAAACCAAATACAGTAACCAAAATAGAAATAGTGAAGGAGCTGTTAAATACTCACTTCAAACTTTTTTTTTAAGGTGGTAGAGTACATGGCCTTAGAGTCTCATGAGTTGAGCCATGAGCTTTCTGTGATAGATTATGGGGGTCAATTGCTGTGAACTGCCAAGAAATAGACTACAGAGTGCTATGCACAAGTTGCCAAGAATGTGTGTAGGTATTGAGCTTAAATCCCTGCTATTCAATTTCCGCAGCTTGATGGTTATTCACTTTTACAAGTCTTAGACAGCAACACTGTTAATGTGACGTGATATTGTGCATTTCTAAGAGTAGTGTACATGCAGCCCTTTTAAAGTTTACAAGAGCAGGTAAAAGGACATTTAAAAGCCTGGTCTCTGAATGCAGCGACTCCTGTGCATATCAACACAGCGTTCAATACGAAAGGACGGAGAATGTCAGTGTAAGATATGTAATACTGCAGGCATTTTCTCACATCTTATTATAACAGTGGGAAATATTATGCACCTGATGCACTGGATCCTGGGAATTGTCTGAACTTATTACCATTTTTTTTTTTTTTTCATGTAGGAAGAATTTACACAGTCGTTAAACAGTAAATCAGCAGTGGCAGATGTAACACAATCTCTTTTCATGAGCGTAAAGTAACATGAGCGTTCCATAAATATATGGTAACCAGAGGGGCCTCTGAAAAGGAGCCCTTGTGACTTTGCAGAAGTATCTGAGGTGCTAACTCACCCTTACAAATCAGTGTGGTTCAAAACATTAACATACATATCGAGCTGCTGTACGCAGTGCATTTAATGGATATAATAGAAGAGTCCCATTGTAATATATGGTCTATACATCATGCTTGTAAAAGTATAAGTAATCTGAAAAAAAGGAACCGTTACACTAGTTTTGTCTGTTCTGAAAAATCATTCAACCCCCCTATTAACACAACCCACAGACTGCAGGTATTACATCATATATTTCATTGCAGAGGGATTAGTATTACTCTATCTTCCCTTAAAATGCATTTACGCAAATGCATATACAAGCCAAATTCTGTTGCGATTGCTATATCAGTTTGCAATATTGCCTGAAGGTAGTTGTATTCCCAATAAGCTGAACAGATTTTTTTTTTCTATGAAATATACTGTAATTCTGAGGATCCACCAAAGACTGCAACATGTAGAGCTATTTTTGCAGTTGTCAAAAGAGGCTTCAAGTGTATACTATTTCCCATTGCTTGCTTGTTTAGTATTTTTTTATCCTTGAGAAACATTTTGCCTTTTTTTAATGTCCCTTCTACTTTGAATACAACCAATGTGGTTCTGTACACATTCAACAAAGTAAAAATAAAATAATAATAACAATAATAACAACAATAATAATACAAAAAAATGACATTGTTACTACATTTTGGGTTGAGTTCTTATAAAGTGCTCCTTTAAAAAACAAACAAAAAAAAAACTCGTTTATCGTCACTATTTTTCTTATTAACTCTATATTAAAAAAAAAAATAAAAAATTCTAATTGTTGCGCTGGTGTCCCAAAAAAGTGCTTTGGTTGCGAAAGAGTCACAATGTCCATGCCCTGCCCTGACACTTTTATTTTATTTTTGTTCATTGTCTTCTGTCCAAGGAAATCCACAAGAGAGAGTCAGGAGAAAGCAGCAGATTCACAAGTTGTGGGTGTCTGCATAGATAAACCACTTATTTATGTGTGTGTGTATATTTAATATATATATATATATTTGTTTTGTTAAGTAAGGCAGTGTCTGCAGAGTGTGCTACACCATGTTCTCCACCCCTGGCAGAGGCTGCTGTGGAGGTCCTGACTCCTGGGCACTGTGTTGCTGTGCCAGCTGAAGAACGGGCATGTTGCACAGGGGACACACCTTCCGCACCTCCAGCCACTTAATGAGGCACCTGTGGAATAAACACAATACAGAGTCAAACACACCCAATCCAATCATACAAGCATCACAGAGCCTTTATATAACCTTGCAAATATGAAATTACTACTCCCAATGGCTTCTGAGATACAAGGCTTTGACACTGTGGTGGCAGCAGCTTTGCAAAAAATAAATACATAAAAAAATATATATATAATTTCCCGCTATACATAACACCCCCAATCACTGTCATTCAAATATTTGCAGCTAGCTTGTTTTGTATATTTGTATTATACAAACAAAAAAAAAGAAAGTTGGACAGCAGCAGATACAGTGGCTAGACCGTTTAATTGAATAAAAGGGACACTTCGGGGCTCCCGAGTGGCACATCTGGTAAAGGCACTCCTAGTGGAGTGCAGGATGCGCACTATAGCCCGGAGGTCACCAGTTCGAGTCCAGGCTATTCTATTGCCAACCATAGACGGGCGCTCCTAGGGGGCAGCGCACAATTGGCAATTGGCCTAGTGCCGCCCGGGGGGGGGGGGCTTAGGTTGGCCAGGGTGTCCTCGGCTCACCGCGCATCAGCGACCCCTGTAGTCTGGCCGAGCCTTCGGCTTGCCTGTAAGCTGCCCAGAGCTGCGTGTGAGTCTGCAGTGTGAAAAAAAGCGACAGCTGACGCACACGTTTCGAGGACAGGGTGTGCTTTCGTCTTCGCCACTCCCGAGTCAGTGCGGGGGTGGTAGCGGTGAGCTGAGCCTAAAAAATAAATGGATATGCCAAATTGAGAGAAAATAATAAAATAATTGGCGATTACTAAATTAAAAAAAGGGGCAAATGTCACTTCTCTAACTTGGAGAGCAACATCTAGTATACAGATTGCTCAATAGTCGAGATGTTTATAACGTTGTAAGAGATCAGCAGCTTCATGCCACACTCTGCTGGCTATTTTACATGCAGCATTTCATATGAACTTTCACCATTACATGTAGTGTAAGTATGTATGTCTTGCAGTGAAGCACATGTTACTGCAAGGTTAAACTGCAGCTTGTGTCTCTGTATCCAGTAAACAACAGTTTTCCACTCTCTTCCACGTCATTTAAAAACAAAAACACTGAAGCTAGCATAGCGGTATATCAGTGAGTATATATTATAACCAGTGATTTAGAACCATGGATATTCATTGTATAATACGCAAGGATTAGTTTTAATGTCTTCATATCTTTTGCACTGAAGACTTTAGCAGCATCTACTGGTTTGGACCACAATGTGATAGCACACTGTAGCCCTACATTTACACACTGGCCGAAATAACAACTAATTTTACTTTGTAAATTATATAGGCTATTAAACCAAACTCTCCTTTTTGAACAGACTAATTTCAAGTGCCATGTGAAGGAGGGAAGCACATCAAAACATCAAAGAAGCAGTGATACATCAAAAGGTGTTTACTGTGAATAAAACAAATAAATGAGGAAGGCTGTTAAAATGCCTTAAGATTGTATAATTCAAACTGCAATTATGAGAAAAGGCCAATCTAGTCATTTGTATGCAAGGATGTTCAATTTAAAAAACACCCCTACCACAGCCTCTTATTAATCCATAATTGCTTATCCCCGGATAGTACTTACTTTCTATGGAAGGCATGTTTACATGGACATATTCCCAGCTCATCTTTCTGCTTAAACTCCTCCAAACAAACTGCACATATCTGAGGAAGGGAAATTCAAGGAGGTTAAAAATCCATTTCCAACACCTCCCCCCTGGGTCTTAAAAAAAAAAAAAAGTTATTTTGTTTGTGACTACTAGCTATGTTTTCAGATTTGCTTTAAACAATGTACACATTGTAAATATATTAATTAAATATCCCGACGGCATTTGATAGCCAGAATCGCAAAAATTATAAATTTAAAACAGTTCTACCTAGAACTGCCACGTGGGTCAATGTGACAGATACATTACAATACATGTCTTTTTTTTAATATAACGTAAGATATTCTATTTTTTTTGTAAATGCAGCAAACGACATGCCTCCTCCTCCTAGCACACGTGTTTGTTTTTTTTTCCAAGCCTTTCTTTGTTTGTAGACTGACTACGAGACAGAGATTGCTATGATTGTGGATTTGTCAAGATGCAAACACAGTGAAAGTCTAGTTGCTTATTTTCCAATGTACCTGGAGACAACAATCCTTCGTTTTGTTCCAGAAATGCAACTGGGAATATATCAGAAGGAAATATTTAATCTTGAAAGTAGTCATTTTGATTGGAATACGGCAAGCTGCACTCAGATGCAAACAGCAAACTGAAATGGCAGGTAGGATAACAACTTATGTGCCTAATATGAAATGTATGTTATTTATATATTTGTTTTTATATTACTATTAGAAAAAACAAACAAACAAACAAAAAAAAACAAACACAGCATTTTGGTTTTACTGGTTTGTATGTACCAGTTTACACGTGTTTACACAATAGTGTTCAATGGAACTGCGTCTGTGTTTACAACACAGCTCCTGGATGCAGGCACAGTCAGCTGGCAGACACGTACGCTCCTCCATAGAGTACAATGCAGCCGTCATACCAGAAGTAGTGTTATATTTTCTTTTTATGTAGTATTAGAAACAATGATTTTGGTTTTATAGTTTTGTGTGTGCATGTACCCGTTTACACCTGTACACGGGTATATGTACAAACCCGTTTCTTTTGAAATGTGTATTTTATTATATTTTTTTCACTGTTTGTAGTCGTGCTGTATATGCGCTCATTTTAAAAATAAAGCCTTTATGTTTAATTTCCCATTTAAATACAGTGTTTCTGCGATGCAAATGTTAGATATGATGTTCATGAATAAAACTTTTTAGTTGTATCCGATAGCATGTCTTTCATTTTCATAACGAAGCAGTTTAAATGACCCACGTGGTCACAGCAGTGTTGCCTTTTTCAACATGTTGGCAGCACGAAAGGTAACTTACCATTTCAACAGGGAAAATCAACATGGTGAGAAGGACTAAAATAAATAAACAATAACGCTCCAACCACAGTTGTGGTGGGCCATTCCACTCCAGGTTTAATAGGTGAAATGAAGTTTAATTTAAGTACTTTGTATGGAGGTTAATTGGTTAAATTACACAATTTAGAACATGGTTAGAACACACTGCTCAAAAGGGATAACTTTGCCTATGCCTGGAATAGATGGTGCTCTATAGATATTACTTTAAGTTAAAATAAAGCTTGGCGATCGCGCTAGCTTAACTCTGAGCTGCTTCCAATATCCCCAGGCAGTCTGAAACACAATCTCCAAATGCTGCTGCCCAGAAACAAATGAGTCTGTACAGAAACATCTGGTTCTTTGAAAGAAGCAATTAACTGACCCCAGGGCTAACTCTCTTTGTCAAGACTATGCATGGAAAAGGGAAAAAAAAAAGAGAAAAAAAGGAGAACAAAAACCCCACTGTCTTGGTTGGTCTTTATTTGTTTTTGGAAACTTGACCATTTCTGTACAACTTCAAACTCCAGTTTTTGAAACCTTTTTTATTGCATTCCCAGGCTTTGAGACAAACTGTCAAGTAGTATCTGCAGCTACAGATAGTGAAACAGGCAGAAGAATTGACCCAGCACTTAATGCACACCATTGCTTGTAAAATGAACATAAATGTAAAATGTAAAAATGTAAAATGAATGTTTGTTCACACCCTATGTGAAATAGACTCCCAGATGTGATACGGAAGGGTGATTCACATCAATGAACCCATAATTATAGGGTACATAACCACAGGGGTAATTTTCATGATAAACTGCATTTGATACAAAAGAATGTGCAAGCTGGAGTCTGCAATATAATATGTAAGCAATATGTGTATTTGCAGTTTCCGTTTAAATAACTGTCTACAGCACTGCAGCATGGATTTCTTAAAGACACCAAAAAAGCATTCCTTCCATGAGTGCGTTTCGGTGGCAGGTTGGTGTGAACAGGAGTCAGACACTGCTTAATGTTTTAATAATCTGACACTCTACTGAAAGTGTACTGCTACAGTACCTGTAGTCAAACAGTAAAACGCTGGGCTTCAAGTCACCAACAACTGTTAACATAAACAGAGTGACTCGACTCGATCGTACTTCTAAACTACTGTTCCTAAAACTTGAATGTAGTTTCCACCTTAAAAACAATTCAGTCATACCTCAGCTTTCAGCTGTCAACATGTTATATATATATATATATATATATATATATATATATATATATATATATATATATATATATATATATATATATATATAAATTATATATATAAAATCTATCTATCTAGGGTTGTCAAGCACTTAAAAAAGTGAATCGAGATTAAAAAAATAATCTTAGTTAATCTTGATTTAAGTGCATATTTAATTGATACAATTACTCCATGCATCTCATTCATTTTTTTTTTTTTTTTTTTTTTACTTGCTATTATTATTATTTTTATTATTTTAAAGTTATTCTTATTACCTATAATGTCTTCGACCTTCTTATCTTCAAGATCTGCAGACCCCATATCTCCCTGGTCGTTCCCTGAGATCAGAAAATGCTACTCTTCTGACAGTCCCTGAAATTTGTTTGAACTCTGTTGGAGGCAGGGCATTTAGTTATAATGCCCCTCGTCTTTGTAACTTGCTCCCGATTCATATCAGGAAAGCCAGCACAATTTAATCTTTTAAATCCTGTTTGAAAACTTATTTGTTTGGGTCTGTTCATTTGTATCTGGATTATATTTACACAGGATTTTTTATATATTTTTTGTAAAAGCTCCCTGCATGAAGAGCGCTATATAAGTGAAAGTTGTATTCTTCTTCTTCTTCTTATTATTATTATAAACCCAGCATTAAAAAAAAAAAAAAACGTGTTGTCCTATTTCTGGATTAACAGTGTTGCCCATTCTTTACAGTTTTATATTTATTTACACAGAATTATACAGAAACATTCCAGCATTTGCTGTTAAATTGTTTGAACCAATTGTTAATCACAATGGAGTCAGTTTATTAGTCGCCTTACTACATATCAAATTATACTGTATATTTTCTTATCAGTTTCCTTTAATATATCATTTATAATTATTTTATAAAAAAAAATAAAAATACAGTAGTCGTTAGACAGCTCATAGTCATTGCTCAGTTTCATTTTGATGTTCTGGCTTGCTGGCATATTAGAACACTTTCTTTGACAAATCCATAAATGTTTTATATCAATCTGTAATTAATCTGTAGGTATGAGCCATTCAGTGTTTTAATGTAATTTAAACCACGTTAAAAGGTGTATATATAAACACACACACACACACACACACACACGTACATTATTATACACGTTAAAATCGCAGAAGGTAACTGCGATTAATTGACAGCCCTAATATATTTACAAAAAAAAAAAAAGTTCTTTTTCTATGAACAGTATATTGGTTCTGTCAGATGTGGACTAATGTCTATGAAGAACTGAACTCGACTAAGGCCACCTGAACTCAGTCCACTTAAGTCAACTATAGGGGCAAAAGGTTAACTAATAAACAATTAATAACAGGGGTTCATTCCAGGTGCATCACCAGTGTGTTTCTTATCAGTTCAGATAACCAACCTCCCTGCCTGCCTGACTGCCCTGCCTGCCTGCCCTGCCCTGCACTGCCTGCACTAGGTTCCTGGGGATGAAAATGCACTCCTAAAGGGACATCAGCGCTTGGCTGATCTGTTTCATATTGACACAGATAGAAAAAAACATATATATTCTCCAGTTCAGATGTACAATGGGATCTGTTTAGGATGTCTAGCTGTATTTGTCTGGGCAAGTCCCGCTGTCTGATGACGTATTCTCACCACATATGTCAATAGTTAGTCATGTCTCTCTTAAACTCATTATAGTGGGACGGGCTTCAACTTATGCTGTAAAATTAAGGAACAGCAAACATTTCTTACAGAGCAAGATTCAATGCGGGCATAACGCTGTTTTCAGTTTGGGGGCTGTGCAAACATAAAAACACTGGTACCACTTAGTTTTAAGTGGTAGCAATTGCACACACAGCATAAATACAAAGCTACTGCTACTGTGTCAGCATGTCGGTGAAATGTATTTGCTGTACAAAGCAGCTAATGTGTACTAGTGCACTGTTTGTAATAATAAAAAGTCAGTTAGTTGACCAACTAAACATTATACTAATACTGTAGTGTGAATACTAATACTGTCATTACCCATTAAGTACATTATACTGCAGCACTATGTAATTACTGCCACTTAATGACCCTTTATCCATTGGGTCAGCAATGAGACATTACACTTGGAAGCATAATGCAAGGTAGACAACCCTGTCCTGCTATAGCATAAGCATGACATTATAGTATTTTATTCAACTGATTCAAACAAGCCAGACCTGAACTATACAGGAGGGAAATAAATGGGTCACCAGCATTCATGAGAGAGTTTGCTTGCACAATGAACTACACTGCCGATACAAATCACAAACTGCTGACCTTGGAAAGTCAGGAGAGCTGGTCAGGCTTTTGTCATGTCTAAACGTGAGGCTACTGATTGACCTCTTTATTGTAGGTTACATAGCAGGGGCAGCCAAACTTCCTGACCCAATGAGCCACGTACCAAGACAGCCGCAAGACATGAAATGAGCAAGAAATTTCAAATACTAGCATTGTTTTTAACATTTTTTAAATTCTCTCAAACATTATAATGGATTCTTGCACTTACTCTGTGCAGTACAGTAGTTGTTATCTCTTAATGGCAGCAAAATACACATGTACAAGGAGAACATTGAAGAGCCTTACAGTTTATGTGTTTACTGTAGATCTACAGTGTATTAAAGTTTAAATGTAACACTATGGCGTTTTCCCGTTAGTCCTGTTTATACTGTATGTACAGTGTTCCGCGTTTTCGGTTTTTATCTTTAAAAAAAAAAAAAATCATGGAATTACATATATTAAAATAGGGATAAAAATCTGTAAAAAAATTGTATTCAATTGAAACATCGGTAAAAATTGGGGGGAAAAAATCTCAGTATGCACACTTTACATGTGGAATATGATGCGTAGCAGTTCTGGTTTCTGATTAAGTTTAATGTCCCTGGCACGTCTGATAAGCAGTATCTGTCGAAGCCACGTTTTCCCCAAGTTAGCTGGTACTTTGAGAACGTTTGCGCAATCGCTGTGCTGATGAAAATAGTATCTACAGAAGGTATGAACACCCAGCAATTGCCACAATAATCAGACTTTGATTGGCCAACATAATCAGGTGATAATGTGTTTGTGAAGTGACAAGAGAACCACATTTGAACGTTATTTGATCCTCCGACGTCTAAACGTCTGCTGTCTCCTAGGGTACAGTGTAGGGCTGCTTATTACAATGTCAAACTAAAAGAGCATTTTAATCAATCAAAATATTGTGTATTTCCTAGAAAATAGTACCAGGAAAATATTGAAGAGACAAGAAATTGGGTATAAATCAGTAAAAACCAACGTCCAGTTTTAAAAAAATCCTGTAAATGTTTCGGTAAAATTCGGAATAAACCGCAAACCGCGGAACACTATGTATGTGTTATGCACTTTCAATACAATATATGCAGTTATTATGAAGAAAAATACGATAACTGCTCTGATTTTGTCAAAAACAGCACATAAAAAGTGGAAGTGTTTGTGAACCCTGACATGAAGCGGTTGCTGTGTGAGTAACCAGGACTATTTATTGTTTGAGATTAGGGTTAGTTTAGGACAGGGGGTCTCCAACCCTGGTCCTGGTGAGCTACTGTGGCTGCTGGTTTTCGTTTCCACCAATCTCTCAGTTACTTAATTGAACCAATTATTGGCTTAATTAGTCAAGATTAACAGGTGTTCCAGATCTTTAGCCACTGATGATGTAAAGACAACTATAAAACCTGCTGGATAGGGGCTCTCCTGGACCAGAGTTGGAGACCCCTGGTTTAGGGGGATTTTAGAAATCCTCCCAAAGTATAGTGAGGGTGTAGCGCACAGACTCCAATACTAGCAGGACCCTCCTTGTGGAGGCAGCACTAGCCGTATTGATGACGCCTTTTATTTATTAGCTGTGTTTTCATTGTGTTTGTTTTGAATGTTTTTGTACCATTGTTGGTATCCTTGTGGTGGCACCATGTAACTGCAATCACCAAATCATGCACTGCAGCGCGCCTTTGAGGCGTGTCAAATGCAATGTCCAGTGATCACCTACACAAGTAACTCTTCCCCCTGTTACAGCTCTATTCCCAGAATAGACGAGTCTGTAGTCCTTCATCTAGCATGACTACAAATCCAGTCTAGGTAAGTAAAAGGAGTTTGATGGTCTAGCCTTCATCCACAATGCTCTGCTAGTCCCTGTTACAAAACCACTACAGTAGACCCCCGTTAATCAGATTTGAGCCCAAATTAGTGAAAAACTGAAATTTAGTTTACTGTTTGGGAAATCCCTGCGCTATTAATTGAAAACTTGAAAAATGCAATAATATAAATAAAATATAACGTCCCAACAATTGTCAAAATACATACTCAGCATTGTCGTAACTGCTCTTCATATTCAGACTGCCAGGCTAAGAGTCTTAAGTCTGCTTTCTGCTCGCTTGTCACTAGTTTCAGTAACAACAATACAGTGCTGTCTGTTGGCTTGCACTATACTGTACTCATTTTAAATCGAATTAAATGAAATGATGACCGTCCGCTTCCGTACAAATACACCGATTTCCACACTAAGCACGTGAATACCCGCTTCCTCATAGATCAGATGATTTCTGCACTAATATATTTTGATAATGTACTGTATTAAACCACAGGGATTATCGAAACACAAATTCATGAGAGTCTACTGTACAACCTACAGTTGTTGAATCTGGCTCATCCTCATACTATGTAACAGTACACATTCATTTTTAATCTTCCTTTTCAGTCGTCATTTTGTTATTCTCCTAAAAAAACAATACTAAATGTAGTCACAATGCTAGAAATGGGTCTACAATCATTGCTGACTGCTGGAAAGTTTTTTCCTACCAGTTTCAATTAGGTTTGGCATTTCTGGGCCAAGTATCATTACTCTTTTTATGTTTAAATGTTCCATTTTAGTTTAACTAGTACAATGCAAGTATTCTTTTCTTTTTTCTTTTTATTTATTTTTTTACTAAAAAGCAGGACAAATGCCAAATTCCAGAATAGTCACCCAAGAACTTTAGCAAGGCTTGAAAAGTTATGGTATTTGCATGTCTCTGTAACAAGGTTGAATTTCTTTAGTTGAATATCTTTGCATTTGTGTTAAAATGTTTCATAGTTGCCAAAGAAACTATGTAAATGTGTAATAGTCAAAACACAGTGGCACCTCTTGTTTATCGTACATATGCACTTTGTAACTCGTCTGAATAAAGTGAATAAACTAAAATCTATACAGTCAAACCTCTGCTATCCGATAATCAAATTACAACTGTTGCTGTTAAGAATTCCCCAGTCGAAGTTCAGATAATACAGGTTTTACTGTAGCATATAAGATTGGATTCCCTTAATTCAGAAGCATAGAAATTGCTGAAGAGGGATGAAAAAGGAACCAGTAGGTATCTGCCATAATTTATCATTGCTTATAACTCATTACAACACTAACTTATTGAGAATTGTCAACAGAAAAAAGGTGTATTTTTATTTAAAAGCAATTAATTTCTAAAGGGAGTTTAACATTAATACAATGTTAAGTCTTGTTCACGTTGTTAAAAAACATTAATTTTATTTTTTTGACAACCAGCCCGTTGTAAACTTCCAGAATTACTGCCTGTAAAAGTTGTGTCAGTGTCAGTATGGGAGTGCTGCTTTGGATATATTTGTCCCACTTGTATAAAAAGTGAAACATTTCATTAGTGCAGTTCTGTCAGAATGCAAAAAATCCTTTTAACACTCCTTTGGTAATAAATAACTGAAGGTGACCTCTCCTTCCAAATAAATGTGTCACAATACTTCTATTGTAAAAAATAAACAAATGAAACTCACTTGTTAACACTTCGTGTTCTGTGCCAGCATTACAGTAAAGTAGTTGCTACATGCTAATATAAACCACAAATGAATGCATCTTTCTTTGGTTTGAAAAACACAATTGATTATAGCCTGTTTAGAACCTTGCAAAAGCATATGTAAGATTGCTACAGGATCACAAGACGTCTTGGAAGATGATGTCTGAACAATAAAATGTCAAGCTGTAAACATCATGTTATCACACCGAGATGACAACTAGGAACTAGGAATATGTTCTCCATCAGTTTCATATGATACTGATTTTTAAAATAAAAAGCCCAGTCAACATAAGAGCCTTAGTTAACAGACAGTGAACCCATAAGCCAGTTATATGACGAGGTAACAGCATTAGAAATTGCACACATTGTCCTTGAACAAAATGCTCTTGTGAAAAAGATTTTGTTTTCAGTAAAATCGTAACATAACAATGCACGAAAACACTAAGATATGCTTAAAGATTTCTCCCATTCTCAAACTCTAACAATGAACGTGAAGGTTCAGAACTATTTTCTTGGACCGAAAAAAAAATGTCATAAGACAAACACAAGGCAGACTAATACCTTGATCTCTTGAATTAAGTTTTTGTTTTAGTGGGGAAGTTGTAATACAACCCAGTCTGAAAATTGTTGCTGTTAATAATAATAATAATAATAATAATAATAATAATAATAATAATAATAATAATAATAATAATAATAACAAACAAATTGAACATAATAAGGTTGGGGATTTAGCAAGGGGCCCCACAATAAGATTACAGATATATTTATGTGCAGTATAGGGTAGTTCATTTGTAATGTTTAGTTGTAAATGTCCGATAGCCAGAATAATGCTAGACTGATGCTTCATATACAGTTTCTTTCAAAACTACCAAGGAGGCGTAGGGCACTCATATTCATCTTTTTGGCAAGGACTGTGACAAGCTGCTCCAGTTCAAAGTTTGCTTGTTTTTTAAAATACATTTTCTAGCATTTTCTTGTTCTGGAGCAGCAATGAACAGAAGACACATGCAGTCTTATAATTGTACAGTTCTCTTTTGAGAAGTGTAAGATAACAATGCTGTGGATCTCTGCAGTTATTAGACAAGTCAATGCTTACCTCATGTAGATTGAGCTCTTTTACTTTTTCCTTTTGAATAACCTAAAAAAAAAACAACAAAAAAACCCACAAGATTAAATGGTGTTCGTGGGTGTGTGTGCGAGTCTGTCTACCACTAATAATCTGACACTTTGACAAGAAAGAAACCTGCTAAAAAAGTGAGAGCTATAGGAGGCCATCAAGGTTACTCTTAGCCATTTAAAGCACTTTCAGAGGATCTCATTAAAGTTGGCACATTAAAGCAAATTGCTACAGACGAGACAAGACCTGAGCCAGACTGGCTTACCAAAAACCTTACTGCATTCCTGATCCTAGTTTGATGTCTTACAATTCATGGAATGTTTGCATCTCCTTCAGGATGGCAGGTTTAGCACAGGCTCAAAGTATAGGTCTTGTTACAAAAATAGGTAACCTAGTGGTAAAAAGAACAACACTTGGAGGTCTGTGTCAAACCTTGCAGATATCTGAGCACAAACAACCTGGTTATCTTGTATAACTAACCAGCTCATCAGGTCCTAGGAATTTGAATGAAGCCTTATCAACCCTTTAGTAGCCAAAGTTTGATAGAAGTGTTTGGGTTTCGCCTTTTAATATACATGCAGTTGCCAAAGGGTTTAAAGGGAGTGGAACATGAGCAATATGTTTTAGTTACCTGTTTGTATGCATACAGTTCCTTGTGTGCCTGATGTCGTAACCTGAAAGAAGATTTTTTTTTTTTATTATTATTATTAAATTGATGCAACACATCTACAAAAGAAAACACAAATACAGACACACACACACATATCACAAATATGAATTTCCTTCAGTCTTCTTCATTGCAGAAGATGCAAGGCTAAGACCTGGGATAAATATAAATTATAAAGCCACTAGAGCCATCACGGTACAATAGTAACATAATATTTCATAGGACTATAGCACCGCAACGGGTATATGTTGGCACTATAATCTATATTTATTACAGGTCCACAGTATATCACAGAATCCTGGAAGTTATAGACAACAACGCAGCGCTAACTCATTAATATTATTATACAACTTGTATAAAACCCGCAAAATCAAAGTACATAACCTTCAGGAACTCTAAAATAGACCTGTCTCCTGCAAACTTTAGTGACTAGAACCTCAATTAACAATTGTTAGTTGCCACATTTTGGTAGGCTGTTCTTAGTCTAGAAACAAACTGTAAAACAGATGTTCTGGCTGTAAACTGCAGCAACATTTTATACCAACGATATAAATAACCACGGGGTTCACTTAATCACCTTAGTGTACAATATCATAAGGCAAAAGCAGGCCAGAAAAAGAAAGAACCGTTTAGTCTAGTATGAATTAAACAGATACTGTTTAATCTCTCTTTTTAACAGATGTTTCCATTAGATTATAATGTGAATTCGAGTCTTCCGCTGGAAGTTACTTTCATTGCCTGCCACCCCTTAACAGTGACACTGTACTTGCGCTTTATAGTTAATCAACTCCCAAAAACTGTTGCGTCAGTTTTTAAAATGAGAAGCAGAGTGTTTGTATGTTGGAAGATGGGGGTGGTTTCCTAAAGGCCATGATACACTATGTGATTTACGTGTGATGCGATCGCATGCGATTGATTGCACGCAACTGATCGCAAGCAATAGCAGTTGATCGCTCCAGGTGAAACACCATGCGATACGGTGCAACCTCATGCACTATATAGAGGGTGATTGGAAGCGGGAATCGGGAATCGGAGGAGGAGAAAAGCAAATATAAAAGACAGGGAGAAGGTCTGGAGTGTGAATATATATTATATATATATATATATATATATATATATATATATATATATATAATTTATTATTATTATTTTTATTATTATTATTTATATTATTTATAACGCGCCTCGGATATAGCCCTCCTACAGCAGTTAATTCACGGAAAGTTGTTCATTATATGTGCATTATAGAGAAGGAGTTATTTTATTTTGTAATTTAGAAGAAACAAGCTTGTTAATGGGACAGAGGCGGACAAAGAGAGCCCGGACTTAGGATAGAAGGCGAGCCGATGGCCCGAACTTAGAAGCAGGCTTGGAGGGGCCCGGACTTGAAGCTAGGATAGGAAGAGATCTCCGACCGATGAGCCGCCTTTACATAGGACCGGGCTTGGTCGAAGGCTGAAGCCTCGAGGATCTGAAAACACATAAAAGGGCTCTGACTCGGCAGAGGCGCCTTTTGGGGCGAAGGAAAGTCTGATGAATCAATCAGGACCTGAAGGGAGAGATAGAAAAGGGTTCCCTGACTGATATGGTGCTGCCCTCGGACAAGGTTAGGCACAGGCCTCCGAAGCCGGGAGCAGAGAGGCATCCCGCTTGGAACCTGCAACAAGGAGAGATGGGTTAGTCTGTGACGACACTGAGAGTGTAAAACGGGCCACGTCCCGATGGAAATAGAACAGATCCTCAGGTGACGAAGTAAGATTAGAGCATGAGCTGTGACAGGATTAGTGTGGCCGGGGGTCCCCTCTGACTCACAGCGGTGAGAATCCCCCAGAGCGAGGACGAGATCGCTGAAGCAGACCTGAGGTCGGGAAAGTGAGACTCACTTACCCCCCCAAAGAATGGACCCCCGACTCCCTGCAGAAACCCCACCATGAGACAAACAGGAGACATGCGAGTGCATAACGTAAAATAAATAGCTGGAAAAGACGGGAAAGGAAGGGACATACAAGACAAACTGGAGAGGTTAAAATAGTGTTAGTGTGGTTTGGTTTGGTTATGTGATTACCTGCTGCTCAATGGAGAGGAAAAAAAATCCTTTGCTAGAAGAGGAAAACCTTTGGTGACCCCGGCAGTCAGGTAGCCCCCACTCCGGGCATGCGAACTAGTCTTTGATGGGCTATTGCTGTCGGTATGGGATGAACGGATGTATAAATTGATTACTGCAGAGGACCGGCGCCACATGTTTTGATTAGACAGAGATTGATGTTGGCTTTCAAAAGTAGCTGCTCCGATCCAAACTGAATGCGGGGGGGGGTTATACGGTTGGGGAAAGGCCGGTTTTGGAGACGCGAGAGAATCCTATCAGTTAGTTAATACAGGATCGATCAGAGGTTTGATACTATCATGTCTGCTTGGAATGGAAATAATGTGAACTCACTTTCAGAGATTTGGGTTTCATAACTCCAGTCATTCTTCTAATAGTGGAACTCCTTAACTCATAATCAAGACAGATTTCCAGTCTTGTACCAATTCTCTCACCATGTATTAATTTGTAGTATTTGAAAGGATGAGCGGACATATGACTAGACTGCTGAGGAAGTCAAGCGAAATGGCTGCCGCGATCCGAGTATTGGAGGCAAGCTGGAGCGTTGGAAGGTCGGAGGAGGTCAGTTGCAGATTTAAAATGGTAAACTAAAGCAACTTTTGCCTGCTGCAACAGTAAGCAGATCTGAAGAGGGAGCTGAGATCTGCTGTAGTGAGGAGTGATTAAGAGTAGAGGGCGGGATCTGCTGAACAGTGCAGAAATCTAAGGAAGTAAACGATGGAGTGCTGTCAGTATTGCGCAGAAGCCAAGCTGTAGAGAGCAGAGATCTGCTGAAGCAGTTATCTGTAATAGTGAATGGTGGACTGCCATCGGTAGTGATATTGGTCTTTGAGTGTTAAGGCGGTTTAGACTGAACCAAAGATGGGGCTACCTTTGGGCAGAGATAAAGAATGCATAGATCTGAGCCCGCTGCAGAACGTTGCTCTGAAACCTATTAATTTGATCAGGAGCAGTCCATGAGTGTATTGTCCATTACTGGGTAGGAGGGCACCTTGACTGAAACATTGATAATCGTAGGACGTGGTTTCCGTATCCGACATGCGTCTTGAATCAAATGAAATCTTAACTTCTGAAGTAAATTGGTCCTGTTTTGAAAATACATGACTTCTGTAGTGAAAGAGGACCCGCTAAAATATATAGAACTTAAGGTGTTATACTGCCATCTAGAGGTTATGATTACAATAAAACCGTTGACTTTAGAAAGTGATGCAGGGTGGAGTATTTGATTATTGTGATATATAACCCTCGCAATTGGAATATAATAAATGCTCTGATGGTGTATCTGATTGTATTTGGCAGAGGATGGTAGAATGGGCAGTGAATACACAGAACCGCTAAAAATGCGGTTAAAGAGGACTGACTCGGGGAAGAGTGATCAGCAAAATGGTTATCTGCTGCTGAGATGGCGGTGGTTTTAGTGGAGAATGTTTATGGTACTCATAGAACATAATACTAAGAGAACTTGATAATGTAAAATAAATATTTATTCGGCTCCTGACGGCGGTGTGGAACTTGATGTTGCGTGTAACACCGATATCTTTGCTGTTAATTATTCATTTGGTAAAAGACCTGAATATTATTGTTTAAACTATATTTCCAGTTGGTGGAAGTGTGAGACGGATTGTTGGGATAGACAGCGGGATAGGGGAAAAACTGCCAATAAAACGATAGTAATACTGGATCCCACGAATATATGATTTAATTGTGCCTAGAGCCAGATGGAGAGAGTCTGTTGCATGTGCAATGAAAGCAAGGATCCAGTCTTGATTGAGCGGAAAAGAAGAATCAAGTTTTGAGCCCAGCTGCAGTTGCAGCTTGCAGAATCTGGTGATTCATGAAACCCCTGAATCCTAGAAATGAGGCGTCTGAAAAGGGGCAAGTCATGGGGTGGCTGAGATGTAGTCTTCGTAGAACAGTGATAACTTTTCTGTGCTTCCTGACTTGATGCTGTAGAAAAGGAGGGAGATGTGAAATGAAGGTTCTAGCCTGGGGGATGATGTGAATTGCGTAACTGAAATGGCCCAGTAAGGATAGCAGGTCCTGTTTATTTTAAAATAGAAATTAAGGATCATGTCTGCTTGGAATGGAAGGTTGCTGAGTGTAAGTTATGTGCGATGATACATTATGAAAACATCTTTAGTTCAGTAGCAGTGAAAACTTGAAGTGTACAGGATGGGAATGTCCGGTACAAATAGCAATGTGAAGTCTGTTTTCCCGAAAATAAACTTGACAAAACAACAACTCAGCCATTTCTTTTAGTACTTGCAAGCAGTCTTAAATTAGAACTGTACTTGAAAATGTTGTCTTTCAGAAAATGGAAATGGAAATGGAAAATAGCTTTGAGAATCTAGCCCTTAATGTTGCAAAAGTATCGAAAGTAGAAGCCATATGTGGTCGCTGAACTTGACTTCTAACTACAGGCGCGTGCTATTGTCCACTGAGGGCGGCTGATGCCAGGTTGTAAGTGGGAACGTCAGCTGTGGGGACCGGAAGTGCTGAGTCAAGACAGCAGCCATGAATGGAGTGGCGAATACTGGGCTTGATAGAGATTGCTGTAGTGTTGGAAGCGACCTGTTTGTCCAGATCGTTGAGCTGTGTATTAATTGAAGCGATTGAGATGTCGATGGGGTGAATGAGGGGCTTCATGTCTTCGAAAATGTTGTTTTATGAAGCTGAAGGGTGGGACCTGTTTTGCTGGAGAGGAGGGTGGTGCTGCCGGCCTGTCCTGAAGCTCTGAGCGAGAGTTTGAGTTAGCACGTTTGAAGAACAGGCAGCATGGTGAAGCAGATATAAAAAGGTACAATAAAATATTGAAGAGCGCCATACTATCGCTTCCAGCCGGGAGTTGATATTGTTGTCGTGCAGGGTTTTTAAAAGTTAGGTGAGTGGCCAATCCTTATAAAATAGCTGCTCTTGAGCCTGCTGGCGGCGAAGTTTTGATCTCTGTAATGCCGAGGCAACAAGTCTGGTTGCTGAGAGAAGTCTGCATTAGAAGTAGACGGTACTGATTCAGGAGAGGAGTAAAGAGAGATTCAGCAGACAAAGATTTGTGGTAGATTTAAATAGAGCTAAGGCAAGGCAATCACCGATGAGGGAAACTCGATGTCTTGTCGGCGGAGCTTTAAAAGTTTAGCGGAGGGCCAGTCTTTCTAATGAAGACGCAGAGAAAGTTGAGTAATGGAGCTGCGGTTTGAACGGCGCTGTTGCTGGGCTGGAGACTGGATGGTTGCAGGAAGGACTAACGTTGGAGCTGAATGATGAGAAGAATCACCGGAGCAGGTAGGAAAATGATTGATAATATCTTGGCAGCGCTGTGCATAGAAGTGACCTGCAGTGAAAGGAGCGAGGCAATGAAGTTTATATATAGCAACGTTGAGCTGAAGCACGAATATCAGCATCTGATCGTTTGCTACAAAGCGTAAGATTGTGCCTTAAATAGAGAGTTAATAATGATAGACATTAATTAAGCAGCCCCAACACCCACCCTCTGAATCTCGCACAAATGATAACATATATTGATCAGTTTTTTGTTTTTTTTTAATTTCTCTGATTGCAAAAAATTAAGAGCCCCACTCGATAGCTTGCGACTGAATGCAATCCTATATGCCCGATTGCATGGTGCAACAGTGATGCAATAGTGATGCGATCCATGGCTGCAATCTGGTCGCATTGTACGGAAATCGCATAGTTTATCGTGGCCTTAAGAGATTTACCACCAGACCTACAATCAGTCATCCATTCATAGCTGAGCAGAGACAAGAACTAACCATAGGGGAGCCTATGGACAGTTCTAAACTTACTAAGCCATTAGTGAGGAGCAAAGCCAAAAATCTACTGATCATTTATAGGAAGAAGAGTTGATACAGTGTCTACAATCCACACACCTCAAAATAAGGAATAAATGAATAGTCTACTTTATTTTAGGAATTTTAGTAGCAATACTGGGTCTCATTCACAAAACGTCAACACGCTTGCTATTTAAACTGTTTTGGTTAATTAATGGCTGGTGTACACTGACCCTTTGTCCACTGTTTCTAACAGATCTTTAGAGTTCATTATTGCACTGCAACACTCAAACCTTTTGTTTTTCACACTTTTCACCTGCTAGGAAACATTATTTTTTATTTTACTATTTTATTTTTTTAATAAAGCTTATGTTAAAGTTTCATAAATTGATCCCACTATTTCTTGTAATTGACCAAAATTAAAACAGTTTAGTATTAAGAACAAAACATTTAATATTGATTTGGGAATTTGAAACCCAATTACTATGGGCACAGTGGATATTAACATAAAAATGGGCAGTATACTGAATAATGAAATAAATTATAAATAAACTAATACATAAAAGGAAAGAAAATCACATCTAGAACACAGTTAGGACCATGCTGCTTGTGTACTAAACCACAAACACGGATATAGAAAAAAAGGTAAGAGAAAGAACATATTTTGTACATTTACCTCCATTACTAGTAACCTTAACCTCTCGGAGTTCAATGATAGAAATCTGTAAAACAGGCAGCACGGTCTAGGAGAAAAAAATACCTCAACAAAAAAGCGTACATTCCGAACACGATCAGCATGTGAAGATGCAGGAGAGGACGAACTGAGTATAGAGCTCTACGAGATGGTTTGCTGCATTAAAGGGGTAATAACAAAATTTCAAAAAAATAAATCAAAATTCAATAGTTCGTTTTTGTTTTGCTGTTGACAATTTTTTTTATTACTTTGATACAGGTAATAGGAAAGGAGGAGTTCCTATTAGCGACCTCATACAGTGGCATGATACAGTGAACAGGCTTCACCGTCAAAGTCAAAATGAAAAAGTCGATTTTAAATGAGGAGCAAAACAAGAACGGACTGGAGAGGAGATGAAAGGAAATGTTCATTATCTCTTTTTTTATTTTTAATAACCCTTAGTTATTACACCTTTAAAATTAGATGAATTTATATAAAACACATTTTCACAAGTGGCATGGAGTGATTCTGGATCTTACTTACAGTAAATGGATTATTCCATCATGTCTCACCTTCCCATGCCAATAAAAATGCAAGGATCAAGTCAGATCAAGCATGACCATAACTGCAAGTTTAGAGCAAGAACTACTGTATGCAAGGAATGCTTCCATGCATGCCTGAAGGGTTAGACTTGAATGATGCAAGGGATGCAGAGATCGCACAAGCAATTTGCAAAATTTATACTTCTGTGAAAGGCATGCATTAAATCCTTATTTAACCTTCTATGTTAATTAATATCCCACTAATAATCTGTAAGACAGCTATTCCACATATCTTATTCTTAAGACTCCTATTTCAGAATACTGCCTACCTTATTGAGGTATTGGGTATTCTGAACAATAATGGATTATTAACATACTAGTTCTTGCTTAGAACTTGCAGTTATGGTCTTGAATGTCTTGCTTGATCCTAGCACAATTATTGCACAGGATTTTAATAGGAAATGTTTCTTGCTGCTTCCCAGAGTCAGCCACTCCACAAAATCTTCAAATATAAAAGTGGCAGAAATCCTTCTTGGCTGCGAGCAGTCCTCCATTAAATAGACTAAAACAAAATACAGGGATTCCACATGCCAATAATACTTCACAGCAGGTGTGGTTTGACTCTCATTCATCAACCCAATTTTAAATCTTTGAAGCAAAAGCTGTATTATCCTTAAGCTTAATTATGGATCACAGAGGCTTTAGAAACATCTGATCTGTGATCCTGAAGCAATATAATACAGTGTTCCTTTAATAATAGTGCTGGGACGAACATGGGATTTTCATGTTTGGATATTCACTCAAATTTAAATATTTGTTCGTTTTCAAAAAGTAATAAAAGCCATTATATTGCTCAGAATGCAGGCAGAGACAGCATAGCAGCAGGGGCAGGGGCGTGTGGCCAGTGTGTGTGTGCCTGTGTTTTACAGCAAGACGTTACAGTAACATGTCACAGTAGAAAAATATCACAGGAGTAAAGAATACATTGTGTAGGCCTTACTTTACCCCAGTGAATTAACAACAAGATGCCAAATAGCAGTTCAAGTTTAAAGTTGTTTTCTTTATTCCTTAAATAAATACTACATAAAGTTGACACCGCATTTCAAAGGTCACGTTTAAGCAGAATTCTGTGTTATATACGCAGAACAAAAAATAACAGCAGTGCGTTTCTAAAACACAAATGTAAAAGACTTGATCCCCTTTTCATACCTATCCAATAATTTTGTTAATATTTCGAAGCAGTTATATGCAATGCAACATGTAAAAATGGTTCCACTGCTCCCTGCATCCTCTTTTTAAATACCGTATTAAGACTTTGATTTGAAAAGAGCACAAGTCATTTTTTGACTTGGGTGCTAAAAGGAAAATGTAACTTTTAAAACAGCAAAACTGTAAATATTTATGATGTTGACAGCTACCCGCAGAGACATTTGTACATTTTCTACAATACAGATTTTTACGTCGTGAATGGGTGATTTAAGAATCTGAAATAGTTACATTGGGAAATACGGTAAATATAACTATGTTGATTTAATATGCAGATGTTGTGGTTAAAAACGCAGATTTTGAGATGGTATGCTTTCTTCAAATTAACATTTTTAAAAGCTAGCGTGACCACTACCAGAAATTTATTTATTTTTTCACTTTATTTTTTTTAATTTTTTTTTAAATTCCTTGCCATTGCCGTTTTTTCACAGTAAACAGTGGCTATAGACCTGTTTTCATAACAGCATGAGGTTTACTTGTGCCTTATTGTAGCTGAACCAGCAAACAAAAACTGAAATTTAACTTTAAACAGTTCAAATAAAACAAAACATGGAAATGGCATTGCAAAGTGAAGGGGAAAAAGACTCGCATTTTGATTCTCGTTTATTACAATCCACATAAAGTCGCAACAAAAAATATATAATATACAATCTATACAAAAATCACTACACAACATTTACAGCAAGTTGGGCACTGTTTCAGAATGACGTGCTTGCTTTTTTCTGTCATGAGATTCTCATTCGCGCTAAAAGCAGCACAATGCTTTTTTGACCCAGATATCTTTCCATAGACAGCAATATGCTTGCAAGCGCATTAATTGATTTGTTTATTTTTTGCTGTCTAAAACTTTTAAATAGAGGCTAAAGAGCTGCTGTGCTAATCCTGTTTTTTTAAAATATATTAATATCGCATATCACACGGAGCTCTTTTTTCATTTGCCATGTTTGAAACTGTAGCGCAACTTTTGGATTTTGTATTTGAATACACGTCAAAAAATATTTGTTTGAATATTCAGATATTTATCCCAGCACTATTAAATACAGCCAAAAATCACCCTCCGTCATTAAAAATTAGATTATGGAGGACTGGACTTCTTTAAATGGACAACTCCAGTTAAACAGTACCTCCGCCACAGCACTTTCTACATTGCAGTGTGAAATATTTTACAAACCAATGTAGGCTCTCAAGGCAAACGTGCTAGAGGTGCTTATTTGCTGTGATGTGGCCCTGTCATGCTTCTTTAACAAAAGAAATCCATTCACAGGTAGGCTCAAGCATGTAACCTTCTGATCAGAACTGTCTGTCTACTGCTCTTGTTTTGACAAAAAAGCCATCTCTTTGAACCTACAGTATGTTTTTTAGTTTTTTGTGAGGTGGCTACAAAGTTACTTCGCCACTGTAGATGAACATTCACCACCTGAAGTAAAGCACACTGTCCTCCAGGTGTTATTAACTTTAATAAAGTCAGAGTCAAAACAGTTAACTTTATACCAAGGGTTTAATCATTTTTTGGGAAACAAATGATAGCAATATTGAAAAGTTTAAGCAAACACTTACTGGATGTGGCTGCCTTAGATTCTCACTGCCTCCACCTGACATATTTCATAACTAAGAGGTGAATGCACCCCTCCCTCCCTCCCCTCCTTTACAGAGTAAAAGAAAAAAAAATGACTTGGTAATCTGACCACCTTTTAGGATCATAAAAATGATTCACAATTATATACAGTGCTCCCTCATTATTTCACGATTTGATAAAGGCCCTTCACTAATTCATAACTCAGTATGTTTAATATTTCACTATAATTGTATGTGTAAGGCAGATACCGAAATATGGAGGCTGCACTGTATTTTCAATAATCCAGCAATACAACTGTACTAAGTAAATAAAAATGTGGAATCAACTTACCAATATGCCCGCTGGTTAGCTTACAATGGGCCGAGCTGCAATTTTGTGGAAAGCAGTTCTCTCACTGTGTTTGGTAAAAGATGCTACAATTGCACATTATTTATACAGAAACAAAAAAATAAATGAGGGACCGGCTCATGTCAATGCTCTCCCCGTCTTCCCAACATAGCATTGAGCCAAACATGATTCTGTCTGAGTCTGCAAAATCTCAAGACTTTAATAGGGATTGTTAGTTGCTAGCATTATTTACAGTGTACATGTTGTGTTTCCAGTGCCCACTTGGTGCAAGGGATTTCTCAGGAGTTTTTATTTATGGACTTATCCCACAGTGTTAAAAAAACAATTAAAACAGCTCCCATTACACTAAAGTATCAATGTAATAAACCATGTTCCTTTACAATGAATGCTGTGTGTGACCATGTAAAGAAGATGCATCAAACCTATTCTGTAATAAAATGAGTGTAACGGCCAGTTATTATTTTCTGTTGAATGCATCGACTTCTGTTGTTTAGTACTTTTCCATTAAGGATTTTTAATTATTATGGTTTAATTAATTTTGATTTTTAGTTGCTTCTCATATCTTATTTTCCTAGAGTTTGTATTTTCTGGCTAGTTAAAGGCTATTAAAAGGAAAATCTACTGTAATTGCAACATGTTAAACACACATTATTAGAAAAGATAAGCTTATCTTATAAAACAACTTAAAAAGCTCACAAACTCTGTGGTAATAATGTAAAAAAGATGGTGGGTTTCAATGACATTTATCAGTATACCTCAGAGCTGTAAAAAATTATTATGGATTGATTATTGAATTTTTGCTGCTGTTCTATCAGTAACTAAATATGTACCCCCCCCCCCCATTCATTTATTTCTTAATGGTGCAGAATACACAACAGTCCACTTAGGGCTATATTGAGACCATGAAAGTAATTGCATTTTATGAGTTAATCTTCACTCTAGCCCTGGCCTCCACCAGTGAGAGGCTTGTGCATAACCTCACAGCCTCACCATTATTATTATGTTATGTTATATGTTATGTTTCCTAGGGCGACCAAGTTGGAGGTGGAGGGCGGGGTTAAAACTGAAATGACAGACAGACCACGACTCCCCTTAATTTTTTAAATTTTTTTTATTTTTTTAAATGCACAGTGCAGGACTACTGCATAATTATAGTACGTATTTTGCAGTAGGCATCCAAACTAATACAGCAATTGTAAGGGTTTGCTGTACCATAAAGCTTGCCAATGTTTCAAAATCATGGTGTTAATTTAGGTACCCAAGTTGCTTCTTGCTAGTTTTGTAATAGTCACAGTAGATCTTTCACAAACAGTTAGCGCAAACTTTGTACAGGAGCAGTAGCCACTTAGTAAATATAAAAGATATTGTATCTGTCCTAGTGATGGATTGTTCAGATTATCAAGTCAATACTGCGCTGGTGTACCCTTAGTTTAAAACCATATTTAGTATGCAAAGTAAAATTATACATTTACATTTTTTTTTTTTTTCACTCACTTCACAAATACCTGTACAGTAAAAGTTGAAACGCCTCATTCTAAACATAAGTGGTTTTAAATAGCAATATATTATAATATAAAGGCCATTTGTTGTCAGAGGAGAATTTACTGGTACCCCATTCCAGTGGTCACTGCTCACCACATCCTAGAAAGGTTTTTTTTTTTTTTTTTTGGGGGTCTTTACATTCCATCATCATGAATACAGTGCTTCAACAAAAATTCAACAATTACTGAAATCAGGAGAGAGCGCTGTATTTAAACACCTTGCCTCTCTCTGAATGCATTAAATAAACCTGCACTAGTTATATATGCTTTTCTGTGGCTAGACATCAGTGTCACAGTGTGAACAGGCTGTCTCGTGTGGGGACGTCAGGTCAGGAAATGCAGGACACAGAGTGGCGAGTGAAATACGCTGGTTTATTGTAAAATAAATAAAAGAACAAAACAGAAACAACAAACTGAATTAAAAACAAAACCAAAAAAAAATGGCACGGTGGCCAAAACAAAAAACAGAGATACAAAACAGACACGAAACAAAAACAAAGTATCGTGCTAGCACGGGTAGCAATTGCTTTCTAATATTGACTACCTTGTCTCACGACTCACGTCTCTCGTTCCGCCTCTGAACACAGCCAAAGCTGCGGGTGTATATACATGTGACCTGGAGACGGTCACATTCTGCAAGGGTTTAGCATGGATGGGTAATTTTAACCCCATCCATGCTGCAAAATAACAATAACAAAACACTGTGTTAAAACAAACTAGAGTATGTTTTAAATAATAATACAACAAAAACACAAAATAATACCTACACACAGGGGCAGGGTGTACCCCGTCACACACATTATTATTATTATTATTATTATTATTATTATGTATTTATTTGACGCCTTTATCCAAGGCAACGTGTATAAAACCTCATTTGAGTTACACTCAAGTATGCTGCTTTTTATAAACTACACATAGAGCTGCTTACAATGTAAGAATATGTTTATTATATATGTAGTTCCTGGTTCCCAGAATTGCTGATGCAAGAAGAGCAGTAACCCCTTCCAATAAGCATATCTGATGCCATCTGCTAGTACTGTATGTACAGCCTTCTGACTAAATGTAGAAGGGATTTTGTCACCTTCCTAACCCGTTGCATCATCAACCACAGGTAATAAAACAGTTTGTTAAAAGGAGGGGCAGTTTTAATCTCGTCGCAGCAGTTTCAGCTTCAAACTCAATGAGATCGGCAGAAACATATCATAAATGCCTCAAGCATTTGTCAAGAAATGTTGTCAAAAGCTAGAGGGAGAGGGCGGTGGGGGGTGTTCTGTTAGCAGATAATACCTTAGAAAGCAAAACTAAAAGTCAAAATGTCAATAAAGTAAACCATGACAACAAATGGCCTTAAATGTATAAAACCTCATATTTCCGAGTAATAAGGTCTTTAACGATGCGCTCAGGTCACTTATTATTCTCTTACCTGATCAGGTAACAGCAGAAGAGAAGGCTGAGAATGAAGACGAATATAGCAGTTCCAAAGACAACAATGTAGATGTTGAGGGGCAGGTTCTGGAACCCAATGTTAGGCATCCTGAAACTGTAGTGCTTGAAGTCAGAGCTCATGGATGGTCTGTGGAAAGGAAGTGCGAGGTAGATTATGCAAACATTTGGCTATATTTTCAAAGCTATTTAATCCAAATTAGGTCCATTCCACATTGTGTATCACATCAGCATTAAGGAGTCTGGAAATCACTCCTTAAGAGTTTTTAAACATGTAAATCAAGAAATGTTCCTTTAGGAAGCTTTTGGCTATATAACTTTCAAAATATGTCTTAGACCAAGTCTTCAGCCCTCATTACAATGCAGGAGGGTTTGCTCCAAACTGTGACACACGTAATGTGGAATGGGCCATATTTCTTTTTTTCAGAAAGAAACACACATGTAATAAGTTGGCAAATGAAAATGACACATTTCAGACATCAGGACAATCAGGATCTTGTAAGTTATGGGTTACAGTTGTTAAATTAGTTGTTATTGGTTTCAGATTTGTAATTGGTGTTGTTTTCTCCTTTCAATTTGTAGTAAATAGCTTTAAGAATTTAGAATGGTGAGCTAGCACTTATAAATTTGGCAACTTATTACAATACATATTCCAGGATCTTTTTTTTTTTAATGTATTTAAAAATATTATCGAAAGCACTTCAGTAAATGAGTGCAATTCTCAGATTCTACTACTAAAACTGATAAACCAATAAACAAAAATAGCAAGACAGTGTAAATGTAATTCATTTTCTGTTCGACAGTAAAGCCTGATTGCAACAGTTTAATATAAACATTACACAAAATTTGAGAACTGTGGTTAATGGTTAGCCTACTGCACCGCATGCTCTTTGAATCACCTAATGAAGAACTACTGTACTACTCAGATTGCATTGACTGTATTGCCACTCTACAAGGGGCACTGCTGTGCATCCTCTGCAAAACCGTGTTATTGTGCACAGCATTTACAGTACAGTAGGTTTGAGTTTTCCACTTAAACCAGCAACAGCGGAGTCCTGCACACGTGGGGTTGTTCCAAACAGTGCCTGCTGTCCGATCACATTATCTAAGGGCAAATAGCCATCAGAGCTGTGAATAATCTCTGGGTGCTGATTTCATTTACTTCAGAAGTGTATGGTGATGAAGGGGGATAATTTAATTGATCCCAGTATATGACACCCTGCTGTATGCTTCCTTGCAGATTTTCCTCTGGCTTATCCTACTTATTTCCACACACCCTGTCTTCTGCTATTTAATCTCCAAATCAGGTCAGGCCTCCTGGTTCACTACACTCCCAGGTTTTAAAATGCAGAGGTTCTAATACAGGAATAACTTCAAAATGCAGGTTGATTTATATCCTGCAGGCCTTAATGCTGACCCCAAAGGTTGTTACTCTGTGGACATCTTACCACCAACTGTTTTTCTTTTAAGCAGGCTGAACACCACTACACTGCGTCAAGGACTGTACTAAAGTACTGTACCCGATGTTCCAAATAGGAAATATCAAAAACATGCCATCAGGAAAAACACAGATACAAAGATTATTATTATTATTAAATAATAATTTCTTAGCAGACGCCCTTACCCAGGTTGACTTACAGTTGTATACAAAAAAATACATATAACGAATTACAGTACAATTAAGAGCAAGCTACAAAATACAAAAGGCTTCTTTTTAACAGTTCTCTAATGCGTGCACAATATTACTTTATGGGTTGAATAACTGTCACCCAATTCCTTAAATTTGTTAAAGTTGATAGTACAACTGGGCATAATTCTGGGCAGACAAAGCATAGCCTGCATACCGATGCAAAATAAGTGGATTGTTATGAAATTACCAAGCAGAAATTCCCCAAGTACCTCAGTCGAATCCAAACAAAACAAAACTTTGAGTGGCTTATTCCCTCACTTGAATAACGACGGCTGTTGGCTCGGGTTGACAAGGGCACTGTGTAGTTTGCCGTGGCTGGGAGCCAGCTGCTTGCAAAACGCCACATTGCACTTCTCTCGAGCCATCTCCATTTCTACACAGGAACGGCTGACCCAAAGTATGGCAAAATAGTCTCTAAATATATAAAAACTTGTGGTAAAAAGAAAAATAAGTGTTTGAACTTTACTGCAGACAGTTTGTATAAGATAAGGCCTCTGTGTACCACAGTTATCCTCACTATATTTCCTGCTGGAGCACCTGATATTAAATACAGAAGAATCCCCTTGATCAAAATTGCTCTGGAAGATGTGCATAAAAAGCATTCAGATATTGGAGTCTGTCTGTGGGAAATGTTGAGACATACACATTCAATTCAGATAAAAGGACAATTCTGATAGGACTTCTATTGTACCTGAAACGATGGTACAGATCCAGTTCTCTTATGTGGGCCTTCCTGCAGTCCCTAAAAAACTATACTATTTATTGATTAAGCAGTATGGCACAACAAAAAAAATAAACAAACACCTGTGCACCATCAAGAGCTGTGGCTAGAAGTACCGTAAAAATCGTGGTATCGGTCGCACTGGCGTAAAAGTTGCTCCCCCCTTTTTGAGACTTCAAGTTTAGGAAAACATAGTTTTTGTGTTAAAATAGATTTTTTTCCCTACATGGTCAATACCGATAAATAAAGAAACATAATAAATTAAAATGAAATTGACAAAAATAATGAGAAAAACATTGAGAAAGACTTCTAGTTGAAATGTTGTAATCTAATTTATTATGATTCTTTTAGTATTTCTATTCTCGAAGTAAAAGTAGATTGAAATGACTGGCTGGTCTTCATCGTACTCCTATAAACATCGCCGCCCTGTAGTTTACAGTATATTCAGAGCCTAATGAGCCGAATAGGTATCCAGACACCACTGCCTTGCGCAGAGTGGAATCGGCCTGGCTGACGCAAAACGAATTTGCCCAGGACCTGGAACAGCTGCTCTTAAATCAAACTGAGATGCAGCCTCCTGCAAAAGGGGAATTTCAAAAAAAAAAAAAAAAAAAAATATTGATAGTAACACAGTAGCGTCAGGTCACAGTGTTGGAGGCAAATTCACAAACTATGTTGTAACAAATCAATTTGGTTTGTGAATTTTGTGTTTAAATTAGCTGCATGACATGTAGAGGTTGAATGCAAGGAAAGAGAAACGTAATTAATAAAAACATCAACCACAATACTTTGAACCTTGCTGTGCTTGAATGTCATTGTTCTTAATGCATTTTCATTGCCCTGTGATTCTGAGATGCACTCTAAAATTAAAGCAAACAGTACATTTGAAATATACTCGAATACATGGGGTGCACTCATTACCATGGCCACACAATACAACGTCTCTACATAAGGACAATGTGACCCCTTCAGGAAAGCAGGCAGCCTGGCCCATGGACAACGCTTGTTGCTGGTTGCTGGTGCATGAGGATCTGCAAGAATGTACACTCGCTGCACAGGACTAGTGAACACTACCATTGACAGACCAGCAAGGTGCTGCCATGGTGACAGCAGAACTACTGGTACTTTCAATCTGACCCTGACCAGCATAACAAAACCACACCTCAGGTACTGTGCAAAGACAATGTCAATAATTGTCAAAGGGTCAACAAAGTATTACCATCTATAAACAGGAGTAAACAGAAAACGGGCAATATCTGAACTATACTGTAGCTCAATGTGGCATTCCTCAATGATTTCCGGATAACCATCTACTGAAAACAGAAGAAAAAAAACAGCAATATCTGAACGGTACTGTAGCTCAATGTGGCATTCCTCAATGATTTCCGGATAACCATCTACTGAAAACAGAAGAACAAAAACAGCAATATCTGAACGGTACTGTAGCTCAATGTGGCATTCCTCAATGATTTCCGGATAACCATCTACTGAAAACAGAAGAACAAAAAACAGCAATATCTGAACGGTACTGTAGCTCAATGTGGCATTCCTCAATGATTTCCAGGTAACCATCTACTGAAAACAGAAGAACAAAAAACAGCAATATCTGAACAGTACTGTAGCTCAATGTGGCATTCCTCAATGATTTCCGGGTAACCATCTACTGAAAACAGAAGACCAAAAAACAGCAATATCTGTGGCAGAGGTGCCTAAATAACAGGGTTGAGTAATATTTTATTATACAGTATAATGTTCATCAGTGCTAGAGTATATGAGCGAGTAGTGTCTGCATCAGACTGGAACATAATAGTGGGCAGATTGGATTTTATATGCAGAAGTGTGCACTTTGTCAGTCTCTACAGCTTTTCATATATGTCAAACGGAAATCACACTGCTTTTTCTACTTTCATAGATCCTTTGGCAGGATCATTTCAGACTCATTTAATATAAACCTCTGGATCTGGTGTTTAAAATATACCTGTCTACTCACAGGTGGTCTTATTAAATACAGTAAGCAACATGCAGAATTCTACAAGCTAAGGAGGGCCAGACCTCTCTGTTGGCATTGTCAAAAAAGGTTACTGTACACCTTCAAAAAACTTACAAATGACAATGCCAAACATGATAATCTTAGAATCTGCTTTGTAAATAAAAGATGAAGATCATAACACAAGCTCTTGTACGTAAGAAGTGATGGGACATACACCGTTAAAAAAAAACACACGTGATAAACAATGTTTAAGTTAAATACTGTATACCCTAAGCTTTGCTTCGACTCTAATCCAGTCAGAGCCACAAAACCTTTGATGTCTTCAATGTAACTATGAAATCAGTACAGTCGTAGATTTGTGGAATAGTTCAAGGTGCACACTGGCAGGTGGTGCAGACAGTGTACTTAAAAAAAAAAAAAAAAAAAAAAGAGAGCTAAAAATACAGTCCCAATAATACATGGGATTGTAGGCTAATAGTGTGCAGTGTTTGAGTCATGTTACTGCCATGCACATTCTTTATCAAAAACAACTCTCCATAGCACAGCCCTTCAGAGAATAAGTTCAAAAGACAGAAAAATATATAACTAATGCATTTACAGTACTGATGTTTTAGTACAGTACTCTGATATTAAAACCCTTCTGTCCTGCTCTTAATAAAGCTACTGTAACTGCCTTGCTCTCCGAAAGGCTATTTAAAATTGGCAAGTGGTAATAAAACAGACTCCTCGAACAAAAAAACTGGGATTATTATCCAATGAAATGTCTTTGTTCTGGTGGAGCTATCCCACCACCCTGTACAATCACAATGGAGCCATTTAAAATAATGAACACTATAGCACTTCTGGCCTCTAAAGAAAACAGTTCAGTCACTTCACTGTGCCTTCCAGAGAAGACCACGCACACACTGTGCTTTACTGGCTTTTCATTTGCAGAGCACAGCCTTGATTAAAATAGATGCTGCGCCAGCCAGAAAGCAATCAGTCATGTGGAACTTCAGCTCTTTTGCAGAGTGTAATTTACTGAAAGAAAAATGGGCCATGTGGTCTATTTAAATTCCATTACATACATGTTTGGAAGTCTTTTCATTAATGACGTAGGAGCACTTCAACATGTAAACTGCAGTGTTCACATATGAAGCACACATGGCTTTGATGTTTATGTATTGTATTTGGGGGGTGGGGGGATTGCAAGTCAGTGAGAATGGGAAGTTTATCTGGTCAGCGATAAGAGGGTATAGCTGGAGATTTTCCCTCAAGACCTTGGTGGATAGTGGATACAGGATCGGCATGTGCCAAGGAACAGGAATCTCACATTACCAATGCTGCTACAGCAGGGACTAAGTGAAACACACTGTTCGACAGACAGACATCAGAATCTAAACACTCTCAATACACTCAATAGACTGTGCTAAAGAATGTTGATGGCAAGTTTATCAAAATTGAATTAGCAGTTGTAGCACTCTAAAGTATAAAAAACCCAGTTAGAGAGCAGCACATAACAGTAACCCTGCTGTGTAAGGTCTACTGCACAAGATGCATCAGAGGATTTTCCATTACATGTAGGCTCATCGTTTTCTATGAAACGCACCATATTAGGAGCTTCTACCAATAAAACATTGCCATTAGTAATGTGGGATTCTGCAGATCTGGGTGGTAACGCAACAGGAATGGCCTTCAAGTTGTAACAGCTGGTAATTTTCCTCTGCATATTGACACCATACAGTATTTACTTTGAGAAAGACAAAACCTTTTAATTTTATGAGATTATTCGCTCAAGTCTAACTGACATGCCACACAGTGTAAAACCTAGTCAAGTCCAAGCTTGAACAACATTTTACAGCTATGTACAGTAGGGCCAAGGCTTGATATCTATACTTCATTTCCATATGTGGCAGAGTGGTTGCAGTGACGTTACGGACCAGGAAGGAGCAAAGTATAAACAAAGAAGGGCTGGGCAACACTGAAGCGCAACCGGCGCTCAGCGCGTTTATTAAATAATACAACAAAAGATTTAAACAAAAAAGACAGAAACAAAAGGGCACATTGGCCAAACAAAACAAACAAACAATTATACTAACAAATATTGTGCTGGCAGTTCCAGCACAATAGCAGTTGTTTTAGTTTTTCTCTTTACCTTTTTATTTCTCCTTTCCTTAACTCCCATTCATTACTCCCCAAACACTCTCTCCCCCAGCGCAGAAAAGCTGCAGGTTTTATACAGGTGACCATCTCCCGATTAGCAACAATTAATCAATGAATTAACTCGGGAGATGGTCACCGTCTGCACGAGGTTTTTAAATAAATAAACAAAACAAACGCACAGCTTTTCGCAGTCATCTCAAAATAATAACTAAGACGGACGGCTTTGTCCGCCTGCATAAAAATACAATACAACACCACTAATAATAATAATAATAATAATAATAATAATAATAATTACAATAACAAAACATACATAAATAAATATAATGGGGTGGGCACTTTGCCACACCATACCTCTAAAATGGGTTGATATCCAACCGCTAGGACAAGCTTCTCATATCATGTTCCTGTAGGTGTATGATGTGTTGTTGGAGAAGGGTCTTCTACTGTCTTGCCCACCATGACGGATACTGAATTGCAACAGGGGTGTGCTTCTTTTGAAGTTCAAATACATGTCAGGGATTTGCATAACAAATTAAACTGTCATTCAAGAGACTGTCCATTTACAGAAGCATGTGCTTCATATTGTAGGCATTTATTTCTTTGTGGAACATATTTTCTTGCCGGTTTTACCCCTCTCATATGGTTTGCTTACAAATTATTCATGAATAAATAGTTCCCCTATCTTCAATGCAATGGAATGACAAAATGAGGGGTTCAAGTGAAGTATCTTAGAAAATGGAAAATAAATGGGGTACCACAGCTCCTGTGACACCACATGCTCAATAAAATAATTTGAATCCATTTGAAATCTGACAATTACAGTAACTATTCAGGTATACAAAGATATTTAGTAAGGACGGGGTCGGAGTGGGGCAAAACAAGCAACAGATGCCCCACTCCACAGCACAACAAACCAGCAGGTGGTTAAATAGTACAGCTCTGATTACATGTTCGGTACATTCGGCTTCTTTAAAGCTTCAGAGTGCCGGGAAGTTTTATTTTGTGCAAGACTGGCCAAGAGAGGTGTGGTGTACAGCACAGCAACACTCCCAGGGACAAATGTGGACCAAATCAGCTTCCATCCACACATATAAAAGGTCAAGCTAGCCCGTAATACAATCCAGCAGAAATAAAACCTTCTAGACAGCTGTGGGACAACTTAAGCCCCTTTCACACTGCCACTCTTACTCAGGTCCCGACCTCGGTTCTGGCTACTCGGGTCACAATCCCAGGTACTATGATCCGGATTGAGCGAGACAAAATGCATGACAGCCGTTCAGACGCCAACGACATAACAAACAGGCACGCCTGCGTGAAGGATTCACTTCTGCAAGGAAAGTTTCTGTTTATTCTGTTTAGCCATATTTATGTGGCTTAAGCCACACCATGAGCCAGATTGCAGAAGGGATGAAGAAACATTTGCTCTAGTCAACATTTGGGCCGACGGTTCAATCCAGAGAAGCTTGGACGGAAGCGTCCATAACAAGCTGTTTCCAGGGCACTGATATCACCCAGGTCAACCATGCATTATCAAAAGCAGTGTGAAATCTCGTAGCCGACCCGCATGACACCGGGTCCTGACCCGGGTAGAGCATGCCAGTGTAAAAGGGGTTTTATACATAAATATTTAAAGAAACAAGATCATCAAAACCGATAGCACTGAATTTTCAAACTGCATTGTTTGCCGAGGGGAAGGCATGTCAAACAGAGAGAAGAAAAGTGAAGCAGTTTACTTGTGGTGCCTTGTTTCAATAAATCAGGTGTTACTCACTGAAGTAAATCAGGACTGTCACCACTCCAGTCTAATACCTTGTTTCCATGGACAGCCAACTCGAGTCGACTCAAGTGAGCTCAAATTGGTCTGAATTCTCCCATAACTTGTTGATGGACAACTCCAGTTGGTGAAAAAGGAGGCTTTTCCATGCTTTTCTGAGTTAACCTTTTAACTCGCAGGAATTTTCTGGGTAAGACGTGCATTCGCTGTAGAAGGTATTACAGTCAAACAGTCAATGATTTAAAAGATAAATCCATTTAGATATTCTTTGACTAGATATTCTAGTAACTGCCACTGAACTTTCTCCAGTGTGAATGTGTTATTTTCTCACTGAAAACAAGACCTTGGTAAACTAATCCGAAGATAAAGCTGATTCATAGATAACCTATTGTAGTGTGAATCATGTGTGACATATGCAACCGTTGCCATCTTCACACAAACTGCAACCATGGCAACAGGCGTGAGGAGGTAATAAGACTGAAACCGCGTGCATTGAGAAATGCAAGAAAAATATGAAGCAATCTACGCTGGATATGTTTTTCAAGACAAAGGGCACGTAATTACTGTATTCAGCATATAAATAGTACTTTTTATTTTTTTCATTTCTTTACTGTTTTCTTTTAAATATACAGTTTAAATGTTGATCAATGTGACGTTGTCTTGAAAGAACTACTGTATACTACATAAAGATGTTCAATTCAATTTGGCCATTTCTTCATTATTCTGATACAGCAAATTGCCAAACCCTATTATAGTGAACACCCTGATATAAATGAACATATCTCCAGGTCCCAGGGGGGTTCGTTATAATGAATTAAGAGGGTACTACATTTCGTGCGATGTTTAGCCATGGCCGAACACTGTTTGTGACCACTGTTTTTCCCAACTGCTATCTGTCTCTCTTCTGGTTGTCTGCCTAGATGCATTTAACCATTCAAAAGGATAGGATGTAGCTGCATTGCAGTTCCACCATATTTAGATGACATACTTTACAGGCTTACTGGGCATGTAGTGCCTGAAAGGATAGCTCCCTCTGAACGGGACAAGCTGCTCATCAACTGTCACGTCAGAACCCGGGATGTAGGGTTTTCTGAGTGGGCATCATTCCACTCTTTGAACATGTCTAGCTTCTCTATTTGTTTGTCTTACAATGATATTCAGTATTTCAGGGGCAATGAAGATCATAGCCACCTTTATAGATGTCACTTGCCCATCTCTAGTAACACCTGGAGGAGAGCGAATGATGTCATATTCATATTTGAATGACTTTCATCATGTAACACATTTTCACTCTACTGCAATTTTATGCTATTGTTTTCATTGCAGACAAACTTTTGCATACATTCCCATTGTGTCCAATCATGTCATTTCTGCAAGGCTGTTCCACATCTCCTGCAGCTACAACTCCACTACCATGTCCCCTAGCCCTCCCTCGGCCTCTTCCACATGGTGCTTCATTTGGAGGCGGACCATCTTGCTCTGCTTGTCCATCACCCTATCACTACGGTTACCACTGGTCTCTTTTTCATCAGGTTCAGTCTGTACCTGACTGGTGCTCCTCACCTTCAGATGTCTCATCTATTGTAGGTACAAACTCTTCATCAGTGTCAAAATCATCAGACTTGCTGTCATCATTTATAATCCTCTGCAAAGCTTCTGCTGTTATATCTTTCTCAACGTGTAGCCATATTGATGACCTATAGCAGACTGACTCCATATGAATCATGCTTGTTTTTATAGAAACAGATTTTCAGGAAATAACCTTTGTGGTTTCACTTTCAGTTTTTGGGAAACTGTCTTTTTAGTTTCACTTTCAGTTTTTGGGAAATATCCAATAGTGAATTCTATTCATGCACAGTAAACAAAACTACCTTATTAAAATAAACTGACTTGCACACAGGAGTAGCCTGCTAAATTGTTAAGATTAAAAACATGATTAACAGAGGGAATATAAAAAATTCATACTCTATTGAGTTTAAATGAACTGCAATCAAATGGTTGGAAAAGGGTGAAGCTTTCATAAAAATACTGATGGACTCCAGTAGTTCAAAACGCAAGATGTGGACTACAATAATTTGTGTTAAGTGAATTCAGATTGTAAGAAGTAATTTACAGTAAGCGACTACAAAATTTTACCGGGACCTTGTAGAAATTTTGTACTATCAGGAAATTCGTCTAATCCAAATTCATTAACAAGAATTGACTAGATACTCCTTTACTTTCCACTGTCAGCCTACGTGTTTCATGAACTCATGCTTAATTGTGATGCAGGATTATAACTTCCTTATTTTCGCAATCCTGCCTTTCAAACGCCGTCAGGGTATTAATACATGTATTTAGGAAAGTCATAAACGGACAACTGCCTAACTTTTAGACACGCAGAGTAATTTAAATTTAAACACCTCAAACCTTCAAAATGACTGCCATGGAGGTTCTAGTGTTAATTATTGATTTATTCTACTGTACCTGTCAATGATGTTGAAAACAATTGGATTAAATTTAGGGATATAATGTTAGAAATGCAGGATACATTTATCCCAAAAATGAGAAAAGGTAAACTTAAGAAAAAAGAAACAGGGCTCCCGAGTGGCGCATCCAGTAAAAGCACTTGTGTAGAGTGCAGGATGCGCCCTATAATCTGGACGTTGCGAGTTCGAGTCCAGGCTATTCCACAGCCGACCGAGGACGGAGCTCCCAGGGGCGGCGCCAATTGGCCGAGTGCCGCCCGGAGGGAGGGAGGGTCAGGTCGGCCAGGGTGTTCTCGGCTCACCGCGCACCAGCGACCCCTGTAGTCTGGCCAGGCGCCTGCGGGCTTGCCTGTAAGCTGCCCGAGAGCTGCGTTGTCCTCCGACGCTGTAGCTCTTGGGTGGCTGCATGGTGAGTCCGCAGTGTGAAAAAAAGTGGTCGGCTGACGGCACACGCTTCGGAGGACAGCGTGTGTTCGTCTTCGCCCTCCCGAGTCAGCGCAGGGGTGGTAGCGGTGAGCTGAGCATAATAAAATAATTGGTCATTCCAAATTGGGAGAAAATAATAAAAATAATTGGCAACGACTAAATTTATAAAAAAAATTTAAAAAAAAGAAACAAACCACGATGGGTAAAAGCGATCTATTAAGCTGGGTATTAAAAATAAAATAAAATATTTTTATTATTTCAAAGGGAGCAGCCTCACAAATACAATACAGCGAGGCCTGTAAAGACCTTAAAAAGAAGACCAGGAGAGCAAAAAGCGAACTAGAGAGACAAGTAGCGGCAGATTGAAAAAACCCTTTTGGATTAAGTTTACAATGTGTTAATGCTAAAAAGAAACTGAAAGAGGAAGTCAGTAGTTTACATGAAAGCAGTGGTGATTTAGTGACTGAAGACTACCAAATCACATATTTACTTAAATCAATACTTTGTACAAGTATTTACAAAGGAGGATTTATGCAATATACCAAGGTTAACAGAATGTACACAAACATCATTACCAGAGTGTGTTTTAGAAGAGAATGAAGTACTAAGGGAGCTAGCAGCACTTCAAATAAACAAATCCTCAGGGACCGATGGAATTTTTAAACCTATTTGTTAAACATTCAAAAAATCTATAAATAATGGAGCCATCCCACTGGACTGGAAAATTGTCAATGTTGTTCCTATATTTAAAAAGGGAGACAAATTTTACCCTGGCAACTACAGACCTATAAGATTAACATCAATCATATGTAAAATCAAGGAAACTATAATAAGGAGCAACATGGAAGAATATGTATATAGTAACAACATTATAAGAGACAGCCAACATGGCTTTAGGAAGGGTAGATCTTGTTTAACTAATTTACTAGATTTCTTTCAGGAGGAGACTACTAGAGTGGACAAGGGCAGTGCGTATGACATCATCTACTTAGACTATCAAAAAGCATTTGACAAAGTACCGCACTAAAGACTATATTTAAAGATTAAATCAGTAGGAATAAATGGTAGAGTAGCAGCATGGAATCATAACTGGTTACAAGACAGAAAGCAGAGTTATAATAAGAGGCCAGGCATCAAACTGGAGTAACGTAGCAAGTGGGGTAGCACAGGGATCAGTACTGGGACCATTGCTATTCTTAATCTATATAAAATGACTCAGTAAACAATGCATATTTGCAACTCCCAATCAGCAACTTCAATAATACAAAGAGATTTAAACAAGATTCAAGCTTGGGCTGACACATGGCTGATGAAACTTAATGTGAATAAATAAATGCAAAGTCTTATACATAGGGAACAAAAACATTAGAGGCAAGTACAGCATGATCAGTAACGAAATAGAGGAGGCTATGTATGAAAAGGACTTGGGGGTAGTAGTGGATGAAACTCTTAAGTCAACTAGACAGCGTGGAGAAGCTATAAAAAAGGCAAATAGAAAGTTAGGTTATACAGCCAAGACAGCTGAATTCAAATCAAGAGAAGTTATATTAAAATCTTACAATGTACTGGTACAACCACACCTAGAATGTTGTGTCCAGTTTTGGTCCCCTTATCATAAGAAAGACATTAGTGCACTTTCCATCCATTTATCGAGCGAGTTTATAAGTTACTCGGTAAAATTGCTACAAAAATTGTAGCAACATAAGGGCAAAAAAATGGTTTTACATTCACTGCAAATTCTTGTGAGTCAAAGGGAATTCCCTGTGACGTTTCGTCATACCCTAATTTGCATGTGTTGCTTCGTTTTCAGGTTATTCGCAAGAAATATACTCGCTAGATGATTTTCCATACATTGTTTTTACTCGCTCGCTAGTCTAGCGAGTATATTCATTCTACCAAGTTAAGCTCTTTTATATATATAAAAAAAAATGAACCTTGGCCCTGTTCCACATATGCAGTTCACAAAACCAACAATAAAATATACATCCCGTACGGGAAAACTGAACCTGCAGTGAGTGTCAAAACTGATGTAAATAAGTGTTGCATGCGTAAAAGGTACTTACAAAGCTAAAGCTGCAGCATTGTTTTCACATATTTTCCCACTAGTTTAAAGGTTGCTTATTCTATGTCTGCTCCTTTTGTTAGAAGTCTTCCAATTTTGTGTAGCACAGTGTACTAGGATGCATACTACTAAAATGCATAAGCAGAAAGAAAAAGAAAAAAAAAAACAGTTGTATTATAAAGCCATTTAAAAAGTACATGTGTGTATACAAGACAATTAAATATTCAGTGGAGACTTGAGGAGACTAGTGGTGCCAAATCAGCCAATCAAAAGCCCATTTTTAAAATGGGAGAAAAAAATTACTGAATAAAGAATAAAAAGATTAACAAATTCCGACATTATTTCTCAGTTTGTGTTACTATTGCGTACATCTGAAATGATACAAAATAATGCTGACAATTCTCTCATTTACAAATTGCAGTTGGGGAGGGGGAGGGGTGTTTACTGAGTAATTTATTTCAAATTAATATCTTTAGCACAAGGTGACGCATTCAATAGGATTTGCTTGTGTGATTGTTAGGCAAATAAGTGCATTTTTGGCAGTGACACGATAAAATAAAAAAAAAATACTAATACTTCTGATTGGTTTGTATTTGGGGAAACCCCCGATACAGTCCATGTATGGATAGTATTCATCACGTGAATTGAATTAACGTATAATGTGATTCGGAAGGATTCCCTAAAGTAGTCAGGGAGACGACTGCTTGTTTGTAGAAAACAAAAGTGATTTCAAAAGTACAGTTTAATAACATAACACACATTCGATCAACTCACACACTAGGAAATTAAGTTTCTACCACTTTACTTATCAGTAGTCCAACATAAAATAAAACGGTCAATTTCTTTTATATATATATATATATATATATATATATATATATATATATATATATAGCTGTATAAATTGTTCTTAGATTTTCTTTTGCCAGGATTTTATTAAACAAAATACCATTTTTTTTAATAGACACTCTTTTTTTTTTTTTTTTGGTAATTTTTTTTTTTTTTTTAAATGAATGGGTAGAAACTTTGAACTTAAAACATAAACAAATCAAGTGCAGAGACATCATCACATTCGTTCATATAATCATATAATTGTAAAAATAATTGTGTTTCTTATTCTCCACGTCACTGGTTTTTATCATCAGAGCATGTGCATTAAACAATGTGACGCCACTGGAATGGTGAAGGCGGCGCTAGGACCAGAAATACACCCGCTACGGTTTACCATGAATAAAATGTCCCCGCAAGTAAAAAATAAAACCACCTCTAGCGAGCGAGCTTGTCATGCGAGTAAAAACTTCTTAAAAGTCGATTTAAACCGTTTTTCAGTGTTTGTCGCAAATATTTTCTTGGTTTTACCGAGCTTAAAAATGGGATGGAAAAAGGCCTATTGAGGCATTAGAGAGAGTACAGAGACGAGCAACACAATTAATTCAAGGACTGAAGGGCATGTCATATGAAGATAGACTGAAAGAGATGCATCTGTATGGCCTAGAAAGAAGTAGAGCCAGAGGCAACTTAACATAGGTATTTAAAATTGTCAAGGGGTTTCCACAAAGTAACTGCTGAGAATTATTTCACAGGTCACAGACAGCAGAACCAGGGGACACAGGTGGAAGCTGAAGGGCATTCAGAACGGAGGGGAGGAGCTTTTTCACAGAAAGGGTGGTGAACCATTGGAACAGGCTGCCGGACAGAGTTGCTGAAGCACAGACTAACGCATCCTTCAAGAATAGACTGGATGCTGTCATGAACAATACTGTATAACCCTCTCTGTGCCCATAATAAGACCTTCAGCTAGCAGCCTGGTGGAAGGGAAGTCTGCTTAGCCATGCATTCCCAAAGGTTTCATTTCCCCATATAACTAAATGGTTAGGAGTTTTTTGTTTTCATATATACATTTTGTTTAAATGTATGTGTGAAATATACATTTAAATCTAGCTTGGTCCAGGGTTGTTTTTTGTAACCCTTTTCACTTCACAAGCGGTCTGATATCACTTGTTTAAAAGTGTCACCAAGGGAAGAAAGGTGCAATCATACACTGTCCCTGCAGATTAATGGCAGATTCACAGTTCCTTTTCCAGGATCTTTCCAGGAGATAACAAAAGCGGCCAATATTATAGGAAGGGGTAATGCTGTTAGCTATTCATAATGTGCTGTGTGTGTGATTAGAAACCACAGCCAAGCTCTGAAATAAACCTCTTGTGAAAATTGGCTCAAATGGACCCCTATATTACTGCCGACCGTGGACGGGAGTTCCCAGGGGGTGGCACACAATTGGGTGAACGCGCCCGGGTGGGGAGGGTCTAGGTCGGCCAGGGTGTCCTTGGCTCACCGCGCACCAGCAACCCCTGTAGGCTGGCCGGGCAACTGCGGGCCTGCCTGCAAGCTACCCAGAGCTGCGTGGTCCTCCGACGCTGTAGCCATAAGGTGGCTGCATGGAGGGCCCGCAGAGTGAAAAGAAGCGGATGGCTGACGGCGCACGTTTCGGAGGACGTGTGTGTCTGTCTTCGTCCCTCCTGAGTCAGCGCGGGGGTGTCAGCTGTGTGCCGGGTTGAAATAAAAATAATTGGACATTTCAAATTGGGGAGAAAATAAGAAATAATTGGCGATTCCAAATTTAAAAAAAAAAAAAAAACACGACTTTGGGGTATCAACAGTACATAACTCAAAAATAGCTAGAAATAAACATAGAAAAAAATGAAATTAATAAGCAATGAAAAACAGAAGCCCTAATTATGTATTGTAGTTACACTACGTAGCTCTTATTCTGCTAGTGGTCTGATGTCAAACAAAGCTTTTGTCTGTTGTACAGTACCACAGACGTGTGACTTTTCAACTACTTGAAACATCAACTCTTAAAGTACTTGATATTTATTTATATTTATACAACCTGCTTTTCAAGTAATACCTGCATCTCCTGGGCAGTATGAATATCACTAATTTGGTTCTTGGACCATGTATAAACTTTAACAAACTGGGGGTTTATTACCCTGAAAGGTTATCATTATCAGAGATAACCGTGTTAATCAAAATCATCTACAGGATCAGAACCACTGTTCCTCTCTCTTCCTGTTTGTCCATAAAGAGATGCTGGGGAGGGGGGTTAAGAGCCATGTAATTAAACTGGGCATTGCTTGAATTCCGTGAACTCTCTAGTGTGGGAGAGAACAATGGTATGGCTTTATTTTATTTTTTACATGAAGTGAAAAACAGAGTATGGGAGAATGTCACAAGTAACATGAGTTTAAACATGATTTATGATGATCAGAATGATTCTGATCATTTGTATCTGTTAATTGATAAATGAATATTTCATTATCGTCAGAGCCTACCTCACCTTGGCAACATTAATACAGTACAATAAAGCCCTTCCCTTTTCTTCCCTTGGGTGGTGCAAACAGATGCTGTTGTCCAATCATACTAAGGAGGTACAAGAGACTAAGTATTAATTGTTTTAGGATTCTCAAACTTACTCTTTTAAAAGTAACTGCTGCTTTTTATAAAAGCACCTACTACATAGCTCAGGGTTAAAAATTCATAGCAATGTAAATACAACAATAGTTAATAAATTACCAAACAGAACAAGTACAGATAATATGAAATACCTTACAGTATGTATTGCTTTCCTTCAAAATAAACAAATACATAAATAAATAAAATAATTATGCTCTGGAACTGAATATTACACGGGTGGCCAATCCTGGTCCTGGAACAAAAACCAGGAGGGACAGCGGCCCTCCCGGACCAGGATTTGAGACCCCTTTTCTAAACCAGTGCTACTCAACTCTGGCTTCTGGCTCTCGAGATCTATTCCAGTCCTGGCCTTTATTCCAACCAGGTGCTAAATGAGTTAATTGGATCAGCTGCAGAGTTGAGTACCACTGATCTAAAATACTGCTGCTAATGAATGCAGCAAGATTCCTTTCCAGTTGTTATCAGTTTTCAAACACAGCAGACTGACCACTGCTAATGCTGCTTATCTAATTTCCGTTAACGAAGACCAAACACAAATGTATGTGTGGCAGGGCAGAAGCCCTGTTGCTGTAAATAGTGTGTGTGTGGGAATGCAGGGTTGGCAGGGATGGGGTTAAATCTCTCCCTGCCAGCAATCACAGATGTGGCCATTCCCACCCACCCCCCACCACCACACACACACACACACACACACTATCAGCAGCAGGATTTTTTGCTGTTTGTTTATAAACACATTAATATTCTTTCATTTTGAATTAGCTGGAAAACAGAAGTACTATTTGAAAAAACATTACAGTATATTCTCATGGCAGTAAAGTAGAATGCATGCTTTTTTTCTGACATTTATGAATTGTTTTCCTTTGCAGGGTCTCTTTTTGATACAGTCCTTTATAATACAGTCGTTTATAAATTCTGTTATATGAAGGAATATGAAGACAGTCACATAGTATTTGCCACCAAAGACATTTCACGCAATGTTTGTTTGAATATTTGTCCTAGATACTTGTTGAAAAGATTCACCATCTAGTTAGGACAAGACCTTTTTATGATACATATTGTGAAATGTTGACCATGACTATAGCCCCCGGATTCTTGCAGCTTAAATATTTGTGAAACTCTGTAAATGAATGCAACAAAAGCCCTTTTCAGAGGTCTTTACTGTAGCAAGTAAAACAACTATAGAAATAAACAAGCTTTTACTGGCTCTCTACTTAAACCAATAAAAAGTAGGACAAAATACAAATGTGCAGTACTTCTTCATAAAGATGGTGAGGGTTGCTGCCCTGACAAATCATACTTCACTGAATTCGAACTTACTGCTTTTTTTACTGCAGTTTTCTGCTATTAATACACAGCCTCTTAAGGTTGAAGTTGAATAAATGGTCTTTAGCCAAAGAAAACCAGGTCATCCATTTGTTGTGTGTGTGTGTATATATATATATATATATATATATATATATATATATATGTATACACACACGACACACACACACAACCACAGCAGCTCAAAAACGACTGGTGTTCAAAGGGTTAAGAAACGTTGTGCGGAGTGGCCCCCCCTTAAATCTACATTTACTCATGCACTGGACTAAGTGCACTGCATAAAAAGGAATCAGAGACATATTTTATCTGTATGTTAAACAATCTCCGGCAATAAAGGCTACAGTGTCCTATATTAATAAGTTAGCATGTCATTATATTTATTTGCAGTACCACATGGTTTATACAAAAAACGCGCTCGCAGACTGGGGAGTGGCAGGCAATGGATCTAGAACGTTCGCCGAGCGCACCCACATCCTTTCATTAAAAAAATGAACTTTTTGGAATTGAGATACGACATCCCCTTCACAGTGAACATACGATGCAGACTTTAATAACGGTTAGAAATCATATTATAAAGCTGTATTAAATATGCATGCAAGTAATCATATTTGTATTTAGAATATATTAACACTAATGATAAATCAACACATATATTAACAGTTGCCTATTCAAATGACAACACTTTTCTGTTTTTCACTGCTTTCCAGTACTGGTGTCACAAAACAAACAAAATAAAGCTGAGCTATGTTAAAGCATAATAGATTAGATACTAGACAAACTGCAATCAAATATGGTTTAGTAAAGTCAAGTACATATCTATAGTAAACAAAACGATTTAATCGGAGTAAATGACCGTTTGCTTATGGTTATGTCAAGAGTTTAAGTATCAAACAGCATTTATACTCTGGGAGAGGGTAATGCATTAATGAACCATTATTATTACTCCTGCTATGCGGTGCACTATGTCAGCACATGGATACGTAGAAACGTACACATTAAACATTGTGAATGCACGTTGTGATGACCAGTTGATGCCTTGATGTTTATACTGATGTTCTCTTTAATAAAGTATTATATGACTCAAGCATAGCAAGCGAATTATTTTCACCATCGATAAAAAGACAGAAAACCCATAATATTAATCACAGTAAAATAAAAATGTGCTCCACTTCCGCCTTATGTTACTACATTTTAGCAAACATGTAAACTTACCAATATCTGCAGTGGTTTCTCGTTCTCTTCTTTACGACAAAAAACAGTAGAGAGAATTGAAATAGTGTTCTCCTCCGTAAATAACCTTTTTCAATTCTGAACATGCACCGGGACGTTGCGATATTTCTTCAGCAGCAAGAACAGAAGACGATATGCTTAAACTTGAAACCGTGATTGTAGAATAGAAAAATAATCAATCAATGATTCTGGTCGCAGCTCGCACTTCTTCCTGTGTCATCTGTCCCTGATTTCTAAAGCTCTGTTGATATTTTCGTACTCTTCTGTTTCGGTTTTGCACGTAGCCCACAACCAGGTCCCTCCTACTTGCCGGTTCGTTATCGACGACAGAAAGGCAGACATAGGCGGGAGACGGAGGAGAGAAATAGGGAGACATGCGAGGGGGGATGGGGGGTGTAACGTCATCGCTCAGGAATGAAAAATCCACATTCGGTACCCTACGTAGTGGGATGGTTTCACAGCGCCCTCCCGCATCAAATTAAAGCTGCGGTGCATCACAACCGTGCGCAAATGTAGCCTTAAATAAAGCTCAGTGGTATATGTTAACTGCAACCTTCCACAGTTTAGTCAAACGGTAAAAACAGAAAATAATGCTCTTCCAAAATGAAGGAATAAGGTGCAGTCCCACAGACTAACAAGAGTGGGATTTTAGCTGTTTTTGTACATGTAAAATGTGACACGGCTTTATATATTTAAGTAACAAAATATATGGGAGACGACTAATCAATGTCACCAGTGGTATTACTTGTGCACGTACAAGATAAGGTTTTAATTCGAGCAAGGAGTTCCGGTAACTGGATAAACTATTAAAGTAAACCCCAGTTCACACTCTGAGTTATACTGGGATAATGAGTGTCAAGGACCACCTTTTCAAAATGCAAAACGGGACACCTGCCATTTCTTATGCTGGGGTATATTTACATATTTAAAAAAAAATCATGTTTTACTGTTTCCCCGAACAGCGAGTAAGGCATTGCAAAATAATGCGGCAGGGGCGGGTGATGTGCTATAAACAAATGCTATGGTTTGACTGTGGCGCTAAACTGTAAGATTGCACTGTTTAGGAATTCAGCACAAATGTCGTCCCGGAGGCATTATGCCCGGGACTGGGACTTGATCTTTACATTTTGGGACTGACTCACGTCACCCCCTTTTGTCAAGAGGGTGACGTGGGTCTGCCCTTCAAAATATATTTTATTTTTTAAATGGTAAAAAAAATGACTTTAGTGCAAGTTCCATTGCAACTGCCATCTTTCCATAATTTATCAGACGTTTTTATCTAAAGCGATTTAAGATACTAGGGGAGTGATAACTGCTGCTGCCCCACTTTTGCCTAACGACAACTTTACGCCCACTGGGCGCTGACTCTGCAGAATCTGGTGGATGTGTATCTCAAGGGTTCTATTCTGGTTAAATAAATACATTTTACTTTTTAAAATTTAAATCAGTTAATGATTGAAGTTGCTCTATAAATAACCATTCACATACGTTCTTTGGGACCAGTGCCAGCAAGTACTAATATTAAATAAATCTAAATAACTAGGCATTGTGTTTGTACAATAAATGTATTTCTTTATATTTCAGGCTATTGAACATGTCATTAGTTTCTTGCTGCGTATTGTACTCAGGATGATAAAAATAACATTGAGCACAATGCCTCTAAAAGCAGGACATTCAGGAGGGGACACACTGTTGACACAGTCCTGATTGTTTCATACATAAATGGGTTCAATTCTTGTGTTTATAAATAAAGTCTTTATAATGACAGTCAGTGCTCCAGATATGGGTTTGGGTCATTGAATAATTTACTATCCAAAAAAAAAAATACCGTACATAATTTAATGCTAACTTATGGGGTATGCATTAGCTCCGGCCTTACATTTTAACTGTAATGTTACTTTGAACTACTGTACAAAAACATGGTCTTACAATAAAAACAAAAACAATTATTCTTATTTGCTTTATTGACCACAAACAATATGAAAAATTGGTAGGTTAGGTTGACGGCACAGAGAAATCCTAAGGGTCAAGAATCGAGTCACTAACACGCATTGCAAGTGAATGGATTCAACCATACACTTTTTATAAAAATTGAAAATCATAACATTGGTCATATGTTTCTGGCAATTCCCAGGCAGGCTATAATTAACTGTCCTGGCATTTCTATGATCCATTCTCTAGCTACCACATGCAGTATACTGTAACCATTAAGATATATTAGACGCTGGGAGCCAACGACGTACAAGAAGCTTGATAACATTAGGTTATTATCATAACCCTGGCTCCCTGAAATTGAAATTTAACCATTACCTCCTAAAGACCTGAATCCTGAATATTGTATATCAAAGCTGCACTTTGAGCCTGTGACACAGTTGTGGCCCACCCCCGAGGGATCAAAAAGACTGCACTCACAAATCTTAGTGTCATTTTTCCTTCAAGCCTGCTGCAATCATGGATGCAATTATCTTTAAGGTGAATGAATTGCAAGGTTATCAAACCATTTATCAGTGTATGTTGCAGAAATGGTAGCTATTCTATTTGCAATAGTTAAAATAGCTGAAATAAAGCCCAGATTCTTTAATTGTTCTTATTGTGTTGAAAGGAGATTATGCAAATAGAAAGGATATTCTATTCGAAATAATACAAAGATACAAGGAATGTACAATAATTGGGATAGAAGTAAGTTTAGTTTGAATTCCTGGCGACTTTGGCATCCTGGGTAATGAGACGGTAGATGTTACTGCAAAATTGGTTTAAAAAGAGAGGAGATTGATGTGGTATTACCACTGGGATCGCAGGAAATGGGAGTCTATGTTAAAAGAGTTATAGTAAAAGAATGGCAGGAGAGATGGGATGAAAGTTTAAAAGTAAGGTTTTATCATAGTATCTGAAAGAGATGACTAGTAGTTGGGTGAATAAGGAATTGGGAAGGAAAAACAGGAAAGATCGTTAGATAGGTTAAGGATTGGAAATAGTTCTCTAAATTAGCATTTATTTAGACTGGGTAAACATGAAAATGGATTATGTGAAAAAATGTAATGTATCAGAAACAGTGGAACATTATTTATTAAGTGTGAGAAATTTGAGGAGCAGAGAAGGAAATTGGAGAGGTTGAGGGAAGTGGAGGTTTATGAATTCAACATAAAGAGCTTGCTGGGCAAAGGGAAAGAGGAAGGCAGACTGAAAAGAGAAAAGATATTAACAAAATATATACAGGAAACAGGAAAAGAAGGGATTTTATGAATAATAAAGAAAAAAACAAAGGGAGACTAAAGAATGCAGATAGAGGGCACTAATCATCTAAAAAGATGAAATGCGCCCTTTTGACTAACCTGAAGAAGAAGAATGATAGATACAAGTCAGGAAGGCGGGCCACTGCCCAGCAGCACTGGGAAATGTATTTATTGTTATTTTTTGTAGTTGGTTTTATTTTTTAATGGGAAAAGCGTATAGTCAACGTGAATTGGGGTGCATTTCCGCGCTATGACCAGGTCGTCAGGTCATCTGGTTGTGTGTTTTCGCGAGCGATCATGGGTCCACTGAACCAGTGAACCGGGTTTTCAGCACGGTTCATGGTTGTAAGCAGAGGTATTGTGGGATAGAGGTTTCCTGTCAAGATGGCGACGCAAGTTTTACAACTTATTACTCAACTGCTGCGACTACATTTTCAACCTCTGCCATTTCACTGGCTCTTGGTCAAAGGTCGCTTAACCCGGTTCTGTTGCGGTCCAAACGCGAAAACACACCCATTTCCACAGTTTCTCCGGTGTTAATTGGCTATCCACCGATTTCATTATTTTTTTGTATAAGGGGTGTTTTTTCGGGTTTTATCGGTTAAAACCGAAAATCAGAAGCCCTAATCATAATACACATTTACCAGCAGGGCTCTGCCCTGCCACATTGGAGCCAAATTGTCGCCTTCCATCTTTCTCATTAGTACAGTTTCCAGTGTTGTCAGATCATGTGATCAAAGACCTTAAAACTAGCAAAATTGTGGGCCTACATGGGATTTGATACAAATGGAAAAAATAGGACTTTGGCAACAGACAAGTTTAAAATCCTAATTCAGCTTGCATTTAAAAAAAAACAAAACAATAAATGCGTATGATTTAATTTTCAGAACATACAATGCCAAAATACATCAGTCCATTAATTATGTCTGTTTGATTGCAGAGTAAATGACAAAACTGTGTCGGCAGCATTCAGGAAACACGTATAAATCTGTATAAAAGCCAATTACTGTTTCCAGGACACACTCAAGCCCAGTATATTGATTACCTGTCAGTGTAATGTGATACACAATATTAAAAAGCATTTTCAATGCTGTTCAAGATAAAACCCAGCCAATCGAGAAAATGTCAAGGTCAGGGTCCACATGCATCAATGGATTTACAACTCCAAGCCATATGGAATAAAAATGCAGTCTGGCTGTAATTGTCCTGTGGCTTACCATCAGTTACTGTACAGGTAGTATCACTTCCAAGGGGCTTGGCAAAAATGTTTTGCTGTGGAACTGAAAATATAGTACTTGGTACTGAATTGCATTGATTACAATGGTGTTTATTAGTTTATTACATTTTTTCAGTCAGTGCATTCTACTATGCTGTACATGTATATTGTACTGTACTTTATACCTACTGTATGCCTTCCAATACTGTGCAGCAACTAACTTACATGTAAACCTTCTAATCTTAAGATTTTATTTCCCAAAGTGATATTATGGCAATTAATTAAACACTGCAGATTCGACCGTCACATAACCACCCTGATCAATTAACCGCTTCTCTAAATAAATAAATAAATAAATAAATAAATAAATAAAGCTATGAGAGTAATGGTATTGGCACCAAGTGCAGCGTCCGCGATGGAAACAGAAAGAAAGCGTTATAGCAATCAGCCTTTTGATGCGTTCCCCTTTAAGAGAGATGTGCTGTGTGCGTGTGTCAGTCAGCTGTGTGTAGCAGTCACGTTTCAATACACCAGTTGAGAAAGCTTTGTGTTTTACTCTTTTTTTGTGCAATGTGTTTATAGGATGGAGCGCACGGTTGCAGATATTGGCAGCGTGGTGTTGTAGCTTTTAAATGCATTTGAATTAAACATAGCAAGCTTCATAAACGCAATGCTTACTAGTCTGGGAGCCATGTAGGGCAAATCTGGGATGAATGGGTCCGAAAAGTACCACAAATTCCGAGCTTTGTTTCACAAAATATAGGTATTGAGAAGTAAAATTGATGAGGTCTGCTCAGGATCTGCTCTTGCAAAATGTATTATACCAAGCAGCAAAGTTTAGCCAGTCCAGGAAAAAATTGTGTATATTAATTCTGCCCAATATTAAGATAAAACTCAAAAGTATATGCTCCTTACTGTCTAAAATTCACAAAAAATTACTTAAATTGATTTAACTGTCATTGCTGTACCTAGAAAGACCATCACTGACTTTTATTTATCTATAATTGTGTAAAAAATGCGTAACACTGCAGTTGGCCACCACCATGAGTGTTCACCGTTGCTCCACGTTGAGGCCCAGCATTCCCGACTCAGGTTTTTTTTTTTTCTTAGGGTTTTTTTTTTGTTTTTGTTAGCAATAATCTAAATATACTAACTCCTTAAGTTTCACTGAACATAAGGAAATAACTTGTTTATGTACTTTTAAAACTTAAAGTAAAAAGTAAAAGAAAAGGAAATGTCCTTCAAACTGTTTAACTACTCTACAGATCACCTGCCATAAACTCTTGATCTTCCTCCAGCTCTGTTATTGTGGCACATTTTCCAGGTTCTGCAGTGCACATGCACGAAACAACACATGGGACATTGTATTTTGCACATCTGCAATTGCGAAGACATCATCCTTTCTTACACCCACAAAATGAATTTTGTTCTAGTGACAGTGGCTTAGGTGACTTTGTCATTAGTACAGGGTAAGGATACCATTGGTTACTCTTCTACCAAAGTCCAGTGGCCTGGAAGTGTTGGATCATTCATGTGAGCACTTTTGCTCACATATATTTGGTGAAGAGCATGCAATGCATGCAGATGAGAAGAATGATGGGTAGGAGGGAAGCTTCTAAAGTCTGCTCTGGCAGATATTGTTCCGAAAAGATGGTCTCTCAGTCTGTCTAGAGTGTCACATTTCTCTCTACTGTAGAGCCTTACAAATAGTGCCTTTGCCTCTGATATAACATTGTTAAACACTTTTTCACCTACATGATATGGTATCTCACCAAAGCTTGCAAGGGCAGTGATATCATTGCAGGATTTCCAACTTGTTTTTTTCCCTTTAACTGACTGTGTCACAGCCAGTAAAAATGTGAGCACGAAGCAGTAGGCCTGTTAGAGCAGATTCTGAAATTTTACATTTAGAACTTAGTTGCTTAGAAATCAGATGGGTTGGAATATACCTTTCTTTCTTCTGAACCCATAATTCCTGTAGGCCAGATATTCTTGATGAAAAATAAATGCAGAGGAGGATTACGTGTGTCAGTTGCCTGCACAACTGCTCTCTCATAGCATAATTAATGTGAGCAATAAGCCTCGTGTCTGCTTCCTCATGCTTTATACAGCTCAAATTTGGAAGAAATCTAACATTTTCTTTTGTCAAGTGGATTGTTTTACCTGGGTCTTTGTTCATGCCACCAAGGACAAGATGGAGCTCAAAAGGCAAGATTGATGTGATCAGAAGTCCAAGACTCGCTCAGATAATGTAGCAGATTCCCTTTATTTTTGGCATTAGAACAAAACACTTTCCAATCAGGTACTTGCAAGTCATCAGCTGGGGCATAGTCTCGTGCCGTAGAGACTCCTGATTTTGAACCCCAGCAAGTTCTTTCTTCACCCTTAAGGGAGGAGGTTATGTCTACATCATAGCAGTCACCAACTATATGAATACAACTGCAACCTGCTGGTCTCTGATTATTTTGCACAGGTATTTTTGCTGTAAGTCTCTAAAAGTAGAGGCATTCAGAGTTGGAGAGCTCTTTTCCTTGGCATTTGAAAATTCAGCATCCATTTTCTGATAGCTTAATACAATAAGCTCCAAAAACATTAATATTAAAAAGTATTCACAAATACTACATACTGAGATTAAAGGGAAGCCAAGAGTATCTTTGTGCTGAAGCAAACGGTTCTCGTGCGGGATCCCTGTGCTACTGGCCTGCACTGACTTTCCTACAGCTAGCTGTTCCTAGCCCATGCACAACACAGATTCAGGATTTAACTTAAATATTTACTTAAAATTGAAATCATTATTTAGCAAAACCCAGAATTAGGATTTAACTTATATTTCAGTTAAATATTTATTTAAAATTGAAATCATTATTTTGCAAAACCCAGAATTAGGATTCAACTTAAATATTTATTTAAAAGTTAGAAGTCGTTAAATATTTTCAGATTCATAAATTATATCTAAAAGTATGCATTATTCAAGATTTATACATTGGGGAAAAACAGTCATGTTTTTGGTGAAATCTGGGAATAAAGACAGGTAAAAATATCTGTGCTACTTTTTACATTTGGCACCCCATATGCCGCTGGCCTGCACAGACTTTACTAAACAATTGAATATATAACTTAATCTAGTCTGATTCAGATAAAGAGAAGCCAATAGTATTCTAGTTAAGAACCAACACTGAAGTAGGTCATCACAAGGGGTCCCACAAAGCCACTGGCCTGCATTGATATATCATTTATATTTATATAATAAACGCCCCAGAAAGAGCCCAGATAGTCTGTCAATGAATCATTACACATGTTTTAAGTGACATTTGGAATTTGTAAATGCAGATTAAACCTGGAATAACTGCAAACTATGTACAATTGTGTTCTTTTGTTAAAAAAACAAACAAAAAAAAAAAACGTTTTTATTTTGGAAAGGAATCATATGTTTGTGCAATTTTAAGGACTTTTGCAATTTTTGAGCAGACCTGTTATTTATTTCTCTGAGACCTGTAGTTTTCAAAAATGGACATTAAAATTCTAGTACTTTTAGGGACTGTTAAGTCAGTTTTTAGAGTACTTATGCAATGTTGGCTCCTGGACTATACCGTCCGTTTGTTTAAAAAAGCCAAAGCAATATTTAAACCAAGCTTCTTATCGGCTGTTGGCAATATCAAGAAAGAGCGCAACGTACCATGACAGAGATATTAAGAAAGCAGAACCAGGGAGGCAGGGACTTCTAGAGTTAAGAAAGAAGCCATCAGTTGCAGGTTACTGTACATTTACCGTTTGTTTTGTATATTTTTTAAAAGCTTTGCGTAGAGATGGCTTATAGTAAACTGCATAGCAACACTGTGTGTTGTAGCCTAATTAATCTTGTTTACGTTTGCTTACTTTTAATGCAAAGAATTTCCCTGTGTTAATTCAAGCTCCTATCAGGTAGGCTCAAATGCAGGCTGTCACAAATTGGCATCTCAGCCCATTGAAATGAATGGAAAGGCAAGGGCTGGAAGAGAACAGCAAACCATATTATTCAAAGGTGACCTTCTTACCATTCAACTAGCCATTCAACTTAGCAAGCTCTGTAGTCGAGAGTTAAGTACCTGACTTATACTGATGTCAGTATTATTAACTCATCAGCCGCATGGAGGAGATCCATTACATTCTCCCCCGTTTAATCGAAGCACAAGTTCGCACCCACCTAGGCTCAGAGAGTTTGTAATGGCGCTCCTCCTAACGGCTGACCTCTCCACTACAGAGCTTGCTCTTTAGTTAAATGGTAAGACGTTTGTCTTTGAATTGTATTCATTACAAGGCCTCAAAGAAAGGTCAGGGATGGGCTAATCGGGCAAACACAATTTGGGGAATTGCAAGACAACTGTAATAAGTAATTTAACTGGAACTGCCCTTGAAGATTCAAGAAGAAAATGTCCCTGGCTCCAACATTGGGACAGCATGAACCACACAGCAGTACTTTATTATTACTACATGAATAAGCCGGCCCAACTGCTAAAGTAATCCTTCTTACAAAATAATTTCTTATCGCAGAAGACTAGATAAATGTTTAGTTTAAGAATTGTGTTGGGTTTACTATGACAGTATTACTATAGTTTGAATATATATATATATATATATATATATATATATATATATATATATATATATATATATATACAGGGTTAGACTCCTACAGAAAATAGTGAGTGGACTGTAAAGTACGAAGCAGGATACGCATCCCAAGGACCCACTGGTCCAGGTTACAAAGTCCTATTTTGTTAATCAAATTTACAGTTCTACTCAGGGTGGATTAACTATTTCTCTACCCAGTTGATCCCATTTAAGCAGAGCCGAACAAAATTAATCAATTTTAAAAATGCAAGCTGATCTGATCCAATACACCAACATGGAACAATTTGAACAATAATGATTACTATGCAACTGTTTAAACTATTAAAAAAAATCTATTATTTGACATACTGTTTAGTTGGTAAGTATGTCATACAAGTTAAGTGTAAAGTGAGAGCAGAGGTAATTCTACTACCACATAATGTTAAAAGCAGTGTGGACACGAGTAAAACAAATACTGTTATCCTTTGACAGAATACAGAACACAATATACCAAAAAAAAAAAAAAAAAAAAATCCTCCCAAATACAATATTCAGTTCTCAAAAGAACACAGTTAATAATACAGGGACGAGGACACACCAATATTTCTTGCTACATAAAAAAAACGAACCTCTTACTGTTAAACACAACTCCCCTAAATCCTGCTATGCAAATCACAAATTACTAAAAAAAAAAAAAAAAAAAATCTTCGTATTCCTGTTTTATAAAATTGATAACTTTAACTGTGCCTTACAAAATACACAAAAAGCATATGATTGTGTCACTATCGTCTTACCGACAGGAACAAAAAAATCTTCTATACTCCTCCTCTTCATCGTATATTAATGGTCGTAACAGTTAAATATTCTAACGTTCCTAAAATGCACGATGGCGGTTTTACGGTTGTTGACGAAGATAAAAAAAGGACTGTTCTATTCTTATTGGGGGTAGAAGGGGGGTCTCTTATCGACAGACAGCTGCACCTGCACTAATCTGAGCGTTTGAAATGTAAGTATCGTCACACTCTCGTGCTGTTAATAACATTCTCAACTACAGAAGAGTCAGGTTTCATTTCTGTTGGTGTCGCTGGTATTGGTGGTTTAGCTTTTTTGTTGTAGAAAAACTCCACTGTCTTTTTGCCATTTTAACAGGGCTCAAATTCACTCTGTTTTTAGCACATATTTTCGCTGACTGAAAAAAGTGAGTGAGTGTCTCACACGAAAACAAATATAACGGTGAAGGGTCTTAGACACTCTTTAGTTATGTTATTAAGTTTTGAAAGTTTGAAATAAACCGCGCACTTACGTATTTTTAAATAATAAACCTTGGCAACAGTGGCGTAGCCAGGATTTTTTTTCGGGAGAGGGTGGAAATGGCAACTTTTATTTATTTTTTTTTTAAGGTGAGTAGTCACAGTGGTGCAATTGGCAACCTGATTTCTTATTAGTGCATTGACGTTGTATTTTCGAAAAATAAAGAACTTTTTTTTTTTTAACAGAAGATCCAATAACCAAATACACTGTTGTGCAAAAAAAAAAAAGATTCAGTTTAGAACACTTCCGATTAAAAACAAAAAAGGAAATACAAAGCAAAGGACTTGAACTTTTAATATAATATATAATTTAATTCGTACTTATGGTTGTTCATTTTTGTTAACTGACATTTGGTGTTCAAAGCAAAGCAAACCATTTGATTAAATTTCACAAATCCTGACTAATTTAATTACCGTTTGACTGACGCAGGACTGCCGGTGGTACCTCATCTTCTGGAGGTTTGGGGAGGAGGGACTTCTGCACACAGTTGCATTAACTACAAAAAAAAAAAAGTGTACTAACAGTTGATCCAAAAAGAAACTTGGGTTGATTGACAGCAAATCCAACCACTCATTTTTTACGGTATCGCACTGCACTGACATTCGCTAGCCTATCAGGCTTTGTTGCGCTGACGGATGCGCTGTAGCCTAAACAAATAATCAGAATGAAAACTAATAGGTAACCGAACTCAGGAAATTAAACAGTTTTGCCGTTTCTCTCTCAGCAGCATCCAGAACTGTTTTCATTCTGATTTATTTCTTTAGTTATTCAATTAATAATAGGTTGTACATTTACCGCTCCATCTCCAAGACCTGGATGGACTTGGTTACCGTCCCTTGATGAAGCTGGCTGCACAATCCGTGAAAAATGATAATCTTATTAGTAGGCTGGCCGCTGGAGAGGTCAGCTGGCAGTAAGATATGTCGAGAGGCGAATGCATTCTACGTAAATACATAGGTTACTATTACATAGTAGATGTCCTCTACCACATCTATGTGTGTAGTAGTTAGGCTACATAGCATATACAGTCATAGCCTATATGTTACATGCATCTGTGTGTGGTGCAGCTTGCTTATGTATTCGCATTGGTTGACAGCAACGTGGTAAACAGTTCGCTCCGTAAGCGAAAAGAAAAATCAACGCCGCCCGTGCCGCGTCCGCCCCGCATAGACTATAATGGGAAGTGAAAAATATGACAATAATGCAATTTTTTTTATTTCTTACACGTTTCAGTGTGATCCTGGCAGAAATCTGGGGGGGACGGGACGTGACCAGGCGTGCCCCCCGTCCCCGTCCCCCCCGTCCCCGTCCCCCGCGCACTGGTGGACACCTTAAAAATGTTTCATATTTATAAAAGCACAAACAATACGATGACTGTTCTTAGTACTTCAGAGTAGGTACAGCTATGGACAAAGGTTCTGCATCACCTTGTAGAATTCTAATTTTGCTTCACAAAGTCGAATGAAACCTGCTGAATATTATGTTAACATATTGAATTACATACCGCTTTGTAGTTTTCCATATACTTCACGAAAAACCGACACAAATTGAAAATGTGAAATTTCGAAATCTAACATTTAATACTGTACTACTATTTTGGCTTCCAGTAGACTTTTGTGAAATCCTTTTGTAGTTTCTTTGATTACATGATGTTAATTAAAAGATCTAAATTATGTTCAGTATCATTATTCATTTATTTTTTATTATGTATCAATCTTAAATTCTAGGGTGATGCAAAACTTTTGGTCATAGCTGTATGGCGAGGTTGCACAGGGTTGTCATTATAGCAATTACTTTATTAAGACTATGGAAGGAGGTTAAATTGGTTCAATTAAGTAATTTTGGGTGCGGGTGTGTGGCAGGGTGGAAGCCCTGTCGGTGGATGGGTGTGTATGTGTTGGTGTGGGAAATAATGGGTTGGCAGGGAGGGGATTCAATTTCTCCCTGTCAAAATACGTGGAAATGTGGCTGGAGCAGTGAATTTAATAAATGATTAAATGATTAATTAAGGTGTATAAATAGAATGATCACTAGTGTTAGAGTAATGATTAGCGTTGATGCTGCTGAGAGGTGGAGGTTTTTTTTGTGTTCTGTGCTGTCTCGTCCCATCTGTTTGTTTCACGAGTGTTTTGAAGATCTTTTATTTTGGCCATTGTGCCGTTTTGTTTTGTTACTGTGTTTTGTGCGGTTTGTTGTATTAAACATGTGCGTTTGCACTTTACTACAGCTTTTCTGTGTCCGAGTCTCCCTTCCTGGTTGAGACAACATTGCCAGTAACATATCTGAGGCCCACCGGACACTCCACCCATTTCTCCTTTGTGTTATTTTTTGACCTTCTGTTTTGTTCACTTTACTTTCCTACTTACCTGTACTTCTACATACTTACCTGTTCCCTGCAATTATTAGTTTTATTAAATGATTATTGTTATTACTGCTTTCATCCTTTCTTCTTTCTTTCCTTTCTTTATCTATCTGTTCTATACTCATTTGTATTTTGTTTTTGTTTCTATAGTTCATTTGTTGACATTATTGTTCACAACAATAAACCGGTTGTTTGTGAAATTGACACCTCTGATGTCCCTGCTTTTGCTGTCTGTCACTTTTGCTGACTTATTTAGTTATAGGAATAGGGCCAGTAGTATCTCCTTAGGGAAGACAGTCAACTGCTTCTCAGTTGTGCAGAGAGATCGTTACAAGCTAACATAGTAACTAAAAGCAATTTCATATATTTTACAACGTCCGATTAGTTTTAGTAACAATCCACTTTAAATGTTCTGTAAATACTCTGGATACTGTACAGTATATATATATATATATATATATACAATCCTGTGTGAGAGTCTAACAGGTGAGACAAACCTTTCATTGACAGGAGATTCTTGAAATTTGTGTCACAGGAAGCTTAATCCAGACCTTAATGCCAAAAACTACAGTAGTGTGCAAATTTATTACAACACCCCATTGTTTCTGTTGTTTTGATTTGTTATGCACATTAAATCTAACCACTGTAACTTGAACAATTGTAAAAATAGGCAAATTGGTGATTGTCTAATTTAATTTATGACTTTAATAGGCCAGACATGCAATTAATTTAAAATAGTAAGAGAAAAGGAACACATAGCCACAAATGTTAAAATGCATGAGGCTTTTTAGAAGTTGTTTAAGATGCCTAATTAAAGCACAAACTCCCACATGTTTACATACATGCCCATTGTTTCTATATCACTTATTACTGACCGCAAATTCTAATTCTCACACCCAGAGGCTTTCATGCAGGTAGGTATATAAAGGATAGAAATGACAAATCTTGAGGTGTTCTGATACATTTGCACAGTACTCTATGTACAACACAGAGCATGTTTTCTGGCAGCAATGTAGCAACTTAGCTCCTGATACAAGGCTCATGCATTGACGTTATGTCCAAGCTATTTTAGATGCTTGCCACTTGAGGAAAGAAAATTGAGTAACAAAGATCCAGCCACATTTGATCAAAGTAGACCCACTTTGAGATTCTTGCATCATGTCATGTTAATCAAGAAAACAAGGCAGTCAAAACTGAAGTTTGGATTCAGAAACACATTTCTATACTGGAATCTACAAGATTTTGTTATTGAAACTAGTATATTAGAAAAGACTGCAATGAAAACACAGAGATAACTGCATGCAGCAGTCAGGATATAAAATAGTCTGAAAGAGGGTATCTGATAGGCATCTCTCATCCCCTTCCATGAAAAGACGTGTTTTATATATATATATATATATATATATATATATATATATATATATATATACTTCAGTCTCCTTTATTTGAGGTGCAGTGATAGTTGATATCAGACTGCCCCTTGTGGTGTAAAGGAGGGAGTACACCTAAGGAAAAATTTCAGTTCTATAACTGTTTGTCCAAACGAGCTTGACAAGTCGGGCTTCATGGTTTGCTGTCGAGTCTCTTGTGCATTGGCTCTCATCTTGTTGACCCCCAAGTCTGCATTTGGATTTCAGAATACATTCTGAAATATGTTGCTGTAACGGTTGTGGTATTAAAAAATGTAACCCGCCTGAAACAACTATCACTATCCAGTCTAATGATCATACTATTCTGATGGGGCCAGATGAGTAGCAGTCATTTCTGTTTCTTGGGTCACATCAGGATACTGTACTGCCTTTCACATAGAAAAAGAGACACGCACAACGGGCTACCCACAAGTAGTTTTAATGCAGATGAGTCTATGCCCACTTTGCCCATCGGCATATTACTGTCAACTTCTGTGCCAACCAATCCTGTTAACAAAAAGAAAAGCACTAATGGAAAACACATCTGCCTCTAATTCAGATATAAATATCTATATTTCATTTTCACTGCTAGGCTTTTAGTGCAACAGATGGACCTTTTTTAAGACCTTGAGGTTCATGGAGGTGATTTTTTGGCTGAGTGCAGTACACAGGTTGTGGCAGGACGGACGAGCCCTTGATTAAATGCAGTGCATCGTAAGGCAAATGCAGCGGAGGCGCATTTGAATAATTGGAAGCTTCTCACTATTGGTTTATTCAATATGAATTAAAATGTAAACAAAAAATGATAATGGTTCAACTTTATTTTGGTGGTATAACAGGGTTAGCACATTTCTGGATCCTGCATTGGAGGATACCCACTGAACCTTCAGTTCTCCTGAGCTGTGTGGGAAATATAGGCCCTAGTGGGATCTAGTGGGAAATAAAAAAGAATGGCTGCCTAAAGTAGTTTAGTTTCTTCACTATATTGTGTATCGGCCACAGGTGGTTTCTATTCCTCCAACAGCATCTGCAGTAAGCCCTCGTCTGTGGGTGATACTTATTCACTTCAATACACCCTGCACATGCTGGGGTTTGGACCCACTGTTCAGTGGAGTGCTGTAGTGTGTCTCACTGTGGTGCCCTGAATTCACCTCATGAATTCATGTTCATCATCCTGACTGGAACAGCTGTGTGTGAACGTCAACAAAATGATGCCCTATAGTACGCTTCCTTGAAGTTCTGTAGCAAATCAAGCAAAAGGAGGCTGTGTGGTCCAGTGGTTAAAGAAATGGGCTTGGAACCAGGAGGTCCCCGGTTCAAATCCCACCTCAGCCAGTGACTCATTGTGTGACCCTGAGCAAGTCACTTAACCTCCTTGTGCTCCGTCTTTTGGGTGAGACGTAGTTGTAAGTGACTCTGCAGCTGATGCATAGTTCACACACTAGTCTCTGTAAGTCGCCTTGGATAAAGGCGTCTGCTAAATAATAATAATTATAATAATAATAATAACACGCTTCCTGTTGCCTCAAGCAATAATGACAACAAAATATGCGGTATGTCTGTGAAGCAACCAGGATATTAACCCAGCACTTTGCTTACGGTAGCATTGTGGTTGCTTTAAAGGGATATAGTTTTGTGAGCTGCAGTTTGAAATATGTTTTGAGCCAGCTGGTGTGAGTTTCTTTTAATTTGTTTTTCTTCTTTGTCAGTTAGGTCTTTCATTTTTTGCATAACATGTTAGCTATTTACTTAGTATTGGGCCTCAGTCATGTGGCTTTAACTCGGGAGTCATTGTAAGTCTTCTTTGATAATAAATACAGTTAAATTATGAAAATCTGCAAAAACATTTCAGGAATGCCTGCTACCCTTTATAAAAGCACTCTTTAAAGAACACTAGATAAATCATTATGGATCTGGCCCATCCTCTTAAACCTTCCTCCTCTGGTATATAGTGATAAGGTGGCTGTGTGGTCCAGTGGTTAAAAAAAGGGCTTGTAACCAGTAGGTCCCCGGTTCAAATCCCACCTCAGCCACTGACTCATTGTGTGACCCTGAGCAAGTCACTTAATAATAATAATGGTGTAATGGCTTTGTCTCAGCCCATTGAACTGAATGGAGAGCTGGGGAGGACACCTGCTAGCTTCATGGTTCAACTAAAGAGCAAGCTCTGAAGTCAAGAGCTTAAGTGTGTGTCTTATACTGATGTTGATGTCATTAACTCATCAGCCACTAGGAGATCCATTACATTGGCTTGTCACTATTTGCCTCATTTTCTGTACTTTTTCAAGTTTACAATGGCTGCCTAATGCCTGGTACAGTATTTCATGCAGAATCTCTACTGCTTCCGAGTTTGTTAGTTTACTGCTCTTGTTGGTACACAGATCTTTCAGCTGGTTTTCAAGTTCAGAGTCAAAGCATAAACAGAGATCATGGGTTCTGGATAAATCTGAGCATGCTGAATTAACATCTCTTTGCAAACAAGGCATTCATCTCTCAAGCATGGCTCGTCATCCTTCACAATTCACAATAAGAAATGCTTTGGATTATTCCTTTTAAAATTTTAAATAGGGATTTAAATATTAGACCATTACTATAGTTGATAACAATTATTTATTTGGCATTAATTATATAGCAATCATATACACTTTAAATATTATACTATTTTTGTTATGTGATGATGCAAATTACTGTACTTCCTGTTAATGTTAATTTACCGTAGAAATAGCAGCAAAAACTGTGATATTGGGCCCTATTTACAAAACGTTAAGGAATGTTTTTATTTTTTGAGGTCTGTCTTTTTAAAAGTGTTTATAAAACATCCCCTGATGTTAATCTTTGATTTGAAAAATAATAAACCTAGTCTAAAACAGCTGAAAGGCTTTCTTGTACCGCAATTTGATTTAATTTAACAAAATGGTGTGGTTATCAGGCTGCAACACTGACATATGTAGTCACTTTTAAAAACACATTCCATTTACAGTTAACCAGCATACTTTATTTATATACAAATGTATATAACCAGAAAATGCACCAGTCTGAATATTATCACTCCAGTAATTACCCTTGGAGCATATGCCAGTATAAACTATTCAGAAACATATACAGTTGCAAGCTAAACTGATAACAAATGTATATTAGCATTGGCCTTAATCCAACAAAATAATATGTCATAAGTACTTTTTCATTTTACAACGATTAGATTCCACTAGGGCCTGTACAGACAGTAGAGCATGTGTATACCAAACATGTTTCACCAGAAGTACATATGTCTATTACCATAGCATTTAAACTAGAAAGGAAGGGGGGAGAAAACAAAAAAACAGAAGGGAGACCACATCAAAACAAGGGCAACAACTCAGGTAAGACAACTATTAAATGAATTTATCTTAATGCTAGATGTCTCAGAAACAAATGTTAGAAGATACTGCACTAACAAGTAACTACGATGTGATAGGTGTTACAGAAACTTGGTTGTCTGAGAGTGATGGAGACGAATATAATATTAGTGGGTACACACTATATAGGAAAGACAGGCAGGACAGAAGAGGCGGAGGGGTAGCGCTATACATAAGAAATAGTCTTGAAGCCCAGGTGTTAAATCAGGACAAAGAAAACAATGCAGAATCAATATGGGTCAGAATAATGGACATAATTTCAAAGGGCATAATAATAGGAGCATGCTATAGACCGCCAAATTCAGACGCTGAGCAAAATAATCTGTTATACAATGACATTCGAAATGCGTGTAGAAAAGGAGAAGCCATACTAATGGGGGATTTCAACTTCCCCATATGAAATGGGAAAACCCGATGGGGGCACGACGGACGAAATTGAAATGGTGGAAATGACAGATGACTGCTTCCTAACGCAATTTGTCAAGGCACCGACTAGAGGGGAGGCATGCCTTGATTTAGTCTTTTCAAATAATGAAGACAGAATAACTAAAACAGAGGTCAGAGAGCCATTGGCAAACTCAGACCACAACATGGTCTCATTTGAAGTATTTTTTAAAACCCCAAAAGTGATGACTAAAGCTAAGGTTTACAATTTTAGAAAAGCAAACTATGAAGGTATGAAACAGACTAACAGAAGTAGATTGGAGTAAAATAGAGAAAACATCCACAGAAAAAGGATTGCTGTTTTTAAAAATGTAGTACTAGAGGCATAAAACAATTACATCCCAAAAGTAGACAAATCTAAATCTAAAACAAAATGGCCAAAATGGTTTAATAGATCAATTAAAAAAATATTCAGCGAAAAAAGGCACTTTACAGAGCGTTTAAAGGGACCAAAAACAAAGTACACAGAAAGAGTACTTAGAACTGCAAACACAAGTCAAAAGGAAGTTAGAAAGGCCAAGAGAGAGATAGAAATCAATATTGCTAAGGGGCTAAAACCAATTCCAAAATGTTTTTCCAATATTATAACAGCAAGAGAACATTCAAAGAGGAGGTTAAATGTCTAAGAGACACAAATGGCAAAATCATAGATGAAGAAAAAAAAATAGCAAATATATTAAATGATTACTTTTCACAGGTTTTTACAAAGGAGGACACGAACAACATGCCCCACATGTCGACCTGTTCCTATCCAATTTTGAATAACTTTAGCATAACAGAGGCAGAAGTGTTAAAGGGACTTGGAGCTCTTAAAATAAACAAATCCCCTGGGCCGGTTGAGATCCTCCCAATAGTACTCAAAGAAATGAAAGAAGTTATTTACAAACCGCTAACCAAGATCATGCAACAGTCTCTTGACACAGGGGTTGTACCGACAGAATGGAAAATAGCAAACGTAATACCGATCCACAAAAAGGGAGACAAAACCGAACCAGGTAACTACAGACCAATAAGCCTAACTTCTATTATATGTAAACTTATGGAAACTATAATAAGATCCAAAATGGAAAATTACCTATATGGTAACAATATCCTGGGAGACAGTCAGCATGGTTTTAGGAAAGGAAGATCGTGTCTCACTAACCTACTTGACTTTTTTGAGGATGCAACATTGAAAATGGATAATTGCAAAGCATACAACATGGTTTATTTAGATTTCCAGAAAGCTTTTGACAAAGTCCCGCATAAAAGATTAATTCTCAAACTGAACGCAGTAGGGATTCAAGGAAATGCATGCACATGGATTAGGGAGTGGTTAACATGTAGAAAACAGAAAGTACTGATTAGAGGAGAAACCTCAAAATGGAGCGACGTAACCAGTGGTGTACCACAGGGATCAGTATTAGGTCCTTTGCTATTCCTAATCTACATTAATGATTTAGATTGTGGTATAGTAAGCAAACTCGTTAAATTTGCAGACGACACAAAAATAGGAGGAGTGGCAAACACTGTTGCAGCAGCAAAGGTCATTCAAAATGATCTAGACAGCATTCAGAACTGGGCAGACACATGGCAAATGACATTTAATAGAGAAAAGTGTAAAGTATTGCATGCAGGCAATAAAAATGTGCATTATAAATATCATATGGGAGATACTGAAATTGAAGAAGGGAACTATGAAAAAGATCTAGGAGTTTATGTTGACTCAGAAATGTCTTCCTCTAGACAATGTGGGGAAGCTATAAAAAAGGCCAACAAGATGCTCGGATATATTGTAAGGAGTGTTGAATTTAAATCAAGGGAAGTAATGTTAAAACTCTACAATGCATTAGTAAGACCTCACCTAGAATATTGTGTTCAGTTCTGGTCACCTCGTTACAAAAAGGATATTGCTGCTCTAGAAAGAATGCAAAGAAGAGCAACCAGAATTATCCCGGGTTTAAAAGGCATGTGCTATGCAGACAGGCTAAAAGAATTGAATCTATTCAGTCTTGAACAAAGAAGACTACGCGGTGATCTGATTCAAACATTCAAAATCCTAAAAGGTATAGACAATGTCGAGCCAGGGGACTTCTTTGACCTGAAAAAAGAAACAAGGACCAGGGGTCACAAATGGAGATTAGATAAAGGGGCATTCAGAACAGAAAATAGGAGGCACTTTTTTACACAGAGAATTCTGAGGATCTGGAGAATATGGCACATTTTGTGCATTGGCGCATAACCCTCTGCGCGGTGTGCAAACCTTTCGAATATCTGGGTCGATATCCCTTAATTTCCTATTTAATCTGTTTCTTTGTTGAGTATATGTATTGCATTTCATGAATATATGTTCCACTGTTTCTTGTTCATCTTGTATAGATGATAATTTAATGCTGTATGCCATAACCTTAGTCTATTAATATTAGTTTCTTCCTACCTGTTTTTCCCATTGTTCTTGCCATGCAGCCATTATGTTTGCTTTAGCCACAGCTTTCACCTCTGTAGGACTCAAATATATTATTATGCCCCTGTCTTTATTTAGAGTTGCTTTTTTGCTTCAAATCCACAATTTAATTTCCTAAGATACCACTGGCTTGGAATCTAGGCTATCAGTATATTTCTGCCATTTTTATAGCTCAAATGTAATTTCTGTATAATTTCATATATAATATCTATCCTATCTCCTTTTTCTGATTCTAATGCCTGTATCATAGAGAATCTGTAAAAATCATAATATCCTTTTCTTTAAATTACTCTATTTTGTCTGTGGCCATAAAAATCGCCACCATCTCTGCAGTAAATATTGATAAATGATTTGATAATCTTCACCTTTTTACATATTTCAAATATTTGTAAATAGCAAGCAGATCCTGTTTTCCCAGATGTAGGGTCTTTTAATCCATCTGTGTATAGCTGTAACATCTCTTCCTTGTTTAACATATTATTGTCCTTTTATCTTAGTTGTCATTTTATTTCTTTGCTTGCTAATTATTGTTGTTAACAGTTTACATATTTTTGGTTTCTTAAACATTCATTTTGGCATCAATATTTTATCTATGGAACTTTCCATGGTGGCATTTATTGTAATGCTGGCACTAGTGCTGCCACCTACTGACAGAAACTAAACACTGCAGTTGAAGTATTTATCAAACCAGTAAACAATACCTATTGAAAATATATCTTATTTTAATTACTTTTATTTTTAAAGGGGTATTATTTTCGGTCTCTTTTACTATTCACTGTGCCACACACGCAATTAAAAGAAGTATTATATGCCCACGGGCAAGAGGCTGCAATCACAAAACTCAATAACAAATATAATGAGTTAGAAAGGAACATACATTATCAAGAGAGTATAAGAATAATAACAGAACCAATGACACGGATCAGCTGGCGGATGCAGCGAACGTCCGTTAGTTATTCAGTGAGTAGTGTTTTAATCCTCTTATGAACTATTGATGTGGGTTTTATAAGGCAATTGTCATTCTGCGTTTTAGGGCTAGAATCCAAATGTAGCTGTCCTGGTAATAGATAATTCTTGATAGGTTGTCTGGACGCAAAGAGCGTCTTTAATTCGCAAGAGTGAGAATTGCCTTCTGAACACACACACACACACACACACACACACACACACACACACACACACACACACACACACACACACACACACACACACACACACACACACACACACACACACACACACACACACACACACATATATAAATATATGAGACTGATTTAACGATGCTTTGATTATCAAATATTAACCAAAAGTAAATATTTGTGTTGCTAACGATAACCTTCGTCTTAAATAGCTGTCAGGAATGTAGTTGTAACCTTTAAGGGAATCTCCCATAGATTGCATTGGATAGCTGATCAACCAGCGGGAGTGGAGTGTCGTTGTTTATACTTTCTTTTCTGTACTGTTTAGTTAATTCTTCCTTTCTGTATTACTTTAGCTTCGTTGTTGCACCTTTATTTTTTCCTTTATTTTGTGTTTTTTCCTGTATTTTGTGTAATATTTCAAACAAACTTACTTCATGTCTTCAGTTTACCTTCAGAACTTTGGAAATTTTATTTGGTGCTTCCAAAGTTCTATAGAACTCTGTGCCACTGCTCACATATGCAGCATGGCATTTTTTACATGTATTTTCTTGTGTGAAATATTGAATAGCAGTTAATGTTTTTAATGGTAAAATTGAGCAATTTGAGTTAAAGTCAAGATTTGGCACAAGTTACATTTGAAGGATACAAGAATTTCTGTTAGAGCGCAGATATAAATAGTTATTCTGATATATCTTCTACCTATGAAAATATTGAAAATCATGATGTGTAATATAAAAGGCCAGGCAAAAAAGCTTTCCATATAACTTACCAGGGCTTGAGCCAATCAGAATTCTGCACCGCAGTTTGACATTGTCATGGAATGTACGAAAAACCATACAAATTTTTGTCAAAAACGGACATTTGTAACACCCTGCCAAAACTGAACAGTAAGGTATTATTATTATTATTATTATTATTATTATTATTATTATTATTATTATTATTGTTTATTTAGCAGACGCCTTTATCCAAGGCGACTTACTGAGACTAGGGTGTGTGAACTATGCATCAGCTGCAGTCTCACTTTCAATTACGTCTCACCCGAAAGACAGAGCACAAGGAGGTTAAGTGACTTGCTCAGGGTCAAACAATGGGAGGCTTTGTGGTCCAGTGGTTAAAGAAAAGGTCTTGTAACCAGGAGGTCCCCGGTTCAAATCCCAGCTCAGCCACTCAGTCATTGTGTGACCCTGAGCAAGTCACTTAACCTCCGTCTTTCGGATGAGACGTAATTGTAAGTGACTCTGCAGCTGATGCAAAGTTCACACACCCTAGTCTCTGTAAGTTGCCTTGGATAAAGGTGTCTGCTAAATAAACAAATAATAATAATGAGTCAGTGGCTGAGGTAGTATTTGAACTGGGGACCTCCTGGTTACAAGCCCTTTTCTTTAACCACTGACCACACAGCCTCCTACAGGTAGAGATCAAATCTGTTTGGTAAACTGATACATAATCTCAGCAATATGATGAACCACCTTAAACACTTCTAGCTTTTCTACCAAATATTGAAAATATGTTTTTTCGGATTTCCCAATGAAACATATGCATTCAACCTTCACTAGGTAGGTAATATTGTAAAAAACTGGGCCAAGTAGGTAAACATTTTGGCAAGCCTGTGTACTAAAGTCTGCATGCTGGAGCATATTTTGCCTTGTCCATAGTATTTGCATGAAGTGAAATCGGTTATGTGCAGGTGCACTCTTAATTGGCAGATCTTTCCTGTTAAAAGTAGGCAGTCCGTACAGCACCTGTTTGCTACACTGTATGGACCTTCTGACTACCCACTCAGCCCTTCTTCTAACTTCCTTTGCACTGTCTTATAGTGGCTTGTTTTGTAACTATGTTGCCCCCTATGTCAAAGACCTAAAATAAACAAAAGAAAACACACCAGAGGGTGCTGTTTCTGATACCATAATATATTTATCAAATGTTTTCTGGTTTATTATACAATGTCTGCAGTGTCTTGGTTTTTACTCATTTCAGTTATCAGTACTGTGAATGTCAGTAGTATTGCCATACCAGTCACACTTACAGTATTTAAGAAATAGTACTCCCCAAAGTAGTCTGTGACACATATCAAGTTTACTGTAACACATCTATAATGTACAGTTGTGGTGTAACCCACTGTGTGCAAAACTGAAGGAATTACAAGAGATTCCAACCTGCCCACTCTGAAAACCGTGAGGCATGCTTTCACAGAAACGACTCAAATCTTTAATCAACTCCCATGTTTTTTTTAAGGAAAAAATAAACCTAATGTGTGAAACTGAGGAACTACTTGGGAGTGCTTAATATTATTATTTTTGGGATATAGTGGAAACAGTCCTGCACGTCACATTTTTCCATATTTCTGGTTGTTTTGTGATTTACTGGACACGTGAGGGTTTACCAAAGAAACCCCATACATTTGCTATTTATGATCACAGCCAAGGACAGTAAAACTGCACAAATGGAACAAAAACCTCAGGGGTATCAATGCAGTACTGTGACACCTACTGTATACGTTTAATAAACAAAATATTTCTACTTGACCGAGACCACTTTACAATGTGTTCAGAGCTTTAAAGGTATCACTATCATATGGCTTGAGCTGCTGGCTTTGTCTACTATGAACCTTTTCAAGTGCCAAGATGTTCATCTAATTTTTTAACTGGGATTTAGAGAAAAGTTAAACACAAAGGCATCATTTCTTGTGAAACTAATGTTAACATCACAGCCCCAGGGTTCAGGACCAATAACAAAGCCAATACTAACAGGTCCTGCATCGGTCTCTAAGTGCAGGCCAATTAGATCAAACTGTGGTTGAGGCACAGCCTTGAACCTGAATGCTATGGTCCAATACACTTTCTATTTTAGTTTAGCTAAACATTTGATTTATGATAAATGTTTCGTTTGCTTGGGTTCCTTGCTACAAAACAAAAACTGCTTGATTTGATGTGATTCGTAACTATGTATAAGTGCATGCCACTGCTCTTCCCTGTCTGTCACCCCAGGCACTCTTGAAACAGTTTTGTCCATAGGAATTATGTTAAATGCATACATAATTTAAGAAGTGTAGGTTTGTTTTTGCTTTGCAGTCATCACCCATCTTTTGGCCTCTGTTCAAACCGAAAGCATTTCCAAACCCTCAATTGTCATCCATAAATATTAAACAGTGCTGAATTTAAAAAAATACCACAAGAAACATTTCAACTCAAAGTCTTTAATAATAATTTTTAAAAACTCAACTAACTTCATAAAGCCTTTTGAAATCTCTTCATGTTAAACATTGGACTGTTATCAAAAATAATAAGCAGGTCAATTCACATTTAGATTACCGGCATCATTTTTTTTTTATTCTGCATTGAAACTATTTTGTATGTTCTAGTTAATTGTATTGCTATGTACACGTCACTGAAGCTGCCTTGGAACAAGGAGATACAGCTTTTACAGAGCTGCTATATAATTTTTGTCCAACCCTTATTCATTACAAGTAAATACACGTACATTAGCTACATGTAGTTACACCGCAGTTACCATTTAGTAATAGTTACCAAATGTGGTTAGCACACAACTATATAATTGCCTGATCATGTACTGTACATATATTATAAAAAAACGCATTGCATAAACCATGACGTAAAGTGGCTTAATGTGTTGCTGGATTTGTCATCACTTGTCTGAAATTAAGACGACCTACTGCAAATAGTGTGACTCAAACAAAAGACAACTTGGAAAAATAAAATGCGGCCCACATGAACCAAAATTGAAGCAAACAGTGATACAAAGTAAAGCTTCATGTGGTTCATTGAACCACTAGGTCATGTGACCCATGAACGGTGTTTAGCAGTAGCTGGTAGGAAGGAAACTAATTTTTTTTCTAATCCGATACGTACTGTTTGTCAACAGTACTCACAGTGTGGTGTTTCAGTCAAGCTGAAAGGATTTTTTTTTTTTTTTTTTTTTTAATCAAGATGCTGCTTTCTGTTTTATATTTCATAAATTATTTTTTTCAAATTAACAAACAAACAAAAAAAGCATTACATATGGACAAACAGAGCTCTTTATGAACATTATTGGTAAAAAAAAAAACAATCATCCGATCTATTATAAGTGTATAAAGAATACAGAATACAGAATACACAACTTTTTAAAAAAAAGGAAACTGAAGGGATTTGAGCCCACTATTTTCCACCTCTCTACTTTATAAAGTATAGATGCTCAATTAACCAAGAAAATTAAAATGAAATTGCTTGATATTGTATGTCAAAAGTGTATGAAACGTCAGTGCAGTTGTCCACTTTACTAAATGCCTTCTCTGGAGATAGAGGTCTGTGTTTACTCAATGTACTGAGTTGTGCAGATCTACCAAGAGATGGCACTGAAGAGCATGAAGCAGTTCATGTGCTTCGGCTCAGGTAATCTTTTTGTGAACCAAATGATTCAGAGGGTTCAGTGGTTCAGGAGGCTTCACTTTCCCCATCACTGAAAATAATACAACAAGCGACTGTAGGCTGGGCATTCACCTTCACTACAGACTTCCACACAGAGTTTACACACCATTCCAAACTCACCTACACACCAACCCCCAAACAAAGGATTAACCATCAAGCATTCAATTAAGGCTCCAGCCACATTCTCGCATGTATTATGACAGGGAGGATTTTAACCCCCTCCCTGCCAACCCTATATTCCCAACACACACACATACACACAATTTACATTTAGGGCTTTTGTCCTGCCACAGTTGTGATTGTTATCAAAATGAGCTTATCTATAAAACATTTTAAGAAAGCTTTTGATATCAATTTGAGGGTTTAAAATCCATGTTCCTAACATTAATTAACATCAGACATTGTAACACACTAAAATAATGGCCACATAGTCATAGGAATTTTAAAAGATTTTCTTAGGATTGCATTGCAGTAACATTTGAAAAACAAATGCTTTGCTGCATTTGTGGTTATAGAGCTTTTATCCTCCTCTCATCTCACTGCAGGGATTAAAACCCAGTTTATAACTGTTTGCGATCAATCAGCTGCAGGACCCAGCTGAGCACTGATGTGCTGAATGCCGGCATAGATGTAGATGTTCTTATCTTATGTGGAAGGGATAGCGATTAGTTGTGATCACAAACATTTCTAGATAACCTTGTTTTTGTATTAAAATCAATCTGACCTGCACACTCATGCAGAAAAAGACGAATGCGCACTATACAAAGGGAAACAAGAGCCTTGTTAATTTTTCGCCACTACTCTGTACAACCAAATACAACTTGCAAAATCACATTCAGTTGGCTTGCAACCCCAAAATAAATAAATAAATAAATGAATAAAATCGCAGAGCGCAGCTGTGCCACTTAACCACAAGAAAACTTTTCCACAAATAAATCCATCTGCACCGAAATTTGAATCGGTCAAAAAATGTTTTTTTTTTCATTATTATTATTTTCCAACAAAACATATTCTAGCGTTATTTTAAGACGACTGTGAACGAGCCAGTAATCAATAAAATAGCAGCATATCCAAACATTTTAATAAATCAATCACCGGTATGTAACAAGATTTATCAGTTAATAACTTCATTTAGTTCATTCTGAAACATATCTCAAAGTAATCAATAGATGTCTCAGTACTAAACAATTTTAACACAGGAAGTGACCACAGACTTGTAAGATGCAAAGTACACCTAAACATAGCACTGGAGAGAGCGAAACTTTACAAAACCAAACACAATCGACGTAGAAATGCTCCAGAAGCAAAGCCTGGTGTTTCAAGTGACACAAGTAATTGCAGAAACAACAAAAAACACTGCTGGAACACAGAGTACAAAATACGACTTGAGAAAACATACAGAGACTTGATAAGCACCATATACCAGAATGCAACATCCACAGTAAGACTCCATAAAAACAGCAACAAAATCAAGATTGAAAAAGGAGTTCATCAAGGAGATACAATTTCCCCAAAGCTCTTCACGGCCACCCTAGAAGATATTTTCAAAAAACTGGATTGGGAAAATAATGGGCTGAAGATCAACGGAGCCTACTTGAATTACAAACAAGAATACAAGTTCTACATGAGGCTAGCATCAAGGCAGGTTTGAAAATGAACCTGAAGAAGACTCAAGTCATGTTCAATAAATATACCACTCCATAGGCAATTGAAGTCAATGAGATCAAGCTTGAACAAGTCAATAACTACGTATACTTAGGACAGTTAGTTTTTCCAACGGAGAACCAAATGTGCGAAATCAACAGGAAAGCAAAAATGGGCTGGAGTGCCTTTGGAAGATTAAGCATGGTTCTGAAAGAGAAACTACCCTTATGCCTCAAGAGAAAAGTCTTCGACCAATGTGTGCTGCCAGTGCTAACTTACGGATGTGAGACCTAGATCTTCTGTGCAAAAATGACTCCAAAATTACAAACGACTCAATGGAGTATGGAAAGATGCATGCTGGGAATAACAAGAAGAGACAGGAAAAGGAAGGAATGGATAAGAGCACAAACAAAAGTATGTGATGTTATTATAAGAGCGAAAAACTGTAATGGCAGTGGGCCGAACATGTAACAAGAAGAAAAGGCCATCGTAGGACCAAGAAGATACTAGACTGGATCCCAAGAGATATAAAGCGACCAAGAAGAAGACCTTCAGGAATGAAATTAGGAAACACGCTGGAGCAACGTGGATGAGGGACGCAGCAGACAGGCTTTTGTGGAAGCATTTTGGGGAGGCCTTCATCCAGCAGTGGACTGAAAAAGGCTGAAGAAGATGACGATGATTTATATATATATATATATATATATATATATATATATATATATATATATATATATATATATAATCCAAGGCTGGCAATGGAACGTGAAATAAGCAATGTGATTGGTCAAGCAAGGTTCCAGCTGTCCATATATTGGATGGATACAGACAGTTGGCGCCTTGTCACATATTCAAAATCACTGCGCTGCCTCACAGAATTTAAAGTACTGGTAGCCATCTTGTTTACAGTTAGTAAACAAGTAAAGTAGTATGTAGACATGCCGATTTGTATGAATAACAATTAAATGAACTGGAAAATAGCAAAAGAGAAAAAAATACCCCCAAAAAAATGCTGTCTTTATACTCACTCGCCCGACTTGATATACACACTCACCCCATCTTCGTCACTTCAAATAATGTCTTTTAGCGGTTTGTAAATGGTACAGAAAATGTAAAATTCAGCACATAAAAAATAAATATTGACTTACTTTTTCATGTTTCAATTAAATCAATTTACTAAACTTGACTTACTGTGTAGTTCAAAGTTATAAATGGGACTACTTTTGTGGTCCATTTATTGGCATTAAACAGTGTGTACTTACAGTGATTGCTCTAGTTTATGTTCATCACCAGACTGCGAAACAAATAAAAAGATGAGAAACAAACTGGTTGAAACAAAAACATGAACCACAGACTTGTATGAAAGACTCAAAAAACAACAATCGATTGAATCCAAGCAAGGCTGAATATAATATGGAACATTCTCTATAGAAATTGAGGCAATTTCAAATCCAACATCTTTGTCTGTGGGTTTAATTCTGTGAGTTTGGGTCAGTGCATTAGCTGCATCCGGCTTTAAGAAGTGGCGCATCCAGTAAAAAAGGGCTCTGTGTGGAGTGCAGGATGCACCCTGTAGCCTGGAGATCGCAGGTTCCAATCCAGGCTATGTCACAGCCGACAGTTACCGGGGGTTCCTAGGGGGCGGCGCACAATTGGCCGAGTTGCCGCCCGGGTAGGGAGGGCTTACGTCGGCAGGGCAATCCACGGTTCACCAAGCACCAGCAACCCCTGTGGCTGATAGGGCACCTGTGGTTCTGCAGTGGAGCCACCAGCTCTGTGTTGTCCTGTGTGGATCCGCAGTGCGAAAAATGACGGATTGGCAGGAGCACATTTTGGAGGATGAGGGGGTTGCGAGTGGTGAGCCGAGGATACAGATAATAATTGGGCATACAAAATTGGGGAGAAAAAACAGGGTCAAAAATTGGCAATGACTACATTAAAAAAAATAAAAAAAGAATAAAAAGAATAACTGCATATATTAGTTGACATAGCAAAGGTAAATAATAACCAATAATTGGTTTGGAAAAACGAATTTGAATTTGATCTTCAGTTATGTAACTGTTGCATATGGATAAAGTAAATTATGAATCACCACATGCACTATTAAAAAAAAAAAAACACAATGACATGCATGATTACTGTCATTGAAGTTACTGTGCAACCCTAAAAAGCTTAAATGACTTCCAGGCAAAAAACGTCCATAGTCCTAGCTTGACATGGGTTTCGTAACTGAAATAAATGCAAGTAATTGCAGCGCTTGTCTTACACCTCTATCTATTTCTGTTTTGATTTGCCCAGCGTTCAAGCACACTAAACCTCAAAAGATTAGATTAAAAAAAAGATGTCTTCAGTGTAGCTTTGTAGTTTAAAGGCTACAATGAGGAGGGTCTCTCTTCAAAGGACAGGCACTGATCATCATAAAAACACCACTATTCTTGGCATGATATGAGGTGTAGTAATCATTCACTATTTGCAGTCCAGTATTGTCATCAGATGTTAAAAAGTCAAAAGATTGCATACAGCACAGTTACTGTATAGTAAAAGGGATTGATAAAGCAGAGATGGCCAAGGAAATGTATTATTATTATTATTATTATTATTATTATTATGTATTTGTCTAACTCACTTAAACCACCTATTAAGGCTACCATGGGGGCTTTTTCTTTGATTACCTTACAGGAATTGACAGAGCTAGCTGAACATATGAGAGCTACTACATGCTCTCTTGATTCTATTCCTACAAAACTATTAAAAGATGTTCTTGGTGTTATTAATACCCACATTAAAAAAATATATAAATGGTTCACTGTCCTCTGGTATAATTCCATCAGCACTTAAGATAGCTGTGGTAAAGCCTATGCTTAAGAAACACAATTTGGACCCTAAAGTCCTCAATAACTATATGCCAATCTCCAACCTACCATTCTTAGATTAAGGTTCAAGAGAGAGTTGTTGCAATTCAATTACAAAAATTTCTAACTTAATGCTATATTCGAGTAGTTAGCACAGAGACTGCCCTTGTCAAAGTTGTGAATGATCTTGTTGATAAGCTCTGACTCGGGTTTCCATCAGTTTTAATTCTTCTAGATCTAAGTGCTGTCTTTGATACTGTTGACCATAACATCCTACTGAATCATCTTGAAAGCACAGTAGGGTTGTCTGGCCTTGTCCTATCCTGGTTCAAATCTTATCTTTCTGGTTTCAGTTCGTCTCTATTGGGGAGGTAAAATCAGCATTATCAGAAGTTGTCTGTGGTGTTTCACAGGGCTCCATTCTAGGTCCCTTGTTGTTTTCATTATATATGCTACTGTTAGGTGACATTATTCACAGACATGGAGTTAAGGTTGCCACCCGTTCCGTATAATACGAAATCGTCCCGTATTGGTCAATAAAATGTTGCGTTCCGTTTCAAATCGATACGGAATGTAATTTGTTCCTTATTTTGCACTACTGAGCCAAATGTATTTTTCAAGCATGAGAAGTCAGAGATCTCCGTCTCTGGTGAAGCACCAACTTCCTACCAGAACCAGATTCATCTCAGAGTTATCAGGTAATTATGGGAGGTGTAGTTCATTTGATTAACAATTATTCACTTTACACATACTGCGCGAAAAGAATCGACTAGCGCGAGGCAGTTCTAAATCCTGTTGGGTGGTGTGTGCCGCTGTCAGCTATGTAGCTATGAAACATATAACCTAGCTGACCGATTTCAGACACGATGGCAAATTCTTTAACACCTCAAAAAAACAAAAAAAAACAGATACAAAAATATAGAGATGAATGGGAGAAGGATTTTACATGGGTGAACAAAGTTCATGACATTATTTTCAAAGCCCGGTGCACTGTGTGCAGAAAAGAATTTTCGATCTCTCACGGCAGAGATTGTGACCTTAGACAGCATGAAGCGGGAGAAGGCCATGCTCATAACTGTCGAACAAGGAGAACCAATCAGGCTATTCAATCGTTCTTTGTTCCAGAGAGATCACCTGAAGCTGATAAGGTAGGCAGGCTACTGTACTTCTCCTTGCATAATTTAGTCCTCTAGCTAGAGCAATTCCAATTATAATAGCTAACGTTAGATAGCTAATGTTACCCACCGCAATTTCTAGCCATTCACGGACCCGAGCACGAAGTTATGATTTTCTTCTGTAACGCGGTCTCCGGTCTTTTTTTGTTTCTTGTGGACCTTAAGTGTAATTATTTTAATTAATTATGCATTGGACAGTGTTGTTCTTGTGTAGTTTTGACTTTTGATCGTTTACGAAATACATTCTGGGTTCTTAGATCTTAATTTAAGATGTAGCCTATTTATATTTTTGCATTTTAATAGCATGCATTGAACTTGTTGCTGTTATTATTTGCATTACACAATTTGTATTTAAATATTGAAATAACTAGCTAGTATTACTTAATGTAGCTAGAGTGAAGTTTTATTCCTTATTCATTATATATATATATATATATATATATATATATATATATATATATATATATATATATATATATATATAATGTTATTTAAAATGTATTTAAATAATATTTATATACTCACATATTTTAATACTTAAGATAAAATAATTGCCAGATACATATTTTAATACAGAATCAGTTGTTTATTAGCCTATTTCATGTTATTTCTATTAAGTTAAGTATTTAGTATAAGAGGTTTTTGATAACATAGGCTACTTTATTAATAAGTCACAGCTGCTGAGTTGGCTAATGTATACCACACAGTGAAGCACAACTTGAGCTACAACAGTACAGACTGTGCTTTGAAACTGGCACAGAAAATGTTTAGTGGTTCATACATCTGTAAAAGACTTGCCTGTGGGAGAACAAAATCAGAGTCACTTGTGAAGGATGTGCTTGCCCCAAAAGCAGTAGCTGACGTCATCCAGACCTTATAATCCACCAATGGGAATTAGAAGCCACTTTCCTTTTCCATACAAACGGATGCCTCAAACCAAGGGAACAGGAAAATGTTTCCTATTGCAGTCCAGTTCTTCACTCCTCAGGATGGTGTAGCAAACAAAATGATTGATTTTGTGGAAAATCCAGATGAATCTGCAGATGGCATTGTGAAATGCATCACCAGCTCACTGGAGAGGTTTGGATCATCTCTGAAGTCAGTTTCAACTTTTAGTGGCAAACAACACACGTCAACTATGGTGTCCATCGCAAAACAAATGGAGTGACAGCCGAAAACAGATGTTCAGTAGAGCTTATCAAAAGTGAGCTCCTTGTGAGCCTCAATTTTGATGTGGGGTGTGCAGACTTCCACTCCTTGATCATGGAGGACAAACCTCTCCTTGCTGCTGCAAGAAGCAACCAAAAATATTCATGGAAAAGGAAATAAAGAACTTAATGGCTGCCAATAAAGATTCAATATATGTTGGTACATCCATGTTTGCACACAACAGCATTGTTATTAGCTCATCATAAGCAATTTGTAAATCAGTAATAATTTCTACTTTACTAACAATTTCTGAATTCACATATCTTAGTCATTTTGACAAGCAATTCTGATTCTGTAAAGACTTCCAAACTCAGGCTGAGAATTTAGCAGAATTTGTATATGCAGGGAGTTACAAAGATCAATGTATCATTTTTTAATTTATCTTTAGCTTTATGCAGCAAATTCATTCTGGCATGTTACTTCCTGTCAGCAGAAATTACATCGGGAAATGTGCAATAGCTTTGTGGTATTTATTTTAAAGAGGAAATTTATTTTAAAGGGAACTTGTAATTCCACATAGTTCTAGGTTTTGCATTGATATTTGTTTGTATTGAATGTGTGTGAAATCCTGACATTTGTTTGAATTGCCAAGAATCTACAAAAGTGCCCTGGAACCAACGTGATATATAATAAATTTTTTTGGCCAATAGAAAACGTAAAAAGCCTATGATGCTTTCATTTGTCAAAATATCTTAAAATACATTAACTAATAATTATGTTTTAAGAGGTCTACTGTATCTGTGAAAGTAAAAAAAATTTAAATGGGGGGGGGGGTGGGGGGCACAGGTGTTGCGTGGCGTTGCGTTAGGGTTTGTTCCTTATTTTTGAGGTCATGAGGTGGAGTGAACTTCCATTGCTATGCTGATGATACCCAGCTATAGTTGTCCCTAAAGCCAAGATTTTCTTCTGCCTGGGTGTTATTAGCTACTTGCCTTACAGACATCAAGCAATTCTAATGTTGAATTCAGATAAAACCAAGGTTATGATAGTGGGCTCACAGAAACAACTAAAAGGAAATGTGGGATTACATGAGCTCGACCCTTGCTGTCTTTCATTAAAACTTAAACTAGAAATTAAGAGTCTGGGGATCATCTTTGATCCTGATCTATCATTTGAGACTCATATTAAGGAAGTTAATAAATTATCTTTTTACCATTTGAAAAATGCCAAACTTAGACCAATTATTTCCATATCTGATACAGAGAGACTAATGCATGCCTTTGTTGCATCTAGAATTGATTACTGTAATGCACTTCTTTCTGGTGTACCAAAATGTGTGGTATTCCGCTTGCAGCTTGTTCAGAATACCGCCGCTAGAATTCTGACTAAAAGCAGGAAAAGTGAACATATTACCCCTGTTTTGGCCTCTTTACACTGGCTCCCTGTGCAGTATAGAACTGCTTTTAAGATTTTGCTGTTAATTTACAAGGCCCTGAATGGATTAGCACCCAGTTATTTGCAAGAGTTACTGACCCCGTATCTTCCAAACCACACTCAGAGATCACAAGATGTGGGGCTGCTGCTTATTCCTGGGGTCAACAAAAGCAACACGGGAGGTAGGGCTTTTTCTTGTAGAGCTCTGAAATTATGGAATGCTCTGCCTTTGTTTGTCAGGGAAGCCGGGACCGTTACCATTTTCAAGTCAAGACCAAAAACACACATTTATAAAATGTCTTTCTTAGTGGGTTTTAATGTAACTTTAAAATTGCTCCTTTTTATTATTATGTGTATTCTGTTATTTAAATATGTTATTTTAATGGTCTGATTATAGCAGTTGTATGTGTGACATGCTATACAAATGTATTGTGGTTTGTTCTTTTTTTCTGGTATGTACTGTACAGTGTTTTGCGATACTTTTGTATAAAAAGCACTACATAAATGCAATAAATAAAATATATAAGCAGATTAAGAATGTTAGTGTCAGTTTTTCACTTGTTTTTGAATTTTTTAAATTTAGATTTAATGATATAATATGTTTGTAAGTGTTTGGTGGCTACTTCTAATCAAGTTGAGACTGTACTTTCTCTTACACTCTTTGTAAGACAGACTGACAAAGCACAGATTGCATCATGGCCAGTATAACAAAATCATAAAAGTGGCCAGCAGGTCAGGGGAAAAAAAATGTTGCAATCACATTGCTAAGCTTATGTAAGCAGCTTAGGAGCTGGTCCCATCTGACAAGCAATCAGCTTGACAGTCTCCAGGTCCACTGATTGGAAAATCCCATCTGTATTACCCTGATAACATGTTAACTTTGGTCCTGCAATTTGGGATATGACTTTGCAATTTTTTTTTGTAACATATGACTTGAATGACCGAAAGCAGAACAGCGTGGCAGATTGGAGACTGATTACTTTTATACAGATAATAAATTTCTTCTTGGTGGAACTCGAGGTTCACTTTGGATCACATTCACTTCACAGCATTATAGGGTGATGCAGTGTTCCTCTAATGATGTTCTGACACAACCATTTACACTCCTTGACTGTCTGAACGGTCTGTTTTTTTAAAGCAATTTTAAAACATCTCTTAAATAAAAACAATGCTTTGAAGGGCAGCAAAGTCCTCTTGGAGCACAGAAAAGAAAATAAACATTTTCTGAGAAGGAGCTGAGAGTCCTTACAGGTGACAGAGTTGTTTGGAAAAACCTCAGCCAACATCAGTTATGCTAGTATCCTTAGGAAATTATATGTGTTGGTCTGCCCTTTTCAGCATGAAATCCAGAAATTTGCCTAGACATTCCAACTGTGGTCTGAAAGGAACCAGAGGCTAAGTAGTGTAGAGAACACAACACTTTCACTTGTGCAGGGATAGCGGTCCCTAGATTTACGCTGGAGTCTAGCTCATCCCTCAGTTCAGCTATTAGGTCTAGGATGACCTGTGGAGTGAGACGCTAATGATCCTCCGGCATCCCAAACAAAGTGACCCTGGGATTGAATATGCGGGGTCTTCTTCATCTTGCCCTTCTCCTCCAAATGTGTTCCTCTCACTCCCCAACAAGAGCCAAGTGTCTCCGTTTCGGGAAGTGTACCACAGAAGCCACCCTGAAGCCAATGACAGGTCTCTGCAGGTGTGTGCTTTTATACAGTTCTTAGTTACTCCTTTCTACAATGGTTTGTACTTTGTAAGAAGAGGTGTTATGTTTTGGGAGGGTCAACAATTGCCTAAGTACAAGGCAAAATCCATACATCACCTTATAATGTTTGCGCCTGCTTAGTATCCAGATCCCGCCCAATTCCATGCTCTTTTCTTCATTTGAATGCATTTCAATATAATTGCAATGGATTAATGATGGCAAAGTGCAAATTTGATAGCAGGTGCAGAACGCCCGGTGAACACCATTCTTTACATTCGCCACATGATGGGGGTTTTGAACCAGTAAATCACTTTGCACGTATCCTTACATCTACCCATATATCCATTAGGAATCTGAACCACCTTAATACAACACATGATGATAGTTCTTCATACAGTGTTTAAATATAATTAGGAGGCCACACATTGGACATATTGATTGTCATCCAGTTTACTATTTACAGTATGAGGGACATTACAGAGCGATCACACAAAGCTGCAGCTAAAAAGAAAAATATAGAAGAGAGATTGAAAGTTATAGACAGCTATTTCTGCAAAATGAGCAGCTTTTAAAGCCATTAACTTGCTTCAGGAACTATTATATGGGCTTGTTTGTTAACACTTTTAAAGGCCCCTTTGTTTCATTTTGTAAACCCCCCTAGCTTAAAACACACCTCCACTTGGAAAAATCCTGCTTAAACAAATGAAGCTTTCTAACAAACAGCCATCAAAGGCTTTCTCATTTTCTTTCATCTACATTTCTTTAGTAAATGTAGTCCTATGTAAGGGGTAAATTGTTGGGGCTTTCTGATTGGTTGCTAAGCAACTAATAGGGAGCATTTAATAGGTCAATAAAAGCTCGTTGTATTCGGCTAACAGAACGGATTCCCTGAGTTTCTGAACTAGTTCCCCTTGCAGTGAAAAGATACTTTCTTCCCACTGCTTTGCTTTCTACAAGGCATTGACTGTGGGCAAATCATAGTGGATTAGGGAAAGTTCAAGTAACAATGCATGTTGTTTTGGCTGTATTGAGACCAAGGAACAGAGAGTTCTTTCTGCTATCTCACAGGCTTGGCTTATCCAGTAATAGCATTTCTTCTTTCTACTTATTCATCTAACTTCTCCCACACGAACTGTGTCCTTTAGATCCCCATCGTACCATCTCCCAAGACTCTTCACTGGCTTCTCAGACACTGTTGGTATTGCCTCACCATTAATGAAGAACCTTTTATCTACTACTTTACCTTTAATTATAGAGATGCTCCTTGATTTAGTGGACTTGAATTGCATTTGTGCCCATTCGATGTTATTGGTTAATTTGCCCAATAACCGATTAGTGCAGGCTACTGTTGTAGTCATGGTTGTCATGTCATCCATGTATGCTTGAATTGGTGGTAGTTGCATTCCAGAAGCCAAGCGCTCGCCGCCCACTACCCATTTTGATGCTCTAATAATTACTTCCATTACCATGGTAAAAGCCAGTGGAGAAATGGTGCATCCTGCCATTATTCCAACTTCTAGGCATTGCCATGTAGTGCTGAATTCTGAAGTTGAAAAACAAAATTGCAAATCTCCAAAGTAGGCTTTCACTAAATTTGTTATTGACAGCGGTACACTGAAAAAATCAAATGCTGCCCAAAGAAGTTCATGTGGCACTGAACCATATGCATTAGGTAAATCCAGGAATGTCACATGGAGCTCCTTCCTCTCCTTTTTAGCTGATTGAATTTGTAGCCAGATCACATTGATGTGTTCTAAGCGTCCTGGGAAACCTGGAATGCCCGCTTTTTTTTTCAATGTCAGTGAAGCAGTTCTTTAATAGGTAAGTTGACAATCTCTGAGCAATAATGCTGAAGAAAATCTTGCCTTCTACGTAATAGGCCTAATATTTATTTAGTTATAAAACAAATGCTGAATAAGATGTCTGAGTTATAAAGTGCCAGCACAGCTTTTCTTCAGTTTAGATATTGTATTCAAAGGGAGAGACAGAAAAGGAAGTTAGACTGAGAAATTGTTTAAAGTTTGAACAACCCCGGTACTGTATTTACTGTAGGGGGACATGCTGTAGGAGCGTTATGTCTGAGGCACGTTATAAACAGGAGACTTACACTTAGCCTAAGTATTAGTCTCTCGGTTGTAACTTAGGGCTTTTGTTTTTCAGTTTTTATTGTATTTTTCTGTGCTTATTTTTTAGCTATTTTCGAGTTTTGTAAATATTTTTTTTTAGGACTTTCGTTTTTGATATACTGTATGAAATTTGTGTTTTCGGTTACTTTCCAAAATGCTTGAGCGTTTTTTTTTTTCTGTCAAAATATGTATAGTAGTAACTCAACAGTACTTGCACACTTAAGTTATACCTTCTTTCCTTTGCTGTCTTCCACAAAGTCCCTATGGTCACGGGCACATTCTTCTGGGGTTTTTATGTGTAGGCATTTTTGTACATTTCGCCACAATTCTGTTTTAAATCCTCTGTATCTTAACTGTAATACATCTTTAAATCCCGCTAACAAGCCTCCATTCCTGATTGTAATCTCGCTTTAAATCTCGCAAGCGGAGTCTCCCAATAGAAATGTAGGAATGTGCTATCACTCAGTAGTTGGGGCGGGTTTAAAGTATTCAGAACGAATCAATGATAGATACAGGTCAGGAAAGCAGGACATTGCCCAGCAGCACGGGGAAATGTATTTATAATTTTTTTGTTGTAGTTTTTATTTTTTAATGGGAAAAGGGTAAAGTCAACATGAATTGATTAACCATTTCCACAGTTTTTCCAGTGTTTTCTGGTATTTATTGGCTATCCACCAATTTCTTTTTTTTGTATTGGGGGTGTTTTATCGGGTTTTATCAGTTAAAACTGAAAAACAGAAGCCCTACTTATACTGTAGTGAGGGAGCACTGTATATACAAAAACATTGTCAATGTAAAAAAACAAGTTAGAAAAACACAAACAGCCATTTAGTGGTGATATCAAACACAAAAGCCCGAGTTAGGAGAAGCAATTGGGGCAACCTTGTCAGCATGGTTTTAGGAAAGGGAGATCATGTCTAACTAAACTGCTTGATTTTTTTGAGGATGCAACATCGACAATGGATAATTGCAAAGCATATGACATGGTTTATTTAGATTTCCAGAAAGCTTTTGACAAAGTCCCGCATAAAAGATTAATCCTCAAACTGAACGCAGTAGGGAGTCAAGGAAATGCATGCACATGGATTAGGGAGTGGTTAACATGTAGAAAACAGAAAGTACTGATTAGAGGAGAAACCTCAAAATGGAACAATGTAACCACTGGTGTACCACAGGGATCAGTATTAGGTCCTCTGCTATTCCTAATCTGCATTAATGATTTAGATTCTGGTATAGTAAGCAAACTTGTTAAATTTGCAGACGACACAAAAATAGGAGGCGTGGCAAATGACATTTAATAGAGAAAAGTGTAAGGTACTGCACGCAGACAATAAAAATATGCATTATAAATATCATATGGGAGATACTGAAATTGAAGAAGGAATCTATGAAAAAGACCTAGGAGTTTTTGTTGACTCAGAAATGTCTTCATCTAGACAATGTGGGGAAGCTATAAAAAAGGCCAACAAGATGCTCGGATATATTGTGAAAAGTGTTGAATTTAAATCAAGGGAAGTAATGTTAAAACTTTACAATGCATAAGTAAGACCTCATCTAGATTATTGTGTTCAGTTCTGGTCACGTCGTTACAAAAAGGATATTGCTGCTCTAGAATGAGTGCAAAGAAGAGCGACCAGAATTATCCCGGGTTTAAAAGGCATGTTGTATGCAGACAGGCTAAAATAATTGAATCTATTCAGTCTTGAACAAAGAAGACTACGCTGTGATCTGATTCAAGCATTCAAAATTCAAAAAGGTATTGACAATGTCAATCCAGCGGACTTTTTCGACTTGAAAAAAGAAACACGGACCAGGGCTCACAAATAGAGATTAGATAAAGGGGTATTCAGAACAGAAAATAGGAGGCACTTTTTTACACATAGAATTGTGAGGATGTGGAACAACTCCCCAGTAATGTTGTTGAAGCTGATACTCTGGGATCCTTCAAGAAGCTGCTTGATGAGATTCTGGGATCAATAAGCTACTAACAACCAAACGAGCAAGATGGGCCGAATGGCCTCCTCTCGTTTGTAAACTTTCTTATGTTCTTATGTTTGTAAACTTTCTTATGTTCTTATGTTCTTATGTTTTTATGTAAAGTACAAAACTGTTTGGGAAGACAATAAAGTTTATAATGCTTCACGGAACTTGAAGGAAATCAATCCTTTCTACAAAGGCATCTTGCCACAAAACTGTCAACTTGCTTATTAATCACAACTTGAACGCATTTCAATGTCATTCTGACAATGAAGAAGAAGATGATGATGAAATCACTGTGGAGGAAACAGCCAAAGAACAACCTCACCTCAAAGAACCTTTGCTACGAAAGGTTCAACCGGATGAAGAGGCTGTCATTTACCACAATAACACAATACATCCCATACACAGCGAAAGAATAAAAGGTACAGCTACTGATGTTTACCAAATGCTTCACATACAGGATGACAATCTGGAAGACTGGGGGAAAAAACTAGACCTACTGTGTTTCCCAGACTTGTACACTCACGGAATTCATGGAATGCATGCTGAACGGATGCCCCATTTGAATCCAACAGAGTATGTCAAAGCTCGGCTTCAGTCATGCCATGCGCAATTTAGGCTGAATCACCAATATATATCTTTCACCTGCAGCATCAGGCCAATCTTTGCCAGATTAACGGAGGACCTGGACTGACCTTGGACAATAAAGGAGGTGAATGAACCAGGGTTTGCAAACATGCCCGTCAGTGAACTTGTCGCACGAGATCCTGTTAGTGCATCTCGGTTCATGCACAGCAAGTTTCTAGCAATCTTGAATTTTCTGTGGAAAGTTACACATTACTTTTGGTGCAGAGAGTACCAGGGTCATGGATTGCAGCACTTCCACATGCTTCTTTGGGTGGAAGATGCACCACTTATTGGAGTTTCCCCCACCTCACAAATTGCCCAGTACATTAATCAACATGTCGCCTGTGCCATTCCAAATGACACGATAGCACCTGTATTCAGAGACCGTGTCTTGAAATGGCAGCAACATAAATGCAACAAGTACTGTCTAAGATCCAAGAAAATCAAAAACAAGGTGGTGATAATTTGTCGCTTTTGGATGTCCCAGAAAAGAACAAACCGTGTTGGTAATCTGAGATGTGGCTGAGGCCATTGCTGGCCGGAAAGCACTTAAACCTCATGGTAGACTCTATGATCTACCACGGAGTAGTGCAGAAGTCAGAACCAATGACTGCAATCCAGCCATTTTGCTAGCTTGGGAGCAAATATGGATATTCAGTTCATTGGTGAACAATCTACAGCCCTCAACTGCTGCATTACAAAATACCTCTCAAAACTTGAGAAGAATTTTGCCCTTGGCATCATGAATGACATCAACTCAAACAAGTCTCTGGCCAGCAGACTGTGAAATGTTTCACTCCGCAGCTTGTCCAACAGAGAATGTGGTGCAATTGAAGCAGCAGACGATCTCCTAGGCTTACCTCTCTATGGCACAGATCCGCAGACAACCATCAAGTGGATTGATGTATCAAAGGTATCTAACCACCGGCTGGAATCCAAGGAACACATTGACATGCTAGCAAAAGAAAATCCTGACTCACCCGACATCTACTTTCCTTCCTGGATTGACATCTGGAGGCTCTGCAAGACATAAGCTTCTATGATTTCATTGCATGGCATGATGTGGTGACAGAGAAGCCCAAAATTGAAAACATCCCTTGTTACATGTTTCCCTTTGAATATATCAAAAAGAGAAGCACGTCCTACTTAATCAATCATTACCATTACAGTGTACAAGACTACCCAGAGAACTACTTCTATGCTATCCTCCTACTTTTCAAGCCATGGAAAGACAAAACAGACCTTCTTCCTGAAGGGTGCCATTTCTATGTGGGAGCCTTCCATGCTTGTAGGGATAGCCTTCAAAAAGCTATGGCCTATCATGACCAACTACAACAAATAGCTGCAGCTGATGAGGAGGTAAATGTAGAAGACATGCTCAAGTGCCTTAATAAAGATCAGTAGAGTGTTTGACCACATCGCCAAAACTTTGCAACAACAAACTGAAACAAACACCCCCATCCTCCGCATGTTTGTGAGTGGCACTGGAGGCACAGGGAAGACTTTTCTCATTCAAACTGTCACAGCATGGGTGAGACAAAGCCTGGGAAAAGAAATGGCAATCACAGCACCCACTGGAGTTGCAGCTTACAGTATCAATGGGATGACCATTCACAGACTACTAATGCTTCCAGTGGAGCATGGAAAAACACCGCTGTATCGGAACCTCTCTGATGAGGTACTGCAATGCCTTCATACAGACATGCGAGATTGTCAATGTCACCTTATGGTACATGCATCTTCGTCTGTGTGAGATTTTCCAGACTGCTAACACAGATGATGGCTGCATCTTACTTCTGGGGGATTTGCTACAGCTTCCACCTGTGCATGAGAATCCACCTTATGTGCCAGTTACTCAAGAGGAATTGCACAAACTGATTGGCTCCATGGGATCTGTAGATCTGTTTGTGAATAAATGACATATAATTTTCCTGTTGTTGAGTTTGTTTGTTTAGCTGTTGGTCCCAATGACGTTCTTCCTGCTGCTGTTGGGGTCTGGCCTGTGGTTCATTGTGATGCTGATTCTGCTGGTTTGTGTTACAGACAGTTGTGTGATGGTATTCCTTAATGTACTGTGTTCGGTCTGGAGATGTTACTTTGACAGTTGCACGATGGTATTCCTCAATGGGCGGATTTCGTTCTGAATATTTTACATTGATAGTTGCATGATAATAACTCTCAATGGGCTGTGGTTGGCCAGGAGATGCTACATGGACAGTTGCACGGTAGTAAATCTTAACATGCTGTGATCGGTCTGGAGAGTGCTGAAATTGTGGTTGTGTCTGTGTCTCTGGTTTCTGATGTGTTATTGTAGTTGTTGTGAGTGGGCTGCATATTTGTTGTTCCTTATCCTGTCCTATCCTGTTCATGTAGTATTTATGTTGTTGTTTTCTTTGTCATTTTGTGGTGAAAGGCATGATGGTTCCAGTGTTTCAGGCTGGCTATAAGCCCCCTGTATGAAAGAAATTGTAATCATTAATATTATTTTATAAGTATCCATAAGCATAATGTGATATAAACAAACAATGGGGATAAATGCATTTACATTTAAATTTAGATTTAGACTGCATGTATTTGAAATTCTGAATTTACTCAAAGCAAATGCAAATTATTATTATTATTATTATTATTATTATTATTATTATTATTTATTATTTCTTAGCAGACTCCCTTATCCAGGGCAACTTACAGTCGTAAACAAATACATTTCAAGAAATCACAGTACAAGTAATAATACAATTAAGAGCAAGATAAATACAATGACTTTGGTTCAAGCAAGTACAAGTGTGACAAAATGCGATTCAATAATACAGCAGATAACAGTGTCAGTGTTACATCAGGATATAATTAAATACAAAATACTACAGATTAAATAACACAAGGCAGATTACAGTACTCTAAAGTACAGGATTAAATGCAGTAAAATAGAGAGCAGATAAGAGCAAGTAAAGCGCATTTAAGGAAGGGTGATAAGTGTCCAAGGGGAAAAACAGAGGAATTCTTCAGGTGCTTTCTGAAGAGGTGAGTCTTGAGGAAGCGCCGGAATGTGGTCAGGGACTGGGCAGTCCTGAATCTCTAGGAAGGTCAATCCACCACTGCTGGGCGAGGGTGGAGAAGGAGCGCGCTCTGGAGTCGGGGAGCGTAAAGGAGGTAGAGACAGTCTTCTAGTGCAGGCGGAGCGGAGAGGTCGAGTGGGGGTGTAGGGAGAGATGAGGGTCTGGAGGTAGCTGGGTGCAGTCTGGTCAAGGCATCTGTAGGCTAGTGCAAGAGTCTTGAACTGGATGCGAGCGGTGATCGGGAGCCAGTGGAGTGAGCGGAGTAGTGGAGTTGCGTGGGAGAAGCGAGGCAGAGAGAACACCAGGCGAGCAGCGGAGTTCTGGATGAGCTGGAGCGGACGGGTGGCGGACGCAGGGAGGCCAGCCAAGAGGGAGTTGCAGTAGTCTAGGCGGGACAGTACCAAGGCCTGGACCAGGAGCTGGGTGGCGTAGTTGGTGAGGAAGGGTCGGATTCTTCGGATGTTGCTCAGGAAGAATCGGCAAGTGCGTGCCAGAGTGGAGATGTGCGGGAATAAGAGAGGGAGGGGTCCAGGGTGACTCCGAGGTTCTTAGCGGAGGAAGAGGGAGAGAGTGTGGTAGATTCCAGAGGAACAGAGATAGAGAGATCAGAGGAGGGGGAGGAGGAGGGAAAGAAAAGGAGGTCAGATTTAGAGAGGTTGAGTTTGACAAATGAGATACATTTACGACCAAACTAAATACAAATGCAAATGTGTGACAAATGCTAAATGCATTTCAAATACTTTCAAGGGTACAACAGCAGTGTCCCTCGCCTGGGATTAAACCCACAACCCTCTGGTCAAGAATCTAGAGCCCTAACCACTACTTCACATTGTTGGTCCCAAGTCGGGATATAAAGTAATGTGTCGATTTAAACAAAAGTAATGGTTTTGCAGACATTTTTGTTGTTGGGGAAACTGATATTTATAAAGAAAAAAATACTTCAAATAATCCAAGAAAACCAAAAAATTGTTGAAGCACGGAAAATACCGTGGCTAAGATAAGAGTGTGTAATGAGCAAAACCAGACGTCTGACCTTCATGCATTTGGGTAAAATGTTTTGTTTGTGAAATAATAGAATGAAAAGTATAAAAGCTACACTTTAAAACCGAACTGTAAAACACTTATTTGTCACACTTTTCAAACATGTCACTGGGTTTATGATTTTAAATGTGTTTAGGAATTAAACACTGTGTGGTGTTTATTTTACAAACTCTTGGACATGTTTATGATTTGTAACATTTTTTAAACATTCATACGCGTTTATAACGGCTGGTGTTTAAAATCCAAACATTAGACTTAGCAAAAATGGCACAGATTAAACACATAATGTTTAACAATTATTTAGAGTTCCAAATGACTAAACACCAGTGTTACACCTAATGACGTATAAACGCTGTTGTTTAGGAACAGAGCACTTCTATTTTGTTTTTACTATACACACATTCCATTTACATACAAACGTTTCACACGTCTGTGGTTTTACAGTAAATGTATGAAAAGAAGACAGATGTAGCCATAATGCAGTCAAATTTAATGTCACTTATGTTAATGTCACTGTTAATGCTTATTCTCATTAAATTGAAATGTCCCAAACTTTGATGTTTTTTTTTAATGTATTAATGGTCAATGCAGTGATAAAATAACTGCAACTTTTATGCATGCTTTCCTGTTTAAACATGTTTAAATTGTTTATATCGATAAGGCAGTTGCATTGATATATTAACAGTATTTTCATGATTTTGGTTTAATACAGTATATGGATTGGAACTAAATAAAATACGTATACAGTATATTAATGCCTAAAAGCGCATGTGTCAGTCTGTAGAATTGTGCACACTGTAAACTGAAAGAAAAGCTGTTTGGGGTTTTCTTCTAATTACAGAAGCCGCATAATGCATGTAATTGTACATTAAATGGATAACATCTGATAATGTCCCAGCTGTGCTTACTGGCACCGTTTGCAGTAAAACATGTAAAATGACTGATATGGGTATATTTTTCCGTCAACAAATATTTGCGCTTCTGCAGTGCTAGATTATACTATCACAAATTCACAATAAATATATGGCAAATTAATAATGCAGACTTATAATAAATGCAAAATTAGCAAAATGCTTTGCTGGTAAAATGGTCTTGTTTTACAGCAGTATAACCTAGCAATATCAGAATAAAATCAAACACAGTAAATAGTGAGCAATATTTGAACTTACTGTGTGTTGCTGCTCGACAGAAAATTGGTAGAATCCAGAAAATCCCTGAAGTCTCCCCAGAATCTCCAGTTTCAATATAATTCATAAATTGTACTTCACTTCAATCCAACGAAGCTTCCGACTTAGTGAAGAAGGAATGATAATAAGTTCCACTTTCTTGCAAACTTTCCCACAACATAGCCTAGTGTGATAAACAACTTTTGTTTTCATAGCAAATCCAATAAAACAATCCAGGCAATGCAGGTCACGGTGTTATGAGAGTATACCGACTCCTTTGGGGCCATGACTAATTCAAATAAATATATTACCACTAAGATTTAAAAGTTAATATTTAAAATAACTAGGCAACTATCACTATTATTTATTCAGTTATTTTTTTTTATCAAAAGAGCCACCTTCACAATATTAGGAATATTTGCCTACCTTATATAACAAATGCGTCAGTTTCATTTATTTTTTTAACCAACGGTGGATAATGCATTGCTGACTTTGTTTGCGCTGATGTATCAGGTGGTGTCTGGAATGATCCAAATGCATTAAACCAGCGGGTGGAGGTGTGAAATAAATATACTTCTCTTATGCAATTATTTCAATATTGATTGATAAAATCAGTCATAACAGTGCGTCTCATGTGCCTTATAGAAAAGTGAAAGAGCAGCACACCGCACCCGCATGGTGTGCTGTAATGGAATCAGAGATGAAAAGTTCTGCAAGGAGAGAATAGTAGTGAGTAGCTGGCGAGCGCAGCGACCCGGGAATCTTTTTTAAATGTCACTGAGCTGAAGCAGTTCTGTATGGAGGAGTGGGCCAAAATTCCTCCACGGTGCTGTGAGAGACTAATCAATAACTACAGGAAGCGTTTGGTTGCAGTTATTGCTGCTAAAGGTGGGGTAAACCAGTTATTGAGTCTAAGGGGGCGATTACTCACACGGTGGATTTGGGTGTTGCACAACTTTCTTTAATAAATAAATGAAATATGTATCAAATTTTTGTGTTACTTGTTCACTCAGGGTCCCTTTTATCTAATATTAGGTTTTGGTTGAAGACCTGGATAACATTCAGTGTGGAAAATATGCAAAAATGCAGAAAATCAGACGGGGGCAAATACTTTTTCACGGCACTGTGTATATATATATATATATATATATATAAAATTTATTTCTTAGCAGAGACAGTTACAGTTGGGTTTTTACTGGAGCAATCTAGGTAAAGTACTTTGCTCAAGGTTACAGCAGCAGTGTCCCCACCTGGGATTGAACCCACGACCCTCCGGTCAAGATTCCAGAGCCCTAACCACTACATTTGTTTTTTTTTTAAACTGCAGGCTGAGGGCATTGTCCCCTAGAAGTAACTATAGTTCCTCCCGAGGAGAGGAACTATAGTTATATGTTTTATGAATCAATCAAGAAAGTAATGTTTTTGTAGTCCATAGCGCATACTTATTAACAACATTTTGGCACAGACCTCTCCGTCTGACTTTCTCACTGCGGCATAGAATTCTTGAAGGAGTTTGTTGAGTTTGTGAAGGTCATATTTATTTATATCATGGAGTTGGATTTGTTTGAACTTTAGGAAGTCAGAAAACACTGAAAGCAAAGTTTTTATGATGATTTTAGTGTTTGCAGCATCTTTGTTTTGTAGTATATTTTATAACTCATTTTGTTATCATTCATTTTGCTTTGTTGTGACTAAGAGAGTAAGGACGTTCAGCGTGATGACGTTATTTGAGGTAGTTTGTAAAAAAAACTATTAAATATTTGGACCTATTTTTGGTCATATGATGAAGTTTTAACAAATCACATGCCAGCATTTCTAAGGACTGATCCAGTGTGTGTAATATATATATATATATATATATATATATATATATATATATATATATATATATATATATATATATCTATATCTATATCTATATATATATATATATATATATATATATATATATATATATATATATATATATATATATATATGTGTGTGTGTGTGTGTGTGTGTGTCTGTGTGTGTGTGTGTAAAGTAGCATTCATGTACAATTTACTAGCAAAGCCTAATGCACAAAATCAAAGACTTGAACGACATGAGGAATTTGGTAGAAAATGCCATTGAACAAGTTAAATAAACAATTGCATGCAACTGCCTGAAAGTTTCTCTAAAAGACAAAGGATTGCAGGAGGTATAGCTTTGGAGAGCTCAAACTTTCCCCCAGAGACTTTAAAAATATGGAGAAATGAAACCACACCAAGTCTAAAATTGTAAAATCTGAATGTCACTGTCAGCTGGTTTCAACCACACCCTGTCGTTTTATTTTGAAACTTGGATTTTGCTGAGCATCATTAACTTGAGTGTGAATACAGAGTCATGCAGTTCTGCCTGTTAAATAAAATATTCTTCAAAACATGACATGGGTACACTGATATGGTTCAGATAAAATAAATAACTTATGAAAACTCACACACTTACTTCTTAGTTTAGGTTTTATGACCCAAGCCTAAGTGGAGTAACACTGCCAAGGTCAATGTTCTGCTGCTTTGAATTAAAAGGAAAACAACATGCTTGTTAAGTTCAAGAAAGTTATGCCTTTAAACTTTTAGTTTAGTTATATCCTGACCCTGACTGACCAACTATAACTGGTGGCAAGCAAGTCTTACATAGAGTTAACACTATACTACATGTAGTACATACAGTAGTCTGTCGCATATCTGACTGCAGAGTAAGGGCGGTTATGTAAAAAGTCAGATAAATGAATTCTGTTTTAAATACTATTCTTTAAAGCCATGTATTGTGTAACAGGTCACTGAATGATAATATGCCAGCGCTGAGAGATTTATTCACTCACCAATACAAAACAGTATTTATCAGGTGTGTGTCACGGATAGACTCTGTAGTGACGTCAGACCAGGAAGCATAGGCCACAGTTTTGTGAGTGAATGCGCTGTTGCGACGGTTTATTATAAATCAAAAGGTTTAACAAAACAAAACGCTTCACAAAACAAAACGGCACAGTGGCCAAAACAAACAGACAAAACATAACCCAGAACCAATCAAGTATGGTGCTGGTGTAGAACCAGCACACGTAGCAATTGTTTATATGTTTGTTATTGATCTTTCTCTTATTTTGCTTTACCTCTCGACTCTCATTCCGCCTCTGAACACACCAACCAAGTTCAGCCAGAGCTGCGGGTTTTTATATTGTGGCTAAGGGATTAACAGGCTATCAGTTACCTAGTTTATCCCTTGACCACATTTATCTGGATGGGGCATTTTAACCCCATCCAGGCTGTCAAAGAATAATAACAAAACATTGTGTTTTTAACACACCAAACCGTACAGTAAAACAATAATAATACAAAATAATACAAAATACACACAGGGGCGGGGTGCACCTCATCACAGTGTGCTACAGGCTGTAAAAAGAAATACTGCTGTTGTTGTGCCAGGGAAGGGTATGACGTTTAGCAGAAAAGCTCTTTTTGACTCCATTTAATTTGAACCCAACCCCCCTACACTATTATAACTACATACTGTTCTACTTCCTTTTCACTAAAAACCAGAGAAGTAGATTATGAGTGAAATCTTGTTCACTTCAAGGTTCACCTTTGACATAATTCAGCCAAACCTTCATTGCAAATTTGATTTCTTAACACATACACAAAACAAAAATGTATGAAAAGCAACTGTGGTATGCTTCTCTTGGGATAATGTTCACATCAAGACACTGAGCTTCTGCTAAAGGCATACATATTATATTTCAGGGATTTCATTCACGTTGTATATTTATCTGCCATGGGAGTGTATGTGCTACATATTAGGAGTGTTTCCTTGATGTCATTGATGGGAATGGTCACTATGACAGGACTGTGGAAGGTTTGTTTTCTTCTTAAAAATAATGAGTCTTCTTCAGGTAGTTTCAATCAAAAGAGTTTATTCAGGAACACAGTATAAAACAGGAACAAAGTAAAGCAATACTTTACGTATAGGAGGTAGAGTTCAGTGACTATATTGCATCATTTAAACAGAAGTTTGTAGTTTGGACATACAATCACAAATAGCTTTTTTAGCAGGAGCCTAAGCTGTATGTCTGGTTTCACAGACATGTGATTTTTCAATAGAAATGTTAAAATTGACATGAGGAAACACCTTTTGAATCAATAACATTTTGTGACAAACAAAAACAGGACCCAAGGTTACCAGTTCATCTTGGTCTTATTAAACAGTGTGGGTGTAAAGTGTGTTTGTGCAGAGTTGCATGTTTCACAAATTAAACAGTGGTTCAAAAAGCTTTACATTAAACACAGGAAAATCACACAGTGTTTAGAGACAGACTTTCAATGATTTCTCACTCCTCTGCCATTTAAAGGGGCACATAAGCAAAGGTTGCATAATGGGAATGGCTGATGAAACAGTAAGAGCTTGTGCAATTTAACTGGAACAGAACAATGTGTACACCGCCCTGCACAGGGTGTGTGTTTACCAGAAAAAGCCTACGTATTCAGTTTGTATAGTGTGTGATTATTTCTTACAGCGTCACGGCCCAAGCTGGCAGGAAAGAGAACCAGAGACAGAAAGCTGCAGTTAAAGCGCTGTTGCTCACCTTTATTAAACAAATAAACAAAACACTGGAACAAATAAACAGACACAAGGGCCAAAATAAAAGGTTCAACAAAACAATACTGACCACAAACACAAATGTCAGACTGGGCATGCACAGACGGACGGACGGACGGACAGACGGACGGACGGACGGACGGACGGACGGATGGATGGACCGACATACGCACGCACGCCTACCTATTCCCTTCCCCAGACAAAGGATTTCTCCTTCCTTTTTATATATGTGGCCCCTCCCTAATTAGCACTAATTACCTAATTACTGGTAGGGACAGATTTAACCGCATCCCTGCCAACATTACATTCCCACACACACACACATACTATTTACAGCTGCCACAGTCTTCTCTCAGTAAGCCAAACAAATTTGTCTTCATGAAAGTGTTGCTAATAACTGAGATGAAAGAGGGCAACAGATGAAACCACCAATCACCCTGCACTGAATGTGAAAAGAAGACAACTCAACAGTCAAGAGGGGAGTGGATCCTTGTGGATCCTTGTGAGAGTTCTGTCTGTAAATGAGCAAATGACATACGCACACTGTTGAGCTTTACAAAGAAAGTGGTCTCCTTTGACTGATTACCAAAGGGTTGTCTAAACACAGTTCTAATAAAGTTTTAAGAAATATGGCCCGATTTTCGAAAGGGGTTTCATTTTCAGTCGAAATGGCAAAATCTGCAGAATTTTCCCAGCAGTTAATCCGTTAAAAACTTCTAATGTGATCCTCTGTTTTATCTGCCAGCGGATCACATTTCATGCAGAATTTTCTGCAGTTCTAAATGAATAAGTAATTAGCATTTAAGCGGTTTTATCTGCCAAAATAATACTTCTGGTTCAATTGTGTTAGCAAATGCTATATAAACACAATCGAAAATTGTACCAAACCAGTGGAAAAATTAGTCAAAATACAAATGCAACACAAGGGCAAATTCTTATTTCCGTTCAGTCTTAACAATCTCTTATATAATTAGGACAACATAAAACAAACAAACAAACAAACAAACATGATCAGAACAAATGATGGGAGTTATAGGTGTGGAAGGATGTATAACTGCAGTGTACAAAAACTTAACCATGGGTTATTAGACAAGATAGCAAAGGAAAGAAAATTTCTGGGTTTGTGCTCGCCTTAAGTGACAACGGATCGTGTTAACCATCTAATAAATAACAAGCAGTACAATTAGAACCGACAAAACAGTAATATTTCGCTCATCCTTTTGCATTCTTTTAACCATAAACAAAGGAACAGATCACCTAGCCACGTCCCCTATTTGTACATTCAGTCACGTCCCCTTGGTTAGCAAGTGCAGCCGTTTCTCCTCCAATCTGTGGTTGCCACATCGCTGTCCCTCTGCGGCGATGACTTAATGTGCCGCAGCTGTGCCCCCTTTCTAGATGGCTGACTTCCACCTAACCCTGGGAATGAATCCAGTCCAGGGCACTCTGTTCCCTTTACACTGTGTCCTCACAGGTTGGGAGGGAGATTTATCTCCAAGAATCATTTTTTCCCTGTCACAGGGATTGAAAGGTAGTAAAGGTGGAGAAAAATAAAACAGGCATGTATTTCATGAGATTCAGAAAAAGAAGAGAAGATACATTTAATAGAACACAATAATAAAACAAGTACATCAGGACAAAAAGAAAAAGTTAGAGAGCTCCTATTTTAACGTAGCGTAATTTTTAAATGTATACTGTATTAAATTATAATTTCAGTTATGGAGGCTATTTTATGCCAAAATGAAAAATAAATGAATAAATTCATTAATGCATAAATAAAGCACTTGCCGTAGGTGGAGCAGGGCCTCTAAGAAGGTCAGGCCATGTACCAGCAGGTCGTTCAGGTACATCACACATGCCTGCTTGGGGATGCTGTCCAGCACCATCTCCATCAGCCTCTCGAATGTGGCTGGGGCGTTGCAAAATACGAACGGCATGGCTTTGAACTGCCAGAGGCCCTGTCTGATGGGGAATGCGGTCTTCGGTTTGGAGTCAGGGGTGAACTCTACTTGCCAACCTGTGACTCGTCAATGCAGGGGAGTGGGTAAGAGTCCTTCCTGGTGACTGCGTTTAGTCAGCAGTAGTCAACACAGAAGTGCAGATTCCTGTTCTTCTTGTTGACTAGTACCACGGGCGCGGCCCAGGGGCTGTTGGATGACTCAATCACCCCAGCCTCCCATATCTCCTGGATGATCTCTGTGGCCGCCTCGCATCGGAACAGGGGCAGCTGGCGGGTGGTTCCCAACTGGTGGGGCTCGGCCCTTGTGGTGTTGAACCATCCCAGCCCGTCCCCCATCCTCCGGCCTGACTGCAAAAGAGGTGCTCAAACTCCTGCAGTAAGGTGTGGAGTTGGAGCAAGATGGGCTGAATGGCCTCCTCTCGTTTGTAAACTTTCTGATGTTTTGATGTTCCTGCTCCTGGAGCCCCACCCCCTCCTCCATGGCTTCACTAAGGCAGCTTCCTGCCGCTTTCAGGTGGGGCGTGGCTGTTGCAGTTTCACCCCCCTATGCTCTGCTCTTGGCTCGTGCCCTTTGCAGGAGCTCTTGAAAGGGCTGGTGCTTGCTGGGATCCAGGGGGTAGTATTAGGGGCTGTCACTGCTCTTTCGCTCTGCTCATGCCCTTTGCAGGAGCCTGGCCCTCAGCTACACACCAGGACCAATGGGCACAGACAGACAAACAACAACTAATGAGGGTGCACACATAACAACCAATGGGAACAGACCATTGCAGAAAAACAAACAGCGGGTTACATGGTACGGGAATACACACACAAAAGGTAAACAAGCAATGGAGGCTGTGTGGTCCAGTGGTTAACAAAATGCATTATGAGCATCAACAATTTACTCAAAGCCTTCACTAGTGTTTTCTACATCACTCGATTTTCAAGGTGTGATATCTGAAACATAATCAACAAGTAGAGAGAAACATCATCTGTAATTGACAGAACCAGGACTGTCTAACCAGGATGAGCAATACTTGAAGATAATATCCTTAAGGAAGAGAAAGAAGACAAGAGCTGAATTGACAACAGAACTGGTAGAAGGCACAGGTGTCGTTGTCCATCAAATCAACAGTACGAAGGTCACTCTTGAAATCTGGGCTTAAATGATGTGTTGCAGTTAGAATACATCTGTTAAGAAAGGGGAACAAGACTAAAAGGCTAAAATATGCACAAGAACACAGAAATTGGACTATGGAACAATGGTCAAAGGTGCTTTGGACTGTTTAGCATTTAAAGTATTAATTGATATGTTTCAGTATTAACTGTTGGAGATATATTACTGTTCTATAGTTCAATATAACATTTAATTTGTATAATCTCTGTGTTTGTAGTATTGGAACTTCAATGTACATTTACTCTATATTTGTGTAAGACTCTTTCTATTGGGGTGCGGTTCTGTGTCTTGAAGAATGTATTTATAGTTGTGGGGGATTTGAAGTTTGTGTAACCTATAGAGATCATATACCGGGGTACAGACTCAGTCCTGAAGGTACCCGCCCCCAAACGACAGCGTCACAAACAGAGGGTATATAAAACACAACAACAGGTCAGACCAGTGTGTTCCTGTGCACACATCCACCTTGGCACTGGGCGCCCAGAACTGGTCATTTGTTCTGTATTATATTATCAATGTGACTATAAGTTGTTGCAATTTTATATAGCTGTCCTAGAATGATGATTAATACATCGTTGGTAAGATATGGACTGAACTTTACACCTAGTAATTATGGTCTATTTCTATCGATTGGTATACTGTTATAACTGTAATCTTAATATGTCGTGGCAGAATATAATTTGATGAATGTTGCATTACTGTTTACCATATGTGTTAGCCTACATAAAGAAAACACATAACAAAACATGTCTATCTATCTATCTATCTATCTATCTATCTATCTATCTATCTATCTATCTATCTATCTATCTATCTATCAAAATTGAATAAATAAAGAAAATAAGAAATAGTTGCCATAATACTAACAATCCAACATTAACTAAATCGAGTTATTAATTGTTATTAATTGCATTGATACATTTTGTTGGGTATTGATTTATTAAAATGTTTGGCTATACTGTTACTTGATTGATGTCTTGTTCACAAATTGTTCCGCTAATGTATTTGTTATTATTATTATATTTATTTCTTAGCAGACGCCCTTATCAACATATTATATTTTTTACATACAATTATATATATATATATATATATATATATATATATATATATATATATATATATATATATATATATATATAGGTTTTGTACCGCTGCTGCGCATAACGACTTTTACCTTTTATGTTTTTTTGACGGGATAGCTACTTCGGTGCTGCGTTAGAGCTCGGTAAATCTGCGTACCTTACTTGTGCGACCTGCAGCTCAAGAATTCAAGAATTAATAGGAGGCTGGTCAGGAATCAAACGTCACGGCGCCTCATGTTTATTCAGTGAAAGGCAGCAGCAACGGGGAACTGGCTGCTTCTGGTTTTAGCACTCACGGAAAACATAAAGCAAAGCAAAGCGGGATATAAGATAGAGAAAACACAAAGAGGAGCTCTAGGACGCTATATGCTGACGACGATCGAAGCCAGGTAGATGTGAATTTTAATACTTGCACTGATTTTTTTTTTTTTTTTTTTGGTCACTCTTTTGCTGTTGTCTAGTAACAGAATACAAAGCCGGGATGTAAAGTATTTAATAAAAGCACGGTATTATGAACGGCAAAAAAAAAAAAAAAATAATAATAATACCCAAAAAATATTCAACAGTAATAATATAATACTGTTTATCTGGTTTCCGCTTTCTATTGAAACGCCATAGTATCCAGATGTGTAATCTTTGTCTCAAAGATTAAAATATCTATGCAGTACTGTACGGTACGTGTGGAGTGGATAATATGGGTTGTTTATTTTGCCGTTAGTTTCACAAAATGTTTTGTGAATAACCATATTAATGGCTATGCTTGTAATAATGATAAATTAATGTAACTTGTTCGCAAAAGCTTGATGGCGCTAAATTGCCATTGTTGTCTATTTCTTTACGTGGCACCAAGGAGCAGCCTGCTGAGTGACACATTGTAACTCCGCTGACTTACTATTTCTGAAAATAGTGACCGTAAGCTTGAGCTGTGTGAAGCGTATCTTATAGGAAGTTCAAACACCGTTTTTATTTTAAATATACATATTATTACCTTAACGTGGTCACAGTTACGATACAGACTTCCATGTGCAAAAAAAACAACCCAGTACTGCTCGGATAGAGCTGCAGTTTTGTATATTGTATAAGCGCGATTTATTGGTCATTTGTTTATAAAACGTTGTATGTATGTATTTATTTATTTATTTATTTATTTATTTATTTGTGTCGGCATAGGAGCATATTATGATTTTTGGTCATACTTGCTACAAACAGTAAAAGTACCCAACTTCTAGACAAAGTAGACTTTCACTATTGTCGTGAGCCAGGCAGTTTTCAGTTTGAAAACTATTAAAAAGGGCTGCCCCAGATTTGAACACCACTCATTTTAGAATGAACACATACATTGTTTAACAGTAACCAGGTGATTTTATTCATGGCAAAATGATATTGGTGTTGAGTCAATGGCTTTGATGAACAGGTTTTGAATGCTGTGTTGGCAAAAGGTCTGGGAGTCCTCCAGATATAATTCGTTTAACTCGGGGGTCTCCAACCCTGGTCCTGGAGTGCCGGTGTCCCTCCTGGTTTTGTTCTAACCATACCTAAATTACTTAATTGGACCAATTAAGCTTCTAATAAGCACTTCATTGGTCCAATTAAGTAATTTAGGGTACAGCTGGAACAAAAACCAGGCAGGACACAGCCCCCCGGACCAGGATTGGAGACCCCTGATTAAACAGATAGAGATCTTAAAGCAGGTCAAATTGGTCCAGTTTAGTAGGTTAGGGTACAGGTGGAAGAAAGACCAGGAGGCCTACGCATCACAAGGACCAGAACTGTGCTCCCCTGCTCTACAGTACCTGTTGTGTAACAAACGCTGCTTTTTTTTTCTTCTGTCAACGGTCTTGCTTTTGGCATTGTCAATCCAGTCAGGAGCGCAGTATTCTTGTTTATGTTTAGTAGTGGAGATAACTGGGAAGTTGTGCTTGTACTGAAGTGTCCCAGTAATCTGTTCTGCAGAGTCTGGGTCAGAGGTGGAACGGAATTTGGCAAAAGACCAGAATCATTTCTATTTAATAGCTATGAAGTGCTACCAGTATTTTTGATGGTTTGATAAATTAACCTCCGAGAGCTGCTGTAAACAACCATCCGGTAAAGACATTGGCTACTAGGTTGCTAACTAGTTCTGCAAAATACATTTCAGGTTTGTAAAGCTTTTAAAGGTTTGCTAACCTAGGCCTGTTGGTAGAATAACATTCTCAGTTCTCAAGCCCCCTATATTTGCTTTTTTACAGATTTATTTTCCAGACTTTAATTACGCGTTGACTCTGACAAAGCCAACTTTTCAAGCCGCAACAATAATTTTACTTCCTGTGTTAAAAGCAGCCTTATCCAACAGAGCCTAACGCTCACCCTTATGCTACATATACTATAGGAAACTACATTAAGGTATTTTGGGATTCTATTACCTGTAAAACAAGTGTAAACAGAAATAGGTCATTAAATTACCTTATAAACAAAGGAGTGAGAGGCCTACACAGTAGAATGTGTGTTACGTAAGGCTTCCTTTGCAAGATATCTTATCTTGAATACTAACAAAGTCAACTTGATTATCAGGCATGCCGTAAAGACTAAAGTGTCAAGGTAGCGATTGTGCTTAGCTGGCTATATATGTTTTGTCCAAAAGACCATTTTCAGTAAATCTTCTGAAAAGTAAACACAGATCAGTACACTTTTTCTTTAAATACATTTTCTACACAGGTGAAGAAGGGCTTTCCTTATGTATGTATAGAATTTCAAAGTACAGCGTGTCACTTTTCACAGCTCCATATCTCTGGACAATGAGGTATTTGGGTTTTCCTCAATCAACTTTAAATCTTTTTCATCTCACTCCTTTTAATTTCGTTCTGTTCGCTAGATCTATAATTTCTTTTCTTATTTCGGCTACTTTTCTTTGCTCCTCCCCAACAGTGTTTACTGCATTAGTGATCATCTGCAACTTGTTTTTCCTTTGTGACTAAAACTTTCAGAAAACTTGCCAAATAGAACGGATTTGTGTCGACCAGCCATTTCAATAATTGCTTTCCTTTGCATCCCTGCTGTTGTGTATTTACCTAATCAGTCACTGTGCCTTAAAATGGATTACTGAGTTAGTGATTTCGCTTCTCGCAGATCGCAAAAGTCGGGGATAAGGTTTTCGGTGTTTATGCTTTGTTGCCCCCGAAAAAGACACTGTTTGCTGTATTAAAGCAAAATAAACTGACTGGCCTGGAATTTACTTGTGTCACCTCACAAAAGTGAGTGAGAGTAAGTTCCGGGTCAGCCAGTTGTATTTTGTGTGAACACCAGTGAGATACACTGCCTCGGCTGACATGTCAGTGAGCGAAGTTCTTCCAGTCTGCGCGCAAATCCATATCTGTTTATTTTAAAAAAGTGCCTAGTTTGCCAATGCGTTAATCTGGCCCTGTTTGTATAGTCTTATTACTATACCTTGCGGAATTCTACTACTGCTCTTAATTATAACTATTTCCTGTATCTTGTACTTGATTTTACTCTTTTGTAGGTATCCATATTCATGTTTTTTGTAATTGCTCTTATTTTAAATCGTTCTTATCCATTTATCGTATTTACTACATAATCTTAATGGACTTTCCTCGTATAAGCAAATATTTTTACTATATGTTTAACTTGGTCGAACTTGCTTTTAAATGTAATTATTTACTGTATTCCTTATTTTGCTCTTTGATCTTTTTATACTGATTTTACTGTACTTTAACTGCTCTTATCTGTAATGTGATACTTTGTACTGTGATACTTTGTACTGTGATATTTAACAACTGCAAGTCGCCCTGGATAAGGGCCCCTGCAAAGAAATACATTAAAAAAAAAAAAAATAAATAAATAAATAAATAAATAATAATTACTAGCTGGTACAGTATAGAAACTCGTTACCCCAGTTTATGGATTATTCTTGGTACTGCTGGCTGCTAGGGGGATAGTACCTGGCATTCATATTCCATTTCTGTGACGCAGCTAATTTGGTTTAGAATAGTTGTCTAATGGGAGATTGTATGTAATTCTGTTCAAACATTATTGTCACTAAAACCCCTCTCCCTTAGCATGCTGGGTAAAACAAAGTGGACAATCCATTCACCCCAAAGCCCTACAGTGAATTCCATTGGGTTTGGGGGGTTTACTTTTACTTTAAAAGCTCCATTAATAACACATTGTTTTGTATATGATCATAACAATTACATTTAGCAAACTTCTACACGTTCAGAACATTACTTTAATTCCAGTGGCTCATTTTGCCACATCTTGATGATCGAGATTTGTACAATTTCATTCTAAAGAATCCCCTTCATACGCTCCAAGTGATGTCACGTACATCCTGATTTTTTAGTCATACATTATTGACCAGTTAAAGCAGGATGTGTAAAGATGTGGGTGAATCATATGAGGCTTTGAAACCTAAAGCATGTGTTGTGTATGTTTCGTCAGCAAGGATGTGTGGTAATCCTAGAATAAATGAGTCGTCTACATGGAAGGTGGTGGGAGGGAAAAGGAAGCTGAGTAGTTTTATTCTGTTGTAATCATGAACCTGCTCCCGTACACATCATTTTAAAGGCTTCCTTTTAACATGTACTTTTAGGTGCTTGGATATTAATAGATATTAAATGGGGCTGGGGGTCCCTGGAAAAAGCAATACAGCCCTGCAGCCTTACCAACAGAAAAGGGTTGGCCATTTGCATTTTGTACATCTGTCATGTGAAACAAAATTCGTTTAATTACTGATTTTGTGCTTCTAGTGGTAAATCCAGGGAAAATTATGACGGTTAATTTTGGTACAGAGTTTACAAGAAACGCCAAGAGTAATGACTTCACTTTCATAGAATGCAGAACAACTAGGATTTTTTAATTGCATGCTGTCTAAATAAATAATTCTTGCTTATCAATGTTCTATCCCGCTTAGTCTAAGTGCACTGTGTGTGTGTGTGTGTGTGTGTGTGTGTGTGTGTGTGTGTGTGTGTTTATCAATGTTCTATCCCGCTTAGTCTAAGTGCACTGTGTGTGTGTGTGTGGTTTTATCAATGTTCTATCCCGCTTAGTCTAAGTGCACTGTGTGTGTGTGTGTGTTTTTTATCCCTTAAATTGATCTGAATGGCTGTAATTAAATCTAAAATGCACAATTAGGCTTGTTTTTAATTTGCGTGTAGGAATCTTGTCTGCACATCTTGAACTGTGTAATTTAAAAATGGCAATGACTTAATGCAGCAGGTCCCAGAAGACACAACTGCAGATTGTGGTCTCTTCTCTTGGTTCATTAAAACTGGGTTTGTCTAGTGACCTGTCGTTAATGTAAAGAAAAAAACAGAGGGGGAACAGGTACAGCTATGCAGTATTTGTGTTCCTACATGCTACATTCCTAAATGGTGCAGTACAACAGTTTATTGGGTATTCACCACCATTGAATGTATGCGTTTAGTTATATTGATTTTTTAATAGGGCTGTAACGAAGGGTACATTTTGACCTTCGAAGGTTCAGAAACACATTACCGAAGGAAGGCTCAAACCTTCGATGGTACTAATTTGCATAATTTACTGGTGGCATCACCATAGCTACTAGTTTATATTTGATTGAAAATTCTATTTTATATAAATGGAATAACACATTCACATATAGTTTAAAAATGTGTTGTATAGAACAGTAATCATGTTTTTATAATTTAAATAAAAATGCACATTGTTTATGTACAAGTAATTGATGATGCTTGCGATCTATAGTATACAGTAAGCTTGCATTACAGCAGCACCTTATTGTAGCCAGTTAAGAACTGCAGCGGACTTGGGCAAAAAGAAGCTTTATTTAACAGTCTCCATTCCAAGCAGGTTATCAGTCACGGTTACATTTACTACTACTAAAAATAGTAATAACAATAATAATATGAACTTACACTTGTCAAGTGACCCTGGAGATTGGTTGTGCCTCGATGATACATGAACAGTTTGCATTGAACTTTTTTTTTTTTTTGGTCATCTGGGCTTTTAATTAAAAAAATCCCAAACAGCAGAGGGTTTTTGAGACATTTCTTTCAATACAGCTTACGCTATACAACGCTTTGCTGTCGAGATGGCGAATGATGAAATTAAAATCCTGCCTCTGGATAACACGAGTTGGAGGGAAAGGGCAGGACGGTGCTCAGTTTTGAAATTAAAATTATTAATTTTAGTGTATATTTTGTATGTTTCAAACATATTCTACCATAGCATTTCCTACACTTGTACATGAGGTATTCAGTACATACTTTACTGACACATTTTACCCCCCCCCCCCCATACATATAGAGTTGCTACGTATAGTGATTTGGTAGTGGATGTTGTTATTATTATTACTATTAATTAATTATTTTATTTATTTATTAGCAGACACCCTTATACAGGGCGCCTTACAATTGTTACAAGATATCACATTATTTTTACATACAATTACCCATTTATACAGTTGGCTTTTTACTGGAGCAATCTAGGTAAAGTACCTTGCTCAAGGGTACAGCAGCAGTGTCCCCCACCAGGGATTGAACCCACGACCCTCCGGTCAAGAGTCCAGAGCCCTAACCACAACTCCACACTGCTGCTCTGATTTAAGAGCAGCTCTGGAGGGAAGTGCTGATTGCTTCAGCTATTGCATTCTATGATATTATTATTATTATTATTATTATTATTATTATTATTATTATTATTATTATTATTATTATTATTTAGTTAATTTGGTCTTGTACAATAAAAATTAACTGCTCCTCTGACCATATCCATAATCTAGATGACATGCACTATCAAATCCATTTTACTCACGTTTGGAGATACCCATTACGTTATTCTCCTTGGCTTGTTTTTGTTCCCTACTTTTTAATTTTTAAACTTCTTTTTTCATATGTTTTTAGATCCCTTAGAAGAAGAGTTTGGACGGTATGCAAAGTTGTGAAATATCTTCAGACGGCGCAGATGATCCCCTCAGTAGTGGCTTGCAGAGAAATCGACAGCCTCGAATAGTAGTGATTGGCGCTGGCCTGGCAGGGCTCGCAGCGACCAAAACCCTCCTGGAAAACGGCTTCACCGATGTCACTGTCCTAGAGGCATCTGACCGCATTGGAGGAAGAGTGCAAAGTGTACAACTCGGTAAGCAGGAGCAGTACAGTGCTGTGGGGGTAATGTCGACCAAAACATATCAAGCAGTTCAAATTAATGACACATTGACACTTGGTAAAGCAGGGCAAGTCAGTTTCCTTGCAACTAGTCCTGCCCTTTAAAAATATCTTGGTATTTATTACTGTCGTGAGCAGGTGCCAGAAATCTAAGCAGTCTGGGCCTATGCTAAATGTCCACTCAACTGGTTTAAGCATGAACACTGCTCCTATAACTCTTGTTATAAGTCTGGGTAGGTTTAGCAGGACTTTGGATTGCTGGTGTAAAACAGGATATCATTATGGGTTTAGGGAAAGTGAGCAGAAGCTATACATACTAGTGATTTAACTATAAAAGATTGATTCTACCTAATTTTGATGGGGAGGCAAGTTATTTACTCACAAGAGGTTTTTTTTTAATATAATATAATGTACGAATTGCACTTTTATTTTCCATCAAATTCAAATTAAATATGAAAAATCCACATTCGTCCCGGCACTAATAATTTAGGGTGGCAGGTCCAGAATCCAGTTTAGTACAATTGCAAGGACAGTTTGTGGTGTGTGTGTGTGTGTGTTTGTGTGTGTTTGTGTGTTTTTTTAAAAATATTTTCTGACATGCCTGCACAGCTGTAATTGATTGCTAAAAAGACCCCCCTCTTCTTTTTTTTTTTTTTTTTTTCAGGACACGCTACCTTGGAACTTGGAGCTACCTGGATTCACGGCGCCAATGGCAATCCTGTCTTTCACCTGGCAGAGGACAATGGCCTACTTGAAGAGACTACAGACGAGGAGAGGAGCGTCGGCCGCATTAGCCTCTATGCCAAGAATGGAGTGGCTCACTACCTCACCAACGCTGGCAGGAGGATCCCCAAGGACCTGGTTGAGGAATTCAGCGATATATACAACGAGGTGGGTGCCAGAGCTGGATTCTACACAATGGAATGGGACTGGGCATAAGTGAGTTTGATAGTGCAAAACACGAGGGGAATTTCTTGATTCACTGTGAATTTAATTTTTTTAAGATATTCCAGACCCCAATTTACTTACATGCAGGTCTCTTTTGCTGCAGTACTTTTCATATTGGCCCCTTTCCAATGTCTGCATTTTATTCATTGTCATGTGACTCAATGTCTGAAATAGTGTTTCACAGAGTTGGGGTCAATTCCACGAATTTAACTAATTAAGTTCCCTCTCCACATCAATTCCTTCAATTCAATTGCCTCTCCAGATCAATTTAGATTCAGATTCAATTCCAATCCCAATTCTTTAAAATCAATCTAGTCAATTCCAATTCCACCCATGTATACACTCAGTTCCCTTACAATTGTGTCATTCCAAATCCAATTTTACCTTTAGTCCATGAAATGTTATAATTTTATATTAAATGTAAGACACTTGCACAAAATGCCACTTTTAACTAGGGATGCACCGAATCCAGGATTCGGTTTCGGATTCAGCCCAAATACCTACTTTTTGAGCAGGGTTCGGATTCGGCCAAATACAAATATATCCACCCAGACACACAACCATTTTAATACATCCCTCCAATGTGTGCAGCTCTTCTTTAAATAAGACACAAATCTGGTATTGAACGTAACTTTTGTATTTAATGACAAGAACACATCTGTCTCCAGGTGCTTTACATAGTCAGCAAAGGAAAAAGCAAAAAAAAACACTTTAGTCTACAAAATCTACAAAAAAATTAAATATGATGCCCATAAAAGGACCTCACATCTCTACTTGACCACAGATCTATGGTGAGGTAGATGTCCTGGGCTTGTACATTTGACTCCTCAGTTGATCTTGGACACCGGAGGTGCGTTGAGGAAGTAGCTTCTGGTTGGGGTGTTTCCTGCTGGGCGTGGTGAAGCGTGGGTCTAAGGATGTCGTGAAAGGCTGTCCTGTCTACAACAGACGGGGATGAGATCATTAGCAATGAAGCTAACAATGTTGTTGGCAAGCTTCACTTGGCAAGGATCTGTGGCCTCCCACTTCTTAGGGTCTGAAGTCTGGCCAGATCAGCAAACTCCCCAAGGATGTCAGGGTGCTTTCTCTGAAAATGCAGAGAGAAAAAAAAATTTAATAAATAAATAAATAAATAAATAAATAAAAACCACACATTTTATGTACAGAACACATTAAACAACAAATCTAGCAAAATAAGCAGTATTCAATTACCAGGTGAAGCTTACCATTTAATCACCACCTTAGAATAATGAACCCTAGATTCAAGATGGAATATCTAATTCTCTGTATTTAATCTGACAAGATAGGGTAGGACACAAATGATAATACTAAATCATTCAGCAAGACCTGCTTAGTACACAGGCATCTAAGGTATGGTGCATGCAACCTATGCAAAAAGTGTAGTCATGTAAGAGCTACCCATTGAAATACAGCTTTCTCTTGAGGAGTGGCTACACTTAACTAATTTATTACAAAAACTGTTAATGTATTATGGAGATTAAGTAGTTTGTGAACCTCTTAGTTCATCAATTATAGAACCACAATCTTTTATGCAAATTTGCACTAAATATGTTCTACCTGCATCATAAAAAATCACTATATAAGCATAAACACACCAAACATTAAAATGGCAAATGCATCTATGCAAGAAATTTAGACATGCAATATATGGATTGTCACATAATATACTTACTTTGAGGTGCCTTATGAAGTTAGAAGTAGCTTTTGTTGAACCAGAGACAGGTGTTCTGCAATGTTTACATATAGCACAATGGTTTCCCACTTTGCTACCTTCACGTGGCTCAAAGTGATCAAACACTCAGGTCTTCCTTGACATTGTGGCACTTAAAGTAAAGAAAACAATGTTTAAATCGTCAGGCAAAGTGTGTGGTCAAAAAGCAAGCAAAATGGTCTTTATTCCATTCCTCATCCAGTCCAGGGTCAATCACATGATCAAGGTTCTCCGTTCCAGTCCACGTCCAAAATTCAAGCAATCCTTTAAAAACTCTCCAACACAGCCAACTACTCTCCAAATCCTAACACTGCCAGTCGCCCTCCCTGTCTTTCCAAACATGTACTCAACAAAGACTGAGTGTAAGGCTGGGTCATAAATAGAGCTGTAGGGCAGGTTAGCTCATTCCAATTAATTGAGAACAGGAGTTAACATTCACATCACAATTGTCGTACTAATAGACTCACTTGTAAAGATGACAATGAACAATTTATCAGTAATTCAGTGCAATAGTTTTATGCAAAAATGGGTGTTGTTCAGTGGAATTGAAATGGAATTGATAATTCCATTCACTAAAAAATGCCAATTCCAATTCCAAAGCTTTGAAATTTCTCAATTCCAATTAATTACCAATTCCACACTTGATCACACTTGTATTGGAATTGACCTCTGAATTTCAATTCAATTCGGAATTGACCCCAACTCTTGTGTTCCAGTTGCCTAATGCCAAATTTAGATTTTTACAATGGCAAATGCTTTAATGAATGCCATTTCTGAGTTGTGTTGTTGTGGGGTTTCCTTGTCCGCTACACTAATAATCTTGCTAGAGCTTGTGTAGGTAAGTAGCTGGTGCCATGTTTCTAATGAACAATGTCCTACATAAATGATTTATCAGATTGTACCTTTTGCGTGTTACACTTTGGATGTCTTTAGGATACCAGGACAGACCTGCATCTATCATTGCTACCTAAATTCACGCAGGGATCCACACGCAGAGTTTTGGAATACTGCTGGATTTTGTTGGCAGTGGAAAGACCATCTGTAAATTTTGTTGGTGCAATCTGATTGCTCATTATGGAAAGTGAAGGTTCATGCCTGGGTTTAAGCTGTGATTGGCCTATTTTTAAAAGCAGTATATTTTGCCTTTACATTTATTAAAAATGTCTAAGGCTATGCTTGTCTTTGTTTTTGCTTTGACAGCTTACCCCAGTCCAGTTTCAATAAAGAAACCAGACAAAGTATTGTCTTTTTCGATATCAGGTTTAAAATTTGAGGTGAGTGTCTAGGATTATTGCTCGCATCAACAAACCACTAATGTATTTTTTTCTTTTTCCTCCTGAAGGTCTACGAGCTGACTCAGGAGTTTTTCCAAAGAGGGAAGCCAGTTGGTGCCGAGAGCCAAAACAGCGTTGGCATATTCACCCGGGATGTGGTGCGCCAACGCATCCGAGTTGATCCAGATGATTCAGAGACCACCAAGAAGCTCAAACTCGCCATGCTGCAGCAGTATTTGAAGGTGAGCCTAACTTCCTGGAATCTATTCTGACAATCTGTTCAGAATAATGGCCAGTGGCTTTTGGCTTGTTAAAAAGAAAGCTGGAAACTATCCAGGTGTGTCCAGCTGTTGGGAGTTACATTAGTTACTGATTTGCTGGCATCATCTGGGCTGTGTATTTTTTTTCTTTCACTATATTGTGTGTAAACCGATTATGTAAAGCATACAGTTTAATTCTAGAGAGAGTAGTGACTGAAATGTTTGCACTTTCAACATGTTGATTAATACAACCGGGCTAGATAATGAAAGGCTTCCTCTTATTTATTTAGACTACACATTAATCACAAAAGGCCTTGCTTGTTTAGTTTAGTAAAGGCCTGGACACACCAGCACATCGCTTCGTTTTTGTTTTTTTGACACTCAGTTGACAGCGCCACACCAGCGAGTCTAAACCCAAGTGCCAGTTCCCTTTCCCAGGTAAAGTACTTTTTTATAGTATTTGCCAAAGTAATTACAGACCTATAAATAGCTCTCTTGGAATGTCAGTCTCCAAAGCGATGAGCCCCTGGTTTTTCATTTGTGGTGATGTGATCCACAAATTGACTGCTATTGGTCAAGTGCAGACGCATTGGTTGAGTGGTCAATTTGCTCTGGGAGAAATCTGGACGCGCCGCTCCTTGATGCGACGCGACGCAACGCCCTAGTGTGTGAGGGTATATAGAAACCCATTATATAAAAAAGTGATGCTAGGTGAAGCAATGCAACGTGAAGCGAAGCACTGGTGTGCAGGCCTTTTTTCTTTGCTGCTGCACCGCAAATGTTTTCCATTCAACTTTGTAATTTTTTTTTTTTCTTGTTACAATCCAGTCCAACCTGATTCCATGATTTGTTTTAGTCTTGCATTTCCTTGTGCAACTGAAAGAAATGTCTTGGTCAAAGACAAAAAAAAAATGTTATAAATGTCTGTTTTGATTTTTTACATTATTTTTGAAAAGTGTGTGTGTGTGTGTGTGTGTGTGTGTGTGTGTATGCTTGCTGCACTACCCGTGTCACACTTTTACATATAACTGTCTGATAAACTGATAAACTGGGTACGACAAATACTGCAAAATAAACAAACAAGGCAAGAAGTTTATTGCAATTGTATGAGGAAATGTAATGTGAATAAAGGGGTTTTTATTTAATTTTTTGGTAAAGTTTCAATGCCTAATCAAGGCTAATAATGTGCTTGTATGGCCCCAATCTACAGTGCTTGATATAGACTGATCTGGTAGGAGATGCTCACAGAGTAATAGGTAAGTAAATCATTGCCATCTCTTCATTAAAACCGAGCTATCAAATTAATTCCTGCCAGCACACATTCATAAGAATATTAAAACATAAGAAAATGTAGTAATGAGAGGAAGCCATTCCAGTTCCTAGTAGCTGATTGTTCTCAAACATTTTTCAAGTTGGGTCTTAAAGGAGCCCAATGATTCAGCATGGCAAGGTAACTCATTCCATACTCTCTTCCAAACACAGGCTGATGAAATCCTCCTTTCTCTAGCTGTGATTTCATTCTGATGCTTATGTAAATACATTTGACTTCCTGTAACTATCAGTCCTGGTGGCAGATGGACATGTTGTGTTATTACCTTGTATTGTACAAATCTAAATATACATTTCACAGGCTCTTATTAGCACTAATCATGGACTACCTAATGTTGCCTTAGCAAAGGGTTTCCAACATTAGCACTGATCAGGGTCTGTGAAGCCAGCCGGTAGTTACAGGTTTATATGACTTTTGTTTTACCCACATTTAATCGTTCATATATGTATTCAATAGGGTGGGTATCAAGTCAGTAGTTTATATGTAGCTTTTTAGTGCTGCTGTGGAAAACAAAATACTGACTTCAGAACAATGCAGCTAGGTAGGTGGAGACACTGAAGGAGTCACTTTGAAATTAATCTGATTTGGTATCCTTCAAACCAGTTATACATATATATTCAAAAGTGGCATAAAACTACACTTTTTATAAATGAATAGCCTTAATAAGTTGCCTTAATGCATAAACGCATTTGAAGAATGGAATTTAGTAACAACACCTAAAGGATATATATTTGCAAGTGTCTTGAGAAAACTTTTTTTTTTTTTTAAATAATAAATGTAGCCTAGAATATGGCTTGATTTGTCTGTGTGTGTTTTTGATGTTTTAAATCTATTGCTCTTCTGCTAAATGTAAACATTTCAAATGTTCTGGAACTGGTAAACTACTTGGTGCAATGCATTTACATTGCTCTTTAAAAAGTGTGCCGCCCAAAAAAATAAATCTGGTAGTCCACAAGGACAAAAAGACAGCCTCTTTGTATGTGAGGCCTTGTTCTTGGTTTCTGGACATTTTATTAGAGCACACAACTTGACTGAGCAAAACTAACTGTACAGTACAGTAAACGTTAAAAGTAAATGTATTTATTAAGTTCATAAGGTGGTGCTGAAATATAATTTCTTAGCATCTCCTGCCTGGAGGCCTGGTTTTGATTATGTGTAACTGTGATGTTGGTGTTCTCCACTTGGATTCCTTCAACAGTAGTCTTCATTGTAAAACCACTACAATTTATTACTGTTCCTTTGCACCAGGGCAGAGGTGCCCTTAGTGTTGCTAAATCTAATAAAAACTGCCCTTCGATTTTACTAAAGTTTGAAACATTACAGTAGTCACAGTAATAAATTGATGGAACCCAAGTTTTCCTATTTTTAATGTATTTTTTGTTTTGTTTTGTGGTGTTTTTTTTCCCTGAAGGTGGAAAGCTGTGAGAGCAGCTCCCCCAGCATGGACGAGGTGTCGCTGAGCGAGTTTGGGGAGTGGACCGAGATCCCGGGAGCCCACCACGTCATCCCTAGCGGCTTCATCAAGATCGTGGAGCTCCTGGCGCGGGATATCCCAAAGAGGGTCCTGCAGCTACAGAAGCCCATACGCTGCGTGCACTGGAACCAATCTGTACGCAATGAAATCGCAGAGAGCGAAGACCACAACAGCGACCACTGGGGCCAGGGCTACCCTGTCTACGTGGAGTGTGAAGACTGCGAGTTCATCCCTGCCGACCACGTCATCGTCACGGTCTCGCTGGGCGTCCTGAAGAAAAGCCACAAGGCCCTGTTCAGCCCCGGCCTGCCCGAGGACAAGGTTATGGCAATTGAAAAGCTGGGGATCAGCACTACTGATAAGATCTTCTTGGAGTTCTCTGAGCCCTTCTGGAGCCCAGAGTGCAACAGCATCCAGTTTGTGTGGGAGGACGAGGCACTGCTTGAGAACCTCGCCTACCCGGAGGAGCTCTGGTACAAAAAAATCTGCAGCTTCGACGTTCTGTACCCACCTGAGCGCTATGGCTACATGCTGAGTGGCTGGATCTGTGGCGATGAGGCCCTCACCATGGAGAAATACGATGATGAGACCGTGGCAGAGACCTGTGCTGAACTGCTGCGGAAATTTACAGGTGGGGCTTTGTTCATTGTGAAGTGAAATACAAGAAAGCAGGGAAACCTGAATATTGAGCCAAAATGTCTTGGCCAGAAATGAACCCAGCTAATTCAACTACCCTCAAGGCTGATTTTTCTTATTAGGTGATTTCTGTAAAATGAATTGCACCTTGTGCCATTCTCTCCATGATTTACCTGCTCATTGCAATTATAGTAAGCTGTCATTCAAATACTGCTCTTTTAAAATGGTATATGAAACATGTTAAATGCATTGTACTAACTGTAAGGAACACGACTTGTCAACTTTTTATTTCATTTTTAGTTTAACTTCTGTCGACTCATGAGCTGGAGCGAGAGAAGTGCAGAATACCCAAGCCTAAACAATTGTTCTGTCCTTCCAGTGTTTTAAATACAAATCTTAACATCTTTTATTTTCTTCTTTCTCTCTTGAAAGGGAACCAAAACATTCCAAAACCTCGTAGGATCCTGCGCTCCTCTTGGGGGAGCAGCCCATACTTCGGTGGGTCCTACTCCTTCACGCGTGTCGGCTCCACCGGGACTGACGTGGAGAAGCTTGCCATGCCGCTGCCTTACACGGAGAGCACAAAAGCACATGTAAGTGCATCACGTTGCACAATACCAAAAGGGCTGTACAGAACTAGAAGAGGCCCAGCACAGGAAAGACCATGGTGTTCTAATAGACTAATCAGTGTGACTGGGTTTCAGTCAGATGTGTAGAGGAGGTATGATGAGTTTGTATAATGCACTGGTGAGATTGCACTTGTGGGGAGTGTATAGAATGGGTTAGCGAGCCACATTGTTGAGGCTGAATCAATGATATCTTTTAAGGTACGATTTGACAAAGTTTTGTAGCCAGTGAGTGAGTGAATCAATGAGTGAATGTAGTTATACAGTACTGTGCAAAAGTTTTAGGCAGGTGTGAAAAAATGCTGTAAAGTAAGAATGCTTTCAAAAATAGACATGTTAATAGATTATATTTATCAATTAACCAAATGCAAAGTGAGTGAACAGAAGAAAAATCTAAATCAAATCCATATTTGGTGTGACCACCCTTTGCCTTCAAAACAGCATCAAGCATCAATTCTTCTAGGTACACTTGCACACAGTTTTTGAAGGAACTTCGGCAGGTAGGTTGGCCCAAACATCTTGGAGAACTAACCACAGTTCTTCTGTGGATTTAGGCAGCCTCAGTTGCTTCTCTCTCTTCATGTAATCCCAGACAGACTCGATGATGTTGAGATCAGGGCTCTGTGGGGCCATACCATCACTTCCAGGACTCCTTGTTTTTCTTTACGCTGAAGATAGTTCTTAATGACTTTAAGCTGTATGTTTGGGGTCGTTGTCATGCTGCAGAATAAATTTGGGGCCAATCAGATGCCTCCCTGATGGTATTGCATGATGGATAAGTATCTGCCTGTACTTCTCAGCATTGAGGAGACCATTAATTCTGACCAAATCCCAACTCCATTTGCAGAAATGCAGCCCCAAACTTGCAAGGAACCTCCACCATGCGTCACTGTTGCCTGCAGACACTCATTCGTGTAGCGCTCTCAGCCCTTCGACAAACAAACTGCCTTCTGCTACAGCCAAATATTTCAAATTTTGACTCATCAGTCCAGAGCACCTGCTGCCATTTTTCTGCACCCCAGTTCCTGTGTTTTCGTGCATAGTTGAGTCGCTTGGCCTTGTTTCCACGTCGGAGGTATGGCTTTTTGGCATAAGTCTTCCATGAAGGCCACTTCTGACCAGACTTCTCCGGACAGTAGATGGGTGTACCAGGGTCCCACTGTTTTCTGCCAATTCTGAGCTGATGGCACTGCTGGACATCTTCCGATTGCGAGGAAGTAAGCATGATGTGTCTTTCATCTGCTGCAGTAAGTTTCCTTGGCCGACCACTGCGTCTACGGTCCTCAAGCGTTGCCCGTTTCATTGTGCTTCTTCAAAAGAGCTTGAACAGCACATCTGGAAACCCCTGTCTGCCTTGAAATTTCTGCCTGGGAGAGACCTTGCTGATGCAGTATAACTACCTTGTGTCTTGTTGCTGTGCTCAGTCTTGCCATGGTGTATGACTTTTGACAGTAAACTGTCTTCAGCAACCTCACCTTGTTAGCTGAGTTTGGCTGTTCCTCACCCAGTTTTATTCCTCCTACACAGCTGTTTCTGTTTCAGTTAATGATTGTGTTTCAACCTACATATTGAATTGATGATCATTAGCACCTGTTTGGTATAATTGTTTAATCATACACCTGACTATATGCCTACAAAATCCCTGACTTTGTGCAAGTGTACCTAGAAGAATTGATGCTGTTTTGAAGGCAAAGGGTGGTCACACCAAATATGGATTTGATTTAGATTTTTCTTCTGTTCACTCACTTTGCATTTAGTTAATTGATAAATATAATCTATTAACATGTCTATTTTTGAAAGCATTCTTAATTTACAGCATTTTTTCACACCTGCCTAAAACCTTTGCACAGTACTGTATATAACCCCTTCCAATCACTGAGTGGATAATTGTAACATGTTAAGTCTATCTGTTTTAGAATGTGTGTGTGTGTGTTTTTTAATTATTATTAAAGTCGTGGCAGGGCAACTTGTTGAACTCCACACAAACTGTTTTCTTAAATTTCTAAAATTTTAAATAAAAAAAATCATGACCAAAGGGTGTAGATGTAGATAGATCATATACAGAATTCTTACAATTGTTTTCAATATTTCAAAAGTGTCTGACATACCATTTCTAGGAGTAGGGGAAAAATGAAATCTAATTTAGACAGAAGCAGCCAAGGCATTTAATTGGAAATCCAATTTGAAAGTTTGAAATTTGTGACTCTGTGAAGGGCTGTTTCCTGCTCAGCAGCCAGTGACTTGTTAGTTTAAATATATTTTTCCATAAGACCGTGTATCTCCTGGACACATTCCTGGCTGATCCACTTCTCAAGTTCTTGCTTATGAACCTTTGAGAAAAATAAGTAAATCGAGTTCCAAAACACAAAGTGTGTGTTTATATCTTACATTCTGGTGTGGATTTCAGCGTGCCATTCCAAGTTTATTTTGTTCTATATCCAGTATTGCAGTGTGTTTGTTTGATTGCCATGTTTCAGTGCCAAGATGCCCTGAAGATACCCTCCACTCAATAAACCCACCCGTTTCTAATTCTAACTGGCCCGCAGTCTCTAATGGGATTGCGCAGGTGTTGAGCAGCAGCATGGCTTATGCTTATGCAGTGTAATTTAGTTAACGACAGCAGAGAAGTTCTACGTGGTGTTGGTCATGGTGGTCACATCTGTAATGTGTGCATTGCCTTGGCTGGGAATACATACTGTGTGTAACACGCCTATTTAATCAATCTAAGGCTAGGACCAAATCAAAACTTTGACAACACACTAATCGCACTTAACAAAACTGTATTTAATAGCGTTTTTTTTTTTTTTTGTATCTTATTTCTTCTACTCATAAAAAGCTATTAAGTACAGTTTTGTTAAGTGCGATTAGCAGGGTGTCAAATTTTGATTTGGTCCTAGCCCAAGTCAAACATAGGTTACATTGTATTGGTGAGTTACACATATTTGTACTTTGTACTTTTTTTCCCTACTGTATAACTTGATTGCATTGCCATTAAAATTAATAAATAATAAAACAAATGGCAGCGTTTAGATAGCCACTTGTTGGAACATTAACATATATCCCATTATCTTCTTTGGGATGTTACACTGCACTAACACGTGTTTATTTTGTGTCTCCTATCCATAGCCACTGCAGGTGTTGTTTGCTGGAGAAGCGACCCACAGGAAGTTTTATTCCACTACCCATGGTGCTCTGCTGTCTGGTCAGAGAGAGGCTACTCTCCTCGTTGAGATATATCAAGACCTGTACAATGCAGAAACCGCAAAGCCTATGCTTTTAAAGAACCACTGACTAGTGATACAATTGTGTGTCTAATTGATCTTTTTATAATTAGTAGGATACCTTTTATTTGTTTCACTTGTTCTGACAGTTTTGTCTTAAGGGTTTTCTTTTTAATTGGAATTTATTTTGAAATGTACTGTAATGTTGTTAGAACATATATATATATTTTTTGTTGTAAATTTTGAATAAATACATTTTTAACACCTTTTTCTATCTTTTTTGTAAGTGCCTTCTGTATTAAAGCAAATGTTTTAAAAACTAATAAAAGGCATATTGAATTATTGATGCTTAACTTGTTTTGGTTTTTTTAATGTTTTATCCTTTTCCATGTCATTACCATCTAATTACCCAAGCATCCTGAGGTTCCTGTGGCATAAAACTTAGATACCAGTGTTACCAGCTTCATATACTTTGTGTGATGGGAACTTCAGTTTGAGGTTAAACTTCCACTGGAAAGATTTTTGGCTAATGTCGTCATTGCTGTGAAACTTCACTTTGACCTATGACCCAATATAGCTGCCATAATGTGGTCATGTGATTTTTGGTTTCCAAATAATAAAGACGAAAGATTCATTTTTACAGTTTTACCGCCTATATCTGATAACTTGAGGCACATAATTTGTATTTGCATGGTTATCATGGTCCTGTCAAGTACTGAAGACACAACATGTTTAAAACAAACTCAGACTTTCAGTTTGAGTTTGACTCCTTTCAATCCAAATGCTTCAGAAAAAAAATGGAATGTTTGTGAAATTCAGACAATGTGCTTCAATAACCCAAACCAAAAACAAAGAAATCTGTAAGCAATTCTACAAATTATAATTCCATACAAGGCATGCATGAATTCACCTATTGCCAGTTCGAGTGCGAGACTGTAGTTGACCTGTAGCAGCCATGTATAACTGCTACATCACATGTACTTGTGAAGTAAAATTCCTCTGTAAAGTATTCGGGAAGAACTTGTGGCTGTAAACCAACTGGATGTGATATTTGCTTGAACTCTGTCACCAGATGCAGAGGATAGACAGTGCTTATATACAGTGCCTATAGAAAGTCTACACCCCCTTGAACTTTTTTCACATTTTGTTGTGTCGGTGCCTCAGAGTTTAATGCATTTAAATGAGGACTTTTTTCCACTTATCTACACACCATACTCCACACTGTTAAGGGGAAAAAAAGTTTTTGAGAAAAAAATTATATATTAAAAATACAAAACTGAATCATAATTGGATAAGTCTCCACCCCCCTGAGTTAATACTTGGTAGAAGCACCTTTGGCAGCAATTACAGCTGTGAGTCTGTTGGGATAGGTCTCTACCAACTTTACACACCTAGATTTGGCAATATTTGACCATTCTTCTTTACAAAACTGTTCAAGCTCTGTCAAGTTCCTTGGGGAGCGTTGATGGACAGCAATCTTCAAGTCATGCCACAAATTTTCGATTGGATTTAGGTCGGGGCTCTGACTGGGCCACTCAAGGACATTTACCTTTTTGTTCCTTAACCACTCCAGTGTAGTCATCCTTGCTCGGTCATCCAGTTTGGAGGGAAGGCCTGATCTAGGCAGGGTCTTGGTGGTGCCATACACCTTCCACTTCTTAATAATCGTCTTGACCATGCTCCAAGGGATATTCAAGGCCTTTGATATTTTTTTATACCCATCCCCTGATCTGTGCCTTTCAACAACTTTGTCCCGGAGTTCTTTTGAAAGCGCCTTGGTGCTCATGGTTGAGTCTTTGCTTTGAAATGCACCACCCAGCAGAGGGAACTGCTGAATTTATCCTGAAATCATGTGAATCACTACAATTTAACACAGATGGAAGCCACTTAACTTGGTGTGTGATTTTGAAGGCGATTGGTTACACCTGAGATAAGTTAGGATTGCTACTACAAGGGGGGTGGACACTTACCCTACCAGGCTATTTCAGTTTTTATTTTTAATTAATTTTCTACAAATTTCTAGAATATTTTCCTTGGAAGTTGTGAGGTAGGATGTGTAGATAAAATGAAAAAAAAACTATTTTAATGCATTTTAATTCCAGGCTACAAGGCAACAAAAGGTGAACATTTTGAAAGGGGTGTAGACTTTCTGTAGGCACTGTATATATATATATATATATATATATATATATATATATATATATATCGCACTTAACAAAACTGTATTTTATAGCGTTTTTTTGTATCTTATTTCTTCTACTCATAAAAAGCTATTAAATACAGTTTTGTTAAGTGCTGATTAGTAGGTGTCAAATTTTGATTTGGTCCTAGCCCAAGTCAAACATAGGTTACATTGTATTGGTGAGTTACACATATTTGTACTTTGTACTTTTTTCCCTACTGTATAACTTGATTGCATTGCCATTGAAATATATATATATATATATATATATATATATATATATATATATATATATATATATATATATATATATATATACAGTACTGTGCAAAAGTTTTAGCCAGGTGTGAAAAATGCTGTAAAATAAGAATGCTTTCAAAAATAGACATGTTAATAGATTATATTTATCAATTAACTAAATGCAAAGTGAGTGAACAGAAGAAAAATCTAAATCAAATCCATATTTGGTGTGACCACCCTTTGCCTTCAAAACAGCATCAATTCTTCTAGGTACACTTGCACAAAGTCAGGGATTTTGTAGGCATATAGTCAGGTGTATGATTAAACAATTATACCAAACAGGTGCTAATGATCATCAATTCAATATGTAGGTTGAAACACAATCATTAACTGAAACAGAAACAGCTGTGTAGGAGGAATAAAACTGGGTGAGGAACAGCCAAACTCAGCTAACAAGGTGAGGTTGCTGAAGACAGTTTACTGTCAAAAGTCATACACCATGGCAAGACTGAGCACAGCAACAAGACACAAGGTAGTTATACTGCATCAGCAATGTCTCTCCCAGGCAGAAATTTCAAGGCAGACAGGGGTTTCCAGATGTGCTGTCCAAGCTCTTTTGAAGAAGCACAAAGAAACGGGCAACGTTGAGGACCGTGAGACGCAGTGGTCGGCCAAGGAAACTTACTACAGCAGATGAAAGACACATCATGCTTACTTCCCTTCGCAATCGGAAGATGTCCAGCAGTGCCATCAGCTCAGAACTGGCAGAAAACAGTGGGACCCTGGTACACCCATCTACTGTCCGGAGAAGTCTGGTCAGAAGTGGCCTTCATGGAAGACTTGCGGCCAAAAAGCCATACCTCCGACGTGGAAACAAGGCCAAGCGACTCAACTATGCACAAAAACACAGGAACTGGGGTGCAGAAAAATGGCAGCAGGTGCTCTGGACTGATGAGTCAAAATTGAAATATTTGGCTGTAGCAGAAGGCAGTTTGTTCGCCGAAGGGCTGGAGAGCGTACACAAATGAGTGTCTGCAGGCAACAGTGAAGCTTGGTGGAGGTTCCTTGCAAGTTTGGGGCTGCATTTCTGCAAATGGAGTTGGGGATTTGGTCAGAATTAATGGTCTCCTCAATGCTGAGAAGTACAGGCAGATACTTATCCATCATGCAATACCATCAGGGAGGCATCTGATTGGCCCCAAATTTATTCTGCAGCATGACAACGACCCCAAACATACAGCAAAAGTCATTAAGAACTATCTTCAGCGTAAAGAAGAACAAGGAGTCCTGGAAGTGATGGTATGGCCCCCACAGAGCCCTGATCTCAACATCATCGAGTCTGTCTGGGATTACATGAAGACAGAGAAGCAACTGAGGCTGCCGAAATCCACAGAAGAACTGTGGTTAGTTCTCCAAGATGTTTGGGCCAACCTACGTGCCGAGTTCCTTCAAAAACTGTGTGCAAGTGTACCTAGAAGAATTGATGCTTGATGCTGTTTTGAAGGCAAAGGGTGGTCACACCAAATATGGATTTGATTTAGATTTTTCTTCTGTTCACTCACTTTGCATTTAGTTAATTGATAAATATAATCTATTAACATGTCTATTTTGAAAGCATTCTTACTTTACAGCATTTTTCATACCTGCCTAAAACTTTGGCACAGTACTGTATATATATATATATATATATATATATATATATATATATATATATATATATATATATATATATATATATATATTTCCATTATATAAGTCTTTTATTTTTAAATCCAAAAACAAAAATGAAAGATGGGACAATATTGAAAATGCTACTCCAGGCCTCAGTATATCTCTGCCAAACTGTTCAAATGAGCCAAGAGTGAGCTTTTGCTTTGTGTGAAAAACCTCTAAGGATGGAAATTATGGTTGGAACTATATATAAAAAAACAGAGATCATGATACACTCTCTCTCTCTCTCTCTCTCTCTCTCTCTCTCTATATATATATATAATTTTAATTAATGGTATGAATGCTTCACCACTAATGGGGTTTGAACTGTCTTGTTTCCACATGTTTTAAATGAATGTTTTTTTTTTAGTTGTTGGAATACTGACATGGTCTAGACAGGTTTTCCAAGTGGAAAAATAAAGGCCTACTCAAGGTTTTAATACTTGTGTGGGTGTCTCTCGATACACTCCATGGGTCTTTTAGAGAATCCGATACCTGAAGACTGTAGTATTTACATAACAAAGAGGGAACTCCTCTCTGCGTGTGATTGTGCTCTTGAACTGTTAGAATAATTTAATTATTCTTATGACCATGTAATTAAGAATCGCCCAAAGGGGAGCGTTTACGAATGTGCAAACCCACCTCCATCACATTCTACTGCTTATTAATCATTGTCCATGCGTCAGTTAACACGTTTCCATACTAATATCTCGGTAATCATTGTCCATGCTACCCATTTCGGGGTTCTATAAACTCTGCATTTTTAATGTGCTTGAGACCATGATATTGACCTCAGGCCTAATATGGCTGCCATATTGAGGTCAAAGTTAAAGCTGCATAGAGACTGCACACTTTATTATAATACTTGGTACAAAGCTGTATTCTTATATTTTCTTAAGTTCTGTTTGCCTCTGTTGTCCTTTAAAAATGAATTATTTGCCATAATAATGATACAGACTAAATGATTTGATATATGATCTTTATAGCCGGTACACTGTTGTATTGTACAATTCTCTTCTTTCCTGCCAGTAACCTAAACAGCTGATTCCCCTAAAGACTGACATGCTTTGTAGCCAATAAGATGCTTTGACACTGAAGACACTGCTGAGGTGAAATGACCGAGGAAATACAATTGTAACATTTTTTCCTGAAAGGCAAGGCAAGCAAACTGAGAACTTTCTTTTACTTAGTGGTTTATTTATTTATTTATTTAATGAAAATACATGTTTGCTACAAAACCGAATATTTTAAGGTAACATTTGTTTGCTTGCTACAACCTGCGTATAACAAAATACAGTTGTTGTAGCTAGCAAAAAAAAAATGTTACCTTAAAATTATTTTGTAACTTGGCAGACCTACGGTTCCTGGAGTCAGCATCTTCTGACCTGGGGGGAGGGGCAAGCCTCCCTTGGACACACCTCCTTGTGGATTCACAGGAGAACTCAGTGAAGACACTGTTCTCAGTTCCGGCACGCATAAACAAGTATCCCATAAACATCAATATCCTTCTGATACACTCAGAATGCTTCTTTTATTGCCAAGCAAATGTGTGATGAACACGAAATGTGCAAAATCTGCCATGTTTTTACACTTCTTTAAATCAAAATGACTATCTGATTGAAATGACACCTCCCCACATTAGCCTTTTACTTTCTCGGTGTTATCTATTTAAAGGGAGTTTTCATTCCATGTTCTAATTAATCCCTTAATCCCTGAATCAGCAGTGATGAGCCTGTCGGCTTTCTCTCTGAACAATTGAGAACTCGGAAAAATATATTTGGGAATGTTACCATTCTAATATATCAAAAGTTATTAGATGTTCAAATAAAGCCTTTGTTGTTTTTGTTTTCTAAATGAACACATACACAGTGGAAAATATTTAAATTGAACATACAGAGGTTGGTAGAAAGATACAAAAGATAAATACAAAATGAAATAAGATGAGAGACTAAAATAGAAAGATAGGGAATAAGCAAATATGTCTTCCAGTGCAAAAATGATCAATTAATGTACCTCTGTGTGTTTTAGTTAAACATCTCCTTTTGATTGGCAGGACAGATTTCCATTTAAAGGAGAGTAAAAACTGCACATCTCTAATAAACATATAAGAACATAAGAAAGTTTACAAACGAGAGGAGGCCATTCAGCCCATCTTGCTCGTTTGGTTGTTAGTAGCTTACTTATCCCAGAATCTCATCAAGCAGCTTCTTGAAGGATCCCAGGGTGTCAGCTTCAACAACATTACTGGGGAGTGTAAAAAAGTGCCTCCTATTTTCTGTTCTGAATGCCCCTTTATCTAATCTCCATTTGTGACCCCTGGCCCTTGTTTCTTTTTTCAGGTCAAAAAAGTCCCCTGGGTCAACATTGTCTATACCTTTTAGGATTTTGAATGCTTGAATCAGTTCACCGCGTAGTCGTCTTTGTTCAAGACTGAATAGATTCAATTCTTTTAGCCTGTGTGCATACAACATGCCTTTTAAACCCGGGATAATTCTGGTTGCTCTTCTTTGCACTCTTTCTAGAGCAGCAATATCCTTTTTGAGTTTCAAAGCTTTTTACTCAGGTGTTTAATTTAGTGTAGTTTCGTGTTAAGTTGTACAAATTTGTAATTTATTGTAAAAAAGCTTTTAAACATATATATATATATATATATATATATATATATATATATATATATATATATATATATATATATATATACACAGTACTGCAAAAGTTTTAGGCAGGTGTGAAAAATGCTGTAAAGTAAGAATGTTTTCAAAATAGACATGTTAATAGATTATATTTATCAATTAACTAAATGCAAAGTGAGTGAACAGAAGAAAAATCTAAATCAAATCCATATTTGGTGTGACCACCCTTTGCCTTCAAAACAGCATCAATTCTTCTAGGTACACTTGCACAAAGTCAGGGATTTTGTAGGCATATAGTCAGGTGTATGATTAAACAATTATACCAAACAGGTGCTAATGATCATCAATTCAATATGTAGGTTGAAACACAATCATTAACTGAAACAGAAACAGCTGTGTAGGAGGAATAAAACTGGGTGAGGAACAGCCAAACTCAGCTAACAAGGTGAGGTTGCTGAAGACAGTTTACTGTCAAAAGTCATACACCATGGCAAGACTGAGCACAGCAACAAGACACAAGGTAGTTATATTGCATCAGCAAGGTCTCTCCCAGGCAGAAATTTCAAGGCAGACAGGGGTTTCCAGATGTGCTGTCCAAGCTCTTTTGAAGAAGCACAAAGAAACGGGCAACGTTGAGGACCGTAGACGCAGTGGTCGGCCAAGGAAACTTACTGCAGCAGATGAAAGACACACCATGCTTACTTCCCTTCGCAATTGGAAGATGTCCAGCAGTGTCATCAGCTCAGAACTGGCAGAAAACAGTGGGACCCTGGTACACCCATCTACTGTCCGGAGAAGTCTGGTCAGAAGTGGCCTTCATGGAAGACTTGCGGCCAAAAAGCCATACCTCCGACGTGGAAACAAGGCCAAGCGACTCAACTATGCACGAAAACACAGGAACTGGGGTGCAGAAAAATGGCAGCAGGTGCTCTGGACTGATGAGTCAAAATTTGAAATATTTGGCTGTAGCAGAAGGCAGTTTGTTCGCCGAAGGGCTGGAGAGCGCATACGAATGAGTGTCTGCAGGCAACAGTGAAGCATGGTGGAGGTTCCTTGCAAGTTTGGGGCTGCATTTCTGCAAATGGAGTTGGGGATTTGGTCAGAATTAATGGTCTCCTCAATGCTGAGAAGTACAGGCAGATATTTATCCATCATGCAATACCATCAGGGAGGCATCTGATTGGCCCCAAATTTATTCTGCAGCATGACAACGACCCCAAACATACAGCGAAAGTCATTAAGAACTATCTTCAGCGTAAAGAAGAACAAGGAGTCCTGGAAGTGATGGTATGGCCCCCACAGAGCCCTGATCTCAACATCATCAAGTCTGTCTGGGATTACATTAAGAGAAAGAAACAACTGAGGCTGCCTAAATCCACAGAAGAACTGTGGTTAGTTCTCCAAGATGTTTGGGCCAACCTACCTGCCGAGTTCCTTCAAAAACTGTGTGCAAGTGTACCTAGAAGAATTGATGCTTGATGCTGTTTTGAAGGCAAAGGGTGGTCACACCAAATATGGATTTGATTTAGATTTTTCTTCTGTTCACTCACTTTGCATTTAGTTAATTGATAAATATAATCTATTAACATGTCTATTTTTGAAAGCATTCTTACTTTACAGCATTTTTTCACACCTGCCTAAAACTTTTGCACAGTACTGTATATATATACATTATTGTTCCACTTCTAACTAAAGATTATTTCAAACAATATTTTGTTAAGATCTTTTTTTCAGTACAGGGATACTTTTATTCAGTCCTATTGCAGTCGCAGGTCAAGTGCTGTCTGGCCTACAAGCTGACTTTAGAGCCCCAGCAAGCACTGGCCTCAGTCTCTAACCACCCAGATGTGTTTCTTATGATAACACCATCTCAAGCAAACAAGGAAAACATACCAGAAACATGTGAGGATGTATGGATTTAGCTGGGGTCTCAAACGAATAAACTAATCTTTGCTTAGGACTTCACTAACCAAGATATTTCTTATGGGCAGATGACTGGTCACCCTGCTACAGCATGTACTTGTATTTATTACATGTACATATTATTATTATTATTATTATTATTATTATTATTATTATTATTATTATTATTATTATTGGATGATAATGTATTTGATAAAACCCTTATGAATGTACACTGCAATGTTTCAAAGACCTTGTGACAGCCTGGAGAGACAGCTGACAGGAGGAAAGAGACCCCATTGGGGCTGGCAAGGGTTAGCTACCCTTGTCGGCAGTATCCAGCTCTGTGTTTACAGGATGCTGGAGACACCCACCCAAGGCTTCTAAGAAATTAAAGAGAAAAATACCCCTAGAGTCTGCGAGAGCGGGGGCGGAAGATGACTCAACGTTGGACAACACGGTTAACGACTTAGGAACGGAAACGGATATGAGTATGGAGAGTACTTCACAAAAGACTAGTTCAAGATCTGCAGTTAGCAAAGACATGGAACTCCAGGTTTGTGTCTGAGGCTGGAGCAAGGCGACAATGGTCAGGGGTTTGAAGATTCATCAAGGGAGAATTAAATGCTTGAGGGAGAAGGGACAAGGGCCTCGCATTGATCAGTACTTCTTACGAAGTCAGTCAAGTCAGTCGAATGAAATCCAGCGACAGGAAGAAAGCCACAGTTCGCAGGATATCAGCACCCCTGTCATAGACGTGAGGAGGGCTTGCATGGACACAGTTAGTGATGAACCTAATGATCCTTGTGAACCAGGTCAGACAAACCAGCGTAAGAGAGAAAAGGACCTCAACGGGCACAAGCCTAGAGTTAAATGGCCAAGAGCTTGTGAGAAAACTGCATGGGACACAGCAAACACAGATCTCTGCTTTGCATTGGAAAGGTTAAGTGGAACAGTTGAAAAGAAGCTGGATAAATTTGGGGACATCATCTACGCATATGGAAGCGAGAGGTTTGGAGTTGAAAAAGGGAAGGAAAAAGTACAAACTATTCCTGGAAAGTCTAGATGGCAGCAGGAGATTGAACGCTTACTTAGAGAAAGGAGACAGCCGAGGAAGCAATGGAGAAGAGCAGAACAAAATCAGAAGGAGGGACTCAATCTCTTACAAAGGGTCATAAAAGATAAGCTTGCAACATTGCGCAGAAGTGAGCACCTACGGAAACGCTACAAAAAGAAGGAGCGTGCGAGAACAAACTTTTATAAAGACCCATTCAAATTTGTAAAGAAGTTATTCACCAGTGAGAAGAATGGCACACTAAAAGCATCTAAGTTTGAGCTGGAGAGATATTTGGAGGAAACACATACAGATTCAGACATCCCACCTATCAATCCACCAGAATACCAAATGGAGGACTGTGCACCTAAGTGGAAAGAAGTAGAGCGAGCTGTGAAAAAAGCAAGGGCTTCACCATCACCAGGGCCTAATGGAGTTCCGTACAGAGTGTACAAGAGTGCTTCAGGAGTTCTACGAATCCTGTGGAAATTGATGAAAGTGGCATGGGAAAAACAGGTTGTACCAAGAGCATGGCGCCGAGCAGGTGGAGTCTTTATACCTAAAGAAAAAGATTCTACAAGCATCAGTCAGTTTCGCCCTATTTCCCTATTAAACGTAGAAGGCAAGATTTTCTTCAGCATTATTGCTCAGAGATTGTCAACTTACCTATTAAAGAACTGCTTCATTGACACTTCAATACAAAAAGCAGACATTCCAGGTTTCCCAGGATGCTTAGAATACATCAATGTGATTTGGCAACAAATTCAATCAGCTAAAAACGAGAGGAAGGAGCTCCATGTGACATTCCCGGATTTGGCTAATGCATATGGTTCAGTGCCACATGAACTTCTTTGGGCAGCATTTGATTTTTTTAGTGTACCGCTGTCAATAACAAATTCAGTGAAAGCCTACTTTGGAGATTTGCAATTTAGTTTTTCAACTTCAGAATTCAGCACTACATGGCAATACCTAGAAGTTGGAATAATGGCAGGATGCACCATTTCTCCACTGGCTTTTACCATGGCAATGGAAGTAATCATTAGGGCATCAAAATGGGTAGTGGGAGGAGAGCACTTGGCTTCTGGAATTCGAGCATACATGGATGACATGACAACCATGACTACAACAGTAGCCTGCACTAATCGGTTATTGGACAAATTAACCAATGACATTGAATGGGCACGAATGCAATTCAAGCCCACTAAATCAAGGAGCATCTCTATTGTTGAAGGTAAAGTAGTTGATAAAATGTTCTTCATTAATGGTGAGGCAATACCAACAGTGTCTGAGAAGCCAGTGAAGAGTCTTGGGAGATGGTACGACGGGGATCTAAAGGATACAGCTCGTGTGGGAGAAGTTAGACAACAAGCAGTGGAAGGGTTGAAGAGCATAGACAGCAGCGCTTTACAAGGCAAACTAAAACTCTGGTGCTTTCAGTTTGGTCTGCTGCCGAGGTTGCTGTGGCCACTGACTGTGTACAAGGTTTCTTTGACAACAGTAGAGAAGCTGGAAGCTTTAATCAGTTCATACATCAGGAAATGGTTGGGAGTTCCACGCTGTCTCAGCAGAGTGGGACTTTATGGTAAAGGAATACTGCCGCTACCAGTCTCCACTCTAACCTCGGAGTTTAAGTGCGCCAAGGTCAGACTGGAAATAACATTAGTAGAGTCACGCGACAAATGCGTAAGGGAGGCAGCACCTGTGTTCGAAACTGGAAGACAGTGGGCGGCAAAGAAAGCTGTGGAGGATGCAAAGGCTGCCCTTCGAATTGATGATATCATGGGGCAAGTTCAGCATGGAAGAGGGGGTCTTGGTCTCAGTTCAGCTCCTCCTACATGGCACAAGGCAGCCCCAGCTCAACGGAGGAAGCTGGTAGTCAACGAGGTGCAAAAGCAGGAGGAGAGGATGAGGTGTATAAAGGCCATTCCCCAGGCCAAGCAGGGAGAATGGATGAGATAGGAGAGTGTGGAACAAAGCAAGATTGGCTGGCAAGACCTATGGTCAATGCAACAGAGCAGGATCAGTTTCCTCATCAGGTCAACATATGATGTTCTCCCATTACCACGGAACCTAAACCTCTGGGTAGGAAAGGATCCATCATGTCCTTTGTGTTCATCACCTGCAACATTAAGGCACATTTTGACAGGATGTAAGGTGGCTCTTAGCCAAGGACGGTTTACTTGGCGCCATGACCAGGTGCTGCGATGTTTGGCCTTTGCATTGAAAGACTTGCCACCTGTTCCATCAAAACATTACACACAAAAGACAACATTCCTCCGCCCAGGAGAGCAACCACCAAGAAAAGGTGTTAAAACCAATCCTCGCCCAGGACAACTGGAAGCTGCTAGAGACTGGAAAATGCTGGCAGATGTTGGTCAACGGCTTATTTTTCCACCTGAGATTGCCACCACTAACCTTCGACCAGATATTGTCTTGTGGTCTGGATCAGCACACCTTGTTCACCTGGTAGAGTTAACAGTGCCATGGGAGGATTCTGTAGATGAGGCGTATGAGAGGAAGAAACTGCGGTATGCTCAACTAGCCACTGAAGTGGAACAGCGAGGATGGAGAGTCCAGGTTTACCCAGTGGAGGTGGGTTGTCGAGGATTTGTGGCACACTCTACAACCTGGTTTCTTAGAGACGTCGGATTCAGTGGCCAAGAGTTGCGTTGCACAGTGAAGAACTTATCTAAAGGAGCTGAGAGGAGCAGTACCTGGCTGTAGTTGAGACGGAAAGATTCTGGCTGGGGATTTCAAGCACAATAGAAAGAAAGAAACGCTGATGTACAGGTAAGTAAGCTGGGCTGAGTTGAGTGGGGGACGGAGGGGGGTGATTCTGGGACGCCAGAATCACTGTCGAGCCCTCTTGAGGTGTCGTGGGCTAGTCGACGAAACGCTGAGGATGGAAGGTGCCCACTTGAAGACCCCAGAGATGTACCCTACTTAGCTCAATCCAGACGGTTGTCATGCTGATGTGCTGGGGAGACCGCACTATGGTTGATCCCCGGATCCAGCATTACACTTCAGCCATCAGCACCAGACAGAAGGATATCTACATCATCATATGGAACGAAGCGCAAATGGATGGAGACACAGATGGATCACATTAGTTTACTGTAAAGCTATGTCTTAGTTGGTGCTTATCTTGGCAAGAGCCGAGTTCAAATCAGCATGAAGTTTTAACATCTACTCTCGTGTAATGGAAATCATAATGCATGGTGAATCCCAGAGAAGTATGGTAAAGCACAAAGAAGTATGGTACAGGACAGAGAAGTATGGTAAAGCACAGAGAAGTATGGTACAGGACAGAGAAGTATGGTAAAGCACAGAGAAGTATGGTAAAGCACACAGAAGTATGGTAAAGCACAGAGAAGTATGGTAAAAGCATGGTGAAACGCAGTACATGCATATAATAATCATGCAGAAAAAAATAGTAAACAGCAATTACCTGTGATAAACGTTTCTAAGAATAGCTAAATAAAATCTCAAACATCTTGTCTGTTGCAGAGGGAAGAAGCGTTTTCATTGCTGCAGGGTTACTTGCTGCCCTGTTAGCCACGATTACGGTTGACCTAAGCCTTGTTTACAGGTATGAGTTATTTTTAGTCACAGTGTATAATATGAAAGCAATAACACCACAGGGTCCGATATCCAAAAATAGTCCACTATCCACACATTGAGGGGTGCTGTTCGATACAAGGCAAAGTCACAGCCTAGACACACAGATTCTAGACCGTAATTGAAGTGTATTAGTATTTTACTGACCTTCTTCAATTCGGATTCAGCATCATGTTGCTGTATGTTTCCGTGGTGACTTGCTCACTCCTGCTTAAACACTGTCCAGGAATCATCCTTTCTTCTCCCAGAAACCAGAGTAGTTTGAAGCTGCATAACAACAACTTTATAATAATAATAATAATAATAATAATAATAATAATAACAACAAACCAGTAAATGTTGACCAACAGCAGCCCTTATCAGCACTTAAAATGTGTCTCAAATTTGTATTCTAGCAAATCTTTTTTTTTTTTACAGAAATAAAATAAGCTTTTCACATGATTCCACAATGTGTAGACATACTGTCATCTAGTGGTCAGAAGAAAAACATTCATTTTTTTCTCCAAAGGCACAGCAGAATGCTGTAAAAAGCATGGTAAAGCAGAATGTGACTTTTCATGAAATCCATGTCTGGAAAGGTTTGGAATATGAAGCTAAAATGCTATTCTTTCATCACTGATAAACAATTGGACCACTGGCTGAGGTGGGAGGTGGGTTTCATCATCAGAAGAGATGATTGTGATGATTTGCCTTTTTAAAATCTCTCCAGCTAGCAGTATGAAGGAAAACTCACAGCTCAGGTACAGACAAAACAACCCCATCAAATATGATTGTTGTCATCTGACACATGTGCACTAGACCAATGGGGAGGGAGACCTTCCTTTACGAGTATGTTACATGATGAGTAGTTATAGACATGAAATATTGTGTACTTCCTCCTTTAACCTGCAGAGGTCAGTCTTGTGCCGACTCTTGCTGTGTCTCTTTCCCTGAACCTGAATCAGTTTGGTAGTTGCAAGCAAGTATTACTTAACGGGATGGAAATAAGACCCCCATTGCGTAGCAATTTGATCCATTCCTGGTTTTACTATGAGTTTAATCAGACACACCTGAGCGTGTTACCTATACACTGGGGCTGATCAAGCTTGTATCAAAATCTGGAATGGTTGAAACTGCTTTGAAGAGGAGCTTTATTTCAATCCCTGCTTTAGCCACTGTAAGCCTTGTTTCTAGGATCCTTTAAAACATAAATGTTTTACCATATTTAATTTTTTATAAACATTCTTTTTTACATGCAGTATGCTGGAAAGGTGTTATCTGAATAGTGTATAATACAAAGTGTTGTATTGTGAAATTGTGAAACTGTGTATTGCAGAAAGTTAGGAAAGATTATCTTCAGTGAAGTAATTACAATGACACAGACTAGGCATATATTAAGGTAATAGCTTCTACAATATACACTGGGTGGTTATTATAAATTAAGCTGTCTGTCTGCTGTATGGCACACATTATTACTGAAAGTTATTCCTCTTTAGAATCATTATTAACTTTAATTACTGTAATTAATTACTGTCCACCCAAATCCAACCTCCCTTTTCTCACAGAATTTGCTGATTTCCTCGTTATCCTCTCTGCCAAATATGACAGTTATTATACTTGGAGATTTTAATCTACATATTGATACAGACTGAGCCAAAGTCAGTGGAATATCTAAGAATCCTAGATTCCGTAGATTATGTTCAGCATGTTAAAGGACCTACTCACAATCGTGGTTTAGCCATTCACAACCTGTCAGTGTTAGATCTAACCATCTTCTATCCCTTTAAGACCAAGCTACCTCTACTCACCCAAGCTGCTCTGCTGCATACCGTTAAAAAACAGGTAATAAATTAATCAACTATACCAGAGCTGTCTCATATGCTAAGATTAATACAGCCTACTGCTACGAACTTAGTCAACCGATGAGGTAGTAGACACTTATCATAACTTTCTGCCAAGGGTCTTTAACAAAGTGGCCCCAGTTAAAACTAGAAAAATCTCCCTTAAGCGTACCTCACCTTTGGTAAATCCAAAGCATATTCCTAGATGAATAGTGTTGCCCCTTCCTTATAGTTTGATATTTATTTACACAGAATTATACAGAAACAGTCCAACATTTGCTGTTAAATTGTTTGAACCAACTGCTAAATCACAATGGAGTCAGTTTACTACTCACCTTAATGCATTTCAAATTATACTGTACATTTTCTTATCAGTTTCCTTTAATATATATATATATATATATATATATATATATATATATATATATATATATATATATATATATATATATATATTAATAATAATAATAATAATAATTATTATTATTTTATATTTAAAAAAATACAGTAGTCATTAAACAGATCATAGGTCGTTGCTCTGTTTCATTTTGTTGTGCTGGCTTGCTGGCATATTGCAGAACACTTTCTTTGACAAATCCATAAATGTAATCAATCTGTTGGTATGAGCATTCAGTGTTTTAATGTAACTTAAACCAAGGAAAAAAAAATGCATGTATACATTATTATACACGATTATATTATTTCTTTTGGCGACACAGTATTTGTCAGGTTGAGATGAATTAATGAGTTTTCAGGTCCTGTCAGCATTAATATACCAAGAAAGTTATTCACCGATATGTAAATATATACGCATGTAATTAAAAAAAAAAAAGTACCTGCAATAGGAGTCGAATTTCACCAATGAGAATAATGTTCTGTATAAAAGAAACAATGCTACGTTCGGTATGATTATTTGTTTCATCACATATCACGGTCTCACCAATTAGCTGAGACAGAAAGAGACGTTGAGCCAGGATCAGGAAGCAATCGGCGCAGAGCACAAACAAGCACGGTCTATTAATACAAAAAATGAGTTTTAAAAAAGTAAACTAATCTCCAAAAAAATTAACGCATTAATCGCAGAAGTTAACTGCGATTAATTGTCAGCCCTAGTTTTACATTTTAAAAGTACGTCTCATTTATAATACCGAAAGTTCACATTTTAAAAATACATTAATAATAGTGTAAGTAATCACGCAGACAAAATGCAATGAAACGCTGACACATGCGCATATCTCAAAATAATGCCAGGCTTTATGCAGCATGCAAATAGTGTTCCTAAACGCCAATCAATGGAATAAAATGGTTAAATAATATTTAAATGTGTGGTGTTTGCCTACGAGACTGACAATGATTGCTATGTGTAGGGTTTGTTGTATCTTACTATAAAATAAACGTAATTATTCTGTTCTATTCGTTTGTATTTTATTAATATATTTTTGTAATCCCACGATATCGCGATATGGAAATTATCATCGATATGGATATTGGTACCCACCCCTAGTTATAACATGATTTCATATCAAGAATTTTTATTTTTCTTTTTTAAATTATTGCATCCTTGGCAGACATTCTTGAAGGTGGTGGTCACATTTGCCAAGAATATGTGTGGTGAATTATTATTCCTGACCTTTTAAGTTTTCTTTTGATACCACATAAATACATACTGTAAGAAAACAGCAACTCAAATATTAGGATCTGGCTCCTGCACCACAGCAACCTTCTTAGATTTGTAAAAAAATATTTATAAAATATAAGGTGCATTAAACCTGATTACGTGTCTTGGCAAAATTCTGTTATTTAATGTGGATGTAAAAGGGCTGTAATGTAAATGGTAATACGGTTAAACAAACAAAACGTACAGTACTATATACACACACATTCTTCGTATTTGTGGTGTCACGCTGCTTGGATTAAACTTGGTCTAAGGACCTTTACTAAAGCACAACAACTAGTCTGATATTGTTTTCATCTCACACTAACAAGAGATTAAATGAAGTCCCTTGTCTTTCCTAAACTCAACGGGTTTAATTACTGAGTAACTATTCATAAATATTTTATATTCTCCAGTCGACCAGAGATAAATTAAAGCAATTAAGCTGACAACCTGATGGGACTCAAGTTTACACAGTTCCAATAGCCCTGCTGGGGATTTTTCCATCTCCTCCTCTGTAGTTATAGATAATATTGTCACGTCATGTTATGTCATGTCCAAATGCTTTATGAATGACTGTTTAGCTCCCCTAGAGTCTTGCATCTCTATTTATTTGTATGAGCTGTGTTACATATTGCACAATTGCTTTGGGAATTGCATTAACATCATATTTTCCTCAGGGTTTCTATTGTTGGGTCCATAGCTTGTTTAAGGCAATCTCTGCTCCTTCAGAATTCACGATTGGATAATTTGCAGTAAAATCACTGTATAGGTGATTAAATTGTCATGTGCTACCCTTTATTTGGTCAATACCCTTTACTAATTCACTGCCCTCAATATTTCACTATTGTTGCTTCTAGATGCTTCTTTATTTGAAGTGTTTTAAACCTGGTCACTTAGAAGACTGAAATACCAAGCTGAAACTCCTATTCTGTGTCTTTTTGGAGAAGAAATATATTTTATGAACACATCTCTGTGCCTATATATGTTCTGTGCTTCCTGCTTCTTGAAGACCTATATATATACACAGTATATAAAACATAAAACTATGTTTTAAGGGACAGTAAGAGCTGACAAAGTCAAAAAAGACAGGAAATTGTCAGGTAAGACTGCCACTGCGCTCTTACTTCACCCATGTTCTGACAAGGCTTTCCAGCACACACTGCTTAACTGGTACAGTAGGTGGGTTCACTTCAGACAGCATAGGTAGTCACCACCACTGGGCAGGTCAGCGGGTTGCTGAGGATTGAAAAGTTCTCTGAAATAGCATAATATGCCTTAGATCAGTGGATCTCAATCCTAGTCCTGGGGACCCCCTATGTCTGCTGTTACTTTTTTTCCAACTCAATTTCTTTATTGAACACTCAATTAAAATAACAATGGGCCTAATCAAAGCTGTTGAATGATTTGAAAGAGATGGAGATTTCAAGTTATGTATAAAATTGAATAGAACTTGAACTCTCCACTTCTTATAAGCTGAAGAGTAGGTAAGAAATGTGATTAACCAAATTGTTAGTTCAATTGAATGTTCATTTAAGTAAATGAGAGCTCAGTTGTAACAAAAACCAGCAGAAACAAGGGGTCCCTATGACCAGGGTTGTGAACCACTGCTTTAGAAGTTAAGAAAGATCACTGTTGTTTGTGACTAAAACCATTGACATGTGAATTGTAAAAGATAATCAGAACAATTAGAATATGAACACATCTGAAGTGAGACAATGTATTTCTTCTTTTCTTTTTCAAGTATGCAAACATTTCTAACAGTAACCATTGTTTTCAACCCGTTCAGCTATTTTTATTTATTTTGTTCACAAAAGCCATACCCGTGTTTAATATGCTGGAAAATAAATGTGATGTATGTGTGGCACAGCAAGGAGATCATTGAAAGGACATACAATAGTGTCAATCATCAGGTTTGTTCTCTTGATTTTTAACTGAAGAGATGTTTACAGTAGTTTTTTTTTGTTGGTTTAGCAAAAATGACACACCTTCATTGTGTATGTAGGTTGTCACAGAATGGTCATCTTTGTTTTGGAAATTACACATAGTTGTGTAATGGTGTTCATAATGAACAGTACATAATTTCACTGGAATACTTACAAAAATTATGAGATTAAACACGTCACAGTCAACAGTCATTACTACAGTTGTTTTGGTTTTAATCACAAAGGACAGTGACTCTTCAAAACTTCTAAAGGATATCTACTGTATTGGGCTGTTTCAGAAAACTTTTGAATGCTCAGCAACCCTCTGACCTGCCCAGTGGTGGTGACTACCTATGCTGTCTGAAGTGAACCCACCTACTGTACCAGTTAAGCAGTGTGTGCTGGAAAGCCATGTCAGAACATGAAGTAAGAGCACAGTGGCAAACTTACCTGACAATTTCCCGTCTTTTTCGGCTTTGTCAGCTCTTACTGTCACTTATAACGTAGTGTTTTGTTTCTAATTTCTATTGATTTTTTTACTGGAATGGTGAGTTAAAATATCTGTATACATATGCAATGCACAGTACATCATTTTTTTCCATTGTGGGTTGCTTCTCTGTGTAAGTTTTATTCTATTATTAAATTATTTAATAGTTTTATTCTATTATTAAAGCAAACATTTCCAAGTATGATCGCATTTTAAATATATTATATACTATAGACTTGTCATTAATAGACAGTGTTTTTGAATTTTCTGTTTACTTATGTGGAGTCTGTGCAATGATGTGGAATAATAATAATAACACAAAAAGCTGAAGGGAACAATACCTGTAAAAATTGATTTGCAATATTGGCATTATATATATATATATATATATATATATATATATATATATATATATATATATATATATATATATATATATATATATATATATACAGTACTGTGCAAAAGTTTTAGGCAGGTGTGAAAAATGCTGTAAAGTAAGAATGCTTTCAAAAATAGACATGTTAATAGATTATATTTATCAATTAACTAAATGCAAAGTGAGTGAACAGAAGAAAAATCTAAATCAAATCCATGTTTGGTGTGACCACCCTTTGCCTTCAAAACAGCATCAAGCATCAATTCTTCTAGGTACACTTGCACACAGTTTTTGAAGGAAGTCGGCAGGTAGGTTGGCCCAAACATCTTGGAGAACTAACCACAGTTCTTCTGTGGATTTAGGCAGCCTCAGTTGCTTCTCTCTCTTCATGTAATCCCAGACAGACTCGATGATGTTGAGATCAGGGCTCTGTGGGGCCATACCATCACTTCCAGGACTCCTTGTTCTTCTTTACGCTGAAGATAGTTCTTAATGACTTTCGCTGTATGTTTGGGGTCGTTGTCATGCTGCAGAATAAATTTGGGGCCAATCAGATGCCTCCCTGATGGTATTGCATGATGGATAAGTATCTGCCTGTACTTCTCAGCATTGAGGAGACCATTAATTCTGACCAAATCCCCAACTCCATTTGCAGAATTGCAGCCCCAAACTTGCAAGGAACCTCCACCATGCTTCACTGTTGCCTGCAGACACTCATTCGTGTACGCTCTCCAGCCCTTCGGCGAACAAACTGCCTTCTGCTACAGCCAAATATTTCAAATTTTGACTCATCAGTCCAGAGCACCTGCTGCCATTTTTCTGCACCCCAGTTCCTGTGTTTTCGTGCATAGTTGAGTCGCTGGCCTTGTTTCCACGTCGGAGGTATGGCTTTTTGGTCGCAAGTCTTCGATGAAGGCCACTTCTGACCAGACTTCTCCGGACAGTAGATGGGTGTACCAGGGTCCCACTGTTTTCTGCCAGTTCTGAGCTGATGGCACTGCTGGACATCTTCCGATTGAAGGGAAGTAAGCATGATGTGTCTCATCTGCTGCAGTAAGTTTCCTTGGCCGACCACTGCGCCGACGGTCCTCAACGTTGCCCGTTTCTTTGTGCTTCTTCAAAAGAGCTTGGACAGCACATCTGGAAACCCCTGTCTGCCTTGAAATTTCTGCCTGGGAGAGACCTTGCTGATGCAGTATAACTACCTTGTGTCTTGTTGCTGTGCTCAGTCTTGCCATGGTGTATGACTTTTGACAGTAAACTGTCTTCAGCAACCTCACCTTGTTAGCTGAGTTTGGCTGTTCCTCTCCCAGTTTTATTCCTCCTACACAGCTGTTTCTGTTTCAGTTAATGATTGTGTTTCAACCTACATATTGAATTGATGATCATTAGCACCTGTTTGGTATAATTGTTTAATCATACACCTGACTATATGCCTACAAAATCTCTGACTTTGTGCAAGTGTACCTAGAAGAATTGATGCTGTTTTGAAGGCAAAGGGTTGTCACACCAAATATGGATTTGATTTAGATTTTGCTTCTGTTCACTCACTTTGCATTTAGTTAATTGATAAATATAATCTATTAACATGTCTATTTTTGAAAGCATTCTTACTTTACAGCATTTTTTCACACCTGCCTAAAACTTTTGCACAGTACTGTATATATATATATATATATATATATATATATATATATATATATATATAATTGATTGGACCATTCCATTGGTCATGTTAAGCTTTGTATGTAAGATGAACTAAACCACACATACCAGGAAATAAAGTTAAAATGCAAAAATGTACACAGTGTAAATAATGGTAGAAGTAGAATGGAAGACACGCTTACCATAAACCTTTTCTTTTCACATTTAATAATGCACTTATTTTACAGCCATGTGTACTCAACAGGCTTTTTTTGCATACTACTGTATAATTGAAATAAGTTGCATTCGTATTTGCCTCCGTGCTGTCAATTTAAGTTTCAATAGTTGTGTTCTTGTGTCCAAATCTGTAACCTCCAAATCTGTACAAATTGCGACCTTGGCGTTTCAGAGCATACATCACATCCATAGCGGTGACGGCCTTTCTCTTGGCGTGCTCAGTGGTGACGGCATCCCGAATCACATTCTCCAGGAAAACCTTCAGCACCCCGGGGGTCTCTTCATAGATCAGCCCGGAGATTCGCTTGAACAGTTGTACTACTATGTGGCACTACATTATTTGCATCACTAGCATTTGACTACCTAAAGTTTGATTAAACTTTTTATTTTTTAATTTGCTCATGATCGCTGTTTAATTGTAAACAGCAGCTAATGCGTTTGTGACCTTAACGTGACCAGCGCAGTGCCATATGGGATATTGAGTTTTCTTTAACGAAATTGGGTAGCTGGTGATAAAACGGGGGTCGCTAGTCTTGTACATCTGAGTTTTAGAAACGCACTGAAGTTATTTTTTTTATTTTATTTTTTTTAAATTGTCTCCAAATGCAGAATTCTGTGTAAACGTGACTTCTGTGAAAGCTTTCCACTGGGATTTTTTATTTATTTATTTATTTTTTAATCGGGCCTACCACAAACACACACACACACGCATAAAATCTCAGATACCCGCAAACTCTTTAACACCTCTCATACCATTCCTATGCTGATGATGCTCAGATTTTCCTCTCCTTCCCCACCTCTGACTCCACCATCCCCTCCCGTATCTCTACCTGTCTGTCTGCTATCTCCTCCTGGATGCACTCGCATCACTTCAAACTCAGCCTCTCTAAATCTGACCTCCTTTTCTTTCCCTCCTCCTCCTCTGATCTCTCTCTCCATTCCTCTGAAATCTACCACACTCTCTAAGCTAAGCTAAGAACCTCGGAGTCACCCTGGACCCCTGCCTCTCTTATTCCCAGCACATCTCCACTCTGGCACGCACTTGCCGATTCTTCCTGAGCACCATACGAAGAATCCGACCCTTCCTCACTAACTACGCCACCCAGCTCCTGGTCCAGGCCCTGGTACTCTCCCCCCTAGACTACTGCAACTCCCTCCTGGCTGGCCTCCCTGCGTCCGCCACCCGTCCGCTCCAGCTCAATCAGAACTCCGCTGCTCGCCTGGTGTTCTCTCTGCCTCGCTTCTCCCACGCAACTCCACTGCTCCGCTCACTCCACTGGCTCCCAATCACCGCTCGCATCCAGTTCAAGACTCTTGTACTCGCCTACAGATGCCTTGACCAGACTGCACCCAGCTACCTCCAGACCCTCATCTCTCCCTACACCCCCACTTGACCTCTCCGTTCCTCCTGCACTAGAAGACTGGCTGTACCTCCACTACACTCCCCTGCCTCCAGAACCCGCTCCTTCTCCACCCTCGCCCCGCAGTGGTGGAATGACCTTCCTACAGATGTCAGGACTGCCCAGTCCCTGACCACATTCCGGCACCTCCTCAAGACTCACCTCTTCAGACAGCACCTGTAGAACTCCTCTTTTCCCTCTGGACACTATCACTCTTCCTTAATGCGCTTTACTTGCTCTTATCTGCTCTCTATTTTACTGCATTTAATCCTGTACTTTAGAGTACTGTAATCTGTCACAAGTGTTATTTAATCTGTAGTATTTTGTATTTAATTATATCCTGATGTAACTATCACTGGCACTGTTATCTGCTCCGTTATTGAATCGTATTTTGTCATATACTTGTACTTGCTAGAACCAAAGTCATTGTATTTTATCTTGATCTTAATTGTATTAATACTTGTACTGTGATTCTTGAAATGTATTTTTGTTTACGACTGTAAATTGCCCTGGATAAGGGTGTCTGCTAAGAAATAAATAATAATAAATAATAATAATAATATTACATCTGCATAGCAAATAACTTGCACAATACAGTAATCTGTGATCCCCGTTCATAGCCTACAGTGTCCATTTTCTTAAATTATTATATTTTCTTAAATTATATATATATATATATATATATATATATATATATATATATATATATATATATATATATATATACAAGATTCCCAAGAGGTTTCAGGAATCTTGGAGGACCTCCGTGATGGACAGGTGGTGAGGACGCTGACTGGGCGGAGGGCAAAGGCTGCCAAGAGGTCTCCTCCAATCAGATCTGCGAAGCGAGAGGGGGTGGACCAGCATATAAGAGCTGCAAGAATGACGTGAGGGTGAGATAGAGATGACAGCCAAACTGACAGGAGTGAGGAGATAATAAGAGAGCGAGAGAACCACCCACCTTTTCCACTGTCAGCCGTGAGACGGGCCCTGACTACAGCTGTGTCATTAACCCCCCCCCCGGGAACCTTGCTGAGGGAAGTGAGAGGAAAAGAGGGAGAGAACAGACAACCTGTCAGGAGAAGGGAGTGACTGCCAGAGGGAAGGAGCTGGACTGGAGTCCGAGTGACAAGCCTGAGGAACTGTGTGTGCTTGTATTGACCCCCCGCCCCCCCCCATACTTATTTCACCCCTCTGTCCTTATTATCCAAGAATTGGTGTGTTTATACAGCATGCAAATAAGGTGGTTTAATTTACGGAGACCTAGTACAGAAATCATTAATTCCTGTTGAATTATTATTATTTATTTCATAACAGAAGCCCTTACCCAGTGCGACTTAACTCTTACAGTTGTCACAAAAAATACATGTTTCAAGAATCACAGAATGCTAGTTGGAATTGTAATTGTAGGACATTGTACCCATGATTTAGTTTTGAACAGAACAAGATATGCTTTCCTCAGTATTGCAATTTGTGTCTTGAACTATGAAAACTGCCACTGAAAAATTGCTGGATTTCAAATAATACGAGCTGTTGTTGAATGAGGTTCTGAAATGAGTGGACTTGCATGTCTTTTTTTTTACACACAACAGTGGATTTTTGATTTGATGTTATTATTATTATTTATTTATTGGCAGACGCCCTTATCCAGGGCGACTTACAATTGTTACAAGATATCACATTATTTTTACATACAATTACCCATTTATACAGTTGGGTATTTACTGGAGCAATCTAGGTAAAGTACCTCGCTCAGGGGTACACCAGCAGTGTCCACACCGGGGATTGAACCCACGACCCTCCGGTCAAGAGTCCAGAGCCCTAAACACTACTCCACACCGCTGCCCTATTGATGTACAACCGACGGTGAGTCTGAGATTTTGTGTAAATTTATATACATAGCTTGTGTACTTGTTAAATCAATGAAATAGGTTTTATTTAACCCAAAATAAATTCTACCATGCAACAACAGTTCAGCGTTATTTACATTGCCATCTTGTGTGTCTGCTCCAGTCTAGACCACAACAGCAAAGCAGGAAGTAACACCCTCTCAAATAATGCAGTAAGTAAACAACTTTACTTTTTAGACTAAGTCCCGCTAGCAAAAGCAACAAGGCTTATGCAATATTACAAAAATAAGTTACTGATTTCTCTTAAATTATACAAATAAAACATAATAAATGCGGTTCATCTATTACCATAAACAATCTGTATCAAAAAGAATTCTCAGTGACACGAACACCAACACCGGTGTCCCGATCGGTTTTGAAACTATCGTGTCGTTACAATAGAGAATAAACAATACTGATCACCTGTTCAAAAAATAAAATGTTGATTTGATCTCCATACCTTCTTGTTGGCTTCTTCAGTTAATGGGATGTTACAGAAGGGAAATCCAAACTAACAGTTTTAACAGATGTTGCCTTTCCGAAGCAGGTTTGAAAGAGTTTAACAGCATTGCAATTTAAAATACAAACTATGCAGTTGTACCAGGGTGGACAACCTCGGCACCCTGCAATGAACAACAACAATTCATAGCGCCTTTCGTCGCAAGGACCCCAAAGCGTTTGACACACACAAAAATAATAATTTTTTTTTTCATCTTTATTCATCAGTACAGCAGAGCTGCGCTCAGGCAATAGAATGGACAAGATCATTAATAGATATGACAAGGATCTGTAAGTAAAGTAGTCGGGGTTCCCCGCTCACACATTCCTCCTTATAATTCCCACTTGTTGTCATGTCTCGCCCGATAATGAAATGTTTGATCGTGTTCTTCATTAAACAGGACCTCTTTTATCTTGAGTAAATGTCATACAACAGCATTGCTCTGTGTCCTTGCTTTAAATCCTTACAAAGCCCAGATGCGCTGGCTTTGCTCCACTGAAACGCTTACATACATATGTATGACTGCTTATGGAAACACAAGTTATGAGCAAACTTGCCTTTTATTCATCTTTTAATTACAATGTTTAATTAATATCCAGCTACAACACTTAAGATGAGATCCTCAATTGAAATTCAAGATATAAAAAAAAAAAACCCTCTCAGCTGTGGGTAATTAATTCACACAGATAAAAGAGAATCAAAGGGACCTGTTTGAAAAGAAGCACTGGAGCCAGTCAATCCTTTGCAAGTGTCTCCTTGTTTACCTAACTCAGGGTATTCACTCCTGAATGTTGTTGTTTATGACTGTTGCTGCCTGCTGTCTGTGCTGTTTTGCCATGAAGTGCCAGCAATTAAAGACTCAGGCGATTGGCCTTAAGTGGTACATCCTAATACCACCACTGTTTTAACATTAAAATAGAACCAGATATGTAATTTTACTTATTTTAAAAGACACACACACTGTTACAGATTTAATTTGTGTCCCATTTCTTTAATGTTTTTAATTATGCCATCATGGTTTAGATCAACTTAATATAAACACGAGTCTCAATGGACACTGCCCTTATTAAATACAATAATAACAATAATAATAATAATAATAATAATAATAATAATAATAATAATAATAATAAATATCATACTGATTTGACAATATATCCTACATTTCTTTGCTGATCTTAAGAGCTTTGGTGCTTCAGCAGTCCGTGAAGAGAGCCTCTCCCCAGCTCCTGCACCAAACTAACTTCGGAAAGGTCAAGTATTCTTGTCTCCCTGGAACTTCCCTGGGAAAAGAAAAAAAAAAATACTACTTGCTTTGACTTAATGTTCTAAATATAATATTAATGGTTTTCATAGACATATGTTTCAAATGCAAAAAAACATAAACCATAACCCACAGTGATACTGTTATTAATTGTACATTGGTAATTAAACTTTAAGGACTGTTTTCAGGTACATTCTTTTTCTAAAGCCCATTTTGTTTATTAAATTAAGTTTGAATTTCATGAAACCGTTTTCAACTGTTTTACAGGGGGATTGAAGTCTATTCTCATTTTTCCAATGTAATGTTTACCCTAAGAACATCTTTATAACACATTTCAGTCCTTTAAAAGCATTCCTGAAAAAATGTCCTTAAAGTTTAGTGAATAGGGCCAAAAAGGAGATTTAAGAAAGATAATTAAATCAAGGTTCTTGTACCAAGCAGATACAGCACACAGTGAAAGTCATTGCCAAATGCCATTATTACTGTGGACGGGGTTGTAGTAATATAAATCATGCATAGGGTAAAACAATTACATATTTTAATATGACAAATGAACCAGGAGGTGATGATAATCTCATCTGTTGAGATCTGACCCAAGTCAGGCTAACCAGTAGGAAAGCCCACCCAGTTGTTCACAACTGGTAATCTATAACTACGTGATAAGTCTATGGACAATTAGGTCTTGTGATCTTTTTCCAAAACAATAAACATATGCTGCTGCCAAGACAGACTTTGGTGATTCATTTTGCAATATTGGGACACTGAGGGTGTAAATAAATGCTTTTAATCTCACTCAATTATTCCCCTCCACTGATTTATTAGGAAAGTAATTTAATTCCCATCAGTGTACACTGAAAGACTCATAGGTGTTCGTCCTCATATTAATATACTGAGATGGTTTAAAGGACTCCTGAAATCAACACTCAGAAATAGGGACCACAAAAAGTACATTAGCTTTAAATACCAGTATCCCAATCTTCTATTTTTCCATCTTCTCCTCTGTAGTTATAGGTAGTATTGTCACGCCATGTAATGTCATGTCTAATCTTGAAATCGGGGAACTAGATTTTGCCATTAAACAGTTACCTAATGGAAAGTCACCTGGCCCTGACGGTTTAACTGCTGAATTCTATAAATGTTTTTGGTCAGATCTTAGGGATATTTTATTTTTGGCTTTGAGTGAATCCATTGAATTAAATTAATTGCAGTGTACAATGAAATAAGTCCTTATAATTCTGTTACCTAAAACCAGGTAAAGACCCTTATTTTGGATAATTGCCGTCCAATTACTTTATTATGTACTGATTACAAGTTATTAACCCACGTTTACGCAAATATTAAAATTAAAAAAAAAGGCATTGCTAATGTGGTGCCCACTAAATGCCAAACACTGCACCACCTCTAGATAGTACCAGGAGCACAATGAGCCCCGAATACACAATTTGAGTTCTCCCCAATTATAATTACTTAAAGTCTGCATGCACAAATCCTTATCAATTGAAAGATAAACCAAAGGAATCAGGTAAAGTATAAAAACAGATATTTTTTTAATTACACTGTTGTTGGATAACTGCACTGTCAAAATTTAGACCCTGGTCCGAATGGAGTTGCCTAGGCACCCAAAACGCAATGTATGGTCAATATCCTGATGTCCATGCTCGTCATGAAGACTGGTAAGAATGTCACACTGCAGCACCAACAGCTAGAGAATTTCTTTCCCTCCACCTGGGCTATAGACTCAATGACGCAGCACTCCCTCATCTTCCTCAAGCTGACCCCACTGCCGAATCAACTCCCTGCTTCCCTTTGGCATCTGCTCCTTCTGTAGCTGCCCAGGCACCTGTCCCTCCTCCCAGAATGATAAAATGGGTCCAATAATAAGGTCAGTGGCCTGCAATGAGACCAGATCTGACCTTGGCCTAATAGGGACCTGAAATAGCCCTTGCTGTACTTAAGTTTCCTTTGCTGGCATCTGGATTCCTCTGCCTGAAACCATGACTTGCATAAGCTATAGACCGAAGCTTACCATTATGCTCTGCACTAGACCACTATGACTTGCGTCAATCTCAACCACATAGGCTAGTACAGGGGCAGTCACTAATCTCTCTTTCAGCTGCTGAAATCCTCCCTCACAGTCTTTGGTCCAAACTGATCCTGGGTGACCTCTGTGACCTTTCCGTTTCTTTGCCCCACCGAGCTGCACAACCAATTGGTGGAGAGGCGCAGCTAACTTTGCAAAGTCATCCACAAACCGCCTATAGCAACTGTCGAACCCCAGAAAGGAACGCAACTCTGTGAGAGTGGTTGGGCTCATTTTATTTATTGTAAATCTTATTGTTTTGTTAGCAATTTGTATTCACAAATGCAAATGGGGAGTCTTGAAGTGTTCAATCATAGCCTTTACTCATGAGATAAAATATTATGCAAAATCTCTAAAAATGGTCAATTCTAAACTAGCATGTAAGTGACATGATTTGATAACCCAATACCTCCTTGTTCAATGAGGTTAAACAGTTTACAATTTCTGCATGTTATTGATCTCCCTAACATACCATTAATGCAATCTGGATGTAATGTAGCAACCCCTGGTAATGCCTATTGTATTTCTTCTTCTTTGTTCTTTAACTTCTGTTGCCAGTAAAAAGTTATTTAAAGTAAAAGATGCAGCCATGGTGTTTAACACAGGAATTGTGATTTGTATTGGAGCAATCTTCTGTAGCTCTGTAGCAGAGCATTAAGTAAATGCTATTGCTGGAAACTAAGTGAAGTCCAATGATTTGAGACCTGGTGTATTGTACTTTAATTTCAGTAGAGCACTTCGGCTATAAGGTGTTATCTTGCTCAAATATAATTTCTGGATGTAAATCCCTGAATTACTTATTGTTTATTTGAGTCCTTTCTGTACACACTTCATGGAGTTTATCAAAGCATTTCACCTGTTTTAGTCTCTTTCATGGATTAGATAAAGATATAAAATACTGTAACATTGTAAAATGCTTCATGTTTGTATACTGATTCTTAAAAAACAGAAATAATATATTGATTGCTTTATAAAACAAAAATAACATAACTTTGCTAACAGGTTTCTCCAACTTTCCCTAGTTTAAGTGAATGCAAGCACAGTACGCTTTGAATTCTGGACTAGTTCCTTATAGTGAAGGCAACAAGGGGCAATTTCACATTAACTAGACAAGAAATGAATACTGAATTACAACTTTGTGAGTAAAAGATGAGTGAAAAAATGTATTTTACAAAAAAAAAAACACACAAACACACACCAGGGACACTAATAAGTATTACATAATAATTACCTGATGTGCACTCCATTTGAATGCCTGTGAATTAACAGACTTTAGTAGATGATGGTTCATATACAATAATATATTGTTATGTAAATTAGATCAACCTGTTGCATTTGTTAATAAAACAGTAGTAAACTGCAATTCAGAAAATAATCATTAAAATATTGGCTGCAAATTCATAATGAATTCCTTCTGAATACCACAAGAATAACACAATTCCTCTGAGTTTTGAAGTAATTAATTTTGAAATTAGCCCTGTTAATTCATGTGGATTTAATTACCAGTATTCATTCTGTTTCTGTGTAACAAATTATGTTGATCACATTACGGTAAGGCATGTATGATTAACATGTCTCACAATCTATCAATTCAGGTATGAATGCATGCCTTATACATGTGATCAACAGGGTTTGTTACAAAGGAACATGGAATGAATACAATCCACATGAATTAACACGGCTGAATTCAGAGTTAATTACTTCAGAAGTCACAGGAAGTGCATACAATATTCAGTTGTTATTCCTGAGGTATTTATTTGGAATTCATTTTAAAGTGTTACCAAAAACAAACAAAAACACACTTTCCGTATTCAAAGTGAGCTGTTGATTCACTCAAAGGAGGTGCATCCACGCTGCTGACAGTCAGCTCAAGGTACTGCTGAACATGTGAATCATTAGAGGCAGAGATGGTGACAGATGGAGGTCTCTGGCATGGACTGATGGAGCGAGAGACAGGCAAGGAAGGTAAGGGAGATAAAGCAAGAACTAGTCAGAGCTGTCAATAAGATTGAATCAAATTTTTGCCACTGGGAATTCTTTGTTATTTTCTTTTTTTCTTTTCTACAGAATTGTTTTCTAAATCATTACATTACAATGTGAGTTCACAAACTAATCACGAGACATTGGAAACAAGTGGCTGATCTGTTTTTATTTTATTTTATTTTATTATTTAACCAGGAGATTTTCCCATTGTGACTGGGCATTGTTTACAAGGGGGGCCTGGTTTCCATACACAATAAATAGAATTTTTTTTGCCAGGGAATTATTTAAAAATGTAACAAGAGTTTGTGTTTTTTATTTCTGCTTATGTTCTAGAAATGTGTTTTTCTAGAATGGTTAAGTAATATTATATATATATATATATATATATATATATATATATATATATATATATATATATATATATATATATATATATATATATATGTGCAAAAGTTTTAGGCAGGTGTGAAAAAATGCTGTAAAGTAAGAATGCTTTCAAAATAGACATGTTAATAGATTATATTTATCAATTAACTAAATGCAAAGTGAGTGAACAGAAGAAAAATCTAAATCAAATCCATATTTGGTGTGACCACCCTTTGCCTTCAAAACAGCATCAAGCATCAATTCTTCTAGGTACACTTGCACACAGTTTTTGAAGGAACTCGGCAGGTAGGTTGGCCCAAACATCTTGGAGAACTAACCACAGTTCTTCTGTGGATTTAGGCAGCCTCAGTTGCTTCTCTCTCTTCATGTAAACCCAGACAGACTCGATGATGTTGAGATCAGGGCTCTGTGGGGCCATACCATCACTTCCAGGACTCCTTGTTCTTCTTTACGCTGAAGATAGTTCTTAATGACTTTCGCTGTATGTTTGGGGTCGTTGTCATGCAGCAGAATAAATTTGGGGCCAATCAGATGCCTCCCTGATGGTATTGCATGATGGATAAGTATCTGCCTGTACTTCTCAGCATTGAGGAGACCATTAATTCTGACCAAATCCCCAACTCCATTTGCAGAAATGCAGCCCCAAACTTGCAAGAAACCTCCACCATGCTTCACTGTTGCCTGCAGACACTCATTTGTGTACCGCTCTCAGCCCTTCGGCGAACAAACTGCCTTCTGCTACAGCCAAATATTTCAAATTTTGAGTCATCAGTCCAGAGCACCTGCTGCCATTTTTCTGCACCCCAGTTCCTGTGTTTTCGTGCATAGTTGAGTCGCTTGGCCTTGTTTCCACGCCGGAGGTATGGCTTTTGGCCGCAAGTCTTCCATGAAGGCCACTTCTGACCAGACTTCTCCGGACAGTAGATGGGTGTACCAGGGTCCCACTGTTTTCTGCCAGTTCTGAGCTGATGGCACTGCTGGACATCTTCCGATTGCGAAGTTAAGTAAGCATGATGTGTCTTTCATCTGCTGCAGTAAGTTTCCTTGGCCGACCACCGCGCTCACGGTCCTCAACGTTGTCCGTTTCTTTGTGCTTCTTCAAAAGAGCTTGGACAGCACATCTGGAAACCCCTGTCTGCCTTGAAATTTCTGCCTGGGAGAGACCTTGCTGATGCAGTATAACTACCGTGTGTCTTGTTGCTGTGCTCAGTCTTGCCATGGTGTATGAGTTTTGACAGTAAACTGTCTTCAGCAACCTCACCTTGTTAGCTGAGTTTGGCTGTTCCTCACCCAGTTTTATTCCTCCCACACAGCTGTTTCTGTTTCAGTTAATGATTGTGTTTCAACCTACATATTGAATTGATGATCATTAGCACCTGTTTGGTATAATTGTTTAATCATACACCTGACTATATGCCTACAAAATCCCTGACTTTGTGCAAGTGTACCTAGAAGAATTGATGCTGTTTTGAAGGCAAAGGGTGGTCACACCAAAAATGGATTTGATTTAGATTTTTCTTCTGTTCACTCACTTTGCATTTAGTTAATTGATAAATATAATCTATTAACATGTCTATTTTTGAAAGCATTCTTACTTTACAGCATTTTTTCACACCTGCCTAAAACTTTTGCACAGTACTGTATATATATAAAAAAATACTGTTTTATAAAATGTCTATGTTTTATTTATTTATTGTATTCCTGTTAAAATTTCTCAGTTTCCACATGTTTTGTTTTAATGGGTTTAGTTGTGTTTCCTTTTGTAATTTCTGTAGTTTGAATAAAGTTTGTTTGGGGATCTAAATAAATAGTGCAATCTGATAAAAAATACTACAACAATTCCCATAACAAGTGTCATGGGGTAAATAAATAAATAAATAAATATATATATATATATATATATATATATATATATATATATATATATATATATATATATATATATATATATATATATATATATATGTACAATAAATGTTCAATAACATTTATTTCTTTTTAAATACTGATGATAAGCAAAGAAAATCTGAACATAGATAAGCAAATATGCTAAAGTGTATTATGTGGTTTCTAATATTAATAAACATTACACACATCCAATACAAAAGTGGATCAAACACTCAAATATGTTCCTAAAAACAAGAAAAGATGATGTGTTATACATGTTTTAATCATATATTTTGCTGTTTGATGAAAAAATGTAAATTTGTTCAACAGCTGTCAAAGCTATCTTGCGAATATGAGCTTTTGTACAGTGTGTGCCTGTATGTTTTCAGACCTCCATGAGCTCCCCTCGACTAAGGTTAGGTCTCTTAGTTGGGTTAAAGAAATGTTTGATAAACAGTCCCATGTAATACCCTGCAACCCTAAAAGATGCATAAACTGCTAATATTCACCATATTCTTAACAAGGCTCTGTGATGTTTTTGTTTCTAATTTTATTATCCACCTAAGAGCAGTGTTTAAAATCTTTTTGCAGACTGTATGGCTTCCTGGGATAAAGATTACAAAGAGCTATAGCAGGTAATAACTTTGGACCAACTGGGCAAAAGTTGCTTGCTTACAGAGAAATACAGATTTTGATCTCTCTGAGCACAAGCAAAATGAAAGCAATAACGAAATCTTCAGCACTTTAGCCGGTTTTCTGCTACCAAATCAATACTGTGCAGGATACCACAAACACGTCTGGAATAAAATAGGTTTTTATCCAGTCTAGGCTGCCTGTTCAGAGGATTGGACAACTTTTGGTTCTGTTTCTTTTCTTTTCTTTTAAGATCAACACATGAGGTGTGTACTATTGTTCATCTGCCTCTAGCAGTCATGGCAATGCTAATCTAGTTTGGTTCTAAATAAATTATTACCCTTCCAGTAATGGTTCTTCTCTGCTGAATCTGTGCCCATTTGCCTACCTTAAGTAATTTCTTATCCAGGTACCCTTCCAGCTTTGGAAACTAGCATCAACAAGAACAAGAACATAATGCTGGTTCAATTTTAGCTAAAAATATATGTGGCTTCTGAAGGTTAGCAAATACTGAACTGTTTATGCGTTTACATCTGTAATAAAGATGAATGTGGTTTACATTAGAGGTCACAGGAATATTCGAAAAACAAACACTGAATATTGCCCTGCCCTTTAACCCTTCAACCTGCTATCATTTTTTAAATAGTTGTAAGTAAAGATTTACAAAGCCTCCTGCATCACCATGTCATGTCATTCAATCACGTCACTCCTTTAATTTTCTTAAAGGGATCATGCTGAGGAGCAGCTTTTCTGTTATGTGTTCTAATTTGGATTGGTGTTTGGGGCAGTGAATATGATTATTTAGGCCAGTGAAACAGAAGTAATTGATGCATGTCCTGAAGTTTAACAGAATCTGACCAAATTAAAACATTATCTGAATGTCTGCATTATGGTCATTGATTTAAAAATCGACTTTGGGCTCAACCCCAAAACAGACTACTGTACAGAATAAAAAAAAAAAAAAAAACTTCCTGTAGTTATCTGAAATATCAAAAGAATAAGTAAAACTTAGCCACTAATTTAAATAAAAAGGCAATGGTTTAAATTACATTCTTGCAAATGCTTGTTCTGTGATAAAGCTAGCATCCCTCTGGTATTAATTAGTTTTCTATTATTACTGGACTGGAAGGCGACAGATAAAAGAGAGGTAGACTGATTGGAATAGTCCTAACGGCTGTTATTCAATGAACTTCACTGACTAGCAAAAATGGAGAGACTCAGGTTTCTATTTAGTTATTAAACACCATTTCATACATCCTGATTGGTAACTGACATTTACAGTATGATTTCCATTACATGAGATTAGGTGTTAAAAATTCATGCTGATATTGGACTCAGCTCTCACCAAGATAAGCACCAAGTAATGCTGGCTCCAGGGATCAGCCTATTTTGCCTCCCTGGCGCATCAGCACACAATGGCTGCAATGCTGGCTCCAGGGATCAACTACAGTGCGGCCTCCCTAGTGCATCATGACAACCGTCTGAACTGAGCTGAGTAGGGTACTTCTTTGGGATCTTCAAGTGGGTACCTTCCTTGGTGTTTCGTCAACTAGCCCACAACACGTTAAGAGGGCTTGACAGTGATTCTGGCGTCCCAGCATCACCCCCCCTCCATCCCCCACTCAGCTAAGCTCAGCTTACTTACAAGGTACTAATTTAGGTAATGTATTTATTGATCTGAATAGAACTGTCTAATATATATTAGTTCTATTCAGATCAATAAATACATTATAAAATGTACAACACATAACCATTCTATCAATATGAGCAAAAGACTTGCTAAGCTGATCTGTGCTTTCTGTGCGCAGTTCCATCATGAGATGTTTATTTCAATCGATGTCCTGTTAAAATACACACAAAATAATACTTTGTACTTAAGATATAATAAATGCTGTTCTAAATAACAATTTATATAGGAATGCATGTATGTATGTACTTCCATTAACATTTCCAAAGAGCTGGCTCCTTTGCAAGGATATCAGGCTCATGTCTCTGTGTGTGATTATATCAACTACCCGCCCTGCTGCTGCCTTCCCCCGTGCACGCTACAATATGTTATCAAATGATATAAGCTCAGAGCTATTACATTATACAAAAAATTAGTTTATCAGATTGTACTACACTGTATATGCCCAACTTGCTTTCAAAGTAAAAACAGCCTTTTCTGGTGCACTTTAACATCTGTTTATTATTATAGCAATGACCAGCTCTGATTTTTGCTGGGGAGTAAATTAAGAACCCTGTATTTATTTTTATCTTGCGACCCTGTGTATATAATATTTCTCTTTTTTGCCTTTGGTTATTACTCTTAAATATGTTGGGTCTAAATGATCAATTATTCAAAGAGGAATGGCATATAATAAATAGAAAACTGTTAACTGTTTAAAGTGAATGCGATGTGCAGTCACTGCGGTAAAGCTTCATGAAGTCTTATAATAAACACGTCTTTATTAACCAGCTAGGACCAACCACAGTGACCTGGAGGAAAGGGAGATTTTCTGATCCACATGATTTCCATGGACACATCCCGTATCCCATCCCCGTAGTGACTGGTTCCACCCTTTCTTACTGTAGCTTCTGAAATCTGAAACAGCCAGACTTCCAGGTGGTATGGGTGCAGACAAGCTATCCAAGCAAGGGAGACAGGGAAGGAAAGTCACCCTGTACTTGCTAAACAACTGTTTTACTAAGTCTAGTAGCAACTCTGAATAATCTGAAGGGCATTCTTTTTTATGTTACACAGGGTTATCACATACAGTGTCGTTTGTAAAGAAATCTCCCTGTGACACAGTTAAAGTAGCAATGTGTTGGGGACTTGTTAAAACCAAGTGTATTTATTTTTCTGAATTTTTTATTTTAGTTGCTCTTCAAGCTTTTTTTGCCACCAGATGGCAGCATTGTGTTTAAGTCTCAATGCATTTTTTGTAGTGTGAAAACTAGCAGAGGGCATTGGGGGACTTTAATTGAACGCACAGTGTACAGTAAGCATGTTTTTACAGAACTTTACCAAAAAGTGTGTAATTATTTTCTTAGATTTTAGTATGAGATGCCTGTTGCTTCTGGCTGACCTCGAGGCAACATGTGATTGCTGTTTTGAGGAAAAAGAACAGATAAGAATAAATTATGATCACTCATTTCATGTAGCCCTAACGATATAGTTATAATAATTCAACATTATTGAAGTGTATCGAGGGTGGGGGATTAAATGTTAAGTATGCTTAATTTGGAATTGTGCATTGTAACCAACAGTGCATTAACTAAAACAGAAAAGGCATTTTGGATGAATAGTTACCAACATTATTACGTATTGTTGCTGCAGACTCGTTTCATCAGCGCAGTTGCTTCCTACATAGTTTGTGGTGCCTTCTAGTGTCCACAGAAACACCAATGTAGTTCCCCTGCTTCTGTGACGGGCAGTGCAGTGTGAGGCACTGCCATTCCGGATTCTGACCCCTGATGGTGAGATGAAGTTAAAGTCCTATATCCACACCTGTAGGCAAGCCTGCTCTTTTGTATAGCAGTTAGGACGCTTGCTTCTGATGTGCATGACCACTGGTTTGCACCCAGTCTCAAAGTCAGAACAAGTGCAGACAGATGTCAATCGGGAACTTGTGGGTTGCCAAAAACAGAGCTAATATTTACTTAGGCGCCAATGTAAGGAAGTAAAGAGTCAGGGGATTAAACCTGTTAACCTGTAGCTCTGCAATGAGCATGTGACGCAGCAGACTTACAAACTCCTGTGTCACGTTACCATTCCCAAGGTTGTTAGTCACTAGCTCTGGACTAGAATACAGTCTAAGATATTTTTTCTTAGTATAATGGTCTGCTGGGAGCAATCCCTTATAGAAAACCGAAAGAGTACTCTGTTCAAAAAAAGCCTGTAAATCCACAGTACTTGTCTCTTAACATGTTTGGACAAATTTGATCCTCTAGTGTTCCCTCTTTTGATCTTATGTAAAAGGCCATTCTTTTTATAGCTGGATTTCCAAGTGGAGGGGGGTTACATTTGTCTGAGTAACTGTTTACTGAGCTCAGAGGGATCATGTCCGCTGCAGTGAACATTATATGCATCCTGAATGAAATCAAAAGGGAGAAGTAACTCCAGTCAGCTCATTAAAGGCCTATCAGTAGCTGTTTTAATTAATGAAAACACTGAGGGGGGAAAGTGAGACTAATTACGACACAGAAGCTGTGCAGGATTTGTAGAGTATGTTCAACACATTTCAGATCCATTTGCTCCCCCACTAATTGTATGCATGTTTTTTTGGTTATATAGTGAGCTGTGTATGTATCTGAGGTGGTTTTGTGGCCAAGAATTCTTGAATTTACAATATTTATTTATCAGTGGGAAAAAAAATCCTGTATGTTGGTTATATGAGAGAGCTAATTATATTTTTCATTGTCATTTCAGGACATTTCTAAGAAAACATGACAAATACATCTGAATGGGTTGGCAACATAAATTCATTGGGATTCACAGACTTTGAACTATGTGCCAGTTTGAGAAGCACAGCATCAAAAATAGTTATGTATTTATTCATTATAGCTGTGATAAGTTGTTGGTAACTTTTTGCTAGTCCTGGCCATTGCTTACTTTAAACAACTGCACTCCCCAACCAACAAATTCGTGCTGTCACTGGCTATTGCAGACTTCCTCGTTGGCCTCACAGTTATGCCCTACAGCATGATCAGAACGATTGAAGGATGCTGGTACATTTTCTGTCGAATCCACTCAAGCCTGGACGTGATGCTATGCACAGCCTCTATCTTCCACTTGAGCTGCATTGCATTTGATCGCTACTACGCTGTTTGCAATCCCCTGGTATATGGATTCAAAATGTCTAAATGGAGGGTTACAGTTCTTATTGTCATCTGCTGGATTGTCCCTCTGTTGATATCTTTTGCTCCTATCATGCTAGGACTTCCTGAGATTGGCATTGAAAACCAACTACCAAGCAATGTATGCTACTTCTTAGTCAACCAAGTGTACGCTGTTACGGCCACCTTTGTTGCCTTTTATCTACCTATGTTTATAATGCTTGTTGCGTACTGGAAGATTTACAAGGTAGCTCGGAGACAAGCAATGCAAATAAACACAGTGGAGAAGCAGATGAACCTTCAGAGCTCCTATCCAGGTGTCACCAAGAAGCCAAGGCATAAAAGCTCCCTGAAACAGGAGAAAAAGGCAGCGAAAACTCTTGGGATCATCATTGGAGCCTTCCTTGTTTTCTGGTTGCCTTTCTTCATGACGAACATCATTGAGCCCTTTATAGAGCACCAGACAGACATGGTTTTCTGGGAAGTGTTTTTATGGCTTGGTTATGTGAATTCCTCCATGAACCCTTTCCTGTATGGTTTCTTCAACAGGTCATTCAGAAGGGCATTCTTCATCATCATCGGTTGTAAAATCTGTGTTCCTGGATCTTCACCCAACACCGACCTTTCCAACACTAAAGGCGATGAACGGACAACAAAGACTTCCCATCACAATTAATACTTTTTCTGTTTCTATTTTATTTTCGTTGTGGTCAAGATAAGTGTACTCCAACCTACAATAATTTATATCAAAAAACGAATTAATTAATTGAGAAAAAGGCTTTAAATTACAGTGATGACAGGGGAACAGAAAAACCTAAACGTCAGACAGTAGGGTAAAGTGGGAGGGAATGGGTTTGAATTATGATAGTTTTATTTTTATTTATTAAACAAATAACTTGAAAGGAAAATACTCTGTATGAAGAAATATTCAGCATTGTACTGTACTGTACTGCAGAGATTCTTCAAATGAATGATTTATTTTGTAATAAATAAGGCACACTCATTTGTGTTAATAATGTGTGAATAATGCTGCCCAAACGTACTCCATTTTGTGCAAAACTGATGTAGACCTAAGGTACAGATCTGAAATATCACAGTTATTTTAACTGATGTATTCTTCCGCTTGTGTTTAATCACCTAACAAAAAAAATACATTGTAGAAAGAAAAGTAAACCAAGCTGTTGAATGTTTTTTACTCCCCAATTTTTTTTTTTATATAGGATTGTTTATCTCGTTTTCAAACGAAAAATGTGTTCAGAAATGGGTTAAGACCATAATAAAAAAAAAACACCTTTGTTCCCTTTCAATTCAAAGACGACCACCAAGACATTACATATGGGATATGCCTGCCATTGGGTAGGTATTGCTGAGCTCTCTGTAGAGCTGCCGATAGGCCCCTTCCTGGGATGATGCACTCGGTCCCGCCCACCGAGGGGATAAAACTATCATCCAAAGGAACCCATTTCTCTTTTTCCTTCTTAAGACGGAACAGTAAGACCTGTGTTGAGCTGAGCGTGCTGATAGGAAAGAGCTTCTCGAGTCGAATCGAGTCGAATGTATTTCCCTTGCATTCGTGCTGAAAGCTGGCTCGCCTCTCTGTCTTTCAGCGGCCTCCTCGCTTGCGTGGTAGGCCGCTCTTTGTATCTGTCTGTCGTGTGTGAGCGTCTGCCTGTGCAGTCATCCACGAGTGGTTGTCTATTCTTCCTGAGAGTACACAGTTCCTCCACAGGGCTAGGCCTTGCCGTTTCCCCACTGTTAAGTGACTCTTCCAGCCACGCTCTCCTCCATGGGACTAGGCCTTGCCGCATCCCCGCTGTCGAGTAGACCCTGCCGTCTGCATAGGCTGGCCCACCTCGGTGAGTCCCCTTTACTGTCTTTCTACCGTGTTTTTGCTGTCTGCTTCAACTCGCCCACCACAGCTTCGGCTTTGTGTCCCCCTGGTACACGCTACACGCTGACCAGGTGTGTAATACCGCGGTCAGGGTAGACACATTCGCGCGCACATTCGGAGCGATGAACTGGGCAGCAGACCTCCTCTCCAGGAGTGGTCCGCATCTGTCAGAGTGGCGACTCCACCCTCAGATAGTGGTGCGCATTTGTGAACGGTTCGGGAAGGCGCAGGACGTCGCATTGCCCCTTATGGTACTCCCTCCACCGCTTAGGTGGTCCACTTGGCGCAGATGCCCTAGCGCACGAATGCCCCAGAGCGTTTTTGTACGGCTTTCCTGCCTATACCGCTGCTCCGCCCGCCTTTCTCGAAAAAGTCCAGTTAGAGAAAGCGTCAGTTCTCCTAGTGGCCCCCAAGTGGCCCAGGAGAGTCTGGTTTTCGACCCTGTGCCAGCTGTTGCACAGCCAGCCCTGGGAGATTCCACTTCGCATGGATCTCCTCAGTCAGACGAAAGGCTCTCTTTGGCACCTGGAACCGGGCAGGTTCCTGCTATGGATTGATTGATAGATTGAATTTCCTCTGCCCAGTGCGGGCATTGAGATTCTACGTGCATAGGGCAAGAGCTCTGCGTCAATCTGACCAGCTCTTCGTCTGTCACAGGACACGGACTCTAGGACAGCCCCTCTCTAAGCAGTGTCTGTCACATTGGATTGTGGATACAGTCTTGACTGCGTATAATGGTGCTGGCTTGCCCCCACCTGGTAGGGTAGCTGCACACTCCACTAGAGGGTTTGCTACATCTTGGGCCCTCTTCAGCTGGGCTACGCTGCATACTTTCTCCAGGTTCTATCGTCTTAATGTGGTAGACCCTGCCTTGCCTTCTGTAGGCACAAAGGTCCTTGAGCGTGTAAGTTCACACCACTAACCTCTGGGTTAGACAGTGCTTGTGCATCCCTCATATGCTGCCGTTCCTTCTCCCTCGCGATGGCTCTGGTATACATTATGCCATACGTAATGTCTTGGTGGTCGTCTTCGAATTGAAAGGGAATGTTAGGTTACTTACTATAACCCTGGTTCCCTGAAAGAGAAGACGACCACCAACCACGAGAAATGGCTTCCTTTGGATGATAGTTTTATCCCCTCGGAGGGCGGGACCGAGTGCATCATCCCAGGAAGGGGCCTATCGGCAGCTCTGGTATGGCTCAGCAATGCCTACCCATTGGGCAGGCATATCCCATACGTAATGTCTTGGTGGTCGTCTTCTCTTTCAGGGAACCAGGGTTACGGTAAGTAACCTAACGTTTTCTGTAATGTAAGCCAACCTACCTATCGTTTAACCTCTACAGAAACAGGGTTCATATGTTAATACAATAATAAAGAAAAACAATTTTTACAAATGGTTTCTCTTTGTATAATTACCAATACATAAACAGACAACAGTATCAGAATCCTGGATTATTACACATTAATTGCATACACTGTATCAAATGCTTTACTATGCCTTTCTGCATGGAAAGGACAATGTAACTTTAAAAACAAAAAAGTAAAAATGTAAAATGTTTCTATGTTTCATATTTTAATTTTCTCTTTTGTAATAAACCATCTACATTTTGTGCATTTTATTTGTGTGTATGCTTTAATTAAAACTGTGGCAATATCAACCAACAACTATAAATAAAGCAACAGTGTCACTGTATGGGGGCTTTGTAATAAAATGTTACGACATTGAAGTTGTCTTTTTGAATGAAATATTACTTGCTGCCTTAATGTTTTGGAACTTTGATCCTGAGCTAAATGTACATCTGTTGGTTTCTCAAATAGTAACGGATACTTTTAATCAAGTCCAATTAAACTGATAATTTGGCATATGAAAAATTGAGAAGCTCCTATTTTTTACATGAGCAAAATTCATTAAATCAATATAAGAACATAAGAAAGCTTACAAACGAGAGGAGGACATTCGGCCCATCTTGCTCGTTTGGTTGTTAATAGCTTATTGATCCCAGAATCTCATCAAGCAGCTTCTTGAAGGATCCCAGGGTGTCAGCTTCAACAACATTACTGGGGAATTGGTTCCAGACTCCCACAATTTCTGAGTCAACATAAACTCCAGTGTTTGCCACTCCTCCTATTTTTGTGTCGTCTGCAAATTTAACAAGTTTGCTTACTATACCAGAATCTAAATGATTAATGTAGATTAGGAATAGCAGAGGACCTAATACTGATCCCTGTGGTACACCGTTACCTGGTTACCTCGCTCCATTTTGCATGAACAATGAAAGTATGTTAGATGATTGTAAAGATATGCAATGTTTTACTGGAAACTCTTAATACTGAAAATCTGACAATCTTGCAATCATCACTAAAATTCAAGCAGACACTGGACTACCTCCACTCAGTTCTGTGCATTGAGTCCACCTCTATTTCCCAACCCCCTAACACTAACATTGGACAACCTCCACTGAGTGCTGTGCTTTGAGTTCACCTCCATTTCACAACCTCCAAACCCTAACCCTAACATTTGACTACCTCCACTCAGTGCTATGCTTTGAGTTCATTTCCCAACCTCCTCCTCATTTACAGACTCACTTTTTTTGGCCCATTTTGCAGCTCCAAGTTCCCCGGCGGGAAAGGATGAGCGCCAAAACAAAGCAATTGAAAATGCTGTAATACATGTATGCCAACTGTTTTTAAGAATGTGATTTTCAAATTGCAAGAGTTGTTGCATGAATGATGATGACAAGCAATCCTGTGTTTGAAGCCTGAATGATTGCCATGCAGCTCAAGCATACTCTTACACAATACAAACCTTTACATGATCACGCACAACTATTGAGCACTGCCTTTTGGGATAATTAGGGAATTCTGCTCATTGAGTCTCTTCAGTAATGTGAGACCATAACAGCAAGTATAGCTTTAGGAAGTTCAGACTGTTGCCATGAGGGAAATGGGCTTCAGTGTTCTTCCTCATTCCTTATACTCCTGTGGTCTGTCACTTATCAGCTTGTCCTATATCCCATACAATATAAAATTCTGGCCAGCATTTATGATTTACAGAACAGGAGCCAAGAAGTACAGACCAATAATTGGACCTTTATTTATTTTACAAATGTAATATTTAATCTCAATGGATGTAATACATTGGATATATTACCTTTACAATAAAAACACTGTTTTGTTTGTACACGTATAATATATATATATATATATATATATATATATATATATATATATATATATATATATATATATATAAAACATATAACACGACAAACTGAATAGAAAATATACAATAAATAATAAGATAGTTGTATCATAGTCAATGTTTTATAATGTAAATATTACACACCTAAGTACAGGGACAGTTTGTAAACAATTAACAAGGTATGGAACTGATGCAAAGCAAAATACATGACTTTTAACCATAAACCTTACAAGACAGTATTGAGCATATGCAAAGTCTGTGCCATTAATACTTTTGTAGCACTGCTGAATTGTGTTGAAATTGCTGCACGTATATACTACAAACTGCAGTATTTGTATGTAAGAAAAGGAGATCACATTTTTGGCTTGGTTCAATCTTTTGCGGAATCAATGCTTTGAGAAATTAACAGGATAAATATGGAACTGTATGGGTTTTAATTGGATTACCATGCTATTGATGACAAACTATTTGAATTAGGTTCTAATAGCCTCCCTATACTAAGGTCAGAAGCTGGTTAGTCACAAGCTGTGTCTAAGAACATTGCAGAGTACACCCCAGGGAAACCACAGAAACAAAATCTGAGCCAATTGCTTACTAAATGGCATTTCACATGGGAGCTGAGCTTGGCTAGAACACCTCACTGCCATGGCCCAGCTATTAAACTGAAGTTTATAGTGCCGCCTGCTTGAAAGACAGCACATGAAGCTGGTGTTTATCAAATAAATATGGGTGGTTTGTCAATAAATATTCTTTACCCTTTTTAACATCTCACTTCAAACCCTCTTAAAAAAACTAAAAACTTAGCTACAGTGATTTTACCTTAGAAATTAATTTCATAAATTTTCCTCCCCAACCACATCCAATCACTATAATGGTGTCAGCCATGCAGTTTTTAAAGAAATATATATATATAGTTTACAATATACCTACAAGAAGTCTCAGTTTGCAGGCCTGGCTTCACCTGGTGATTGAAATTGTCCTGCACCCCATTCAGGGCCTTCTTTCCTGCCAGTAACCAACCAGCTGCTTCCCTGAATGACTGACCTGCTTTGCGGGTGAAAAGAAGACACTACTCGGGTGAAATGACTTAGGAAGTGATGTGAAGCAGTAACGGACTTCCTGAAAGGGAAGGCAAGCAAACTGAGAATTCCCTTTCATCTACTGTAGGACAAAATGTCACGTTTTAAAATGAAAATACATGTTTGCTATACCATGTGTTTCTTTTAAACTGCATGTTTAATGGTGTGCGTGACAGGTACGGTTCATGAAATTATCTTGTTAAACATTTTAAAATGTATTCTTTTACAGTTTGGTATCTGTGACTATAAGAAAAAAAGCCAGCAGCATACCAGTGACACCTTCTGGAAGTGGGAGGCAGGTACTCCACAGCTCTGAGCTTTCAGTTTGCTCTGGCTCAAATTAAACAGGTTTCCCTCTAAACCAGAATGGGAATTTGGATACAGGAACTCCTGCATTACTGTCAAATAAAGTACCCTGCAGGATGCCAACTGCCCAGAGATCAACCTTATAAAATCTAGTTTCCAAAATAATACACTAAAATACAATAACAACTGGTGGTGAGCTTATAGTACACTTCACTGTTTCAACGTGTTAGTTGAGGGTTAAGTAATTCCCTCATATGTAAATGTAGGCCAATACAATTCTATGTTTAAAGAGCAACTTTGTATGGATATGAAATATCGGATTTATCTAAACTAAATGCAATTCACTTTGTACAATTTTCTGTTTCAGTCCTCAAATCACGGTGAGCTCCCAATGTCATGTTTAGCAAGGTACAAATCTAATCAATCCAAAATACCCCCTTAACGCTGTACCATTCCTTAAACTAGCATATCCAAAATTTAGAAAAATAATAGTATAATGAAGGTGCAATGACACTATTGTGTTCCATTATGGGTCCTAAAAGTAGTTGTAAACATAGCTATTCTTTCCTCCTTCTCTTTCTAAAACTTCAATAATGGTTCTGTGTATGGGAGTTACCTATTTAACAGGTATTCTAAAGACCTTGGTACATTCTCTTCATAAAACAATTGTTCCCCTCCAGCATTCCATAAAACTGGAATGCTGTTTAGTTTGCTAAAATCTGCACACAAAATGTGAGAACTTCAGTGGAAAAAAGCATACTCAATTCCCCCACACCCTACATTAAACAAATAATGTATTCATTAAATTGTTATGCTTGACATCAGGCCTATTTTGTGCTTAAATCTGATCAACTTTTGTAATTTACTACCAGTATTGTGTTAAACAAAACCCATGCAGGCCTCAAATAAGAAAGGCCTAAACTCTTGTTCACTGCCTATGAGCGACTCTCCATATTTTTGCTTTTCTAAGTTTGTATCTTCATACAACAATCCAAAAGATATACATAGCACTGGAGGTTTGACTTCTTATATATCAGTTTCTCTGAGCCCATAGCAGTCAGATAGATCATTCATTTGATAGTCATTCTGCTCTGCAAAGTCACTGCAGATTCCCATCGAAACAGACTCTATTTCTGCCTTGCTGAGGCTGGGCACACTGCTTTTGCTAGGCCCCATCTTAATCTTGTTTGAGAGATTGTTCATTTTTTCCTTCAGCTGGAAAGGCGACTTCTGAAAAGGGGGGAAGAGCTTCCACCCATGAAGACTAAGAGTTCTCCTTTTGTTGTTGTACATAAAAGAGTTATTAAGTGAGAAAGAATCGTTGGGGGAGAATCTGGGCTTGATGTCACCATAGGATCCTTGCCCTGAGCCATTGGCAGATGTTCTCCACCTTTGGTCGTAGAATCTCCACAAAGGGCGTTTTCTCCTCTGGCACTGACACTTGAGAAGTCTTATGAAAGCTCTCTTAAACTCTTTGCTAGAGCAGGGGTAAATGATAGGGTTGACACAGCTGTTGAAGTAGCCCAACCAGAAGATCACTTTGAAAACCATTTCAGATGGTTTCAGAGCTGGGAAGAAAGAACCTAGAAAACAAAGAATGTGTATTTAGTCCAGGAGATGTAGACAACATGTCATTTTCATAACATTTTACAACTGCTGTATTAAACAGATCAACATGCTACCTTGTTTATAAGTAAATACTGTACAACCATTTCAGTAAGGGGATAAAATATGAGAACACAGGTTATATTAATTTTAAAACTGCTTCTAAAGAAACAGAAGTTTTGTAAATGTGATTGTTGCCTTTTACCCAATTGTTACTTGGAACCATCACTCAAAGCCACCCATTATTTTGAACAAGGCAGCCCACTATTTTCCCTATTCACGAAACGCTTATTTTCCCGATTGTCAAAAGCCTTGAGTTATAAGTTGTTTAAAGAATGTTTTATGAATAAAGGCCCTGAAAGTAAATATCAGAGTTGTTTATTTCTGGTTTAGTAAACTGTGCTAAAAACCTTTAAAAATGAAGTAAAAATGTCTATCTTAAAACAGTCTTTCTGATTGGCAGAGAGTTTCCTTCCAGAAAAATCAATAATTTATTTACACTATTTCTGGATCCATTTTCAAACTCAAAGTCACATTGTTTAGACTTGGGAACACAATTTCATTAGTAGTGTAAAAACGAGAAACATTTGAACAGCCCCTTTCTGAATAAGTACTTTTATATTGTTAAAATCGTTTTTATTCCTCTCTGAAAAAAAACTGCCTTTGTCAACTTTCTGTCAATAGTTATTGGAATGGAAAAATATAAAAGCAAATCATTCAGTTGAGAGTTGTGAATGCTTGTGGACCCCTTCACACACTATTAGAATCTACTACGCAGCAATACATAACCACGTCTCAATGTCAAAACCTACAATCTCAAACTGCCATGGTTTTGAGTTACGGAAATATTTTCTAAGCACTGGGTCCACTTCTGTTCATCAGAACCTGCCAAATAACTTCAGCACTATGTCTTGTTATTTGATATGTGTGGACAGGACAGAGGGCCCTTTCACTAAGTTTTAATTAAAAGTCAAAGTCTGTTTTTATAAATAAAACAAAACTTTGATAATTATTGAACTGTTCTTGACTGCTAAAAAAAAACATGCTTTAAATAACTGCCATAACGGCCCACAAAAAGAACACTTATTCAGTTGGTCCGTTTATTAAGCCATTCTTGAACTGTAGCCAACTTGTTGTTTGGAAAAACGCTGTTGAAAGAGACATACAATATTTAGGCGGCATCATTTTTTGGCATTGAAAAGAAAAGTAATGCATTCAGAGCTTTTTTGTTTTCCTTTAGTCACTTGCCAAATTGTAAAAGTGATAGCATTGTTATGGGGAATATTGTGTCCCCTTCTAGAGATATATTGAATCCACTTTTAACACACGCCATCAATCCTTCTTGGTGACATTTAATTTCTGAAAATCGAAGTGCATGCAATTTGTAGATTACAGTATGTGTGTCAAGGGATGAAATTGGTGGCCGAGGTCACACACTGCTTTGAACAACTGGTAAAGCTCTATTTGTGTCTGCTGTTTCTGTTCTCTGTAGAAACGGATGACGGTGACTGACAACTTCTCACAGATGAAGCAGGATTCATTCACTCTCTTTCTCGGAGGTACTCCCGCGATTCACATATGCCTTTCCAAAGTCATTAAACCACTAGTGTTTATAAATAGGATTTGAAAACAGATTTGAAAGAATTCCTGCTGTAGTCCAGGGACAGAGGGACCTTAGGAATTTTTACCCATTAGAGATGACTTGACTGGATTTGTTGGCACAAAAAATATATACTATCCCTTATTAACTTCTTCCGTGTTTTTCTGTATAATTTGATACTCTTTGCTCTTGACGTTAAACTATGAGAAATACATTGCTGAAATCTACATGGCTTCTTATAGTTTTATCTCAGATTTTATAAGTGGTATAATATACCAGTAATATGTATAAACACAGTCTTCTTCTTACAGAGCTTTTGTCACTGTAACTTATGTAAAAATGGACCCGAAACAACTAACTACTAAGCCTAGGAAAATGATTTGTGATTAATCAAAATCTTTAGATGTTGTTCTGCCAGCCAGCCACAAGGTGGCATCAAGGTCCACAATCCTGAGGTTCTTTTTTTCGATGGAAATAAGCAGCTATCTGTGATGTACGTGAAATGTGTCTAGCCCAGCTGTTTGTTTGTCTGAATTGTTTGAAGCGGTTTTGGCATCATGCAGACATTTTAGAGCAATGAGCATTTTCTCAATGAGTTTTACCTGAAATAATTTCAGAAACTTTTGTGTATTGGGGATCCAGGTAAGTATACACTTGTATATTAGTGTAGCGATACCTTTCACTCATCCTATGTCATTTCTTCCTTCTTCTGTGGGTCTGTTTATTGTAGAATTGAGTTACTGGTTGTGAGCCCCAAATACCTACCCAAGGAGAATATGCTGAGATTTGCATTATCCTAGTTCTAGTGCCCCTACATTCTATGATATTCTTAACAGTTTTCACTGAAAAAGAAACCTTTCTTTCTACTTTTCCTTGTGGCCTATGAATGTGAATCAAGCAGGTGCCATGAGAAAGGGAATCTCACCATTTACTAGTCTTACAATATATGGCCTACAAGCAAACACAGAAGTTGGAAACTTGCTCCCCTACACTTCCTCTAGAGTATTCAGTTTAGCTCCTGGCACACATTCTGCTGTTTCAGTGGATCTATCTCAGTAAGCCTACACACAGCAGCAGGAAACTAGGGACTTGAGAAACCAAAATACCCTCCTCATTTATTGTAGCTTCAGGCATTACAGGGGGAGCACTCCGCTCACTACACAAATATTTATGTTGGTCGGGATTCATTTCAAGGCTGCTGTTGCAGGAAACACTTTGTTTATACAAAGGAAGAGAAATATTCCTACATTTCATATTTCCCCACTGCCAGTCCGTGGCTGGATGGCTAACATGTATTGCTTCATTGCAGTGAATGGAAGAATCCACTGTTTGATTGCTATTCTAAAATGTTTATAATTTGAATATATAATGTATTTGTTTTATGTCTGTATCTTATATGAAATATCTTGTAACTCTCATGTCATTCCAGGATCACCCACACCATATTGCTAATACAGTTTACAGTATATTGTATCTCTGTCTTGTTTTCCAGCTTACAGTCATGCAGAATGCCTCGTTTTAGGTTTGGTTCAGTTTTGTCTTGGATTTAGCGTAACAGGGCGCAAAATAAACGAATAATCACACAACACTTCCTGTTACATTAACAATGTTACCCTCGTGATAAAAGTGTGCTAAAAGCTGCATCTCTTAATGAGGCTTGTAATAAGTTGTCTGGTTGAGGTTTTATATTCAGGAAGCTTACTGAATCAAAGCAGACTGACTAGAACTTGGCAAATGTTTCTTTGAGAAGTCAAGTCATGTTTATGAAATTAATGGGCTCCTTTAGTGGCACTCTGTGTATTATTGATACTGTTTCCTACATCTGACACTTGTATTATCACTTAAAAGAATTTGAGAATACTGTGTTCTTTTTAAAAAACGATCTTTCCAGATTTGCTGCTAGACATCTGTAAATTGTAAAAATAAAACCAAGGGTTTGTTTTGATTTGTATATCTCGGGGTTGCTCTGTACCATTATTCAGTCCTGCCACTTGTTCTGAGCTAATCTAAACGAGACGCTTTCTGGAGCAGTCTGCAGTAATGTTAATGGTTCACAGTGCAAAAAACCTGTGCCCTGTGCCCAATTAGGAAAGGCTATGCTCAAATCTGCAAAAATGTACACAAGCAACCTAAACAATTAGACAACAACCCAGAGCTCTCCAGAGATCTGTTCTGAGAAAAAACGTTCTCAGCTTTATTCTGTTCATAAACTTTGTATTTATTCAATCTAAAGGGTCTGTTTTTTCCATGGCAATGAAAAAAACAACCGTCCTAAATGAGACACTGCAAAAAGGGATTCATGGTGATATGTTTAAAATATTTGCAGATTTTCTTGACAGAAAATAGAAATTTTCAATATGTAACAAAATCTGGAGGAAAAAAGAAGAAAAAAAATGTAAAGACACATTTGCTACAATATGTGTTTCTTTTTAAACAGAATTTTTGAGACATACAGTATATAATAAATAGATGTGCATGGTGGAGAAAATGAATGGAACTACTAATAATCTATAAGTACTTTAAGATACTAACTGCTCCAGCAGGTCCACTTATTACATTCGTCTGTGGCAACTGACTTAAATTTAGTGCTCAGAAAGATTCAATAACAGTAATAAAGTTTGATAAATGCCTGCCTGGGGATGTCTGGGATGTGACGAGGTTACTTAGCCTACTGAGCTGGGATTGCTTTACAGCGTATCCCAAGCTCAAGCTGTACAGTTTATTTTAGGAAGTGCAAAATACACAGTTCTGACTGCCCGTTGTCATTTGATAGTAAACATTTACAAACTACTCAAACACATAAACTATTTCATACCTAGAATATAACTTTAGGGATTTATTACAACAGTCTAGTGTCAAACAACAGGGGCCATCAGTTTAAACCATTAGTCTCGACCCCTTAGCCAGCAACCATTTTTGCAATAGCTGTTTGTTCAACGGTAAAACATGCCATTAGGTTTTCTTGCATCTGCTGTACCAAATTTCATACAGATTGATCACAGTACTGTGTGGATTATAGCAATTTTGAGAGACAGTATGAGCTCAGCCTGGAGACACACTGGGCCAGAAAAGAGGATCTGAAAACAATTCAAATTATTCATGTATGGACTGGCTTTCTTGAACAAGCCAGTGCAACCTACAGCGCTAGAGCTGCCCTGTCACCGGTCTTCTCCAGCATTTAATGTACTGCTGGTGCTGGAGTGTATTACATCGGCAGGAACCTCAACAATCAAAAACAATTCACTAAGCGATTATGCTATACTATTATACATTGTATTTAAAATAAAAGAGCACAGTGCTATTTCTTTTCGGTAAAAATGCTGCATTGATGCAGGCGAAAGATAGCGATGCTGTCTGCTATACACTGGGAAGCAATTGAAGACACCATACCACGACTGAGTTTACCTTTACAAGGCAAACCACACTACAGCAGCAGATAACACAATGAGTTACACTCAACAACAACAAAAAAAACATATTTCCACAGTAAAAACGTAAGTTAAAAACCTTAGGTATAACTGAAACAAGGACTTTAACTGAATAGTGATAGCACACTTACTGTATTAATGTTGCCAATTCTCAGAGCCGGTAAAGTAAATGCACACGTGCACTTTCACTGAATATGATATGTCAAGTGGAAGGTCTCTGCCTTAATTGGGATTCCAAATACAAAGTTATCTCCTCGTTTAGCTGATGTGCCTGTAGTTTTCGGAATTTGGTATTTTAACGACCATTTTAAAAATACAGAAAAGAAGTACAAAATCTCAGTACCACCCCACATCTTCATGTGCATTAATGCTTACAGGCTTGAGCAATGGCACTGGTGTACTGCACACCCACGGAGAGCACATTCCCAGGGCACTGGTGTGCTGCACACCCACGGAGAGCACATTCCCAGGGCACTGGTGTACTGCACACCAATGGAGAGTACATTCCCAGGGCACTGGTGTACTGCACACCAATGGAGAGCACATTCCCAGGGCACTGGTGTACTGCACACCCACGGAGAGCACATTCCCAGGGCACTGGTGTACTGCACACCCATGGAGAGCACATTCCCAGGGCATTGGTGTACTGCACACCAATGGAGAGTACATTCCCAGGGCACTGGTGTACTGCACACCCACGGAGAGCACATTCCCAGGGCACTGGTGTACTGCACACCAATGGAGAGCACATTCCCAGGGCACTGGTGTACTGCACACCAATGGAGAGTACATTCCCAGGGCACTGGTGTACTGCACACCCACGGAGAGCACATTCCCAGGGCACTGGGGTACTGCACACCCACAGAGAGCACATTCCCAGGGTACTGGTGTACTGCACACCAATGGAGAGTACATTCCCAGGGCACTGGTGTATTGTCACTGGTGTATTATGCAAGTCATTATGGTTTTATCTATATTAGTGTTATTTTCCCTGGCACACATTCTGCTGTTTCAGTGGTTCTATCTGCATGATAGGTCAAAATAATTTCTCATGAATCTTTGCCAGGTTTGTGTTGCTTTCGGGGAAAAAAAAAATATATAAAAAATCATTTTTTAAATTTTTATTGTTATTATTATTAACAGGCTGCCTTGAGCTTATCAAAATAATCCATAACTGCTCTTCTAAATGCACTAACTGGCCAAAAAAAAAAAAATAGAGAATATAAATGTAACAAAAAACATCCAAAAAAAAAAAGAATAGAGAATCTGTCTGCATTATTATGCAATGTGATTTGTGATGCACTGGACCTATAACAGTTGTGCAGAAATTCAGCTACAATCAAACAAAAGCAGAAGGATCTCAGTGACTTCACAAAGGGCATGACAATGGGTGCCTGTGGGTGCTACAGACAGGCTCTTTGGAATGGCAACATCTGCAGATAACAACAAACAGCAGACCGTGACTAGAAACAGGCATGCAGCAGTGGTACAAATCACAGCCACCTTTCCACTCCAGCGACGTGCTGCATTCTCCCACCCATTATTAATTAGCCTCGTCAGGATTCCAGAAGCACAGGTTTTTTTTAGCTGGCAAAGCACAATGGTAATAAAGAAGACATATATACATTCTTTATTGGTCCATTTTAAATGCAGACCCAACGTCATTATTCCCAATTATATTCTACTGTTTCGTTGTTGAGTATGCAGTGTCACGTGTTTTGTGATCTCCCTACCATTATTTACAGATTAAAAGGTTTACAGAACATTTGTCCTACTTTTTTTCAGAAATGAATATGCATCTTTTAATGTTTTAATACTAGAACTAAACTCTGAATGCTAATTTTATGCATTCTTTTTTTTATAGTATTTGTTCACATTTTTTGTTATCAATCTAAATACAAGGTAAACTATATTTTACGTCTAAATACTTATATTAGACTAAAATAGATTGTGAGAGATTTGAATAATTCTGTAGACCTTTGTAGATCTCACTTGCCCTCATAATGTTAAAGGTGTATTGGAATTGTAATGATATTTTTTGATAATTAGTAATAAAAAAAACAGTTGTTGAATTCCTTTGTTTCAGAGCTGCACATATGATCATGGATTCATAGTGAAAGCAGCTATTGGTACTGAGTTGCTTCTGGGAGTTTGACTTCTTGACCCCTTGATCATTATATATATATATATATATATATATATATATATATATATATATATATATATATATATATATATACTGAGCATCAAAAGAAACTTATCACTATTATTACACATTTATTTAAAAAAAAAAAGGTATATAAATGATGGACATTGACAAAATGGTTTTGGTTTCTTTTTAATCACTCGATCATTCATCCTTGACCATGACACGCTTCAGTGACTAGGACTGAAGCATATGCACTTAATCACCTAATTAGTGAGACAGTTGATTGGACACTCGATATGGAGTGATTTCAGCTGTTGAACTGCAAGCTTGAATAAAAGCAATACAGAAAATCACAGAAAAACACCAATATGCTACGCCTGTCAACACAAAACATTAGTTCAGTGATTGTAAATCCCACCAAAGTTTTTGTACACTGTGTTGTATGTGCTCCGTGCGCTGACATTGCTGGTAGTGTCACGTGAGCTGTTCAGTGTGTTGATATGTAAATAAATCCTGTTCGTGTGTGGGGTGTATCAACTTCAACCTCCGTCTCGATCTCCTGCCTGTCACTCGCTAGAGAATGCACGCACCCATATGGGAGACATCTACCCTATCACAAGCATAATACCCTGTATCTTTCTAAACAATGGATTTAGGGGCACACCCTAATAAAAGCTGAATCTCAAAACAATAATTGTGTGAATATAGTAATTGTTACAGTTTTATATAATGGTATTTAAAACAGGATTCATTTATCCGACTTTTTACATATCCGCCCTTACTGTGGTCCCACCGCAGTCGGATACACAATGGATTACTGTATAGTAGAGCAGATAACAGATATTATTGTTCAAATGATGATACAAGCATGAAAATCTCAATTGGCCAGTCAACAAGAAGAAATAGTCAGCCACCTAAAAATCCAAGATGGCTGCCAGTTTTCAAGATGGCCCTTGATTTTCTCCGCTAATGTCCATTTTTGACAAAGAAATTGATATTGTCCGATTTGAGGGATCTTAGTGTCTATTTATATGTTTTTGATCACGCTGAAACAAATTCTGCTATAAATGAATGCCTCCAATGTACCTTTGATGTCTTATCAATATGTGTTTATGATAACACCCTTAAAATTATGAAAAAGGGAACACATTCAGGGGGGAAAAAATGATCTGCAACAGCTACAAACAAAATGTATCTTCAGGAATGCTGGATCCCTGCCAGGCACCAGTATAATAAACACAGAGGCTTTCACTTTCAATGTTCTGCAAAGAGCTTGCGGTGACCAGCTTTGTGTCCAGCATTACACAGGTCAACGATTGAGATTTCAGTCAATGCCAATGCTGCGTTATCCATTTATTTTCGGTTTAATTGACCCTGAAGTTTAAGCACAGATGGAGAGCTATCCTGCTGAAGACATGCAGGACTGCGTGCTGGGAGGAGATGTATCGTTTTGTTTGAAACTGACAGGCTGTTAGACTTTGCAGGGAGTACACCCTCAATTATAGGGCACTGTTAGCTCCGTAATTAGAGCAGTGGACTGTAATGTGTGAAAAGGTCAGTGTTCGAATTGAGGGTGTGTGTACTTACAGGATGCTGGCCCCGACTCCAAACATTCTGAGGCTCTGACAAGGTAACCTGGCCTGTGCTTGCAAAGGAATGTCTTGTGTACAGAGGCCATCATTGACTGGCATTTATTCATGAAGTCTGCAGGTTAAGGAAAGACTTCTTGTGCCTTATTCAAGATGATGGTTTCATTTATTTGTATTCACAAAGCTTTACCACATGAGTCAGTTTGATGAATTAAAGTTTTATATTCATGGGACAGTGTTGGGCTGTTATTAAAGAACACAGCAACAACAGTTTTTAATTCATATCAATAATAAAAATAACTCATGAGGTAAAGCTTTGTTTAAATAACTCATGAGGTAAAGCTTTGTGAATAGGGCCCATGGTCTAGTTTTTATTTATTTTTTTTTAAACTATGAATTAAGACCTTTAGTGCAAGACTATATTGTATTAACATTCATGGGGTTTCCATGCGGGTCAATTTACACGTGAAATGGCGATGCGTGTGCACGTTTGGGAGAATTACTCGGGTAAATCAGGTTTGTGGCCGAAAAAAAAACAGCCAAAGAGAGGGATAGGGTAAATCTCATTTACTCGTGTAAATGACGAAACACATGGGAAAACCACACCCAGTTTCGCATGGAAACCCGCATTTCATGTGTAAATGTTAATGAGCGTGTTTATCCTTAAATATAAATATTGCAAGGGAGCAGGTCAGTTGTTACTGTGGATTCCAAGATGGCAGAAAGTAGTGGCTGATGGGTGATTTTATGGTTAGCAGTGGAGTAGTTCACCTTAATGATAATGTGGGCGGGCTTTTTTATTATTGTTTTTTTTTTTTGCTGTGTCTAGTCTGTCATGTTGTATATCTCTTGTGGGTTTACAGTTCTGTATAAAACCACTTACCACGAACTGCGTTATGCATTTGTTATAGTATTAAAGCAGTTGTTTGAGAATACCCTTGCTGTAAAAACTACGCTAAAGTTAAACACAAAGAGCAAGTGAGCTGCTTAACTGAATTACTTCCCGTCCTTTTGTTGATCCCAGCTATGTCCAAAGACAACGCACGTCTGCCCTCCACGTTAATAAATATAGTTGGTGAACTGGATGTCATAAGCCAGCTCGCCCAAAACAGCGCAACAACATCCAAGTTGTTGATGTCCTCTCAGAACTGACCAAATAAAATTGCAAATGAACGTATTGATTGTGTTTTATTTATTTACATCATTAATATTTAACACAGCAGTAAATCCAACACAACTTAAATGAAAGGAGAGCATCTCCGACAGCACGAGCCTCCTCAAATTGAAAAACAATTTGGTCAAGATCAGTAAAGCACATTATTAACCAAGCAGGCACAGGGTATTTTGCTTTGTTACAGCAGCTTAGATTCACTTGTGTACCAGTTCTCTGCACATGGAAACCACATTTTCACAAAATGTCACTAGTAATCTTCAAAACAACACGAGTACTTTACGCATAGCTAATTTACATATCAACCCTCACCTTTCCCATTCATTTGAGTGACGTCGGCTCAAAAGCCCGGTTTACTCGAGTAAAATAAACTGAGCGAATGGAAACCCAAAAAAGCATTTTACACGAGACATTTTTCTCATGCAAATGTCTCAAGTTAAAAAAAAACTTGCATGGAAACCCCATGACTGACATAGGGGGGGAGTAGTATGGGCACATTGAGAGTGATTGAGGGATTTTAGGAGGCTGCACAACCCCAAATCGATCTGTAACAGGGCGAGGAGCCCAGTACATGATTGTTTGTTTATTTTTAGAACGGGGTCTCCCCCTCCGCCCCTGTGTCTCATTTGTGTTATTTTGTATTTGTGTTTTATGATTTATGTATTATTATATAGGATGAGCGAGGTGCCGTCCTTCAGTGTTTTGTTATTGTTTATTTGTATATTTATTATATAAGCCATGTGTTTTGTTATTGTTTTGTTTCTGGCAGAGGCGAGATTAGGCAGCTCATCCTCTACCAGTATATAATTAAAAACCTTGTGTAGAAGGTGGCTTTTGTTCAAACCTTTAATTTTATTTTTTTAATAAAACAGTGCAAGTGCCTTTGCACTGCAGTACTTGCCTGTTTGTTTTTCTTCCTGTATAAGGCCTGACGTCACCACTTTGCCAACCCTGTCACACCATCCTATACCAGCTTTACCCTTTACTAAATTTAACTCACTTCCAACTAAATATTCCATTACCCTGCCTATTTCTAAGATTAAATCAGTTGTTAGTTTTTAGATATTTGTTTTAGAAATATGACAGTTGTTTATTATATATCTGAATAAACTTTGTAATGCTGCTACAAGTGTCAGCTCAATAAAGATATTTGAACTTAAATGCCCTTCTAAAGAAACATACATGTGCAAATTTGCCATTGAATCTTTTATTTTAGATCAGCAAATTGGTGGAGAAACACTTTTGGGCTTGACAGAGAATGACTGAATGGTTATTCCCTGCTACGAAGCAACAAGACAAATTCATGAAAAATTAAAAACCAACACAACTGAGGTAAGGCTAGTAACTGTAGTGTCTTTCTGAGTTCATGCTTCTTGGAGCAGTTTTGACCTTCTGTCTATGCTAATTTATAAAAACATACAACATCTGCTTCTGTGGTCAGGTGTCCAATTACATTTAAGCGATAGTGCCCGTCGATGATGGCGTGTGATAGTTGACCGCGACAGGAGTTATGCGCCCGAGCCGAATAAATCTAAGTATATTAGACACCTTACTGTAAAGCCCATGACAAAAAAATGACTGAGATCATTTCAAACCACAAACTGAGTTTTGCCATGCTTAAAAGTTTTATTTTTTTTTTGTCAAGGTGAGGGAGAGATTTAGTGCTTAAGTAATATTGAATTGTAAATTAAATTCAAAATCTGACATGTTGTGTGACTAATGTGATTGTTACGTTTTTCCATTCTGGTGGTGACTGAAATTAAATTGTAATGCCTGGCATGGGTTTGTTGCAAGTCAGTATAATCGATGGCAGCGTTGTGCTTTGGCAACATTTAACTTCTCGTAGCAGCGATATATACAAAACTGTCCATTGCTCTACCCCTCCTGTGGTGGCAACGGCCTGGCAGGACCACCCTGCCACATGGATGCTTATTGAAGTTATTTAATTGCAAACAATCTCATTTAATCCACAATCTCTGTTTTAGGTTTCGTGACAAATGCTGCTGTTCTCTGCCTTCCTTCATTGTTCAAGGAGAATGAAAAGCTGCATTTCTGTATAGATGAGGTAGGGTATCTGGTGTGGTTTAACACTAGAATCACCACGGTAGTCATTTTGACGGGTTTGGATTTGAAGTGTAAACGAGTCTGCGTTTGTGAATGCAATGCCGTTGTCCTTTTTTTTTCTTTCTTTCTTTTTTTTTTTTAAAACAGACAACCGCATTGCATTGACAGTACGCAGATTCATTTACATTTTAAATCTCATTAATCCCGCGGCGGTTCTAGTGTTAACCAAAATAAAAAATGTTATTAAACATATGACATGTCATATCAATGGCGGATCATAAAAGGTTTTTGACCATAAGACTTTAGATGCCAACTACAGTTTCTTGTTTCTCTTACATTCACCACCCTGGTTTTTGTATTTAGTTACCTGGACATTATTTAAGAGGGAAATGATGGGAGGGGGACCCCTAATTTCACATTTACCAATAATACCTTTAAGCGTTATAGATTGCTGTTATTCACTGTGACAGACAGAAGTGAGAGCATTATTAATGTAAATGCTGAAACCTGACTTGCAATACACATTGTATTGGTTTGTAAATGCTAGTTTTGTAAATGAATAACATATTTATTGTGCTTTTCTGTTTAGGAGCCCGAAACACCTTCTCCTACAATTCCTACATGAAGCAGAAAAGGTTGCAGTAAAAATGGATGGCCTAACAATTGTAAAGGATTCTGCAGCTATTGATGCAACTCGCTGTGTGGTGCTTATTTTCAGTGTATTTTATTTTTGGCATTGACTATCCCAAAGGTATTGCACACACGCTGTCATTTATGGAGAAGTACTGGCTGAAAATAAAACAAAACAGTAATACCGGTGTTAAAAATGTGTAATTTTCTGACAGCAAATTAAAACGATATTGTACAAATGGAGGTGAAACACCAAAACAGCAAACTACAGACCAGATTTACACACTTATTCTTTATCAAAAGAAACAAAGTTAAAAAAAAAACAAAGTGCAAGGTTTCGTCCAGACAGCCTTCCTGATGCAGTTTGCTGTTCCATCTTTACAATTCTGATCGACGGCAGGATATCTGGGGAGACTGATCCCAGGAACAAATTAAAACTACAAAAATATTGTTGACCAAATTATGAAGAGGTCAACTAGCTTTTTCAAATGATGAGTGATTTTAATTTAAGTTTGTTTTAATGTAATTGGTATAGTTTTGTGTTAAATATCAGTTTTTGCTTTTATTATTATTGCTTGATATTATTACAATGTCTATATTGTTTAAAATGTTACTTGATTATATATTATTTGTAGTGTATATTATAGTATACATTTTTGTGTTCAATATCAGTTTTTGCTTGATATTACACTGTATATATATGTTAAAAATATTACTTTGTTATTTGTATTATATTAATCGATTTAATAATAGAATGTATTTTTATTTTACTTTGTGTTTTTAATATATATATATATATATATATATATATATATATATATATATATATATATATATATATATATATATATATATATATAGTTGAAGTCAAAAGTTTACATACCCCAATGGATATTTATAATTTCTAGAAATTTCTCAAAAACAAATAATTTGGGGAAAAATCATTTGTAGCAAAAGTTTTGCTTTTGTGGATGAGAAAAAAAAAGTCACAAGAAATAGATGTCTGCAATTATTTATTTCATCAATTTTTTTTTTGCAAAACTCCAAAAATGCTAATTCAAAAGTATTCATACCCTTTGATGCTATGATAGTATTGTCTACAAGGTGCTAGAAATTCCAATATGATAATGCAGAACCTAATTCTAGAAAATGCTAGATTGTAGGTGAACATTCTTAGAGAGTAGAAAAGGATTAGGCATAGGATGATTGCTGTCATTACTAATAAGTCAATATGGGAAAAAGTAAAGAGCTATCTGAAGAGCTACCTTAAGCAGAAAATGATTTATTGTCATAAAGCTGGAGAAGGATACAAGAAGATTTCCAAGCATTTGAGCATCCCAATTTCAACTATTGTTTCTATTATCAAGATATTCAAAGTGAATTGGTTGTACGTGGGACTGGGGTTTTCATTTCAACCATAGGTCGAGTATTGCATGGTGAAGGTCTCAATGGCCGCAGGCTAAGGAAAAAGCCAGTCTTAGGAAAATGTCACAAGGACAATCGCTTAAAGTTTGCAAAATGGCATTTGAATTATGTATACAAGTTCTGGTCATGGGTTTTGTGGAGTGATGAAACAAAAATCAAGCGATTTGGTCATGCTGATAGTCGTTACGTTTGGAGAAAGTCTGGTGAGGTGTACAAAGAAAAGAACACCATACCCACTGTCAAGCATGGAGGTGGTAATATCCTTTCTATGGGACTGTTTTTCCTCTAATGGCACAGGAAATTTAGTTCCAATACATGGTAAAATAGATTCTAGAGCATAAGAAAAGATATTGGCCAATCATCTGAAACCCTCCGCTACAAAACTGGGTTTAAAGAGCAACTGGACATTTCAACACAATAACGATCCAAAGTACACATCAAAATCTACTTCAAAATGGCTAAAGAAGAATAAAATCAAGATTCTGGAATGGCCTAGTCTTATTCTGCACTATTTGCTAGTGTTTGGTACTGTTACTGGCATTCTTCACTGTTTGCTAAAGTGTGGTACTGGAAGCCATAAAGCTGCTGGCAGCTATAATTATTATTATTATTATTATTATTATTATTATTATTATTATTATTATTATTATTATTATTATTATTATTTTGCTGGAATAGTAGCTAGCATGGCATATGATCATCTAAGCAGAAACTACAATCAACAGAACACACATAATGATATTAAACAGGTAATAATTACCTAGCCAAGTGGTTCATATTTCATAAATATTATGCACATTGCATAGTATATTTTTAAATCATCCCAACATGCTGAAAATCAGTTGCATACGATTTATGTTTCGTCAAATAAAGTTTTTAGAACTCCAGTTTTAATAGTACCTGTGAACCTGTGATGAAATTCACCAAATAACAAGTTGCATTTTCTTTAATCGAATACAACATATTTTAAGCCCATGTTAGTGTTTGTTTTAATTGTTTGATGATATACTTTAAACCTACAAACATACAAGTAGTAATACAAAAACAATAATTATAATGTGAATAGTTTTTAAATATATTGCATAAGATGCATGTTGAATTCTTAAGCATTTGGTTTTAGAGTGCAGTCTTAATTGACTGGCTTTTTTAAAACTTTTATTACACACACATAATAATAATAATAATAATAATAATAATAATAATAATAATAATAATAATAATAATAATAATAATAATAGGGCATTTTGCAAATTGCTGCGATTGCTTGAGATGTGAATTATCGTGCGTTTTAAACTATTCTTGTTAGTTAGAATTACCCATAGTATTAACGTTGATATAAACTAACTCTTACAAATCTAAACGAAACGAAATGAAACGCTGTGTCAGTGTGGTCGGCAGAGAGTAGAGGTAGCCTACTTAAATAATGTTGGGGTTTATATTGTGTGGTGCGTAAATTTATATTCTGAGGTCCGTGAGTCCAGCGCTTTTACCACATAAACCTGAAAAAAATGCTGACATTACCCATGCAGAAATCTCTGTAGTAATAACTTACATATGGACTGGTAATTGTCCAGTATTTTTACAGTAGCAAATGTATTAGTACGAGAAGCATTGTGCAGGTTGTTTTTCTACTATCAAAAAAGTTTACAACAAATGCCAAAAAGATACTAGAGGCAAATTCTGATTCCTAATGGGTAACCCATTTCTGCAATGGTTTAATGCTTCTGTACAATTGTAGAATGGGCCAGCATATACCTATTCCCAGTGACACAAATGTATTACATATGATACAGTCACCCACCTTTTAAACAAACAAAAAAACGAACATAACAATACAGAAAACTAAAAATGTATTCCGATGTATTCTATTTACGGAAGTAGAATGGTTATCTTGCACAAAACACGTGTCTTGTATCCAGTGAATCTTTTTGCGCACAGCAACTTTCTTTGTGAGACAATATTAAATAAGCAAAGTAAAACTCTTGAACACTTACCAAATGGCAAAACAAAGAAAAAAGGGAACCAGCAGAGAATGAAAACCCCAACCACAATCGCCAGGGTCTTAGCAGCTTTCTTTTCCCTTGAAAACTTTAGAAGGCGCACGGAGAGCGAACTTCGGAACGGGTGGTTCTTATTCTTTGAGCTAGCAGCAGCCTCCTCCAGGACGCTTCTACAGTGAATCCTAAGAACGACTTCCTTTGACTTGTTCCTTTCCCTTTTTACCCCTGCCTCCAGGCTTTTGGTGGTCCTCCTGGCTACAACGTAGATCCTGAAATACATCACCAGGATGACCATCAACGGGAGGTAGAACGAAAACAATGACGAGAAGAGCGCATAGCCCGGCTCTTCGGTGATACTGCAGACGCTCGCGTCTGAAGGCGGGGGTTCCTTCCATCCTAAAAGCGGTCCGATTGAGATAACCATAGACGACACCCAGACCACAATCAAGATTACCACCGCTTTTTTCTCAGTCATAATAGTCGGGTATTTGAGAGAATATTTTACTCCTATGTACCTGTCTATTGAAATTACGCACAGGCTCATAATAGAGGCGGAGCAGCAAAGTACATCAACAGCTGCCCAGATGTTGCAGAAAATCCTGCCGAATACCCAAAACCTCAAGACTTCCAAAGACGCAGAGAAGGGCAGTACAATGATGCTCAGCAGTAAATCTGCAATGGCTAGGTTAATGATGAAATAATTCGTTACAGTTTGTAAGTGTCTGTTGCAAATTACTGAAAGTATTACTAAGATATTCCCCACAATCGCAAATAAGATAAAAACAGCAAGTAAGACACCGATACCAATTGATTGAGGGTCCAAGGATAGTTCGGTTGAGTTGCCGTTGTTGTCATTTGTAAAAAGGTTAACCAAAAGGGACTGGTTGAACGCGTCTTTTGAGTGGTTTCCATTGTAGCTCTTATTGATCAATTCTAAAAAAGTCATCTTTGAAACTGCTTAAAGAAAAGCTTAATTTACTTCACCGGCAAAACAGCAACTATTCACATGTTGTGTGGGAGAATTAAAAATAAAACGAAATGAAGTCGTCTATAATGTCTTTTGTGGATGCACAGTTTTTACTATGCATGCCAATTCAGTGATGTTGAATCCTGCAATTTGAAGAGACGCCCCGTCCACAAATGTATCCCTGTTAAGGAGAACTGGCAATCAAAGTCCACGCACTTTCATTCAAAATGCCCATAGTTTAGGATTTTGTCCAAATTGAGATATCATTTTTAAAAATATTAGGATACCAATCCAGTTTTTGGTGCAGTTTTGAAATACTTTGGTTTAAAGAGGTAATTGGTTATCCAGTATTGGGCGTTGGTGTATTTTCCCATTTGTTGGTATTTTGAAGAAGAACTCCACAGTGGGGAATAAACCTAGACTCCAAATTACTAAACTTCAGTTTAGCTTTCATGTCTGAGGTTTCCTCCTACATTTAGCCTGTGGAGATTTAGCGGAACGTCACCCAGTTCATGCAGTTCCCTGATAGTCCATAAGAAGGCAGCACACAGTCACTGCAGTAAAAAAATAGCACATGAAAAATAGTAGAGCATTTTTCTTTTCACACAAACTGTTCTATGGTGTTCCAATCATTCAATGCGCATCTGGATTCTGTTTCTCCAATGCCAATGTAACAGGGCGAAGACTAGGCATGAACCGGCGACCCTATGCACCGCAAAAGAGCCGGACTCATCTGCATTCATCGTTTTAGAGTTTTTAATCTCGTCTCACCGACAGGGGACGGCATAATCTGTAACGGCAGTGTATCACACAACAGTGCCCGTTACGCAAGCACATAATAAAAGAGACAGATTGGAAAAAGAACAAGCCGAGAAATCCAAGGGCAATCACAACTGAAACACAATCAAAGTGTACAGCTCTCAGCATGGCAAGTATAATTCTAAAGTCTTGTTTAATTGCCATAGCTTAATATTGAAATAAGCATTCAAACAGCAAATTAGTCTTCAATTGAAGTGTTATGAGCTGACCTCTTTTCAACATGGGCTGCGTGGATACATTTTTTTTTAATTGTTGGTGGGTAATTATTCAGCACAATGGTACCACTTAAAAGGAACATTTCTAAAATGTGCATTTGACTTTAATTAGCCTGTTCACACTTCCTAAATAATGCATGATTCCATTTCGAAAACATGGCTGTGAATGAAGTGAGGTTGTTTGCGCATTATTATTCAACAACTGGACATCGCTCCATTATTTTCTATATAGGTTGGCATTTCTGCTGGGCTGTGAGATGACACTAAGTAATGACACTTGTTCTAAATCCACTGCTTGGTGATTAAATGATCAAGCTCTTTGTTGATATTTTCTTTTTAACTGAAACTGGTCTTGGAACTGTTTGCTTGATCGCTTTACTGGGCTTAGACTTGCCACTATCTTCTGCACTGAACATAGAATCAAACAGGAAATTGTTGAAGGTTATTCATTTTTTGAACATTGTTAACTTTAAAATAGCCAGGTACCTGTTTATATTGTAATTATATATCAAGTCACACTCACTATTTTTGACCAGATTTGGTTTTCTCTATATTGTTCTATATATAGTCTGAGAATTCAATTCATCTACATTAAAAATCACCTTTTCTTTACAGCAAATTAGTTTTTAGGTACCGGTATTGTATGTTGCTGGACAATTAAAACAATTACTTTGTAATGAACAGAAATTAGAGTTAAGTGATATGAGCATTTTTGTTATAAGACCTTTATTCAACCACTAGATATATGTCTCCAGTAGTTCCCGTGGTCGTAACAATGGTGGGTCTTAATACCATTCAAATTAATAAGTAACACGCTGTGTTCTACGTCCTGTCCGAGGTGATAGTTGTTACGAAAGTCTCTTTTGAATTTCAGGGGTGGTGGTAATAAGATCTGACTGCTTAGAACAATTGAAGATACCCTAGGAAGTTTTAACATCTCATTAACTTATTACCCATTACTGTCAACTACATTTGTTTCTCTGATTTTATGAAAACACAAAGGGAAATTGATGAGGTCTGCTTGTGCAGCTGATGAGTATAGCAACACGACTGAACAGTATGTATTCTACAAACTAGTTATGGAATGCAGAATTACAAAATTAGGTTGTCACCTTTAGAAGGGATAAAAGACCAGAATGTGTGCTAATTGGTTAAAAGGTGCGAAGTAGCTAATTCAACATTTTGTAAGTTCAAGCAATAAACCCTAGTAGTAGCCTAGTGTGTGAACGACCTATATAATTGTCATGGTCATGTTTGATATATGCATTTTACTGTCACTGCAGCATAGACGGGAATGCATATGTGGCACCCCCTCTATAGGACTGCTGTTTTAACTGTGTCACCCCTTAATTATACAAGGAGTAAGTGAAGCTCCAAATTAAAATATCTCATAGATTGTAACCCCTACTTGAGTCCCTTTCAACCAAATGAATGAGGACAACATGCATGTGGTTTAAACCTTACTCAGCATAGGCAAGGTGTTATTTAACTACAACACAAATTCAGACAAAAGAGCAAAGAGAAATGTTTGCTTTCGTAAAGGTATCTTCTTTACTAACTAACAGCAGTTATATGCTACGGTAGGTTCAAACCTAAACAAAAGCAAGAATGGGTTGATAAGCACAATGAAGTCATGGCAGCCTCTCCCATATGCCACCGTCACCTGGAGAAGAACCTGCTACACATGTATATTGCTAATACAGCAGACACGGGTTAGTGATGAACTCAAGTACTATAGAAACTGCACTTCATTATGGACCTGTGGTGAAGAATTCACTGCTAGGCCTTGCGGTGATATGTTTATATTATTGCACAGCGTGTCTTTGATATTAGTAGTAAGTACTGTACAGGGTATGTGCTACCTTGAAAATGACCAAATCAATAAGTAATTTATATTCTGTCGATGTTACAAGCTGGTTTCATAAAACATGGCACTCCAGGTAAATGTGTCTTGCTTGTGATCAGTCATTTCTAAAGATTTTGTTCTGAGTGGAAAGTATTATAACCCAGCCAGGGTTCTCAAACAGTAAGGGGACCATTCCCTGTGTCCTGTGAGGAGGTGGTAATTTAATTTGTTGAAATATAAAGAGTATTACAACAACAACAACAAAAAAAACCCTGCATCATTAAGCAAGATATAATCACAGTATAATGACATTATTAAATTACCTATTAATTTGATACTTTGGTTTGGGAATTAGAACATACATTTGACAGGTGTTTCGTTAATTAAAACAACACAGTCATACACAAATAAGATGTATTTAACAATACAGTTCACTGTGGACAAGTCAGTGAAAGTTTTTTTCTTTGTTTGTTTTTTTATTTACAGCTTTAGTTCCATCAAATCCAAAAAACAGCCATGACTAAAGGCATGTTTACACAGAAGCAAATTGCCGTGTCTGTGCCGGCACTGTTGCGGTATCACTTTCAGTGTAAATGGGAAATGTCGGTAAAATGCCGGTAAAATGCCGGCAGCAGTCCGCTTCTTTTCACTCTGCAGGCCCGTCATGCAGCCACCTCAGAGCTACAGCAGGCCTGCAGGTGCCAGGCCAGTCTACAGTGGTCACTGGTGCCTGGTGAGCCAAGGACACCCTGGCTGACCTAAGCCCTCCCCACCGGGCAGTGCTTGGCCAATTGTGACCCACCCTGGGAACTACAGTTATATATATATATATATATATATTATAGTATATATATATATATATAGTAAGTATACTATCATATATATATATATTAATATATTATATTTATAATTAATTAATCTACTAGTATACTCTAGTATACTATATATATATATAGGTTGTAGGTATTCATTAATACATTTGTCATTTTTTTTTTTTACTTTCTCCATAATTTGCGCTGTGTTTACATTATCGTTACGACTGTGTGGGTCCATTACATTAACTATGGTAGCATGTATTCACGACACCTTCTCGTTCTGGCTTCCAATAAATCCCCATGAAATGTTGGTAATAAATTGTCTTTTAAAAAATTATAAATAGTTAAATAGTAGACAGTCTGGTTCTGCTGTCTGTCTAAGGCTTAGCAATTCATTCATACAAAAATATTTAATTACTGCCGCGCCTCTTACATTCAACGACTGTGTTCATTATGTGTATATTGCTTATAGAGTGACAAGGCTTGTTACCCACACCTGAGTGGCTTCAATAATGACAACCATAGTGATACACGCACTGAACCATGGGTTTGATTGTCCTATTATTGCTTTCACCGTGCTCCCGGCTCTGCAGCTGCCAATTTTTCACGCTCATATCATCTCGTTCTACCTTGTAATGCTCCCTATGCAATCTGCTGCAGCATGACCAAGCAATTCATTCAGCAATATTCTTTCTCTCCGTAAGCTACAAGCTCACTGTTACAAATCAATCTCACTGTTGCAATGCAGAGCAGCTCCTTTTCTGAGCAGTTGCCTGTATCTGCTGTTAGAGGTCTCCGTTGTCAAAAGTGAAATCTTCTAGTTTCTATACCAGATTTCGGTGGGCAATGCCATCAAGCAAACTAACAGTGCGTTCATCACACATGCAGCAATTGCAGTGACGCTCATTTTCCATTTCCGCTAATTAATGTAATCATGTCTCCCTACGATGTGCATAACTAATCGGGTGCCATATCACCTCGCTACTCGCAATTCTTGTTTCATTAACCTCTTCATCTTCCAAACCACCCATCACAAAGAAAAAATGTTTCCACAGCTGCGGGTTCTACAGCCTGGTAATCACCATCGAAACCAGTTTCTGATACAGTATCGGACCCCGCATCGAAGACCTTGAATCAGGTCACATATTCTGTACATTTTAAAGTAGCTAAAACATCGTACTAATTGAATTCATTGCATTTCTGTTTCTAGCTATCGAGGGTCTTGCTGCAGTTCATATCAACCTCAGCTTCAATCAAAGTTACGTATTATGTACATTTAAACGCACGTAAAATATCATACGATTGTATTTGCCTTTTCTGCTCCTCCTAGCACACAGCGAGGTCATGCTGCAGTCCAAGGGGAATTTTCTATTTTAAACAAGTAAATCTGATAAATTAAGGGAAGGAGAAACCGTGCTCATTGCTCAGACCAATTCTGTTTTCTGTCCCCACACTTCCATGCTGAGAGACCCTGATCCGCATCTCCAGACCTGCTGTTTCTTTGACCTTTCTTCATCAAACTATTCGTGCCATGTCTTCAGGATCGGAGTTGGAACCAGCTGTTTCAAGAAACATCTCACTGCACCTGATGAAGTCACTGGGTCGATGGACTTCTGGGGTGTATGTACTCTACATACAAAAAAAATGATTCAGGCATTTAATATATATATATATATATATATATATATATATATATATATATATATATATATATATATATTGTTTGAACCTGGAGGAAAGGTAACCCTCGGCCATGGATTCTCTAAGGTTTCCTCCTGCCTTCGTTTAGTAGGGTTTTTTCCTTACCTGAGTGCTGAGCGGTTTAATTCTGCAAGGTGAGGAGGACGAGACCAAACTCCATCTTATTATCACTAATAATCTAATTATGAGCACGCAGTTTATAGTACAAGGTTGGCTGGGCAGCTCTTGTTTTAGTTTTTGGGGGGGTAGGTGGCTTTGCGCACTCTCATCAGCTGATGACATGTCGACATAATATCAGTAGACCGTCGCAGGCAAGAGATGGCCTTGTCCTTTTGGGGGAAGGTGGCACAGAGTGCCACTGGTCCTGCTGCTGGCATGACTGTCATTAATCAATAACCATTACATCACAATCAGCCAGCACATGGGGCAATGGAACATGGCCCAGAGTGCCACTTGTCCTGCTCGTTAGCAATAGCGTAATCAAGCAATAATTATCATCTCAGCCAGCCAGCACAAGGGCAGCTCTAGAGCTCAATGGACAAGGCCACGTGGCACTGAGTTGGCACTTTTTCACACATGAGCTCTGGCAAGACAGCTAGCTGGTTCTTCAGCCGTTCAGAATCTAAGTCACTTCCAAAATGAGAAGTCACTTCTTCAAATGCTGTGAATGACATATTGTTGGGCAGTGTGGCAGAAAACAATAGGCTCTCTATCTTCATATAGATCTCATAGCTATCCTGACCAAATCTTTCCTTAATATGGTAGATTAATACATCTAAAATCTGAAAATAAGTTTGTCTATAGTAGTCTTCTAGGGTGCTGAAGCTGTAAACTGTGTCAGAACTTGAATTCCTCTTTCTGGGAAGACGCCATTGCTGAGGAAGCTGAGGCTCATTTACTTCAAGCTGTCTTGTTTTGTTCATGCAGTCCGCCACAGGGTAGCAAATTGTTCATCTGAACAAAGTGCAGACAAGACTTCAGAGGTTTTTGCTTCAGCAGCAAACAAATTGGGGTTTTGTAAAATGCAACTGAGTGTTTCTACTGGTTCAAAGGTAATCTTAGAAGCCATTAAGCCAAAAAAATTGGAAAGTCATCATTACCTCACAAAAACCATCTGTTTTGTTCCACTTTCACTTCTGTCTGATGAGGCAATTGTTTCTAAAGTATTTCTTAAAGTTTTGTAATGGTGCAGAAGTGCAGCAACAGACTTGACACATACTGCCCATCTTGTGGGGCACAGAGTATTCAGTTTACCAAACCTTGCAGAATCTTCGCTGTTTTCAGCAGCAAGGTCTTTTTGAGCTTGTTCAAAAACAGATCCACATTTGGCAGACATACGAATGAAAGCTGATATATCCTTGGTGTACTCTATGGTATCTCTAGCCAGAGGTACAGAATGAACTGCTTCCTGCAGAGCAAGGTTCATAGAGTGAGCAGCACAGTGTATAAAAAGAGCTTTTGGTTGCTCAGCTGCAATCTTCGCTGGCACACCACAAAGATGACCAGCCATATTCACAGCTCCATCATAGCATTGGCCTCAAAGGTTTCTTAAATTCAGTTTAAAGTGAATTAATGCCTATTTTATTATCTTTACAATGCTTGCAGAATCCTTAGCAGCACACTCATAGACACCAAGGAAGTATTCATGTATTTCAAAAGTATCTGAAATGTGGTGAATAAGTATTGCACTTTGTTCTTCATTGAAGCATCTGTTGTCCCATCAACAATGAGGCTAAAGAATTCATTGCTTCTTATTTCAGCTGACACTTTCCTCAGAAGTTCTACAGACATACAATTCAAAAGCTCATTTTGTATTTCATGAGAACAGAATGTTTCCCGTCTCTTAAGCCAAGTTGCTGGAACTGGAACATTCTTTGCTCTTAGCTGAAGCAACTTCATAAAATTGTTGTCTTCGTCTGTACAGCCTCTAATAGCTAAACCTTGCTCACCTAAGAAAAGCAATGTTTCTGTTACCTTCAAAAAAGCCTCCTGGGCAGTGGCTTGGTCTTTCTGTTTTGTTAAATGTAACTGATTAATTACAGAAGTCGACTGAATAATTAAGCCACTTTATTACAGCTTCTTTGTGGCATGCAGAAGACTCATGTGTTCTAAACTTCTCTAGCCCTTTCTTCCAGTTACAGAATCCTTTAGTGATGAAGGCACATCATTGGCACATTTTGAAAAATGCAGCATTTTAAGTCCATAACACATTTTACATGTGTGGCAAAACACTGTGTTACTCTCTGAGCACCAATCAAGCTAATTCCAAAATTCAAATCATGCTGTCTAAAAAGGTTGTTCCCTATTGCCTGTCTTTTGTTTCTGACCTGCCATGTTATTGGGTTGGTGGGGTTGTAATGTTCACATAAATTGTTGTTTAGAGCATAGAACCTCATCTCCTTCTGCAAATGTGCACAGATGCACACGGATGCTATCTTCTACTGTATTATTTTCAAATGTGAGACTTTCATTGCATTCTTGTTGTCTGTCTGCATTTGCAGGAAACACTTCACTGCAGATGGCCTCAGAATTCTGACCCTGGTCATTGATGTTCTCTCTATTATCTTCCTCTGAAGTAGTACTGGCACTCGCACTTGCAACTAATCTGCTGCTATTTGTGCTACAAACTTGAGTGCTCTTGTTGCTTTCACTGTCCAATGTGTGTACTGCCCTGTCTGTCCCTGTGCTTGACTCAGGTGCTGATAATCTAAAATCCAAAAGTAAACCTAAATGTAAGCTTGTACTACTAGTCATTTTAACAAAGGCCTACATTTTAACATACTTCCCATTTCTATTTAACTCAAATATTTTAATCATTGTATCTATTTATTTCATATTGAACCAATGCAATATTGATTTTATGGAAGTGGTTAAAATGGACCAAAGGGTCAAATGCACTACTAAACGACTTAAAACCTACATTTTATTTGAACTCAGTACTTGTTTACTATACCACATGAGATAAGAAAGGTGTCCACTTACAATCAATTTGCTCCACTTGTGTAAAATAGACCAAAAAACAGTAAATAAAAATAAATAAAATGTTAGTATGTCCATCAATGTCCATCAAAGCAATACAAGTTAAAAATGCTATTCTTGCAATGTGTCATTACTAACCTTTTAAGAAACTTGAATAGTGATGTTTGGCTCTTTGAAGTTGGGGCTGCTCTTTTCATTGTAGTTCTCAAATGCAACCATCAGTGGTATGGTAAAGTTTAATTACTGCAATATTAATATATAAAAAATGAAGAGGTGTTCAGTGCTGCTTCCCTTTCTTACAAAACTATCATAATTCAAAACTGCTGTACACTGTAACATCCCCTTATCCACTTTCCCAATACTGCAATCTATAATAATAACACTTTACTTGGACAGGAAAAAATTACAACATTGCATTGAGCTATTCAACAAAAAGAGGATAGCAAAATGCTATTCAGATTTCAGACATGCACAGAAACACACAAATAATAACAGTTACCTCTAATCTACAAAGAGGTCTTTTTTTGAAGCACACTGCAAATGTAGTTGTACTAATTTTATTATTAAAAAAAAAAAAATAATGAACCGGTTTGCACATCTCTACATTTTGGAAGTGATTTACACAATCAGTGGAGCGGAGTGTGAGTGGAGCTGGCTGCAGAATTAGAAGCACCGGAGAGGAGCGGACTGGGGAGATAAAAGCCTTGGAGCGAGCGGCTTCAAAGAGGAAGAGAGCGAGGAGCGGTGTTTATGAACACTCCACTCTGCTCACATGCTCTGCAATGGACACATCAAAACGGTGGTGCCTGTGAACGTGACCGTATTAACCTTTACACACACTCAGTCCCACAAAAAAAAAAAAAATCATGAAAGCATTTTTTAAATCCAACATGTCTGTTGACTTAGTTCTAGTGATGTAATTTACCTGCTAGATAAACAGGTACACAGTTTAAAAAAAAATACACTCCAGCCTCATTATTATTATTATTATTATTATTATTATTACCTGCCCAAGCCACTGTGTAGGACCTGTAGGACCTGTTTACTTTGTGTAGCACTAACAGCTACAATAAGCCTCTGTGGTAATTGCTGACAGAAACTGTTATTTAGCATTTTTTTGCCAAAGTAAATAATGATTACGACTTTATAATTAGGGCTTCTGATCTTCAGTTTTAAGCGATAAAACCCAACAAAACACCCCAGATACAAAAAAAATAAATCAGTGGATAGCCAATAAACACCAGAAAACACCGGAAAAACTGTGGAAATGGTTAATCAATTCACATTGACATTGACATTAAAAAAAATAAAACCTACTACAAAAATAATAATAAATAAATTTCCCAGTGCTGCTGGGCAATGTCCTGCCTTCCTGACTTGTATCTATCATTGATTAGTTCTGAATACTTTAAACCCGCCCCAACTACTGAGTGACAACACATTCCTACATTTCTATTGGGGACTCCGCTTGCGAGATTTAAAGCGAGATTACAATCAGGATGGAGGCTTGTTAGCGGGATTTAAAGCTGTATTACAGTTAAGATATAGAGAATTTAAAACAGAATTGTGGCGAAATGTACAAAAATGCCTACACACAAAAACCCCAGAAGAATGTGCCCGTGACCATAGGGATTTCATTGTGGAAGACAAAAAAGGAAAGAAGGTACAACTTAAGTGTGCAAGTACTGTCAAGTTACTATACATATTTTGACGCACAAAAAAAAAATGCTCAAGCATTTTGGAAAGTAACCGAAAACACTAATTTCATACAGTATATCAAAAACGAAAGCCCAAAAAAAACGATTTACATAAAACTCGAAAATAGCTAAAAATATACACTGAAAAATGCAATTAATAAAACCCGAAAAAGAGAAGCCCTATTTATAATTCTCTAAGTGTGCATGTGCATGTGTCAGGATCACCATTTCTAAATCCCAGGATAGAACTATATATCAAAATATATCTGTTACAACTCCAAATGATTTGTAATACATTATCTAATCTGTTGCGATTGTTTGACGTGTATAACTACACAGACACTGAGTCCAATCCTCCCCCTCTCACTGTTTCTGTGAGAGGGACCTTCCAAAGGCCATGCACAAAAACCTCATTGACTTGTTTAAGTTGGATTTGCACTGCAATGTACCTCAGTGTGGGAATGCTGACAGAAAGTGTTTTTCTAGATGCCACAGAAAATAAGGTTGATGTGAATTACAAACACAGTTTTTATTTATTTATTATATATAGTTATTTTATATGCACGGCCCCGATTTTATCGGGACGTCTGGTCACTCTAAAATGTCAGGGGGCGAAATCATATATTGGCCCCCGCAATTTGAAAAGTGAGGGGGCCGTTGCCCCCCTGAAGCTATGTGTGTTCTGTTGGCTACTAAAGAAAATGTGCTTGTACTTACAATCTGGACTGGTCTCTCTGTACTGCCTTCTGGCCTGTATTAACATTAAACCAGCCTACCGTCGTTACAATGTCAGTCCACTAACACAGGTCTATCTTTCTTTAAGAACATTTAGACAGCAAGAATTCCTTGGGAAAGTACACTGAAAAAAATTTAATTTCTAATCAATCTAGGCAACAATTCAGATTCTGGCCCTATTAAGAATTGTATTCTTTTTTGGGGGGGGGGGGGACCACAAGTCAGTCCAACAGGCGTCACAGGCTGTCATTTTAATCTAGAATCTGGTTACACATGTATTCTCCAATGCACCGCAGTAAGGCAGAGATTGAGCTGATTAGGATTTCAGGCTGGAAGAAATTGGTCTTTAAAACTCAAACTAATGAAGCAGGTTCCCAAGCATTTCTCTAAGGTATTATTCCCAGGAAACAGCATAGAAAATATATTGAAACTGGATCCATTGTTTATGTGTGGATCGTTAATATGCATATGTCACAAGTGTTTTTAATGTCTGTATTTTTGTTGTGTGTTTTTATTAGTGAATCTGTTGTTTTTAAACTGCTGCTAGTTCTCCTGTGCACTGTGATCTGACATTTGGGTTAAGCACTTTCCCCACAGTTAATAGGAAGTCCCGCCTTACCTGCCAGTCCAGCCAATGATAGTCATGGGCTGACTATAAAAAGGGAGGAAGAGGGACCAGAGGAGATGAGTGCTTTAGGGAAGAAGCACACAATGTGTCTGTAGGAATAGCGAGGAGACAGCAGCTCGGAGAACCCTCTTGGGAGCAGTCTAAGGTTGACTGCAGGAACAAAGGAATGGGTTTTACGTGTTAGTAGGAAACTGTCCAGGGGTTGAAGTACAGGTACAGGGGGTGAAGTTGCCGTGCCTATTGGACATAGGTTCAGAAGTTGCCTTATTCAGCAAAGCTTTCTTCCAAAAATGGTTAGGCCATAAATCTATGTGGGGGGCAGAAGATATCTCTTGGTTGAAGCTACGTGTAGCGAATGGTTTGTGCATGCCCTATATTGGATACATTGTGTTGGATTGCGTTATAGGAGGAGTGGAGGTTCCGGACCGGGAGTGATCATCATGGAGGACGACAACATGAGCTCCGAGAAGGGCATCCTTGGAATGAATGTGATCAACCACTGCTGGGGTGAGCTGTTTGGAGGGGCCGCTCCCAGGTTGAGGAGTTTTGAGTTGGCTGTATCAATGCAAGCACGGGGTGAGTGGAGGAAAGCGTTTGCAGTATGTCGGAGTGTGGGGAAGGAGGAAACCCCTGACGGGAAGATGGGGACCGCCCGCCTGACCAGACAGCAACCAGTCCAGATTTCGCACCAGACTGAGATGGTGGTGTGGACTCAGGTGCTGGAGCACTCAGCCGGATCAAAGTATTGCTCTCTAAATGAAGCAGGGGAAGTGGATACTGAATGGCAGGTGGTGCGTACTCTGGTGTGGGTAGAGCGAGGAAAAGTACCTCTCCGTCTCCGTAATGTGAATCTCTATCACATCGAGATTCCACAACGACTCCCCCTAGCGACTGTATTTAAAATCGACCCGGTTTATGTACATAATAACCGTGATCTTGTCTTACAGTACCAGCAGCTCAATGTGATAGAGGCCGATGTCCACCCTATCCAGCCCCCTGTGACGGAGGAGGAGCCAGATTGGAACCTGGAAGGAGATGGCCTGACTTCGGCCCAACAAGCTAGGTTGGATGACTTGTTGCGGCGCTGGAGGGGAGTGTTCGCAGCTCATGACGAGGACTTCGGATGGACGGATGCCATCCTCCACAATATCCCTACGGGAGGAGCCCCCCATCCCGTGAATGCTACCGACTGATCCCCCCCTAGCCTCTACCAGGAGTTAAGGACCCTGCTCCAGAAATATGATCGACCGGGGAGTGGTCAGAGAAAGTAGTAGTCCTTGGGCAGCTCCTGTAGTACTTGTGAAAAAGAAGGATGGAAGCTGGAAATTCTGCGCGGACTACAGGAAGCTTAATGCCCTTACACATAAGGATACCTACCCCCTGCCTCACATAGGAATCCTTGACAACCCTTATGAAGGCCAAATGGTACTCGACATGCCCCTATTTTGGCCTATGCTTGGGTGAAGACGCTAAGTTGTGGACGGCGGAGTGCCCCCAGTGTGCCTGTAGTAAGGCCCGACCTGAGGTGAGAGCCCCTCTTGTTCCTATTTCCACTTCATACCCGATGGAGGTTATAGCCATTGACTATCTGTCCTTAGGACGCAACGGTGATACCTACCCTTATGTACTGGTGATGGTGGATTTGTTCTCCAGATTTGCTTGGGCAGTGCCTACGAGAGACCAGACTGCACACACTATGTCAAAGCATTATGGAGAACCATTATGGAGGCTGTGTGGTCCAGTGGTTAAAGAAATGGGCTTGTAACCAGGAGTTCACCGGTTCAAATCCCACGTCAGCCACTGACTCATTGTGTGACCCTGAGCAAGTCACTTAACCTCCTTGTGCTCCGTCTTTCAAGTGAGAGGTTGTTGTAAGTGACTCTGCAGCTGATGCATAGTTCACACACCCTAGTCTTTGTAAGTCACCTTGGATAAAGGCGTCTGCTAAATAAACAAATAATAAATAATAATAACCATTATTCAACCCCTTGGGTGCCCGGAACGCATCCATTCCGACCGGAGCCCGGCGTTTGAGTCTGAATTAATGCAAGGGCTGAGTAGATTGTATGGCTGTAGGAAGAGCTGCACTACACCATATCACCCACAGGAGAATGGGGCCTGTGAGAGACTGAATCAGACTTTGCTTTCTTTGTTGGCATTCCTTAAGGAGGAGGAACAAGATTATTGGGCTGAAAGGTTGCCAGAACTTGTACATGCTTATAATAATTCTGTTCATGAGAGTACAGGGCTGACGTCGTCCTTTGTAATTTTTGGAGAACCGTTATGCCCGCCTGCCGGTGGACCTGGTGACTGGGGTAAACCCGACAGAAACACGCCAGACTTTACCAGGGTGGGTACATTTCCACCACGAGACGCTGGAGCAGGCATACGGCACAATGCGAGGGAACGTGCAAAGACAGCAGGAACGGGATGGCAAATACTACAATCGACGGACTCAGAACACCCCCTTACTAACAGGCGAGCGAGTCCTGGTAAGGAACTTCCACCTCCGTGCAAGGGGTAAGTTGGCACCTCGTTGGAACCCTAACCCCTTTGTAGTTATTGCATCTTTAGGCATAGGTAGTCCCCTATATTGAGTGCACCCGGAGCATCAAGAGGGACCGGAAAAGACAATCCACCGGAACAATTTAAGAGCTTGCCCATGGACTGCAAGTCCCCGAAACCCCGAGAGACCCCAATACCCCAACACCCCCAGTGATAGAAGTGCAGCCGCCTGAAATAGTTGGTATGAGACTTTTCTTTATGCCCCTGCGGCCGCCTGTAATTGCCCCCCCACCTGAGCCCGACCATATGTATGACGACATGCCCACATTGAGGGAGAGCCCAAAATTGTAGCCCCACTTGTTGAACCTCCACGGCAGTCTCAACGGACCAAACTAGGTACGAGACCCGCCGGCTATACAGTCTATGCAGACTAGCTAGTACAGTTGTTGGGACGACAACGATTAAAGTGGGGGGGGGGGGTGTCACAAGTGATGGGCTTTTAATGTCTGTATTTTTGTTGTGTGTTTTTATTAGTGAATCTGTTGTTTTTAAACTGTCCACAGTCCCGCCTTACCTGCCAGTCAAGCCAATGATAGTCATGGCCTGACTATAAAAAGGGAGGAACAGGGACCAGAGGAGAGGAGTGTTTTGGAAAGAAGCACACAACGTATCTAGAAGAATAGTGAGGAGACAGCAGTATTGGAAAGGAACAGCAGCACGGAGAACACTCTTGGGAGCAGTCTAAGGTTGACTGCAGGAACAAAAGAATGGGTTTGGAGGTGTTTTTTTTCTATTTGGGGCTTTGTTGCAGTGGGACTTGCTTAGGATTTTTGTTTCTTGGATTTTTGTGTTTTTTTGGGGGATTTTGTTTCATTATCACCTGCCACTGTTGGACTGTGTTTGAGCTACTTTTTGTGTTAACAGGTTGGTGTAGAGAATTATTGACACTGAAGACATTGTTTTTTTGGGGGGGGGGTTATAAACAAATAGATTTTTATTTTAGGTAACTGCCTTGCTGTGTCTGGTTGGCACTCCTTGGACAATCCATTCCCCAGTAGAGTCAAGGTCGTGGTCCCTGGAGTCGACCAAGGGTCTGAGGGCGAGAAGAGATAACATTATTTTATTTGCACTTTAATCATTTCCAGAACTGCTCTAACTTTAATATTTTTGTATTTTGCACTTACCTACGCTGAGTGACCTCTTTGTAGTCCTGCCAGGACACGCTCAAGGTCTGCCAGCGTTCTACTAACCGTTGTCCCGAGGTTCGAGGTTCAGTGCCAGTCTCCAGTGTGCCATGTCGGGTTTCCAGGAACGGCGGTGAGAGAGAAAGGAGACACACGGGGTTTAAAGATAGGCTAAGGTGAAGTAACCAGAACCCCTGGGTAGAGTGTACATTTCCTGACGGCCATTTTCTTTGCCCCACTCATTTCCAGGTTCATTGAAGGTGTTGGCCGGTCGACGGTTGGAGGTCCGTGGCGGGTTCAGGCTGTGAGGGAAGCGGATGTTGGGTAGAGGGTCTCTTGGGACCCCGGAGCTATCAGAGACTGATTCCTTCTTTTGGCTTATCCGTCAGTAACCTTTCCTTTTTTTTAGAAAGCTACTTTTTTTAAACTTGTTGCTGTGTGGTTTTTAGTATTCTATTTTAACCCTGTTGAGAAACAAAAATTGTTTTTACCTATCCAAGCATCCAGTGTGTGTATATTGGAACCCGGGGATAAAAAGAACCTGCATAGGGGAAATTACTATCTACTCGGTCATCAAGGTCCTTTTCCTGGCCAAACCCAAGGTGGTGTAGTCATTACAAATTCTACAAGCAGGTTTGCTACGGTTACCCTTGGTCACCCTACCCATGACACAGGCGTTCACTGGCTCCTACTTTATTATTTTACAGATTTTATATAATAGAATATTGTTCAGAGAAGTGTGTTTGTTTATATAAATACATATTAAGTGGAATTCGGTTTTATAACTCAATTACAATTTTCCAGTTTTAATAACTTTAGTCAGTGATTACTTTTGGGACTAGAAACGTTATACAAATATGTAAGTGAAAGAAAATGTAAATGTGTTTTGGATTTAAATTGTCTGCACTATTCAAATTATGAAGAAAACATTTAGTGGTAATTATTATTATTGTTTCCAGACCTTTCTGAACTTGTTCAATGCTTACATTTTTTTTTTTTGTTTTGAAACTGCATTCGCAAAAGCTAGTACACCCCAGGTTGATGCTAACTTTATAGCAGAGCTTAAACATTAAGCATAGGGGATTGCATATAACAACGAAATGTGAGAAAAATAACTCAATAACAAAAGTATATACTCCTGCTTTATATAAAAAAAAAACGAATCTGGCATTAGTCTTGTGCAAGACAAATTCATTTAATTTGAAAGTATATATTATGTACGGTACAATAATAGACTGCAAAATACAATTTTCCCCCATAATTTCAGTAGTTCACAACTTGAGTGAGTAGAATTTATGTTTATGGCAGGGAACGAGAACTGAAGAGCAACTACTGAACTCATTGTCAAAACACCTTGACATAATAATGATAATGATAATAATAATAATGTAATTTTAAGCTACTTACTCGTTTAAACTAGACAGCAGCTGGCTGGGTTCCTTTAGGACTTTGTCACACGCATAACTGAACCCAGGTTTTTTATTTACCCTTTTTCAGTGATTTGATTGACACAGAGCTGACAGAAATTTAAGCTGCCACCACCCCCAGCTCAAATGATAACTGAAAACTTCATTCTCTGAATCATTGAGCAAAATAATGGCTCCCAGGTGTACGTCTGACAGTTACAACCTGTATGAAAATCATCTTCCATAGCACAGAAATGTTATCCTGAGGATTGGCTGTGACAGGTGGACTTTGGTCTAAGATGACTGCCTATGTAAATTTATGGGTAAAAAATGGAACTGGTCATTGTTATCAACAAAAATGCCCTGAAGATTCTGTTCTTTTGCTTCAGTCTAGACTTAAATGTGGACCCCCTTACTCCTTCCCTCCCATGGCAGGGCTTACACCAGTATCTACGGTATACATTATTGTTTTCATTTTGTAACAATCCAAAAATTGTTATAGACTTACAAAACATGCCCCATACTCGACTACCATTTCCTCTGTATAGTTATGATTATGTTCAACAATACAGGGGTTCTGTGTTAAGTCATGCTTACAATAATTATGTTGCTTATCTATTATTACATCACTGTGGGTTTTAAAACAGATCCCATTTGGTATTAAATATGCAGTCAGTTGACAATTGCCCCATTGACTGAAGATGCCCCCTCTTAGATACATTGCTGCAACCACCAGTACTGAAAAGCATCAATTCAACATCTGCACTTCATCTAACCTTTCATCAGGGATATACATTCAGCTTTAGTGAGGAAGGCATTTGACAATGTAAAGTAACTACTATGTCAATACACAGAAATTAGAGACACTTAATGTAAAGTGTAGTTACTGATAATTTTATGCATATACATCTGGTACGTAACAAAAACTGAGCCTGTCCCACAATTATGGTAAATTTCACGCCAAAAAAAAAAAACATTTTGTGTCGGTTTGCAACGTTAATCCATCCTTTATCCTGCTTTGAATTCTAGTTTAAATAACAAAATCAGAACTTGTTTAAAAGACCTAAGGGATAGTTTTGGCTGTAGGGAAACCTGATAGCCACCACCTGCCACATCATAATTTTTATCAACCATGCACCAAACACAGCATTTCATAAGTTCTCCAATAATGCATTCATATATTAACTGATGCTATTATAACTGAAAAGAGTGAATATTTAACCAGTAACAGAGCATTGTTTTATTTGTATTAAAGTACAACTATTTTCCCTGTTGCAATTAAAAGATTACAATATAGGGAAAAAACTAAGAAAAGACCAAAAGGACATTTTGTAATGCTGCACCCCAGTGAATTGAAGAGTTGTATCTTGAGGTTTAACCTACAACATGCTTTGTGCTCCTTATGCTTTTATTTCACATATTATTTGTAGACTATTGACTATTTACCTTTGGTCTGTCCTGTGTTAGTTATTTACCAAATGGCAGATTGAATGCACTCCCTTCACTATTGAGTGCTCTTAAAAAAATTCCTCCTGGAAGGGTAGGGTTGTGGACAAGGCTACGGGTGGGAATAGCAGGAGATTATTCAGAGCTGTTTTGTTGGAGGAAGTGTGTGACTCAATTTAAAGGAACAAACAGACACATTTCACAGTGAAATATGTCTTTTAGTTTAAATAAACAACACTGACATAATTTCAATAAATTGCTTATGGCTTATGTCAAGTAATCATGCATTTTTCCTGCAATTTTTGCATTACACTATGTTTTGGTATCCAAGGAAGTTTGTTTGCACAGTGGGTATGAGGGGCCAGAGCAAGGTATTTCCTTTTATAAATATTATTTAGAAGTGGCTTTGCCCCAAGTAATGTGCATTTGGAAATTTTAAGTACTGTAATTAGCTAATCACTTTTGCTATCAGATTTATTTATAATTCTTTATTTAAAAAATAATCTTACTAGAACTCTGTGTTGTTGAATGTGCTGGATGTGACATGACTTTCACTTTCAAACGTGTTATAATGGAAACCTATTCTCCACAGTGACGAATCATAGAAGACATAAGAACATAAGAAAAATTTTGAACGAAAAAATGGATTGATCTCAAAACTTTGTCAAGTCGGGTCTTAAAGGATCCCAATGATTTAACATCAACAGCATAGCTAGGTGATAAATTCCATACCCCCACCACTCTCTGTGTAAATAAGTCTCTCCTACCTCTTACTAAGTCTATTTCCACTTAACGAGCCAGTATTATTATTTATTTATTTAGCAGACACCTTTATCCAAGGCGACTTACAGAGACTAGGGTGTGTGAACTGTGCATCAGCTGCAGAGTCACTTACAACTACGTCTCACCCGAAAGACGGAGCACAAGGAGGTTAAGTGACTTGCTCAGGGTCACACAATGAGTCATTGGTTGAGGTGGGATTTGAACCGGGGACCTCCTGGTTACAAGCACTTTTCTTTAACCACTGGACCACGCAGCCTCCTTAAGAGGCAGTATCTTGTCCATATAAGTTATAACAATACCTGTAAGATGTGTTGGACATTGCTGTGGTGTTTCCAGTCTTCCCGGATCACTTGAAATAACTTTCAGTAATTTTTCGTCATTATGAACTGGTTCCAGGTTCCAATTGTTTCCTATCTCGAGTCTTGGTTGCATTTACATTTTTGTGTAAGCTGCAGTCTTACCTGTCAAGTGCACCCAGATAATAGTCAGTACATGCACCTATTATTCTCACTTGAGAGTTCTCTTGAGCTAACTTTTACAGACAGTATCTGCTCAGTTTGTACTCGGATACAGGTTGCCTGATGCAGCAGTGTTATCTGGGATGGAAGAACTCAATGGCCTATCAGTTAGACATGTTTTATTCTTGTATTTTCGACACCATTAAAACTTTATTTTTACATTTTCATAAAACACCTACTGCAATGGTAATTGCATACAGTAAATTAAATACCAAGATTGCTCTGGTTATGATTTGAGGTCAAAACCAATGTCCAGTTGTCATCTTGTGCCCTGTTCCTAACCAGAAGCCTTGTCATTCAGAACTGCGATTCTAGTGTAGTCTGTTTATTCATTTTTTATGCTACTGTACGTGACTGTAATAATTGAAAAAAAAGGACTTACAAAAACACGTCCTGGTTTTTGTGCTGAGCTGTAACTTTGTCAGATCCTTCAGATTTTTAAAGACCAATCAAGCTCCCTAATTCTTCTTTGTTTTAGGCTATATAGATTCAATTTCTTCAATCAATCTTCGTAGCCCATTCCTTTAAGCCAGGGTGGGCAATTCCGGTCCAGGAGCGCCGGTGTCCCTCCTGGTGTTTCTTCCAACTGACCGATTAAGCTTATAAAAAGCACTTAATTGGTGCAATGAAGTAATTTAGGGCACAGTTGGAACAAAAACCAGGGGGAACATCGGCCCTCCAGGACTGGAATTGCTCACCCCTGCTTTAAGCCCTAGGATTAGTCTGTATAGTCTGTCTGTACGAAGTATATGGCTCTAACTAGAGATTTCTCCTCTTACTACTCCTCCAGTGTTATTAAATGTTGGTGTTAAGAAACATAAATGTTTTCATTTTAAACAGTACAAACCTCCCATAGTTCACACTTTTGAGGGACTGTGACTGCTTTTACATCCAATATCCCTTCTTCCTCTTTATTTTAGTCCTGTACTTACTGTAATTGCAACCACTCTCTTCTACCCATCGTTCAATGAAATATTTTGATATGTGTTCATTAAAAAAATGCCTTTAAGGTTTTCAATTTGTTGCACATCATATACAGGTGTGATTTTCAATAATTGAAAAAGTAATAATGGTTCAATGACTAACCCCAGTGGGAAAACTCCAGCTTGATAAATGTGTGTTTAAAACTTCAAAGTGTAAAAAAAATAAAATAATTATAATAAAGTGAAATGAAAAATGACAGAAACAGACCTTAAACAGCTGGAACAATATGTTTGCTGTATTTTCTGCGTTTTACTACTCCTGGAAAATATGCCTTTTAAGTAAAACAATATTGTTTTACAATATAACAGAATTGTAGTGACTTGTTATTCTATAGCATTTGTTCCCCTTTTTTGTGTATAAAGGGTTAAATTGCAAGCAATATAAGTAGATAAAGATCTAGGCACAAAGCTAAATACAAGCATGAGTCTGACTTACAAGGCATACTCAGCAAAGCTTTTACATTCTTTCACTTGACAGAAAGTAATACTTTTTGGACTCTAATATCAGTGATTCAGAATAAAAAAACATAAAACAATTACCATTTCAAAATGAAAAAAAGTACATGTCTGACAAGACATCAAACAAACTGCCTACCTAGAAGTGAAATTGTTGGTTGTGTGAATACTTCACCTATCATTAAACATCAGATGTTTAATTTGAATAAAAAACACAAATAAAAAAAAACATTTTGAATATAAAACATGACTGAAAATTACTTTGACCTGACAGGCATATGGAAAATAAGTGTGCATGACAAATGTTCAGAACATATGGTAATTTTTGACAAAGACCTCTAACATGCATCAGAAACTGGGGTTGGTAGACTTTATTAGCTCTGTCAAATTCCAGTTAATGTAAAGAGCACCGCAGTTTGTGTGCCTAGTGCTTGATTCATATTCCCAAACACATTTTTATAATACATTATATTGGATTCTATTGGATTAGCCTCATTTAAAATTTGATTTCTCTTTATTTATTTATGTTGCACATTACACTGCACGCATGTGGTTATGTGCTGATGTACAAACAGTAAAAGTTTGCTGCTGCACCGTATTTATTCATTTATTTACACAAGTGCATGTTTTCGCAAATCAATTATACTACTTGCTTACTTTATGTTACAGAACAAAAATGCATGCATTTAATAGAAAATCCCATTTGTATCATTATAGCTCTATCTCCTTGTGTGATTATTGTCTGTACAATGACAGTATTATGAAAGCTACCACAACCAGACAGAAATGTGCTGTTAACAAATGAAAAGTGTTGTACAGTAGGCCAGATATAAAAATGTAGGATACAGATACCAAATGAGTTCTTCTGAACTACAGCAGGCAAACCAAAAGAAAGACCTTATTGTCAGCATCCAGGCATGTATGGAGCCAAACAAAAGGCTAATGGAATGCTTGTTTACAGTACATAGCAAACAAAAGTGTAGAGTATATGTGGCAGGGCAAAAGCCCTAAGGTTGGCAGGGATGGGGTTAAATATTTCCCCTTAGGCTTGGCAGTAGCCTTCACTAAAGGTTCAAAATCACCAGACAAACACTCACAACAGCTCTCAAACACCACCAAACAAAGGATTTCTCCCCTTTTATACATGTGGCCACTCCCCAATTAGCATCAATTACCTAACTGGGGAATGGCCACACCTGGGATTGTTGGCAGGGACAGATTTAACCCCATCCCTGCCAACCTTACATTCCTACACACACACAATTTACATTAAGGGCTTTCACCCTGCCTCAGTATAACTCAAGGGATGTTGTATAATGCATGGTTGAGAAGACACTTTGAAAACAGTTATGGTCCCCACACTACAAAAAAAAAACTTGAGAGGATTCAGAGAAGAGTAACGTGACTCAAGGTTTATAGAAATGGGAGGTTATACGAGCAAGAGGCCATTTTGCATCAACTGTCAGACTGTGAAATAACCACTTACCCACATGCCAGATAAAATGGCAGCCAACAAATAGAAGAGTTTGGGGAAACTTGATCAAATCTCCTAAAAGAGATAAAAGTCAACCCCAGTCCCGTTTTAAAACATTTGGAAGCTTAGTGGAGACAGATTAAGGACATAGGATGGGGCGGTATATGGAGTGGATTGCCAAGCCATGTTGTTGCTAGGATCCTCCAAGAGCTGTCTGGATGCTTTTCTAGGAAAAAATAGCTATTTGAAAAAGATTCAATGGGCTGAATGGCCTCCTCTGTTAGCAACTTCTATTATGTCTTAAAACCCTTTATTGATATTGTAACCATATGGTAACTGCTTATTTAGTGTGCTTAGACCATATTTGACATGTTAAAGCTTTATTGGACAGAAGACAATGCATTTTGTTGTGATTGATCATAAACATACAGTATGTCACAGATATCATTCTGTGCATCATGTTACTGGCTGAGTGACAGGACATGAACTGAAATTTTATTTTTTTATTCCACAAAGTGCAAGAAGTTATGAGGGAGGGTGTTAACTGGATAACATTCCTGGTCTTATCATGAGATTGAGTTGATTAGAAATCTATTTGCAGAAAACAAAATAACTTCTTTGAAGTTCTCTGAATAACATATTATTTTCACTATGGTGGATAATTAAGGGTGTTCAGATCAAACCTTGGCAGTTTGTCACACAATTTCAAAACCATTGGTGTAGCCTGAACTAGATTTAAAAATATCTCCAAACAAAATATACAGATGTCTGCTTGCAGCTCCTATATATCCAATCAGTTTACTTAATTGGGTTTTAATATTAATGGGAAGTCTAATAGTTTTAAATCCAGTATAGTACATAGTGTTCATTGGCTATTTGTCCAGCAGGGATTGATTACCTGGAGAGGCTTGTGAGTGACGGCATGCATGTGACCTGAGTGTGGCCTTTCCAGCAGGCCACTAATGCCTTATCTCCATACTGTTTTCTGGTTTATTATTTGAATGTTTCTTGTGTTTTACCACACAGTATTACATGTATGTTTAGAATATATGGTGTTGCAACTTTATGTTGACTCATCTTAAATACCTCTGACTACAGGTCTGGCTTGCTTACTGCAGGTATCGTTTGAAAAGGCTGTTTCCCCTTTAGTATACATGTGGAAGGGTGGTGGACAATTCACTGACACACAGGAGACAGAATTTTATTTGTAATGCCGCTCAGGTGCACTGATTTATTTTAGTCCGCAGAGGGCGCTGTTGTCTGTGGCTTGAATACTGGCAACAGTAATCAGGTCCACAGGAATATGAACCCAGGTAAACAGTTCAATGCAGGTGCACTCACAGGTGCTCTGAAAATAATAAGAATGAATGACAAAAGGTGAAAGAAAAAGGGAAAATAAAACACAGTAATAAAACTACAACATAAAAGTGCTGCTTACGCAGTCCCCCCGACTGCTGCTAAATCGGTCAGCTCGGGTCTCCGTCCTCACGCCGCTATACACTATACACGGGGGCGGCCAAGGTTCCCCTCTATTTACACCCCTCCCTCGGGTACTTAATTTATTTTAATTTTTAATTATTCTTTATTTTCTTCCTCAGCCGTGCTTGGCTGTTTTGTTCTCTCACTCCAACCACTGGCGTTCCTGCCTGGTGTTTGTTTATACTGGCGTCCTCCGCCAGTATCACTGGGTCTCTCCTGTTTATGGCCACCCAAATGCATAACCAAGCGCCGTACTTATGTGCCGAGCAATCCCCCAAGGCCCGCCTCTCAACCACTCAAAGAGCGGGAAAGCCAACACACCCTCTTCCCCACCGCTCCGTGCCATCGCCATGACTGACAGGCGGATCTTATGAAACTACTGCCCTCTTCCTGCAGAACCACGGATACACCGGATAGTCAGCACAGATCTCCCCTGTTACAATGCACTATAATCTTGGGGAGCAACAGTAAACCATCATCTTGGGACCTAGGTCGACACAAATTCAGTAAGCTTTGAAAGAGCATTCAAGCCTCTAGGTTAAAAAATAAAATGTTTTAATAACTCTTAAAGCTTTTGGGAGCCAGTGAGCTGTACTGTATTTTGCACATTCCAGGATAAAGAGTTTGCAGTTATGCCAACAAACAATATATTACAGTAATTAATACTTAAACAAGAGATGAAGACAGAAACAACAGCCAGAAGCAGTTCACAATAGCACTCTGTTATGCTGAACAGCATTCCTCATGTGGCACAACCCAAGCTTAACAAGACAACCTAACACAAGATTACTGGAAATTTAATTCAAGGAAGACATATTGATTCCCCATCATTATGCAACTACTCCTGCTTTTGGACAAGGGCTGTCCTTCAGGATAAACGGTCATTCTTGGAAGAACTAAAGGCATGTGAGCACGCAGGGAACAAAGAGAGACAGCTGTCAAATTGAAAGAGGAGGGAATTCTGAGTGACGTTTATACAGTAGAGGAGCAGGGGGATAAGAGAAGCTGGACTCAGCAGATGTAATGGAATCGCGAACTGTTATTTTTAATTACTGAATATCATACTGTATATAATAAATGAATTGTTAAGCAATATAAAACAGATATATTCAGTGTCTCACACACTCTTAAAGGACACTGCTCTTTACATAATGTTATCTATTGTAACACTCCCCTACTCTCTTTGCCCAGTGACTCAAGAGATCTCATGAAGAAGATTTCAAGCAGTTAGGGCATTCAGCTAAACACATACCCCTTGAAGGAAATACTATTGCTATGTTTACAATTCACTTCACAAATTGTTGTTTCAGGAGGAAACTCTTTTTAAATCGTCTATCCAGTATTTTCAATTGTAAATTTGTAAAATGTAAATTTAAAAGGCTATTTTTTAAGTCTCTTCTGCCTAATCCAACTGTGCAATCTGGCACCAGGTTGTGTGTTTTGTTTTCTTTTTTGAAGTTTAAAAGTAGTATTAAAAACAAAACAAAAACAAAGCAAAATGTTGCATATATACTCACATGTCCCACCAGCGCCATTAGAACATTTAGAACAGCAAACAAATGTTTAAACGTCCTCACAATGAGTTATCTCTTGAAAGAAAATGTTATCAAAAACGATGAATGTTTACCAAAACCAACACAAATAGAGCTGAGTGAAAAATTCAGAATCACAAAGCAAACCATTTCAAACATTCTGAAAAAAAAATACAGTATGTCTACAGTACTGTGGCAGAGTAAGGGGGGGAAAGATGTAGTCCAGGGATCTGCGGCCGGACTGCATCCCCCAGAAGTGGAATCACCTGGCTCTAATTTAATGAGGGACACTTGCCTGGGATTTAGCAGACAGGTAAAAATTAGCAAGTCAAACTCTGTTTGACAGGTCTGTGTGTATAGGCTAAGGCCTGGGAAGCCTGTGGGGGCAGGCCAACATAAAAAGGTGTTGTGATACTTAAAAGGTACATGTGTTTTGGTTACTGGTAAATGGCTTAGCCATCCAGTTTTATTAGATAGAACTTGTTAAAGTTTAGTTAAGCACTCCTTGGTGGAGTTAGGCTTTTGTTTTGTAAATTAAAATAAATACAGGCACCGCCCTGTTTACACCCTGTCTGTTGTTTGAGTACTGTTTTTTTAACACAAGACAGTGTGTAAGGTCCTGAAACACGACAAACCAACCCCGCCTTGCCACGAGTACTTCAAAGCAACACAAAACCTGAATGCCAGCAGAAAGCACCTGAATCCCTCATGCACTACAGTGCGAACAAGTGTATGTCTTTCTGTGTGAATGGTTTAAACAGTCATCACTCACATATCCAACCTTTTTTTGACTTCCGTGATGGTCAAACGCGTACATACTTTTAAATCCGGTACGTATTGTAGCAGTATGTAAAATTCCCATACTACGACCCAACAGCAAAATAACGACCCAACAGAAAAATTAAATCAAAATCTTACCCATGCACAGAACTGCGCATAACGTAAAAGGTAATGCAGTTGCCTCTTCCATCATGACGGCCTCCATCTCCTCGGCTTTCTCCAGGGCTTGGGTTATGGATCTTGGATGGGCCAACCGGACGTGGTGGCGCAGTTCGTTCAGAGAGAGGCCATGGATGAACAGGTCCAAAGCCAACCGTTTGGTGAGTTCCGGGGACACATACTCAAAGGCTTGCTGGGCCAGGTGCTTGATATCCGCCGCCAGGATGCTCAGCTTCTCATCGGCTTCTCTCTTCTGAGCGTGCAGCTGGTTGCGCAGTTCCAACTCCAGTGGCCCCCTTTCGAATCGGCGGTGCACAGCACCTGGAACTCTAACTCCTTCCCGCAGGGCAGGTCACACAGTTCTTGCTCGGCTGTACACACATTCACCTGGGCGACCACTTGGAACTTGGTCACGTAGGACTCCCAGTCAGAGGTCCCATTAAACTTCCCGGCCTTGAGGGGGCGGAAGTTATGGTCGCTGGGCCGACCTGGAGCAAATGGAGCATCTGTGTCCACTTGCCCCTGAGGCTCAGGGAAGCGCTCAGGCTGGGGCATTGACTGCCGCTGGACTGGAGCCTTGAAAAAGGCTCCCACCATCTGCCGCTGGAGCTCGGGGGAGAGCTCGGACTGGAGCGTCGGCTGCCGCTGGACCAGAGCCTTGAAAAGGGGCTCCTTGGACGCTGGGCCGTCGCTTGCCCATCTGGCGTAGTCAGCACGCTGCGGCTGCTCTACGGACAGCTGGTGGTAGCGCAAGTGATCCACTGGTATGTACATTAATAAAGTTTTCTTTTAAATAGTTGAAATATCTGAAATAGCATGTAGTAATAGTAATAGCATGTATCATTCATTAAAGAGAAGACCAGAAAATTAAGATTTGAAGTGGTCTTCAAAAACACTTACAAAAAATAAGGAGACTTTGAGTTCAACGTTGGTACTTGAAAGACACAATTACAGGTGATGAATGGTGAATAAAAGATGGTAAAGTAATCAGAGACAGGATCAATGAGGTGCAAGTACTGCCACCATGGGCACAGTAATTCAGATAAAGGTAATATTAGTACATGATTATTGCACTACATATATGAGATATGGTCCACAACACTTGATGTCTCTCAATTTACACCCTCAGAATCCACAATCACACAGAACTAGAAGGTGACAGATTCAAACGCCTACAGTAAAATGTGTGATTGCAGTCTGGCCAGACTATTATTAATGAACGAGCTGAACTAAAAAGGATGGTATATTTCTATGTTGAGAAAGTTAACCCAGCATAAAACAAGTTTACTATTTCATTGCATTGACATTGTGTACAATATTATTATGAAGAATATAAGCTTTATATTTCACAAAACATTTTTTTTGCAGAGCTTGGACATATTATTTCAAAGGAAAAATAACTTAGTAGTTTTGTATTTCTGTGACTTAGTAAAAAATTTTTATACATACTGTATATATATATATATATATATATATGTTGTGTTTGTTTAATGGGAAACTTGGTTGTATTTCTAGAAGGAGAATCCGCCCACTAATCAACATGTCATCTCCAAGCGCATAAAGGCTCCTCTGGGCTTTCATTCATGTAATTTCTTTTGCTTGGCCTCCTCCTCCCATGCCTCCACCTTGCAGCATGCCTTGTCCCTGGGTGGAGGTGGCCCACGCGCCACTTCCTATCTGCAGCACTAGCCTACATGATGTCATTCGTGTACACTCTAACGGCCAGCATTGCAGGTAGTTGTGGAGCACCCAGGGACAAGGTCTCTGGCCAAATTTATCATCATCATTAATTTGTCTGTTCAAGTGCAATTCATTCACATTGTGGATTCTCCATCCTGAATTACGTCATTATTTGCAACGTTGATAAAAGCAGCTCTCAAGGGGAAAAAGAGAATTTAACAATCTGCAAGAAATAAGTAAGTGTATGCAGCTATACTATTTATTTGAAGTTGTTTAAAGCGAATATGCAGGAATAATATTAGAAAATCCTTTGCTTTAATAAGAAAATACTTTTCCAAGTTTGCAGCAAAAAGAAAAAAAGTAACTGAACTACTAATTGTTTACAGATTGGATCCCCGTATACTCTTGTTACTGCTGCTTCAAGTGCATTTTACTGTTCTGACGAAATAAACTTGTATTTTTACAAATCAATATCTGGACTTGAGAGTTGTAACATAAACACTGAAAAAGCAATATGAACTTGTAATGCATATCCAGCTCGTGGCTGATGAGTTAATAATACTGACAGCAGCATAAGACCCATACTTACATTCGTCTTTGAACTGCATGGTTTGCTGTTTGCATCCAGGCCTTGCTTTTGTATTCAATGCTGATTTACCAGACTGAACTCTTGTAGTCCTTATTATTTTTTTTCTACAGAACTATAGGAAACTAAGATGAAGAGACTAATACTTAAACAAAAAAAATATTTTTCAATGTCTCTCTTGGTTCAGTGGTGGATGATTAATCCGTTTTTAATAAGCGATGACAAAAATCCACAGTAAACAAGACAGATGGTTTAGGTTAAAAGTATCAACCTCTCCTTTATACGCTCAGAATGCATTGCTCTGATTAATTACAGAGAAACTGCCTGGAGACAACAAAGTGCATCAGTGACTGACAGCAATATCAGTATTTTAGTAAAGTAACAAAAAAATAACAAGAAATGCCAAGGTGCTTTTGAAAATAAATGCCAAAGTGCAATGAACAAATAAGAAATATCCAGCAGCTCCCCACAATATCTAAGATCTGATAATCATGCATGACCCTAAGCTTTGTACTGTAAAATATATTTTTTGTTGCAAATACATGTAAATATTATGCTGATATTTATAAATTAGTATGCAATAGTTTCAGTAGTTTTAAAGATATAGATGAGCTGTATCTAGGGGCAGTATTGAAAATGCAGGTAACAAAAGTATGTAACGAAACTGTGTATTGAAATTACGCATTTCAAACTGTTTTGTAGTATTTTGTTGTATTTTGTAGTATTTTGTTGTATTTTGTAGTATTTTGTTGTATTTTATGTTGAAATTACGTTGAAATTTCTCAAATTTCTAATTTCTCGTATTTTGTAATTTACATTTTGTAGACCTCAACATACATTTTAAATAGACTTAAACTGACAATATTTTTTAATGTGGTAAAAACATTTTACTTGTCTGTCTGCATTGTATGGTTATTATACCATGTTTATTGTGCATTCTGTTTGTCCTGCTTTTTTGTGGCCTTCAAGGTATTGTATCAAAAAAGTATGCTGTTCAATGAGACCTCTAGCCGTGCATTAAAACATTGTAATTTGTAATAGAGTAAACCCCAGCATGTAGTGATATTTGTGGTGTGACATGTGTTTCCTTATTTAGCTCACTTATGCTTACTCATGTATTGGTACACCTGAATATATAATCCTCCGATTCAAATCTATCAATTTTCAGCAATATGGAACAAACCTAACTCATCTATTTAGCTGAGCAAATATGTTGTAAAGAATTATATTATGTGAGCAATCAGTACTTTTTTTTGCTCATTTTAATATTTGAAACGAAATTATGCATTCCGAAATTATGCATTCTGCGACTGAGGTTTTGAAACAGAATTGCATCTGTTTGCAAAAAAAGAGTTGTGTAAGGCCACAGGTACCCTCTATTTGTTTGTTGCGATTGAGTTTTATCTTTTAAATAAATGTTTAGCTTTTTTGATGTACTTGATTTTTAATATATGGGTCTAAAAATAAGAACTGTTCCAATTAATACATCTAATTGTAAAATGCTGACACCTCAGCACAGCGTTGATACAGGTTCCCTTAACCTCTCTTACTCATTATTTAGACCAGGCACACTATATTCAAGCTTTTTCATTATTAATCTCCCAAGGGTTTCCTGCAGTTATTGTATTCTTTGCTTATTTGTATGGGTTATACACTTGTGTGTGTGTGTGTATATATATATATATATATATATATATATATATATATATATATATATATATATATATATATATATATATATATACACACAGTATATATATACACACACACATATATCCATATATTAATAGGAGCAAAACAGTTAAATATTCTACACATGAAGTATGGAAGCGATGCTCTCCCTGGCCAAGAAGTGAGAGGTGTTGGTGCTCCCTGCCAACCCCACAGCACTACACCTCTGAAAGCGGCACTAAAATGAATGAAGTGCGTAATTAAAAAAACAAAACTGTCATTAGTCCTCATAGTCAATTCACACGTAAAACAAATGCATTTGTTTAGGTGTAGCCCATATTAAAAGGTGTAAATGAAATCCCAAGCAACGATAACGGACGGATATTCGGGCAGACTGTACTCGCCAAGCATACGAAAGTCTCTTGTAGTGGCTCCACATCATGAAAGCAGCTGTAGATAAAGGCAGGAGCCCGCTTAATAAGGGGAACAGCTTGTTAAAAACAATTGAACACCGCTGAATGAATGATTATATCACTATATTTATGAGCTTCTGCACAATAATATTCTGATTTATAATTTACATGCATGTTAATGCCATGGCTCATTGCACCCGTGGTTAACTCGACACCTTGGATAAATAGCATCTCCGTGGGGTGTCGAGTTAACCGAGGTTGACTGTATATATGTATATATATATATATATATATATATATATATATATATATATATATATATATATATATATATATATATATATATATATATATATATATATATATACACACACATATACATATATAGTATATATATATATATATATATATATATATATATATATATATATATATATATATATATATATATATATATATATATACACACACACACACACACATCAGGGATGGAAATAAGACTCCTATTACGATTGCATAGCAGTATTCCAGATTTTACAACGCGCTTGATTAGCCCCAGTGTGAAATGTCGCATTTTCAGGGTCAACATTCTCAACTCTTGTGCTGCCCCGCACTCATGTGCTCACTGGATCAGGAATCTTATCTATTTCTTTAAAACTGAAAAGACAATGTTCAAACCCAAAGATTCTCTGAAAATTATTTATTTCTCCCCCTCCGTAACTGTTATTGCTTTTTAATTACAATTATTTTCTTTTAACTGATATTTATACCAGTCAGGTTTTGTTTTTTATAGACCGATTTACAGTATTTTCACGGTTATCGATAGATTAAAATGATTGAAATCTAGATTATTGTTTTCTTTATCCTGCTCACCTAATGGCTAAACAGCGGCAGGTACTGCTCATTAACTGCATATTAATCCAGCTGGGGGTTTACCTGTTTGTTATACTAATTTGCTGCTAAACTATTGTGTGGTTCTACATGAACAGGGGTGTTGATATAATATTCATTTGAGGGGGTCTGGAAAAAAGAACAGTTTATTCCTAAATAACCTCAAATGTGATTACATTTCCCATTAAGAAAGTATTGTATAATGCAATGGGGGTGAGCAGAAAAACCAAGTAGCCCTACTATAGTCAAACACTGTAGACAGTAAAATATGTAACAGTTGGGGTCTGGGCACAAACCTGTGACCTCACAATATCTAAATCACAAGAGAACAATATGAATTCTCCTGTTTTTTTTCAAGCTCAGAACCCATATTCTGGTCACAGATGCAGGGTTCAGCAGAATCAATGTCAGTGCATCACACATCACTGCCCTACAACCTCAGCTATCATCAGCTGCTTCTGACAGAGTTCAGTGCCAGACCAAGAATGTACTGTTAAAAGTTTTCCTTGCACCTCATAAACATATTTTAACGATTGCATACAGACTGACACACTCAGAAGTTCCTACTTGGAAAAAGGTAATCTGGGGATTACTTTTTATATCTTACAGCCAGTAATGCTTCTCATTAGGAAAAAAAGCTCACATTTATCAACCATGTTGCTTTAGATTTTCAAAAAGCAACATTAGTGTTGGGATTGCATTTAATTTTTGTCAGTCAATAAAATTATGTTGGCTTAGGAGCATCTTAACTTTTCATTATAACTCGTAAGAACAATTCATTTTCTGGGCTCAAGCATCCGTGAAGAATGTATTCCCTGGTGCGATTAAGGTTCTTCTGAGTAATTATAGGGCAATGGTCTGTCTTGATGTTAGAGAACTTCTTATAGTATATACTAAAATGAGCTTATATAAATGCAAACTTCACTGCAGGGAATGTCAAGCACAGTGACATTTATTTAGTGTTACATGGATAATGGATAGTCAAGCTGTTCACTAAATGTTGTCATTTGCCCATCTGTTTGAAATTTACTGAGATACTATTAATCTATTGATTAACTCAACCTTTTAGCATGCTAAAAGTTAAGCAAACAAGTAAAACTCACAGACTATGGAATAAAACATATATACAGTGCCCATAGTAAGTATTCACCCCCCGTGGACATTTTCACAGTTTGTTGTGTTCCAACCTGAAATCTTGATGCATTTAAATGGGATTTTTTTTCCTTTGATTTACACAACCTACTCAACACTTCGAAGAGGCAAGAGAATTTTTATTGTGAAACAGTTAATGAAAAATAAAATAAAAAAACTGAAATGTCTTGGTTAGATAAGTATTCACCCCCCTGAGTCAATACTTCGTAGAACCACCTTTGGCAGCAGATACAGCTGTGAATCTTTTGGGGTAAGTCTCTACCAGGTTTGCACATCTGGATCGTGCAATATTCTCCCATTCTTCTTGGCAAAATTGTTCAAGCTCTGTCAAGTTGGATGGGGATCATTGGTGGACAGCAATCTTCAAGTCTTGCCACAGATTCTCAATCGGATTCATGATATTTTTGGGAAAGTGTTTTGTTTTTTCACATATATTCTCATCTCTACCACATATAATATACCTTGTGGCCTTTTCATTTGATATAAGTTACATGCATGCAGCACAGACTATCCAGTAGTTAAACATACATCAATGAAAACAGTGAAAAACAGGCAGAAATAGGGCTGAGTTTAAAGAGTTAAAAGCTCTTACAAGCATATTATAATCTCAAACAAGGTTAAGACAGTAAGACACCATATGAAGCCCCCTAATTCAGTTACTAATGCAGCCAGTGTATTTGTACTGCAGCGTGGCTGACAGTTATTAACAGCAGTTGACCCCGTCATTTTTTTTCTTTCTGCACAGGTAAGAGTAAGTGAGGGATGAGTATGGAACCAGCGCTTTCTATTAGTCAAAAGAGATCCATGCCTCATACAGAATATTCTAAATGTCTAATTTGTCAGTATTGGGCTGAAAAGGAGATTTACCATATTTGGATATCCATCCCTGCTCTATGCAATTAAAAACCGAGAAGATAATGTGTCTTTCTGACTTTTCAATGATGTAAATGTACAGGAGGAATTCATGGTCAAACATCCAGTCTGGCATTCTAAATGTAGAAACAACGACACAAACCGGAAGACTGCAGAGCAGAAGAGATGGCAATAACCTGAATTTTCCACTATGTCCACTAGTGGGCCTGAAAAAGATCTGTTACGAACATGCTCTTTGACACCATCTCCTATACATCTAAAAGAAAACCGCTTTGTTTGTGACAAAAAGCGTGACAAGTCAGGTAACTGGCACCTTATAAACTTTTTTCAAAAGGAACGTGAATATGTAATTTGGAAGAAAGCACAAGAACTTAAAGATGATACCATGCTGACCAAAATTCAGGGCTTTGAACACATGCATCGACATGGTAGCAAACAATTAACCCTTTCCGATCCGAAAAAAGACGTAAAACACAGGTCTCTAGTCGTTTTTTCTCCGGAAAAAGCCGAGAAAACCATTCAATGGCCGAGTGAGACCGATAGGAGCTGAGAGAAGCCGAAAAAGGGGCAGATCTGAGCAATTCACTTAGCCTCGGCACCACAGAGATAACATGGCCATAAACAAACAAGATAGCTGCTTCCGCATCTAGCACTCAAAGAATATCACAGACATTTGCAGAGCTTTTTTAGTTGTTATAATAAATAATGACATGGATCACATTATTGAGAAGTTTGGTGATAAAACGAGTGATCAGGAGATGATTTATCAGTATGCACAACTACGAAGAGGTATGTGAAAAATACAGCAAACAAGGGGTGGGGCTTGATATGCAGTGCCTTTTAAACCTGTTTTACTGTGAAAAAAACTTTTAAACAGCGCGTCTAAAATAAACTGCGTGTGTGAAAATAAATTGGATCTGACGCGCCTGAGACGCGCTGAATAAATGGGCCGCTAAGGGCTAAGTATCATCGATCCTACCTCAACACCAGAACAAAATCCACAGTCACTGATCCCAGAGATATGTATGAAATAGCTTTTTCAGAACTTATTGCTCAGATAGATGCCACACTTTTCATTGAAGGGAGTGTGTTCTAGATATCAAGCTTACGTAATCAGTATTGCCATCTCCTTAACAAACATGGAGTTGAAAATGCAGATGTCTATAGAACACCCTACTTAAAAAGACGCCTTGAAAACCACTACAAAGCACCAACTGGCTGTAGGGTATTGGCTGAACCTCAGAAAGGTACTTCTAGTCTTCTCTGTTCCTCTCATCTAAATGTTGGTGAGCTTCTTTCTGAACTGAAAAAAGTTAAGCAAACTTCTAATGAATTGAAATGAGAGTGGAGACAAAGAACAAGATGAAGAACCCATTCATAGTCCACAGCAGCTGACAATTATGTCATATATTTCAGATAAAAGTATAAGATCTAACTTGAAGGACACACGGAAATTATACAGGCAAAAACATAAAGGCTGGAAGACAGCAGACTTCTGAAACTAATTTGGACATATCTGTAGATGAAGCATCTGAGCGTGTCACCAACAGTTTATATAATCACTTGCATGGCTTTTAACTGAATCTGGTATTGCAGTTGGTGACAATTGAATAGTGAGCCTTGAATCCCATCAGCAAGAACTTGTTCTCAACCTCGGTCAAGATGTACTGTATGCACTGCTATGAGTGGTATGCCAACCCCTAAGCAAATTGGTACTGCACTTCATCTGCTTAATGAAACTCAAAGCAAGGAAACAGTAACTTTGTTTAACCCTTTGCTGTCCATTTATTCAGCGCGTCTCAGGTGCATCAGGTCCAATTTATTTTCACACGTGCAGTTTATAATAGACGCGCTGTTTAAAAAGTAAAACAGGTTTAAAAGGCACTGCATATCAACAGGACACTCAGTACTGCATTTCCAGCCTTGCCCCACCCCTTGTTCACTGTATTTTTCACATACCTCTTCATAGTCGTGCATACCGATAAATCATCTCCTGATTGCTCATTTTATCACCAAACTCCTCAATAATGCGATCCAAGTCATTATTTTATTACTATAACATCTAAAAAAGCTCTGCAAATGTCTGTGATATTCTTTGAGCGCTGGATGCAGAAGCAGCTCTCTTGTTTGTTTTTGTCCGTGTTATCTCTGTGGTGCCGAGGCTATGTATATTGCGCAGATCCGCCCCTTTTTTTCGGCTTCTCTCAGCTCCAATCAGTCTCACTCGGCCATTGAATAGTTTTCTCGGCTTTTTCTGGAGAAAAAACGACTAGAGACCTGTGTTTTACGTCTCTTTGATGATGTTGGACAGGGTCCGACATTGGACCGGAAAGGGAAAATTGTAATGTCGGACCTGGTCCGACATAGGACCGCAAAGGGTTAAGTGTTACATAAATGCTGAGCATGCTGGTCTGTGGGAAGAACATCTCTGTGAAACTGAAAAAATGCTTCCATACCTGGTGGCTGCGGGACATTACAAATATGTCTCCTGTCTCCCACACTATTTGAAAGCTATGAAAAGATTACCAGATGTTGCAGTAGATGTTAAATCTGCATTCATAGAGGGACGCTTCACTCTGCACCAAACACCTGGAAAGTTCAATGGTGTATGGTGCGGCATGGCACATGAACAGACCTTCAGCTGTGATGCCAAGACCTAGATGTTTAATGGAATTATCAAAACCGTGCTGCTATGGAGAGTTGTTCCAATGATGACTGCCATTACAAGACAAATCAAGAAGATGGCACACATTGACCAATCCAGCAAAAAAAATCATGAGGATTCACTATACCTAGCAGAGAAATAATGTGATACCATCACTGTGTGATCAACCCATTCATTTACAGTGGTACAGACTTGCTGAACATCTGTACAGGTCAAATAGCAGACTCTGTGGCCCTGGTAACTGCTCGTGATAAGGGTCTTGCTGCACTGGCTAAAGCACAAGAAAATGGGAGCCAAAAGATGGAAGCAGTAAAACTCCCAACATTTGCAACAAAAGTTAAAAAAGCATCTGCTGAAAAAGCAAAAAGAGTGTATGAGAAAGAGAGTGCCATCATCAGGAACCTCTACTTTCTTCAAGACATGAATGAGATGCAGAAAAAAAACAAGTCATGAATGGATAGCATATCCATATTTATTATTTGAACCAGATCTTAATTATGACCAGGGATACTTTATGCGAAAAGGCAACAAAGCTGATTATGTCGTTGGTCTCAAGCTGTACCTAAAGGAATTATGGAAAGAGGAGGAATACCCAAATTTACTAATACCCAAATTATCTGAAGGGAGTGTTTTTGTTGTTGATGTCATGGCCTTTGTTCAACTCTATCAGCAATGTGGAAGCTGTACATTCTTTGACTTACAAAAGAACTACAGAAACAAATTGATCAGCATAAAGCCTATCACATGTGATTCCGTCCATTTTGTTGGAGGTCGTTATAATGTTAATCCAGCTAAATGCCTTAAAGTGAAGAACAGGAAAGACGTACCAAGGTTGGTAAAGGGCTTAGCAAAGCGTATGAACCAAATGATGCTCTGACTGGAGTTCATTTATTAAATTCAAAGAACAAAGCAAATCTTCTTAACTACAATGGTGTTGCATGGACTAACCATAATGAAGAGATTCCTCCAGGTCTTCACATTATCACTGGAGGTGCCCTAAAGTATCCTGGATGCATATTGATGCTATCTCATAAGGATGTAATACATTTACCAGAACTGCCATGCAACTGTCATGAGGAAACAGACACAAGGATGTTTGCACATATTGCATACTGTGTTAGTCATAATCATTATTACAGGACTGGTCTTCAAGCGACTGACACTGATGTTATAATGTTGTGTATATATTACTCTGTGCGAATCCCAGGACTAAAGGCAATATGGGACCAGAAGGCAGCCACAGCTTTGCCTGCTCACATCATTTCAACAGCTACAGCCGAGAAGTGTAAAATGAGTGCCTTAGAGATCACTGGAGCGCTCCTTAGCACCTACATCCTTAGTGGTTATGACACAGTTAGCTATCCATACAAGAAAGGGGGAAAAAAGAGCTCTGAAAATAGCCATTGAGAATGCTGATAGGCTTTCAGCTCTTGGCATGTATGGGGAACCTGGTGAATGCCTGGAAGTTACTGAAGAAGTTATAATGGCTGCCAGAAAAGTCTTTGTTGCTCTATATGGCTGAGTAGGCTTGCCCTGGTAACCTAGACGATCTTCGAGCGCATCTTTTTGCCACCATGCTTGACACCTACAGAGGATGCATTTCACCTACACATACTGTGTAGTCTTAATCAGATAGCTGTAAGCAAACAGGTTCACTAACCTTTTCCTCATTACCCTGATCCTACATCTTATGGATGAAAGATTGTCAATGGAAAACTAACCCCTGTCATGATGCTGAAAGATGCAAAGCCAAAAGCTGCAAATAAACTAAAAAACTGTTTATGTCTGGTAAGCAAGTGCCTTGCTAACTGTGTTTGTGTGAAGGCCAAAATGAAATGCACTGTTGCATGTTTCTGTGCAGGAAATTCAGATGCGTGGTCGAATCTCATTGGAGCACAATCTACAGTTGACTTGCACACAATGTGAGATATACAATAAAAAAGTGCCCATAACTTATTATATTAAATTACATTATAAAGCTATATACTGTAGAGTAGAAGTACATTTAATTAGGTGCATGAACAGTATATATTTAATTTTTAAACCATTTTTCAATATTTTATTTTTAAACCATTTTTAAAACATTTGACCTTTGGATTATGCTACCATGAATGCTTTGTTCTTGTTTACAAAAGCTACTATTTCTAGTTAAAAATGTCTTTACAAATGCATGCTATTTAAAACAAAAACATATATAGTGTTTAAAAGAAGAATTTATGAAGTTATAAAGAGCTCTAATAAACATTTGGGAAAAAATGGGTAAACATTGGAAAAGGCCCAAAAAGGGTTCCATTTACTATACAAGTCTGTGGAGTTTTATTGACACATATCTTGAAAACCATGTATATCTGTGATTTAAAACAAAGTTCAAATCAAAGAAAATGTATTTGCCTGCAAAATAAGACTTTTTTTTTTGATTTTCAATATATTTTTTTAATAAAAATTTTGACATAATTGAAATAGTGATTTTTTTATAATATTTTGCAACAGTTCCGACAGAGCTGGCCACTTGATTCTTATTCCTGAGGGTCTAAAGTTTAAAAATAAAACTGGATTGAGTATTGCAGACTGAGTCAGGTACATCAATTTTTAGACCACTTTTTATCTCCCTGGATCCCTGACTATTAAAATACCCATTTTATAGAATTAGGACAGGTAAGTGGTGGAATCAAAGATGATGTGTCTTGTTGAAAGGTTGTGTGGGATTAACATGTGGCTAATAGAACGCAGCTAACCAACCAGAGAGCAGAATTTTTCCAAGCAGTTTTATAATCGGTTTCAACAAAACATGTTTGTCGGTATCTTGTAACATGAAAGTCACTACCATGACCCATGCTGAACCATTTGTCAAATTTGATCTATAATTACCGGTACACAGATCAAATTATTTACCTATTATGCCATAAGCTCTAATGAAAAAAGGTTAATGTAGAAGTATAGCAAAACAACAAGATAACTATTCTCCATCTCATGCTAAGCTTATAAAGTGTTAGCACACAGATGAACATCAAGAATTGAGTTATTCTACAAGGTCATATTTGTAGAATAACTCATTTATATATATATATAAATATATATATATATATATATATATATATATATATATATATATATATATATATTTTTTTTTTACTTATTCATCTGTTTCTGTCCAAGAGGAAAGCACTATTAGAGTGCATCTGAGGGCAGGAAACCTCTTCATTCTGCGAATACTCCTGGGCTAGCCTAAAAATAAACAAAGCAAGAGAAACCTCAGGAGCCATCAGCAAACCAAAGCAGGGGTTTTATTGTTAAACTAAGTTCCTAAATAATATACAGTATATATATTTTTTGTAGGAGCACAGTTTACCTAAAAACGTAACTTTCATTTTAATTCCCTTGTGCAACAGTTAATGGCAGTTTAAAAAAGATGTACAATTATATTTTATTCATGACAAAATCACAGAACTGAGCATATTTTTCAATATTCGTTTTTATATTACTGTACTTACAGCATTATGAAATGTATGTCAGCAAAACTCTCAGATGTGTTCTCACAGTGGTTCTCAAACTTTTTATATAGGTGACCCCTTTTACACAGCAAGCCTCTGAGTGTGACCCTCATGGATTAAAAACAGTTTTTTTTTTAATTTAGCATATATATTTTAAATGGAAAATGTATAACCCTGTTTTATACTATATTTTTAATACATGATGTACCTTTTCTCACTGCTTTTAGAGTAAGATTACGACAAAATATTTATTGAATTACTGTTAATAGAATTATAAGTAGAAAAGTAACTTTTATGTATTTTATTTTAATACTTGGTAACAATTACTTGCCCATAAGCAGCAAGAAAATCAGTGGGATGGATGATGCTGTTTCTTTGACGCAAGAAGTTTTATTATTGGCTGCGTGTTAGAAAGGGTGCATCTAATGTTGTCCTTCACGTCAAGTCGGTTTCAGGATTTCGTCTTTATTGTGAGAAGACTGGAGAATCCACTCACATTCGTAGGTAGTGGGAAACGGCAGGAAGACTAAGGGTCATTTCAGCCACCAGCGGGTATTCACTTGCAATTGAACACCAAAACTGGCCTGGAGGCAGCTCTGTGAATTTAGCCTTCACATCATTATCATTGATCATGTCAATAAACTGTTCCTGTGCGTCAATATTCTCAGTGGGTAATTGCTCAGCCGTAACACTGGAAGTATTCTTCACCAGGGAATGAAGTGTTTCTGGTAGCGCCGGGAAGTAGTGTGAAAACTCTTCGTAAAGGGCACTCAGATGTTCACGTATAGCTAACCTGACAGCACTATCGATCTCGACTTTCTCCTCGCTGAATGAGGAAAGTGTCGGAAACATGCCAAATGTATCTGTTCAGCTTTTTGCACCAGAGATCCAACTTCATTTGGAAGGCTCTGACTTCATTAGTCAGATCTATTACGGTTGAATGCTTTCCCTGAAGCGACAGATTGAGTTAATTAAAGCTATCAAAGATATCGACTAGGTGTGCTAAGCAGAGAAGCCATTTCTTGTCAGAGAAGCCATTTTTTGTCACTGAACTTTTTGTTCAGCTCTTGTTTCTCTCTTTGCAAGAAGAACTTTGCTATCTTTTTACAAAATATAAAAACACGCTTTGCTACTGAGACAGAATGATTCTTGGTGATAAATCTCTCTCCCAACCTGTGAGGGTGCTGTGTAAAGGGAACAGAGTGCCCTGGACTGGACAGACAATTCATTCCCAGGGTTAGAAGGAAGTTGGTCATCTAGAAAGGGGGCGGAGCAATGATACACTAAATCATCGACCTGGAAGGGAAGCGATGTGGCAGCCACGGATTGGAGGAGCGGTTGCACTAGTTTAACGAATACTTGTTTGTTATTATTAGACGGCTGGGGACTGGTGATTGTGTTTGTGTTACGTGTCGGTGTAAAAAGAACAGGACTGTTATTATTTCGGGACCAACCCGTGGATTACAACGAAGCAATACACCCCACTGTATTGCTTGTTATCATTATTATTTCCTGTGTTTTGTGTCATCAGTCCATTGGAATTACAACTAAAATATCATTGCACCTGGATTATCGTTGTCTGTCTGTTCATTGATCACTGCTGCATTCCTGCACCTGCACACTGTTAACCACTTTGCTACAACTACCCATCCCATAGAGCCACCGGACTCAGAACTTCATATTCACCACCCATTGCGTTGTAGAGCTCTTGAAAGAGACGGCTATTCAGAGCATGCGCCTTAATGAGGTTTACTGCTTGAATGACGACATCCATCACAACCTGAAGGCATACTGGCAATGTCTTTGCAGCTAGGACTTGACGATGGAGCTCACAATGAGTGTCAACCACATTAGGTGACACGCTCTTGACTTTCTGCTGAAAGACAGATCGAAAACCCATCATTGCTTGAGCACCGTCGGTACATATACCACAAAGATTTTTCCACTCAATGCCATTACTTTCGAGAAAGACATTCATCTTATTGAAAACATCTTGTGCTTTTGTGGTTGTTTCAAATTCTTCATAGAGTAGGAATTCATCCTTAAAATCACTGTTGTGAACTGTGCCCAGTTGCAAAATCAGTAGTTTCATCGAGTTGCAGACTGAACATACCAAACACGGAATATTTAATTTCATCCACAACTTGTTCCTTGATATCTTCAAACATCTCACATATCCTGTGTTTCACAGTATCATTCAAGAGTGTATGAAGCTTTATGGCATTGTCACTGCCAAGCATAAGTGACATGATGTCTATCCATGATGGCAGGATAAGTGCCTCACCTAGTGTGCAGCTTCTTGGCACAAGCAATTCATAGAGACAGCATAAGAGGCTTCCACAGCTGAGGATATTTAGTGCTGAAAACTTCCACCTGAATAAGGCCCGCCTTTCTTTGTCGCTTCCTCTTTACGTTTGAAGAAATCAAAATTTATTTTTTATGCTTAGGATGTCTGGTTTCAAGATGACTCTACAATTTACTTGGTCTCATTGATTCAACTGACAAACCTTTGCACCAAACGACACATTGTGGTTTTTCAATACCAGAGGTAATGGTGCTGTGTAAAGGTATTGTTACTGAGGGATTGTGGCAGTGCAGGAAGCAAACTGGAGTCTGAGGTTCAGTGATAAAATGCAGTCTGTATTATGTAGCTGGTGCAGACAAAAGAACACAGAGCTCTGGAACAAAATAAAATAACTAAACAGAACAGGATAACAAGCTATCCTTAGGCATTTTCTGAGGATATCTATCCTCACCTTGCTCTCTCTCTCTAGTAACAACCCCCTATATGGCAGAATACAGCCTTTATATAACTTAGCCCTTGGAAGCTTTGCCTGTGGGCTAAACTAACATGGAGGATTAACGAAGACATTCCCCTAATGAAATACATATTAAAACACGGTACATAGTATACCTTTGAATCAAGGTACTACCAGCAGGCTTGAATCCTCTGGTTACCTTTTAAATGTTTTACCTTAAAAGGCACGTATCAGTCTAACCAAGTAAAACATTAGAAAAAATCCCCCTCCTCACTGGAATCAATGGTACGCACTCACAAGGCTAAATACGCACACTGACTCGTGCTCGCACCCCCAATCTGTGTGGTCCAGTGGGTTAAAGAAAAGGGATTGTAACCAGGAGGTCCCCGGTTCAAATCCCACCTCAGCCACTGACTCATTGTGTGACCCTGAGCAAGTCACTTAACCTCCTTGTGCTCCTTCTTTCGGGTGAGACGTAATTGTAAGTGACTCTGCAGCTGATGCATAGTTCACACACCCTAGTCTCTGTAAGTCGCCTTGGATAAAGGCGTCTGCTAAATAAATAAATAAATAAATAAATAATAATAATAATAATAATAATAATAATAATAATAATAATAATAATCTAGTTCCGGCTAATGGCGGCTACAATGGTAAGTTTCAGTTTCATTTTGCCTATTTTCAAAACAGTTTTACTGGCCCGTTTCCCCACCAGAAGACCCCCACATTCCCATCTGAATACAGGTTAGTAAATATGTTATAAAATTGTCCAGGTTTACAGGCAGTTCATATTCCAAACAATATGGGTAATTTAGTGACAGGTAATCGGCTCCGTCATCTGCTGGTAAAACCGCACTTAATGACTCCAGATACTTTATCTTATGGCTTTCCATAGAGATCACTATCCGTGCGCACGCAAATTCTGGTTTGTTTACTTTTTGTTCTCTAAAACTTTTAAATAGAGGCTCAAGAGCTGCTGTGTTGATCATGCATTATATATATATATAAAATCTCACATATCACAGCTCTTTCATTTGCCATTTTTTAAACTGCCGTGCAACTTCTGGTGAGACGGTAAGTAATTTCTAGCAAATACGAACATCTGATTTTTGTATCCGAATACATATCAAAAAATATTTGTTCCAATATTCGGATATTTGTCCCAGCACTAATGTTTTATTATAATATTTTGATTGCACATTGATACAGTTAGTGTTTTATATTTTTTTGTATGTTATTTTATAAAAAAAAAATATATATATATACAGTACTGTGCAAAAGTTTTAGGCAGGTGTGAAAAAATGCTGTAAAGTAAGAATGCTTTCAAAAATAGACATGTTAATAGATTATATTTATCAATTAACTAAATGCAAAGTGAGTGAACAGAAGAAAAATCTAAATCAAATCCATATTTGGTGTGACCACCCTTTGCCTTCAAAACAGCATCAATTCTTCTAGGTACACTTGCACAAAGTCAGGGATTTTGAAGGCATATAGTCAGGTGTATGATTAAACAATTATACCAAACAGGTGCTAATGATCATCAATTCAATATGTAGGTTGAAACACAATCATTAACTGAAACAGAAACAGCTGTGTAGGAGGAATAAAACTGGGTGAGGAACAGCCAAACTCAGCTAACAAGGTGAGGTTGCTGAAGACAGTTTACTGTCAAAAGTCATACACCATGGCAAGACTGAGCACAGCAACAAGACACAAAGGTAGTTATACTGCATCAGCAAGGTCTCTCCCAGGCAGAAATTTCAAGGCAGACAGGGGTTTCCAGATGTGCTGTCCAAGCTCTTTTGAAGAAGCACAAAGAAACGGGCAGCGTTGAGGACCGTGAGGCGCGAGTGGTCGGCCAAGGAAACTTACTGCAGCAGATGAAAGACACATCATGCTTACTTCCCTTCGCAATCGGAAGATGTCCAGCAGTGCCATCAGCTCAGAACTGGCAGAAAACAGTGGGACCCTGGTACACCCATCTACTGTCTGGAGAAGTCTGGTCAGAAGTGGCCTTCATGGAAGACTTGCGGCCAAAAAGCCATACCTCCGATGTGGAAGCAAGGCCAAGCGACTCAACTATGCACGAAAACACAGGAACTGGGGTGCAGAAAAATGGCAGCAGGTGCTCTGGACTGATGAGTCAAAATTTGAAATATTTGGCTGTAGCAGAAGGCAGTTTGTTCGCCGAAGGGCTGGAGAGCGATACCGAATGAGTGTCTACAGGCAACAGTAAAGCATGATGGAGGTTCCTTGCAAGTTTGGGGCTGCATTTCTGCAAATGAAGTTGGGGATTTGGTCAAAATTAATGGTCTCCTCAATGCTGAGAAGTACAGGCAGATACTTATCCATCATGCAATACCATCAGGGAGGCATCTGATTGGCCCCAAATTTATTCTGCAGCATGACAACGACCCCAAACATACAGCGAAAGTCATTAAGAACTATCTTCAGCGTAAAGAAGAACAAGGAGTCCTGGAAGTGATGGTATGGCCCCACAGAGCCCTGATCTCAACATCATCGAGTCTGTCTGGGATTACATGAAGAGAGAGAAGCAACTGAGGCTGCCTAAATCCACAGAAGAACTGTGGTTAGTTCTCCAAGGTGTTTGGGCCAACCTACCTGCCGAGTTCCTTCAAAAACTGTGTGCAAGTGTACCTAGAAGAATTGATGCTTGATGCTGTTTTGAAGGCAAAGGGTGGTCACACCAAATATGGATTTGATTTAGATTTTTCTTCTGTTCACTCACTTTGCATTTAGTTAATTGATAAATATAATCTATTAATATGTCTATTTTTGAAAGCATTCTTACTTTACAGCATTTTTTCACACCTGCCTAAAACTTTTGCACAGTACTGTATATACTGTATATCACTTGAAATCAGCTTCCCCCCTCGAATCACTGTAATGTTCCTGATTGGGTACAAACTGAATATATGTTATGTTTCCGCACAAAGTATGATCAATCTTTGTGTGACTGTGCATACCTGTGTGACTATGACATGTATATCATTATGACTTTGAAACAACTTTTATGTTATCAAATGAACTGTTGTACTGGATGGGCTAAGCTACAGTACTGTAGATGAGCAAAACAAGAATAATGGGACAGCTAAAATTATATGCTTTAATGATAGTACCTCATTGATACAGTAATAACAGTGCTGAAGTCACAGCTAATGCTCTAGATGTGACAAAACTACATTTAATAGGTTATACACAAGGCATGGTTTTATTTTTGTAAGGAATTATCTAGCTTTTAGTAGAGTAACAGAACTCAGCATCCATTAGAAGAGTCTCTCGAAAAAAGGGGCAGCTGTAATAGGCTTTTTGCTGCCCTTGGAGTGCTGTGTAAAGGCTGCATTAAAACAACAGTTATAATAATAACACAACTCCTGTTCCAGCTCAGCTATTTTGCAGTTAGATGACAGTTAAACTGTAGTCTAACCACACTCACATGTTCCACACTAAGGGTTTGATTTACAGAGATCTCTGGTTACGTTGGTGACCTGGGTGACTTGGACATGGACCTACTTAGATGCTATAGATACATAGTGGGGGTGCATAGTGGTGCCTTGTGAATGTTGCCCAGCCAAAATAATGATATGTTTGAGCACAAGCTGAACTAATAATAATAATAATAATAATAATAATAATAATAATCTTTGTTTTTAATATAACCCCTTTCACAATAAAAATTGCCGCAAAGCACTTTATATGAATAAAAAAAATTGACAAAAATGAATTAGAAAAAGCAAGAAAAACTAAAGAAAAAACACATAGAACAGGAAAACAAGGAGAAGAATAAAAGGAAAATAATTTTAGCATACAAACTCTACAATATAAAAGTGTGTTTTTAATTTTGTTTTAAGAGCAGTGACTCTTCGTTCCCCTTACAGAGCTAGGCAGATCATTCCAGAGTTTTGGGGCCCTATTATATCTGAATGCTCTACCACCTGGGTTTAAAAAAAAAAAAAAATGCGTGGGACGGTAAGGAACCTGGCATTCTGTGATCTGATTAGGTGTCTAGGAATATATGGTATTAATGCCTTATAAGTTAACAGCAACACCTTAAAATCTATCCTGAATCGGTCCGGAAGCCAGTGCAGAGATGCTAACACAGGAGTAATGTGACCTCGCCTCTTAGTCCTGCTTCAAATTCTAGATGCAGCATTTTGTATAACTTGCAGTCGAAATATAACATGGCTATGAATACCACAGAAAGGGCATTACAATAATCAATTCTAGAAGATATAAAAGCATGCACCAATCTCACAGTATCTAACTGGGAACGTTTACTTCTCAATTTGGCAATATTTCTTATAGATGATAAAAATATTTTTGTAATATTCCTGATGTGTCTCAAAAGAATGATCTGGATCGAAGATCATTTTGTCTGTAAGTTCATAAGAGAAGCCACCAAGGAGCAAATACAGCAGACACAGTCAGCACTCACATATCCTACCCTTTACAATTTTGACTTCAGTGATGGTTACATGAGTGTGACCCATATCTGATTACTTAATTTTGGCCTGTTCCAACCCTCATAGGACTGTGTTTTAAATAAGCAGGCTTCCATTTAGATGTACTGTTGTTGGTTTTGTTGATACAGTACTATTGGACTGTAATACAGTACATACTTTTAAATCTGTTACGTAGTGAAGCAGTATGTAAAATTCCCCATTAACGACCCAACAGTAAAATTAAATAAAAATGTTACCCATGCACAGAACTGCAGAAGACATAAAAGGGAATAAAATTTAGGAAAAGGTTAACAAAACAACAACACCAGTTTCCAGAATTAAAACAGCACCCAAAGTCAGTATTCAAAATTGCAGAATATAGAGCTTGATACGGCCCTTATCATGCCACAGTTCACTTGCAAATGAACATTCACAAAAGCTACTAAAGCGCACAGATTTAAAAAAAAATGCATCACAGTATCTAAAACTGTTTAACGATGAACTTTTACATTATTGTAGCTTGTCTCGTTTGTTTTTGCTGCATTTTTGTCATGTGAAATTGGAGGTAGTGCTGTGTAACTGCACAATAAAGACACTGATTTTACATATGAGAAAAACAAACAAACCAAAAAAATGTGAGCTGTGAAGGATAAAGAAGTACATTGCAACATTGAAGAGATGGGCTTTGTATCAGAAAACTGGTGACAGAGTAGGAAATTGTGTGTTACGAGTAAGTACATTCATTTGTTACATGTATATCAGGGGTGTTCAATTCCGGTCCTGGAGGGCCGGTGTCCCTCCTGGCTTTTGTACCAACTTTGACCTAAATTACTTAATTGGATCAATTATTACCAATTATTGGTCTAATTAAGTAATTTAGAGCACAGTTGGAACAAAAGCCAGAAGGGACACCGCCCTCCATGACCGGAATTGAACACCCCTGATGTATATAATGGGGATTTATTTTATTCCTAATACAAGGGTGGTAAAATGCGACTGACATGTATCTGGGTAACAGATATCCAAGCGCTGACTGTATTACTTTGTTGGTTCTGAGATCCCAGAATCATTACTTCTGTTTTATCTGAGTTAAGCATTAAAAAGTTTTCAAACATCATTTTTTATTTATGTTAGCAAGACAGGTGTCACCCTGTTTCGGAGATAAATACTGCTGTGTATCATCAGCGTAATTATGAAAATTAACCCTATAGCTATGAATAGTATTGCCCAGAGGCAGCACATACAAAGACAACAGACTTAGGCCAATAACTGAGCCCTGTTGGACCTTGCATGTAACCTTTGACAAAAAATAGGTCTCCTGCTCTATTTTAACAAATTGCAACCTGTTCGAGAGATAGGATCGAAACCAAGACAGAACACAACCTGACAATCCTACCAGATTTTCAAGGTGATCAATTAAAACAGAATGATCAATAGTGTCAAACGCAGCACTTAAATCTAACAGTATAAGAACCGAACGTGTGCCCGTGTCAGAGGATAACACCACATCATTAACCACTCTAATAAGTGCTGTCTCTGTGCTATGATAAGGCTGAAACCCAGACTGAAATTTCTCATATATGTTATGAACTGCAAGAAGTTTGTTAAGTTGCTTGGCAACTACTTTTTCTAAAACGAGAAATGGAAGATTTGAAATAGGCCTGCAGTTATTAAGAACATTGTGGTCTAAGGTAGATTTATTTAACAGTAGTTTTACTATTGCAGTCTTGAAAGAGTTAGGAACAATACATGATAAAAGGGAGCTAGTCACAATATTTAATGACGTGGTATTTATTTTGGAGAATACTTCTTTAAAAAAGTGGAGTAGGGATAGGATCTAACACTCATGTAGTGGATTTCATCTTCTTAACTATATTAGCCAGATCCATTTGACTAATCAAAGTAAAATGCTCAAAGATTTGGATTGGTGTAGTGCAACTGAAGGTACAAGTAGCATAGTTTGATGACACATCTAAATTTGATACGCTGTTGAATATCTGATTCCTAATGTAAGTAACTTTTTTGTTAAAGTGATTCATTAAGTCATTACAACTTACCGATAACAGAGTGTTTGATTGGACGGAATCTGGAGGAGGATTGGTTAACTTAGTTGTAGACTGAAATAGAAATTTAGGATTATTCTTGTTTGTTTCAATGAGATTTGAGTAATACGCTGATCTTGCTGAGGATAGTGCAGCCCTGTATTTCAAAATATTATCTTTCCAAATTAAATAATGGACCTGAAGTCTAGTAGCTCTCTATCTCCGTTCTAGTTTGCGACACATGCGTTTGTTCATACGTGTTGTGTCGTTAAACCATGTGGAGAATCTTTTTATACCCACTTTCTTAATTTTATAAGGTGCAATAGTTTCTGAGGAGTTTGTTAGAATATCAGTATAATTTTACACCAGCTCTTCAACCGATCCTGACTGAGTAAAAGTTGAAGCGGACAATGCTTCCAAGAACTTGTCAGTAGTTGATGAATTGCGAGATTGAGTTTTAATGCATCGAGCTGAGAGTTTTACAGAACCAGGTATTAGTACTTAAATAATAACAGAGTGATCTGAAACCATAAGATCAATGATGAGCAAGTTCTGGATGTTTAGGCCAGAAGAGATAACTAAATCTAGAGTATGGCTGTGAATGTGAGTAGGGCCATTAACATGTTGAGTGAATCCAAGGGACTCAAGCAATATCATAAAATGTCTTCCATGGGGACTCATTCTACATCAACATGTACATTAAAATCCCCTAACACCACAATCTTATCATTAAAATCCCCTAACACCACAATCTTATCATGGTAAACAGCAAGTGTCGATAAATGCTCACCAAATTCTGATAAACGAAAAAAGACAAATTAAGTCTTGGAGAACCATAGATAACTACAACCTGAATAGGAATTTGGCTACAAACCACAAACACTAACATTTTGAATGATGAATAACCGTCCATATTCTCATTGTTAAGAGCAAACTCCTGACCAAAAATACCATCGCCTCGTCCTCTGGGTCATGCCTTATTATAGAAAGAGAACCCATTCGGAGAAGCCTCTACTTGCGGGGCATTTTCTTCCTGTTTCAACCACGTCTCAACCAAAGTTAAAATATCTAAATTTGATTCCAAGATGAAGTCTTATCAGGACAGATTTATTACCCAGAGATTATTATATATTTAATAAAGCTAGATGAATAGTTGTTGATACAGTGCTACATAAATTGTCACAGAGTGATGCTATCTTGATTTTAATTAAATTCTCAGAATATGAGCCCTGGGAAGCAGCTGGAAATAGACAATGGGGGACAGACACTATTTGAATAGAACAATTCAGTTGAATATGACACAGCAAGAAAAGCTTCCCTTCTTACGATCATTGTTTTGACTTCAAGCCTTTCATTTATGAGAAAGTTAAATAAAGAATATATATATATATATATATATATATATATATATATATATATATAGTAACAAATACACTCGACTGTAGTATATTTTCACTTTGTTCCCACTCCTCCATGAGATCCACAGTAACCACAAGACTGTCTGTTTGGTTTAACAGGGCGGAGCCTGTACTTTTATCGGACAATCCAGAACCTTAGACAGTAATCAATATAGAGTTCAAAACACAGTTCAGCTTTTCATACAATCCAGGTTAATCCACCAGAAGGGTGGTCAAGACAGTCCAGGCCATACACGGTATTTAAGTCTTCCTTTTTTCCTTCTAGTTTTTAAATCAGTATCTCTTACCAGCACTTTTTCACTTTTCTCTCTCTCACTCTCTCTCTCTCTGAGGATTGTGGGAAGAGTTTGCAGAGAGGCGGTAGCATTTGAACGCTGGTGCGGTAGGAGAGTGTTTTTGCTACTATTTTTTTTGCAATTTTCTATAAGTATTTGTTAATTGTTTAGTTTGTTTATATATCTTTGTTTCGTTGCTTTGCTTGTATTTTACCGTTCACAGAGTAGTGTTTTGTGTGTGTAGATCCTGTTATGGGATCTCACTCTGGAGGGCTGGGGGCCCTCAGCCACCCGATCTGAGGGTTAGCTTTTTGTTTAAAATCTATTTTTAAGGAGAACATGATGTATTTTAGGATTTTTAAAATACTGATAATCTTAATTTTGTTGTGTTTTACCTTTCTCTCTCCTTGTCTCCTTGTTTACCTTACCTTTCTCTCTCCTTGTCTCCTTGTCTCCTTGTCTCCTTGTCTCCTTGTTTACCTTACCTCTCTCTCTCTCCTTGTATTCCTCTCTTTTTAGTGCTGTGACCCAGCCCTTTTATAGGTAGATGATTATGTCTGATTCTGAGCAGGTTTGGCTACTACACCCTGGGCACCTTGCATTGTGGGAATTGTAGTGTGCTGTGGGTGGCCATTTTGTGAATTGTAGTCCTTTCCCTGCTGCCATTTTGTGATGGTAGAAAGTGCACCCTTTGCTTTGTCACTATATATATATATATTTGTAGATAGGACAACATCCTGGTTGTTATTATTATTATTATTATTAATACTACTACGACAACGACTACTATGACTACAACTAATAATAATAATAATAATAATAATAATAATAATAATAATAATAATAATAAAACATCCTAAAATGAATGTAAACTGTGAGGGTAAGGAACACAGTATACCATATTAACCTGATGTCGGTTTTGTATAGAAATGGTAAAGCTTCTTAAACAATATAAATCAGTAATGTGAGTAATTTGTCCTTTGATCGATTTTTTAGTCTGGCCAGACTTCTGTTTTGCCTTATTACTTCACTATGACCTTAATTTACAACATACGGCTTGAAGGCTGGGAAACACATACGCGGCGCAATGCTGTTGGCTAACAGGCAGCCTTTTACCAGCAATGTTACTGAACAGCGATATAATACTGCAGTATCGCAGTGTTGCTGAGCGTTGTCGCTCAAATCGAATCCAGAGCGATTTTTTCCAGTTGGTCGGTGAATTTACCAATCACAGCCAAGCAGTGACAACACGTGCTTGACAGGAATATTCATGGATGACAAACTGTTACTTATGGAGGTGTCCAAGCACCTTTGATCCTCCCCATCTCCTACAAGGATGCTGAGATGAAGGCATCTGGGAAGCCATAGGTGCAACAATTGGAAAGATGGGTCAGTATTTAATACATCGCTCCTAATAAGCATCTTTCCTGTAGCCTATTTAGTAAATGGTAAACAATAATCACTATTCCCTCACAGTATCAAATGATACTTTTTTATCATTTCTGTAGTTCACTACAATTTTGACTAAATAACTGGCTGAGACGGTACAAAGATATACATATATATTTTTTAGCACTTCAGTGATAGTAGGCTATGTATTGTCAGCAATGTATTGTATGTTTCTTTGCCAAGTTGATTGTTCTTTTCATACACTTGCATACAGATAACAGAAAAACAACTTTGATAAACAACCAGTGTTTTTATTTGACCAGACCATACTTTGAAGTCACTTTAGTTTCTATTAGCACATTTATTACCCAATCCACCTTTTCTGAGACTCACTTTAAGTTGGTATTAAAGCAGCAGGGAATCACATTTAAGGCTGCACTGCCCATGAAAGCCAAGCAGAACTTGCTATGTTCAATTTAAAAACAGAAGATTGGAGGATTCATAGACAAAGGGTTGAAGGGACATTACTGAGTATTGTTTGTGGCCAGAGATCCCCTGTGGTAAATGGATTGTGACAGTGGCAATTAAGGAGCAATCTGGTGTACAGTAGATATGAAATAGCAGAGTTATCTAAAGTATTTTAACCCTGTTGTTCAGATTCACTTCCTATAAGTTTCTGCCACCACACCATTGATACTTTTTAAATCTCAGAAGCTTAAAACACCCCTGTGGTCTCAAAAAGAGCTTTCAGATTCATGTGTAACCTCCAAATACATTTGGTACACCAGGGTGTAACCATCAATCTGTCCCCATGCAACACACATGTGGTATTTCTTTGATCTATTAGGGGCAGAATGAAGTGGTATTTACTCTCCACAATGATTAAATCAATTGAATACAAACCTCTTGGCCTAATCTTTTGCCAACCATCCCTTTTCATACCAGACTCAGAATTAATCATATAAATTGTTTTCCTGAAAACTTTACTGTTACCTGTCTTACTCCAGAAAGACTGTGCCTGTTCTGCAATACAGATCTAGCAAAACAGGATGTCATAATGTTCCCAATGGTGTGTTTTGATTAGCTTCTTGATGATTAATAACAAACTTAAAAGCCTCGCTCTAGTCTCTGGGGTCTACAGTGTGTAAGAGGTGTGGATGGATGTAATAACGTCTTCCTCTGGATGAGCAATGACATTCTAGCCTTAATTAATGCCTGAATTGTCCCTGCAGTTATTACCTGCAAGGATCTGAGAAGGCTTTCCAAACTATTCCATTGTATAAAGGTTTGTAGCTCTACTCTGTAAACCTCAGACAACTGACATTAACCAATATCAAACATTTCTGATATTTTTGCAATTACTGTACTTTTACTAGTATACCATATTTGTGCACTGATAACATTAAAGTATAATCAAAGGTATTAGCCTTCATTATTAGAGAGCAATGATTTTAGAGAGCTCAGGACTGGGTGATATTTGCTTGTGGGTGGGAGGGAACAACCTTTAAGGACAGTTTGACGGGAATATGTATATACAGTAAACATGAAAACCTACATCTAGTACCATACTCATTTTAACCATTCAGAAACAAACTTAATTACTAAAATTCAGATTAGTAGGACTCGAGTCCAGGACTTGGACTCGAGTCGCATTTTTTATTTTCTATTACACAAATAATATTTCAGTTACTAAGAAACCTGTGCACATTAAAAACCCACCCAACACAACAGTATCCAATTAGCATTAGGTTAACCCTGTTGTCTTTGCAGCCAATCATAGTAAGAATAAGAAATTGAATGCGAGGTAGGTTGCAGCGTACACACCCCCCTACTCAAATTCAATTGGCTGTAAAACACTTCTTCACACAAAACCAATTGCAAGTTTTTTCCCTCTTTTGCATTAAATTCTATAAGGAATAAGTGATGTCAGAATGGTAAACAAGTAAGTACGTATTTCTCTTTACTACTTCAAACCGTTTTGTACGTTTTTTACACACTGTAGAAATACATTTCTAAAACTGCATTCTTGAAAAATATGTAATTTAATTGAGTTTACTGAAAACAAAAACAAATGCAAAATAATAATCATATATGTTATAATCATACTTTTAGAGCTTCTTAATTCATATCAGAAAGTCGCTGTGTGATTAAATATTATGCTTTTTGCTTCTAATCTTCCCAGCACACGCTATTGTTTGCAAGCAACGTCAATGAATTCACCTGGCAAATTCAGTCAAATTGCCTACCGTCAAACAGGCAGATATATCAGACTGATAGGACAGAAGGGCTGATTCATAGCAACAAAAAGAATGACAGAATAACTTAATACCACTTAATTTACCAAAATGAAAAATGATTTATTAACAATACGCTGTGCAGCGTCAACCCAGAAATCTGTCTTGTGTGAACTTCATGTTTTTGTTCCATTATGAACCTACACAAAGGGGAAATACCAGGGGTGGCCGGTTAACAGTGTTCGCTTGCTTGCAAAATCCCCAGTGTCTTATTAATGAATTGCACTTTCCTTCTGGGTGATGTGCGCTTCATTTCCCCCCTCTCACGTGACACTGGCACATCAACAATGCCATTCATCCCATCTGTTTAATGGGCTGAAGTCGGGCTGTGCTCGATCAGAAATGCGAGCACCCAAATCTGCCGTGCACATGCACAGTAGCAACCAGCCGTCAGCCAGGACTGGATATGATTGGCTTAAAAATGTCTGGATGGTGCGCAGCCGGTTACGAACGCGGTGATCAGGTGATCAGGCATTCAGCGCGCATGTGCCAAGACAACAAAGGCTATAAATATGAGCAGCACGACTTCGTCCAGGTTTTCCCTCCAGATCTAGAGGTTTTTAATTTGTTTTCAGGGAAATCTAGAGGGACAGAAAGGGCAGAGGTTTTTTTTTTTAAAAGGAAAACTTTCGTTTCAAAGGAATTTGAAAGTTTTTACGTTTGCAAACATTCTTTACTAAGATGGCAGATGGCGAATAACACATGAATTGAATTGACTTGTGTGCCAACGGCACAAACAACGTTGCAAATCACAGATGATGAAGCAAAACTTACAGCCAGGTTGCAGTAGCTGGGCTAACGTGCAGATGTGTTAGCATACACACTGCAAGGTGAAATCAAAGGACTAAGCCCCGTAATCTTACCCGCTCAGTCCCCGGACAGTTGCTTAGCAACTCTTAACTATTAGTATTAGTCTCCCAAGATAAATTGGCAGTGCTCAGAAACGTCATTTTTAGCACTCAAAACCTGTGTTAGCTGAAAGCTTTTTCCTGGATCTGTTGATGCTATTGAAAGGGAATGGCAAGCCTTTTCAAACCATGTATGTTGCACTTTGACACCCGATCTGGAGCCTGTTGAATTTTGGGTAAGAGCTTTAAAGGAAAGATGCTCTAGGGGAGCCAAGGTATGGGAATGTGTCTCGGCTGGGCTTCTCATTACTGAGCCTTCCTTTTTCAAATGCAGTTGTTGAACAGGCATTCTCACAGTTAAATGTTGTCAAAACTAAGCACAGAAACAGACTTAATGTACCAACTACTGCTGCCATCATGACAGTATGTTTTGGACATTTGCACCGCAACCATGACTGCAGCAGTTTCACTCCTTCAGAAAAGATGCTGCAGGATTTCAGAACAGATGTTGTCTACCCACAACAGAAAGAGGAAGACTGGCCTGAGGGCCTGTGAAATACATTTGTAAACCACATGTATTATTAATTTTTTATTTTATTATTTATACCTAATTTTATGCTCCATTTTATGTTACCTACAACCCAAGTTGAACTCAAGGCCTTCAACTATTTCGACATACACAACACTGCGAGCATAACGCTGTAAATGGTTTTCTTTTTTATCTCTTTAACCCAATAATTTTCTTTGAACTAACAACTGGAAATCCTGTTTAAAGCCTTGTAAACTTTGACAATTACAATCTCTGAATACAATCTGGGCCAGGATCTTGATTTCTGCCTGAAGGAGCCACAACCATGTGTGAACTGAGGCTGGCCTACTAGACCCCACCCCCTCACCTGCATTTTGGCCACAGCCGCCACTGGGAAATACATAAACATAATATTTTTGCGTAAAAGAGAAAAGATAAAAAATACATGATCTGAAATAAAATGAACTGAAGCACAATCTCGTAAATGCATCATTGTATTAGACTTAATAAAAGTGCAAATTCAATGAAAGTGAAACATAACGTTTTTGTTTTGCAAAACAAATAATAAAAATAATACTAAATTTACTATTTAAGAACACAGTATATATATACAGTTCTAGCAATGTCTAAATGAGATTGGCAGATTTTACCGAAATTGAAGTCAAAGTAGATGCTATAGTCAGGGGTGAAAGTAACTTTAATTTCTTATCTTTCTTACCAGTGTAGTGTTATTTTCAGGTACGTGTTAAAAAGTGGTACTCAGCGCACTGCGTTTCCTCGTGCATGCTTAAACAACTTCTGCTAAGCAGGGAAGCGCCCATTCAAATACGGTACGTTATGCTGTTTTCAGTTGTTTACATGTTTTTAAAATTTAATGTATCATATTTTCCAGTCTTTTACGTCATTTTTAATGTATTTTTCCACCATTAAGACAATAGTATACAAATATTTATTATATGCAATACATTGGGTCTTGTACATTTCTTTTTACTTGTGCGACTTTATGGTGGACTGCTCGTTAATTGTTTTTTTCTTTTTAGAGAAATCAATTGTCTGTTGCCAGCTTAAGTTTGTAAAAAAATAATGTATAATTAATGGTAAATGTACCTCTTTAGACAATAGGAAAACACCCATCAGATCGCACTCAGATGTACCACTTTCTAACCCTACAATGGCTCTGTAGTCCAGATCACGGCTTCTATCAAAGTGAAAAACAACGTCCACAAACTTGAACTAAAGCTTATCTGTAAACTTCAGGTACATTCAAACAGTATTCCAATTTCAAAAGAAAAGATAGTGACAGACAAGTTGAAAAAGGCCTGAAATAGAAAAATCTAGCTAGAAAAAATAAATAACATAATTTTTAGTAATTTTATTTTTTATTATTATTTTTTTTTAATTTTATTTTATTTAAATTGAGTTGTTGCCAATTATTTTCTTATTATTTTCTCCCAATTTGGAATGGCCAATTATTTTTAGGCTCAGCTCACCGCTACCACCCCTGCACTGAGTCGGGAGGCGAGACGAACACACACTGTCCTCCGAAACGTGTGCCGTTAGCCGACCGCTTTTTTTCACACTGCGGACTCACCATGCAGCCACCCAAGACCTACAGCGTCGGAGGACAATGCAGCTCTCGGGCAGCTTACAGGCAAGCCTGCAGGCACCTGGCCAGACTACAGATGTCGCTAGTGTGTCGTGAGCCGAGGACACCCTGGCTGACCTCTAACCCTCTCTCCCCCTGGGCAGCGCTCGGCCAATGGCGCCGCCCCTGGAAGCTCCTGTCCTCGGTCGGCAAAGGAATAGCCTGGACTCGCGACATCCAGACTATAGGGCACATCCTGCACTCCACGTGGAGAGCCTTTACTGGATGCGCTACTCGGGAGCTAATTTATTTTTTATTATTTGTGCATTTTTCCTGAAGGACATTGGACAACATTTGTTAGGTAAACTGTTCCTCCACTGCTACCACTAGTTAAATGAAAATTGATTTGAGTTTGTTTCAAGGACTCGGACTCGAGACTCGAAGTCAAGGACTCGTGGTTCTGATTCGGACTCAGACTCGGATCCTGATGACTCGGGCTTGAGGTTTGAGGACTCGACTACAAGTCTGCTAAAATTCATAAATATTTCTGAAATAACATTTTAAGTGTGCTTTAAGATTTTTAATTTGGCCCAACCCTGCAGCTGACTTAGCACTTTCAATTGTAGTTAAAACGTATGAAAAGCAATACAGTTGAACAAGCTAGTTACACCAGCACAATTTTAGCTATCAGTGAAGGTGCCAATTATTCTTTTTTTTGCTCCACTAAAGAAACAGAACAAAATACTGCACAGTATATGTAGTGGTTTCTGTGATTTTATTAAACACGGCTGGTTAGAGCAGGGTATCTGTCACAACAATTGTAAGGACGAGTGTTGATAATAAGAAGCAGGGGCAGCATTGGAATTTAAAGAATGTATTAATGAGTGACAGATATACAAAGCGCTGCCAAAATATCTCTAACTTCAGCTAATAATGGTTTTTATGTTGTATGAAACTCTTTATAGAGAAGTCATATTTGTAAGTACTTCTTATGCAGCCTGCTATATTGATTTTAATACAATAACTGTAACTCAAGGCACAAACAATGAGCAGTTCAATAAAACAAAGGCAATAAACAATAATGAACACAGCCAAAATAAAAGGGTTTAAACAAACAAACAGGCAGGTAACACACACACAAAGCGAACAGTCAAGAGCTGGTCCCCCCTGGAAGTGCAGGAGTCCCCTCCGGAGGTTGAGCTGACTGCCGGTGCTGCGCAGGAAATCCAGGCCCAGGATACAGGGGTCCTGGATGGCGGTGACCCACACAGGATGGTGAATGATCCGATCATCATTCCCCTCCCTTGCATCAGTGCCAGCTCCCCAAACACAGTCCGCAGCTGCACCGTCATTGGCTATAACTGGATGGGGCCCTGGGTGGCCTGTTGGAGGACATTGGGTCTTACCAGGGTGACGGTCGACTCTGTGTCGACCAGGGCAGTGCAGTGAATCCCCTCAATACAGATAGGGACATGACAGTAGTCCCCTACCATGCTTCTCCCCCCCAGAACAACTAGTCCCAGCGGTCGCTGTCAGTTACTACTGGGGGGAGTGGAGCCCCATTCCCCCGGATGTACTGTTGTGGTCTGTGTGGTCCAGTGGTTAAAGAAAAGGGCTTGTAACCAGGAGGTCCCCGGTTCAAATTCCACCTCAGCCACTGACTCATTGTGTGACCCTGAGCAAGTCACTTAACCTCCTTGTGCTCCGTCTTTCGGGTGAGACGTAATTGTAAGTGACTCTGCAGCTGATGCATAGTTCACACACCCTAGTCTCTGTAAGTCGCCTTGGATAAAGGCGTCTGCTAAATAAACAAATAATAATAATACTGTTGGGCTCCCCTAGCGGGCAGTGGCTGTAGCAGCGCACTGTGTAGGCGACGGTGGTGTTTGTCCCAGTTGCCCACAGCCCCAGCACAGGCATGTGTGGGGACCGGCCGACCAGGGGTCCTGTGTGGACGTGGCCCTGAGCAAGGTTCATCTGCCTCGTCGTCACAGTATATATGGCCATAATTCCTTTATTTATTAGTCAGTTTTTTTTTTCATGTTCCCTACATGTTGAAGTTTCATTGTACACTGTCAGATTTGAGCTGGCCAGTTAAAATACATTTTATAAACATTTTTTTTCTTCTAGAAAGCATCTCATTTCTCTGTGATTTTCTGTTATCTGTGTTAAACAGGGTGAGTCTCAGACTTTTTTTTATGGAAGCCTAGTGTGTGCACATTCATTTCATGTATGACATGTCCCTTTAACCTTTATAGTTAAAGAGTTATAGGCACAAATCTAACAACAGTAAACAAAACAAAAAACAGGCAAAAGAACTATAGAAATATAATGACCCTCTTTACATAAGCACTGTCATTTTCTTACACAGTTTAAAGCTGTGTGTGGCCACTATAAGGGTAGTGTTAACTGTACTGTTATTCCAACTATTAGGGTAGTTCGCCTGACTGGCATGTTACTAACAGTTGTGATGGGTTTTATGTTCATCATAATTTCAAAATGGTATAAAGACATAAGAAAATGAACATTTTTAGAAGAAATCTGTGGTCACTTTGATATGATCATTTACCCAATGATATGGCAAATAGGGGGCACTAAGCTCCTCAACTCTCTTAAAACTCTACAGTCAGTTTACCATCACGTCTGGACCTAACACAAAGCTAAATTAGTTCTTGTAGCATATCACAATTATGTGTTCTGAAATTACAGGAAAGACTGAATCCAACAAGTTTTGCAAGCTCGGATGACAAAGATGTTGGCTGACCTGCAGATCAAATCGTCGTACTAGTTCTACAGAAAATGAAAATGTACAATTTATCCTTGAGGCCAGGACTTCGATTAGCTTGTTTGGATATGTGAGTACGTTTCACACATTTCACTCTACAGTCTTCCCCAGGGGAAAAGGGGTTTGTCATATAAACAGCTTTAGCCTTTTGATTAATGGTCCCTCCTGCAACAATGGTATTCTCACAATACCATTCCTTACAGTCAAAGCAATGGCAGTGTTGCAGGGGCAGCATTGATCTGAATATTTTAATAATCTTCATATAATAATTCCTATTACCCCTGGTGAAGGCTGCCTAGAGATAAATCAGTTAAATTATGACCTGAAATGTGTGACTAATAATATAAAAACAGGAAAATGTATACAGTATATCAAAATATAAACACACATATCAAAGTTTAAGTAGAAATCATGGCTTTGTTTTGTTAGCCAACAATTTTCTCTGCAGAAATATATTGCTTTCTTAAAAAAGGCTATTATTCCACCTTCATGCAATCTGAATATTTGTCACCTGCTAATTAACCTATTACTGTATGCTTGTTCTGTATTACTTTCTATTGTTGTTTGTGCTTATTAGCGTTCTCACTGCTCTGCTCACTGAAGGTGAAACATTTTGCACCAAAGCCTGTGGCTTCACTCTGAGGAAGCCCATAGTTTTCCTGCTATATCATAACCAGCTCTGTTATTATTCCCATTGTTTTTAAGGCTCTCGTTAAATTGGGCATGGTCGCTGGTTCACGCCAATCCTTCCCCTCTGTTACATTTGTAAGTGCTTAATAGCATGGCAGGGGCCGAAGTAAGAAACAAGATGAAGTTGTGGGTCTGAGTGAACTAGCAACATGAGCTGGGTGACTAAAGGCTTAAGAAGAGATTTGTTTACTTGCAATTTTCAATTAAACTGCTTTTTATTTTTCCACCTGCTGTCTATGTCTATCTATATTTTGAGCATTACAATTACAGTTGTTCAGGTTTGTTTTGTTCTTTTCTTTCATTTCCAACTTATTTTCAAATAAGTTTTGGTCTTCTGTGGAAATCCTCAAATTGATTTATGCATTGAATTTTGGTCTGTCATGTTGTGTTTTTTGTCTCTTTTTCAGCTTCTGACAATGTTGTACAGTGGAGACGATCTCTTTCCCATTGTATTCATCCTGGATAAATGTTTAAACAAATACATGTAAAATATATAAATATATGGAGAAGGAGTGACATTATGGTTTTGTAAGAACACAAGAATAATTGTGTAAAATGATGAAAGTTCCTCAAGTTATTTAACATCTTTAACCTAGAACCTTTTTCACTTCTTAAAGTCAGTTAAACTTGGTTTGAAAAGCAAATGTTTCTTTTTTCAAAATCAGTTCTTGAAGCTTAGATAAATGCAATGTAAAAAAACTGAAAATCAGGGTAAAACTAAATAGTAATTAATCTGGTAACTTTTTTACTTACAACGTATTATTTCAGCTTGACATGCACCCTGGCCAACATTATGCAGACATGAATAAAAAAGCAGTGTTGACAAAAATGTGTCCAGTCAATTAGTTCCAACTACTTTAGCCTTCGGTAAGGGCTGTACGCTTGCCAACCCACCCTTGTGCTGCACGTATGCCAATTGTTTTTCAAGTGTCTATATACAAATAACACTGCAATTGACTATATTTAATTGGTAAAACATTGGCTGACTCTATAAAGTATCTATAATTTTTTTTCATGGTTTAGTTGTTCTGTGCCCTTATCTTTCAACAATGTTTGCATCTTTCTGAGTTATTCAGATTCCAATTATTAGTATTTTTTTGGTAAGTCTGTGTTAAGGTGCTTTCACCTGAGTTCAGTAGCTACTCTTGAATTCTAGTTGCCTGCCATAGATATATGTTAACCAAGGCTAGATCTTCCTTTAGCTTTGTTGGCAATGCACTGCTATGCACTAGGTGGTGCTGGTGCATATTTATATATTATTTATTTATAAGACACTTTGGCTGATCTAGTCTACATTACATACGTCTATGGCAGGTGAACTGAAGAACAAATCTTGAAATCACAGCTGAAGCACTTTTACACAGACACTATATTTACGCAACTGGCTCACAGAAGGTTGCCGCCCCACCTGTACCGAGATATCGACACTCTCCCCAGCGGTCAAGGTGCTCTGTGGGCAGTGGGATGCCTTGGGACTCCTGATGCTGTATCGGGCCTTGGTCCATCCCAGTAGACCATTTCTATTGGGGGTGCTGTCGGTGTGATGTAGAGACCTACTGCTGATGCTGCGACACCTGCACAGAAGGGACCACAGGGGCAGTCACCACTGCAGTAGTACCAGCTGGGGCCCCTTTGGAGCACATGACCCATTTCTGAGATCGGAACAGGGCAACCGGTTCGTATTGGTGGCCATGGACTATTTCACAAAATGGCCTGAGGTCTGCGCCCTCCTGAGCCAAATCACTTCCATGGTGGCCGACACCCTCCTGGAGGGCATGTTCAGCCGGTTCAGTGTGCCCGAGGACCGCCGTAGCGACCAGGAGCGGAGCTGTGCCGGCGGCTAGGGATCCATAAGACGGGCACCACACCATTACACCCCCAGAGCAACGGGCTGGTGGAGTGTTTTAACTGGACCCTAGCCACCCAACTCGTCATCTGGACCAGCCGGGACCAGCGTGACTGGGATCATCGCCTACCCCTGGCGTTGCTCGCCTACCAGAGGGTCTGTCTGTGTTCTATGCTGTTTCGTCTTGTTGGTGTTCCATGTTGTCTCCTCTTGTTGGTGTTTCCTGCTGTCTCGTCTTGTTTGTGTTCCATGCTGTCTCATCCTGTCTGTGTTCCATGCTGTCTCATCTTGTTTGTGTTCCATGCTGTCTCGTCTTGTTTGTGTTCCGTGCTGTCTCGTCTTGTTTGTGTTCCGTGCTGTCTCGTCTTGTTTGTGTTCCGTGCTGTCTCATCTTGTTTGTGTTCCATGCTGTCTCGTCCTGTCTGTGTTCTGTGCTGTCTCGACCTGTCTGTGTTCTGTGCTGTCTCGTCCTGTCTGTGTTCCGTGCTGCCTCGACCTATCTGTTTTCCGTGCTATCTTGTTTGTGTTCTATGCTGTCTCGTCCTGTCTGTTTATGTACCTCTCTGAGTGTTTTGTATAGTCCTTTTGTTTTGGCCCTTGTGCCGTTTTGTTTGTTAATGTTGTTTTGTTCTGTTTAATGTTGAGTGTTTTGTTTTATTTCTTAGTATTATTAACCCTTTGCGGTCCTATGTCGGACCTGGTCCGACATTGCAATTATTCCTATCCGGTCCAATATCATCAAAAAGACGCAAAAAACGGGTTTTTAGTCTTTTTTTCTACGGAAAAAGCTGAGAAAACCATTCAATGGCCGAGTGGGAGTGACAGGAGCAGAGACAAGCCTAAAAAAAAAAAAAAAAGGTGCATCTCATGAATAGTCATACTTGACCCTGGCATCAGATAACGGCGGCCATAAGGAAACAAGCTGGCTGCTGCTGAATCAGCGCTCAGAGAATATCACGGACATTTGCAGAGCTTTTTTGAGATGTTATAGTAATAAAATAATGACGTGGATCGCATTATTGAGGCGTTTGGTGATAAAACGAGTGATCAGGAGATGATTGATCGGTATGTATGACTATTATTATTATTATTATTATCATTATTTATTTCTTAGCATATGTGAAAGCTATAGCAAACGAAAGGGTGGGGTGGGGCTGGAGATGCCTAGTGAGTGCTTTGTCGCTATGCAGGGCCTTTTAAACTCGTTTGACTGTGGAAAAAAAATACTTTTAAACAGTGTGTCTAAAATTAACTGCGCTATGAAAATAAATTGGACCTGACGCGCCTGACACACACTTAATAAATGGACTGCAAAGGGTTAAATGTGCGCACCAGCCAGCTGGTTACAACAGCCTGACCAGTGACGTCATCCCTACCACAATATATTGTGGCAAAGTAACCGAAGGGAAGTATGTTAGCTTACGGCTGAGTAAAGCATTATTCCCCTATACATAAGGTGGCTGGATTTTTAAGTCTTAAATTGGGACAGTATAGAAGTATTGTGAATAACTTCCAACTTCCAAGCTACTGGGAAGCTCTAGGGTTTTTATTTCCACTTTGGCAATGTTTAATCTGATTTCATACTAAAAGTCAATGCAGAGACTCATGGTGTTATTCAGAGTGGAATCTTTTACTTTCAAAAACTTTGTTTTGTGAATAGATGGTCTTATTGTCTTGTAATTTCATTTCTACACAACAGGTATTGTTATTACACAGTAGCAATTCAATAATATCACATTCCAAGATTATATTATATTCCTGATTATTGCTGCAAATCTAGTCCCTTTTCTGCCTAAGAACCCACATCTTCTCTCTTTGATTTCCACTTTTCATCTCACTCTATCTCTATCTCTGCTATCCTCCAGTGTCCAACCTGCAAACCAGGCCCTTCCTGCATGAAAACATTACATATCTGAATATTTCTATTTATTAAATGGTTACTTCATAGAATCATTTTTTTTCAAAGTATTTAGTTTCTTACCATTTACTAAGACATGGTATTTGTTCTGTATATTTTTTTTCTATTGCAGTTTCTGCTTGGATCATTAGTCTGTTGTGATTAATAGATACTAGCAATTCTTTTTCAGCTACTTTCTACTATTAAACTATTACTATTAAAGGTGATGAAATGTGTTAAATATCCTATCTTTTGACAGTGTGTAATAAATGAAGCCCACTAATCAGCTTTTCTGAGTTTTGTTTAGAAGCTGCCCTGAGCAGGAATTTCCTTCTGCTGAGCTTACACCACCTGGGCTACACGTCCTGCACCGACTGGGGCTGCACGTCCTGCGGCTGCATGTCCTGCACTGCCCGGGGATGTCTGCACGTCACCGCCCAGGGGTGCCTGTTCGCCGTTGCCTGGGGGTGCCTGCTCGCTGTCGATTTTTTAGCAGTCCATCCCTGCCAGACATCTCATGAAAATGCATGGTCGGCAATTAATTTAGACAGAGTTGCTGTCGACCACGCAAATATGAAAAACCCAGTGCAGAAGGTGATCATCTCCAGTTAATTAATTGTTTAATTTATTGCTAGTCTGGAGATGGTCACCGGTATAAAAGCCTGCAGATTTCCATGTTCGGGGTGGGTGTTCAGAGGAGAGAACGAGTCGGGAAGATCTAAAACAAAAATTAAAAGAAAAGAAAAGAAAACAATTGCTACTCGTGTTGGGAAGCACCAGCACAGTACTTGTTTTGTGTTTGAGGTCTGTTTTGTTTAAATTTTTATTTTCGCTCTGTGAGCCCTGTTTTTCTGTTTAAATATTTAATTTATTTTTGTTAATAAAAACAGCACCGCAGTGCGCTTTTCACCCACAGTACATCTGTGTGTTCCGTCAGCTATCTGGTCTGGGGATGTCATCAACCCTCGGATACCCTGTCACAACCTGTCATACAGTAAGAGAAATAAGTCACCAAAGTAAGGTAAACATGTCCTTCTCCTCCTCCTTCTTTTTCTCTCAACATATATTCTGCAGACCCCAGGCACTTTTTTCCCATGCATATGTATATTACAGGACAGTTTAATGACAATTAACTTGTTTTGTCAACATGGAAATATACTAGGGAATGCGTTTATTCCGTCTGTATCATCTATATTAAACGATTTATTGATATTTTAAAATGGACTAGTCGCACGCATCGCACACACACAAAAAAAACCAAAACTTTTTTTAAGACCCCAAGGTGTTTTATCCATGCATATATATATATATATATATATATATATATATATATATATATATATATATATACAGTACTGTGCAAAAAGTTTTAGGCAGGTGTGAAAAAATGCTTTCAAATGCTTTCAAAAATAGACATGTTAATAGATTATATTTATCAATTAACTAAATGCAAAGCGAGTGAACAGAAGAAAAATCTAAATCAAATCCATATTTGGTGTGACAACCCTTTCTTTCAAAACAGCATCAATTCTTCTAGGACTTGCACACTTGTCACAAAGATTTTGTAGGCATATAGTCAGGTGTATGATTAAACAATTATACCAAACAGGTGCTAATGATCATCAATTCAATATGTAGGTTGAAACACAATCATTAACTGAAACAGAAACAGCTGTGTAGGAGGAATAAAACTGGGTGAGGAACAGCCAAACTCAGCTAACAAGGTGAGGTTGCTGAAGACAGTTTTTACTGTCAAAGTCATACACCATGGCAAGACTGAGCACAGCAACAAGACACAAGGTAGTTATACTGCATCAGCAAGGTCTCTCCCAGGCAGAAATTTCAAGGCAGACAGGGTTTCCAGATGTGCTGTCCAAGCTCTTTGAAGAAGCAAAGAAAGCGGGCAACATTGAGGACCGTAGGCGCGGTTGTCGACCAAGGAAACTTACTGCAGCAGATGAAAGACACATCATGCTTACTTCCTTCGCCCAATCGGAAGATGTCCAGCAGTGCCATCAGCTCAGAACTGGCAGAAAACAGTGGGACCCTGGTACACCCATCTACTGTCGGAGAAGTCTGGTCAAAAGTGGCCTTCATGGAAGACTTGCGGCCAAAAGCCATACCTCCGACGTGGAAACAAACAAAGCGACTCAACTATGCACGAAAACACAGGAACTGGGGTGCAGAAAAATGGCAGCAGGTGCTCTGGACTGATGAGTCAAAATTTGAAATATTTGGCTGTAGCAGAAGGCAGTTTGTTAGCGAAGGGCTGAGAGCGTGTACGAATGAGTGTCTGCAGGCAACAGTGAAGCATGGTGGAGGTTCCTTGCAAGTTTGGGGCTGCATTTCTGCAAATGGAGTTGGGGATTTGGTCAGAATTAATGGTCTCCTCAATGCTGAGAAGTACAGGCAGATACTTATCTATCATGCAATACCATCAGGGAGGCATCTGATTGGCCCCAAATTTATTCTGCAGCATGACAATGACCCCAAACATACAGCGAAAGTCATTAAGAACTATCTTCAGCGTAAAGAAGAACAAGGAGTCCTGGAAGTGATGGTATGGCCCCACAGAGCCCTGATCTCAACATCATCGAGTCTGTCTGGGATTATATGAAGAGAGAGAAGCAACTGAGGCTGCCTAAATCCACAGAAGAACTGTGGTTAGTTCTCCAAGATGTTTGGGCCAACCTACCTGCCGAGTTCCTTCAAAAACTGTGTGCAAGTGTACCTAGAAGAATTGATGCTTGATGCTGTTTTGAAGGCAAAGGGTGGTCACACCAAATATGGATTTGATTTAGATTTTTCTTCTGTTCACTCGCTTTGCATTTAGTTAATTGATAAATATAATCTATTAACATGTCTATTTTTGAAAGCATTCTTACTTTACAGCATTTTTCACACCTGCCTAAAACTTTTGCACTGTATATATATATATATATATATATATATATATATATATATATATATATATATATATATATATCTATACACACTACCGGTCAAAAGTTTTAGAACACCCCCATTTTTCCAGTTTTTATTGAAATTTAAGCAGTTCAAGTCCAGTGAATAACCTGGAATGGTACAAAGGTAAGCGGTAAACTGCCAGAGGTTAAAAAAAGTTTAGGTTACCAAAAACTGAAAAATAATGTACATTTCAGAGTTATACAAAAGGCCTTTTTCAGGGAACAAGTAATGGGTTAACAACTTACAGCTGTTCTGCAGCAATGGAAGTAAATTAAGCCTTGAAAGTTGATGCTAACAATTCCTACAGGTGTCCCAACTTTTGTTGATTAATTACAAACCCTCTGTCTGTATAAAAGCAGTGTTGGAACAGACTGTGTTACTACACCCTCTTAAGCATTATTTGGACAGTATTGTACTGCAGGAAGTAGTATATTGCTATCATAATGGCGAGAAAAAGGCAATTAACAAAGGAAGACAGACAGACCATTATAACCCTTAAAAGTGTAGGTCTTTCCTTTAGAGAAATTGCAAAGAAAGCCAAGGTGTCAGTAAGTACAGTTTCCTACACCATCAAAAGGTACTTGGAAACTGGAGGAAACTCTGACAGGAAGAGGTCTGGCAGACCCAAAGCCACAACAGAATCAGAAGACAAGTTTCTGAGAGTCAACAGCTTGCGTGATAGGCGGCTCACAGGACAACAGCTTCAAGCACAGCTTAACACTGGTCGAAGTAAGCAAGTCTCAGTTTCAACTGTGAAGAGAAGACTTCGAGCTGCAGGTTTGACAGGTCGAGTGGCAGTAAGAAAGCCATTGCTAAGATGGCAAAATAAGAAAAAGAGGCTTGCCTGGGCCATGAAGCACCGCCAGTGGACTACTGAAGACTGAAGGTCTTATGGACCGATGAATCAAAATTTGAAATCTTCAGTTCATCACGCAGGGTTTTTGTACGCCGTCGAGTAGGCGAAAGGATGGTTCCTCGGTGTGTGACACCAACTGTCAAACATGGAGGAGGAAGCGTGATGGTCTGGGGATATTTTGCAGGATCCAGAGTCGGCGACTTGCACAGAGTGAGTGGCACCCTGAACCAAAACGGCTACCACAGCATTTTGCAGCGCCATGCAATACCCTCTGGTATACGCCTAGTTGGTCAGGGGTTCATCCTACAGCAAGATAATGACCCAAAACATACCTCCAGGCTATGTCAGAACTACCTTAGAAGAAAAGAACAAGACGATAGGCTTCAAATCATGGAATGGCCAGCAGTCTCCAGACTTAAACCCCATCGAGCTGGTTTGGGATGAACTGGACAGAAGGGTGAAAGCAAAGCAACCTACAAGTGCAACACATTTGTGGGAACTTCAGCAACAGTGTTGGGAAGAACTTTCCGAACAATATTTGATTTCCATTGTAGAAAGAATGCCACGAGTGTGTTCGGCTGTTATATCTGCAAAAGGTGGCTACTTTGATGAGTCAAAAATTTAGATTAAATTTTGTTAAACAAAACGATTCCATGATTTCTTTTTTATCTCCAATTGTTTATTTGTTCTATGCTTTAATTTCAGAGTACATTGAGACATTAAACTCCGTAAATTTCAATAAAAACTGGAAAAACGGAGGTGTTCTAAATTTTTTTGACTGGTAGTGTATATATATATTACAGGATATCCAAGTTTTAATAACAATTAACTTGTTTTGTCAACATGGAAATATACTAGGGAACACACTTATTGTGACATCTATATCATTTATATTAAATTATTTATTTTGTTTTAAAATTGAACATTTGCCTGTAATTTATATATATATATATATATATATATATATATATATATATATATATATATATATATATATATATATATACTGTATATAAATATAAAAAAAGGTCTGACATGCGTGGGATTTGATGAATCTATAACCTTCTGTTTGCATGTTGGATACTGTCAGTGCTACACGATTAGTTGAGACAAGCAGTATTTTGAAAGATGAAGTCAGCCAGCTGAGAATTCTCGGGACTTTGTTATATTGGTAAAAGTAAAAAATTAATAAATATTGAAATAAAGGAATACAAAAATCAATACAGAGACATTTATTTCTTACTTTATCTATCTTGATATTTATTTATTTATTTTTCACTAAAACTTCTTGACCATGAGAGAAAGTCTGTTTCTAGTAATGGCACATGCTATAAGGCATCAATCAAGCAAAGAAGCTACCCAGAGCTTACTATCTCTAATAATTCAGCATCGTCCTGAAGGCACAGTGTATCCAATGTCTAAATATTTTTTTCCCAGCATTTTGATGGTGTTAAAAGTTGTTTAACATTTCATTTCTACTGTAAAGGGTGTTCTTCATACCTTGGGACAGATGACATTGATTATGAGTGTAAAAACTGTAAACAAACAATAGAAAAGGCTGAACTTCTAAAAGAGGGGAGTTACTTTATTGTGTTTGACTTGCAGAGCCAATTAAGAAATATGTTAGAAAATCCAGATGCTCAGACACATTTAACAGCAAACAATGTCAAAAAAGGCAGGCAAGGGACACAGTTTGAAAATCTACCTCTGACTAATGATGACTTAACATTTACATGGAATACAGATGGTATTCCTGTGTTTTCATCCTCAGGTTTTTCTATGGCGCTGACTGCTGTGGGAAAACCACCTGTATGCATATGAAATCAAGTAATCGATATTCCTAGGCAGCGTGACATGTGACAGCAACACCACAGTTCACAAAAAGGGAGAAAAACAAGTGCAAATAATCACAACTGAAAATGAGGAGCAGCGCATAACTGTAGTGCTCTGTTTGACAGCAGACGGCTGCTTCCATACATCGTTTTCTTATCATTTTTGTAAATGCATCTTTATTAGATTTTTAATTTTTAGTCAAGTTGCGTGTGGGAAATTTGGGCTGTGTCTTACATTCGAAGGAGCATGGTAATCATTTATCATTTATTCAATTCCTGGCTCCAGCGACATTCTCATGTATTTTTGCATGATGTTTGACAACAGAAAAATTGAACCTATTACCCCTGTTTTGGCCTCTTTGCACTGGCTCCCTGTGGAGTATAGAATTGATATAGATTTTGGTGTTAACTTATAAGACCCTGAATGGATTAGCACCTACTTATTGCAGGAGTTACTGACCCAGTATCTTCCGAATCACACTCTGAGATCACAGGATACTGGGCTGCTGGTTATTCCTAGGGTCAACAAAAGCAACACGGAGGTAGGGCTTTTCTTGTAGAGTTCCTAAATTATGGACTGCTCTGCCTGCCTTTGTCAGGAAGCTGGGAACATTACAGTTTTAAATCAAGACAGAAAACTTACTTTTATAGAATGGCTTTCTTGTCTTAGTGGGTTTTAATGTAACTTTTTATTGCTGCATTTTTATTATTATTATTATTATTATTATTATTATTATTATTATTATTATTATTATTATTATTTATTTTTTTGCAGACACCCTTATCCAGGGCGACTTACAATTGTTACAAGATATCACATTATTTTAACATACAATTACATTATTTGCTACACATTATTTTTTACATACAATTGCCCATTTATACAGTTGGGTTTTTTACTGGAGCAATCTAGGTAAAGTACCTTGCTCAAGGGTACAGCAGTTTCTGTGTAGTTCCACATCCTTTCTGCACTTTTCAGCTAATTCTCCAAGGTCGTTGACTGTTTGTATACTAGTATAGCATGCAACGAAAGCAGCAATTTTCAGTTCCCTTACTTTCTGTGAAATGGTTTCTACTGATCTGACTGCCGAAAACCCTTGTTGCGTGTGCATTTACACAGCAACCCGGTTGCGTGTGCATTTACACAGCAACTCGAGCTGTATTTTCTGAAACAAATGTCAAAATACTCAAAATACAGTGCTGCCCCATCATCGCCAGGTACAGGTCCTATCCATTCTTTAATTCTCCTCTCTTTTCCCAGGCTTTACTGTACTTCCCATATTTCACCCACTTATTTGCCATGTCTTTTTTTTGCCGTGTACATAACACACTGAACCGAAATTAAAACAAAGTCGAATGTCTAGCTGCGGATTAATGCAAACATGCAATTGTTTTTATCGCGGACGGGAAGAGGTCTAGCAGTGTCTGCTAAAACGCCACTCCTTTCACTGGGCTATGACTTCTGATTGGACCTAATACAAAATAAACTGAATGGCTGGTATAAAGCACAACAAAATAATGGGACAGTCCAATCAAAACATGCAATTTATACGGGTGCGTTGTTAAATTCATCGCTGCATGCACCGATGTAAAGCGGATTCACCAAACCGGTGTTAAATTCACCAGGAGTTGCTCAACAAACTGTTTTTAAATTCACCGGTGTGTCACCGCTGAAGGAGCGGATTCACTGGGGTTGAGAGTCGGTGAACTGCAGCAAAACCAAAATGTCCGCTCCCACTGTGGAAGTTTGTCTTGTACGGAGATATTATTATCAATGTAATTGTAGATTCCGAGACGCCAAATCTTTTGAAAATGGGTATGGAGTTGTATTTTTTAATAAATATGTAAACATATTGATAAACTATATCACATTTGCCAATTTATCCAGAGCATCTGTACAAGAATTCGAGATGAGAGAACAGATTTTTTTTTTTTTTTAGCGTGTATGTTATTTGTCCTTTTATACTTCAAACAAATATGTTACAAAGTTGCGAAAAGTGAAAACATATGATACTTGTTAGGTAAGAAATGTATTATATAGTACATAGTGACAAATCAGAAGAGTAGAACCTCTTGACGAGTTACCTGATTATTAGTTAATTGAATCTGCTGACCCCAAT